>JAIOJX010000004.1:83932622-86332622 GCA_022376925.1 Tragulus kanchil
GCATGGTGAGCTTGTATGAAATGGGCAGCTGTAGTACCTGACCATGAACCTAGAGTGCCAAGGTCATGACTGTGTATAGGGTGGTCAGTATGTCCAGAGTGTTGAGGCTTTATGATATTTTCTTGGATATTGGGTGGTTGTTAATCCATGACCTTCTAGCTCCAAACTTGGGTTGGGACTGGTCTGTGGGACTCACCTGATCCCTCTGCATCTGAGCTGATCAGTGTGGCTAGGTTCATGCAAAGGAGGAAGAGGCCAGTCTCTCTGGGTGTTGCCCACACCTTTCTATTTCTTCTGTAGCACCTTGTGGGGCTGAGAATGCCTACTTGTCTAGGGTGGCCATAGTGGAAGAGGATGGGAGTGGGACTCTGCTGGGACCAACTTCCCATACTCTAGCCATCACTTTCAACCTACCTGTTTGCGTAAGGAAAGCACTTTTACTTCACTCCAGTCTCCACTCCATCCCCACTACTCCCGGAGGAGGAGAAAGGGAAGTTAACTAGTTAGGGATACCTTGCCTGGGTCTTGACAGGAGTTTGTCTCACATAGTTTGGGAAATCAAGTTTTTGCTAATGCCCTAGAACCTAAAAGAGAGAGAGAATAGAGAGAGAGAAGAAAACAAACTAAATCACCTCAAGTTATGTAATATCAGATCAACTACCAGGAAAACAAAAATAGTGCTCCTCTTGCTGCATATGAAACCACAAATCATGTTACACTTTCTAAGATGCCCAACAGATCATCAACAATGGGAAAAAGTAAAAAAATAATAATAATAAAGAAAACTGGGAAAAAGTAACTATAATGTCTTCCTTTAAAGAGTGTAATTGAAATGGCTCTGATATGCTTGTTCTGTTTGTTTTCCTAGCGCTTGAGATCTGTTGTTTAAACAAGGTTCTTTTAGCAAAGTATAGTATATTGTACTATCCTCTTCTTATACAAGTTATGGGAGAGCCTTCAGTGTCACAGGAAGCCCTATTTCATCCAGAGGCAAAGAGAAGGATGAGAAACAAAGAGAGAATAATTTAATGTTCACAAGAACATAAACCAAGTAATTCAGGTCAGATCTAGAAATGAGGTGCTTGCAGAAAGCTTTCACTGCAGACAAAGTAAGGGGGAGGAGGGAAGTTTGTGATTTCACATGTGGAAAGTTAAACTCCCTAGATAACTGGACAGACTTAATCACTGAGAACTCTTTTCTCACCTTATCTCAAAGTTGCTTTGAGTTAGTATTTTATCAACCATTTAAAAATAGCCGCTAGTCACTAGACTTACAATTTCTGTTTCCTACTTTATGTGCTTATAGAACTCTGCTCTCTATCAGAAATGACCACAATTTAGAGGATACTTATCTCCTTAATAACTGTTTCCTTCTTCCTCCTTTTGCTCCAGTATACACAAAGATGACATTCACAGCTCCATGTACTCACAGGTATATATATGTAGAGCAGTGTTAAGTCAGAAATTATGAAGAGTCTGAGATGGAGCCTATTAGGACACTAACAGGTTAGCATGGCACACTTTCATATCCATGTTTACACATAATCCCACTGGGTCAGAGGAATAGGTCATTTATCACTCACAGCAAAACCCACCAATAATACAATTAATTCTAGATATTTGCTTACATGTACAGTGGCATGGGCTTCCCTGGTGGCTCAGTGGTAAAGAATCTGTCTGCAATGAAGGAGATGTGGGATCAATTTCTAGGTCAGAAAGAGTCCCTGGAGAAGAAAATGGAAGCCCATTCTAGTATTCTTGTCTGAGAAGCCAGGCAGGCTACCGTCCTTGGGGTTGCAAATTAGCTACTAAACAACAACAGCAGTGGCATGTACCACAAGAGAGAAACCCCAGATTTAGGAAATGTCGAGGAAACATCAAGAGGCTACTGGCATATGTGCTGGTCTATAATGTCTTCCTTTAAAGAGTGTAATTGAAATGGCTCTGATATGCTTGTTCTGTTTGTTTTCCTAGCGCTTGAGATCTGTTGTTTAAACAAGGTTCTTTTAGCAAAGTATAGTATATTGTACTATCCTCTTCTTATACAAGTTATGGGAGAGCCTTCAGTGTCACAGGAAGCCCTATTTCATCCAGAGGCAAAGAGAAGGATGAGAAACAAAGAGAGAATAATTTAATGTTCACAAGAACATAAACCAAGTAATTCAGGTCAGATCTAGAAATGAGGTGCTTGCAGAAAGCTTTCACTGCAGACAAAGTAAGGGGGAGGAGGGAAGTTTGTGATTTCACATGTGGAAAGTTAAACTCCCTAGATAACTGGACAGACTTAATCACTGAGAACTCTTTTCTCACCTTATCTCAAAGTTGCTTTGAGTTAGTATTTTATCAACCATTTAAAAATAGCCGCTAGTCACTAGACTTACAATTTCTGTTTCCTACTTTATGTGCTTATAGAACTCTGCTCTCTATCAGAAATGACCACAATTTAGAGGATACTTATCTCCTTAATAACTGTTTCCTTCTTCCTCCTTTTGCTCCAGTATACACAAAGATGACATTCACAGCTCCATGTACTCACAGGTATATATATGTAGAGCAGTGTTAAGTCAGAAATTATGAAGAGTCTGAGATGGAGCCTATTAGGACACTAACAGGTTAGCATGGCACACTTTCATATCCATGTTTACACATAATCCCACTGGGTCAGAGGAATAGGTCATTTATCACTCACAGCAAAACCCACCAATAATACAATTAATTCTAGATATTTGCTTACATGTACAGTGGCATGGGCTTCCCTGGTGGCTCAGTGGTAAAGAATCTGTCTGCAATGAAGGAGATGTGGGATCAATTTCTAGGTCAGAAAGAGTCCCTGGAGAAGAAAATGGAAGCCCATTCTAGTATTCTTGTCTGAGAAGCCAGGCAGGCTACCGTCCTTGGGGTTGCAAATTAGCTACTAAACAACAACAGCAGTGGCATGTACCACAAGAGAGAAACCCCAGATTTAGGAAATGTCGAGGAAACATCAAGAGGCTACTGGCATATGTGCTGGTCTACCCATCCTGAAGGAGAGATTACTCATTTTTCTGGAGTATATGTAGCAAACTCCTCTAGGAAAAAAGGGAAGTCCATCTTAAGTTTGCTGGCTGAAATGTAAGCCAATATTCCCAAAGAGGGGAAAGAACAAGAAGGCTTTATTTTTTCTTTCTTAGAATTTCCTCAGGAAGAAGTTGGTTCTACGTCTCTCTGGCAGGCTACACTATCTTTAGAATTCATAATTGTCTGCTTTCAAATATGTCATTGACTCAGAAAGTTTCGACCATTTTAGGAGCACAGGGAATCTATGGAGAATTTCTCCCAACAATCAGATAATGAGTTAGGTTAATCAATTGAGTACCTGGTCCATAAGAACTTATATTTCCTTGGGAATCTGGAAAACAAATGTAAACAGAAATCATATAATTATTGTACTCAAATATATATATAACACTATAGTGATATAGATAAAGAAGTAATTAAACCTACTGGGGATGGTCCAAATACGGATAGTAGTAGAGAAAGATCCATTTAGAATACTCTTTGAAAAGTGGCAAGATACTCAAGGAGAAATGTGGAAAAGGATGCTGAGGATGAAGATTCAGGAGATCAAGAGCATAAATAAAAGAGCAAAGCTTTTCAGAAAATTTATCTTAATACTTGTCACAAGGCCTTAGCATATATTATTTATTTCTAGCCTACAAGCCAAGATGTATTACCTTAATTATGAATCACCATCTCTCTTATCTCCTGAATGTAATAAAAACTCAGGGTTGGTAGGGATCTTGTGAGTCTTTTAGTTAATTCACCTAGTAAAAAGTATTTGCTTACATGTACAGTGGCATGGGCTTCCCTGGTGGCTCAGTGGTAAAGAATCTGTCTGCAATGAAGGAGATGTGGGATCAATTTCTAGGTCAGAAAGAGTCCCTGGAGAAGAAAATGGAAGCCCATTCTAGTATTCTTGTCTGAGAAGCCAGGCAGGCTACCGTCCTTGGGGTTGCAAATTAGCTACTAAACAACAACAGCAGTGGCATGTACCACAAGAGAGAAACCCCAGATTTAGGAAATGTCGAGGAAACATCAAGAGGCTACTGGCATATGTGCTGGTCTACCCATCCTGAAGGAGAGATTACTCTTTTTTCTGGAGTATATGTAGCAAACTCCTCTAGGAAAAAAGGGAAGTCCATCTTAAGTTTGCTGGCTGAAATGTAAGCCAATATTCCCAAAGAGGGGAAAGAACAAGAAGGCTTTATTTTTTCTTTCTTAGAATTTCCTCAGGAAGAAGTTGGTTCTACGTCTCTCTGGCAGGCTACACTATCTTTAGAATTCATAATTGTCTGCTTTCAAATATGTCATTGACTCAGAAAGTTTCGACCATTTTAGGAGCACAGGGAATCTATGGAGAATTTCTCCCAACAATCAGATAATGAGTTAGGTTAATCAATTGAGTACCTGGTCCATAAGAACTTATATTTCCTTGGGAATCTGGAAAACAAATGTAAACAGAAATCATATAATTATTGTACTCAAATATATATATAACACTATAGTGATATAGATAAAGAAGTAATTAAACCTACTGGGGATGGTCCAAATACGGATAGTAGTAGAGAAAGATCCATTTAGAATACTCTTTGAAAAGTGGCAAGATACTCAAGGAGAAATGTGGAAAAGGATGCTGAGGATGAAGATTCAGGAGATCAAGAGCATAAATAAAAGAGCAAAGCTTTTCAGAAAATTTATCTTAATACTTGTCACAAGGCCTTAGCATATATTATTTATTTCTAGCCTACAAGCCAAGATGTATTACCTTAATTATGAATCACCATCTCTCTCTTATCTCCTGAATGTAATAAAAACTCAGGGTTGGTAGGGATCTTGTGAGTCTTTTAGTTAATTCACCTAGTAATACTAGAGTCACCTTGATGATAACTTTAATAATCATTGTTCATCCTAGGATTCACTGTCTCAAGGAACTGGAAATTTACAATTACATGAAGCAGCACATTCCATCTTTGAGTAGCAATGACCACTAGAACATGTAAATTTAGCCTAGATTTAAACTTTGTCTTTGGTTCCATCTTGAGACCATCTAAAGTTAGTGTAGGCTAAACTGCACATTATAAATAACTTATAAGTATTTATTCCCCTCTCCATTCTGCTTTCTCTTTTAAAAACTAAACATCTCCTAGTCCCTGTCCCTGTAAATTCTTCAGATAATTTAAGTTTTAATCTATATTCCAGATAATTCTCCTCTAAACACACTTGTTAAAAAGGCAGGTCTACCATGGCCATTTTCTAGTCTACGCAGAGCTAGCGCTCTGGTATTTATTACTTTAGCAAATTGGCATATGGGCATTGACTGAACTTGGAATCAAATCATACTGATACAACAAAATGTTAGCAGATAGCCCAAGATTATTTCTGCATACCAATTTGTAGTCTTAGAAGTATGATAACCAGGGAAGTTTAAAAGAAGACAAAGAATTATATAGCTATTTCTGCATTTAATGAAGAATTGTTATCACCTATGCGATGAAATAGGTGAATCATTCCCCTGCAAAGAAAAACACTATCAAGTAGGTCCTTCATATGCAGATATATGCCAAGGAAAAAATTATTATAATGAGCAAGCACACAGAATATCTGTATTATTGCATGTCCTCTGCCCATTGCAAAACTCACTTAATAGTACGGTATTCAAACTTTCTCTTTCGTGAGAAATGTGGAAATACGGAGGGGCATTTAGAATACTCTTTGAAAAGTGGCAAGATACTCAAGGAGAAATGTGGAAAAGGATGCTGAGGATGAAGATTCAGGAGATCAAGAGCATAAATAAAAGAGCAAAGCTTTTCAGAAAATTTATCTTAATACTTGTCACAAGGCCTTAGCATATATTATTTATTTCTAGCCTACAAGCCAAGATGTATTACCTTAATTATGAATCACCATCTCTCTCTTATCTCCTGAATGTAATAAAAACTCAGGGTTGGTAGGGATCTTGTGAGTCTTTTAGTTAATTCACCTAGTAATACTAGAGTCACCTTGATGATAACTTTAATAATCATTGTTCATCCTAGGATTCACTGTCTCAAGGAACTGGAAATTTACAATTACATGAAGCAGCACATTCCATCTTTGAGTAGCAATGACCACTAGAACATGTAAATTTAGCCTAGATTTAAACTTTGTCTTTGGTTCCATCTTGAGACCATCTAAAGTTAGTGTAGGCTAAACTGCACATTATAAATAACTTATAAGTATTTATTCCCCTCTCCATTCTGCTTTCTCTTTTAAAAACTAAACATCTCCTAGTCCCTGTCCCTGTAAATTCTTCAGATAATTTAAGTTTTAATCTATATTCCAGATAATTCTCCTCTAAACACACTTGTTAAAAAGGCAGGTCTACCATGGCCATTTTCTAGTCTACGCAGAGCTAGCGCTCTGGTATTTATTACTTTAGCAAATTGGCATATGGGCATTGACTGAACTTGGAATCAAATCATACTGATACAACAAAATGTTAGCAGATAGCCCAAGATTATTTCTGCATACCAATTTGTAGTCTTAGAAGTATGATAACCAGGGAAGTTTAAAAGAAGACAAAGAATTATATAGCTATTTCTGCATTTAATGAAGAATTGTTATCACCTATGCGATGAAATAGGTGAATCATTCCCCTGCAAAGAAAAACACTATCAAGTAGGTCCTTCATATGCAGATATATGCCAAGGAAAAAATTATTATAATGAGCAAGCACACAGAATATCTGTATTATTGCATGTCCTCTGCCCATTGCAAAAACTCACTTGGTAATCACCGTAATTTCTGTGTATTCAAACTTTCTCTTTCTTCTCCCCAAACTTGTGGTATTTGTGAAAATCCAAACCAAGGATATCCAAAGTAATCAAAATTTTTTCTAATGAATATAGAAGTTGTCGACTGATATCAATAAATAAGTATGAGACAATCCTTAATTCTGCTATAAAATTGAGACTCATTCATTTAAAAGCTATTCATTCAGCACCTATACTCTATGCCATTCAGTGTTCTTTTGCTGGGTGGGCTCTGCCTGTGGCGGCAGCATTCCATTCTGTCTAGTCTGATAGACAGATGAGCATCCCACAGACTGGTCATCTTTACAAAGTTTTAATGTGACTGCTCCTGTGTTATACTCAGTCTCTATTATATATCATATTTCATCAATTTCAATATACTCATTTACCCTACATTTTAGTATCTCTGAAACTGGGAACTTATCTCACAATTGTTATTTTTTTAATAGCCAGGCAAAAGTTAAGTGGGATGTTTTTCTAAAATGCTTAAACCCCCAGTGTTCTTTATGCCACAGAATATGATCTTACATGCGAAACTATGGCATCATTGACTTTGAGGTGAAAAATGACTCAACAGATTCAAATTCAAAATGTGAGAAAATGTTTAGGAATAACTTAGTTGGAGTATTATACAAGAGTGGAATATCATTAATATAATTAATTATAATTAATATCTTTCTAAATAGGCATTTTTTCCATAAGTATAATGTAAAAACTCTAAATGATAAGACTATAATGTATTATGATTTACCTGGCACCATCTCTTCTAAATCAGTAAGATATGTAGCAAATTTGTTTATTTTTGTTTTTATTTTCATTACTCTAGTAGGTGAATCCAAAATGATATTGCTGTGATTTATGTCAAAGAGTGTTCTGCCTATGTTTTCCTCTAGGAGTTTTATGGTTTCTGATTTTATATTTAGGTCTTTAATCTCTTTTTAGGTTTATTTTTGTGTATGGCATTAGACAATGTTCTAATTTCATTCTTTCACATGTGCTAGGTTTTTCACTTTTTGAAGAGCCTATCTTTTCTTCATTGCATGTTATTGCTTGCTTTGTCATAGATTAATTGATCACAGGTGTGTAGGTCTATTTTGGGGCTTCTTATCCTGTTCCATTGATCAATATTTCTGTTTTTGGGTCAGTACCACATTGGTTTGATTAGTGTAGCTTTGTAGTATAGTTTGAAGTCAGGGAGTGTGGTACTCAATTTTTCTTTCTTAGTATTCCTTTGGATATTCAGGATCTTTGATGTTTCCACACAAGTTGTAAAATTTTTATAATGAAAATAAAAACAAAACATATAAATGAGACCTAATTAAACTTAGAAGATTTTGCACAGCAAAGGGTACCATAAAGAAGATGAGCAGGGAACTCTGAGAATGGGAGAAAATATTTGCAAATGAAGCAACTGACAAGAGATTAATCTCCAAAATATACAGCTTATATAGCTCAATATCAAAAAATAAGCAACCCAATAAAAATGGGTAGAAAATATAAATGGACATTTCACCTAAGAAGATATACGGACAGCCAACAAACACATAAAAAGATGCTCAACCCCACTAATTATTATGCATGTGTACTCAGTCACTCAGCCATGTCTGACTCTTTGTGATCCCATGGATTGCAGCTTGATAGGCTTCTCAATCCATGGAATTTTCCAGGCAAGAATACTGGAGTGTGTTGCCATTTTCTACTCCAAGGGATCTTCCTGACCCTGGGATCAAACCTGCGTCTCCTGCATTGGCAGGCAGATTCTTTACTACTATAATACCAGAGAAGCCTATTAGAGAAATACAAATCAAAACTAAAACAAGAGATCACCTCACAGTCAGAACGGCCATTATCAAAAAGTCTACAAACAATAAATTCCAGAGATGGTATAGAGAAAAAGAACCCTTCTACACTGTTGATTGGAATGTAAATTGGTACAACTATTACGGAGAACAGTGTGGAGGTTCCTTAAAAAACTAAAAATAGAACTACTATGTGATTCAGCAATCCCACACCTGTGTGTGTGTGTGTGTGTGTGTATGTGCGCATGTGTGTATGTATAGATACATACATCTCAATGTTCATTGTAACAATATTTACAATAGCCAAGATATGGAAACAACCTAAATATCCATCGACAGAAGAACGGATAAAGACGATATGATACCCATGTAATATTACTCAACCATTAAAAAGAATGAGATAATGCCACTTCCAGCAACACGGATGGATGTATAAATTGTCATATGAAGTAAAGTAGCTCAGACAAGAAATATCGTATGCTGTCACTTATATGTGGAGTCTATAAAGATGGTAAAATGAGCTTTATTTTTGGATATTCAGGATCTTTGATGTTTCCACAAGAAATTTTGAAAAAAAAACATATAAATGAGACCTAATTAAACTTAGAAGATTTTGCACAGCAAAGGGTACCATAAAGAAGATGAGCAGGAACTCTGAGAATGGGAGAAAATATTGCAAATGAAGCAACTGACAAGAGATTAATCTCCAAAATATACAGCTTATATAGCTCAATATCAAAAAATAAGCAACCCAATAAAAATGGGTAGAAAATATAAATGGACATTTCACCTAAGAAGATATACGGACAGCCAACAAACACATAAAAAGATGCTCAACCCCACTAATTATTATGCATGTGTACTCAGTCACTCAGCCATGTCTGACTCTTTGTGATCCCATGGATTGCAGCTTGATAGGCTTCTCAATCCATGGAATTTTCCAGGCAAGAATACTGGAGTGTGTTGCCATTTTCTACTCCAAGGGATCTTCCTGACCCTGGGATCAAACCTGCGTCTCCTGCATTGGCAGGCAGATTCTTTACTACTATAATACCAGAGAAGCCTATTAGAGAAATACAAATCAAAACTAAAACAAGAGATCACCTCACAGTCAGAACGGCCATTATCAAAAAGTCTACAAACAATAAATTCCAGAGATGGTATAGAGAAAAAGAACCCTTCTACACTGTTGATTGGAATGTAAATTGGTACAACTATTACGGAGAACAGTGTGGAGGTTCCTTAAAAAACTAAAAATAGAACTACTATGTGATTCAGCAATCCCACACCTGTGTGTGTGTGTGTGTGTGTGTATGTGCGCATGTGTGTATGTATAGATACATACATCTCAATGTTCATTGTAACAATATTTACAATAGCCAAGATATGGAAACAACCTAAATATCCATCGACAGAAGAACGGATAAAGACGATATGATACCCATGTAATATTACTCAACCATTAAAAAGAATGAGATAATGCCACTTCCAGCAACACGGATGGATGTATAAATTGTCATATGAAGTAAAGTAGCTCAGACAAGAAATATCGTATGCTGTCACTTATATGTGGAGTCTATAAAGATGGTAAAAATGAGCTTATTTACAAAATAGAAACAGTCTCACAGAGTTTGAAAGAAAAAAAAAAAAAAACCTCATGGTTACCACAGGGAAAAGGTGGTAGTGGGAGGATTAAATTAGGAGTTTAAGATTAACAGATAGACACTACTATATATAAAATGGATAATCAACCAGGACCTACTGTACCACATATGGAACTCTACTCAATATTCTCTAATAACCTAAATGGGAAAAGAACCTGAAAATGTATATAGATACATACATACACATATATATTTATACATATGTAGCTGAGCCACTTTGCTGTACATCTGAAACTCATACATTATAAATTAACTATATGGACAAGGCGTCACAACTGAACAACACCCCAACATAAAAATTTTTAATTAAGTTAAAAAATAAAATATATAACCACAAATATCATTAAAGAGTCAATGGAAAAACTGTTATCATGCAAAACGGTACTGGGACTATAAAATAAAATCGTACCTGAAATGCCAAGTATTAGAGCCAGGATTCAAGTTTTCAAATGACAAGCTTAGCAATCATATAAAATGACATCCCTGAGATTTTTAGGTGAGGAGTTCTGGACTTAATGATTTAGTTAACCCTCAGCCATAGCTCTGCCAATCTGGCAGAGTCTCACCCAGTTTAGGCAGACTATCATTGATGCCAATAAACGGGAAACTCATGAAGCTGTGTGTCCAGTATATATTCCTGAAAACATATTTTGGAGCGTATTGTAGCATAGGATCTATCCCTCTTATTGCATAATATATTTCAGAGTAGTAAGAACACAGACTCAAGCCTGGCCGGCTGGGTTCCTTTCCTGGCCTCACCATTCTTCAGTCAGATGTATACTCATCCGCTGGCAAGTTATTCAAACACTTGCCTCATCTGCACAATAGACATAATAATGGGACCTATTCCACTGCTGTTGTGTACACTGAATGAGCTAATATTTCTAATATTTATCTGGCCTGTCGTAAGCACTACATAAGCAATAAATAAGGACTCAACAGTAACTTTGATGAGAGTTACTCTTAACTTGGTAGCCTCTAGAACAAGCATGCACACATATGGAGTCCAGTTTTCTACAGCATCCTATTTTATCTCCCTGACTTAAAAATGTAGCACACTAAATAAAATATAACCTTTCACTACTAAAATTTCACAATACTGCAGTCATCACTAGCAAAAATAATTTATTTCCTTCTGCGAATATACATACACACAGTCCTGGAGATTAGGCAAAATAATTGATTATAGAATGGCCCTGATCTTTGCACTAAATCTCAGATAGGAGTGTGCTTCACTTTTTTCACGTATTGTTTATGGAAGAATGCACAACTGACTCTGCATCAAAGGTTCAAGTTGACTGGGCTTCAGGTTAATATTTACCAATTTTCAGCTTTGCTGATAGCAATAACGTAAATTTTCAATTCAGTGGAAATTAGTCACAGTAACAGTTATCAGTCAAAATTACTGCACATAATTTTCTTTGATAAATATTCCCATATACCTATGTTTGACTAAGTCTAAACATAGTCCATCTAATGCAATTTTCTAATAGCTGCATTTAGTTTCAGAATTCTAATTACAAGGTACATAAAATCAACTATTAGAATTTATTTCATTTATAAATGCTTGTTGCCCTGAATAAATAACTGCACAAGATGTGCTGGTTCCACACACCCTCCCTCTCACCATGTTCCGCTCTGGGTGCCCATATTTGGTGAAGCTGTTGGGGATGCAACAGGAAAATGAATAATAACGAGGCCACCATAGATTTGATTTTCCTAGTTCCTTCTTCTAGAAAGACAGGAAGATCTGATAGATGAAGGAATAAAGGGATCATAAAATCTACTTGTCAGGCTTCTGCAGGCTAAGTGAGGCATGAAGCTGTGTGTCCAGTATATATTCCTGAAAACATATTTTGGAGCGTATTGTAGCATAGGATCTATCCCTCTTATTGCATAATATATTTCAGAGTAGTAAGAACACAGACTCAAGCCTGGCCGGCTGGGTTCCTTTCCTGGCCTCACCATTCTTCAGTCAGATGTATACTCATCCGCTGGCAAGTTATTCAAACACTTGCCTCATCTGCACAATAGACATAATAATGGGACCTATTCCACTGCTGTTGTGTACACTGAATGAGCTAATATTTCTAATATTTATCTGGCCTGTCGTAAGCACTACATAAGCAATAAATAAGGACTCAACAGTAACTTTGATGAGAGTTACTCTTAACTTGGTAGCCTCTAGAACAAGCATGCACACATATGGAGTCCAGTTTTCTACAGCATCCTATTTTATCTCCCTGACTTAAAAATGTAGCACACTAAATAAAATATAACCTTTCACTACTAAAATTTCACAATACTGCAGTCATCACTAGCAAAAATAATTTATTTCCTTCTGCGAATATACATACACACAGTCCTGGAGATTAGGCAAAATAATTGATTATAGAATGGCCCTGATCTTTGCACTAAATCTCAGATAGGAGTGTGCTTCACTTTTTTCACGTATTGTTTATGGAAGAATGCACAACTGACTCTGCATCAAAGGTTCAAGTTGACTGGGCTTCAGGTTAATATTTACCAATTTTCAGCTTTGCTGATAGCAATAACGTAAATTTTCAATTCAGTGGAAATTAGTCACAGTAACAGTTATCAGTCAAAATTACTGCACATAATTTTCTTTGATAAATATTCCCATATACCTATGTTTGACTAAGTCTAAACATAGTCCATCTAATGCAATTTTCTAATAGCTGCATTTAGTTTCAGAATTCTAATTACAAGGTACATAAAATCAACTATTAGAATTTATTTCATTTATAAATGCTTGTTGCCCTGAATAAATAACTGCACAAGATGTGCTGGTTCCACACACCCTCCCTCTCACCATGTTCCCCTCTGGGTGCCCATATTTGGTGAAGCTGTTGGGGATGCAACAGGAAAATGAATAATAACGAGACCACCATAGATTTGATTTTCCTAGTTCCTTCTTCTAGAAAGACAGGAAGATCTTATAGATGAAGGAATAAAGGGATCATAAAAATCTACTTGTCAGGCTTCTGCAGGCTAAGTGAGGCAGGTGTGCCCCCTTTTGGCCAGGTACTTAGAGGTCAGTAGGTTTTAACAGGAAATGAGACTGCTGAAGCATCTTTAGAGAAGAGATGGAGTTCTGGACTGATTTTCTAATTTCATGGGGTGACTGTGTGGCATTTAGTAGCTACAAGAGTTTCCCTTCCATTCTTCTTTTATTCGTGCCTTCAGTACAGTTATAGAGACTGCATGTCGTTTACCATACAATCCATGCTTTTTCATTTCATGGCTTTGAACATAGTCTTTCTTTGGATTTTTTCCATCCCATTTGTGACCTGGCTATTTCCAGTATCTATTGCAAGATTCTGTTCCAGTGCGACCTCTCCAATAGCCAGCCCTGGCTCACACTCTTTCACTGTCTAGTATTTTGCACTTACAGCATTATGCTCATTATGGCATACTGTAACGATTTGTTTACTTCTCCATCTCCTCTTTCATGTGGTCCTTGACAGTAGGAAGTAGCAAGCAATCCTATACCTACTGTATAATGTGAGCACAACAAATGCTCACAAAATTTTACCTTTGTGAAGGTCATAGGATAGACCTGCAAATTTTGGGAAAAGAATCCACGAAATATTTTGTTTTCTCTCTGTCGTCATTATAATGCTTATGATCAAGCTCTGTCATTTTTGATACCTTTTTCCTATTAATTCATTGCTTCTGCCATGGTGTTTAGCCTAAGTAGGGCTATCTACTTAGGATTGTGGCTAAATCTGGAACATGTTAGGCTATATTATCTACACGAGGGCTCCAAAGTGTTCCATTTGATGTGCTAAGCAAAATGTTCTTTGACAATCATAGCAGTCATTTTGTACAAACCAAAGTTTTTTCATCAGCATACATTGTACTGATTTTCAAATTACAAGTGTGGTTTTTTAGACCACCAGCTGAAAAGGGATATATTTTTTTGTCTCATGTATGTTTCGCCTCTCCTCCTTATCCCAATTTCCCTGTGGAATTTTTTTCCTGTTTCGTATTTACTTTCTAATTCCCTATTTTCTCACAGCTTTATGAGCAAGTATTCATAGACTCATCAGTGCATTTCAAGAAGACACATAGGAATTACATAATCAACTTATTATAAAGGCCAGATAAAGCTTGAGAAACTGCTTTTGAAAAGAGAAAAAGAAGAGGATTTATTGATGGATGCTTTAATGCCTCTTTCTATTTGCAAATACTCTGTACATATTACCACTATCTGAAGATGAATTGCTTAAAGTAAGGAAAGGTATTTGCTTTTTCTTATCTGTATAAACCAAAGCTGAATGTTTTAGATTGGCCAATTGGCTCTATGTCTTTCACATTTGCTTTCTGAAAAGCTATCATAATCCAGTTTATTCAAAATTGCAGATGCATATACCACACTTGGGACAAATGAGATGACGTGTGTTGAATCCTTAATAGTGTATTTCCAGTATCTATTGCAAGATTCTGTTCCAGTGCGACCTCTCCAATAGCCAGCCCTGGCTCACACTCTTTCACTGTCTAGTATTTTGCACTTACAGCATTATGCTCATTATGGCATACTGTAACGATTTGTTTACTTCTCCATCTCCTCTTTCATGTGGTCCTTGACAGTAGGAAGTAGCAAGCAATCCTATACCTACTGTATAATGTGAGCACAACAAATGCTCACAAAATTTTACCTTTGTGAAGGTCATAGGATAGACCTGCAAATTTTGGGAAAAGAATCCACGAAATATTTTGTTTTCTCTCTGTCGTCATTATAATGCTTATGATCAAGCTCTGTCATTTTTGATACCTTTTTCCTATTAATTCATTGCTTCTGCCATGGTGTTTAGCCTAAGTAGGGCTATCTACTTAGGATTGTGGCTAAATCTGGAACATGTTAGGCTATATTATCTACACGAGGGCTCCAAAGTGTTCCATTTGATGTGCTAAGCAAAATGTTCTTTGACAATCATAGCAGTCATTTTGTACAAACCAAAGTTTTTTCATCAGCATACATTGTACTGATTTTCAAATTACAAGTGTGGTTTTTTAGACCACCAGCTGAAAAGGGATATATTTTTTTGTCTCATGTATGTTTCGCTCTACCTCCTTATCCCAATTTCCCTGTGGAATTTTTTTCCTGTTTCGTATTTACTTTCTAATTCCCTATTTTCTCACAGCTTTATGAGCAAGTATTCATAGACTCATCAGTGCATTTCAAGAAGACACATAGGAATTACATAATCAACTTATTATAAAGGCCAGATAAAGCTTGAGAAACTGCTTTTGAAAAGAGAAAAAGAAGAGGATTTATTGATGGATGCTTTAATGCCTCTTTCTATTTGCAAATACTCTGTACATATTACCACTATCTGAAGATGAATTGCTTAAAGTAAGGAAAGGTATTTGCTTTTTCTTATCTGTATAAACCAAAGCTGAATGTTTTAGATTGGCCAATTGGCTCTATGTCTTTCACATTTGCTTTCTGAAAAGCTATCATAATCCAGTTTATTCAAAATTGCAGATGCATATACCACACTTGGGACAAATGAGATGACGTGTGTGTTGAATCCTTAATAGTGTTTTTTGGAAAAAACTTCACAGGAAGGTTTTTAAAAGTTATCAGTAGTAGGTGTTGCCTTCAACTCACTGTTGAACTGGGATGCAGAGATATAACAGGAAGTTGTTTCCGTGAAGCAGGATTTTAAAAGCAATCCCCAAAGAACAAATACTCCCAGAATTTCAAAGTCAGCTGTAAAATTTTCCAACATTGTATTTTAAAAATTTCTCCTCACAGTCACTTCCATTTTTTAAGAAAGTACATTCTACAATTGCTGTTATTTCAATAAATTATTGGACTTTTTTTTCCTTCTCCTATAGAGTTTAGATTTTAAAAATTTTAATGGACTCATTCCCTGTTTCAGAAATTGTTGGGTTTCTTAAGAGCAGATCTTGAGCTCTGTCAGAACACTAAAATAATTTTCATTTAATGAATGCTTTCATACCAGGTTGAACTTTATGAAAGTATTCCATTTCAAGTCAAAAACAGTTGAATATTGGCAACTTCATTTGCAACCTAGTGTGTGTGTGTGTGATTTAGGATTATATATTTTAACCCGATATTAATTAAAACTGCAGATAACTCAATAATATCAAAGAACTCTTAATGTCAAAAATTGATTTCTTGTATTTAAAAACATGACTTGAATAAAACCTACGTTTAGAAATGAAATAACAACTACATCATAGAAGTTTCTCTGCAACTGTTTAGCTATTTTTTAATATGTATTCATATATCTGAAGAGATTATACTAATGGAAGCCAAATCTGCAAATAAACCTGATAAACTAAGAAGTACAAATCTTATCATATATATGCAGTGAAAGCCTTTGGTAGCATGGTTGCATTCCTAGTCAGAAAATAGATTTGATATACATGTATACAGGAGCATATTATAGCTGTCAGTCTTAGAATTTTTCTTGCTGCATAGGTGCATAATTACATATTTATTGTGTTTTTTTCCTTTAGTTGCAACTCTATACCACAGTATTAATGTTGACATTTGTCAAATAAATTTCCTTTTTTCAACCTTCAATGACTAGGAGCACAAGTATCCCTAAAGGCAGACTGGAACAGAAAAAGAGACAGCAAAGAAGATGCATAATCTGTAGACTATCATACTTGACCCGGACAAATGAGATGACGTGTGTTGAATCCGTAATAGTGTTTTTTGGAAAAAACTTCACAGGAAGGTTTTTAAAAGTTATCAGTAGTAGGTGTTGCCTTCAACTCACTGTTGAACTGGGATGCAGAGATATAACAGGAAGTTGTTTCCGTGAAGCAGGATTTTAAAAGCAATCCCCAAAGAACAAATACTCCCAGAATTTCAAAGTCAGCTGTAAAATTTTCCAACATTGTATTTTAAAAATTTCTCCTCACAGTCACTTCCATTTTTTAAGAAAGTACATTCTACAATTGCTGTTATTTCATTAACATATTGGACTTTTTCCTTCTCCTATAGAGTTTAGTTTTTAAAAAATTTTAATGGACTCATTCCCTGTTTCAGAAATTGTTGGGTTTCTTAAGAGCAGATCTTGAGCTCTGTCAGAACACTAAAATAATTTTCATTTAATGAATGCTTTCATACCAGGTTGAACTTTATGAAAGTATTCCATTTCAAGTCAAAAACAGTTGAATATTGGCAACTTCATTTGCAACCTAGTGTGTGTGTGTGTGATTTAGGATTATATATTTTAACCCGATATTAATTAAAACTGCAGATAACTCAATAATATCAAAGAACTCTTAATGTCAAAAATTGATTTCTTGTATTTAAAAACATGACTTGAATAAAACCTACGTTTAGAAATGAAATAACAACTACATCATAGAAGTTTCTCTGCAACTGTTTAGCTATTTTTTAATATGTATTCATATATCTGAAGAGATTATACTAATGGAAGCCAAATCTGCAAATAAACCTGATAAACTAAGAAGTACAAATCTTATCATATATATGCAGTGAAAGCCTTTGGTAGCATGGTTGCATTCCTAGTCAGAAAATAGATTTGATATACATGTATACAGGAGCATATTATAGCTGTCAGTCTTAGAATTTTTCTTGCTGCATAGGTGCATAATTACATATTTATTGTGTTTTTTTCCTTTAGTTGCAACTCTATACCACAGTATTAATGTTGACATTTGTCAAATAAATTTCCTTTTTTCAACCTTCAATGACTAGGAGCACAAGTATCCCTAAAGGCAGACTGGAACAGAAAAAGAGACAGCAAAGAAGATGCATAATCTGTAGACTAAATGAATATTAAAAAGTTAAAGGCTGATTAAACCAAGCTTGTAATTGTTAGTAGTAGTTTTAGCAAAAGTAATATAATCAAGTTGATCATATTCAAATCTCATACATCTTAAGGAAGAATGAATGTGTTTGACCAAATTTTAATTCTTCCCAGATTATCCTGAAGGAATATAAACCAGGAATCTCAAAAAAAACTCAACAAAATATCCCTGATTTCTGTGGGTTGATAAATAACGGTGGAATGAGTAAGGGCCTGCTTATTTGAAACCCTTTTGCCACATGAAAAATTTTAAGCCTCTATAAGGGTACTATCTGAAAGTATTAGAAACCATTCTATAATTTAAAGTAAATTTTACCTTAGAAAGTGTTTCTAAAATGATAGCCTTATAACAGCATTCATTTCAGACTTGCCCCTGCCTCTGTTGTCAATGATTTCTGAAAAATGATGACTTGTGAGACACCTTGCTCTAGCGAGCTGAAGCCATTCGTCTAATGTATTTGATAGTATCAGAGGTGAAGATCTAAACCTCACATTTTTTATGTCACTGCCTGTGCAAAGTGGTTGCCTACTATTATATTATTACTGACATAAAACACATGAAATCAAAAAAGTATATACAGGTCACCCTTATGAGCCAAAATTAATGTCTATCTTTTTGAGATTTTAAAGTCTCTGCTCACTAAAAAAAAAAAAGCACTTTTATGATACTCCATTAATTTATCCATCCATCAAATGCTTGCCCCAAAGTCCTATTATGAACCCAGACATTAAGAAAATGAGAAACTGCCCATCCTCACTTAAGTGCCTCACCAAAAATTGCTTAAATAAGGACTGTTAGACAGAAAGTGGTGGCAACGAGGTGGCCAGTATTGAGAGTGAATCCAGATGTCTCTTGGGCTCCTTTATGATAAAGGTAAGATTACCTTCCAATCTCATGGTACACACCCTGTAAAATGTCTGATGCCATCTGTTTTTCTCAAGCTATCTGGAATCTTGAGGTCTTATGATCTTTTTTTGCTTGTTTCAAATTCTGGTCTCCACTGAATTCTCCTCTGTGTCTTGCATAATCTAAAAACTGAATTTGGCATTCAATCTGTATACATGGTTTATGCCATCTATTTAAATTAGTTGTTCACATTTAAAAATCAGGAAATTTTACATAAATATCTTTAAAAATTATTGTGAATAATCATATTAAAAGTCTTCATTGAACCCTTATTTTCCAAGGCAAGAATCCGGTAGAGGGGATAATCTCTTGCCCAGTGAAGTGACTTCTGTCCAGATCATCACTGCTTCTCTTATCCTACCCTCTGCAGTCTTCGCCCACTTTTTTATTACCTTCCTGAGTCACAGAAGAAGGTGGGTTTGCAAGCCTATCCACACCTAATCCAGTGTTAATCTCAGTGTGCAACTTGGTCTCCTCCCTTAAATCCTCCCAAACAGATTTATACATGTAGCATTCAGATAACCTACATACATGAGTATAGCATATTTAGTGAAGGAGACCAATATAAAGAGACAGACAATGATGCACAGCAGCAAGGGACCTAAATTTGGGAATTAACGTCTTTTTAAAAAAATCTTTATGTCATGGGCTATGTCTATCCCTAGCTTCAAACTCCAAAATTCTTATTTGCTTTTATTTATTAAAACCTTTTAAAAGATACTCTGCTAACCTTTTCCCACAGAGTCTCACTCTCCAATAAAAGTAGCATTCAAAATTATTTTCTAAACAAAGGTAGTTTCCTTCCCAAGTGGAACTATCTTTTTGACTATAAAGATAACATTTTTTTTTTTTTCCGTTCCACTACAGATACAAATACTAGTTTCCTACTGGCTTTTTCTTTTTTTTCATTTTTTTTTTTTTTTAATTTTGGGCGGGGTCGGGTTGGGGAGGGAGGGGAGCAGGCGGGCCACTTCTACTGGTCTTTCATTCCTCCATTTTCATCCATCTTTGTTCCTTGGCTCCTGTGGGCCTCCCATCGCGGTGGCGTCTGTCGTCGCAGAGCACCGGCTCTGGGCGCATGGCTTTTTTTTTTTAAAAAAAAAAACCTCTAACTGAATTTCATACTGCTAAAGCCCAGGAAAATGGAAAAGATTATTTTCAGTTGGTATATGAATTCTAAGTTCTTTAATATATCCTTATTGCCATCTGACTAAACTTTGAGTCAGCCAATTTAGGCAAAAGCACTAAGAATAGTAACTTTTTCCAAGCCTTTCAGTTTGGAAGAGAAGTTACTTATATATCAGAAACTATTACAATATAAATGATATTTCTGGCATTCATCATTTTAACAATACAAAACGTCAAGGTGGAAGGACGGGGTTGTGCTAAATGCTCAGGCTATAACTTAAAAGAGACGAGATTAAGGCCTGTCCTCATGACCTCACTTTATCTCACTTTAACTTAATTGCCTCTTGAAAGATCCTGTATGGGGTCCAAATACAATTGCATTCTGAGATTCTTAGGGTTAGGACTTCAACATATAATGTGTGGGACACAACCCAGCCCATTATCAGGAGTTACACATGTAACCCTGCGTTCTTGTTCAAAATTATTCTCAGAAGAGATGGAGTCAGTTGCTATTTTCCTGAACGTGGATTTGATCATAAAACTGACATTTTTATGACTTAGCTAAATAACAAAGCCAGGCTAAGGAGAGCAGTGACTGGGTTGAGGTGGCTGTGGAGGTCATTGATGTGCCCCACAAACACTCCAGAGTGCCCCTCTTTGAGTGACATGGTAGGATTGCCTTTTCCAGTCCAACATGCCCATGTACTTTTCTCAGGACAATGACTATGAGTAAATGTGACATAGGTCCAATGCTTTAACAGCCAATATGGAATTTATCACATTCTTTACACTTACTGAAGCTATCGTGGAAGTTTCTGCCAAGATGCCAAGAGGATATGCATCAACTTGAGACCCTAGAGAGCCAGTGAGGGCCCTTTAGACCTATGATTAATATATAGGGTGAGAAAGCAATAAGCTTTTGTATTAAACACTGAGATTTGGGGGTTACTTTTTATTAGAGCACAATAGCCCATCTTGATCAATTCAATGGGAAAAACAGAGTACGGTATCTTTAGAGTGAAACTTAACTAATTTAAATATTGCAGTATGAGTCTAAGACTTCATCTATAATATTTCATTGTATCTAAAATGCTACAATGGCAAAATATATGCCAATTTCAAAGACATGAATGTGTTAAAATATGCATCTTAGAAATGATAAAATGTAGAATGTGAAAATAGAGGCATTTTTATGTATACACTGAATTGGTGTCTCACTCTGGCTGATGAACTTTTTATCATAGGTAGAGTTAAGAAAATCTTCATATATATTTAAATCCAAATTAATTTTGCTTTTCTGATTTTTTCAGATTATTTGCACAGCCTTCTCTTGAGATCTCAGTGTTCTCAAGCTATATGAGTGTTTTATTAATTAAAGTTTATAGCAAGTTAAATAGATTACAAAAAGTATTCAGTTCCTGTATTTAGATAGGAAAACAAAAAGAAAAAAATACCAAGGCTATACAAGGCTAGAGACAAGGTAAGGGGTGAGGTTGCTTTTGTAAATGTTTCCTGGGTGCTTTTAGTATTACATTTCTCTATCAGTTGGTGAGCTGATGTTGAAAAAGACTCAGGATGTAAGTGGTTCCACTTAATTTATTTTATAAATTAGTGAATCTCTCGCCAATATGGGATGACCCTGTTTCTTGGAGACCAACATAAATGGAGAACTTTTATTTGATTATTTAACATTCTTATCACATTTGAACCTGGAATGTTAATTAAAATACACTTCACAATACAGCACAAATCTAATCATTTTCCTCTTTGTTTTCTCTGTCTTGTTCTTGCCCTTTTCTCTCTTTTATTTTGCTTCACCATTTATTTATAGAAATTTCCAAATTCTACCATGTACTTTTCTCAGGACAATGACTATGAGTAAATGTGACATAGGTCCAATGCTTTAACAGCCAATATGGAATTTATCACATTCTTTACACTTACTGAAGCTATCGTGGAAGTTTCTGCCAAGATGCCAAGAGGATATGCATCAACTTGAGACCCTAGAGAGCCAGTGAGGGCCCTTTAGACCTATGATTAATATATAGGGTGAGAAAGCAATAAGCTTTTGTATTAAACACTGAGATTTGGGGGTTACTTTTTATTAGAGCACAATAGCCCATCTTGATCAATTCAATGGGAAAAACAGAGTACGGTATCTTTAGAGTGAAACTTAACTAATTTAAATATTGCAGTATGAGTCTAAGACTTCATCTATAATATTTCATTGTATCTAAAATGCTACAATGGCAAAATATATGCCAATTTCAAAGACATGAATGTGTTAAAATATGCATCTTAGAAATGATAAAATGTAGAATGTGAAAATAGAGGCATTTTTATGTATACACTGAATTGGTGTCTCACTCTGGCTGATGAACTTTTTATCATAGGTAGAGTTAAGAAAATCTTCATATATATTTAAATCCAAATTAATTTTGCTTTTCTGATTTTTTCAGATTATTTGCACAGCCTTCTCTTGAGATCTCAGTGTTCTCAAGCTATATGAGTGTTTTATTAATTAAAGTTTATAGCAAGTTAAATAGATTACAAAAAGTATTCAGTTCCTGTATTTAGATAGGAAAACAAAAAGAAAAAAATACCAAGGCTATACAAGGCTAGAGACAAGGTAAGGGGTGAGGTTGCTTTTGTAAATGTTTCCTGGGTGCTTTTAGTATTACATTTCTCTATCAGTTGGTGAGCTGATGTTGAAAAAGACTCAGGATGTAAGTGGTTCCACTTAATTTATTTTATAAATTAGTGAATCTCTCGCCAATATGGGATGACCCTGTTTCTTGGAGACCAACATAAATGGAGAACTTTTATTTGATTATTTAACATTCTTATCACATTTGAACCTGGAATGTTAATTAAAATACACTTCACAATACAGCACAAATCTAATCATTTTCCTCTTTGTTTTCTCTGTCTTGTTCTTGCCCTTTTCTCTCTTTTATTTTGCTTCACCATTTATTTATAGATACCAAATTCTACCATTCATTCAATATCTTAATATCCCTATCACTTTCTTATAGTTATTTGTCTTTCTTTGTGGGTAGATCATGGATTAACTATACCTTCTATTTATTCTTTTATTTACTCCCTCAGCAAATATTTTATCGTCAGGTGATTATGAAGGACAGAGAAATCTGGTATGTTGCAGTCCATGGGGTCACAAAGAGACACACATGAATGAGCAACTGAACAGCAACAAAATATTCAATTGATCAATAACTTTTTCTGCTCAACCCGGGTTCTTTCATAGTCAGTAACTATGTAATTAAGTGAAGGTTCAGCTTGTACTTATGTAATTAAGTGAATGTTCAGCTAAAGAAGACCACATAGCAATGGGAAGAAAAGGTATAGGTTCTTAAAAGCCTGAGAATGGATAACGAAAATTCAGAAGGTTCCTTCTTTTGACTCTTTCTATCCTATAAAAACAGACACAAAATTAAGAGAATGTGATATAACACAGCATTCCTAGGCATACAATTGAGTACATTAAGCAAGAATCTTACTAATGTTTTGTAAAGAACTGGACCATACATGTCTTTGAAAGTCCTGGCATGTAGATATGTCTGAAAAAGCAGTGACAGCAATAAATATTGTCCTGCTTGTCACTGCCTACAAAGATGTGTTCCTGGCTTGGTCTTGGTGCCATAAAGTCAAATTGGCCAGTATATTTTGATGTCAAGTTACATTAGCATGAATGTTATTGTCTCTATAGCCAGCAACTGTTAAGCATAGGCTAACAATTTTCTCATATCCATCTGTGAAAGTTCCCTGGCAGTCTATCAGTTAGAACTCTGTACTTCTACCACAGGGGAACAGGTTCAATCCCAGTCAGGAGAATGCTTTTGTAATTTTTTTAACATTTCTCTATCAGTTGGTGAGCTGATGTTGAAAAAGACTCAGGATGTAAGTGGTTCCACTTAATTTATTTTATAAATTAGTGAATCTCTCGCCAATATGGGATGACCCTGTTTCTTGGAGACCAACATAAATGGAGAACTTTTATTTGATTATTTAACATTCTTATCACATTTGAACCTGGAATGTTAATTAAAATACACTTCACAATACAGCACAAATCTAATCATTTTCCTCTTTGTTTTCTCTGTCTTGTTCTTGCCCTTTTCTCTCTTTTATTTTGCTTCACCATTTATTTATAGATACCAAATTCTACCATTCATTCAATATCTTAATATCCCTATCACTTTCTTATAGTTATTTGTCTTTCTTTGTGGGTAGATCATGGATTAACTATACCTTCTATTTATTCTTTTATTTACTCCCTCAGCAAATATTTTATCGTCAGGTGATTATGAAGGACAGAGAAATCTGGTATGTTGCAGTCCATGGGGTCACAAAGAGACACACATGAATGAGCAACTGAACAGCAACAAAATATTCAATTGATCAATAACTTTTTCTGCTCAACCCGGGTTCTTTCATAGTCAGTAACTATGTAATTAAGTGAAGGTTCAGCTTGTACTTATGTAATTAAGTGAATGTTCAGCTAAAGAAGACCACATAGCAATGGGAAGAAAAGGTATAGGTTCTTAAAAGCCTGAGAATGGATAACGAAAATTCAGAAGGTTCCTTCTTTTGACTCTTTCTATCCTATAAAAACAGACACAAAATTAAGAGAATGTGATATAACACAGCATTCCTAGGCATACAATTGAGTACATTAAGCAAGAATCTTACTAATGTTTTGTAAAGAACTGGACCATACATGTCTTTGAAAGTCCTGGCATGTAGATATGTCTGAAAAAGCAGTGACAGCAATAAATATTGTCCTGCTTGTCACTGCCTACAAAGATGTGTTCCCTGGCTTGGTCTTGGTGCCATAAAGTCAAATTGGCCAGTATATTTTGATGTCAAGTTACATTAGCATGAATGTTATTGTCTCTATAGCCAGCAACTGTTAAGCATAGGCTAACAATTTTCTCATATCCATCTGTGAAAGTTCCCTGGCAGTCTATCAGTTAGAACTCTGTACTTCTACCACAGGGGGAACAGGTTCAATCCCAGTCAGGGAATCAAGATCCTGCAAGCTGTGCATTGCAGCCAAAAAAAGTAAATGATTGCCTCTGATCTGTAAACAGCTGTCAAAATCACCTGTTATATTCCACCAAGGTCAAAATGGCCTTGTTCATGAAAGCATAAGAACTATATTACCTGCTCGCAATAGCAGAAATTTGTTTTTTTCTCCACATTTAGTCTCCCAATCCCATTTCTTTTCTATTTCTTAGTGTTCCTAACTCATGAACTAAATGATGGAGTTCTAGGGGTCAGTAACATTTACCACAGGCTTTACCACATAATTCAGGCTTTACCACACAATTGAAAACTAACAAGGATCACTGAAGTCTCAGTAGCAGGGACAACACATAACCTCTGTTACTAATAATACAAAGCTCTTCAGATAATATATTTTATATAGAAATCAAATGGGTTAACACCTATCCAGCTTTCCTAAAGATATTCCCACATGAGGGAACATTTAGGTCTAAAGAATGGATAAGATTACCAATTATTGCTACCTTGCAGCAGTTACTTGGTATAGAGAGAAGAAATAAGGGAGACTGAATACCAAGCACTTACAATTATTTATCAGTTAGCTGCACCAAACTGAGAAACATGAACCAATGGCCTTCTCATCACTCAGTCAGCCCAGTCTACCTCTGAGGAGTATCCAGGCAGGGGTTGGAAGTGTTATCCTGGCTGCTGCCTTTTCACATGGAAACAGGAGGATGGAGAAGCTAACTCTAACAATATCTACATGGTTTTAAAGGGATAAATATAACCTCAAGTAGGTGTGTATCATTTTCATTTAAACTCCAATGTAGTTTGTGTCTTTGAAAGTCCTGGCATGTAGATATGTCTGAAAAAGCAGTGACAGCAATAAATATTGTCCTGCTTGTCACTGCCTACAAAGATGTGTTCCTGGCTTGGTCTTGGTGCCATAAAGTCAAATTGGCCAGTATATTTTGATGTCAAGTTACATTAGCATGAATGTTATTGTCTCTATAGCCAGCAACTGTTAAGCATAGGCTAACAATTTTCTCATATCCATCTGTGAAAGTTCCCTGGCAGTCTATCAGTTAGAACTCTGTACTTCTACCACAGGGGGAACAGGTTCAATCCCAGTCAGGAATCAAGATCCTGCAAGCTGTGCATTGCAGCCAAAAAAAGTAAATGATTGCCTCTGATCTGTAAACAGCTGTCAAAATCACCTGTTATATTCCACCAAGGTCAAAATGGCCTTGTTCATGAAAGCATAAGAACTATATTACCTGCTCGCAATAGCAGAAATTTGTTTTTTTCTCCACATTTAGTCTCCCAATCCCATTTCTTTTCTATTTCTTAGTGTTCCTAACTCATGAACTAAATGATGGAGTTCTAGGGTCAGTAACATTTACCACAGGCTTTACCACATAATTCAGGCTTTACCACACAATTGAAAACTAACAAGGATCACTGAAGTCTCAGTAGCAGGGACAACACATAACCTCTGTTACTAATAATACAAAGCTCTTCAGATAATATATTTTATATAGAAATCAAATGGGTTAACACCTATCCAGCTTTCCTAAAGATATTCCCACATGAGGGAACATTTAGGTCTAAAGAATGGATAAGATTACCAATTATTGCTACCTTGCAGCAGTTACTTGGTATAGAGAGAAGAAATAAGGGAGACTGAATACCAAGCACTTACAATTATTTATCAGTTAGCTGCACCAAACTGAGAAACATGAACCAATGGCCTTCTCATCACTCAGTCAGCCCAGTCTACCTCTGAGGAGTATCCAGGCAGGGGTTGGAAGTGTTATCCTGGCTGCTGCCTTTTCACATGGAAACAGGAGGAGTGGGAGAAGCTAACTCTAACAATATCTACATGGTTTTAAAGGGATAAATATAACCTCAAGTAGGTGTGTATCATTTTCATTTAAACTCCAATGTAGTTTGTGTCTTTTCTTGCATGAATATAAAGATAATTAATTTTATTCCCTGTCATAATTAGTTTCTTTTATTTTCAAGAATAGCAGCATACACTATAATTATGTTATAACCTACACAGTAAAATACATTAAATTAACCAAGTTTTCTATTACTGACCTCAGAAGTCAACATAAACACTTTATAATATGAAGTCATTTACCCTCCTGAAGCATCTGTTTTCCAGAAAAAGGCTATTTTGGTACTCTATCTATTGCATAAATTCTACAAATAGGTATAACATTTTTAGTTAGGAGTCCCTGTATATTAGAGGACACTGTCAAAAGATGGAGAGCTATATCACTCTCTAAAGGGATATCTAAATAATATTTGTCATCTATTTTTTAATACAAGAGCATATTGGGATAATGCATTGTACCCCATTTTTTATGCGATCTGGAGTTTCCACAACTGAATAAATAAGAGGAATACAGATTGGAAAAGATGAAATAAAGCTGCTACAGTTCTTAGATAGCATTGTCATCTATGTAGAAACCAAAATAATCTACCCAAAGCTCCTAAAACTAATACATATGTCCTCAGTGTCACAAGACTAGAAGCACTCCTGCTTTTCACAACAGGACCATGAAAGTGAAAGTGTTAGTCACTCAGTCATGTCCAGCTCTGCAATCCCATGGACTGTAGCCCACCAGGGGTCCTCTGTCCATGAGATTCTCTAGGCAAGAATACTGAAGTGGGTTGCCATTTCCTTCACCAGAGTATCTTCTACATATAAACTGGATTTTAGTAATTAAGCTCATTTGTGTTTTGAAAAGGCACTTGGAAACAGTGACAACAGATGCTACAGATTTTACAAATCTTACTTCTGACAAAGACTGTGTAACAAAGGTATGTAAGAAACTCTCAGAATAATTCAAAAACTGGACAAAAGATTTGAACTGACAAAATATTTTAACAGATCCAAATAAGATGGCAAATAAATTTCTGAAAATGTTCTCAGTATCATTAATCTTTAGTGAGATACAAGTCAAAACCATAGTGATTTTGGCTTCTAAACAGCTCAGAGGCCATTAAACATCTAAACATTTAAACAGCTCAGAAGCCATTACTCCTAGCCTTACAATAAGAAAAAGCTGAGCAAACTGAAAAAAAGTTGAACAAAAAATCAAGGTTGCTTGGAAACATCAGAGAATTGAGGTCACAGAACAAACTTTCATACTGAAATCTGGAGACACACACAAGCACGGGACTGCAGCTGAGATCAGCTTACCTGAAAAAGAAGCTGCTGAAGCCATCAAGTGACAGGGACACATAAATGGCAATTTTGATGACTTGCTATGGCTACTTGTAGATAAGCATCCAGTGAGAAATCAGCCCACTGTGGGTGCCAAAGTCTTAAGGGACTGTTCACACTTTTTAAAGTTATCATTTTGTAATAGGAATCCAAGAGGACACTGTCAAAAGATGGAGAGCTATAAAGGTTTTTTGATTTTTAATACAAGAGCATATTGGGATAATGCATTGTACCCCATTTTTTATGCGATCTGGAGTTTCCACAACTGAATAAATAAGAGGAATACAGATTGGAAAAGATGAAATAAAGCTGCTACAGTTCTTAGATAGCATTGTCATCTATGTAGAAACCAAAATAATCTACCCAAAGCTCCTAAAACTAATACATATGTCCTCAGTGTCACAAGACTAGAAGCACTCCTGCTTTTCACAACAGGACCATGAAAGTGAAAGTGTTAGTCACTCAGTCATGTCCAGCTCTGCAATCCCATGGACTGTAGCCCACCAGGGGTCCTCTGTCCATGAGATTCTCTAGGCAAGAATACTGAAGTGGGTTGCCATTTCCTTCACCAGAGTATCTTCTACATATAAACTGGATTTTAGTAATTAAGCTCATTTGTGTTTTGAAAAGGCACTTGGAAACAGTGACAACAGATGCTACAGATTTTACAAATCTTACTTCTGACAAAGACTGTGTAACAAAGGTATGTAAGAAACTCTCAGAATAATTCAAAAACTGGACAAAAGATTTGAACTGACAAAATATTTTAACAGATCCAAATAAGATGGCAAATAAATTTCTGAAAATGTTCTCAGTATCATTAATCTTTAGTGAGATACAAGTCAAAACCATAGTGATTTTGGCTTCTAAACAGCTCAGAGGCCATTAAACATCTAAACATTTAAACAGCTCAGAAGCCATTACTCCTAGCCTTACAATAAGAAAAAGCTGAGCAAACTGAAAAAAAGTTGAACAAAAAATCAAGGTTGCTTGGAAACATCAGAGAATTGAGGTCACAGAACAAACTTTCATACTGAAATCTGGAGACACACACAAGCACGGGACTGCAGCTGAGATCAGCTTACCTGAAAAAGAAGCTGCTGAAGCCATCAAGTGACAGGGACACATAAATGGCAATTTTGATGACTTGCTATGGCTACTTGTAGATAAGCATCCAGTGAGAAATCAGCCCACTGTGGGTGCCAAAGTCTTAAGGGACTGTTCACACTTTTTAAAGTTTCATTTTCAGATACCATATCAAGTTTTATGGTGAAGAACCATGAAAAATCTCCATGTGTCTTGTCAGAGGAAGAGCAAGAACTAGTCTGAAATATATCCAGAGCATTCTCTATAACAAAATCTACACTTCAGGAGAAATAAATTATCAGAGCCTCATCCCCCGAGAGGAAAGGGTGATTGCCTAACTCCAGCTCCTCTAGACTTGCTATCTCAAGGGGAGCAGGCAGGAAACACTTGTGAATATCTATCCCAGGAACACAGATTAATTAAAGATGAATTAACCATAAGATGACAGATGACTACTTTCCCTTACACTCTATCACCACACCAATAGAGCTCCAGTATAATAAAAGTGTATAGGGGCTTCCCTGGTAGCTCAGTGGTAAAGAGTTCACCTGCCAGTGCAGGAGACATGATCCCTGATCTGGGAAGATCCCACATGCTGCGGAGCAACTAAGCCCATGAGCCACAACTATGGAGCCTGTGCTCTAGAGCCTGGGAGCTGCAACTACTGAGTCCATGTGCCACAACTTTTGAAGCCCGCGTGCCCTAGAACCCAAGTTCCACAAGAGAAGTCACCACAACAAGACACCTACTCACTTCAGCGAGAGAGTAGCCCCCACTCCCTACAACTAGAGAAGAGCCTGCGGCAATGGTGAAAACCCAGAATAGCCAAAAATAGAAGTAAATAAATGAATAAATAATTTTCAAAAATATATACAGAGCTGAAACAGTTATTAGATGCCAATTCTCTCTGAGCAGGAGTATTATGAAACAGTCAAGGAGGAAGACTAGTCAGAAAGGAAAAAGAAATGCTGTACATGAACACATATGTATGAAATCTAGAGAGACAGTACAGATGAGGCCGTTTGCAGGGCAGGAATAGAGACATAGACATAGAGAACAGACATGTGGACGCAGTAGGGGAAGGGGAGGGTGAGACATATTGGGAGGATTGACAGATGCACTATACACATTGTTGTTTTTGTTTAGTCTCTAAGTTGTGTCTCACTCTTTTGTGACCCACTGGACCATAGCCCACCAGGCTCCTACTTCCATGAGATTTCCCAGGTAAGGCAATGGAATGGGTTGGCATTTTCTTCTCCAGAGGATCTTCCCAGCTAAGGGATGGAACCACGTGTCTCCTGCATTGGCAGGCAGGAGTCAATAAGCCACCAGGGAAGCCCCTGTGTAAACTAGCTACCAGGAACCTGCTGTAGAGTACGGGGAGCTCAGCTAGGTACTCTGTGATGACCTAAATGATTAGGATGAGGGTACTGGGAGGACTGGGAGAGAGGCTCAAGTGAGAGGGGAGATATAGATAGATAGATAGATAGATAGATAGATAGATAGATAGATAGATCGATCGATCGATCTGACACATTTTGTTGTACAGAAGAAACTAACACAACACTGGAAAGCAATTATACTCCATTTTTTTAAAGGAGACAAACATAAGGACACTAAAGGAATCCGAAGAATAGTATCTAAGACTATGTATGTGTGTGCTCAGTCACAGGACTGTCTGACTCTTCGCAACCCCCTGGCTATAGCAAACACTAACTGTAGCCTATCTCCTAGCAAGACTAACTTAAAATCTCACACTGAGGACCTATTCACCTCAGTTCCAGCTATCAAATACATCAGGTCCAACATCAACAAGACAGAAGCTATTGTGCTAACTATTCCTCTTCAGTCATTCCTCAACTTATAATGAGTCATTCGCTCTTTGGGGAAGGTCCTTAAAATAATCCTCTCCTCAAGAGTCACAATTTACCATGTTAGATCGGCAATGGTGAAAACCCAGAATAGCCAAAATAGAAGTAAATAAATGAATAAATAATTTTCAAAAATATATACAGAGCTGAAACAGTTATTAGATGCCAATTCTCTCTGAGCAGGAGTATTATGAAACAGTCAAGGAGGAAGACTAGTCAGAAAGGAAAAAGAAATGCTGTACATGAACACATATGTATGAAATCTAGAGAGACAGTACAGATGAGGCCGTTTGCAGGGCAGGAATAGAGACATAGACATAGAGAACAGACATGTGGACGCAGTAGGGGAAGGGGAGGGTGAGACATATTGGGAGGATTGACAGATGCACTATACACATTGTTGTTTTTGTTTAGTCTCTAAGTTGTGTCTCACTCTTTTGTGACCCACTGGACCATAGCCCACCAGGCTCCTACTTCCATGAGATTTCCCAGGTAAGGCAATGGAATGGGTTGGCATTTTCTTCTCCAGAGGATCTTCCCAGCTAAGGGATGGAACCACGTGTCTCCTGCATTGGCAGGCAGGAGTCAATAAGCCACCAGGAAGCCCCTGTGTAAACTAGCTACCAGGAACCTGCTGTAGAGTACGGGGAGCTCAGCTAGGTACTCTGTGATGACCTAAATGATTAGGATGAGGGTACTGGGAGGACTGGGAGAGAGGCTCAAGTGAGAGGGGAGATATAGATAGATAGATAGATAGATAGATAGATAGATAGATAGATAGATCGATCGATCGATCTGACACATTTTGTTGTACAGAAGAAACTAACACAACACTGGAAAGCAATTATACTCCATTTTTTTAAAGGAGACAAACATAAGGACACTAAAGGAATCCGAAGAATAGTATCTAAGACTATGTATGTGTGTGCTCAGTCACAGGACTGTCTGACTCTTCGCAACCCCCTGGCTATAGCAAACACTAACTGTAGCCTATCTCCTAGCAAGACTAACTTAAAATCTCACACTGAGGACCTATTCACCTCAGTTCCAGCTATCAAATACATCAGGTCCAACATCAACAAGACAGAAGCTATTGTGCTAACTATTCCTCTTCAGTCATTCCTCAACTTATAATGAGTCATTCGCTCTTTGGGGAAGGTCCTTAAAATAATCCTCTCCTCAAGAGTCACAATTTACCATGTTAGATACTTCCTTTGTTTTATCAGGAAAAAAAAAATCTTGATGCTCTGAGAGAGAAAAGTTGCAACCCCTTAAGCAAGGCCACAAAAAAGAACATAAAAACAATCATGCAAGAAAAAAAAAATCTGAATGAGACTAAATGAGTAGAAAATAGAAAGAATTGTGGCAACAATCGAAATAGAATTTAGAAAAAAATTTATAAAATAAACAGAAGCAATGTGGAAGAAATAAACCTGGAGAGAAGCAACAGACAAGAAATCCAAACCAGGAGAAAGGAAGCTGTTGCCAAGACAGTGAGAAGGGATGTGAAGAAACACCTATATTTAGATCAGTGGTTGCACTCTTTGTTTTTATCTTTGGTTCAGTTCTGGTGGAAACAGGGTTTTCACTAGCATATGTGTCGAAGAGAATTCATATCTGTTGCTGATGGTTCACCCTTCCAATCACACATGTTTTAGCAGCCTTAGGCAAACAATGTCTTTACCTTAGGGATGCTATACAGGCATTGTTCAAATATCTTGAAGTATATCATTTCATTATAAAGAATTCCAGCTGTGTGTCTTTGAGGCTAAAGGCATTCTTATTATGATACACAACATACCAAATCCTTTCTTCATATCTGGAGCTCTTACTTTAGGAAGATAGGCACAGACTTGACTAATATTATCCCAAAATGAACAGAAAATATTACAGATATGTTTAGGATAAAAAGAGGATTTCTTTGGAAACAGAGATCTTATTAGAAATAGTTTAGTTGGTAATAGTTGTCGCAGGATTTACACAATAGAAATCTCTGGTGAACATTTTGAAAATTAGTTTTTCAATTTCCTATGTGAATTCTTAAATTGCTTCAGTATCTATTAAAATATTTGTCCTCCTTTCCTTTTATAACTTACCAGCTATTTTCCTCAGAGTCTAGAGCACCTGAAATATGCTTTGGTATATATAAAGGATCATTCATTCTTTACATCAGGTCCAACATCAACAAGACAGAAGCTATTGTGCTAACTATTCCTCTTCAGTCATTCCTCAACTTATAATGAGTCATTCGCTCTTTGGGGAAGGTCCTTAAAATAATCCTCTCCTCAAGAGTCACAATTTACCATGTTAGATACTTCCTTTGTTTTATCAGGAAAAAAAAAATCTTGATGCTCTGAGAGAGAAAAGTTGCAACCCCTTAAGCAAGGCCACAAAAAAGAACATAAAAACAATCATGCAAGAAAAAAAAAATCTGAATGAGACTAAATGAGTAGAAAATAGAAAGAATTGTGGCAACAATCGAAATAGAATTTAGAAAAAAATTTATAAAATAAACAGAAGCAATGTGGAAGAAATAAACCTGGAGAGAAGCAACAGACAAGAAATCCAAACCAGGAGAAAGGAAGCTGTTGCCAAGACAGTGAGAAGGGATGTGAAGAAACACCTATATTTAGATCAGTGGTTGCACTCTTTGTTTTTATCTTTGGTTCAGTTCTGGTGGAAACAGGGTTTTCACTAGCATATGTGTCGAAGAGAATTCATATCTGTTGCTGATGGTTCACCCTTCCAATCACACATGTTTTAGCAGCCTTAGGCAAACAATGTCTTTACCTTAGGGATGCTATACAGGCATTGTTCAAATATCTTGAAGTATATCATTTCATTATAAAGAATTCCAGCTGTGTGTCTTTGAGGCTAAAGGCATTCTTATTATGATACACAACATACCAAATCCTTTCTTCATATCTGGAGCTCTTACTTTAGGAAGATAGGCACAGACTTGACTAATATTATCCCAAAATGAACAGAAAATATTACAGATATGTTTAGGATAAAAAGAGGATTTCTTTGGAAACAGAGATCTTATTAGAAATAGTTTAGTTGGTAATAGTTGTCGCAGGATTTACACAATAGAAATCTCTGGTGAACATTTTGAAAATTAGTTTTTCAATTTCCTATGTGAATTCTTAAATTGCTTCAGTATCTATTAAAATATTTGTCCTCCTTTCCTTTTATAACTTACCAGCTATTTTCCTACGCAGAGTCTAGAGCACCTGAAATATGCTTTGGTATATATAAAGGATCATTCATTCTTTACATAAAATTTTTAGCATGTAAAATTAAAAATGCCCAAGTCAACTAAGATATCAGGTTGAAAATTAAATAATAGAGTTCAAAATGAATTTTCTAATCAAAGACAAGTTCCAAATCTATCTTTTCTGTGAGATATCTGAAAGAATCATATGATGCAAAATCAGTAACAAAAATTTTGGTCAGTATTTCAACAGTTTACTCAACAAGGTAATTTCTGCCCCCCTCTACCCCCCACCCCGCCACCAAAAGAAAGAATGGATATTGAGAGAAACTTATATATAAGCATTATTAACAACATTTAAACAGTTAATGTGACTTTCAATATTTCTAACTTATAAAGGTCCCTTGTTAACATTCATGTATTACGATAGGAATTTATTCATAATACATTCCTGAAAAAGTCACAGGAGAATGATGTGTCTCATGAATGGTCATTGAAGACATATGGTACTTAAAAGAATACTATTTACCACATCACGAGAACCCACAATTACTCTTAGGGCTGACTTGATTATAAGCAATTCAGATGCCTATGGAACTTTTAAAATTCTATGCAGGAATCTTAAAGTCAAATACAAATCCTTTAAGGTTTCAAGTCAGCACTCATTCAAATACTTGATATTTAGTCATGAAGTCCTGCCTGACCCTTTTGCAACTCACTCCGCTATAGCCTACTAAGCTCCTCTCTCCACAAGACTTCCTAGGCAAGAATACTGCAGTGGCTGGGCAATTCCCTTCTCCAGGGATCTTCCTGACCTAATGTCCCGACTCTTTCCTTAGAGAAGTTTTAGAAAAATACCAAATCCTTTCTTCATATCTGGAGCTCTTACTTTAGGAAGATAGGCACAGACTTGACTAATATTATCCCAAAATGAACAGAAAATATTACAGATATGTTTAGGATAAAAAGAGGATTTCTTTGGAAACAGAGATCTTATTAGAAATAGTTTAGTTGGTAATAGTTGTCGCAGGATTTACACAATAGAAATCTCTGGTGAACATTTTGAAAATTAGTTTTTCAATTTCCTATGTGAATTCTTAAATTGCTTCAGTATCTATTAAAATATTTGTCCTCCTTTCCTTTTATAACTTACCAGCTATTTTCCTACGCAGAGTCTAGAGCACCTGAAATATGCTTTGGTATATATAAAGGATCATTCATTCTTTACATAAAATTTTTAGCATGTAAAATTAAAAATGCCCAAGTCAACTAAGATATCAGGTTGAAAATTAAATAATAGAGTTCAAAATGAATTTTCTAATCAAAGACAAGTTCCAAATCTATCTTTTCTGTGAGATATCTGAAAGAATCATATGATGCAAAATCAGTAACAAAAATTTTGGTCAGTATTTCAACAGTTTACTCAACAAGGTAATTTCTGCCCCCCTCTACCCCCCACCCCGCCACCAAAAGAAAGAATGGATATTGAGAGAAACTTATATATAAGCATTATTAACAACATTTAAACAGTTAATGTGACTTTCAATATTTCTAACTTATAAAGGTCCCTTGTTAACATTCATGTATTACGATAGGAATTTATTCATAATACATTCCTGAAAAAGTCACAGGAGAATGATGTGTCTCATGAATGGTCATTGAAGACATATGGTACTTAAAAGAATACTATTTACCACATCACGAGAACCCACAATTACTCTTAGGGCTGACTTGATTATAAGCAATTCAGATGCCTATGGAACTTTTAAAATTCTATGCAGGAATCTTAAAGTCAAATACAAATCCTTTAAGGTTTCAAGTCAGCACTCATTCAAATACTTGATATTTAGTCATGAAGTCCTGCCTGACCCTTTTGCAACTCACTCCGCTATAGCCTACTAAGCTCCTCTCTCCACAAGACTTCCTAGGCAAGAATACTGCAGTGGCTGGGCAATTCCCTTCTCCAGGGGATCTTCCTGACCTAATGATCAAACCCATGACTCCTGCATTGGCAGGTGGATTCTTTATGGCTGAGTCACTTGGGCAGTGCCATTCAAATATAAAACATTTATCAACAGGAAATTTTTTTTTTCCTTCTCTATTTCCTCTCTCTTTTCCTTCCCTCCTACCCTCCTCCTATCTATCCTGCTTCCTGTAATGCAAAATTAATCTTATTTTTTGCATATATGCTATATTCAAATAATAAAGTTATTACACAGAAATTCAGGATTTCTAATTTATTTTACAAAGTATATGGGGTTAGAATTATGATGTTGATTGTTTTCTTCTTAATGGATTTATCAAAATAGTCTGAATTAGTGTGAAAGAGGAAAGTCCTCATTCTGAGCTGAGCAAATAAGATGGATTTAAAGAAGATTCACATTCAGAATTATAGGATAATGCATCTTTAGGGTGCCAAATAAGAAGAGGATGGATGCCAAAATCTGGAGGGAAAGAGTTTCTTTCATTTTCTTGGATCAAAATGGAAGAAAACTATCCACCTGCAAAAAGTTACATCTGCTTCTACATGCTGCAAATAGATAATTTCCCCATGTTTTTATTTCCCCCTTGTATATTCCCGTTAGGTACATTTCAGAAGAGATATTAATTAGTCATCATTTAGAAAGCATCTAAACTTAGGCAGAATTCTACATTTGCATCTCAATTGGAAAGTATCTTAAACTGGCTCCAAAGCAAAAGTTAAGAAATAGTTGTAACATTTTCAGGCTGTAATTCATGCTTCCAGTAACACTTATGGGTAATATAATGTATTCAAAGCACTCATCTAGATGCTGCAAGGTTTCCAAAACCATAAGGTAGATTTCTAGCTTCAGCATCCTTAGGTTTAGGAGGGGAAACAATAAAGTAAATAAATGTCCTGTGATATTTTAAGACTTGACAAAGGATTATAGCTGAAGAGTATGTTTCATAGGAGAAATCCTTGATAAGCATGAAGTCCTGCCTGACCCTTTTGCAACTCACTCCGCTATAGCCTACTAAGCTCCTCTCTCCACAAGACTTCCTAGGCAAGAATACTGCAGTGGCTGGGCAATTCCCTTCTCCAGGGGATCTTCCTGACCTAATGATCAAACCCATGACTCCTGCATTGGCAGGTGGATTCTTTATGGCTGAGTCACTTGGGCAGTGCCATTCAAATATAAAACATTTATCAACAGGAAATTTTTTTTTTCCTTCTCTATTTCCTCTCTCTTTTCCTTCCCTCCTACCCTCCTCCTATCTATCCTGCTTCCTGTAATGCAAAATTAATCTTATTTTTTGCATATATGCTATATTCAAATAATAAAGTTATTACACAGAAATTCAGGATTTCTAATTTATTTTACAAAGTATATGGGGTTAGAATTATGATGTTGATTGTTTTCTTCTTAATGGATTTATCAAAATAGTCTGAATTAGTGTGAAAGAGGAAAGTCCTCATTCTGAGCTGAGCAAATAAGATGGATTTAAAGAAGATTCACATTCAGAATTATAGGATAATGCATCTTTAGGGTGCCAAATAAGAAGAGGATGGATGCCAAAATCTGGAGGGGAAAGAGTTTCTTTCATTTTCTTGGATCAAAATGGAAGAAAACTATCCACCTGCAAAAAGTTACATCTGCTTCTACATGCTGCAAATAGATAATTTCCCCATGTTTTTATTTCCCCCTTGTATATTCCCGTTAGGTACATTTCAGAAGAGATATTAATTAGTCATCATTTAGAAAGCATCTAAACTTAGGCAGAATTCTACATTTGCATCTCAATTGGAAAGTATCTTAAACTGGCTCCAAAGCAAAAGTTAAGAAATAGTTGTAACATTTTCAGGCTGTAATTCATGCTTCCAGTAACACTTATGGGTAATATAATGTATTCAAAGCACTCATCTAGATGCTGCAAGGTTTCCAAAACCATAAGGTAGATTTCTAGCTTCAGCATCCTTAGGTTTAGGAGGGGAAACAATAAAGTAAATAAATGTCCTGTGATATTTTAAGACTTGACAAAGGATTATAGCTGAAGAGTATGTTTCATAGGAGAAATCCTGGAAGGCTCCATGAGGAGCTAACGTTTGAGCTGCTCATTGATGGGTTGAAGTTGGAACTCTGAGATAGAAGAGAAAGTGATTTCAAGGAGAGAGAATTAAGAGCTTTCTGTCGAGAAGGCTTCTTGACTCAGCCAGGAAGGGTGCCTGATTGACTCATGATCTTCCTTGGGATGGAAGAAGAGTGCTAGCATACATTATTTGTCAATTTGGACAAAAAAATTCTTACAGAAATTAAGTCAGGGAAAAACGATTAGAGAAAAGGATAGGTTAAGTAATAAATCTTGCTTTTCTGATTTTTCTTTGCTTAATCCACTCTGGAATTAGATGAAAAATTATTTTGGTGAAAATGTTCAGAGATGCATACTGAGTCCTTTAGTGAACTGATGATAACATAGTGAACTGGATGATCTCTACATCCTCAACTCTTATCATCACAGTCTCTCATAACAAAACCCTCATTAAACAAGCTATTTCCTTTTGAGAACATGTGTCCCCTCATGCTTTCAATTTTTCATGAACTGTCAATATCAGTTGTTTGTTGCTGTGTAATAGATCAGCCCCAAATTCTGTGACTTAAAATAGTGATAATGTACTCTTATAGCTCACTCACCTATGCATTGGCTGAGGATCAGCTGATCAGAACCGGGATCAGTTGGTCTTAGTTTGGTTCAGTTGTGCATCTGCAGGTGGGTTGGAGTTTGGCCTAGGCTGGGCTTGGCTGGTGAATCTAGCTGAGACAGCTCTGTTTCATATGTCTTTTAATTTCCTCTTGCAACTAGTGGTGATATTCTGGGTATATGCTTCTCACTCTGATTAATAGCTGCTATGTACAACAAGCAAACACTAAAGCTGGTGAATTAGCTGGGAGGGCAAGAACTTTTCCATAGGCTCCAAAGCAAAAGTTAAGAAATAGTTGTAACATTTTCAGGCTGTAATTCATGCTTCCAGTAACACTTATGGGTAATATAATGTATTCAAAGCACTCATCTAGATGCTGCAAGGTTTCCAAAACCATAAGGTAGATTTCTAGCTTCAGCATCCTTAGGTTTAGGAGGGGAAACAATAAAGTAAATAAATGTCCTGTGATATTTTAAGACTTGACAAAGGATTATAGCTGAAGAGTATGTTTCATAGGAGAAATCCTGGAAGGCTCCATGAGGAGCTAACGTTTGAGCTGCTCATTGATGGGTTGAAGTTGGAACTCTGAGATAGAAGAGAAAGTGATTTCAAGGAGAGAGAATTAAGAGCTTTCTGTCGAGAAGGCTTCTTGACTCAGCCAGGAAGGGTGCCTGATTGACTCATGATCTTCCTTGGGATGGAAGAAGAGTGCTAGCATACATTATTTGTCAATTTGGACAAAAAAATTCTTACAGAAATTAAGTCAGGGAAAAACGATTAGAGAAAAGGATAGGTTAAGTAATAAATCTTGCTTTTCTGATTTTTCTTTGCTTAATCCACTCTGGAATTAGATGAAAAATTATTTTGGTGAAAATGTTCAGAGATGCATACTGAGTCCTTTAGTGAACTGATGATAACATAGTGAACTGGATGATCTCTACATCCTCAACTCTTATCATCACAGTCTCTCATAACAAAACCCTCATTAAACAAGCTATTTCCTTTTGAGAACATGTGTCCCCTCATGCTTTCAATTTTTCATGAACTGTCAATATCAGTTGTTTGTTGCTGTGTAATAGATCAGCCCCAAATTCTGTGACTTAAAATAGTGATAATGTACTCTTATAGCTCACTCACCTATGCATTGGCTGAGGATCAGCTGATCAGAACCGGGATCAGTTGGTCTTAGTTTGGTTCAGTTGTGCATCTGCAGGTGGGTTGGAGTTTGGCCTAGGCTGGGCTTGGCTGGTGAATCTAGCTGAGACAGCTCTGTTTCATATGTCTTTTATTTCCCTCTTGCAACTAGTGGGGATATTCTGGGTATATGCTTCTCACTATGATTAATAGCTGCTATGTACGACAAGCAAACACTAAAGCGTAAAGCAAATATCAGATCACCAAGCTACATGCCATTAGAACTGGGAGGGCAAAAGATCTGGGCCTTTATAGAACTTTTCCAAGTGTTTTTTTATGTTAATAGTACTCCAGCATCAGGGAAACTGCTCAAACACATCATCAGTGGTTTCCTTTCCTGTTGTCTAAATATATATAAATACTTTTTTGTCTAAATTAGGTCAGGGAGGTATTGTAGGTCCTATGTGCAACATCAAAAACAAAGGTAGAACAGGATTCTGCAAAGAGGGAATGGGCAACAATGTGGACAAAGTAATAGATAATGGAGCAGTTAAGGCAAAGGGACTAAAGATCCTAAAAGGGAAACCACAAAGAAAGAGGGAAAAAGCTGTAAAAGACATAAGCTAAAAAAAAGAGAGAGAATAATAGCCAGTTCACCTGGGAAGAGACGACGAGGGGAGAGCTACTTGCTCAGCTCAGAATGAAAAGATCATTAATAACTGTACAGGAAAAAGTTTAAAGTAAAATTTTCTGGAGAAATAATGAGCACATTAATAACAACAGCTATGTATCCGATCTCAATATTTGCACACTACACTATTAGCAAAGCCACTTATGGTTCTTAAAATGACAACCACAACAAGAAAGAGTAGAGAAATCTAAGTTATACAAATCTTATCAGAAAATATCCAGGTTACCAGCACATTCATGCCCTGGAAATAGCTCTGTGAGAATTTTAACTATAAATTGAAATAGTGAAGTTTCATAAGAAATACATCATTACTTAGATATCTGCTTTTTTATTCAGAAATGTGGGTATTTTGGGTTTTTTTTTAAACAAGAAATTTGTCTGGAAAAAAAAAAGAGACCAATTCAAGCTCTAGAGAGACATAATAGATATTGTGCAAATCTGAAAATAATCACTGCTCCATTCATCCAGAAAATTGTTCACTTTCCAGAGTACCTACAACTCAGCAGCATGGATATATTACAAATCCAGAAACAGATCAAAGACAGAGCAACTGAAAAGTTGTGCCAGTAAATTTATGAAATGCCTTTGAGAAAACAAGATGTTTATGAGCCAACATAATATACAAATTTTTATAGGAAAACTCCCTCAGGTTTTAGTACTTATGAGTTTTTAGTAGAAAAATTACAAACCACTAAATAAAAAATAATTAGAGCCTATATCTTCGATGGTGAAATGAAATTCAATGACACTTAAGCATGATTATTAATTCCTTACCTGAAGTTCCCCAGAGGAAAAAAACAGAGGTTTGTCAATAGCCTGCTCATATAGTTTCTATCCTACTGTGATCTGTTACAGAAACCATTTGCAAGCCCCCATGTCCTTGTGTTTCAAAGTAAAATGCTGACTCGGGAGTTAATGCTTGGAAATGTGAAGATACAGAAATAAGAAAAGCTGCTGGATTGGGGAACTGGTAACAATTTAGACTATAATTCTGCCACATAGCAGAATCACCAAACTCATGGTTTGCTGAAAGATACAAAGGCCTAATACACATTTCTAAGTTGTTTTCACAGGAAGCAGATCTCCAGATGAAAACTGCTGACCACAAGAACATAGACACTAGACTTGTTCAAGAGAAGGTTTATGTTGCTTGGAACTTCACCTTGATGCCAACCAATCCAAGAATTAATTGTCCATGATCACATGCTGCCCTTCAAACCCTGTAAGATTCCTGGGAAGAGACGACGAGGGGAGAGCTACTTGCTCAGCTCAGAATGAAAAGATCATTAATAACTGTACAGGAAAGTTTAAAGTAAAATTTTCTGGAGAAATAATGAGCACATTAATAACAACAGCTATGTATCCGATCTCAATATTTGCACACTACACTATTAGCAAAGCCACTTATGGTTCTTAAAATGACAACCACAACAAGAAAGAGTAGAGAAATCTAAGTTATACAAATCTTATCAGAAAATATCCAGGTTACCAGCACATTCATGCCCTGGAAATAGCTCTGTGAGAATTTTAACTATAAATTGAAATAGTGAAGTTTCATAAGAAATACATCATTACTTAGATATCTGCTTTTTTATTCAGAAATGTGGGTATTTTGGGTTTTTTTTTAAACAAGAAATTTGTCTGGAAAAAAAAAAGAGACCAATTCAAGCTCTAGAGAGACATAATAGATATTGTGCAAATCTGAAAATAATCACTGCTCCATTCATCCAGAAAATTGTTCACTTTCCAGAGTACCTACAACTCAGCAGCATGGATATATTACAAATCCAGAAACAGATCAAAGACAGAGCAACTGAAAAGTTGTGCCAGTAAATTTATGAAATGCCTTTGAGAAAACAAGATGTTTATGAGCCAACATAATATACAAATTTTTATAGGAAAACTCCCTCAGGTTTTAGTACTTATGAGTTTTTAGTAGAAAAATTACAAACCACTAAATAAAAAATAATTAGAGCCTATATCTTCGATGGTGAAATGAAATTCAATGACACTTAAGCATGATTATTAATTCCTTACCTGAAGTTCCCCAGAGGAAAAAAACAGAGGTTTGTCAATAGCCTGCTCATATAGTTTCTATCCTACTGTGATCTGTTACAGAAACCATTTGCAAGCCCCCATGTCCTTGTGTTTCAAAGTAAAATGCTGACTCGGGAGTTAATGCTTGGAAATGTGAAGATACAGAAATAAGAAAAGCTGCTGGATTGGGGAACTGGTAACAATTTAGACTATAATTCTGCCACATAGCAGAATCACCAAACTCATGGTTTGCTGAAAGATACAAAGGCCTAATACACATTTCTAAGTTGTTTTCACAGGAAGCAGATCTCCAGATGAAAACTGCTGACCACAAGAACATAGACACTAGACTTGTTCAAGAGAAGGTTTATGTTGCTTGGAACTTCACCTTGATGCCAACCAATCCAAGAATTAATTGTCCATGATCACATGCTGCCCTTCAAACCCTGTAAGATTCCTCACCACCGCCTCCAGGGTGGGTCAGTCTTGAGGGCATTAGTCTGCTGTGGCCTGCTTTGCCTGGCAAAACAACAAAAGCTATTTTTTTAAAATTTCATACAAAATTCTGTCTCCACATTTCTATCAAGCACCAGTGAACATTACCACTCTCACGATGAGCTCAGTAGTGGGCAGAATTTTATTCAGCACACTGCCTTTAGGAGGGAAAGGTAGAACATATAAATGGTAAACAGGTTTAGTTGTAGAGAAGTGCACAGAGCCAAACACTCTGAAAGTCACCCACTCTCTCTTATAGAACCCTATAATGACCATTTTTTATTCCATTACAAATTCTTGCTATTTATTTTTAAATAGGGCTTCAAATATGCATTATAAAACTTTTTACTCTAGTGGTGGAACTCCCTCCCTAAACTGACTGTTTTTCCTTTACTCAACTTTTGACTCAATCCTATTTCCCTTTATGCAATTTTTGGCTACTTGCCCTTTATAACTTACCATCTATGTAAATACTCTTATTGCTATATTAATAGATAATGACCATAAAAACTGCTGACCACAAGAACAGAGACCCTATTTAAAGTGGTCTAATAGTTGTATCTAATGAGACATTTGGCATGTACTTCAAATGCACCATGTTCACAATAAAACTCATTCAGTCTACTTTTTAACTTACTTATATCTGTACCGATGACAATACCCACTACAGCAAGAAAGCCATAAATACTTGAAATAAACATTTTTTTTCCCTCTTTTATCCCCTGAACCAAAAGATTATGTGGGTCATTGGTTCTACTTCTAGAATACTTCTTTTCCCTTTTCTCCTTTCTGTCTCATTACTACCACACCGTACAAGCTTTTGTAATTTCTTCCTGGATGACGTGAAAGCCTCCCAGTAAACCTCCTTGTTCCCAAGTTTTCAGCACTTGACACATCCTGATACCACAACAGCCTTTCAAAACTGATCTCTTCCCTGAAAGCCTTCAATGGTTTTTCACAGTCTGCTAAATTATTTTTACAACTTTTTCTTACCAAAAGCATTATCTATTAAAATTAAAGAGCTTGAGCTACTCTGGTTGAAGTACAAGTGTCAGTTACCCCTCCCTCAGCTAAGGCAATTTCTGAAGTACTGCTGTGGATCCCCTTGGGTCTATAACGTTTAACTTGACATACGGAATAACAGAGGTTTGCTCTGGCAAGTTGACCACATTTTGCCTTCCAAATGTTACTTCTCAGTATTTCATGCTATGGATCCTCTATTGGAACAGACATTACCAAAACTTCCCAGTGAGTTCCTTCCGTCTTCACCTTCTCTAATGCCAGTAGTACTCTATAGTTATGCCATGGTGGACTAGGTAACCAAAGACCTTCAGATAAGTGCCATAAGATGGTGAGTAATGCATAAAATTTATTTTTTTTTTCAAATGAGGAGAGCTGAGAATAAGAAGGAAAGAACTGGCATCACCACGAGATGACGCACTTACTAGATTATGCCAAAACATTTCCATATGAGAGCACATTCAAGATAACAGAAAATTCTACTTAGCAGTGTCAAAGTACTGATTTGAAGTATGATTCATGGGTACAATACCTGTGGATCAGTGCAAACCTTACAACTCTGATGCCAAAGTCTGAGTATTTGACAATACGTTATGACATATACATAACGGTTATAGCTGCCTTAAATGGTGCTCCCTGTCTGCATTGTTTCTCTAAGTACATCAATTTTGCCTCCATTCTGGAAACCCTTCAAATACTATCTTGATTCCATGAAGTCACCCCTGATTACTTCTACGAAATGTGAATGCTTTCTTCTCAAAAAATTTGTAGATTCTTTAAACTACTTTACTTAAAAGGATCCTATCTATATTGGCTTCTCAGGGTCATTTTTTTTAAGGTGGTGAAGTGGAAAAGAATCTGCCTGCCAATTCAAGAGACACAGGAGATGTAGATTCGATCCCTAGATCAGGAATATTCTCTGGTGGAGGAAATAGCAACCTACTCCAGTATTTCTTTCCTGGAAAATCCCATGGATAGAGGAGCCTGCCAGGCTGCAGTCCATGGAGTCGCAATGAATCAGACACAACTTAGTGACTGAGCACACAGATACATGGTCTATACTGTATTATATTTGTGAAAAGACAGATATCCTGAGAGAAGCCATAAACATCTTGAGAAGTGTTATAGTTTCATCGGTATATACCTCCCACTCAGCATGGATCGCTAAGGCAATTTCTGAAGTACTGCTGTGGATCCCCTTGGGTCTATAACGTTTAACTTGACATACGGAATAACAGAGGTTTGCTCTGGCAAGTTGACCACATTTTGCCTTCCAAATGTTACTTCTCAGTATTTCATGCTATGGATCCTCTATTGGAACAGACATTACCAAAACTTCCCAGTGAGTTCCTTCCGTCTTCACCTTCTCTAATGCCAGTAGTACTCTATAGTTATGCCATGGTGGACTAGGTAACCAAAGACCTTCAGATAAGTGCCATAAGATGGTGAGTAATGCATAAAATTTATTTTTTTTTTCAAATGAGGAGAGCTGAGAATAAGAAGGAAAGAACTGGCATCACCACGAGATGACGCACTTACTAGATTATGCCAAAACATTTCCATATGAGAGCACATTCAAGATAACAGAAAATTCTACTTAGCAGTGTCAAAGTACTGATTTGAAGTATGATTCATGGGTACAATACCTGTGGATCAGTGCAAACCTTACAACTCTGATGCCAAAGTCTGAGTATTTGACAATACGTTATGACATATACATAACGGTTATAGCTGCCTTAAATGGTGCTCCCTGTCTGCATTGTTTCTCTAAGTACATCAATTTTGCCTCCATTCTGGAAACCCTTCAAATACTATCTTGATTCCATGAAGTCACCCCTGATTACTTCTACGAAATGTGAATGCTTTCTTCTCAAAAAATTTGTAGATTCTTTAAACTACTTTACTTAAAAGGATCCTATCTATATTGGCTTCTCAGGGTCATTTTTTAAGGTGGTGAAGTGGAAAAGAATCTGCCTGCCAATTCAAGAGACACAGGAGATGTAGATTCGATCCCTAGATCAGGAATATTCTCTGGTGGAGGAAATAGCAACCTACTCCAGTATTTCTTTCCTGGAAAATCCCATGGATAGAGGAGCCTGCCAGGCTGCAGTCCATGGAGTCGCAATGAATCAGACACAACTTAGTGACTGAGCACACAGATACATGGTCTATACTGTATTATATTTGTGAAAAGACAGATATCCTGAGAGAAGCCATAAACATCTTGAGAAGTGTTATAGTTTCATCGGTATAATACCTCCCACTTCAGTTGGCACTGGGACTAAGAAAGGGGAAGCTCAAAAATACATAGACAATAAATGATAAAATAAGAAATAGTGACCCTGTGATGGTCAGGTATTTGCGCTTCCCTGGTGTCTCAGATAGTAAAGAATCTGCTCAGAATGCAAGAGACCTGGGTTTGCTCCCTTGGTCAGGAAGATCCCCTGGAGAAGGGAATGGCTACTCACTCCAGTATTCTTGCCTGCAGAATTCCATGGACAGAGGAACTGACAGGTTGCAGTTCACGGGGTTACAGAGAGTCAAACATGGCTGAGTGACTAACACTTCCACTTTCAGACAGGTATATGAGTAATAACTACATATCGAACAAACATAAGAGAGAAACCACTGGTTCAATCCCAAGTAAATGATTTACTGAGAATTCTACATGGCTTTTTTGCCCTACTTATTTCTATATTAACGCCCTAATTAACCTGTAAGGCCAAGTTGTCTAAGAGAGTGGCCCTAATTCACAGGATATATTTATCAGTCCCTAGCATCAATGTGGAAGAAGAATGACACAAAGGCACTATTAAAATCTCAGCAAGGGCTTCCCTAATGGTCCAGTGGGTAAAGAGTCTGCCTTGCAGTGCAGGGGGAACCAGTTCGATCCCTGGCCCGGGAGGATCCCACGTGCTGTGGAGCGACTAGACTGGTGTGTCTGGTTGCGAGCTGGCACTCTGGAGCGCATGTGCCCAGAGTCTGTGCTCTGCAACAAGAGAAGCCACTGTAGTGGGAGGCCCACACATGCCAAAGAATAAACATGGATGAAAATAAATAAATAAAAATCCAATAAAAAGGCCAAAATTAAAAAAAAAAAAAACTCAGCCATTTATTAAGACTATAGATAGCTAATCTAGTTGCCAGGACTGAAATTGAATATACTTGGCTGCTTGAGTACTTGTGAACAATCCTATGTTTTGAACTCTGGTTTTCAACGTCTCCCTGTATCTCTGTCACACTCCCTCTGCCAAATGTGGTTTTGAGAAATTGTAGCTTATCCATTCACATTAAAACAATTCTATGGATTTTTTTTCCTTTTCTGTCTTTTACTTTGCATTTAATTTCTTGGTAGAACAAGGACTGCTCCCCAACTGTGGGTTTTGTTTGTTTCTTTGTGCTTGTGGTAACTGATCCTGAGGAGAAAAACTTTCAATCTTTCACCACTGAGTACGAAGTTAATGGTTGAATTTTCACATACAGATCTTATCATGTTAAGGAAGGAAGTCTGTTTACATTCCTGGTTTATTGAGTGATTTTATGTATTTTTATTTTGAAAGGGAATTGAATTTTGTCAAATGCCTTTTCTGCATCAATTAAGAATACCATGTTTTCTTTTGTTTTGATCTTTCATTCTATAATGTGGCATGTAATACTGATTGATTTTCATTTTTGAATTACCCTTGCATTACTAGCATCATTGTGAATATCTAGTACAAGTGTATTTTTACTCCCTTTCAGATAAAATAAAAGTAAATTAATGAATTAAGTTCATTAAAACTGAATAAATTTGAATACAAGTTATAGGACGTGGGTTTTTGCTATGAACTGTCAGAAAGTCTTGAACAAGTTATGTTTTCCCCTCTTTGTTTGATGTGCTTTCTCTAACGTGTGAAACAAAACAGCTAATTAAATCAGCAGCTCTGCATGAACATCTCCCAACTTTGCCTGTATGTGAATTTATTACCAACATTCAATTCCTAATTACTTTAGTAGTATAATCAATATAGTGTTGTGCCCAGAAGATCACTGCCTAAGAACAAAACACTCAGTTCAATTGGGCAGTGGTCAAACACAGGCTGAAGAAGGATGTATTCTCCATGGAAGCCGTCTGCACCTGCAATGGTCTGTGCATGGCAGCAGGAAGCTCAAAGCTGTGAATGCAGCCTAGAATGACATATATTCCAAGGACACAGCTTATCCTGTGTTTCCAGTGTCATGCAAGGAAGAGACTGACTTAGACCTAAGATTTGGCATCAAAGCTCAGTGACATTAACTGTTATGATAAAGTAACTATTGGCCACCCTGGTGGCTTAGTCAGTAAAGACTTGTGAACAATTTTTTAGCAACGTCTCCCTGTATCTCTGTCACACTCCCTCTGCCAAATGTGGTTTTGAGAAATTGTAGCTTATCCATTCACATTAAAACAATTCTATGGATTTTTTCCTTTTCTGTCTTTTACTTTGCATTTAATTTCTTGGTAGAACAAGGACTGCTCCCCAACTGTGGGTTTTGTTTGTTTCTTTGTGCTTGTGGTAACTGATCCTGAGGAAAAAAACTTTCAATCTTTCACCACTGAGTACGAAGTTAATGGTTGAATTTTCACATACAGATCTTATCATGTTAAGGAAGGAAGTCTGTTTACATTCCTGGTTTATTGAGTGATTTTATGTATTTTTATTTTGAAAGGGAATTGAATTTTGTCAAATGCCTTTTCTGCATCAATTAAGAATACCATGTTTTCTTTTGTTTTGATCTTTCATTCTATAATGTGGCATGTAATACTGATTGATTTTCATTTTTGAATTACCCTTGCATTACTAGCATCATTGTGAATATCTAGTACAAGTGTATTTTTACTCCCTTTCAGATAAAATAAAAGTAAATTAATGAATTAAGTTCATTAAAACTGAATAAATTTGAATACAAGTTATAGGACGTGGGTTTTTGCTATGAACTGTCAGAAAGTCTTGAACAAGTTATGTTTTCCCCTCTTTGTTTGATGTGCTTTCTCTAACGTGTGAAACAAAACAGCTAATTAAATCAGCAGCTCTGCATGAACATCTCCCAACTTTGCCTGTATGTGAATTTATTACCAACATTCAATTCCTAATTACTTTAGTAGTATAATCAATATAGTGTTGTGCCCAGAAGATCACTGCCTAAGAACAAAACACTCAGTTCAATTGGGCAGTGGTCAAACACAGGCTGAAGAAGGATGTATTCTCCATGGAAGCCGTCTGCACCTGCAATGGTCTGTGCATGGCAGCAGGAAGCTCAAAGCTGTGAATGCAGCCTAGAATGACATATATTCCAAGGACACAGCTTATCCTGTGTTTCCAGTGTCATGCAAGGAAGAGACTGACTTAGACCTAAGATTTGGCATCAAAGCTCAGTGACATTAACTGTTATGATAAAGTAACTATTGGCCACCCTGGTGGCTTAGTCAGTAAAGAATCCACCTGCAAGGCAGGAGACCCAGGTTTGATCCTTGGGTTGGGAAGATCCCTTGGAGGACAAAATGGCAATCCACTCCAGTACTTTTGTTTGGAGAATCCCATGGACAGAGGAGCCTATAGGAGCTACAGTCCATGAGGTTGCAAGAGTCTGACATGGCTTAGCGACTAAATCACCACCACCCTTGTGTGACTCTCTGCTTACAAAATAACTATGGAATCATCGTTTGACTCCCATTTATATAGACATATGTGCTTTTGCATAAATACACACACACACACACACACACACACACACACACACCTGTACTTGATGGAGTTAGCTAATACCTGCTTAGGGGTCTGCTGTTAAATTTTCAAAGATTTAACATGTCGGTAGATTGAAGTAATTTATACATAAAAATCAGTTAATGCTACAAATAAGTTATTTCCTTCAACCCTCTCCAAAAGCCAATTATTACACAATTATCAGCATACTTCTTCTAAGATAAAACATGCTAAGTTTTTGTATCCATTTGATAATTTCTGAGGACACCAAAAATGACTCAGTTCCTGGTATCTGCAAAGCTGAGACCCTGACACTTAATGCGTGAAGGGTCTGATAAAGTAGTATGATAATAAAATCCATCCCTTATCCAGTAGTATTTTGTGCAGAACCTTAAAATATACTCCCTTTTAATCAGCACAACCCAGCAGTTAGATGTCATAGTATCTCCATTTTGTATCTGGGAGAGCTAGGAAATTTAAGTGATAGGCTAGAGATCATATATTGTCTCCAAGAGAGTTCATGCCTGAACCAACAACGGGTCTCCATCTTTGACAATCCTGCCTTTCTTTTACTAAAAGAGTTAAGAGTAAGCTATAGTGTTGTGCCCAGAAGATCACTGCCTAAGAACAAACCGCTCAGTTCAAGTGGGCAGTGGTCAAACACAGGCTGAAGAAGGATGTATTCTCCATGGAAGCCGTCTGCACCTGCAATGGTCTGTGCATGGCAGCAGGAAGCTCAAAGCTGTGAATGCAGCCTAGAATGACATATATTCCAAGGACACAGCTTATCCTGTGTTTCCAGTGTCATGCAAGGAAGAGACTGACTTAGACCTAAGATTTGGCATCAAAGCTCAGTGACATTAACTGTTATGATAAAGTAACTATTGGCCACCCTGGTGGCTTAGTCAGTAAAGAATCCACCTGCAAGGCAGGAGACCCAGGTTTGATCCTTGGGTTGGGAAGATCCCTTGGAGGACAAAATGGCAATCCACTCCAGTACTTTTGTTTGGAGAATCCCATGGACAGAGGAGCCTATAGGAGCTACAGTCCATGAGGTTGCAAGAGTCTGACATGGCTTAGCGACTAAATCACCACCACCCTTGTGTGACTCTCTGCTTACAAAATAACTATGGAATCATCGTTTGACTCCCATTTATATAGACATATGTGCTTTTGCATAAATACACACACACACACACACACACACACACACACACACACCTGTACTTGATGGAGTTAGCTAATACCTGCTTAGGGGTCTGCTGTTAAATTTTCAAAGATTTAACATGTCGGTAGATTGAAGTAATTTATACATAAAAATCAGTTAATGCTACAAATAAGTTATTTCCTTCAACCCTCTCCAAAAGCCAATTATTACACAATTATCAGCATACTTCTTCTAAGATAAAACATGCTAAGTTTTTGTATCCATTTGATAATTTCTGAGGACACCAAAAATGACTCAGTTCCTGGTATCTGCAAAGCTGAGACCCTGACACTTAATGCGTGAAGGGTCTGATAAAGTAGTATGATAATAAAATCCATCCCTTATCCAGTAGTATTTTGTGCAGAACCTTAAAATATACTCCCTTTTAATCAGCACAACCCAGCAGTTAGATGTCATAGTATCTCCATTTTGTATCTGGGAGAGCTAGGAAATTTAAGTGATAGGCTAGAGATCATATATTGTCTCCAAGAGAGTTCATGCCTGAACCAACAACGGGTCTCCATCTTTGACAATCCTGCCTTTCTTTTACTAAAAGAGTTAAGAGTAAGCTATAGGGAAACAAATGTAATTGCTTAATAGTTGGTCATCATTTTGTCTCTTGAAATATTTATAGATTAGGATTAGGAATATCATGTGTCCTTTCTGTTCCTGATTTCCCTCATTTTTTCAAATGAAAATTTGGGCTAAGATAGCACTTTAGCTCTAAAGGCAATATGGCTTTAGAATGCTATTATTTATGTGTGGGAATGCTAATTCAAGAGATTCTATTAATATAAAAATTAGCCCTAAAGATCTTATTTTGCCTTAGTGATATAATTTACTGGTCAAGAGAATACATTATAAAGTTAGATAGCCCTCAATTTCAATATGCTTATTTCTAATTATATGTCTTAACAGGCAAATTGCTTAGTCCCAAAGATCTTTGGTTATTTTATCTCTTCAGTAATAATAATCATAACATTTATCCCAATCTCATCCCAAGATTGCTCAAAGGACTTAAAGTACTCATGAATTGCTCAACAAAATGCCTGGTATTGAGTAAATTTCAATTATTTTCTTGGTTTGACAATTTAAGGAAACACTTTTTCTAGCTATAATTTTTAAATAATTTAGAATTTATCCAGTTAAAATGACAATTTTATATTAGGATACAAATATAAAAATGACTGATGACTTGTAATAAATTTACGTAAGTTATTTCCTTCAACCCTCTCCAAAAGCCAATTATTACACAATTATCAGCATACTTCTTCTAAGATAAAACATGCTAAGTTTTTGTATCCATTTGATAATTTCTGAGGACACCAAAAATGACTCAGTTCCTGGTATCTGCAAAGCTGAGACCCTGACACTTAATGCGTGAAGGGTCTGATAAAGTAGTATGATAATAAAATCCATCCCTTATCCAGTAGTATTTTGTGCAGAACCTTAAAATATACTCCCTTTTAATCAGCACAACCCAGCAGTTAGATGTCATAGTATCTCCATTTTGTATCTGGGAGAGCTAGGAAATTTAAGTGATAGGCTAGAGATCATATATTGTCTCCAAGAGAGTTCATGCCTGAACCAACAACGGGTCTCCATCTTTGACAATCCTGCCTTTCTTTTACTAAAAGAGTTAAGAGTAAGCTATAGGGAAACAAATGTAATTGCTTAATAGTTGGTCATCATTTTGTCTCTTGAAATATTTATAGATTAGGATTAGGAATATCATGTGTCCTTTCTGTTCCTGATTTCCCTCATTTTTTCAAATGAAAATTTGGGCTAAGATAGCACTTTAGCTCTAAAGGCAATATGGCTTTAGAATGCTATTATTTATGTGTGGGAATGCTAATTCAAGAGATTCTATTAATATAAAAATTAGCCCTAAAGATCTTATTTTGCCTTAGTGATATAATTTACTGGTCAAGAGAATACATTATAAAGTTAGATAGCCCTCAATTTCAATATGCTTATTTCTAATTATATGTCTTAACAGGCAAATTGCTTAGTCCCAAAGATCTTTGGTTATTTTATCTCTTCAGTAATAATAATCATAACATTTATCCCAATCTCATCCCAAGATTGCTCAAAGGACTTAAAGTACTCATGAATTGCTCAACAAAATGCCTGGTATTGAGTAAATTTCAATTATTTTCTTGGTTTGACAATTTAAGGAAACACTTTTTCTAGCTATAATTTTTAAATAATTTAGAATTTATCCAGTTAAAATGACAATTTTATATTAGGATACAAATATAAAAATGACTGATGACTTGTAATAAATTTACGTAAGTTATAATTCAAAAACAAGTATGTTCCATAGTCTTTCTTCAGTGCTTGATCGTCTCAGTTAAAAGGACTTTAACTGGTACGACTTTACTGCAACAAGAAAATGATTAACCAGATTATTTTTAAAATGTACTTCACATCATATGTTATTCTTGCTCTCAGTTATTCTTCCTTCATTACAATGTAATTGCTTTGGAACATAGAGCTTTGTTTAAACTATAAAAAAGGCCAACTAAATATCTACCTCAAGAAGTGAGCAAAGAAGCTATGTTTACTACATTTGAAGCTGGTACTTCAATAGCTTTAATAGCTTGCCAAATATATTTAGAGATACCTTCAAGGGCCACATTCTATGGAAGTATCTCTTTTAATTAATAAATGAACCTAAGAGAGGATTTTAAAAGTTTTCAGAGAAATGTCCCCTATTGCTCTGTATATTTATTTAATCACCCACTATACAAACTGAAAAGCTGTTTTGGCATGAGACTGCTGTCTGAACAAAAATGTGACTAGACAAATAATGCTCTAATATTATTATTATATTCTTCTGAACCATAGCTCTAAAATATAATATGGACCAGTCTGCTAGGAAGGTACATAGGATCATGAGGTAGTTTTCTTAGACTCAGGCTACATGAATTTCTCTAAAAGTAGGAATAGATGGTCTAGGTCAACCCCAGTCCAGAACATGAGAGCTAATAGAGCCTAATGGGTAAGCACATGGATCTAGGAATCAGACGGATCTGAGTTCAAATCACCAGTTTTCTGGCCACGTTGTTTCAGTGCTCCAAGCTTCAAGCTCTCATCTATAAAATGGATATACGTTATACTCTACCTCCTAGGACACTTAGGAGGATTAAATGTCATAATGTATAGAGTAGACAGCAAAATGCTTGACAGATAAATGGGCTCATAAATGTTAACTACTGTTTTTTTTAACATTCTCTCTATATTTCCATAATAAATCAGTTTTGATAAAAACTATTTTTAAGAAAAAAACATCCTTGTGGGGGTTCAATATTAAAGACCTCATCACATAACATTGTATGTAGCAACAACTTAGCAGATGCTGTGACAAATGAGATCATGCAGACTGCGCCTCTGAAGGACACCGAGCACATAGCTGCAAAGAAGACAGATGAGTGTACACACGCTCAGTCCTGTCTGACTCTTTGCTACCCCATGGACTGTAGCCCGCCAGGCTCCTCTGTTCATGGGATTTCTCAGGCAAGAATACTGGAGTGGGTTGTCATTTCCTACACCAGGGGATATTCCCAACTGAGGGACTGAACCCACGTCTCTTGTGTTCACTGCAGCAGATTCTTTACAGCTCTTTTTTTTTAGAGATACCTTAAAAAAAAGGGCCAAACATTCTATATAGCTTTAATAGCTTGCCAAATATATTTAGAGATACCTTCAAGGGCCACATTCTATGGAAGTATCTCTTTTAATTAATAAATGAACCTAAGAGAGGATTTTAAAAGTTTTCAGAGAAATGTCCCCTATTGCTCTGTATATTTATTTAATCACCCACTATACAAACTGAAAAGCTGTTTTGGCATGAGACTGCTGTCTGAACAAAAATGTGACTAGACAAATAATGCTCTAATATTATTATTATATTCTTCTGAACCATAGCTCTAAAATATAATATGGACCAGTCTGCTAGGAAGGTACATAGGATCATGAGGTAGTTTTCTTAGACTCAGGCTACATGAATTTCTCTAAAAGTAGGAATAGATGGTCTAGGTCAACCCCAGTCCAGAACATGAGAGCTAATAGAGCCTAATGGGTAAGCACATGGATCTAGGAATCAGACGGATCTGAGTTCAAATCACCAGTTTTCTGGCCACGTTGTTTCAGTGCTCCAAGCTTCAAGCTCTCATCTATAAAATGGATATACGTTATACTCTACCTCCTAGGACACTTAGGAGGATTAAATGTCATAATGTATAGAGTAGACAGCAAAATGCTTGACAGATAAATGGGCTCATAAATGTTAACTACTGTTTTTTTTAACATTCTCTCTATATTTCCATAATAAATCAGTTTTGATAAATACTAGTTTTAAGAAACAAACATCCTTGGGAGGGATCAATATTAAAGACCTCATCACATAACATTGTATGTAGCAACAACTTAGCAGATGCTGTGACAAATGAGATCATGCAGACTGCGCCTCTGAAGGACACCGAGCACATAGCTGCAAAGAAGACAGATGAGTGTACACACGCTCAGTCCTGTCTGACTCTTTGCTACCCCATGGACTGTAGCCCGCCAGGCTCCTCTGTTCATGGGATTTCTCAGGCAAGAATACTGGAGTGGGTTGTCATTTCCTACACCAGGGGATATTCCCAACTGAGGGACTGAACCCACGTCTCTTGTGTCTCCTGCACTGTCAGCAGATTCTTTACAGCTCTGCCATCTGGGAAGCAAAGACACATGAGGTGCTGCAAAGAATAGTAGGCCCCAGGGACAATCTTGGCATATTTTACAATTTTCCTTGAGGCAAGTTTTGACAACACCATTAAAATTTTCTTCACTTTTTATCTCTGGCTCACTCTAAATATATCCACATCTGAAAGTCTTACATCTTGGACTGTCTGCAGAATCTAAACACTTGTGGCATCCCTCACCCCAGCCACACACAGCAAGACGATGATGTTCTCATCTATACATACATAAGCCTAGACAAAAGAGAGGGAGGTTCATGGAAAACCAGCAGACACTCTTCTTTGGGTCATGATATTGAAAATGCAAAGAAACGAATGGATCTTAATGTGTTATTCCATGTACTGGTACAACAGAACATCAAGTGGCTTGTTCTCTAATGTAATGCTCAAACACATTTAAAGAAATGTACATTTAAATGGAGAACATTAAGCATCAACCCCAACTAATGACAACTCTAGTTTTAGAAAACCATGTATCTCTAACTACATCATAGTAGATTACTAAATCTCAAAGTAAGGTACGTTTTTGTTCCATTTTCATCAAAAAAAAATACCCCTTGGCACAAGTGGGTACTGCAATGTACTATAAACCAAGAACAACTATAATAGCTCTGTACAAGCAACTCTAAAAGAAAAGAGCATTTGCATCCATTCACCAAGTAAATGCTAGGCATAAATCCATCATCAGAATTCCTGCTGAATGAAACAGATAGGCCCATAATTAGAATTATTCTAGTTGCAAGCAATAATTCATAATGAACTACTGTTTTTTAACATTCTCTCTATATTTCCATAATAAATCAGTTTTGATAAATACTAGTTTTAAGAAACAAACATCCTTGGGAGGGATCAATATTAAAGACCTCATCACATAACATTGTATGTAGCAACAACTTAGCAGATGCTGTGACAAATGAGATCATGCAGACTGCGCCTCTGAAGGACACCGAGCACATAGCTGCAAAGAAGACAGATGAGTGTACACACGCTCAGTCCTGTCTGACTCTTTGCTACCCCATGGACTGTAGCCCGCCAGGCTCCTCTGTTCATGGGATTTCTCAGGCAAGAATACTGGAGTGGGTTGTCATTTCCTACACCAGGGGATATTCCCAACTGAGGGACTGAACCCACGTCTCTTGTGTCTCCTGCACTGTCAGCAGATTCTTTACAGCTCTGCCATCTGGGAAGCAAAGACACATGAGGTGCTGCAAAGAATAGTAGGCCCCAGGGACAATCTTGGCATATTTTACAATTTTCCTTGAGGCAAGTTTTGACAACACCATTAAAATTTTCTTCACTTTTTATCTCTGGCTCACTCTAAATATATCCACATCTGAAAGTCTTACATCTTGGACTGTCTGCAGAATCTAAACACTTGTGGCATCCCTCACCCCAGCCACACACAGCAAGACGATGATGTTCTCATCTATACATACATAAGCCTAGACAAAAGAGAGGGAGGTTCATGGAAAACCAGCAGACACTCTTCTTTGGGTCATGATATTGAAAATGCAAAGAAACGAATGGATCTTAATGTGTTATTCCATGTACTGGTACAACAGAACATCAAGTGGCTTGTTCTCTAATGTAATGCTCAAACACATTTAAAGAAATGTACATTTAAATGGAGAACATTAAGCATCAACCCCAACTAATGACAACTCTAGTTTTAGAAAACCATGTATCTCTAACTACATCATAGTAGATTACTAAATCTCAAAGTAAGGTACGTTTTTGTTCCATTTTCATCAAAAAAAAAAAAAATACCCCTTGGCACAAGTGGGTACTGCAATGTACTATAAACCAAGAACAACTATAATAGCTCTGTACAAGCAACTCTAAAAGAAAAGAGCATTTGCATCCATTCACCAAGTAAATGCTAGGCATAAATCCATCATCAGAATTCCTGCTGAATGAAACAGATAGGCCCATAATTAGAATTCTTCTAGTTGCAAGCAATGGTCTTAATGAACACTGGTGCTCCTTGTCCAGTAGTTCTCAATCCTGGCTGCTTTTAAGAGTCATCTGAGGTTCTTTGAAAAAAATGTTTCCATTCTCAGAGATCCTGATGTAATGCTGTGTGAGTGGGGACCTGCACATTATTTTGTATTTTTTCTTTTGAGGTAATTTCAAACTCACAAAATAAAACTGCAAAGAAATCCCATAAAGCCTTCTTCCCATTTTGATTTTTCCAACCATCCTAATAGTGTCCTTCATAGCAAAATGATCCAGACCAGGATGAAGTGTTACACTTGGCTGTTACAACTCTTTAGTTTCCTTAAGTCTGGAAGTGTTTCACAGTTCTTCTGTGACCTTACCAACCTTATAAGTTTTGAATCTGTGACAGTTGTTTTGTAGAATATCTTTCAAGTTAGATTTGTCTGTTTCCTTATGACTAGATTCAGGCTATGCACTTTGGCAGAAAAATCACGAAGACTGTGTCTTCTCCCAGATAACACACAATGTCAGTGTGTCCCATCACTGGTGACAACTTTGATAACTTGTTGGAAGTTTTGATCAGAGTCTCCTGAAGTTACTGTTTCTCCACTGTCTTTATAATTACAGGGGGAGAAACTTTGAGGCTATGTAAATATCCTCTTTGTCATTAAACTTTTACCTGTTGGTTTTATATCCACTGATGTTCCTTGCTGGCCAAATTATGACTACATTAGTTTCTAAATTGTGATGTTTTCCCAATTATACCACTACTTCTACATTTACTGTTTGGCATTCTGTAAGTAGAATCTCTTCTCCATGCTGATGTGCTCAATTATTTCACTGTAGACTGATAGATTTCTTTCTACATTCTTCGTTTATTTAACACTACCTATTATTATCAGTATTTATTCAGATGCTTAAATTGTGGAGTGCCTTCAGGGTGACATCTGTATTATTTGATATCACTCTATTATTATTTGAACACTCATTTCAATCACAGCAAATGACTAGAGCTATGGAATACATACATCTTTTATTTTTCTATTTAATTTCTCTATCTCCACTGAGATATAAAAAGCCATGAATTCATATACATATTATTAATCCCAATACAAGACTACAGTGCTCATTCCAACTTTCTCCTATTTCATATTTGTAATTTCCTTTTCTGACAGGGAGAAATTTAGCTCTAGTGTGCTCAATATGTTTACTTTGTCTCAATCTCCTGAAACCTGTCTAGATCCTCTAAGGCTGCTGCTGTCCTCATTCAGCCCTTCCCAATGGCTTGGAGCCTGGAGCAAAGAACAGAGATTATGGGGAAGGAGTTGTGCGTGGGAATAGTGTCCTTCATAGCAAAATGATCCAGACCAGGATGAAGTGTCACTTGCAGCCCTGTTAAAACCCCCTCTTTAGTTTCCTTAAGTCTGGAAGTGTTTCACAGTTCTTCTGTGACCTTACCAACCTTATAAGTTTTGAATCTGTGACAGTTGTTTTGTAGAATATCTTTCAAGTTAGATTTGTCTGTTTCCTTATGACTAGATTCAGGCTATGCACTTTGGCAGAAAAATCACGAAGACTGTGTCTTCTCCCAGATAACACACAATGTCAGTGTGTCCCATCACTGGTGACAACTTTGATAACTTGTTGGAAGTTTTGATCAGAGTCTCCTGAAGTTACTGTTTCTCCACTGTCTTTATAATTACAGGGGGAGAAACTTTGAGGCTATGTAAATATCCTCTTTGTCATTAAACTTTTACCTGTTGGTTTTATATCCACTGATGTTCCTTGCTGGCCAAATTATGACTACATTAGTTTCTAAATTGTGATGTTTTCCCAATTATACCACTACTTCTACATTTACTGTTTGGCATTCTGTAAGTAGAATCTCTTCTCCATGCTGATGTGCTCAATTATTTCACTGTAGACTGATAGATTTCTTTCTACATTCTTCGTTTATTTAACACTACCTATTATTATCAGTATTTATTCAGATGCTTAAATTGTGGAGTGCCTTCAGGGTGACATCTGTATTATTTGATATCACTCTATTATTATTTGAACACTCATTTCAATCACAGCAAATGACTAGAGCTATGGAATACATACATCTTTTATTTTTCTATTTAATTTCTCTATCTCCACTGAGATATAAAAAGCCATGAATTCATATACATATTATTAATCCCAATACAAGACTACAGTGCTCATTCCAACTTTCTCCTATTTCATATTTGTAATTTCCTTTTCTGACAGGGAGAAATTTAGCTCTAGTGTGCTCAATATGTTTACTTTGTCTCAATCTCCCTGAAACCTGTCTAGATCCTCTAAGGCTGCTGCTGTCCTCATTCAGCCCTTCCCAATGGCTTGGAGCCTGGAGCAAAGAACAGAGATTATGGGGAAGGAGTGTGCGTGGGAAAGAAAGGAAGTTATTAACATTTTAAAAGCTCCTCCAGTGAAACTAATAATCAGCTTTGAAATCATGAATACTATTGTTTTTTACAAACAACTTTGCCAGCATTTGTCTAATAGTATTTTCTTCCCAGATTTGCCCTGGGAAGTGGGACTAGATTTCACCAACTTTTACTTGTGACTATCTCCTTGGTGCCTCACTATAGTTTTCAATGCCAACTTAATATGAGAGTCAGTAGTAAGTAAAGTTTCTTTTGCAAGCATGAATGTTCCATTTAAAAATAACCAGATTGGTGTCTTACAAATGCAAGAATTTGCTTTCCTCTCTCTGGGCAAACGATATACATATGGATATGTCTCAAATGAGCCCTAGCCCAGAAACTTAAAAGTAGAACAAGTCTCTAAATGCGGATCAGGGACTTCTATTTTTCCAATATGGATCACAAATATATCATTTCTCGCCCCTCCCCCACTTATCCCTCTTCTCTTCTCTTCTGATAAATGGGATATAATTCTTTATTTTCTTGCTTCCAGCAAAGGATAGAGAACAAATTGTGATTGGACTATAATCAAGACCATTCATTTTCTATTTGGTCCTCTTAAAAAAATAACCCAAAACTGAAAAGTCAGACTTGAATTTTTGACCCAACCAAAAGCATACTGGGTTAAAAAAGTCTTTTTTTTCCCCCACTGAAGACATAAATCCTGAAAGACTCTGACATATTATCAAAAAAATCTCTCTCTAAAGAAAACTTTCAGGGTGACATCTGTATTATTTGATATCACTCTATTATTATTTGAACACTCATTTCAATCACAGCAAATGACTAGAGCTATGGAATACATACATCTTTTATTTTTCTATTTAATTTCTCTATCTCCACTGAGATATAAAAAGCCATGAATTCATATACATATTATTAATCCCAATACAAGACTACAGTGCTCATTCCAACTTTCTCCTATTTCATATTTGTAATTTCCTTTTCTGACAGGGAGAAATTTAGCTCTAGTGTGCTCAATATGTTTACTTTGTCTCAATCTCCCTGAAACCTGTCTAGATCCTCTAAGGCTGCTGCTGTCCTCATTCAGCCCTTCCCAATGGCTTGGAGCCTGGAGCAAAGAACAGAGATTATGGGGAAGGAGTGTGTGCGTGGGAAAGAAAGGAAGTTATTAACATTTTAAAAGCTCCTCCAGTGAAACTAATAATCAGCTTTGAAATCATGAATACTATTGTTTTTTACAAACAACTTTGCCAGCATTTGTCTAATAGTATTTTCTTCCCAGATTTGCCCTGGGAAGTGGGACTAGATTTCACCAACTTTTACTTGTGACTATCTCCTTGGTGCCTCACTATAGTTTTCAATGCCAACTTAATATGAGAGTCAGTAGTAAGTAAAGTTTCTTTTTGCAAGCATGAATGTTCCATTTAAAAATAACCAGATTGGTGTCTTACAAATGCAAGAATTTGCTTTCCTCTCTCTGGGCAAACGATATACATATGGATATGTCTCAAATGAGCCCTAGCCCAGAAACTTAAAAGTAGAACAAGTCTCTAAATGCGGATCAGGGACTTCTATTTTTCCAATATGGATCACAAATATATCATTTCTCGCCCCTCCCCCACTTATCCCTCTTCTCTTCTCTTCTGATAAATGGGATATAATTCTTTATTTTCTTGCTTCCAGCAAAGGATAGAGAACAAATTGTGATTGGACTATAATCAAGACCATTCATTTTCTATTTGGTCCTCTTAAAAAAATAACCCAAAACTGAAAAGTCAGACTTGAATTTTTGACCCAACCAAAAGCATACTGGGTTAAAAAAGTCTTTTTTTTCCCCCACTGAAGACATAAATCCTGAAAGACTCTGACATATTATCAAAAAAATCTCTCTCTAAAGAAAACTTGAGTCCAGGAGCAAGGAAATTCAGAGCATATCTCAACTTACTGAAAAATCAACATAGAGTTGAACAGATGCTACATCACATTTTTGCTTATTATAATCCATGAGAGGGGTGGGGAACATTGATTGTCATCTGCAATTCAAAACATTTCAAGCGTTATGTCAATAAAATCTATGCTATCGCGGTGGGTGTCCTGAGGCTTCACAGCACACATGCTTCACAGCTCTGTATGATGTCATCACCCAATAGAGGGTGATGGCTGAGGTTAGGACATCATTTTCTCCTCCTGGTTCTGGCCAACTGGTTTCATCTACTCTTGTAAGATTCAGTTCTCTTCTGGGAGTGTCATCACTTCACCTGTTCTTTAAACCTGACTCTGACTTAACAGTCTATCGCTGATTAAAGGTTCCAAACTGTCATTTGCTCCATCAAGTCTTCATGGACTATTATATGACTCCCTCTTAGTGGGTAGTGACTGGCCTTACTGGTAACACTATCTTTAATCATTTTATTTGCCTTGATTATTTCATTTACAGATCCTTTTGATGGCCTTCTGAATGTGAGCTGCCATTTACTTTTATCTCTCACAACATCTGGCACAATGTTGAAAACAGTGAAAACCGATAGCTACTTCAGGAATAAAGGTGGGTACAAATACTGACAAGCCATTTCATCCTACAGTCAGTGTGGTTCAATTCTCCCTTGTCTTTGAGTCAGTTGAAGCAAAGGCTCACATGTTATGAATTTTTTCTTTCTTCCTGTTCTAAACTAGACAATTGAAAGAAGCAAAAAAGAGCAAGAAGAATGCTGACAAAGAGTTCAGTCAAGTAATTCTCAAAAGAATTAGAGGTGTTGGGTATAATTCTTTATTTTCTTGCTTCCAGCAAAGGATTGTGATTGGACTATAATCAAGACCATTCATTTTCTATTTGGTCCTCTTAAAAATAACCCAAAACTGAAAAGTCAGACTTGAATTTTGACCCAACCAAAAGCATACTGGGTTAAAAAGTCTTTTTCCCCACTGAAGACATAAATCCTGAAAGACTCTGACATATTATCAAAAATCTCTCTCTAAAGAAAACTTGAGTCCAGGAGCAAGGAAATTCAGAGCATATCTCAACTTACTGAAAAATCAACATAGAGTTGAACAGATGCTACATCACATTTTTGCTTATTATAATCCATGAGAGGGGTGGGGAACATTGATTGTCATCTGCAATTCAAAACATTTCAAGCGTTATGTCAATAAAATCTATGCTATCGCGGTGGGTGTCCTGAGGCTTCACAGCACACATGCTTCACAGCTCTGTATGATGTCATCACCCAATAGAGGGTGATGGCTGAGGTTAGGACATCATTTTCTCCTCCTGGTTCTGGCCAACTGGTTTCATCTACTCTTGTAAGATTCAGTTCTCTTCTGGGAGTGTCATCACTTCACCTGTTCTTTAAACCTGACTCTGACTTAACAGTCTATCGCTGATTAAAGGTTCCAAACTGTCATTTGCTCCATCAAGTCTTCATGGACTATTATATGACTCCCTCTTAGTGGGTAGTGACTGGCCTTACTGGTAACACTATCTTTAATCATTTTATTTGCCTTGATTATTTCATTTACAGATCCTTTTGATGGCCTTCTGAATGTGAGCTGCCATTTACTTTTATCTCTCACAACATCTGGCACAATGTTGAAAACAGTGAAAACCGATAGCTACTTCAGGAATAAAGGTGGGTACAAATACTGACAAGCCATTTCATCCTACAGTCAGTGTGGTTCAATTCTCCCTTGTCTTTGAGTCAGTTGAAGCAAAGGCTCACATGTTATGAATTTTTTCTTTCTTCCTGTTCTAAACTAGACAATTGAAAGAAGCAAAAAAGAGCAAGAAGAATGCTGACAAAGAGTTCAGTCAAGTAATTCTCAAAAGAATTAGAGGTGTTGGGTAATATCAAATCTCGTTTTAACTTTTCTGTTTCATTACGCAGTGAGGCACGATGTCCTATGTAATAGGGAGTTTTAACTGTCTCTGGTAACACGTGCCTGCATAGACAGAAAGCACAAACACAATGCTCCAGTCAAAGAATTTGAGCATCACTATCTAAAGGCCCAATCATTAGATGCCTAACTTTTCCTGTAATTTATCTAGTGAAAAAATGTAAACACTCTCTTAACACTTCCTTCTCTATAAATCCTTCATGAAATGATAAACAATGAAGATTTCCTCTTACCTTATTTTGATTGACATGCCATTCCCTCTTCACTCAGTTCTCCCTGAGTTCTCATTTGCCCATAGTATATTAATACAGCGCTACCTTTGGATAACTCTTTAATATTTTCACCTCAGTCACTGTATTTTGGAATTATGCCTAGAGAACATGGCTATTCATACAGAACATATGTTTATAACACACACACCCCTAAGCAACAAATCAGTGAACAGAGCTACTCTCTGACACTATGGAGAATTTCAATGCCCTATGGAAGTAGACTGTTCTTTTGATGAAACTAGAACTTGTGTGTATATAGATGCTTCCATAGAAATGAACCAGTACATGTTGATTGACTAGCCGAGATTCTCTGAAAAAGTAAAAGGAATACACTCTGAGGATATATAAGCTACTATTTTTATTACACTGTTTATTTTAAGGCTTAGCCTCATTTGCTCCATCAAGTCTTCATGGACTATTATATGACTCCCTCTTAGTGGGTAGTGACTGGCCTTACTGGTAACACTATCTTTAATCATTTTATTTGCCTTGATTATTTCATTTACAGATCCTTTTGATGGCCTTCTGAATGTGAGCTGCCATTTACTTTTATCTCTCACAACATCTGGCACAATGTTGAAAACAGTGAAAACCGATAGCTACTTCAGGAATAAAGGTGGGTACAAATACTGACAAGCCATTTCATCCTACAGTCAGTGTGGTTCAATTCTCCCTTGTCTTTGAGTCAGTTGAAGCAAAGGCTCACATGTTATGAATTTTTTCTTTCTTCCTGTTCTAAACTAGACAATTGAAAGAAGCAAAAAAGAGCAAGAAGAATGCTGACAAAGAGTTCAGTCAAGTAATTCTCAAAAGAATTAGAGGTGTTGGGTAATATCAAATCTCGTTTTAACTTTTCTGTTTCATTACGCAGTGAGGCACGATGTCCTATGTAATAGGGAGTTTTAACTGTCTCTGGTAACACGTGCCTGCATAGACAGAAAGCACAAACACAATGCTCCAGTCAAAGAATTTGAGCATCACTATCTAAAGGCCCAATCATTAGATGCCTAACTTTTCCTGTAATTTATCTAGTGAAAAAATGTAAACACTCTCTTAACACTTCCTTCTCTATAAATCCTTCATGAAATGATAAACAATGAAGATTTCCTCTTACCTTATTTTGATTGACATGCCATTCCCTCTTCACTCAGTTCTCCCTGAGTTCTCATTTGCCCATAGTATATTAATACAGCGCTACCTTTGGATAACTCTTTAATATTTTCACCTCAGTCACTGTATTTTGGAATTATGCCTAGAGAACATGGCTATTCATACAGAACATATGTTTATAACACACACACCCCTAAGCAACAAATCAGTGAACAGAGCTACTCTCTGACACTATGGAGAATTTCAATGCCCTATGGAAGTAGACTGTTCTTTTGATGAAACTAGAACTTGTGTGTATATAGATGCTTCCATAGAAATGAACCAGTACATGTTGATTGACTAGCCGAGATTCTCTGAAAAAGTAAAAGGAATACACTCTGAGGATATATAAGCTACTATTTTTATTACACATGGTTTATCTTTAAGGAAAATGAAAATGAACAACTAAAATGTATTCCTTAGATTATTAGATAAAGCAATACATGATAACAACATCCATATACCTGGGTAAACGATACAAAATTTAAAAGGGTAGAAACTTATTCACTTCCTGCTCAGGTAGAAACTAGTAACAGGATGTGTGCAGGGGCAGGAAAAGTCCTCTGGGGAGAGACAAACAGGCCTGGTGGAGTTTTGTAGGTGGTTGTGATTCCCTGAGCCAGACAGGTCTATGAGTCTGGGCCCTTATTACTGGATAGCAAGTGTCTTTATTTGTAACCAAATCTACGGGTGTTTCACTTACTCCCACTCTATTTCATACCAATTCTCTGTATTTAACTTAGGCAAATCCCAAAGTATAATGAAAATTCATACTGACCTATGTGTTCACTTTAACAAAATTAGTCTGGGCTTAATAAACAGCAGAAAAGATAGCTGAAACATTTCTCACCACAAAGCTATCTCATCAAAAAAAGCACTAAAATTTTAGCAAGCCTCACTCTGAGTCCTGACCCTAATTTTTACCGGTTTGTACCTTGAAAAAGTCACCATGTTTCTAATGAGCACCACCACAATCACTTATTATTTTTTACTAGAAAAGTGATAGCCAGTGGTATTCTTACTTTATTCTACTAATTGTTAATGTTATTCTAGTCTCTAACCTATTGAGGTAGATAATCCTGGGGTGACCAAAGAGTCACTCAGTTCTCCCTGAGTTCTCATTTGCCCATAGTATATTAATACAGCGCTACCTTTGGATAACTCTTTAATATTTTCACCTCAGTCACTGTATTTTGGAATTATGCCTAGAGAACATGGCTATTCATACAGAACATATGTTTATAACACACACACCCTAAGCAACAAATCAGTGAACAGAGCTACTCTCTGACACTATGGAGAATTTCAATGCCCTATGGAAGTAGACTGTTCTTTTGATGAAACTAGAACTTGTGTGTATATAGATGCTTCCATAGAAATGAACCAGTACATGTTGATTGACTAGCCGAGATTCTCTGAAAAAGTAAAAGGAATACACTCTGAGGATATATAAGCTACTATTTTTATTACACATGGTTTATCTTTAAGGAAAATGAAAATGAACAACTAAAATGTATTCCTTAGATTATTAGATAAAGCAATACATGATAACAACATCCATATACCTGGGTAAACGATACAAAATTTAAAAGGGTAGAAACTTATTCACTTCCTGCTCAGGTAGAAACTAGTAACAGGATGTGTGCAGGGGCAGGAAAAGTCCTCTGGGGAGAGACAAACAGGCCTGGTGGAGTTTTGTAGGTGGTTGTGATTCCCTGAGCCAGACAGGTCTATGAGTCTGGGCCCTTATTACTGGATAGCAAGTGTCTTTATTTGTAACCAAATCTACGGGTGTTTCACTTACTCCCACTCTATTTCATACCAATTCTCTGTATTTAACTTAGGCAAATCCCAAAGTATAATGAAAATTCATACTGACCTATGTGTTCACTTTAACAAAATTAGTCTGGGCTTAATAAACAGCAGAAAAGATAGCTGAAACATTTCTCACCACAAAGCTATCTCATCAAAAAAAGCACTAAAATTTTAGCAAGCCTCACTCTGAGTCCTGACCCTAATTTTTACCGGTTTGTACCTTGAAAAAGTCACCATGTTTCTAATGAGCACCACCACAATCACTTATTATTTTTTACTAGAAAAGTGATAGCCAGTGGTATTCTTACTTTATTCTACTAATTGTTAATGTTATTCTAGTCTCTAACCTATTGAGGTAGATAATCCTGGGGTGACCAAAGAGTTCATTCATAAGATGTTCTTGGAAAACTCAAATGAACTTTTTGACCAACTCAGTATTTTAACTTTAAGATTTTACATACGATAAAACTAAGATGTTGAAAGACAAGGGGAAAAAAAGCTTCCCGTGACAATAGAATGTAGAACTGTTTATCCTGGTGGGTAAGTCAGGGCCCTTAGCTATTGTACTAAGTCAAGTTTTCTCAGCTCTAAAGTAGAAGAATTAAGCGTAAAAAATTCACTGGGTTATGAGATGCAAAGGAAAAGCACATGAAGCACAGGACTGGAAAATATCTGCTCAATACAGAGCCATTGGCTATGGATTCTCCCTCATGCTCCTTGTATTACACGTGGGGTAATACATCTTGAGCCCCAATTACTCGGCGAAGGTGGAAAGTGTATGTCCATCCTCTTACATTAATGACACAGGGCTCAGGAAAGAGCACTGGGCCAGTGAAACAGCCGATGGTATGACAAGGGTAACTGTCAGCAGGGCCAGAACACTTCACAGGCCTGTCAACATTACTGACAGGCTAATGACTTTTGAAGCCTATCTACAAAGCAATCTGGAAATCTAGGACTAGTCTAATGACTAGTTTTTCTGAAATCTAAATACGAGGTCATGTATTAGAGTGATTTAGGGTCAAATATAAATGGATATATAGAAGATCCACAAACATGGCATTCTAATTACATATTTCTATTTGATCAGAAACAAAGGAGCTGCGACTGGACATTGTGAAATGATTTTTTTTTTCTCTCTTTAGGATTCAATCATCTTCTTTATCTCAAAGGAAATTTCCTCCTTGATCTCCAAGAAAAAAATCAGTTTGAATGTTGCCTATTTCTAGGATTTACATTTCTGGTTCATACACTACATGTTAGGTGCTAATGAAATAGTTGAAGTAGTTTGAGGCACTTAAAATGTAATTTTGAAAAACTCATGTAAAAGTATACACACTCAAGGTGCAGTTGTATCTGTAGTTCTCTTTGTATAAGTTTCATGGCTTTAAGGAGCACTTCATTTCTTGGCTCTGTCTTTATAAATGTATTTCCAACAAATGTACTTTTTCTGTTGTGTAAGAGTTGAGAACTGATTCCAATTTTTATGGTACATTCCACCCCCAAAAAGAATAAAAACATACTTGTAAAGTTGAGACACAAGGATTTCAATAGCACTGATGATAATTTGCACCTGCAGGTACTCAGTGACTTTGAGGAGAAATATTGCCAAAAAACCATAGTTTTCCTTTAATACTGAAAAAAAAAAATACACACATGCACAGACACACACACACACACACACACACACACACACATATGTATGATTTAGTCATGTCTGAATCTGTGACCCTATGGACTGTAACCAGCCAGGCTCCTGTGTCCCTGGAATTCTCCAGGCAAGAATACTGGAGTGGGTTGCCACGCCCTCCTCCAGGGATCTTCCCAAGCTAGGGATCAAACCTGCATCTCTTACAGCTTCTGCACTGGCAGGCAAGTTCTTTGCCACTGGTATCATCTGGAAAGTCATGTATATATACGGGTGTGTGCGTATATAATATATAAACAGATAATGTCATACTTTATATAATAGAAAACATAACTATTTTGTTTATAAAGTATATGCATACAATATAACATAACTGTAGTCCATGGGGTCACAAATCAGACATGACTGAGCAACTGAATAACAACAACAATACAATTTAACAAAGTACACACATTATATACACAAAGTGTTACGTAATATTACAGAAATATTGTTGAGGACAAAACTTTGTCTTAGAAATTTGGGGGTTCCTAGTTAATTTAAGACTTATTCTATTCAGTACCATCATGCTTTGTGTATGCTAGTCTATGTCATCTATCTGCTTTCCCCACATTCACAAAGGATTTTGATGACTGGCTCCTAGCCACCAAAGCCAGTTACGGCCTTGCATCACACATCTAGCAGTAAAGTGTGTGGCTTCTAAGACCTATCCAGGTTCAAGTCAGCTAGAGAATGAACTGTGTCCCCCCAAAAGTCATATATTGAAGTCTGAACCCCACAAAGAGACTGTATTTGGAAATAGGCAGTCAAGGTAAAGTGAAGTTAAAAGGGTAGGGTCCTAATCCATTAGGACTGGTGACCTTATAAGTAGAAGAAAGATAATTCTCTCTCTCCCTCTCCATGTGCACCCACTGAGGGGAGGCCATGTGGACACACAGTGAAAGGGTGACTTTCTACGAACAGGAAGACAGCTCTCACCAGAATCCAGCAATATTGACCCCCTGAATTTGGACTTCAAGCTTCAAAAACAGCTGTGAGAAAATATCTACCCTAGCTATGGTATTTTCTCATGGCAGCCCAAGCAGATTAATACATTCAACATGTATTAACAGTATTCTTTGGAAAAATATTCAAGATCTCTGCTAGAGTTTTTTCACTTTAAATAATAATAAAATAATAGTATCATTATCTTCTAGAGAAGATAGTTGTGAAGATGATATGGAGCAATACATGTAAAACAGAGAATTTCTTTTTCTCAGCCTACATACAACTTGTTATAATGATTTTGGATCTATATCTCTAGCCAACAACTCTTTTCTGAGCTCTACTTTCCTATTTCTAAGTTCCTAAAGATATCTTCCTTCAAAGGAATTCCAAGTCAATCTCTCCCCAAACAAAAATACTTTTCCCTTAGATAATACAAAAAAATCCTACAATTCTTCCTTTACCTACCTTTCCCTATTCAACTAATGACATCACTAATGGCAAAAAAAAAAAAAGAGAGAGAGAGAGACAATCTTCACTTTGTATCTTCATCATCCATTTATTTGAAAAGAATATTATACCCATACCTTGCTGTCCTATTAATGCTGCTTTAGATCAGACCCTCATCATCTTTCTCCTGACATAGTGCAGAAAGCTTCGCCACTGCTTATTCCCTCATAACTCTATGGTTTGACTTTCATATCTCCACCACACTTCTGCACTTTCAGTCATTTCTGCAAGTTATCTCAAAGCTTTGATCTAGGCTTAAAAATAACAAATAGTATCAATAATGTCACCAATATCCAACTTTCCAAACCTAAGAACACATTCATAGAAAAGTTACAACTCCTTTATCATGCTGAAATTTAATCAACAATATATTCCCAGAACGAGAGGATGGTGGCAGAAATCACTAACTGTAAGGTGAAAGAGACTGAAACAACTTTCAATTCTTCCAGAAAAACTTGGTGTAAAGACACATTCTCCTATTATCTGCCCCTGAATCAGAGTCTTGTCCTGTGTGAAGAAAAAATTATTCTTGAATTGGTGCTCACAAGCACAAGTAACAGGGAGCTCCATCTTATCTGTCCAGAGAGACTTTACTTAATACAAGAATTAAAAGATCAAATTGGATTGACCTCCATGGCCCTTTTCACCCAACAAGTCCTGGATTTGGGTCAATAGTATTTAGCAGGAACAAACAGGTGCCTATCATTCAAAAATTCTTGAGACTTATTAATACATTAACATTATGGAAAATATTCAAGATCTCTGCTAGAGTTTTTTCACTTTAAATAATAATAAAATAATAGTATCATTATCTTCTAGAGAAGATAGTTGTGAAGATGATATGGAGCAATACATGTAAAACAGAGAATTTCTTTTTCTCAGCCTACATACAACTTGTTATAATGATTTTGGATCTATATCTCTAGCCAACAACTCTTTTCTGAGCTCTACTTTCCTATTTCTAAGTTCCTAAAGATATCTTCCTTCAAAGGAATTCCAAGTCAATCTCTCCCCAAACAAAAATACTTTTCCCTTAGATAATACAAAAAAATCCTACAATTCTTCCTTTACCTACCTTTCCCTATTCAACTAATGACATCACTAATGGCAAAAAAAAAAAAAGAGAGAGAGAGAGAGAGACAATCTTCACTTTGTATCTTCATCATCCATTTATTTGAAAAGAATATTATACCCATACCTTGCTGTCCTATTAATGCTGCTTTAGATCAGACCCTCATCATCTTTCTCCTGACATAGTGCAGAAAGCTTCGCCACTGCTTATTCCCTCATAACTCTATGGTTTGACTTTCATATCTCCACCACACTTCTGCACTTTCAGTCATTTCTGCAAGTTATCTCAAAGCTTTGATCTAGGCTTAAAAATAACAAATAGTATCAATAATGTCACCAATATCCAACTTTCCAAACCTAAGAACACATTCATAGAAAAGTTACAACTCCTTTATCATGCTGAAATTTAATCAACAATATATTCCCAGAACGAGAGGATGGTGGCAGAAATCACTAACTGTAAGGTGAAAGAGACTGAAACAACTTTCAATTCTTCCAGAAAAACTTGGTGTAAAGACACATTCTCCTATTATCTGCCCCTGAATCAGAGTCTTGTCCTGTGTGAAGAAAAAATTATTCTTGAATTGGTGCTCACAAGCACAAGTAACAGGGAGCTCCATCTTATCTGTCCAGAGAGACTTTACTTAATACAAGAATTAAAAGATCAAATTGGATTGACCTCCATGGCCCTTTTCACCCAACAAGTCCTGGATTTGGGTCAATAGTATTTAGCAGGAACAAACAGGTGCCTATCCATTCACTTCTTGTTCAACTGCCAAGCAATGTAATGTACAAAATTAAACTGTCCTGTTTCATGTACTACTTAGAATTTATTTTCCCAAGTGGCAAAAGAGACTCACTTTTATATTTCCTTGAAGAGATGTAATTTACACCCTATTTCCATGTTAAATTACTTAACAGACATTTCTATTTCAGTGGTGATTTTACACCACTAATTCATAGTATAGTAGTTTGGGGACTGCAAATGGCTCAGTAAAAGTAAATTCTAATTTAAGAGGCATTTTTGCAGACATACATTTTGTTAGATAAGAAAAATGTATGTAAAAATAATTTTAAGTTTTGTTTTCCTTCCACTATCCAAATAAATAATTCTCTAGTGGAGACTGAAATATCATGAAAAGTTTCAAAACAAATAGATGAGTGCAAATACACAGGTACTGGATTAATATTGATTTGAAATGCAAATGTGAAATAATAACAGGGAGAACCTAGACTTGACATACAGAGAAAGAAAACAGAAGAGAGCTAGGTATGTGTACAAATACTTATTAACTGATATATCCAGTCATGCATTCATTTGTGCATGCATTTAATATGAGCTGCTCACTATGCTAGCAGTAGAGAATAAAAGAATAATCAGAAAGGTAACTTGATCTCAGGAATTTAAAGGGTAGTAAGACAGATGCATACAAAAATTATCAGGGGTAGAAGATGCTGAATACTTAACAGAAATAGACCATATTTTTAGGAGCTCAAATGAGCAAGAATTGTGGTTATTTTTCCTATCAAATGGAGCTATTTGTCATCTTTGATATTTCAGTTCAATTAATTTCTCTGAATGTGACAGAAATATATTTTAATTTTTCAGGAATAGAAAATAAACCTAATACACCATAGAAAATCAACTATACTTCAATTAAAAAATGAAAGAAAATAAACCTGTGTTAAGTCCCACTGAAACTGCTCCTTGAATATTTTCTCCTACAACATGAGAATATTACATGTGATACTCTAGTTATTAACATGGCTGACTATAGCATTTGCCATGCTATTCTCTTAAATCCTGTATTGACTCAGTGTTACACTGTTTATCTTACTTTAGTTCCCTATTCAATTTATCTACTCATTATACCTTTAAATATCCACTCTGGGAAAAGTTTTCCAAGATTTATAAAGGTGTTGAGAAGCAGTCCATTAGTTTTAAAGTCCTTTAGAGAGCTGTCATTCTGAATGTTGTTCCTCTCCTGGGCTGTAAAATTACATTGTTACCAATATCCTCATTCACATAAAATAGTCCATATAATTTAAGTAACAAAGATAGTAGCTTCAGAATTAAGTTGCATACACTATGTCTTATTATCTGCTGCAGTTTTCTAAATTTCATTACTAATTTTGTGTTGACTTAGGTCCCAACAATATGAAAAACTTAGTTAATTTTTCTAGCATAATTTATTCTTTCAAAGAATTCTTTAAAAAGAATCCTTTTTAAAGATCAAGAGCCATACGTATGTGAGTCTATTGCTTGGCTTTCCTTCTGTTCCATTGTTCTACCAATACCACACCATCTTGATTACTATAGCATTGTACAACAAGTCTTCAACTAGGGTCACGTAAATCAACTGAGTTTATCCCTTTCAATACTGTAATACTGTAATACTGGCTATTCTCTCCACATATAAACTTTAGAATTGGTTTGCTGATATCGACAACATAATCTGCTAAGATTTTAATTAGGATTGAATTTATACACCATGCTGGGAAAAACTGACTTCTTAACAATACTGAGTTTCCCCATACAGGAACGTGGAATAGCTATTCATTTAGTTCTGTTTCGATTTCAGATTTCAGAATATACCTGAATCTTCCTGCCAGTAGTCTTTTGGACCTTGACTCTAGCCACTAGGAGGCCAATATCAGCAGCAGGGCCCCTGATTTAATGCAGTCAGTCATTTGGTGGCCCAGTCCTGCCAACTAGGGGTTGGCATCCTACACACAAGGCAGACACTAGAAATGGGCCCAACCAAGCCTGCCAGACCACACAGGTATTCATCATGACACAACAGAAGGACCCATACAGCCGTCATAGGAAAATCCCAAGAACACACAGCTTGGGTGGTGAGAGGGGAGTGCACTTCTGGGACATGCAGGAAGTCTCCTATAAATGGCCACTTTCACAAGGTCGGGAAATGTAACCAATCTTGGGGAGACATAAAAATAAATACAGTAACTTATGTTAAATGAGGAGACAAAGAAGCATGTTCTAGACAAAGGAACAAAATAAAACTCCAGTGGAAGAACTAAATGAAGTGAAGATAGAACCCCAGAAAAGGAGTTCATGCTAGTAATTTTAAGGATGATCCAATAATTTGGGAGAAGATTGGCTACACTTAGCTTGAAGTTAGAAGTTTTTAACAAAGATTTAGAAAATATAAAGAACAATCAGAGATTTAGACTACCACAACTGAAAGGAAAAATACACTAGAAGGAATCAACAATAGAATGAAAATCATTCAATATTATTCTCTTTTCCAAAGAATTCTTTAAAAGAATCCTTTAAAGATCAAGAGCCATACGTATGTGAGTCTATTGCTTGGCTTTCCTTCTGTTCCATTGTTCTACCAATACCACACCATCTTGATTACTATAGCATTGTACAACAAGTCTTCAACTAGGGTCACGTAAATCAACTGAGTTTATCCCTTTCAATACTGTAATACTGTAATACTGGCTATTCTCTCCACATATAAACTTTAGAATTGGTTTGCTGATATCGACAACATAATCTGCTAAGATTTTAATTAGGATTGAATTTATACACCATGCTGGGAAAAACTGACTTCTTAACAATACTGAGTTTCCCCATACAGGAACGTGGAATAGCTATTCATTTAGTTCTGTTTCGATTTCAGATTTCAGAATATACCTGAATCTTCCTGCCAGTAGTCTTTTGGACCTTGACTCTAGCCACTAGGAGGCCAATATCAGCAGCAGGGCCCCTGATTTAATGCAGTCAGTCATTTGGTGGCCCAGTCCTGCCAACTAGGGGTTGGCATCCTACACACAAGGCAGACACTAGAAATGGGCCCAACCAAGCCTGCCAGACCACACAGGTATTCATCATGACACAACAGAAGGACCCATACAGCCGTCATAGGAAAATCCCAAGAACACACAGCTTGGGTGGTGAGAGGGGAGTGCACTTCTGGGACATGCAGGAAGTCTCCTATAAATGGCCACTTTCACAAGGTCGGGAAATGTAACCAATCTTGGAGAGACATAAAAATAAATACAGTAACTTATGTTAAATGAGGAGACAAAGAAGCATGTTCTAGACAAAGGAACAAAATAAAACTCCAGTGGAAGAACTAAATGAAGTGAAGATAGAACCCCAGAAAAGGAGTTCATGCTAGTAATTTTAAGGATGATCCAATAATTTGGGAGAAGATTGGCTACACTTAGCTTGAAGTTAGAAGTTTTTAACAAAGATTTAGAAAATATAAAGAACAATCAGAGATTTAGACTACCACAACTGAAAGGAAAAATACACTAGAAGGAATCAACAATAGAATGAAAATCATTCAATATGATGTACCATTTTAACAAACTGAAGAATAAAAACCTATTATAATCTCAGTAGATGCAGAAAAAATTTTGATAAAATTCAACATCCATTTAGGATAAAGACTCTCCAGAAAGTGGGCAGAGAGGGAACATGACCTCAAGATAATCTTAAGTCCATATGTGACAAATTCACAGACAACATCATATTCAATTGTGGAAAGCTGAAACTATTTCCTCTAAGATCAGGAGTCAGAAAGGAATGTTCACTCTCACTATTTTTATTCAACATGGTTTTGAAAGTCCTTTAGCCACAACTGTCAGAGAAGAAGAAATAAAAGAAATCTAAACTTGAAAAGCAGCAGTAAATCTATCACTGTTTGCTGATGAAATGATATAATACATAAAAAATCCTAAACTTGCTACCAATGAATAGCAGAGCTCATCAGTGAATTTGGTAAAGTTGAAGGACACATAATTAATATACAAAAACCTGTTGCTTTTCTATCCACTAACAATCAAAGGTCAAAAAGAAAAATTAGGCAAACAGTCCCATTTATCATCACATCAAAATAAATAAATAAATAAAATACCTAGGAGAAAAACATCTAAGGAGGGAAAAGACGTTTACTCCAAAAACTATGACACTGATGAAAAAAAAATCAAAGAAAATACAAATATATGAGAAAATATATTGTGTTCTTAGATTATAACAATCAGTATTGTTAAAATGACCATCCACAGGTGGTCAATCCACAGATTCAATGCAATCCCTATCAAATTAACAAAAGCATTTTTCACAGAACTAGAGAAAAATTTAATTATTGTAGAGTTTTTTAATTTTTATTTATTTTTTTAATTGAAGGATAATCGTTTTAGAGTTTTGTTATTTACTGCCAAACATCAACATGTATCAGCCATAGGTAGACATGTTCCCTTCCTCTTGAACTTCCCTCCCGTCTCCCTCCAAATTTAATGTGTATGGAGAAACAAAAGACTCCAAATAGCCCAACAATCTTGAGAGAGAAAAAAAATGGAGCTGGAGCGATCAGGCTCTCTCACTTTAGACTATAGCACAAAGTACAGCCATCAGAACAGTGTGATAATAGCAAAGAAGTGTCAGCTTTTGTGAGGAAGCACATGAAAGTAATTGCCACGGTCATCGTCTTGCCTCTCTAATCCAAACATCCCTGGCACTGTTGCTGAAGCCTAGAGGTTCTCACAGTTGGATACCTCAACAAGCAGTGTCAATATCTCCTGGGAACTTGTTAGAAATGAAAATTGTCTGACCTCAATCTAGAACACTAGGTCAGACACTTACAGAATGGGACACACCATTCTTTTTTGACAACTGCTTCAGGGATGCCAATGCATGCTGTGGTCTGAGAAGTCCTGCTTTATACTTTGAGCCAGCTGCTTCTGCTCCTCTAGGCAAGTAGGAGTAGTAGGACCAGGAAGATGATCCCATGACATGAATGCAGCTTTTCTGCAATCTGCTTCCCACCTACCATCAATTACGAGAAGCCAACTCTTTTTAGCAGAGACTACTTCCTCCTAGAAGCTACCAGTGACATTTTCAAACAGAGATGATTTCATCATCATGAAATCCTAAGGGTATCTTTTAATATTAGTGCCTAAGAAGCTTTTCTTTTAATGAATGATGTCAAAATTCATCAGATGCATTTTCTTCTCTATGAATATGCTATGATATTCTCCTTTAATCTATGAATGTGATGAGTCATAGCAATTGACTTTTCCAATGTAAAACGAAGACACAAACTTTGTTTTCCTGGAATAAAGTCAGGGTTTTGATTTTGATATAATTAATATACTGCTAGATTATGTTCACTATTTTGTTGAGGAATCTGACTCTCTTCTACACATGAGGCTGGTAGGACTTGTTTCTCATACTAGTCTTTTTACCTTTGTTATCAAGTTACTTTATTTTCCTATTGTCCAGATAGGTTTGCGTACTGGAATTATTTCTTCATTTAATGATGTTTAACTCTCCAGTAAATCCCTCTGTGTGCATTTGCCCTAGGGGTTTTAGAAGAAGAAAAGCAGAGATCATTCCAATATCATTCCAGAATCTTTCTTTCTCTTCCCACCTCAAAGTGTATGGAGAAACAAAAGACTCCACCAATGAAATACATGGCTCTCTCACTTTAGACTAGAGCACAAAGTACAGCCATCAGAACAGTGTGATAATAGCAAAGAAGTGTCAGCTTTTGTGAGGAAGCACATGAAAGTAATTGCCACGGTCATCGTCTTGCCTCTCTAATCCAAACATCCCTGGCACTGTTGCTGAAGCCTAGAGGTTCTCACAGTTGGATACCTCAACAAGCAGTGTCAATATCTCCTGGGAACTTGTTAGAAATGAAAATTGTCTGACCTCAATCTAGAACACTAGGTCAGACACTTACAGAATGGGACACACCATTCTTTTTTGACAACTGCTTCAGGGATGCCAATGCATGCTGTGGTCTGAGAAGTCCTGCTTTATACTTTGAGCCAGCTGCTTCTGCTCCTCTAGGCAAGTAGGAGTAGTAGGACCAGGAAGATGATCCCATGACATGAATGCAGCTTTTCTGCAATCTGCTTCCCACCTACCATCAATTACGAGAAGCCAACTCTTTTTAGCAGAGACTACTTCCTCCTAGAAGCTACCAGTGACATTTTCAAACAGAGATGATTTCATCATCATGAAATCCTAAGGGTATCTTTTAATATTAGTGCCTAAGAAGCTTTTCTTTTAATGAATGATGTCAAAATTCATCAGATGCATTTTCTTCTCTATGAATATGCTATGATATTCTCCTTTAATCTATGAATGTGATGAGTCATAGCAATTGACTTTTCCAATGTAAAACGAAGACACAAACTTTGTTTTCCTGGAATAAAGTCAGGGTTTTGATTTTGATATAATTAATATACTGCTAGATTATGTTCACTATTTTGTTGAGGAATCTGACTCTCTTCTACACATGAGGCTGGTAGGACTTGTTTCTCATACTAGTCTTTTTACCTTTGTTATCAAGTTACTTTATTTTCCTATTGTCCAGATAGGTTTCGCGTACTGGAATTATTTCTTCATTTAATGATGTTTAACTCTCCAGTAAATCCCTCTGTGTGCATTTGCCCTAGGGGGTTTTAGAAGAAGAAAAGCAGAGATCATTCCAATATCATTCCAGAAATCTTTCTTTCTCTTCCCACCTGGGCCAGAGATAGCAGATAACAATGAGGTCTATAAAAAGCATAGGTTTCAAAAGATACATTTTCTACAGCATGGAAAAACAGATAATACCAGGCACTGAGAAAGCTGGCCATTTGAAAAATGAAAGCTTAAAGGAAAGGTGTTTTTTGTGGCTTGCAATTATTTTAAATATCACTCTTCTAGAATTTCTTGTTATGTAGGTATATGAAATACCTGCTTTAGTTGTAATAATATTGGCATTCCAGCAAAGGAATTACAAATATATAATATACTGTAATATATAATATATACATAATGTACTGCAGCATTTGTGGAACTCTACCATCTGGAAAACAACATCTCTTTCCACTTGTGAAGATAAAAATCAACAATTAGGAAACACATGACTGCCAGTCTGGGTTGTTACATTGATTTTCATCAAGAAAAAGAAGTATTACTCATACGAAGCATGGCCCAGAGAGAACAGCTTCATATTTTTTATGATTAAGAAAGATATTATAGGAGATTTATATATTTTTTATTTTCACAGTCCCTAAATCCTGGAATAAGAGCTTAATCAAAGGTCACTTGGAAATTATGTGCCTGATCACATGTATAATTCTCATGAGCTTAATAATGACTTAAAATAAGAGTCATATGTATGAATATTTTTCAAACTTCTAAATAATAAAATTTTAAAGTGGTCATTTTTAATTTTAACATTTGAAACATTTGGAGGGATTTAATACATTTGCACCTGCTCCCTTTCAATCCAAATTTGTGTAGGCAGAGATAAACAATTTGTTTTCTAGAAACGTGAACATTTTGTGTACTGGGAAAAGTGAATCAGTAGACAACTGATCAAGCTCACAATGTTATTGTTACTAGACTTCCATGGTGTGTTACAATACAAAATCCACACATATACACACACATAGAGTAAATATCGAGCAAAACTGCAAATGTTGCTTTCTTGGAAAGACATTCTTATAAAATCCATGCCTCTAACATCAAAATCAATGATCAAGACACTAATTATTTATGGACTGATGTTCCTAAAAGATGGAATAGAGTGTATAAAGACTGTCATTCATCTATATGAAATTTTCCTGTCTGAGAAAGAATGTCTGCGGTGCTCTGAAGAAGGATGAAGTAAGAATGTCTGAGGTGCCCTGTAAGAAGGTAGATTCTGGAGCTAATGCCTGAGCTTCCTTCCAAATAGCAACAGTGTCCTATGTCTGATAATAGGCTTGCATCTAGAACATACAGAAATCTTACCAGTTATTTAATAATAACACAAACAACTCAACCAAGATGGGAGGAAAAAAAAGTCTGAGGAGGTTTTCAAAGTGAAATCTACAGATGAAGATAGTACATGAAAAGATGCACATTATTAGTATCAGGGAAATGTACATTAAAACTGTCATGGGCTTCCCAGGTGGTGCTAGTGGTAAAGAACCCTCCTGCCAATAAAGGAGACAGAAGAGAGATGAGACGCAGGTTTCATCCCTGGGTCAGGAAGATTCCCTGGAAGAAAGCATGTGACCCACTCCAGTATTTTTGCCCAGAGAATCCCATGGACAGAGGAGCCTGGAGGGCTACGGTCCGTAGGGTTGCAAAAACTCAGACACAACTAAAGTGACTCAGCATGCACACACAAGATAATGCTACACACTCACTAGAATGCCTAATTTTTGAAAAAATTCAAAATACTAAATTCAAGATGTAGAAAAACTGAAACTCTTATACATTGCTGGAGAAAATACAAAACGGTGCAATCCCTTTGGAAAACTAATTGGCAGTTTTGCAAAACTTGAAATATACACTAAACGTATGATTCAGCCATTCTACATCTATATATTAAGCATCAGATATAAAAATATACACATACACACAGAAACTAATTAATATTAGTAAAAAAATTAGAAACTGTAATATCCATTATCAGGAGATTGGATAAACAAAACAACAATACAATGAAATGATAATTAGCAATAAAAGCCAATGAATGACTGACATGCACAAGCACACAGATGATTCACAAAGTATTTATACTAGTAGAAGAAGTCAAATTAAAGAGTAAACACTGTATTATCACTTTTATATAAAATCCTAGATTATACAAACTAGTCTAAAGAGACACAAAGCAGATGTGGGGTGGCTTGGAACAGAAGGAAGATGGACTCCAAAAGGGCACAGAGACTCAAAGTGGGGTGACTGAAATACTTTTTTTTTGGCCACTTCTATTGGTCTTTCATTTATTTATTTTCATCCATCTTTGTTCTTTGACCTGTGTGGGCCTCCCATCACAGTGGCCTCTGTCACTGCAGAGCACCAACTCTGGGCACATGCGCTCCAGAGCTCCAGCTCAATAGTGGGACACATCAGTCCAGTTGCTCCTCTGCACGTGGGATCTTCCCAGGCCAGGGATTGAACCGGTGCTCCTTGCACTGCAAGGCGTGTCCTTACCCACTGGACCACCAGGGAAGCCCGACTGAAATACTTTTTGTCTTAATTGTGATCATGACTTCAATAGCTATAAAACTCTTTTTTAAAAACATATGGAACACCTCACTAATTTGCATGTCATCCTTGCACAAGGGGCCATGTTAATCTTCTTTGTATTGTTCCAGTTTTTAGTATATGTGCTGCCAAAGCGAGCATAGAACTCTTAAAACTCATTAAATTATACACTTAAGTAGATGCCTTATAAGAATTAACTGAAGTTAAAAGACATTAGCTTTGGGATGGGCAACTACCGTAGGGTTGCAAAAACTCAGACACAACTAAAGTGACTCAGCATGCACACACAAGATAATGCTACACACTCACTAGAATGCCTAATTTTTGAAAAAATTCAAAATACTAAATTCAAGATGTAGAAAAACTGAAACTCTTATACATTGCTGGAGAAAATACAAAACGGTGCAATCCCTTTGGAAAACTAATTGGCAGTTTTGCAAAACTTGAAATATACACTAAACGTATGATTCAGCCATTCTACATCTATATATTAAGCATCAGATATAAAAATATACACATACACACAGAAACTAATTAATATTAGTAAAAAAATTAGAAACTGTAATATCCATTATCAGGAGATTGGATAAACAAAACAACAATACAATGAAATGATAATTAGCAATAAAAGCCAATGAATGACTGACATGCACAAGCACACAGATGATTCACAAAGTATTTATACTAGTAGAAGAAGTCAAATTAAAGAGTAAACACTGTATTATCACTTTTATATAAAATCCTAGATTATACAAACTAGTCTAAAGAGACACAAAGCAGATGTGGGGTGGCTTGGAACAGAAGGAAGATGGACTCCAAAAGGGCACAGAGACTCAAAGTGGGGTGACTGAAATACTTTTTTTTTGGCCACTTCTATTGGTCTTTCATTTATTTATTTTCATCCATCTTTGTTCTTTGACCTGTGTGGGCCTCCCATCACAGTGGCCTCTGTCACTGCAGAGCACCAACTCTGGGCACATGCGCTCCAGAGCTCCAGCTCAATAGTGGGACACATCAGTCCAGTTGCTCCTCTGCACGTGGGATCTTCCCAGGCCAGGGATTGAACCGGTGCTCCTTGCACTGCAAGGCGTGTCCTTACCCACTGGACGACCAGGAAGCCCGACTGAAATACTTTTTGTCTTAATTGTGATCATGACTTCAATAGCTATAAAACTCTTTTTTAAAAACATATGGAACACCTCACTAATTTGCATGTCATCCTTGCACAAGGGGCCATGTTAATCTTCTTTGTATTGTTCCAGTTTTTAGTATATGTGCTGCCAAAGCGAGCATAGAACTCTTAAAACTCATTAAATTATACACTTAAGTAGATGCCTTATAAGAATTAACTGAAGTTAAAAGACATTACTGGGGGCTTCCTTGGTGGTCCAGTGGGCAAGGACACCACCTTGCAGTGCAAGAGGCGCCGGTTTGATCCCTGGTCTGGGGAGATCCCATGTGCCGCGGAGCGGCTGGACTGATGTGTCCAACTATTGAGCTGGAGCTCTGGAGCGCATGTGCCCAGAGTTGGTGCTCTGCAGTGACAGAGGCCACTGCGATGGGAGGCCCACATGGGCCAAAGAACAAAGATGGATGAAAACAGATAAATGAAAGACCAATGGAAGTGGCCCGCCTGCCCTCCTCCCTCTGCACCCCATCCCCCCCCAAAATAAGTAAATAAATAAATATTTTTTAAAAAGACATTACTGTAAATTTAATGCAAGGAAAGAAAATTTGAAGTTTGTTTCAATGTTACTGTATTTGTAAATGAGATTATGGGTATTATATAAACAAAATACAATTACAGAACATCAAGGAAGAGAAAGACAACATAATGAAAGTGTATATGTATATTTAAATTTAGATCAAACATACCATAATAATAAACATAAATGGGATTAGTTGCCTTATAAAATATTTTTCAAAAGGTTTCCAGACTACCTAGAAGAACAAACTTATTCTTTAGCCTACCTAAAGCTACTTTTTAAGCATGGGGTCTCAGTTGTTTAATAAACCAGCTATATTCTTTATGCAGTGAATACATCTGCATTTTGGTGTTCCAATGATTTCCCAAGATGTTCATCTTATCTGGGCACATGCGCTCCAGAGCTCCAGCTCAATAGTGGGACACATCAGTCCAGTTGCTCCTCTGCACGTGGGATCTTCCCAGGCCAGGGATTGAACCGGTGCTCCTTGCACTGCAAGGCGTGTCCTTACCCACTGGACCACCAGGGAAGCCCGACTGAAATACTTTTTGTCTTAATTGTGATCATGACTTCAATAGCTATAAAACTCTTTTTTAAAAACATATGGAACACCTCACTAATTTGCATGTCATCCTTGCACAAGGGGCCATGTTAATCTTCTTTGTATTGTTCCAGTTTTTAGTATATGTGCTGCCAAAGCGAGCATAGAACTCTTAAAACTCATTAAATTATACACTTAAGTAGATGCCTTATAAGAATTAACTGAAGTTAAAAGACATTACTGGGGGCTTCCTTGGTGGTCCAGTGGGCAAGGACACCACCTTGCAGTGCAAGAGGCGCCGGTTTGATCCCTGGTCTGGGGAGATCCCATGTGCCGCGGAGCGGCTGGACTGATGTGTCCAACTATTGAGCTGGAGCTCTGGAGCGCATGTGCCCAGAGTTGGTGCTCTGCAGTGACAGAGGCCACTGCGATGGGAGGCCCACATGGGCCAAAGAACAAAGATGGATGAAAACAGATAAATGAAAGACCAATGGAAGTGGCCCGCCTGCCCTCCTCCCTCTGCACCCCATCCCCCCCCAAAATAAGTAAATAAATAAATATTTTTTAAAAAGACATTACTGTAAATTTAATGCAAGGAAAGAAAATTTGAAGTTTGTTTCAATGTTACTGTATTTGTAAATGAGATTATGGGTATTATATAAACAAAATACAATTACAGAACATCAAGGAAGAGAAAGACAACATAATGAAAGTGTATATGTATATTTAAATTTAGATCAAACATACCATAATAATAAACATAAATGGGATTAGTTGCCTTATAAAATATTTTTCAAAAGGTTTCCAGACTACCTAGAAGAACAAACTTATTCTTTAGCCTACCTAAAGCTACTTTTTAAGCATGGGGTCTCAGTTGTTTAATAAACCAGCTATATTCTTTATGCAGTGAATACATCTGCATTTTGGTGTTCCAATGATTTCCCAAGATGTTCATCTTATCTTTAGCTAAGAATGTTAATAGTTAAAAATCTAACTATCAAAATAGTCTGACTTGCATGGTGAACATTTTCTTTCCCCTGGGTATCTCTGAATTCTATTTGCTTCTGTGATTGACAATCATATATTATTTTATGCTCCTTTCAGCATGACAGAGCAAGATGGGTTTCCTTTTCACCATGTTTCAGTGAGAAAACTGTCAGATCAAATCTGACTGCTGAATTTTTATAACTTGTTCCACTGTAAATTACAGAAAGAACAGAGAATGTTTAAATAAATACCATACTGACTGAGTACTGACAGGAGGGGAAACTTGTGAAAAATAAAACTAGATCTGTGATATTTAGCAAGACTCTATCACCTGTTATCCTATCAATAAAAATGACTTGCACGACATAGATTTGTTTTTCAGTTTTGTGAAAACAAGTCTTCTGCATTTGATTGTATGTCCTTGATAGGACAGATTGTTCTGTTTATAAAAACAAATACTATTAAAAATAAAAATGGGCTGTCATTAAAAAATAAATGATCATCAAGCCATGATGTTGTAGAGTGTACATGTCAAAATTTCAGAGATAACAGCTTGCATCTTTAAAGTATTATTCTTGTAAAATATCAGATAGATTTTACAGCTTCAGAGAAGTTTTTGCAGTAGAATATTAGTAAGTTTTAGGTATTTCTAGCCAAATTTTTAATTCCCACCTTTCAAATGACTGATGTGAGTGGGGACAAAGTAAAAATAATACAAAAACAAATTCCAAAAAGGAAAATGGATTTTAATTGAGAACAAAAATATGGCTAGAGTATCATAGTATTTTCATAAAAATGCTGGTAATCCAAGAGTTTATGAGTGATAGTTCATGCTTTTTTGTTTGTCAGTAGTTAAAATAGTTGTGTTTGCTTTATGTCATAGTTATTTTCTTAATTTTTACCAAGAATTCCTGAAAACTCGCAAAATTCTGTGTTAGATACAAATTAAAAAATCATTAATGTAATTACACTATTTGCAGTACCTAACTTAAAGTTTCTCTAGCTCTCATAATTTGCATATACCCTCATATAAAAATACAAATCCCCTCTAGTTAATACAACATGGTGCAAAGTCTCAAATTTTCTTAAAAATTTTATAAAAATTGTGACTCTCATTTAATAAAAAAATCAGAAATGCAAAAATAAGGGAAAAAACACCAAGAGAATGAAATAGGATGTAAGAAGATTTAAGAGATTTGAGTGGATATTGGAGGTATCAGACTCAGATTTTCAATAAAAGAGAAAAATATATTTAAGAGGTTATATTATATGAATTGGAGCATTCAATAGAAAACCAGAACTTACAAAGAAGAATAAATTTACTAACAATATAGTTTTCTATACAGAAAATAGTACAGACAACCAAAAAATTTGAACTGATCAAAAAATTCAGTAGTCACATGGTATAAATTCAATCTACTATAACCAGTTGTATTTCTATCCTCTAACAACAAAATGTGAAAAAATTAAAAGATCTATCCCATGCACAATAGCCTTAAAAATATAAAATACTTAGGAATAAATTTAAACAAAGACATGAAAGATTTGTACAATAAAAACTATTTTTTTTATCAAAAGATTGAACATACAGAAAAGGATAACTCATATTCATGAATTGTTAAAATGTCCATACCACCAAAACCATCTACAGATTCAATACACTTCTATTACAATTGTAATGATATTCAGTGTCTCCCACTTTCTCCCTTGAGCTGGCCCACTGGACAGGCAGTGACTCTCCCTTCCCCCACTCTAATAAACTTTACTTCCCTCATTCTGCCCCATGTTTGGAAATTCTTTTCCAACCCATGCATGGACCTCAGCAACTTTTACCTGATTTAATGTCTACCTTTCGTTTCATTTTTAAGCATATTTTATCCTCATTAATCAAATAAAAGTAGTTTATCTTTTATTGAGGACACAAATGGAATATAATTTGTACCCCAATCTTCTTGTTCCTCCTTGTAATATCTAGCATTCCTCCATATTATACACATATATTTGCTGATCGATAAAGAAGATATTTTCAATTGGGAAAAAAAAAATTCTAGTGATATTTTGCACAGATCACACTTCCTGATTTCAAACAACACTACAAAGCTAGAGTAGTTAAAACAGTATGGTACTAATATAAAAACAGATAATAGACCAAAGAAACAGAATTGTGACCCCAGAAATAAACCCTTGCATATATAGACAATTGATAGTTGACAAAGGGACCAAGAATACTCAATGGAGCATGGATTTCATTGGGAAAACTAGATAACTACATGCAGAAAAGCAAATTAGATCTTAATTTTACACTCACAAAAACTAACTCAAAATGAATTGAAGAGTTAAATATAAATCCTGAGATTGTTAAACTGCTAGAATAAAACAAAGGGAAGAATGCTTTTTTAGATATTACATTAAAAGTAAAATACAACAAATGAGACTATATTATATCATAAAGCATCTGCATAGCAAAAGAAACAGTGAATAAAATTAAAAGGTAATCTAATAGAATGATAGAAAAGTATCTGCAAACTATATACAACTCAATATAAAAATAGCAAACAATCCAATTTTAAAATGGACACAGGAACTAAATAGACAATTTTTACTATTTTGTCTTCTGTCCAAGAAGATATCCCAAATAAACAATAGGTATATACAAAAAAGATACTCAACAACACTAATTGTCAGGGCAATTTAAATTAAAGCCATGAGTTATCTGCCTAATCTGTTACAGTTCTCTTCTAGAAGACAAGAGATAACAATTGTTGGTGGAGAAAAGGGAACCCTGGTACACTGTTAGTGGGAATGAAAATTTATTTCCTTGTGGAAAACAGTATGAGGGTTCCTTAAAAAAAAGAAAGAAATAAATGAGAAAGAAACTATTGCATGATCCAACAATTCTCCAAAGGAAAACAGGATACTGAAAACATACATACTTCCCCATGTTTATTGCAGCATTATTCACAATAGACAAGGTATGGAAACAGTGTAAGTTTCTGTCAATGGATGAGTGGATAACGATCTTTTATTCATACACACACACACACACACACACACACACACAGAGGAATATTATTCAGCCATATTAGAGAAAAGTCTGCCATTTGTGACAATATGGATCGATCCTGTGGGCATTATGCTAAGTCAGAGTATCAAACTGTATAATTATTACTTGTATGTAGAATTTTAAAAACCTGATTTCACACAACAGAGTAGAAACGGCACAACTGGGGATGGGGGAATTGTGATTCAAGAGTATAAACTTAAAACTAGCAAACAAAAGGCTTCAAAGCTCTAATGTATAGCATAGAAATTTTGGTCAACTATTTTCTAAACATCAAAGCTGTTATTAAAGTGTTTCTTCATTGTTATCACCACAAAATTATACTCTGGACAGATAACTAATCAAAATGGAAAAAAAAATTGAAGAGTTAAATATAAATCCTGAGATTGTTAAACTGCTAGAATAAAACAAAGGGAAGAATGCTTTTTTAGATATTACATTAAAAGTAAAATACAACAAATGAGACTATATTATATCATAAAGCATCTGCATAGCAAAAGAAACAGTGAATAAAATTAAAAGGTAATCTAATAGAATGATAGAAAAGTATCTGCAAACTATATACAACTCAATATAAAAATAGCAAACAATCCAATTTTAAAATGGACACAGGAACTAAATAGACAATTTTTACTATTTTGTCTTCTGTCCAAGAAGATATCCCAAATAAACAATAGGTATATACAAAAAAGATACTCAACAACACTAATTGTCAGGGCAATTTAAATTAAAGCCATGAGTTATCTGCCTAATCTGTTACAGTTCTCTTCTAGAAGACAAGAGATAACAATTGTTGGTGGAGAAAAGGGAACCCTGGTACACTGTTAGTGGGAATGAAAATTTATTTCCTTGTGGAAAACAGTATGAGGGTTCCTTAAAAAAAAGAAAGAAAGAAAGAAAAAGAAAGAAACTATTGCATGATCCAACAATTCTCCAAAGGAAAACAGGATACTGAAAACATACATACTTCCCCATGTTTATTGCAGCATTATTCACAATAGACAAGGTATGGAAACAGTGTAAGTTTCTGTCAATGGATGAGTGGATAACGATCTTTTATTCATACACACACACACACACACACACACACACACAGAGGAATATTATTCAGCCATATTAGAGAAAAGTCTGCCATTTGTGACAATATGGATCGATCCTGTGGGCATTATGCTAAGTCAGAGTATCAAACTGTATAATTATTACTTGTATGTAGAATTTTAAAAACCTGATTTCACACAACAGAGTAGAAACGGCACAACTGGGGATGGGGGAATTGTGATTCAAGAGTATAAACTTAAAACTAGCAAACAAAAGGCTTCAAAGCTCTAATGTATAGCATAGAAATTTTTGGTCAACTATTTTCTAAACATCAAAGCTGTTATTAAAGTGTTTCTTCATTGTTATCACCACAAAAATTATAGTCATATGACATGATAGAAGTATTAGCTAATTCTATAGAGACAGTCCTACTAAAATATGTAAATGTATTGTTAATGTATTATACACCTTGAACATACACAATGTTATGTATCTATTCATTGTTGTTGTTTAGTTGATAAGTCATGTTCAACTATTTGAGACGCTATGGACTACACAGCCTACCAGGCTCCTCTGTCTACAGGATTTCCCAGGCAAGAATCCTGGAATAGGTTGCTATTTTCTTCTCTAGGGAATCTTAGTCAGATTCTTTACCTTGGAACCACCAGGGACACCCATTATGTACCAATGAAATCAAGATGATATACTATTTTCTAATAAATAATGGATGAGATTTCAAACATTCCTTATCTTTCTGCAAAAGACAAATCAAAATGGAATTACTCTCTAATTCAAATCTCATACAGGCAACTATGCAGGATACTACAGTAGGGAGTTGCCAAATAGGAAGAAGGAAAGGGAAGGAGTCACTGGCTTCAAATATGAGTTTGCCTTTCAAATATTCAGCAAATTTACAAGAAACCTTTAAGTTAAATGCAAACACCACAAAGTGCTAGATAAACCGTACTATAAAACGAGACCTCTCTGAAGAAAATATGCCTTCAAATATCTGAAGATTAAAATTTAATTTTAAAATATGAAGGTAGCCAGTTCATTAATTCATTACTCTTCTCCATACACAAATTATGCCCAGAATAATCCTCAAGCGCTAACACTCTCTTTGTCACTGTTTCTTTAACTCTTGTTTGATATAGGTTGCCTTTTTTAAAGTCTGTTTTTGTGCAGAAGAGTATGTTAGAACTTCAAGTAAATTCAAAATAGCTAAAGAAGTCAATCAGAATCTTTTCTATTCCCCATTTCCTTTATTAGTTGTAAGATAACCTTACAACTACTCTTTTGTATCATGATCAATGAAGCAAGAACATTCCATGAATTCAGCATACTTCTACATTCTTAACAAACTAGGAACAGAAGTATGTATTGTTAATATGAAGATGTCACCAGAAAGTTTCATAGTATATATCCTCAATAATGAAACGTTATTACTACTGATATTCTTGGATATTAACCATGGAGGAATGCTAGCTTGCTCAAGTGGCTGTAGATTTCTGAAATATCTTGACCAGGGCTGTGTATCTAGGACCTTAGTTCTCCTCCACTTGGTAGCTGGGTTGGAATGTCCTGGGGTGGAGAATGTCTTCGGTGGCCACTTCATTTTCATGTCAAGAGGCTGGGCTACTTGTAACTGCTTGAAGACTTCATCATTGTTCTCTTTTCTGGTGTTCTTCACATGGCTATCTTGGGTTTCCTTACATTGTAAGCATCTTGGGGTAGTGGCACTGACAATATGGCTGTTGGCTTCATCTAGAATGAATATTTTAAGAAACTAAGGCAGAAGTTGCAGGACAGAGACATAGCTTCAAATGTTACTCAGCATCACTTCTAGCAGAACAGATTCAAGTGCCAGAAGGCAAAGCTCTTTGATGGGCCATCTTTGTGTGGTTAAAATAAAAGTTTTCTGGAACTTGGAAGAGGTAACTTCTTTTGAGTATCCAGTGCTTTTCATAAGAAATCTAATAACAGTCTGATTTCCTCTTTATTCATAGACTATTACTGAAGTTTGAACATTTTTTGAGTATCCAAGTGGCTTTGTGTCATACTTGATGACAATTAAAAATCTAAGTATATAAAATAAATGCCTTCAAATATCTGAAGATTAAAATTTAATTTTAAAATATGAAGGTAGCCAGTTCATTAATTCATTACTCTTCTCCATACACAAATTATGCCCAGAATAATCCTCAAGCGCTAACACTCTCTTTGTCACTGTTTCTTTAACTCTTGTTTGATATAGGTTGCCTTTTTTAAAGTCTGTTTTTGTGCAGAAGAGTATGTTAGAACTTCAAGTAAATTCAAAATAGCTAAAGAAGTCAATCAGAATCTTTTCTATTCCCCATTTCCTTTATTAGTTGTAAGATAACCTTACAACTACTCTTTTGTATCATGATCAATGAAGCAAGAACATTCCATGAATTCAGCATACTTCTACATTCTTAACAAACTAGGAACAGAAGTATGTATTGTTAATATGAAGATGTCACCAGAAAGTTTCATAGTATATATCCTCAATAATGAAACGTTATTACTACTGATATTCTTGGATATTAACCATGGAGGGGGGGGGGGGGGGGAATGCTAGCTTGCTCAAGTGGCTGTAGATTTCTGAAATATCTTGACCAGGGCTGTGTATCTAGGACCTTAGTTCTCCTCCACTTGGTAGCTGGGTTGGAATGTCCTGGGGTGGAGAATGTCTTCGGTGGCCACTTCATTTTCATGTCAAGAGGCTGGGCTACTTGTAACTGCTTGAAGACTTCATCATTGTTCTCTTTTCTGGTGTTCTTCACATGGCTATCTTGGGTTTCCTTACATTGTAAGCATCTTGGGGTAGTGGCACTGACAATATGGCTGTTGGCTTCATCTAGAATGAATATTTTAAGAAACTAAGGCAGAAGTTGCAGGACAGAGACATAGCTTCAAATGTTACTCAGCATCACTTCTAGCAGAACAGATTCAAGTGCCAGAAGGCAAAGCTCTTTGATGGGCCATCTTTGTGTGGTTAAAATAAAAGTTTTCTGGAACTTGGAAGAGGTAACTTCTTTTGAGTATCCAGTGCTTTTCATAAGAAATCTAATAACAGTCTGATTTCCTCTTTATTCATAGACTATTACTGAAGTTTGAACATTTTTTCCAATTGTGTCTATGGAATTTAATACGGGCAATGGTATCAGAAAGGTATCCAAATATTTGATGTACAATTATACTTGATTGCAATTCTGCTTTTGATTTTCTTTATTATAGGCTGGGTACTTAAAAAAATCAATGTGTCAATGTCTCAATGATATTATTACAGAATTTTTCTGTTTATTATATTAAGAGCCACATTTCAAATTAACCTTCTTTCTTGTTTGTCAGGGTTGTAAGTCTAGCCCCCTGATAGTCCATGGAGAAATAACATTTCTTCAGGTTCTTCCTTTCAGGCAAAAAGGTCAAATTTCTCTCAAAAAAAAAAAAACTAAACAAAGTAGCACATACTAACAAACACATCTTTTCTCTTGTTGACATTTTGGAGGTCTGCTGTTACTGCATCAGCTGTTTCAATTAAGTTTCCCAGGCTGTTGCTGGGTAAATGAGTAAACATCTTGCTTTTAAAAATGACTTTAAATCTTTTAAACATCAACTGATATGATAAAAACAATTAATACAGCAGTTACAGTTTAAGCAGATTTTTTGTTTCAACAAACATGCCTGTTATTAACCCTTTGTTTCACCTCACCCCATTCAGGCTAATTGTACACCAATTGTTAGTGTTTTTAATATTCACTCTATTTCTGTAATAAACAAACAAGATTATTTTACATGAATTCATATGGTATTTTTCATCCTAAGACAATAATAAATTTAGTTACAAACTACGGAATATTCAAACAAAGTAATAAAATCTCTTGCAATGTATTTCCTTTTCATTTTGAAAAGTATTTACTCATTGGGATACATCTCATTTACAGGAGCAGCCTGTTATAACCCACAGTGGGTGTTCAGGGGCTGATAAATTCATTCCAATAATTCTGTGCTCAAATTAGCATAAAAATAGCAAGTCTCATAATTTAACAGAATATTCTCTTTTGTGAACAGAAGCAATAGGAGTATTTATATATTTGTACAGTTCAAAAATATCATTTGAAAAGAATGGCCCTTAGTCTCTGCTTAAAGTCCAAGAAAAATGTAGGCTGCCAAAAAAGATTAGAAATCCTCCAGCTGAGGAAATTAGGCTTACAGGCTAAACCCATTTTAAAGGAATTTGAACAGAGCTGATTATAGACACAGGCATTAAGGAGATGAGATTTTTGTTTTTAAATAAAGAGAATTGTACAATACATAAAATTGCCCAAAGTGAATTCAAGTATCTCTGAGATAAAGAGCTAGTCTTGGCTTTCAAGAAAGGGAAGTACTGGTCATTTGCTGAGTTCAGTGTTGGTATAAGAAGAAATAATAGAAAAGCACCTGCCTCCAAGGTGGGAAAGCACCACATGATTTATGACATCTTTCCTGTTTCTATATATCAACACTGAAGACTAAAGCCTCTGGCATGAGTTTAAGTACAGTTCCACAGTGAGGAAAGTACTGTCATGTTTATATTTTTATCATTGAAAAACAATAATATTCAGATAAGGAATTGAGGTTTGATTTTTTTCCCCCAGATTTGGAAACGACGGTCAATATAGCATATGTTGTCTATACTCACAAACCTTGTAAGTAGAAGAATTAGGACCTAAACCCAGATCTTCTGACTAAACTAAACTCTCTTAGCTCCCAGTAGTTGCATTTTAACCTGAGAGACACATGCCTTCTTGCCACACGCAGGTAATTTGGTAAAATCAGGAAGTTGCCTGAATTTTCTTATTGAGGCTAAGTGGCATGCAGACTATGCCTCTCAGATGCACAAAGTATATGCACCTTGATGAGGAGGACAAATGCTAACCCACACTAGTCTTTATCCCTAGGATTGTTAGTCTTGGCAAGGCTCTTCTGGGTCATCAAGCTTTGTACAACACAAAAACTGAGATCCAGGTAGAATAAGCAATCTGATAATCACAAATTAGTGGCAAGCCCTGAACCATTTCATCACACGTTTGTTTTGCCATCATTCAGAGAACTTTAGACAGTAAAAGTAAAATTATAGTTTAGGTGTCTCAAGTGGAGAAGGCAAGTTCTGTGACATTTTAATCCAGGTGAATGAAAAAGGAAATTTGTTCCAAATACTATGCTTCATCTAAACAGGATGAACCTTGAAACTTCATGACTACAGAGTCACTGATTATATGACATAATTATTTTCAAAGAATTATCCTTTTATCAACCACTCAACAATAATTAAACATTTATTTTAATTGGAGGTTGGTATAGAAAAGAGTGAAAGAAACATTTGAAAAAACGAGACATTGTAAACCAAGTTCTACAAAATGTTTTCCAACAGCATACAGAGACAGGAAACTCTCACTTGAAAAACATTGATGCAACAGAAAATTAATGTGACATTATTACATGAGGTCATGGGGGGGTACTGTCTTTGTGTTAGTGTTTATAAGAAGAAATAATAGAAAAGCACCTGCCTCCAAGGTGGGAAAGCACCACATGATTTATGACATCTTTCCTGTTTCTATATATCAACACTGAAGACTAAAGCCTCTGGCATGAGTTTAAGTACAGTTCCACAGTGAGGAAAGTACTGTCATGTTTATATTTTTATCATTGAAAAACAATAATATTCAGATAAGGAATTGAGGTTTGATTTTTTTCCCCCAGATTTGGAAACGACGGTCAATATAGCATATGTTGTCTATACTCACAAACCTTGTAAGTAGAAGAATTAGGACCTAAACCCAGATCTTCTGACTAAACTAAACTCTCTTAGCTCCCAGTAGTTGCATTTTAACCTGAGAGACACATGCCTTCTTGCCACACGCAGGTAATTTGGTAAAATCAGGAAGTTGCCTGAATTTTCTTATTGAGGCTAAGTGGCATGCAGACTATGCCTCTCAGATGCACAAAGTATATGCACCTTGATGAGGAGGACAAATGCTAACCCACACTAGTCTTTATCCCTAGGATTGTTAGTCTTGGCAAGGCTCTTCTGGGTCATCAAGCTTTGTACAACACAAAAACTGAGATCCAGGTAGAATAAGCAATCTGATAATCACAAATTAGTGGCAAGCCCTGAACCATTTCATCACACGTTTGTTTTGCCATCATTCAGAGAACTTTAGACAGTAAAAGTAAAATTATAGTTTAGGTGTCTCAAGTGGAGAAGGCAAGTTCTGTGACATTTTAATCCAGGTGAATGAAAAAGGAAATTTGTTCCAAATACTATGCTTCATCTAAACAGGATGAACCTTGAAACTTCATGACTACAGAGTCACTGATTATATGACATAATTATTTTCAAAGAATTATCCTTTTATCAACCACTCAACAATAATTAAACATTTATTTTAATTGGAGGTTGGTATAGAAAAGAGTGAAAGAAACATTTGAAAAAACGAGACATTGTAAACCAAGTTCTACAAAATGTTTTCCAACAGCATACATGAGACAGGAAACTCTCACTTGAAAAACATTGATGCAACAGAAAATTAATGTGACATTATTAATATGTACTTTCTATAGGAAGATGTTGAGGGGGTAAAATTTAAGGTAAAATGCTTAGGCTTTAAGAGGCACACATGGAAACCTGGAACACATCCTTGCTGTAATAAATGTGTATTATAGTAATCAGACAATCAATGTCATATTATAGAAATCCAAAGACTGCTTCAAGGTTTAGCCAAAAATAATGACACTGACACCTAATTTAGAAGGATCACAGGATGTCTTTTGACTTAGTCTTTAGCCTTTGTATAACCATATGTTACTGATGTAGCAAATGAGATAAAAGGATATTATCAGTATCAAGTCTGTATATATGCATATATATATGAATAAATATCAACATTTAGTCACATTCATTAAGGTATTTGTCAACTTGGAGGAACTCGTGACTATGTAAGCAAAAAAATCTGCTTCTGGCACAGCTCAAACTGCATTGCGAGACTGATATTTTTGAGCCCAATTTCTTTGTGTCAACTTTAGCCTTAGGCAGAATGATAGGATCCTGATGGCAAGATGCTGCAGTTGCCTAAAATCCCAAATCATAAGATCACCAGGTCTAGAGGAAGAAAGTCTCTTCTTACAGCACCTTTGGGAGCCATTGAAGCTTATGTTCATAGAAATCCCAGCAAGCTTCTGCAAATCTCATTGCATCTTGTTCCATAGGGTTTTACCTAGTCCTTTACAGTGGACAAGGGAGTACAACATATTGATTAGCCTTATCTAATGAGGATCATTGATTGGAAATGGAGGTAGGACCAATTCAAGGGAACCATGTGGCCAAAATGAGGAACAAGTTAAATTCATGTGGGAAGATAATATTGTTGAAAATAGAGGGGAGGAACAGGTAGTGGGAAATTTGTTCCAAATACTATGCTTCATCTAAACAGGATGAACCTTGAAACTTCATGACTACAGAGTCACTGATTATATGACATAATTATTTTCAAAGAATTATCCTTTTATCAACCACTCAACAATAATTAAACATTTATTTTAATTGGAGGTTGGTATAGAAAAGAGTGAAAGAAACATTTGAAAAAACGAGACATTGTAAACCAAGTTCTACAAAATGTTTTCCAACAGCATACATGAGACAGGAAACTCTCACTTGAAAAACATTGATGCAACAGAAAATTAATGTGACATTATTAATATGTACTTTCTATAGGAAGATGTTGAGGGGGTAAAATTTAAGGTAAAATGCTTAGGCTTTAAGAGGCACACATGGAAACCTGGAACACATCCTTGCTGTAATAAATGTGTATTATAGTAATCAGACAATCAATGTCATATTATAGAAATCCAAAGACTGCTTCAAGGTTTAGCCAAAAATAATGACACTGACACCTAATTTAGAAGGATCACAGGATGTCTTTTGACTTAGTCTTTAGCCTTTGTATAACCATATGTTACTGATGTAGCAAATGAGATAAAAGGATATTATCAGTATCAAGTCTGTATATATGCATATATATATGAATAAATATCAACATTTAGTCACATTCATTAAGGTATTTGTCAACTTGGAGGAACTCGTGACTATGTAAGCAAAAAAATCTGCTTCTGGCACAGCTCAAACTGCATTGCGAGACTGATATTTTTGAGCCCAATTTCTTTGTGTCAACTTTAGCCTTAGGCAGAATGATAGGATCCTGATGGCAAGATGCTGCAGTTGCCTAAAATCCCAAATCATAAGATCACCAGGTCTAGAGGAAGAAAGTCTCTTCTTACAGCACCTTTGGGAGCCATTGAAGCTTATGTTCATAGAAATCCCAGCAAGCTTCTGCAAATCTCATTGCATCTTGTTCCATAGGGTTTTACCTAGTCCTTTACAGTGGACAAGGGAGTACAACATATTGATTAGCCTTATCTAATGAGGATCATTGATTGGAAATGGAGGTAGGACCAATTCAAGGGAACCATGTGGCCAAAAATGAGGAACAAGTTAAATTCATGTGGGAAGATAATATTGTTGAAAATAGAGGGGAGGAACAGGTAGTGGGAAAATATATAGGGTGATGCTTGTAACTTAAAGAAACATAAAAGTGAAAATGGTTCAAATCCACTCTAGGGTATAGATGAACAAAGAAGTGGGACATCTCTCAGAGACCCAGGATGGTAAAAACTCTACCAACATGCATTTCTCCAGATGGTTCTGAATATCCTTTATATCACAGCCCACCAAAAGGGGGGGAAACTCAAAAAAGGGCTATAAAAAGGAATTTTTAATTTTTTCCATTGACAGAAAACATAAAAACAGATGTTTATAAAGCATACATGATAACCAGGATTTAGGCCAAAGAATATTATCAAGATTCATCCTTCTTTCCTCCTTATCACTACCTCTTTTCTCTCTGACCCAAGGCAACTCCATTCTGGACTTCTAATTCCATAGATTAGTTTTGTCTATTTAATAGACTTTAGATCAGTGGACTTGAGGGGATTTTATGGCCAGGTCTAAAGTGATGTTAGGTATTTTTCTTTGAATTCTATTAACTAGAAGTTGGTCACATGGACATGTTTGCCTACTAAGAGGATATGTGCCCACTCAGAATGTAGTAAGCAGCCAGTAAATATCCACTGCAGTCTTTCTGAGTGTCTTCTAATGACCCCCCACCCTGAGACTATAGCTCAATCAAGGTCTAAGGGCCAAATTCTGTTCAAACCAATTGATTTTGCTCACTACAAATGGAGAACTATAAGCTTCTATACTTTCAGCCTAATCTTGATGGTGTGGACTGTAACGCTGTGGCTAAATTTACTATCAATGCTAGGATAAAGGAAAAATTTAAGGAATTGCATCATATTTTTCACTTTCTAAGCCTTGTACCTCAAATTTCCCCTTGATAAAAAGGACTCAGTGAAAACCAAAACCAAACAAACAAACAAAAAAGAGGACTCAGTGGATCATCATTATAAAAAATGATGAAGGGCATAATCATAATGGTCTAGTGGAAGATATTTGATTAAACATCTGCTAGATTATAAGCTCCTGTATTTTGAGTTATATGGAAAATGCAAGCCCAATGTTTCCTTTTCCTTAAAACTATATTCCAACATGAATATTCCTCTTGCTCATTTAAAATTTGCCTACAAAAATCTTTTCTGAATCAAAAGACCATCTGGAAACAATTGTAAAGTCTCATAGAACTTCAGCAGCCCATTAGTTCGTAGCTATTTTGTTTCTATCAGAGCTACTATTTTTGGTTTTCAAAATGTGGTGACCCCAATTTCTTCTCACAACAAACTTTGCAATCCATTCAAAGATTTCTCTGCATGTCTTTTCTGCTAGTAGAAAAAGTTTTGTCAGAGAGTTGTCATTCCACTCTCTGAGACTAGAGACCATGATATTTATTCATAAGAAACCAAATACCTGTAAAAAAAAAAAAAAAAAAGTTGCTACTCTGTATATATAACGCTGAGTTTCACAGTAATTCCCAGTAGACCCAAAGATTCAGTTCTACCTGGTTGCAACACTTATGTTCTTACTTGTTGTCTCAGGACTTTACCTATTGTATCCACATAATTGCAGTGTACTCTGAAATGATAAATACATCAATACTTGCCAGTTCTAGTTTAGCACTTTTCAGAGTAATAATTAACTCTCCTATAGTCACATGTAAGGAATCCTTTTCCAGGACAATTAGTTTATATATTACTCTAGGAGCTAATGCCTCTGAAACACATCTTGGCATCTTAGCTTGGCCTTTGCCTAGAACTAAGCAGCCATATTCCTTCCTAACAGATGAGAACCCTGTGTGCCTCAGCTGTCCCTAATTAGGTTACACTGTGTTTCCAAGTGGCTGGTTAATCATGACGCAGCTTTTTCCAAATTAATTTTTTTAAAGGAAGAAGCAGACCATTTTGTCAAATCCCCCAAATTATGCTTAACCTCAAGAATAGTTCTGTTCAGGACTACTAAATAGACTTAATTAAAATTGATCAATTTGAAGAATCTCAATTTGTTGAAATATAGACACAAAATATGTTTTTTATTTTACCAGTAATTGCTACTAATGCTGCTTTGAGAATTTTCTTTTATTGTTTATCATGAGTTTCATTAACAAAAGCTTAGGAACTTTCCATTTTAGGGGTCCTTTGTCATTCAATAGTTTGGTACAGATAATACTTTAATTTTGTGTTGGATGCAAAGACCTCCCATTCTGCCTCCCAATACCAGTTTACTAGACTTGGTAACCTTCTTACAAAACTTGGGCTGAGACAGATATACAAATGGTAGGACTTTTCCCCCGCTTATTTCATAGACTTGCCTCTCTGGCATTGAGTCAGAAAAGGTGGAACAGCCCATGTTACATTGCCTGTCTTTTCTTACAGTTCTAACTGCTGTTTCTTTACATGAGCATAATATATACTGATATATCATATGATCATAGAAAAAGCAAGGGAATTTCAAAAAAAACCCTTTCTTATGCTTTATTGACCATGTTAAAGCCTTTGGCTGTGTGGATAACAACAAACTGTGGAAAATTCTTTAAGAGATGGGAATACCAGACCACCTTATCTGTCTTCTGATAAACTCCTATGCAGGTCAAGAAGCAACAGTTAGAACCAGACATGGAACAATAGACTGGTGTCAAACTGGGAAAGGAGTACATTAAGACTGTACATTTTTCACCCTGTTTATCAAACTTATATGCAGAGAATATCATGAGAAATGCCAGGCTCAATGACTCACAAGTAGAGTCATCAAGATTGCCAGGACAATTAGTTTATATATTACTCTAGGAGCTAATGCCTCTGAAACACATCTTGGCATCTTAGCTTGGCCTTTGCCTAGAACTAAGCAGCCATATTCCTTCCTAACAGATGAGAACCCTGTGTGCCTCAGCTGTCCCTAATTAGGTTACACTGTGTTTCCAAGTGGCTGGTTAATCATGACGCAGCTTTTTCCAAATTAATTTTTTTAAAGGAAGAAGCAGACCATTTTGTCAAATCCCCCAAATTATGCTTAACCTCAAGAATAGTTCTGTTCAGGACTACTAAATAGACTTAATTAAAATTGATCAATTTGAAGAATCTCAATTTGTTGAAATATAGACACAAAATATGTTTTTTATTTTACCAGTAATTGCTACTAATGCTGCTTTGAGAATTTTCTTTTATTGTTTATCATGAGTTTCATTAACAAAAGCTTAGGAACTTTCCATTTTAGGGGTCCTTTGTCATTCAATAGTTTGGTACAGATAATACTTTAATTTTGTGTTGGATGCAAAGACCTCCCATTCTGCCTCCCAATACCAGTTTACTAGACTTGGTAACCTTCTTACAAAACTTGGGCTGAGACAGATATACAAATGGTAGGACTTTTCCCCCGCTTATTTCATAGACTTGCCTCTCTGGCATTGAGTCAGAAAAGGTGGAACAGCCCATGTTACATTGCCTGTCTTTTCTTACAGTTCTAACTGCTGTTTCTTTACATGAGCATAATATATACTGATATATCATATGATCATAGAAAAAGCAAGGGAATTTCAAAAAAAACCCTTTCTTATGCTTTATTGACCATGTTAAAGCCTTTGGCTGTGTGGATAACAACAAACTGTGGAAAATTCTTTAAGAGATGGGAATACCAGACCACCTTATCTGTCTTCTGATAAACTCCTATGCAGGTCAAGAAGCAACAGTTAGAACCAGACATGGAACAATAGACTGGTGTCAAACTGGGAAAGGAGTACATTAAGACTGTACATTTTTCACCCTGTTTATCAAACTTATATGCAGAGAATATCATGAGAAATGCCAGGCTCAATGACTCACAAGTAGAGTCATCAAGATTGCCAGGAGAAATATGAATAACCTCAGATATGCAGATGATACCACTCTAATGCAGAAAGCAAAGAGGAACTAAAGGGCTTCTTGATGAAGGTGAAAGAGAAGAGTGAAAAATATGGCTTTAAATTCAGCTGAATTCCTGGCACTACCATTCAAAAAACTAAAATCATGGCATCTGGTCCCATTATTTCATGGCAAACACATGGGGAAACAATGGAAACAGTAACAGATTTTATTTTCTTGGGCTCCAAAATCATTGTGGACAGTGACGGCATCCACAGAATTAAAAGACGCCTGTTCCTAGGAAGGAAAGCTATGACAAACTTGGCATATTAAAGAACAACGATAACATTCTGCTGACAAAGGTCTGTACAGTCAAAGCTGTTTGTTTGTTTGTTTGCAGTTATGTACAAATGTGAGAGTTGGACCATAAAGAAGGCTGAGCACCAAAGAACTGATGCTTTTAAATTGTGGTGCTGAAGAAGACTCTAGCAAGTCCCTTGGACAGCAAGAAGATCAAACCAGTCAATCCTAAAGGAAATCTACCCTGAATATTCACTTGAAGGACTGATGAATACTTTGGCCACCTGATAGGAGCCAGCACATTGGAAAAGACATTGATGCTGGGAAAGATAGAAGGCAGGAGGATAAGTGGATGACAGAAGATGAGATGATTGGATGGCATCACTGACTCAATGGACATGAGGTTGAGAGAACTCAGGGAGATAGTGAAGAACAGAGAATCCTGGTGTCTTGTGGTCCATGGGATCACAAGTCAAACATGACAGCAACTGAACAACAACATATGTACATGGTAGTAATGTTCTTGTTCCATTTCCACTGGTCATCCACTCTTACTAAACTCATTATCCACATAGGTATCCCAAGCACCTCTCAAACGCATTTTTTAACCTTGAGATTCAACTTCATCTCCAGCATGAAAAATGATGCTGCAATCTCGGGTGCAACTCAGTTTTGTCAATATTGTGGCAATTTTCTGAACTCATCTACTGCCAGAGCCCAACTCTGGACCTAAGAAAAAAAATTGTGCAGAATTTCTCAGCAACCCAGAAACTGAAGAATTAGTTCTTTGCCCCTCACTATATGAGCGTATTCCCATGCCACCTCTCATTAGAACTTCAGCTAGAATCTGAGACTACAGCTGAGGTAACATGCTTAGGATTGTGATGTGTCTATCACCCCAGTATTATAGAGTCCTGCAAAACTCACACATATTCTTTGTGTATCTCTTGTTGCATAAGGAACCATTCCAAACTCATCCAAAACAGTAGCCATTCATTATAACTCAACACAAAATGTTTTTCTGAACATGCTGCTATTTCCATTATAATTTCTGCCTGATTTGCTAGTTTCTAGTAATAAAAATCATCTCAAACATTTCACAACATTCTGTTGCAGGTCACAATGGAGATCCTTCTAGCTAGAACTTTCTCCTCTACTGAAATGATTTCTAATAAAAGAGGCCAAGATTACTAGTGATATAGGCAAAATATAATCTAGTTGGACCATAAAGAAGGCTGAGCACCAAAGAACTGATGCTTTTAAATTGTGGTGCTGAAGAAGACTCTAGCAAGTCCCTTGGACAGCAAGAAGATCAAACCAGTCAATCCTAAAGGAAATCTACCCTGAATATTCACTTGAAGGACTGATGAATACTTTGGCCACCTGATAGGAGCCAGCACATTGGAAAAGACATTGATGCTGGGAAAGATAGAAGGCAGGAGGATAAGTGGATGACAGAAGATGAGATGATTGGATGGCATCACTGACTCAATGGACATGAGGTTGAGAGAACTCAGGGAGATAGTGAAGAACAGAGAATCCTGGTGTCTTGTGGTCCATGGGATCACAAGTCAAACATGACAGCAACTGAACAACAACATATGTACATGGTAGTAATGTTCTTGTTCCATTTCCACTGGTCATCCACTCTTACTAAACTCATTATCCACATAGGTATCCCAAGCACCTCTCAAACGCATTTTTTAACCTTGAGATTCAACTTCATCTCCAGCATGAAAATGATGCTGCAATCTCGGGTGCAACTCAGTTTTGTCAATATTGTGGCAATTTTCTGAACTCATCTACTGCCAGAGCCCAACTCTGGACCTAAGAAAAAAAATTGTGCAGAATTTCTCAGCAACCCAGAAACTGAAGAATTAGTTCTTTGCCCCTCACTATATGAGCGTATTCCCATGCCACCTCTCATTAGAACTTCAGCTAGAATCTGAGACTACAGCTGAGGTAACATGCTTAGGATTGTGATGTGTCTATCACCCCAGTATTATAGAGTCCTGCAAAACTCACACATATTCTTTGTGTATCTCTTGTTGCATAAGGAACCATTCCAAACTCATCCAAAACAGTAGCCATTCATTATAACTCAACACAAAATGTTTTTCTGAACATGCTGCTATTTCCATTATAATTTCTGCCTGATTTGCTAGTTTCTAGTAATAAAAAAATCATCTCAAACATTTCACAACATTCTGTTGCAGGTCACAATGGAGATCCTTCTAGCTAGAACTTTCTCCTCTACTGAAATGATTTCTAATAAAAGAGGCCAAGATTACTAGTGATATAGGCAAAATATAATCTAAGATAGTGTTTCTCAAAATATTAGTCTGTCATCACCTATCATTAAAGGTCCCTGTAGTTAAACACTTCTGGAACAGAGTTAATAAGATATATCTCCTGTGTTAAGATTGATAAAACATAAATGTGCATTTAGGTCTCTGAAATGTCTTCTAGTGAAGACACAGGGTTGCACATGCTCAGCTGAATTCCTGGCACTATCATTCAGTACCCAGAAAATGGTAAGTCCCTCAGATTCTCCATCTCTGAGGTAAGATTGATAATATTAATAAACTATGTTTCATAGGAAAATTGAGAATTAAATGATATATGTTGTTGTCCAGTTGCTAAGCTGTGTCTGCTCTTTGCGATCCCAGGGACTACAGTATACCGGGCCTCCCTGTCCTTTACCGTCTCCCAGAGGTTGCTCAAATTCATGTCCATTGAGTTCATTATGCCATCCAACCATCTCATCCTCTGTACCCCCTTCTCCTCCTGCTCTCATTCTTAACCAGCATTAGGGTCTTTTCCAATGAATCAGCTCTTTGCATCATGTGCCCAAAGTATTAGAGTTTCAGCTACAAAATTCTAACCTGACATGTACATACACTTAGTAAGTGCTCGATAAGTGTTAAATATGAGTACTGTAAACTTTTCAAAACTTATTTGACTATGGGAACCTATTTTGAAAAGTTGTGGATTAGGAATCAGTTCAGTTTAGTTGCTCAGTCTTGTCTGACTCCTTATGACCCAATGGACTGCAGTACACCAGGCGTCCCTGTCCTTTACCATCTCCTGGAGCCTGTTCAAACTCATGTCTGTTGATTCAGTGATGCCATCCAACCAAATATAGTAGATCATTAGGCAAAAACAAGCAAACAAAAAGAAACAAAACCATGGTTTCAGTTTTGGTGCTAATAAGTCTTTGATTCAATGAACTAAACGACAGGGTGAATTATGTTGCCTTAATTCTTCTTCCACATATTTTGAGGATGTGATTCCTTATACTCCAGCAAATAAATATACAAAGAGGTGAAAACAAAAGTCTACTTTACAGCTGTTAAGAATTGCAAGAGAAAATGCTCATCAACTCTACCTTTTTTTTTTTTTTTTAATCAACTCTACCTTGACCACAGTCTTTAAATGTCTTGTTTCATTGGCAAGGGAAGAAATTTCCTCTTAATTCAAGAAATCTATTAATAGAATGATTTAGTGATTCAAAGATGAATACTGCGAATTTCAGAATTTTTCAGGAAAAGTGTTTTTCTTGATTTTTTTAATTGGTAGTTCAAAAGTAGCAATGACAAATTTACACAGAGAATAATACTTAAGTTCTGCAGTTCAAGATTAATACACAGAAAAACTCACTGAGAAGCTGCGCCAGACCGAGACGCCGCGCTACCGTGCCCCGGGTAAGCTCAACCACTCCACTCCATTCAGGGCTTGCTGAACGGAGAGGGGAAGTCGCCCACGATGCTGACCAGAGACCGGGCACGAGCCGGACGGGAAAGCTCGCGCCCACATTTGGGACTTAGACGCGTAACCGGCAGTGCGTGCAAGCCAGCGGCAGAGGAGCCCGCACACCCCTAGAGCTGCAGCAGCAGCGGAGGAAGCCAGGGGAAGAGCAGGGATTGGAGACTACTGGCGGGTGCGAGGTAGAGCTGGGGCGCCCCACTCCAGCATAGGACTGCGCACACCGCGGCCTCCGCCCTACGGGCTGGGATCAGCCCGCAGCCCCGGCCAGGATCCAAGCTTGCAGCAAAGCCTTCGTTTTGCTGAAAACAAAAACAGAAACCATGGCAACCAGTGCTATAAGGGAAAGACTATGCCATCAAGACACCACCATCAAGAGCAGATTGGTTTCCAACAGGCAGATGAGAAGATAAAAACCAAAGACAGAATTAAGCTTTTTTTTTGCTTGTTTATTTGTTGTGGACTATTTTGTTTATTTGATTGATTGGTCTGGTTCGGGGTTTATTTGTTTGTTTGTTCTGTTTTGTTTTCATTGTTTGTTTTGTTTTTTTTTGTTTTTTCTTCTGTTTGTTTTTTTGTGTTTTTTTGTTTTTTGGTCCTTATTAACTTTTTCTGCTATTTTTAATTTTTAGTTTGTTTTTTTGACTTTTATTTTTATTGTATTTTTTTAAATTTTAATTCTTGGAAACCTCTAATTCTCTTTCCTCTTTGCCACTGCTTTCTCCCTCCATGTTCTAAATGTAAAACCTTTTCCTATCTACCAATATCCTCTAGATAAATTATTTCCTATCTTCCAGTCTCCACAACTCTCTTCCAGCTGCACTAAACAATACAACACACTAATCTTGGCTACGTAACCCTATAAAATCCTTGCAAGACGAATTTATTCCTTCTCATTACCCATACAGTCTCCTCCTCGTCACCCCCCAAAATGTGTCCTAGTTAAAAATTGCTCTCATTGTAATTATCCAAGCCAGGACCTTGCGCTGGATCTATTTATCCAGGCAATATTTTAATTAATTCAGATCTTAACGGGCAAGTATCATCTCTGATTGTGTGATTTGCCAAAAAGATTTCCTGAGATTTATCTCTGTAAAACTTGTCAGTTGCAGGTATTGCTGTGTATATATGTATATCTTATGATTATGTTAGAAAATATCTGCATGCTTTTATGACTGTCACCCATCAGGGATGCACCTCTAATTCCTCAGATGCTAGTATTTGAACTAATATCACAGAACACCAGAGCAAATCAGACATAGAGCCTACACCCCCTGACCAATCATCAAACCACGGATCCTCGGAGCAGAAGCCCTGATTCCAAGACCCCACACTAACAAAGAACATACAACACTAGAGATTATTCATCTGTAAGCAAGACCTAACATTATCCAAGTCACAAACCACTGAACCCTTCTAGAAGGACAGAAACCCAAAGGAAGGGAGAATACAACCAAGAAGCCTGGTGGGGGAAAAAGAACTCCACACACACAGACACACACAAAGAAACAAAAAATAACCTAATAATGAAACGTCAGAGAAACACTGCACAAATGAAGGACCAAGCTAGAGAAACACCACTTCAAATGACAGAGGAGGAGATAGACAAATTATCTGAATGAGAATTCAGGAAAGGTATACTAATAAGGATTCAAAACACCAAAAAAAGAATATTAGAGGAAATCAGTGCACTGAGAAGAGACATGCAAGAAATGAAAAATAAGCAAATAGAGACCACCAACTCAATTGCTGAACTCAAAAATACGATAGAAGGTCTCAACAGTAGAGTATCAGAGGCAGAAGAACAGATAAGTGAGCTGGAAGACAGAATGGTGGAAATAAGTGCTGAAGAACAGAACAAAGCCGAAAGAATTAAAAGAACTGAGGATAGCATTAGAGATATATGGGACAATATCAAATGCACCAACATTAGAATTATAGGAGTTCCAGAGGAAGAAGAGGGGAAGAAAGGCTACGAAAAAATTCTTGAAGAGGTTATAGTTGAAAACTTCCCCAGCATGGGAAAGGAAATAGTCAACCAAGTCCAAGAAGCACAAAGAGGTCCATACAGGAGAAACCCCAGAAGAAACACACCAAGGCACATTCTAATCAAACTAACACAAAACAAATATAAGGACAGATTACTAAAAGCAGCTAGGAGCAAACAATGAATAACATAAAGGAAACCCCATACGTTTAACTGAGGATCTTTCAACAGAAACCCTGCAGGCCAGAAGAGAATGGCAAGACACATTTAAACGGCTAAAGGAGAATAACCTCCAACCAAGATTTCTCTACCCAGCAAGAATCTCATTCAGAATCGATGGTGAGGTCAAAAGCTTCATAGACAAGCAAAAACTAAAAGAATTCTGTACCACAAAACCAGCCCTACAACAAGTGTTAAAGGACCTGATATAGCCAAGAAATACAAGAGTAGGAGAAGCCTTACAAATCAAACCCCAAACTTCTAAGAAGATGACAATAGGAACATTCGTATCAATAATTACTTTGAACATAAATGGACTAAATGCTCCAACCAAACAGCACAGGCTGGCTGAATGGATCCAGAAGCATGACCCATATATATGCTGTTTACAAGAGACCCACTTCAGACCTAGAGACACTCATAGACTGAAAGTGAAAGGCTGGAAAAAGACATTCCATGCAAATGGAAATCAAAAGAAAGCTGGAGTAGCAATCCTCATATCAGACAAAACAGACTTTAAAGTAGAGAAGATTCTAAGAGACAAGGCAGGTCACTACATCATGATTAAGGGATCTATCCAAGAAGAAGATGTAACAGTCATGAATATCTACGCACCCAACACAGGGGCACCTCAAAAATACGATAGAAGGTCTCAACAGTAGAGTATCAGAGGCAGAAGAACAGATAAGTGAGCTGGAAGACAGAATGGTGGAAATAAGTGCTGAAGAACAGAACAAAGCCGAAAGAATTAAAAGAACTGAGGATAGCATTAGAGATATATGGGACAATATCAAATGCACCAACATTAGAATTATAGGAGTTCCAGAGGAAGAAGAGGGGAAGAAAGGCTACGAAAAAATTCTTGAAGAGGTTATAGTTGAAAACTTCCCCAGCATGGGAAAGGAAATAGTCAACCAAGTCCAAGAAGCACAAAGAGGTCCATACAGGAGAAACCCCAGAAGAAACACACCAAGGCACATTCTAATCAAACTAACACAAAACAAATATAAGGACAGATTACTAAAAGCAGCTAGGAGCAAACAATGAATAACATAAAGGAAACCCCATACGTTTAACTGAGGATCTTTCAACAGAAACCCTGCAGGCCAGAAGAGAATGGCAAGACACATTTAAACGGCTAAAGGAGAATAACCTCCAACCAAGATTTCTCTACCCAGCAAGAATCTCATTCAGAATCGATGGTGAGGTCAAAAGCTTCATAGACAAGCAAAAACTAAAAGAATTCTGTACCACAAAACCAGCCCTACAACAAGTGTTAAAGGACCTGATATAGCCAAGAAATACAAGAGTAGGAGAAGCCTTACAAATCAAACCCCAAACTTCTAAGAAGATGACAATAGGAACATTCGTATCAATAATTACTTTGAACATAAATGGACTAAATGCTCCAACCAAACAGCACAGGCTGGCTGAATGGATCCAGAAGCATGACCCATATATATGCTGTTTACAAGAGACCCACTTCAGACCTAGAGACACTCATAGACTGAAAGTGAAAGGCTGGAAAAAGACATTCCATGCAAATGGAAATCAAAAGAAAGCTGGAGTAGCAATCCTCATATCAGACAAAACAGACTTTAAAGTAGAGAAGATTCTAAGAGACAAGGCAGGTCACTACATCATGATTAAGGGATCTATCCAAGAAGAAGATGTAACAGTCATGAATATCTACGCACCCAACACAGGGGCACCTCAATACATAAGACAGGTACTTTCAGACTTAAAAGAAGAAATCAACAATAACACAGTAATAGTAGGAGACTTTAACACTCCTCTCACATCAATGGACAGATCATCAAAACAGAAAATTAATAAAGAAACACAAGCCTTAAATGCCACACTAGAAAAGATGGACCTCATCGATATCTTTAGGATGTTCCATCCAAAAGCAGAAGAATACACTTTCTTCTCAAGTGCTCATGGAACATTCTCCAGGAGAGAGCACATCTTGGGCCACAAATCAAACCTCAGTCAATTCAAGAAAACCGAAATTATATCAACCATCTTCTCAGACCACAATGCAATGAGACTAGAGATCAACTACAAGAAAGAAACCGCTAAAAACACAAACACATGGAGATTAAACAATACATACCTAAAAAACAAACTGATCACTGAGGAAATCAAAGGAGAAATTAAACAATTCCTACAAGAAAATGACAATGAACACACGACAGTGCGAAACCTATGGGATACTGCAAAAGCAGTTCTAAAAGGAAAGTTTATAGCAATTCAATCCTACCTCAACAAACTAGGCACATCTCAAACAGACGATTTAACCTTACACTTAAAACAACTGGAAAAGAAGAACAAAAACACCCCAAAGCCAGCAGAAGATGAGAAATCATAAGGATCAGAGCAGAAATAAATGAGAAATTAACGAAAGAAACAATAGTAAAGATAAATAAAACAAAAAGCTGGTTCTTTGAAAAGGTAAACAAAATTGACAAGCCACTGGCCAGACTCATTAAGAAAAGAAATAACAAAAATCAACAATAGGAACATTCGTATCAATAATTACTTTGAACATAAATGGACTAAATGCTCCAACCAAACAGCACAGGCTGGCTGAATGGATCCAGAAGCATGACCCATATATATGCTGTTTACAAGAGACCCACTTCAGACCTAGAGACACTCATAGACTGAAAGTGAAAGGCTGGAAAAAGACATTCCATGCAAATGGAAATCAAAAGAAAGCTGGAGTAGCAATCCTCATATCAGACAAAACAGACTTTAAAGTAGAGAAGATTCTAAGAGACAAGGCAGGTCACTACATCATGATTAAGGGATCTATCCAAGAAGAAGATGTAACAGTCATGAATATCTACGCACCCAACACAGGGGCACCTCAATACATAAGACAGGTACTTTCAGACTTAAAAGAAGAAATCAACAATAACACAGTAATAGTAGGAGACTTTAACACTCCTCTCACATCAATGGACAGATCATCAAAACAGAAAATTAATAAAGAAACACAAGCCTTAAATGCCACACTAGAAAAGATGGACCTCATCGATATCTTTAGGATGTTCCATCCAAAAGCAGAAGAATACACTTTCTTCTCAAGTGCTCATGGAACATTCTCCAGGAGAGAGCACATCTTGGGCCACAAATCAAACCTCAGTCAATTCAAGAAAACCGAAATTATATCAACCATCTTCTCAGACCACAATGCAATGAGACTAGAGATCAACTACAAGAAAGAAACCGCTAAAAACACAAACACATGGAGATTAAACAATACATACCTAAAAAACAAACTGATCACTGAGGAAATCAAAGGAGAAATTAAACAATTCCTACAAGAAAATGACAATGAACACACGACAGTGCGAAACCTATGGGATACTGCAAAAGCAGTTCTAAAAGGAAAGTTTATAGCAATTCAATCCTACCTCAACAAACTAGGCACATCTCAAACAGACGATTTAACCTTACACTTAAAACAACTGGAAAAAGAAGAACAAAAACACCCCAAAGCCAGCAGAAGATGAGAAATCATAAGGATCAGAGCAGAAATAAATGAGAAATTAACGAAAGAAACAATAGTAAAGATAAATAAAACAAAAAGCTGGTTCTTTGAAAAGGTAAACAAAATTGACAAGCCACTGGCCAGACTCATTAAGAAAAAGAGAGAGAAGAACCAGATCAACAAAATCAAAAATGAAAAAGGAGAGATTACAACAGATAATGCAGAAATCCAAAGGATTCTAAGAGACTATTATGAACAACTCTATGCAACAAACTGGACAACCTGGAAGAAATGGACAGTTTCTTGGACAGGATTAATCTCCCAAGACTGAGCCAGGAAGAAATAGAAACTTTGGACAACCCAATCACAAGTTCAGAAATCAAATTTGTGATGAAAAATCTACCCAAAAATAAAAGCCCAGGGCCAGATGGCTCCACAGGCGAACTCTACCAAACATTTAAAGTAGAGTTAATGCCTGTCCTTCTAAAACTCTTCCAAAAAATTGCACAGGAAGGAACACTTCCAAACACATTCTACGAGGCCACCATCACCCTGATACCAAAACCAGGCAAAGACAACACAAAAAAGGAAAACTATAGGCCAATTTCACTGATGAACTTAGATGCCAAGATCCTCAACAAAATCCTAGCAAACGGAATTCAGCAACACATCAAAAAACTCATACCACGATCAAGTTGGGTTCATCCCAGGCATGCATGGATTCTTCAACATCCACAAATCAATCAATGTGATACACCATATCAACAAACTAGGCACATGCTCAAAAACAGATCTGATTTAACAATTCCTACAAGAAAATGACAATGAACACACGACAGTCCAAACCTATGGGATACTGCAAAAGCAGTTCTAAAAGGAAAGTTTATAGCAATTCAATCCTACCTCAACAAACTAGGCACATCTCAAACAGACGATTTAACCTTACACTTAAAACAACTGGAAAAAGAAGAACAAAAACACCCCAAAGCCAGCAGAAGATGAGAAATCATAAGGATCAGAGCAGAAATAAATGAGAAATTAACGAAAGAAACAATAGTAAAGATAAATAAAACAAAAAGCTGGTTCTTTGAAAAGGTAAACAAAATTGACAAGCCACTGGCCAGACTCATTAAGAAAAAGAGAGAGAAGAACCAGATCAACAAAATCAAAAATGAAAAAGGAGAGATTACAACAGATAATGCAGAAATCCAAAGGATTCTAAGAGACTATTATGAACAACTCTATGCAACAAACTGGACAACCTGGAAGAAATGGACAGTTTCTTGGACAGGATTAATCTCCCAAGACTGAGCCAGGAAGAAATAGAAACTTTGGACAACCCAATCACAAGTTCAGAAATCAAATTTGTGATGAAAAATCTACCCAAAAATAAAAGCCCAGGGCCAGATGGCTTCACAGGCGAACTCTACCAAACATTTAAAGTAGAGTTAATGCCTGTCCTTCTAAAACTCTTCCAAAAAATTGCACAGGAAGGAACACTTCCAAACACATTCTACGAGGCCACCATCACCCTGATACCAAAACCAGGCAAAGACAACACAAAAAAGGAAAACTATAGGCCAATTTCACTGATGAACTTAGATGCCAAGATCCTCAACAAAATCCTAGCAAACGGAATTCAGCAACACATCAAAAAACTCATACCACGATCAAGTTGGGTTCATCCCAGGCATGCATGGATTCTTCAACATCCACAAATCAATCAATGTGATACACCATATCAACAAATTGAGAGATAAAAATCACATGATCATCTCAATAGATGCAGAAAAAGCCTTTGACAAAATACAACATCCATTTATGATAAAAATTCTTCAGAAAATGGGCTTGGAAGGAACCTATCTCAACATAATAAAAGCCATATATGAGAAGCCCACAGTGAACAATATCCTCAACGGTGAAAAACTGAAAGCATTGCCTCTAAGATCAGGAACAAGACAGGGGTGCCCACTTTCACCACTACTATTCAACATAGTCCTGGAAGTCCTAGCAACAGCAATAAGAGAAGAGAAAGACTCAAAGGAATCCAGATTGGAAAGGAAGAAGTCAAGCTCTCCCTTTTTGCAGACGACATGATATTATACATAGAAAATCCCAAAGACACTATTACAAAGCTACTAGAGCTAATCAACGAATTCAGTAAAGTCATAGGATACAAAGTCAACACACAGAAATCGCTGGCATTCCTATACACAAACAATGAAAAATCAGAAAATGAAATCAAAGAGGCAATCCCCTTCACCATCGCAACCAAAAAAATCAAATATCTAAGAATAAACCTACCCAAAGAAACAAAAGAATTGTACACAGAAAATTACAAGACCTTCATGAGAGGAATTAATGAAGACTTAAACAGATGGAGAGATATTCCATGTTCCTGGATCGGAAGAATCAATATTGTGAAAATGACCATACTACCAAATATCATCTACAGATTCAATGCAATACCTATCCAACTACCACTGACGTTTTTCACAGAACTAGACCAAACAATAACACAGTTCATATGGAAATACAAAAGACCTCGAATAGCCCAAGCAATCCTGAGGAAGAAGAATGGAGCTGGAGGGATCAGCCTCCCTAACTTCAGACTCTACTACAAAGCAACAGTCCTCAAGACAGTATGGTACTGGCACAAAAACAGAACTATAGATCAATGGAACAAGATCGAGAACCCAGGGATAAACCCATGCACCTATGGGTGCCTTATTTTTGACAAGGAGGTGAAACTATAAAATGGGACAAAGACAGCCTCTTCAAAAAGTGGTGCTGGGAAAATTGGACAGCTACATGCAAAAAAATGAAGTTGGAATATTCCCTGACACCATTATCAAAAGACAAGTGTAAGCCGAAACCATCAAACTCTTAGATGGAGAAAAAGCCTTTGACAAAATACAACATCCATTTATGATAAAAATTCTTCAGAAAATGGGCTTGGAAGGAACCTATCTCAACATAATAAAAGCCATATATGAGAAGCCCACAGTGAACAATATCCTCAACGGTGAAAAACTGAAAGCATTGCCTCTAAGATCAGGAACAAGACAGGGGTGCCCACTTTCACCACTACTATTCAACATAGTCCTGGAAGTCCTAGCAACAGCAATAAGAGAAGAGAAAGACTCAAAGGAATCCAGATTGGAAAGGAAGAAGTCAAGCTCTCCCTTTTTGCAGACGACATGATATTATACATAGAAAATCCCAAAGACACTATTACAAAGCTACTAGAGCTAATCAACGAATTCAGTAAAGTCATAGGATACAAAGTCAACACACAGAAATCGCTGGCATTCCTATACACAAACAATGAAAAATCAGAAAATGAAATCAAAGAGGCAATCCCCTTCACCATCGCAACCAAAAAAATCAAATATCTAAGAATAAACCTACCCAAAGAAACAAAAGAATTGTACACAGAAAATTACAAGACCTTCATGAGAGGAATTAATGAAGACTTAAACAGATGGAGAGATATTCCATGTTCCTGGATCGGAAGAATCAATATTGTGAAAATGACCATACTACCAAATATCATCTACAGATTCAATGCAATACCTATCCAACTACCACTGACGTTTTTCACAGAACTAGACCAAACAATAACACAGTTCATATGGAAATACAAAAGACCTCGAATAGCCCAAGCAATCCTGAGGAAGAAGAATGGAGCTGGAGGGATCAGCCTCCCTAACTTCAGACTCTACTACAAAGCAACAGTCCTCAAGACAGTATGGTACTGGCACAAAAACAGAACTATAGATCAATGGAACAAGATCGAGAACCCAGGGATAAACCCATGCACCTATGGGTGCCTTATTTTTGACAAGGAGGTGAAACTATAAAATGGGACAAAGACAGCCTCTTCAAAAAGTGGTGCTGGGAAAATTGGACAGCTACATGCAAAAAAATGAAGTTGGAATATTCCCTGACACCATACACAAAGATCAACTCAAAATGGATTCAAGACCTAAATGTAAGACCAGAAACCATCAAACTCTTAGAGGAGAATATAGGCAAAACCCTCGAGGACATCAATCAAAGCAAGATCATCTCTGACCCACCTACTAGAATAGTGGAACTGAAAAGTGAACACGTGGGACCTCATGAAACTTAAAAGCTTTTGTACAGCAAAAGAAATTACAAAAAAGCTGAACAGACAGCCCACAGAGTGGGAGAAAATCATAGCAAATGAAATAACAGACAAAGAATTAATCTCCAAAATCTACAAGCAACTCAGACAACTCAGCACCGGAAAAACGAACAACCCAATCAAAAAATGGGAAAAAGATCTAAGGAGACGCCTCTCCAAAGAGGACATACAGATGGCCCAAAAGCACATGAAACGATGCTCAACCTCGCTTATTATTAGAGAAATTCAAATTAAAACTACAATGAGATACCACCTCACACCCGTCAGAATGACCATCATCAATAAATCAACAGACAATAAATGCTGGAGAGGGTGTGGAGAAAAGGGAACTCTCTTGCATTGCTGGTGGGAATGTAAAATTGATACAGCCTCTATGGAAGACAGTATGGAGATTCCTTAAAAAACTAAAAATAGAAGCACCCTATGACCCAGCAATCCCACTATTAGGCCTATATCCTGATGAAATCAAAAATGAAAGAGGCACCTGTACCCCAATGTTCATTGCAGCTCTCTATACAATAGCTAGAACATGGAAGCAACCTAGATGTCCATTGATATATGAATCAATACAGAAGCTCAGGTACACATATACAATGGAGAGTCTCAGCTGTAAAAAGAAATGCAGAAGACTCAGTCCTAATGAGGTGGCTAGCTCTAGAACCTATCATCAAAAGTAAAGTAAGTCAAAAAGAGAAAGACAAGTACAGTATACTAACTCATATATATGGAATCTAGTAAGATGGTCATGATAACACACGCAGTGAACTCATGGAGAAACAGACATAGGATAGACATAAGGACATTGTGGAGAACAAACAGTGGGAGGAAGGCATAGAGAAAGTAACATCGAAACCTATACTGTCATGTGTGGAACAGACAGCTATTGTCATTGTGCTAAGGGAATAGGAGTGCCTACAATCACTTGGGGCGATGGTACGGAGGGGTGAGATCGGGGAACTGGGTGGGTGGAGGCACCAGGGATATGCATATGACTGATCTGGGAACATACATGTTGGTGAACAATAAAACTCTTTAAAACCTTTAAAATAAAGAATTATAATAAAAATCACTGATTACATGAGGGAAAAACTAACCTCATTGACATTTTTCTGTATATATTTGTATGTTTTAGCTAGAATTTATCTATCATGCTTGCACTGAATTTTTGTGTTGTTGAAAAAATACTAAAACCATCAATAAAATCAGACTCAGTCCCAGGTTCTGTCATTCTGAAACACTTGAAAAACTAATGTTAGTTACATCTATTGTAGTCCTCAGGCTGCACTCAAGCTAAGTACATTTCCAAGTACCTCACTATAGCTGAAAAAGACATAAAATGGTACTAATAAAATCATCTTACTTAATTGGAGTATCTTAGTTTTATGCTACTACCAAAACCAAAGGAAATTAAATTTCAAGAACATATTTGAAAAAGACCTGAAGATTCATTGTTGAATCTCGACTAAGGAAATTACAGTGAGACTACAATTCCCACAATGTACTGTCTTAGCCCCTTATTTTATTGGCAGACTAAGCTTTCTCCTGTAATTACAAAATTAATAAAAACTAAAGGCAATCCTTTTAAATTAAGAGTTCACCTGTACCCCAATGTTCATTGCAGCTCTCTATACAATAGCTAGAACATGGAAGCAACCTAGATATCCATTGATATATGAATCAATACAGAAGCTCAGGTACACATATACAATGGAGAGTCTCAGCTGTAAAAGAAATGCAGAAGACTCAGTCCTAATGAGGTGGCTAGCTCTAGAACCTAGCATCAAAAGTAAAGTAAGTCAAAAAGAAAGACAAGTACAGTATACTAACTCATATATATGGAATCTAGTAAGATGGTCATGATAACACACGCAGTGAACTCATGGAGAAACAGACATAGGATAGACATAAGGACATTGTGGAGAACAAACAGTGGGAGGAAGGCATAGAGAAAGTAACATCGAAACCTATACTGTCATGTGTGGAACAGACAGCTATTGTCATTGTGCTAAGGGAATAGGAGTGCCTACAATCACTTGGGGCGATGGTACGGAGGGGTGAGATCGGGGAACTGGGTGGGTGGAGGCACCAGGGATATGCATATGACTGATCTGGGAACATACATGTTGGTGAACAATAAAACTCTGTAAAACCTTTAAAATAAAGAATTATAATAAAAATCACTGATTACATGAGGGAAAAACTAACCTCATTGACATTTTTCTGTATATATTTGTATGTTTTAGCTAGAATTTATCTATCATGCTTGCACTGAATTTTTGTGTTGTTGAAAAAATACTAAAACCATCAATAAAATCAGACTCAGTCCCAGGTTCTGTCATTCTGAAACACTTGAAAAACTAATGTTAGTTACATCTATTGTAGTCCTCAGGCTGCACTCAAGCTAAGTACATTTCCAAGTACCTCACTATAGCTGAAAAAGACATAAAATGGTACTAATAAAATCATCTTACTTAATTGGAGTATCTTAGTTTTATGCTACTACCAAAACCAAAGGAAATTAAATTTCAAGAACATATTTGAAAAAGACCTGAAGATTCATTGTTGAATCTCGACTAAGGAAATTACAGTGAGACTACAATTCCCACAATGTACTGTCTTAGCCCCTTATTTTATTGGCAGACTAAGCTTTCTCCTGTAATTACAAAATTAATAAAAACTAAAGGCAACTAAAATTAGAAACAAGAAACTAAAAGCTAAAATTGTAAATGAGTTAAGAGTTCAAAGTGAATAGCATAGAAGTTTATATTTTTTCTTAAAAAGTTAAAGGGAGACACAGAGGAGGCAAGGTAACTATTTTATGTTATAGCAGATACAGGAGTGATCAAAAAATGGAGGCTTGTCGACTCAGGAAATATTTATATATTTGCAGTTATTGATTTTTTATCAAAGGTACCATTTCTAAGAACTCTTCCATGTTTCTCTAGAAATCCTGCAGACGAAAATGCTGTTGAATTTACTCTTGGTTTAAACTAGAAAAAGTCAGGGTGTTTGAAGCACTGAAAAGATGAAAGCAAAGAAACTGTTGAGAGACTCCTGAGCATCAATTTTGCTTCATCTCTGCAATGAGCTTATTGCTTTATTGGTATATGTATTTTTTTAATATAAAGTTTTTCTCTGAATGTTGATTTAAGTCTGTGTCTTTCTCTCATTGCACAAGATTCTTTCTTTTGGTTCCTTAAGTGCCCCGCATGGAAACAAAGCTATGAAGTCTACCAGATACACTCCTTTGGCTTCTGCTTAGTGTTGCTATGTTGCTTTCATCATGTAAGATCATTGACAAAATAAACTTGAACTTACAGAAGATTGTGCATATTTCGCCCATCCTTTACCTACCTGCAAAACTGCAGCACTTCATAAAGGAACTTTCTTTTCCTGTGAAGAAGAGGTTAATAGCAGGCATTGTTGACCTATTTTTTCATATGTTGGGTGAGAAAAAGTCAGAAATCTTTAGGTATTTCTCCAACAAACTTCAAGAAGTCATGCATAAGAACTACAGGAATTGAATATCATTTGGTAGAGGACCGAGGTGATCAAAGGAACAAAGTCCTGAAGCATAGTGATTGGTCTAACAAGAAGCATTAAAGATGTTTGTTTTACTGTCTCAACATAAAAACTATTTAGAAAAAATGGCAGATTCTTGAAAGTCTACCAAGTCTCAAAAATGAAGACAGTTTTCCCTTCAGGTTTCATGAGCTAAAAGACAAGTTTGTCATGTCTGAAGAATAGGATTATAGGTATCTTATAGAAACTATACCTTAGAAAAAATCCACCCAAATCTTTGAGTCGTCCATGAAGTATATTCATTATTACATTAATCTGCATTTCCCTGTGCTCACTTTAGCAGCACATACACTAATTTGGGTTACCCTGATGACTCATGGTGCTAGGCATCTTTTCATATTATTCCATGCATATGGTATGTGTGTGTATATTGCCTTATAGTACAATGTTGAGTAGAAGTCATTAGAAAGGTCATCTTTGCCTTGTTACTTAGCATGAAAATATTCAGTATTACCATTAATTATAATTTGAAGTATAAGATTTTTGCACTGATTGCCGAATATTAAACCAATCTTGTATTCTATGGATTAACTCTAACTGTTCTGATGAATTAACCTTTTTCTACATTGCTGAATTCAGTTACAAAATTATACAGATTATTGTGTCTAAGTTCAAGAGAGATATTAGTCTAAACTTATTTTCTCTAACATCCTCATCAGGTTTTAAGATCAATGTTATACTATATCTACAAAAGCAATTAGGAAGTATTTTACAGAAGAGTTTATGGATGGTTGAGAAGGGTTTAATCAGGTTTTTAAACATGGAATTATAACTTTTAGCTTACCTCATTGTATTATGTTTACAATGGTTCCATTATCTTCCTTCATCTTTACCACAATCTATTATAATTAATATTATCCATATATATTGGGCAAGAATGTTATAACAGTGTAATTAACTGCATCACTCGTTTTTTTACTGCATCTATCCCACCTCTGTTCTGTGTGCCATATATTTGAATATATGCTATAACTTCATAAACATAGGTTTTCATATCCCTTTTTAAATCTGACTTCTTTACGCATTAGGTCTGTTCATTGCAGTGATTTATTTCTAACATTTTTCATATGTTAATTCCACCAGAGAAGTCATTGAGTCTCTTTCTATTGACATCAGGAATGTACACATACTGTGAATTTTGTATTATACTGAGCATTAAGGACAATATGTTTCTGCCTATTTTCTGTTACTTTCTTCTGTAATATTGTTATGATCTAATGTGTAATTAAATCACTGGTAAAGTCATTTCATCTTCTGGAGCTTTATTTTAGCTTTTATTATGACAGGTCTATCATTTCTGTTTGCCCTTACTCACGGCTTGTGCTGTGGAGATAATCATAAGAGATGCACCTCATGGAGCTATTAGTTTACTATGAGAAATACATGTTAAACAAGAGCTCATACAAAGCATATAGTTAACTGTGAGACAAAGCACTTTAAAATTATATACAAAGAATGCCAAAAAAAAGAGAAAAAGACTGTCATATCTTCTGCCTATACTTCTGTTGGAGTGTTTTTTCTATGATCACTTATAGTTTACTTTATTGTTCACATTAAATTTGTTTGTATACTTCTATGCAATTGTTCATTTTTATAGGAAAAAATAAATATGACACGAAATGAACACACATAACCATGCACTAGAAATTGCTGAATTGCTTCAACTACTGTCCCCTTTTTAACAAGTATTGAGAGTGTTGAAAAAAAAGTATAACACTGGCTTTCATTCCACTGACTTGTGCCAACTCACTTGAGCTAGTGATTATTTAATAATCATTTTGTGATTATTAATGATTGTATTGACAGATGGCCCAATATTCTGTGTGTAGCATTATTCCATTGAAGAAGTCTGGGGATTTATAACAAGAATCATTAAGCAGCTCAGTTGCAAAGAGGGGACACACAGTATTTGTCAGTTCCACAGCATCCTAGACTACCTAATCACTAGATAACTGACAACTCTACAGTAATCTAGTTTTCATGGTCATCTCCATGATAATAAGTATCATGATACTTATGATAATAAGTATCAAGAACCAAAGTATATATTATTGGCAGTCTTGCCACTTTAGTTCATATCAAAATCAAGGTAAAACCTATTATTGTACATATTTCCTAACACAAAAGTTTAGTTCTATGTGTACCTCACCACCAGAAAAGAAACATACAAATGAAGAATGAATGACGAGCTAAAACTCAGTTAATATTACTTGATAAAGGCATCAAACAATAACACAGATTTTAAGAATCATCAGAATCATAACAGCCTAGAGGGACAACACATGAAGCTTAGATAAGGACAGAGCTGCCATTTTTCAGAAATGCCAACTCGAAATGTGAATTTAAGGAAGCCTAGGATGTTAAACTTGTAGAAATAGCTTAGTCTGATAGTTTATACCCTATTAAAGCCATTAATCCACTGTGTTACAATTTGTTATGACATTTAATAACCATTCCATGAAGATTTTTTTTGAAACATAGAACAAGCCAGTTTGGAAAAAACAGATTATACAATTTAGCTAATGTCATTAATATTGATCTGTCTGCAAGTTTTCTTTCTAAAGTGTTGAGAAGTTGTGCCAAGGTGACTGACCAAAGACTCAAAACTTCAGGCAACACTTAGCATTACTCCCTCATTTCATTCCTGTGATAGATAGAATTCTAAAATGCCTCCTAAGACTTCCCACCCATGATGGACACATCCTGTATAATCCATGGGCCTATGAATTCAGCGATTATATCATAAAGTTGAATTTGAAGAAAGAGATTATTTAAATGGCCTGATGTAATGATACCAACCCTTTAACACAAATAGTTTTTTCCAGTTGGTGGTAGAAGACGGAGTTAAATATTTGCAACATGAGGATTTGGGAGGCTGTCACTGGCCTAGAGAAGGAGAGAAGCAAATAGCTTGGGATAGGAACAGCTCCTAGAAGCTGAGAGCAGCCCCTGGCTCACTGACAACAAAAACAAACAAAAAGAGATACCCTCAGTCCTACAAATTTGAGGAACTGAATTATTCCAACTATTAATAAGCTTGGAAGTAGATTTTTTTTTTTCTCAATCCTCCAGAAGAAACTCAACTCAGTTGAAATCTTGATTTCAGACTTTGAGGCTCTAAGCAGGGAAACAAGTCAAATGTTGTCCAGACTTTTAACCCACATAACTGTAAACTAATAAAAGTTATTTTAATCCACTCAGTTTGTAGTTGCTTATTCCAAAGCAAAGGAAATGAATAGGTCTAGTACATAAAAGTTTAGCATGACTCACCAGAAAAGAAACATACAAATGAAGAATGAATGACGAGCTAAAACTCAGTTAATATTACTTGATAAAGGCATCAAACAATAACACAGATTTTAAGAATCATCAGAATCATAACAGCCTAGAGGGACAACACATGAAGCTTAGATAAGGACAGAGCTGCCATTTTTCAGAAATGCCAACTCGAAATGTGAATTTAAGGAAGCCTAGGATGTTAAACTTGTAGAAATAGCTTAGTCTGATAGTTTATACCCTATTAAAGCCATTAATCCACTGTGTTACAATTTGTTATGACATTTAATAACCATTCCATGAAGATTTTTTTTGAAACATAGAACAAGCCAGTTTGGAAAAAACAGATTATACAATTTAGCTAATGTCATTAATATTGATCTGTCTGCAAGTTTTCTTTCTAAAGTGTTGAGAAGTTGTGCCAAGGTGACTGACCAAAGACTCAAAACTTCAGGCAACACTTAGCATTACTCCCTCATTTCATTCCTGTGATAGATAGAATTCTAAAATGCCTCCTAAGACTTCCCACCCATGATGGACACATCCTGTATAATCCATGGGCCTATGAATTCAGCGATTATATCATAAAGTTGAATTTGAAGAAAGAGATTATTTAAATGGCCTGATGTAATGATACCAACCCTTTAACACAAATAGTTTTTTCCAGTTGGTGGTAGAAGACGGAGTTAAATATTTGCAACATGAGGATTTGGGAGGCTGTCACTGGCCTAGAGAAGGAGAGAAGCAAATAGCTTGGGATAGGAACAGCTCCTAGAAGCTGAGAGCAGCCCCTGGCTCACTGACAACAAAAACAAACAAAAAGAGATACCCTCAGTCCTACAAATTTGAGGAACTGAATTATTCCAACTATTAATAAGCTTGGAAGTAGATTTTTTTTTTTCTCAATCCTCCAGAAGAAACTCAACTCAGTTGAAATCTTGATTTCAGACTTTGAGGCTCTAAGCAGGGAAACAAGTCAAATGTTGTCCAGACTTTTAACCCACATAACTGTAAACTAATAAAAAGTTATTTTAATCCACTCAGTTTGTAGTTGCTTATTCCAAAGCAAAGGAAATGAATAGGAGATCTTTTAGGGATCTGATACAGCCTGTGGGTCATCTCAGGAGAGGAAGGTTAAGAGGTAATTAAGGGTCTCTAATAAGAACAGCTTTACATCTTTATATAATTTCTATTTTTCCCTGAGGTTAAAATGCTAAGTCCAAAAGACTATAGACCAGAGAGAGAAAGGAGAAAGAGTGGGTTCTTTAGGTTGCCTATGAACTAGAGATAGGATAAAAAAAAATCTCTTGAGGTTTGCATGTGGTCAGGCTTGATTCAAAAGAACAGGAAATGAAATAGGCATTTGGGATGAAAATTTCAGTCAGTCCAAGAGAATGCACATTTCAGTAGCACGACCCTTCCTTTTGCTCAATTCCTGCATCTTAAGATTCATACTAAAAGCATCTGAGAGTGAGACAAGCTGTGAATACCCCATATTAAATAAGGTGCCTCAAGTATTGAGAAGTTGATCAATTTTTTATGCCTACTGAAGTATTACAAACCCTCCAAGGCATCCTAAAATCAATTGCTGATTATCTCTTATCACTAAAAGATAATAGTACAAAAAGCAATTCTATTTTTAAAGTAAGTCTTAAAAGATTATTATTTCTTCAGTTCATGTGAATCAAGACCCTTGTCTCTGTTGGCCTTCCTGCCTAAAACTTTTGCTGATATCTAGCTTGGGAAAGCTGAATTTTAGCCAGCATGGCTTAATGGCTGGTGAGCTGGTTGTCCTTCGAAGCCCATACCTGGTGGGGTTTCTGGAGACTAGATAGAAAAGCATTTGTGATGGTCAAGCCATCGGAGGATAAGCTCTCTGGCTATTTCCTAGGAGACCTCATTAATTGATAACTTACTGCATTCAGGGTTTGGCCCTATGGCTTCCAGGTTCAGGAAACTAATTTTTACAGGGCCCCCAAATTTCAACCATTCTTCCTGAACAAATTCACATTAAATAAGCCCAAGAAGACAGATGTGTCTCTCTATAGGCATACATACAGTTGTCATATGAATTAAAAAAAAAAATCTTAGCTTGACTAACTAGTTCACTTTTTCCTCATGGTTATGTCTAAGTATAAATGTAACGTTAATCAGAATATTACTATATATCAGAACAAAAGAATTAAATCTAAGAGCCAATGATCAATAGCATCAAATCCAAAGTGTTATAGTATTTAAAGGTATGGACTTCGGAACGAGACTGATGGTGTTAAAATCCTGCCTTGATTTTATTACTTAAATTACTCTTAACTTCCTTATATGCAAATTGTGTATGGTAATAAAAAACACCTACCTTCCAGAGAACAGTCTTAGGTAAGGAGGGTAATATACTGTATCAATGCCTTTTTCTCTTTTCAGTTTCATCTATTAATATATTTTTAGCACTTTTACTTATGCCTTTTATATAATTTGCTCTATTATATTATCAGACTAGACAGGGTGTGTTGGCTTACATTCTTCCTGGGCAAGTGACATTATCAACATCCCCCTCTCTACTCTGAGTAATACATATATTCTTTATATAAATATGATAATATACTGGAGGAGATATCTCCGATCATTCAACAAAAAGTAGATATCTCCGATCTTTTTATGCCTACTGAAGTATTACAAACCCTCCAAGGCATCCTAAAATCAATTGCTGATTATCTCTTATCACTAAAAGATAATAGTACAAAAAGCAATTCTATTTTTAAAGTAAGTCTTAAAAGATTATTATTTCTTCAGTTCATGTGAATCAAGACCCTTGTCTCTGTTGGCCTTCCTGCCTAAAACTTTTGCTGATATCTAGCTTGGGAAAGCTGAATTTTAGCCAGCATGGCTTAATGGCTGGTGAGCTGGTTGTCCTTCGAAGCCCATACCTGGTGGGGTTTCTGGAGACTAGATAGAAAAGCATTTGTGATGGTCAAGCCATCGGAGGATAAGCTCTCTGGCTATTTCCTAGGAGACCTCATTAATTGATAACTTACTGCATTCAGGGTTTGGCCCTATGGCTTCCAGGTTCAGGAAACTAATTTTTACAGGGCCCCCAAATTTCAACCATTCTTCCTGAACAAATTCACATTAAATAAGCCCAAGAAGACAGATGTGTCTCTCTATAGGCATACATACAGTTGTCATATGAATTAAAAAAAAATCTTAGCTTGACTAACTAGTTCACTTTTTCCTCATGGTTATGTCTAAGTATAAATGTAACGTTAATCAGAATATTACTATATATCAGAACAAAAGAATTAAATCTAAGAGCCAATGATCAATAGCATCAAATCCAAAGTGTTATAGTATTTAAAGGTATGGACTTCGGAACGAGACTGATGGTGTTAAAATCCTGCCTTGATTTTATTACTTAAATTACTCTTAACTTCCTTATATGCAAATTGTGTATGGTAATAAAAAACACCTACCTTCCAGAGAACAGTCTTAGGTAAGGAGGGTAATATACTGTATCAATGCCTTTTTCTCTTTTCAGTTTCATCTATTAATATATTTTTAGCACTTTTACTTATGCCTTTTATATAATTTGCTCTATTATATTATCAGACTAGACAGGGTGTGTTGGCTTACATTCTTCCTGGGCAAGTGACATTATCAACATCCCCCTCTCTACTCTGAGTAATACATATATTCTTTATATAAATATGATAATATACTGGAGGAGATATCTCCGATCATTCAACAAAAAAAGTAGTATTAGCTAATGTGCATTGGGTTCCCACCATGTCTAATCTTTACAAATATTATGTAAGTTATACTTCAAGCATCCCTTTGAGGTAGACATTACTGTTAGCTCCATTTTAAAACAAAATGACTGAGACACAAAGAGGTTGAGTAATTTGCATAAAATCCCACAGCTAGCAAGAGGCAGGGCTAGGATTCTACTTAATCTCCCTACCACTCAAAATGTGGTCTGTGAAGCAGCAGTTTCAGTTCCCTCAGGAGCCTGTTAGAAATGCAAGACTATAGTCTCACACTAGATTTACTCAGTCAGGATGTTCATTTCAACAAAATCCCCTTGGGATCTGTATATATACTAATGGTCCGAAAGCACAGATCTAATTACATCTTGCCTCTCCATGTATTAGTTTATTAAATTTTCACAATAAAATAATAAGGTAAGATCACAATATGCCTATATTTGGGAAAAAATGAAGCCCAAACAAATTACCTAATATCTCATGACCAGCGACTGGCACTGTGGTGATTAAAACATAGGCTGAAGCAGAGACCTCATTTTCTCTGAACCACTGTCCTGACACAGCTTCTGAGTTGTTGGTTTACAGCTGAGAACTGACTGCAAATTGATGCTTGCTCTTTTGTCCGTTTTGCTTTGGGGACAAGGGCAGCCCCAGAAGGCAGGTCTTAAGAAATTGCCTCAAGACATTTAGATAATAAACGCTTCAGTAGAAAGAGAACCCAATATAGGAGGGGATGCAACTTTCACACAATGAACCACTTTGAGTTACCAGCTTCTACACCAGATTATATCCTGTGAGGGAATAATGGCTTCCCTTACATTATGCTTGCTCTCACTTTGAGAGAGAGAGGGAAATACCCTTCACCTGAAAGCAGAAAACTACAGAATTCCATTCTGAGAACAGTCAGGTGGCCCCCTTCCCCAATCCATTTTTTACATTCTTCCTGGGCAAGTGACATTATAAACCCCCTTTACTGAGTAATACATATATTCTTTATATAAATATGATAATATACTGGAGGAGATATCTCCGATCATTCAACAAAAAGTAGTATTAGCTAATGTGCATTGGGTTCCCACCATGTCTAATCTTTACAAATATTATGTAAGTTATACTTCAAGCATCCCTTTGAGGTAGACATTACTGTTAGCTCCATTTTAAAACAAAATGACTGAGACACAAAGAGGTTGAGTAATTTGCATAAAATCCCACAGCTAGCAAGAGGCAGGGCTAGGATTCTACTTAATCTCCCTACCACTCAAAATGTGGTCTGTGAAGCAGCAGTTTCAGTTCCCTCAGGAGCCTGTTAGAAATGCAAGACTATAGTCTCACACTAGATTTACTCAGTCAGGATGTTCATTTCAACAAAATCCCCTTGGGATCTGTATATATACTAATGGTCCGAAAGCACAGATCTAATTACATCTTGCCTCTCCATGTATTAGTTTATTAAATTTTCACAATAAAATAATAAGGTAAGATCACAATATGCCTATATTTGGGAAAAAATGAAGCCCAAACAAATTACCTAATATCTCATGACCAGCGACTGGCACTGTGGTGATTAAAACATAGGCTGAAGCAGAGACCTCATTTTCTCTGAACCACTGTCCTGACACAGCTTCTGAGTTGTTGGTTTACAGCTGAGAACTGACTGCAAATTGATGCTTGCTCTTTTGTCCGTTTTGCTTTGGGGACAAGGGCAGCCCCAGAAGGCAGGTCTTAAGAAATTGCCTCAAGACATTTAGATAATAAACGCTTCAGTAGAAAGAGAACCCAATATAGGAGGGGATGCAACTTTCACACAATGAACCACTTTGAGTTACCAGCTTCTACACCAGATTATATCCTGTGAGGGAATAATGGCTTCCCTTACATTATGCTTGCTCTCACTTTGAGAGAGAGAGGGAAATACCCTTCACCTGAAAGCAGAAAACTACAGAATTCCATTCTGAGAACAGTCAGGTGGCCCCCTTCCCCAATCCATCCATCATATACAATCCTTATGTGTTCCTGAATTCAAAAGAGAAAGCTTGGGTAAGCAGGAAAGCATTGCGCGAGTTCTTTACCTATTTATGCTTTATCTGAAGAAGAAAACATAAAATGTTGGGATATATGAGCTGAGTTCAGGTTAAGTATGTTTATCTTCTTTCAAAAGACAATCATTTCCACAAAGGATACAACTGCCCCACTTTCACAGTACTTTATGTCCATTATCCAACTTAATTCTTAACAGGATGCTAAGAAGGCCCTCTTATCATTGAAAATAGACATTAACTGGAAAAACCAGAGTTGAAACCTTCTTGCTCTTACTCCAGAACCCATCCACCCAATCTTTTTTTTTTTTTTAAAGATTTATTTATTTATTTATTTTGGTGGGGGTGGGGTGGGGAGGGAGGGGAGCAGGCGGGCCACTTCCATTGGTCTTTCATTTCTCTATTTTCATCTGTCTTTGTTCTTTGGCTCCTGTGGGCCTCCCATCGCGGTGGCCTCTGTCGTTGCAGAGTGCTGGCTCTGGGCGCACACGTGCCAGAGCTCCAGCTCGGTAATTGGACACATGGGTCCAGCCGCTCCACAGCACACGGGATCTTCCCAGGCCAGGGCTCGAACCGGCGCCCCTTGCACTGCAAGGCGGTGTCCTTACCCAATGGACCACCAGGGAAGCCCTCCACTCAATCTTAACAACAGATTTCAGCTATGACTCCATTAACTTCTTATCTCTGTTAAGAACTTGAATCAGAGCACATTGGAAGGTAAGTCAGAATTGTGAATAACAGTGTGGGTTCTGGAGCTAGGCTGTTTGGTTTGAAATACCTTGGAAACATTGTCTCAGCTTAAATTTAGATAATAAACGCTTCAGTAGAAAGAGAACCCAATATAGGAGGGGATGCAACTTTCACACAATGAACCACTTTGAGTTACCAGCTTCTACACCAGATTATATCCTGTGAGGGAATAATGGCTTCCCTTACATTATGCTTGCTCTCACTTTGAGAGAGAGAGGGAAATACCCTTCACCTGAAAGCAGAAAACTACAGAATTCCATTCTGAGAACAGTCAGGTGGCCCCCTTCCCCAATCCATCCATCATATACAATCCTTATGTGTTCCTGAATTCAAAAGAGAAAGCTTGGGTAAGCAGGAAAGCATTGCGCGAGTTCTTTACCTATTTATGCTTTATCTGAAGAAGAAAACATAAAATGTTGGGATATATGAGCTGAGTTCAGGTTAAGTATGTTTATCTTCTTTCAAAAGACAATCATTTCCACAAAGGATACAACTGCCCCACTTTCACAGTACTTTATGTCCATTATCCAACTTAATTCTTAACAGGATGCTAAGAAGGCCCTCTTATCATTGAAAATAGACATTAACTGGAAAAACCAGAGTTGAAACCTTCTTGCTCTTACTCCAGAACCCATCCACCCAATCTTTTTTTTTTTTTTAAAGATTTATTTATTTATTTATTTTGGTGGGGGTGGGGTGGGGAGGGGGGGGAGCAGGCGGGCCGCTTCCATTGGTCTTTCATTTCTCTATTTTCATCTGTCTTTGTTCTTTGGCTCCTGTGGGCCTCCCATCGCGGTGGCCTCTGTCGTTGCAGAGTGCTGGCTCTGGGCGCACACGTGCCAGAGCTCCAGCTCGGTAATTGGACACATGGGTCCAGCCGCTCCACAGCACACGGGATCTTCCCAGGCCAGGGCTCGAACCGGCGCCCCTTGCACTGCAAGGCGGTGTCCTTACCCAATGGACCACCAGGGAAGCCCTCCACTCAATCTTAACAACAGATTTCAGCTATGACTCCATTAACTTCTTATCTCTGTTAAGAACTTGAATCAGAGCACATTGGAAGGTAAGTCAGAATTGTGAATAACAGTGTGGGTTCTGGAGCTAGGCTGTTTGGTTTGAATCTTGGCTCAGTCTCTAATAGGTTATACCTTGGAAACATTGTCTCAACTTCCTACATCTCATTTTCCTCATCTGAAAATTTAGGATAGTAGCTTTAGATCACTTAGACAGTCTAAGTGAGGCAACACATGTAACACCTTAACATAACACTGGGAAAATGGTAAATTTTCTACATATTTTGCTATTGTTATTATCACTAATATTCTCTCACCAACTATAGGATTAGAGTAACATTCTACTAATGAGTCTTTTGAGTAAATTGAGAGAGAACAACACTATAACATGGTACCATTATAAAAGTGCAATATAATAATGGTCCCCAAACCAGCAGTAACAGTTTACAAGTGTCCATAAATGTAGCTACCCTAGGATGGCAGCATCAGCAAACTGTACTAGGGAATCCTGGCAGTGTAGCTTCAGAGAACTGTCTGCAAATCAACAGTTCTCTACTTCTGGATGCACATTACACTACTTGGAGTGGCTTTAAAATACTCTGTCTTGAGGAGCCGCCGGAACCCGCCCGCCGCGAGGAGCCGCCGGAACCCGCCCGCCGCGAGGAGCCGCCGGAACCCGCCCGCCGCGAGGAGCCGCCGGAACCCGCCCGCCGCGAGGAGCCGCCGGAACCCGCCCGCCGCGAGCCGCGGAACCCGCCCGCGCGAGCCGCGGAACCCGCCCGCCGCGGAGCCGCGGAACCCGCCCGCCCGCGAGCCGCGGAACCCGCCCGCGCGAGCAGCGCGGCGCCGGAGCGCGCCGCGAGGCAGCGCGGCGCGCGAGGCAGCGCGGCGCCGGAGCAGCGGGCGCCGAGGCGGTAAGTTCAGCCACTCCAACTGGAGGGCTTGCTGAGCGGAGAGAGAAGTCGTCACGGGTTGCTGACCAGGGACCGGGCACGAGTTGGGACGGGAAAGCTCGCGTCCGCCTTTGGTACTTAGACACATAACCGGCAGTGTCGGAGGGCCGCGCTCCCCTAGAGCTGCAGTAGCAGCGGAGGAAGCCGGGGAAAGAGCAGGGATTGGAGACGACAGGCGGGCGCGCGGTCGAGCCGGGGCGCCCCCCTCCAACACGGGACTGCGCGTGCCGCGGCCTCCGCCCGACTGACTGGGATCAGCCCACCGTCCCGGCCAGCACCCAGTATGGCAGCAAAGCCCTCATTTTGCTGAACACAAAAACAGAAACCACAGCAACCGGTACTGTAAGGGAAAGACCACGCCATCAAGACACCACCATCAAGAGCAGATTGGTTTCCAACAGGCAGATATGAAGATAAAAACCAAGGACAGTATTTAACTTTTTTTTTTTTTTAATTTTTTCTGCTTGTTTGTGGTGGACTATTTTGCTTATTCAATTGATTGGTTTGGGGTTTATTAGTTTCTTTGTTTATTGGGGGTTTTATTTTTTTTTTTGTAGTTTTCATTTGTTTGATTTATTCTGTGTGTTTTTTCTTTGTTTTTCGGTCTCATTAATTTTTTTTTTTTGCTCTTTTTAATTTTTAACCTTCTTTTGACTTTTATTATATTTTTTTAACTTTAATTTTAATTCTTGAAAACCTCTAATTCTCTTTTCTCTTTCCTCTTTCCCCCTGCTTTCTTTCTCTATGTTCTAAATGTAAAACATCTTCCTAGCTATCAATATCCTCTAGACAAATTATTTCCTATCTTTCTGTCTGCACTATTCACTTCCAAATGCACTAAACAGTACACACACTAATCTTTGCTACCTAATCCTATAAAATACTTCCAAGACAAATCTTTTCCTTTTTATTACTTATAGACTCTCCTCATTGTCACCCCGAGCACATGTCCTAATTTAAGATTGCTTTCATTGTAATTATCCAAGCCAGGACCTTGTGCTAGATCTATTATTCAGGCACTGTTTTAATTAATTCAAAGCTTAACGGGCAAGTATCATCTGTGATTGCATGAGTTGCTAGAAAGATTTCCTGCGCCTTATCTCTGTAAAACTGGTCAGTTGTGGGGATTGCTGTATATGTATGTGTATCTTATGATTATGTTAGAAAACATCTGCATGCTTTTATGACTGTCACCCATCAGGGATGCACCTCTTGTTCCTCAGATGCTAGTGTGTGAACTAGTATCACAGAACACCATAGCAAACCAGACATAGAGCCTACACTCCCTGACCAATCATCAAACCAAGGATCCTCGAGCGGAAGCCCGGTTCCAAGACCCCACACTGATTATCGAAGAACATACAACACTACAGATTATTCACCTGTAAACAAGGTCTATCACCACCCAAGACACAAGCCACTGAACCCTTCTACAAGGACAAAAACCCAAAGGAAGGGAGAATTCAACCAAGAAGCCTGGTGGGAATAAGAACTCCATTCACACAGACACACACAAAGAAACAAAAATTAACCTAATAATGAAACGTCAGAGAAACACTGTACAAATGAAGGACCAAGCTAGAGAAACACCACTTCAAATGACAGAGGAGGAGATAGACAAGCTATCTGAAAGAGAATTCAGAAAAACTATACTAATGAGAATGCAAAACACCGAAAACAGAATATTAGAGGAAATTAGTGCATTGAGAAAAGACATGCAGGAAATGAAAAATAAGCAAATAGAGACCACCAACTCAATTGCTGAACTCAAAAATACTATAGAAGGTCTCAACAGTAGAGTATCAGAGGCTGAAGAACGGATAAGTGAGCTGGAAGACAGAATGGTGGAAATAAGTACTGAAGAACAGAACAAAGCCCAAAGAATTAAAAGAACTGAGGATAGCCTCAGAGACCTATGGGACAATATTAAACGCACCAACATTAGAATTATAGGAGTTCCAGAAGAAGAAGAAGAGAAGAAAGACTATGAAAAAATTCTTGAAGAGGTTATAGTTGAAAACTTCCCCAGCATGGGAAAGGAGATAGTCAGCCAAGTCCAGGAAGCACAAAGAGTTCCATACAGGAGAAACCCCAGAAGAAACACACCAAGGCACATACTAATCAAACTAACGCAGACTAAATATAAAGACAGATTACTAAAAGCAGCTAGGAGCAAACAACAAATAACATATAAAGGAAACCCCATACGTTTAACTGTGGATCTCTCAACAGAAACCCTACAGGCCAGAAGAGAATGGCAAGATACATTTAAACGGCTAAAAGAGAATAACCTGCAACCACGAATTCTCTACCCAGCAAGAATCTCATTCAAAATCGATGGTGAAGTCAAAAGGGATGCACCTCTTGTTCCTCAGATGCTAGTGTGTGAACTAGTATCACAGAACACCATAGCAAACCAGACATAGAGCCTACACTCCCTGACCAATCATCAAACCAAGGATCCTCGAAGCGGAAGCCCGGATTCCAAGACCCCACACTGATTATCGAAGAACATACAACACTACAGATTATTCACCTGTAAACAAGGTCTATCACCACCCAAGACACAAGCCACTGAACCCTTCTACAAGGACAAAAACCCAAAGGAAGGGAGAATTCAACCAAGAAGCCTGGTGGGAATAAGAACTCCATTCACACAGACACACACAAAGAAACAAAAATTAACCTAATAATGAAACGTCAGAGAAACACTGTACAAATGAAGGACCAAGCTAGAGAAACACCACTTCAAATGACAGAGGAGGAGATAGACAAGCTATCTGAAAGAGAATTCAGAAAAACTATACTAATGAGAATGCAAAACACCGAAAACAGAATATTAGAGGAAATTAGTGCATTGAGAAAAGACATGCAGGAAATGAAAAATAAGCAAATAGAGACCACCAACTCAATTGCTGAACTCAAAAATACTATAGAAGGTCTCAACAGTAGAGTATCAGAGGCTGAAGAACGGATAAGTGAGCTGGAAGACAGAATGGTGGAAATAAGTACTGAAGAACAGAACAAAGCCCAAAGAATTAAAAGAACTGAGGATAGCCTCAGAGACCTATGGGACAATATTAAACGCACCAACATTAGAATTATAGGAGTTCCAGAAGAAGAAGAAGAGAAGAAAGACTATGAAAAAATTCTTGAAGAGGTTATAGTTGAAAACTTCCCCAGCATGGGAAAGGAGATAGTCAGCCAAGTCCAGGAAGCACAAAGAGTTCCATACAGGAGAAACCCCAGAAGAAACACACCAAGGCACATACTAATCAAACTAACGCAGACTAAATATAAAGACAGATTACTAAAAGCAGCTAGGAGCAAACAACAAATAACATATAAAGGAAACCCCATACGTTTAACTGTGGATCTCTCAACAGAAACCCTACAGGCCAGAAGAGAATGGCAAGATACATTTAAACGGCTAAAGAGAATAACCTGCAACCACGAATTCTCTACCCAGCAAGAATCTCATTCAAAATCGATGGTGAAGTCAAAAGCTTCACAGACAAGCAAAAACTAAAAGAATTCTGTACCACAAAACCAGCCCTACAACAAGTGTTAAAGGACCTGATATAGCCAAGAAATACAAGAGTAGGAGAAGCCTTACAAAACAAACCCCAAATTTCTAAGAAGATGACAATAGGAACATTCGTATCAATAATTACTTTGAATGTAAATGGACTAAATGCTCCAACCAAACGACACAGGCTGGCTGAATGGATCCAGAAGCAAGACCCATATATATGCTGTTTACAAGAGACCCACTTCAGACCTAGAGACACTCATAGACTGAAAGTGAAAGGCTGGAAAAAGATATTTCATGCAAATGGAAATCAAAAGAAAGCTGGAGTAGCAATCCTTATATCAGACAAAATAGACTTTAAAGTAAAGAAGATTCTAAGAGACAAGGCAGGTCACTACATCATGATTAAGGGATCTATCCAAGAGGAAGACATAACAGTCATGAATATCTCGCACCCAACACAGGGGCACCTCAATACATAAGACAGGTACTTTCAGACATAAAAGAAGAAATCAACAATAACACAATAATAGTAGGAGACTTTAACACTCCTCTCACACCAATGGACAGATCAACAAAACAGAAAATTAATAAAGAAACACAAGCCTTAAATGCCACACTGGAAAAGATGGACCTCATCGATATCTTTAGGACGTTCCATCCAAAAGCAGAAGAATACACTTTCTTCTCAAGCGCTCACGGAACATTCTCCAGGATAGACCACATCTTGGGCCACAAATCTAACCTCAGTCAGTTCAAGAAAACCGAAATTATATCAACCATCTTCTCGGACCACAATGCAATGAGACTGGAGATCAACTACCAGAAAAAAAACCCTAAAAACAGAAACACACCAAGGCACATACTAATCAAACTAACGCAGACTAAATATAAAGACAGATTACTAAAAGCAGCTAGGAGCAAACAACAAATAACATATAAAGGAAACCCCATACGTTTAACTGTGGATCTCTCAACAGAAACCCTACAGGCCAGAAGAGAATGGCAAGATACATTTAAACGGCTAAAAGAGAATAACCTGCAACCACGAATTCTCTACCCAGCAAGAATCTCATTCAAAATCGATGGTGAAGTCAAAAGCTTCACAGACAAGCAAAAACTAAAAGAATTCTGTACCACAAAACCAGCCCTACAACAAGTGTTAAAGGACCTGATATAGCCAAGAAATACAAGAGTAGGAGAAGCCTTACAAAACAAACCCCAAATTTCTAAGAAGATGACAATAGGAACATTCGTATCAATAATTACTTTGAATGTAAATGGACTAAATGCTCCAACCAAACGACACAGGCTGGCTGAATGGATCCAGAAGCAAGACCCATATATATGCTGTTTACAAGAGACCCACTTCAGACCTAGAGACACTCATAGACTGAAAGTGAAAGGCTGGAAAAAGATATTTCATGCAAATGGAAATCAAAAGAAAGCTGGAGTAGCAATCCTTATATCAGACAAAATAGACTTTAAAGTAAAGAAGATTCTAAGAGACAAGGCAGGTCACTACATCATGATTAAGGGATCTATCCAAGAGGAAGACATAACAGTCATGAATATCTACACAGGGGCACCTCAATACATAAGACAGGTACTTTCAGACATAAAAGAAGAAATCAACAATAACACAATAATAGTAGGAGACTTTAACACTCCTCTCACACCAATGGACAGATCAACAAAACAGAAAATTAATAAAGAAACACAAGCCTTAAATGCCACACTGGAAAAGATGGACCTCATCGATATCTTTAGGACGTTCCATCCAAAAGCAGAAGAATACACTTTCTTCTCAAGCGCTCACGGAACATTCTCCAGGATAGACCACATCTTGGGCCACAAATCTAACCTCAGTCAGTTCAAGAAAACCGAAATTATATCAACCATCTTCTCGGACCACAATGCAATGAGACTGGAGATCAACTACCAGAAAAAAAACCCTAAAAAAAGAAACACATGGAGATTAAACAATACATACCTAAAAAACCAACTGATCGTTGAGGAAATCAAAGGAGAAATTAAACAATTCCTAGAAGAAAATGACAATGAACACACGACAGTGCAAAACCTATGGGATACAGCAAAAGCAGTTCTAAGAGGGAAATTTATAGCAATACAATCCCACCTCAAGAAACTAGGAAAATATGAAGCAGATGACCTAACCCTCCGCTTAAAACAGTTGGAGAAAGAAGAACAAAAACATCCCAGAGCCAGCAGAAGAAGAGAAATCATAAAGATCAGAGCAGAAATAAATGAGAAAGAAACAAAAGAAACAATAGTAAAGATAAATAAAACAAAAAGCTGGTTCTTTGAAAAGGTAAACAAAATTGACAAGCCACTGGCCAGACTCATTAAGAAACCCAGAGAGAAGAACCAGATCAACAAAATCAAAAACGAAAAAGGAGAGATTACAACAGATAATGCAGAAATCCAAAGGATTCTAAGAGACTATTATGAGCAACTCTATGGCAACAAACTGGACAACCTGGAAGAAATGGACAGTTTCTTGGACAGGATTAATCTCCCAAGACTGAGCCAGGAAGAAACAGAAACTTTGAACAACCCAATCACAAGCTCAGAAATCAACTTTGTGATTAAAAATCTACCCAAAAATAAAAGCCCAGGACCAGATGGCTTCACAGCCGAATTCTACCAAACATTTAAAGAGGAGCTAATGCCTGTCCTTCTAAAACTCTTTCAAAAAATTGCACAGGAAGGAAAACTCCCAAACACATTCTACGAGGCCACCATCACCCTGATACCCAAACCAGGCAAAGACAACACAAAAAAGGAAAACTATAGGCCAATTTCACTGATGAACTTAGATGCCAAGATCCTCAACAAAATCCTAGCAAACAGAATTCAACGACATGTCAAAAAACTCATACATCACGATCAAGTTGGGTTCATCCCAGGCATGCAAGGCTTCTTCAACATCCGCAAATCAATCAACGTGATACACCATATCAACAAGTTGAAAGACAAAAATCACATGATCATCTCAATAGATGCAGAAAAAGCCTTCGACAAAGTACAACATCCATTTATGATCAAAACTCTTCAGAAAATGGGCATAGAAGGAACCTATCTCAACATAATAAAAGCCATCTATGAGAAACCTACAGCGAACATTATTGTTAATGGTGAAAAACTGAAAGCATTCCCTCTAAGATCAGGAACAAGACAGGGGTGCCCACTTTCACCACTGCTATTCAACATAGTCCTGGAAGTCCTAGCAACAGCAATAAGACAAGAGAAAGAAATCAAAGGAATCCAGATTGGAAAGGAAGAAGTCAAGCTCTCTCTTTTTGCAGACGACATGATATTATACATAGAAAATCCCAAAGACACGGTTACAAAGCTACTAGAACTAATCAATGAATTCAGCAAAGTTGCAGGATATAAAGTCAACACACAGAAGTCACTGGCATTCCTATACACAAACAATGAAAAATCAGAAAATGAAATCAAAGAGGCAATCCCCTTCACCATTGCAACCAAAAGAATCAAATATCTAGGAATAAACCTACCCAAAGAAACAAAAGAATTGTACACAGAAAATTACAAGACACTCATGAGAGACATTAAAGAAGACTTAAACAGATGGAGAGATATTCCATGTTCCTGGATTGGAAGAATCAATATTGTGAAAATGACCATAGGCTTCACAGCCGAATTCTACCAAACATTTAAAGAGGAGCTAATGCCTGTCCTTCTAAAACTCTTTCAAAAAATTGCACAGGAAGGAAAACTCCCAAACACATTCTACGAGGCCACCATCACCCTGATACCCAAACCAGGCAAAGACAACACAAAAAAGGAAAACTATAGGCCAATTTCACTGATGAACTTAGATGCCAAGATCCTCAACAAAATCCTAGCAAACAGAATTCAACGACATGTCAAAAAACTCATACATCACGATCAAGTTGGGTTCATCCCAGGCATGCAAGGCTTCTTCAACATCCGCAAATCAATCAACGTGATACACCATATCAACAAGTTGAAAGACAAAAATCACATGATCATCTCAATAGATGCAGAAAAAGCCTTCGACAAAGTACAACATCCATTTATGATCAAAACTCTTCAGAAAATGGGCATAGAAGGAACCTATCTCAACATAATAAAAGCCATCTATGAGAAACCTACAGCGAACATTATTGTTAATGGTGAAAAACTGAAAGCATTCCCTCTAAGATCAGGAACAAGACAGGGGTGCCCACTTTCACCACTGCTATTCAACATAGTCCTGGAAGTCCTAGCAACAGCAATAAGACAAGAGAAAGAAATCAAAGGAATCCAGATTGGAAAGGAAGAAGTCAAGCTCTCTCTTTTTGCAGACGACATGATATTATACATACAAAATCCCAAAGACACGGTTACAAAGCTACTAGAACTAATCAATGAATTCAGCAAAGTTGCAGGATATAAAGTCAACACACAGAAGTCACTGGCATTCCTATACACAAACAATGAAAAATCAGAAAATGAAATCAAAGAGGCAATCCCCTTCACCATTGCAACCAAAAGAATCAAATATCTAGGAATAAACCTACCCAAAGAAACAAAAGAATTGTACACAGAAAATTACAAGACACTCATGAGAGACATTAAAGAAGACTTAAACAGATGGAGAGATATTCCATGTTCCTGGATTGGAAGAATCAATATTGTGAAAATGACCATACTTCCAAATATCATCTACAGATTCAATGCAATACCTATTCAACTACCACTGACATTTTCACAGAACTAGACCAAATAATAACACAGTTCATATGGAAACACAGAAGACCTCGAATAGCCAAAGCAATCCTGAGGAAGAAAAATGGAGTTGGAGGATCAGCCTCCTAACTTCAGACTCTACTACAAAGCAACAGTCCTCAAGACAGTATGGTACTGGCACAAAAACAGAACTATAGATCAATGGAACAAGATTGAGAACCCAGAGATCAACCCACGCACCTATGGGTACCTTATTTTTGATAAAGGAGGAGAAACTATAAAATGGGACAAAGACAGTCTCTTTAACAAGTGGTGCTGGGAGAATTGGACAGCAACATGCAAAAAAATGAAATTGGAACATTCCCTGACGCCATACACTAAGATCAACTCAAAATGGATTAAAGACCTCAATGTAAGACCAGAAACCATCAAACTCTTAGAGGAGAATATAGGCAAAACCCTCAAGGACATCAATCAAAGCAAGATCTTCTCTGACCCACCAACTAAAATAGCAGAACTGAAAAGAAAAATGAACATATGGGACCTCATGAAACTTAAAAGCTTTTGTACAGCTAAAGAAACTACAAAAAAGCTGAACAGACAGCCCACAGAGTGGGAGAAAATCATAGCAAATGAAACAACAGACAAAGAATTAATCTCCAAAATCTACAAGCAACTCAGACAACTCAGCACAGGGAAAATGAGCAGCCCAATCAAAAAATGGGAAAAAGATCTAAAGAGACGCCTCTCCAAAGGGGACATACAAATGGTCCAAAAGCACATGAAACGATGCTCAACCTCGCTTATTATTAGAGAAATGCAAATTAAAACCACAATGAGATACCACCTCACACCTGTCAGAATGGCCATCATCAACAAATCGACAGACAACAAATGCTGGAGAGGGTGTGGAGAAAAGGGAACCCTCTTGCATTGCTGGTGGGAATGTCAATTGATACAGCCTCTATGGAAGACAGTATGGAGATTCCTTAAAAACTAAAAATAGAAGCACCCTATGACCCAGCAATCCCACTATTAGGCCTATATCCTGATGAAATCAAAACTGAAAGAGGCACCTGTACCCCAATGTTCATTGCAGCTCTCTATACAATAGCCAGAACATGGAAGCAACCTAGATGTCCATCGACAAATGAATGGATCCAGAAGCTCTGGTACATATATACAATGGAATACTACTCAGCTGTTAAAAGAAATGCAGAAGACTCAGTCCTAATGAGGTGGCTGGCTTTAGAACCTATCATAAAAAGTGAAGTAAGTCAAAACGAGAAAGACAAGTATAGTATACTAACTCATATATATGGAATCTAGTAAGATGGTCATGATAACACACACAGTGAACTCATGAAAAAAAGAATAGACATAAAGACATTGTGGAGACCGAACAATGGGAGGGAGTAACATGGGAACCTTTACTGTCATGTGTAGAAAGGATAGCTATTGTCATTGTGCTAGGGGAATAGGAGTACCTACAACCACTTGGAGCAATGGTCTGGAGGGATGGGGGGGGGGAACCTGGGTGGGGGGAGGGCCAAGGGATATGCATCTGATTGATCTGGGAACATACATGTACAAAAATAAATAAATAAATAAATAAATAAATTTAAAAAAAAAAAAAAAATACTCTGTCTTGGTTAAGGCCTGGTTTGTAAAGTTTCCTGGTTTAATTCTAGTGTCCAGTGTTGCAAGTCATCATCAGGATTCCCCAAACTAACATGAATTACCAGGGTCTTTGTTAAAAATATGCATTTCTACCCCTTTTGCTGGAGATTCTGATTCCCAAATCAGAAAGAAGGCAGGAATTTGCGTTTTTAAGGACTGAAGGGTTTTATGATCTCATTACATTTGGGAAACTGATGAAATCTACACCTCTTGGCAATTTCCAGTTTTCCCTGGTTTTATTGGAAACCTACAGAATTATGTGAGTGAGGGAGAAAATTGCAAACTATCTGATGTTTCAGCCACATACAAGATAGAGTCATCACTTTGATCAAAACTTTTATAAGTGACACAACAAATCAAAATTAAAATGCTACAGTCTCTGTTGGCACTCTGGATAACATTTTCTTCTCTGCAAATATTTTTCCATATAGTTATGATAATTGTATATATTCTGTATTCTTCTGTTTCTTTTTAACCTAACTCTGCATTACCTGTTTAACTATCTTCATAACCATCACATTTAAGGATTTCCCCTAATGATATTTAAATCATTAATTGACTTGAGAATAGGGCCTGTGTCTTACACAACTATTTATCCAAGTAACTTGTGTAGCATCGATCAAATAATAGGCTCTAATTAAGAGTTAATAGTAATACAGATGGTAATTCCCTTTGTGGTTCTCCAGTATCACCAAGTGCTCAGCATGTGTGGCTCTTATTATTAATAGTTCAATACTTACAGGATTAGAGTAACATTTTTCTACCAGCCAGTTTTCTAAGTTAATTTAAATTAATGTTAAATTTTAATTTTACTTACATTACAAATATAAAATCACATTTAGTGATGTTTGATGCATTTATCCCTTGATTATTAGAATTAATACACTCCCTGTTTTGCATAAGGTAATTTCCCAGAAATAAACTTACTGAACAAAACGTCTGGAATATTCTTATAAGTCAAGTTACTTTCCCAATTGTTATCTTAATTTTCATTCTTATCAGAAGTGTATTATCTATTTTCATAATCCACTTAACAGTAGTGGGTGTTATCTTATTAAACTACATATTTGTGTATTATCTTTATAAAAGGTTTTAGATAGTAGAATAACAATATTTAAAACAGCTACCATCTTAACATCAATCATATTTACACTCTGTTTTGGACCTACGTCCTTTAGAAGCAGCATTGAAAAATGGTTGTGAATGACTTCAAAAATCACTTATTGCTTTTAACCATCTGGATATAATTGAATAAAAAGTAGTCTGTAATTAAAACCCATGGTCTTGAATGCCCATCATCAACCATTTCTGTCCTCTTTCCCTAAAGTCACTACCCATAAATGGCTTTCAGAGAATACAGTTTGTTACAGAGTGTATACATGGGGCAGGTGTGTCAGTCAAAGTACAAAAAGATGGGAGGGCTTGAGGGAACAATGAAATGATCAAAAAATCTAAAGTCCCACGAACAACACAGCTCCATTTGATAAGTGCCATGGAGAGAGGCAGACCTCGGACAGCATAGGGGCTAATATGAGGCCACCCATATATAAGATGAGGTTTTATACACAGTGTAATACTACTCAGTCATGAAAAGAGAATGAAACGTTGTCATTTGCAAATTTGCAAAGACATGGGTGGAACTAGAGGGTATTATGCTATATGAAATAAGTCAAAGAAAGACAAATATGGTATGACATCACTAATATGTGGAATCTTACACAACTATTTATCCAAGTAACTTGTGTAGCATCGATCAAATAATAGGCTCTAATTAAGAGTTAATAGTAATACAGATGGTAATTCCCTTTGTGGTTCTCCAGTATCACCAAGTGCTCAGCATGTGTGGCTCTTATTATTAATAGTTCAATACTTACAGGATTAGAGTAACATTTCTCTACCAGCCAGTTTTCTAAGTTAATTTAAATTAATGTTAAATTTTAATTTTACTTACATTACAAATATAAAATCACATTTAGTGATGTTTGATGCATTTATCCCTTGATTATTAGAATTAATACACTCCCTGTTTTGCATAAGGTAATTTCCCAGAAATAAACTTACTGAACAAAACGTCTGGAATATTCTTATAAGTCAAGTTACTTTCCCAATTGTTATCTTAATTTTCATTCTTATCAGAAGTGTATTATCTATTTTCATAATCCACTTAACAGTAGTGGGTGTTATCTTATTAAACTACATATTTGTGTATTATCTTTATAAAAGGTTTTAGATAGTAGAATAACAATATTTAAAACAGCTACCATCTTAACATCAATCATATTTACACTCTGTTTTGGACCTACGTCCTTTAGAAGCAGCATTGAAAAATGGTTGTGAATGACTTCAAAAATCACTTATTGCTTTTAACCATCTGGATATAATTGAATAAAAAGTAGTCTGTAATTAAAACCCATGGTCTTGAATGCCCATCATCAACCATTTCTGTCCTCTTTCCCTAAAGTCACTACCCATAAATGGCTTTCAGAGAATACAGTTTGTTACAGAGTGTATACATGGGGCAGGTGTGTCAGTCAAAGTACAAAAAGATGGGAGGGCTTGAGGGAACAATGAAATGATCAAAAAATCTAAAGTCCCACGAACAACACAGCTCCATTTGATAAGTGCCATGGAGAGAGGCAGACCTCGGACAGCATAGGGGCTAATATGAGGCCACCCATATATAAGATGAGGTTTTATACACAGTGTAATACTACTCAGTCATGAAAAGAGAATGAAACGTTGTCATTTGCAAATTTGCAAAGACATGGGTGGAACTAGAGGGTATTATGCTATATGAAATAAGTCAAAGAAAGACAAATATGGTATGACATCACTAATATGTGGAATCTAAAAAATACAACAAACTAGTGAATGTAACAAAATGGAAACAGGCTCCTAGATATAGAGAACAAGTCAGTGTTACCAACAGTGATTGGATATCAAGAGATACAAATTAATTTGTAGAAAGTAAGCTGTAAGGATATAATGTATAGCAGGGAATATAGCCACTGTTTTATGACTATACATGGAACATAATATTTAAAAATTGTGAATTACTATACTGAACACCTGCAAAATGTAATACTGTACTTCAATTAAAAACTATACTTCAATTTTATATTATACAAAGTGAAGTAAGTCAAAAAGAGAAGGACAAATACAGTATACTAACACATATATATGGAATCTAGTAAGATGGTACTGATAAATACACATGCAGAGCAGCAATGGAGAAACAGACATAGAGAACAGACCTATGGACATTGAGGGGAGGGAAGATCGGGTGACAGGTATGGAAAGAGCAACATGGAAACCTACACTATCATATATAAAGGAGATAACCAATGTGAATAAGCTATAAGACTAAGGGAGCTTACATGGGGGCTATGCAACAACCTGGGGGGAGGGATGGGGAAAAAGGATGGGGACTCAGATGGAAGGGTTCAGGTGTATACCTATGACTGATTTGGGATTATGTATAGCTGTAAACAAAAAAACTCTGTAAAAGATGTATAATAACTTCGCTGTATACCTGAAACTAATACAACATTGCAAATAAACCATGTCCCAATTAAAAATAAAAAATATACTTCAATTTTTAAAAAGAAAGAGAGGACATAAAAAGAAGGGAAAAGGCTCATATGGTGTTTAATAGCTCACAGGGAAGTCACGGTTTGAGCTGGTTTTCTCCAAATCCCAAACTAGACTAGCTTCCTATTATCCTATACATTTTCCTAACATTAGGAATTTTCTTAATTCTTATCTAATTCTTAATACATTTTCCTATATGTGTTACAAAAATGTGTATGATTAATTATTTTCTCTCCACAAACTCTAAAAAATAGGAACTTTATTGTTTTTGTTCTCTACTACATCTTTGGTACCTAACAATGATTCTGTAACATAGTAGATCTTCAATAAATACATTAATCTTGATAGTAGGAAGAAAAATCCTAGGAAAACTCCCACTCCCCCTCTTTTGGCTTGGGATACCATGTGGCTTAAGGTTGCGTTTGTAGAGACTGGGAACAACCAAAGAAGGAAAAAGCCTGTAGGGAACAGTGTGTACCAACAGTGATTGGATATCAAGAGATACAAATTAATTTGTAGAAAGTAAGCTGTAAGGATATAATGTATAGCAGGGAATATAGCCACTGTTTTATGACTATACATGGAACATAATATTTAAAAATTGTGAATTACTATACTGAACACCTGCAAAATGTAATACTGTACTTCAATTAAAACTATACTTATTTAATTATAAAAAGTGAAGTAAGTGAAAAAGAGAAAGACAAGTACAGTATACTAACACATATATATGGAATCTAGAAAGATGGTACTGATAAACACACATGCAGAGCAGCAATGGAGAAACAGACATAGAGAACAGACATGGACATTGAGGGGAGGGAAGATCGGGTGAGGGGTATGGCAAGAGCAACACGGAAACCTACACTATCATATATAAAGGAGATAACCAATGTGAATAAGCTATAAGACTAAGGGAGCTTACATGGGGGCTATGCAACAACCTGGGGGGAGGGATGGGGAAAAAGGATGGGGACTCAGATGGAAGGGTTCAGGTGTATACCTATGACTGATTTGGGATTATGTATAGCTGTAAACAAAAAAACTCTGTAAAAGATGTATAATAACTTCGCTGTATACCTGAAACTAATACAACATTGCAAATAAACCATGTCCCAATTAAAAAGAAAAACTATACTTCAATTTTTAAAAAGAAAGAGAGGACATAAAAAGAAGGGAAAAGGCTCATATGGTGTTTAATAGCTCACAGGGAAGTCACGGTTTGAGCTGGTTTTCTCCAAATCCCAAACTAGACTAGCTTCCTATTATCCTATACATTTTCCTAACATTAGGAATTTTCTTAATTCTTATCTAATTCTTAATACATTTTCCTATATGTGTTACAAAAATGTGTATGATTAATTATTTTCTCTCCACAAACTCTAAAAAATAGGAACTTTATTGTTTTTGTTCTCTACTACATCTTTGGTACCTAACAATGATTCTGTAACATAGTAGATCTTCAATAAATACATTAATCTTGATAGTAGGAAGAAAAATCCTAGGAAAACTCCCACTCCCCCTCTTTTGGCTTGGGATACCATGTGGCTTAAGGTTGCGTTTGTAGAGACTGGGAACAACCAAAGAAGGAAAAAGCCTGTAGGGAATATCAAGTAGGGTCAGTTCAATTTTGGAAATTTCAAATTTGAGGTGTCTAGAAAACACCTACAAAACACTATCTAGCCAAAATTTTGCTTTATAGTCAACCACTCTGTGAAGTCCCAATAGCTCACAAAAACAAATGCAAAATTATCAGTCACATCACAGGATGGGCTGAGGCTCTTTCCAGAATGTAGTTGCAAGGAGCATGTGGCACATGCCATTTTGTGGCAGAAAGTGGAAGCATGAAAAAACAAGGCAACAAGAACATGCTCTGGGGGAGTGACCACACCATCATGTTTATTTGAGTTATTAAGGCCTTTTTTTGTATAGTTCTTCTGCATATTCTTTCCAGAGTCTACTATACTTTGGTTAAAAACAGTGTGACTGTAAGAATCAGCAACAAATACACAGTAGATAAAGCTATCAGAGGCTGTGATATCATACAGGTAAACCACGGAAGGGAGGAAAAGAAATGAACTGGGACTAAGCCAGAAGAAAATGCAAAGGAGAACAACCAGGAAGGAGACAAAGAGAGCTATAAAAGATCTTGAAGGAGGAAACCCAGGAGGTACACAAGTCTCTGAAGCCAAGGTAAGCCTTATCTGTTCAAAAACTGATCACATTTTAGTCCATCATGAGGGCTAAAAAATAAACTTCATAGCAAGAACAAGAGGCCCAAGAGAAGTGCTGATGTCCAGAGATGAAAGATTCAGTAGTAGCATCTTACAGTAGTATCATAAAGTCTTCCCTGATGACTCATTCATTTTTCCAACATTCCTCACTTTTGTTTACCTTCCTTCTGAAAGTCTCAACTCTCAGAAGTGGATTTGTGCCCTATTCTCTTCCTTATCCCACTGTCTGTCCCATTCTACAAACTCTAAAAAATAGGAACTTTATTGTTTTTGTTCTCTACTACATCTTTGGTACCTAACAATGATTCTGTAACATAGTAGATCTTCAATAAATACATTAATCTTGATAGTAGGAAGAAAAATCCTAGGAAAACTCCCACTCCCCCTCTTTTGGCTTGGGATACCATGTGGCTTAAGGTTGCGTTTGTAGAGACTGGGAACAACCAAAGAAGGAAAAAGCCTGTAGGGAATATCAAGTAGGGTCAGTTCAATTTTGGAAATTTCAAATTTGAGGTGTCTAGAAAACACCTACAAAACACTATCTAGCCAAAATTTTGCTTTATAGTCAACCACTCTGTGAAGTCCCAATAGCTCACAAAAACAAATGCAAAATTATCAGTCACATCACAGGATGGGCTGAGGCTCTTTCCAGAATGTAGTTGCAAGGAGCATGTGGCACATGCCATTTTGTGGCAGAAAGTGGAAGCATGAAAAAACAAGGCAACAAGAACATGCTCTGGGGGAGTGACCACACCATCATGTTTATTTGAGTTATTAAGGCCTTTTTTTGTATAGTTCTTCTGCATATTCTTTCCAGAGTCTACTATACTTTGGTTAAAAACAGTGTGACTGTAAGAATCAGCAACAAATACACAGTAGATAAAGCTATCAGAGGCTGTGATATCATACAGGTAAACCACGGAAGGGAGGAAAAGAAATGAACTGGGACTAAGCCAGAAGAAAATGCAAAGGAGAACAACCAGGAAGGAGACAAAGAGAGCTATAAAAGATCTTGAAGGAGGAAACCCAGGAGGTACACAAGTCTCTGAAGCCAAGGTAAGCCTTATCTGTTCAAAAACTGATCACATTTTAGTCCATCATGAGGGCTAAAAAATAAACTTCATAGCAAGAACAAGAGGCCCAAGAGAAGTGCTGATGTCCAGAGATGAAAGATTCAGTAGTAGCATCTTACAGTAGTATCATAAAGTCTTCCCTGATGACTCATTCATTTTTCCAACATTCCTCACTTTTGTTTACCTTCCTTCTGAAAGTCTCAACTCTCAGAAGTGGATTTGTGCCCTATTCTCTTCCTTATCCCACTGTCTGTCCCATTCTGCAGTCTTTCTTATTACAATATCCTTTCTAACTTACTGGCCTGACCAACTGAGTATAACATGGTTAGCAAACTTATTCTCTGTTTAACGTCAGATAGCAAATGCCTTAGGTTTGAGAGGTTACACAGCCTTTTTCACAACTACATGATCGTTGTACCACCAAAGCAGCCACAAGTGATAAGTAAATAAAGGAGGCACCTGGCCAGATTTGGCTTGTGTGCCAAGACTGTCAACTTATCCTCTGAAGAAAGGATTCATTTTGGACCATCTCTTGCTGGTCTACATTATTCTGACTGGATATACTATTTTGACACAACATAAGGATTGGAGATTACAGGCATAGTTTCTGCTAAGTGTCACCACACATATTTATGAAGTTGTCATAGGGTCTTAAGAAATCTGTATTTTATTTATACACAATGCATAGAGGAATATTCATTTCACTATCTACTTTGAAACATATTGCACTGAAAAGTCTTCATTCATATTAAAAAAACTTCTTAAAAGCAAACAAATCACCTTAATGACCTTTCCTTTATTCTAAAGCAAGTCATTTTCTTAAAATAGAAACATGTACCTCTTAGCCCCAAATCATGTCAGTTTCACTGTTTTTCATTATTTCGATTAAACCATCACCAGTCTTTCTATTTTTCAGACACTGGAATCTTAAATATTTAGGTGCTTTTCAAAGAGAAGAAATAGCATATATCTTTTACAGTTCAATTTAACAAAAGGAATAGAAGCCCTCTTGAAGGACACAGCATGCTACCCAGAACTTGATTGCTTTGAAGAAAAATCTACAACCATGCCATTGAGCACTTCTAAAAAAATATCTATTTTAATAATTCCTATAAAAAGCAAATTTCATTGAAGTACAATTCAATTTCCTAATTTCAAATGCTCAGAAAAATTTAACAAAAGTCTTCTTGTTAATTGCTAAGTGCTCATCACTCAGCACAAATCAAGACAGGAGTGAATTGTCTCCAAATAATAAACAGCATCTTTGGCTTTGTGTTTTCTCCTGCCTGTTTCTTCTTTATGCCTTAATTGATTTTTCAAGAGAAAAAGTGTTGTTTCTATGTACTTATCCTACATATTTCTCTTGTTTTCAGAAACAACCATAAAAATGAGAAAATAATTCTGGCAAGGAAATTGTTTATATTCTGTCTAGAGTTACCACTGATAAAGGATAAGGACAGTTTTTTTTTAAGGACCAGTATACAGACATTTGTATTTCCAGCCTTTTAACTACATGCGACGCCACAAGTGATAAGTAAATAAAGGAGGCACCTGGCCAGATTTGGCTTGTGTGCCAAGACTGTCAACTTATCCTCTGAAGAAAGGATTCATTTGGACCATCTCTTGCTGGTCTACATTATTCTGACTGGATATACTATTTTGACACAACATAAGGATTGGAGATTACAGGCATAGTTTCTGCTAAGTGTCACCACACATATTTATGAAGTTGTCATAGGGTCTTAAGAAATCTGTATTTTATTTATACACAATGCATAGAGGAATATTCATTTCACTATCTACTTTGAAACATATTGCACTGAAAAGTCTTCATTCATATTAAAAAAACTTCTTAAAAGCAAACAAATCACCTTAATGACCTTTCCTTTATTCTAAAGCAAGTCATTTTCTTAAAATAGAAACATGTACCTCTTAGCCCCAAATCATGTCAGTTTCACTGTTTTTCATTATTTCGATTAAACCATCACCAGTCTTTCTATTTTTCAGACACTGGAATCTTAAATATTTAGGTGCTTTTCAAAGAGAAGAAATAGCATATATCTTTTACAGTTCAATTTAACAAAAGGAATAGAAGCCCTCTTGAAGGACACAGCATGCTACCCAGAACTTGATTGCTTTGAAGAAAAATCTACAACCATGCCATTGAGCACTTCTAAAAAAATATCTATTTTAATAATTCCTATAAAAAGCAAATTTCATTGAAGTACAATTCAATTTCCTAATTTCAAATGCTCAGAAAAATTTAACAAAAGTCTTCTTGTTAATTGCTAAGTGCTCATCACTCAGCACAAATCAAGACAGGAGTGAATTGTCTCCAAATAATAAACAGCATCTTTGGCTTTGTGTTTTCTCCTGCCTGTTTCTTCTTTATGCCTTAATTGATTTTTCAAGAGAAAAAGTGTTGTTTCTATGTACTTATCCTACATATTTCTCTTGTTTTCAGAAACAACCATAAAAATGAGAAAATAATTCTGGCAAGGAAATTGTTTATATTCTGTCTAGAGTTACCACTGATAAAGGATAAGGACAGTTTTTTTTTAAGGACCAGTATACAGACATTTGTTCCACAGAAGTAATCCTAACAATTATATACATGTATTATCCCATATATATGTGTGGGAGAAGGAAATGGCAGGCCACTAGAGTATTCTTGCCTGGGAAATCCCATGGATGGGAGCATGGCAGGCTACAGTCCATGGGGTTGCAAAAGAGTTGAATACAACTAAACAGTAAGAACAAAAAGAGGGATTAAATTTTAAAAATAAGAGAAAATAACTAATTTATCAAGAGCAATCAGCTAGAAAATGGCAAATCCAAGATTTTCCTTCAGAGTACAGGCTCTGAGCATTTAAAATACTTCCCAGAATGTCCAAGCAAACATCCTCTTATCTGGGCTGTTGAGCTGACTCTCTAAGGCACCCTGTCCTTATCTCTACCCACTCCACATGAAGGCTATAAAGCAGTACAGAGTTTCCTATCTCCTAACAAGGAAGGTTGGTCAGGAAATGGGGCTGTTTCGGAGTTTTTCACCCTCCCAATTCTACCACAAAGCTGCGGGGGAAACAATGGGTTCTGAGTGGGAAATGCTGCTGCTTCTGGTGGTTTTCCCCTCTATGATCAAGTCACATAAGTGTTAAAAAGGAAGCTTGAAAGCAAAGGAAATTCAAAACATGGTTTTCAGGCAACTGTTGAGTGATTGGTTACATGACCTCCTGCAGATACCGAAAAACCCACAGAGGCTCAAGTGCTTTATACTAAATTGCTAGTGCAGATGATCCTTTCTATTCACAGATGAGGAACCCGTGGAGAAGGAGGGCAGACAGTGTAAGCATCACCTTCGTATCACTTTGCAAATCCTTTATCAAAGTTTTCTTGGAAACATGCAGGTGTCCCATTCTCTGGAACATCAAAATAAGAGCCCATCTCCATTTATTTATTGTTTTCTCCATGAGAACAGAAGCATTATCTTTTGTTCTTTACTGTCTCCTTAGTTCTATCTCCATGACTTTCATGTGAGAGGCACTTGCTAAGTGTCTGCAAATAAACTCAACATGTCCATCATCACTCACCTCCACTGATTTTTCTATAATGTGGTCTCCATTCTTCATTTACTTTTGGTTCCCTTTTTCATTTCATCAGGTAGGTCTCTAAGAGTATTTTCACAAGAGGGTAGCATTAGGTATAGCAATCTAGTAGGGGGAGAGGTGGGGTGTTTGTGAACCTAAGACCATGATTGCAACATAATCATGTTTTTAAAATGTGTCTTTATTTGGTGTGGGAGAAGGAAATGGCAGGCCACTAGAGTATTCTTGCCTGGGAAATCCCATGGATGGGAGCATGGCAACATCCAAGATTTTAACAGTAAGAACAAAAGAGATTAAATTTTAAAAATAAAGAAATAACTAATTTATCAAGAGCAATCAGCTAGAAAATGGCAAATCCAAGATTTTCCTTCAGAGTACAGGCTCTGAGCATTTAAAATACTTCCCAGAATGTCCAAGCAAACATCCTCTTATCTGGGCTGTTGAGCTGACTCTCTAAGGCACCCTGTCCTTATCTCTACCCACTCCACATGAAGGCTATAAAGCAGTACAGAGTTTCCTATCTCCTAACAAGGAAGGTTGGTCAGGAAATGGGGCTGTTTCGGAGTTTTTCACCCTCCCAATTCTACCACAAAGCTGCGGGGGAAACAATGGGTTCTGAGTGGGAAATGCTGCTGCTTCTGGTGGTTTTCCCCTCTATGATCAAGTCACATAAGTGTTAAAAAGGAAGCTTGAAAGCAAAGGAAATTCAAAACATGGTTTTCAGGCAACTGTTGAGTGATTGGTTACATGACCTCCTGCAGATACCGAAAAACCCACAGAGGCTCAAGTGCTTTATACTAAATTGCTAGTGCAGATGATCCTTTCTATTCACAGATGAGGAACCCGTGGAGAAGGAGGGCAGACAGTGTAAGCATCACCTTCGTATCACTTTGCAAATCCTTTATCAAAGTTTTCTTGGAAACATGCAGGTGTCCCATTCTCTGGAACATCAAAATAAGAGCCCATCTCCATTTATTTATTGTTTTCTCCATGAGAACAGAAGCATTATCTTTTGTTCTTTACTGTCTCCTTAGTTCTATCTCCATGACTTTCATGTGAGAGGCACTTGCTAAGTGTCTGCAAATAAACTCAACATGTCCATCATCACTCACCTCCACTGATTTTTCTATAATGTGGTCTCCATTCTTCATTTACTTTTGGTTCCCTTTTTCATTTCATCAGGTAGGTCTCTAAGAGTATTTTCACAAGAGGGTAGCATTAGGTATAGCAATCTAGTAGGGGGAGAGGTGGGGTGTTTGTGAACCTAAGACCATGATTGCAACATAATCATGTTTTTAAAATGTGTCTTTATTTGGTGTGGCTGACAGGTAACTGGACATGAGTGAGGTGGTGTGTGGGAGCTAAATTTCTCCAAGTCCTCTCTCAGTGGCACCAGTGGTCCTTGGAGTTAAGGGTTTTTTTTTTTTTTTTTTTTTTTAAATCCCCCTCCTTCCTAAGTACTTGTAGATTATACATATGTTCTTGAGGATCAAAACTTCCTAGAGCACACTGAAGTATGGTCATTCCTTTTCTTTACCCCATCATAGGAAAATCACAATCTACTATGCATAATTGCTTTTTTCTATTTATTTTGTTCTAGATTTCCTGCAGAAGCACACATTATAAAAAAAATTGAATCTTCATTCCGTCTTATCCTTATCTGTGACCTTCTCTCTGTTTTCATTTAAATGAACTTTCCCTCTGGGATAGTGTGGATGGTTTTTCTTCACATTAATAATTTAGACTTCTTCAAATGAACATCTATTCTTCACGACCCTTAAAATGATTTTTAATTTATTTTAAATTTTTTTACATGTGTAAGTAATCTGATTTTGCATGTTACCCTAATGATGTCTGTTCCTCTCAGCCCACACTATCTTCTGTTCACTGTTTTTAAAAAATAGGGTACCTTCCTGTGTGGAGTTACAACTGCCAAATTTCCAAGTGGGTACAGGTGATGATTTTCAGAAAATTGTTCATTTATGGTTTTTCAAAAGTCTGTTCTCTTTTTTATTATGAGGTATCTTTTAAATAATGTTCTTTTCTTAAAAAAAAAAATACCTTCAGTATATTTAGGTTATTTTGCTTCTGCTATCAACCTATACCATAGCTATATAATTTCCTTTTCTGATCTTTAGACAGGTTAATATCTCCAAATCTTGGTATAATGTTCTGCAAATAAACTCAACATGTCCATCATCACTCACCTCCACTGATTTTTCTATAATGTGGTCTCCATTCTTCATTTACTTTTGGTTCCCTTTTTCATTTCATCAGGTAGGTCTCTAAGAGTATTTTCACAAGAGGGTAGCATTAGGTATAGCAATCTAGTAGGGGGAGAGGTGGGGTGTTTGTGAACCTAAGACCATGATTGCAACATAATCATGTTTTTAAAATGTGTCTTTATTTGGTGTGGCTGACAGGTAACTGGACATGAGTGAGGTGGTGTGTGGGAGCTAAATTTCTCCAAGTCCTCTCTCAGTGGCACCAGTGGTCCTTGGAGTTAAGGGTTTTTTTTTTTTTTTTTTTTTTAAATCCCCCTCCTTCCTAAGTACTTGTAGATTATACATATGTTCTTGAGGATCAAAACTTCCTAGAGCACACTGAAGTATGGTCATTCCTTTTCTTTACCCCATCATAGGAAAATCACAATCTACTATGCATAATTGCTTTTTTCTATTTATTTTGTTCTAGATTTCCTGCAGAAGCACACATTATAAAAAAAATTGAATCTTCATTCCGTCTTATCCTTATCTGTGACCTTCTCTCTGTTTTCATTTAAATGAACTTTCCCTCTGGGATAGTGTGGATGGTTTTTTTTCTTCACATTAATAATTTAGACTTCTTCAAATGAACATCTATTCTTCACGACCCTTAAAATGATTTTTAATTTATTTTAAATTTTTTTACATGTGTAAGTAATCTGATTTTGCATGTTACCCTAATGATGTCTGTTCCTCTCAGCCCACACTATCTTCTGTTCACTGTTTTTAAAAAATAGGGTACCTTCCTGTGTGGAGTTACAACTGCCAAATTTCCAAGTGGGTACAGGTGATGATTTTCAGAAAATTGTTCATTTATGGTTTTTCAAAAGTCTGTTCTCTTTTTTATTATGAGGTATCTTTTAAATAATGTTCTTTTCTTAAAAAAAAAAATACCTTCAGTATATTTAGGTTATTTTGCTTCTGCTATCAACCTATACCATAGCTATATAATTTCCTTTTCTGATCTTTAGACAGGTTAATATCTCCAAATCTTGGTATAATGTTCTGTTTTTAAAAGGCGCTTATGTTCTATCTGCTATGTGTGGGCAGCATCTCTCACTTAGACCACTGGGTAGTGTTTTGGTCATTCCCATGTTGTTCTGTTTCCAGGGTCCCACTTGTATTTATACATGTCACTTATAATTGGAACTATTTCAACATGTACTATATAATCTGATTATGTCCATTAACAAATATTCAACAACTCTATCCTATATTCTAGTACATAACCTTGAAAATATGTACTACATCAAAGTTAGTCTTTCTCTACCACTTACTTACTACCTTTCTTGAGATAAAAATCCTCAGCTGCATTTTTTAAAATGTGAGAGATAGGGCTTCCCAGCTGGTACAGTAGATAGGAATCTGCCTGCCAATGTAGGGGGTATGGGGTTGATCCCTGGTCTAGAGGATTCCACATGCTGTAGAACAACTAAAGTCTCAGTGCCACAACTATTGAGCCTGCGCTCTAGAGCCCATGAGCTTCAGACACAGAATCCACATGCAGTAACTATTAAATCCCAAGCACCCTGTAGCCCATGCTCCACAACAAGAGAAGCCATCACAGTGAGAAGCCTGTGTACCACAATGAAGAGTATTCCCCACTAGATAAAACACTACAGAAAGCCTGCATACAGCAACAAAGACCCAGCACAACCAAAAAATCAATTAAAAAAAATTAAAATGAGAGAAAAAAATGGGAACATTCTGTTTGCCTCATAAACTAGAACTCAAAAGTCATACAAAAGAAAACCTAACTTTTTTGTCTAATATACACGTGGGTCTTAGGGTACTATATCTATTTGTTAATCACTTTAAATATTTTGTTTTCTCATTGAGGTATGACACATATGAGAAATTATAAACAAACTGATCATAGGAAACTAAGAGGAAAGAAAATGGAGTAGAAAGAATTGAGGTTAAAATGGCAGGCAAAATTCTCTTGGAAGGCTTGAATGATTTGTAAGAGGTTTAAGAGGGTGTCTGGGACATGCATATTGAGATATCATTGGTAACAACACAGAAAAGGACTACTGATGTGGATAAGGATAGTTTGATAGTACTGGAATGTGAAAATAGAAGAATTTTTCATCTAAATGCAAAGCAAATATGTTGGAAAAGAAAGAGAGATGAAAGATTTTTGGAGGTTAAGTTTTCTGGAATTGGAAACCTATGGACATGGGCAAATGAGGGAGAAAGAGGCGCGAAGGACATTCCCAGGTGTCTGCTTTGCGAACATCAAAAGAAATTCACAAGAAAGTGCAGTCTCAGGACAGACAGAAGTGCATAAGCACAGGTTTTAGAAACAGACATGTTAAGTTTATTTTGTTTTTTAAAACTGCAGCTGAAGATGTGTAACCACAAATAAAATTTGGAAGTCCAAGAGAGGAATATGAATTAAAACAAGATGAGCAAGCCAAGGAAAAACTCCCAGGGGAAAAGCCGATCTCAAACTATGTGTTACTTCATATTCCTCAAGACTACTGTAAGATTCAGCAATTTTCCCCTGAAACAACTGTTCCAAGGTATCAGTGTATATGCTCTGGCACACCAACCCAAGTAACCAGGCTTGCATTGTAAAGGTGAGTCTGCCAGCTTGAGACTGGCAGAGGCAGGGAAAGAATCATTTGTGTGATGATATACGTTCAGACTTGAAACACTGGCTATATGACATGGGAAAGAGAGTAAATAGTAAACAAATGATTAGATGGCAAAGCAGAATGGGATACCTAAAAAGAAAATTTATAAATTTTGATATCACTTGTTACCTGTTATCATTAGCAGAGGTATAGAAAAAAGAAAACAGTATTTATACAAACCCAGGACTATGGTTTTCCAATATGGAAGTAGACCAATAAGATGACATATTAAAAAAAAAAACTGGTGATACTACTTGAAATGATGCCAGTGGCCCATGATGGATAATGAGTTTAAATCAGAACAGGCGAGAAAAATGTCAAGCACTTCATGTTTCAATGTGACTGAAAATTAGATGTCAGGGGGAGATCAAGATAGTGGAATAAGAGGATGCTGAGCTTACCACCCTTGTGAACACATCAAACACACACCAATCTTGGAAGAAATTCTCACTGCAAGCAAATTGGAGACTGGCAAAAAGACTCTTTGACTCTTATATAACCAAGGCTATAAAGAAGCCAGGTAGGAAAGGATGGGAAGCTATCAGAACTCTTACTCCTAGGAGGGGACACAGAAGAAGAAGGGAATCACACAGGCTCAGAGAGTCTCCTGGCAGACTGAGCACGTGGAAATGGGAAACTCATTGTGGTTTGATACTCTGGCAAGACAAATCTCCTTAGCTGGCTTCAAAGACAGTGGGACTTAGAGGGGTCTGTAAGAACTCTAGAATCCTCTCTTGAAGAGTGTGTACATGCTTGTTTACTCCCTGGAACAAGCAGGAGGAGGAAGAATGAAGCTTCCTGGGCTCTGGCCAGTCTCCTGTGACCACCTCAGTGCATGCCCAAATGTGCTGGACTCCTGCTCCATACTCTGTAGCTCCAGCACAGATCCCTATTCGGGCAAAGGTTACTGTTGTTGAGGAGAATATGGCTGTATGGAACAGAGCTGGTCCAAACTTGGCACTGAATCATGAAAGAGTAAGGATGAGCCATTGCAGGCACTGGCTGAGGTGGTGGGTAAGAAACCATCTCAAGCTCTGATCTGCATGCCAGGATTGTCAGTGTGTACCCTGGCCCAAAACTGGAGGCAGCTCTGGCCCCTTCTGCTCCAGAGCTGCTCCCCCCTGGGGTGAAGGTGCTGTAGCAAGCAAAACAGAGACCATAATCTTAGAAGGAAAAGAACCAGCTTAAACTAGGTCCTTAGGGATGTTGCTCCAGCACCTTGGGACTTGTCCTTGCTCCTGTCTATGATTGAGCAATGGCAACCACTGAGCATAGGAGAGGTTCCTGCTCATACGCCACTCTGCCTTTAGCCCATTCATCTCCAGGCCTACCTCCTACCAAGGTGGATAGCTGAGAGCAAACCCTGAGGGAAAACATGGCCTATGCTGACTTCAGATCCAGCTCTCTCATTAAAGTCACTGGGCACACACAGACTGCACAGGAATGTTCCCACACAAGAAAACCCATAAATAGGTAACTATCACCAGGAGACACATTCAAACACACACCAATCTTGGAAGAAATTCTCACTGCAAGCAAATTGGAGACTGGCAAAAAGACTCTTTGACTCTTATATAACCAAGGCTATAAAGAAGCCAGGTAGGAAAGGATGGGAAGCTATCAGAACTCTTACTCCTAGGAGGGGACACAGAAGAAGAAGGGAATCACACAGGCTCAGAGAGTCTCCTGGCAGACTGAGCACGTGGAAATGGGAAACTCATTGTGGTTTGATACTCTGGCAAGACAAATCTCCTTAGCTGGCTTCAAAGACAGTGGGACTTAGAGGGGTCTGTAAGAACTCTAGAATCCTCTCTTGAAGAGTGTGTACATGCTTGTTTACTCCCTGGAACAAGCAGGAGGAGGAAGAATGAAGCTTCCTGGGCTCTGGCCAGTCTCCTGTGACCACCTCAGTGCATGCCCAAATGTGCTGGACTCCTGCTCCATACTCTGTAGCTCCAGCACAGATCCCTATTCGGGCAAAGGTTACTGTTGTTGAGGAGAATATGGCTGTATGGAACAGAGCTGGTCCAAACTTGGCACTGAATCATGAAAGAGTAAGGATGAGCCATTGCAGGCACTGGCTGAGGTGGTGGGTAAGAAACCATCTCAAGCTCTGATCTGCATGCCAGGATTGTCAGTGTGTACCCTGGCCCAAAACTGGAGGCAGCTCTGGCCCCTTCTGCTCCAGAGCTGCTCCCCTCTGGGGTGAAGGTGCTGTAGCAAGCAAAACAGAGACCATAATCTTAGAAGGAAAAGAACCAGCTTAAACTAGGTCCTTAGGGATGTTGCTCCAGCACCTTGGGACTTGTCCTTGCTCCTGTCTATGATTGAGCAATGGCAACCACTGAGCATAGGAGAGGTTCCTGCTCATACGCCACTCTGCCTTTAGCCCATTCATCTCCAGGCCTACCTCCTACCAAGGTGGATAGCTGAGAGCAAACCCTGAGGGAAAACATGGCCTATGCTGACTTCAGATCCAGCTCTCTCATTAAAGTCACTGGGCACACACAGACTGCACAGGAATGTTCCCACACAAGAAAACCCATATACAACTGAGATAGGTAACTATCACCAAATTTAATAGAGAAAGTTAGACAACATGGGAAGACGGGAGTTTGTTTCAAAGAAAAAAACCCTGAGAAAACAACAGATATATGTTTACCAGATATAGGTCAAAGCATTAATAATAACAATGCTAGATAAACTTGGAGAGAGAATGAATTAACAGTGAGAACTTTAACAAAGGATTAGAAAATACGTTAAAAGACCCAGTCAGAGCTGAGGAACACAGTAGTTAAAATGAAAAACACACTGCAAGGCATTAACGGTAGACTAGGTGATATAGAAGAGTACAAAGATGATTTGGAAAACAGACTAGTGAAAATGACACAAGCAGAACAACAAAAAGAAAACCAAAGAAGAAATGAGCACAATTTAACGGACCTGTGGGATAACATTAAGCACACTGACATTTGTATTATGTGCATGCTCAGTTTTGCATTAATGGGCTCTTCAAGGCAGCAGGAGAAAAGAGTTAGAGAAGATAAGAGTTAGGGCTTACCTTGTAGTTCAGATGGTAAAGAATCTATCTGCAATGTAGGAGACCTGGATTCTATCCCTGGGTTGAAAAGACCCTCTGGAGAAGGAAATGACTACCCACTCCAGCATTCATACCTGAAGAATTCCATGGGCTACCTTTCATGGACTCTTCTGTCCATGGGATTCTCCAGGCAAGAATACTGGAATTTGTCGTCATGCCCTCCTCCAGGGAATCTTCCCAACCAACAGATAGAACCCACATCTCTTGCATTTCCTGCATTGGCAGGCAGGTTCTTTACCACTAGCACCACCTGGGGAGCCCTCTTACACCATAGAAACTGGTAAATGCTAACAGATCAAGCCTTAATTTACTGTTTTGTTGACTGCCTAAACAAACTCTTGCCTACCTATTGCCTACTTTTGTAAACAAAGTCTTACTGGAAAACTGCCAATACTCTGTGGCAATGTGGTTCCACTACAACAAGCATTGAGCAATTAATTACCAGAGAAACTGTGACCCTAAATCTGGAATCTTTAATACCTGCATTTCTAAGAAAAAGTTTTCCTAATCATGATTTAGACTTAAGGAAATAGAGAAAACAATGCAGATTAAACTTAAAAGTCTGTCATCTCCACTTACGCTTTATTATGCGTTGCAGAAGGTAAGATCTGAGAAAATATTCTCATGGTATTTTAAACCACTATCTGTTTCAGCGAAGAAGTCACTCATGTCATTGAAAAATCAGCATAATTCTGACACACACCTGCATTGTTTCATGTTTACCTAATTATCCATCCAAATGTAAGTATTAGCCAGCATTCATGTCATCCATTTGCAACCATTAGCTGGTTATCAATACAAAAGTTCAGCAAAAAATCTTGAAAATGTTCTTTGTCAATGCACTGGCTACACAGAATTTATAATAAAGAATAGCATGTTTACTTGTAAACAGTATGCTCCACATTCTTTACATTACTAAAAAAATAATAACTTGTGTGTATATATACACATACATGTGTCCTTTTTTTCAGACAGTACATTGTTAAATATTTACCAGCACACCATTGAGTAATATGAATATATTAAAGATGCCAGAAGGTACTCTATAATAGAAAACAGCTCCTAGAGGGTACCATGATTTTATTGCTATGGAAGGTCAACAGTATCGCCATGAAACTTGGTAAGAATCACTAAACAGCATGGAAATCAAGGAATAGAAATACCGATGCTCAAAACACAGAATTTTTTTTTTTCTGGAGGAGGTTGATCACTTCATTGGGAAGCATAGATAGCTTTGACTGATCCTGACTCTCTAAGGGAGATCCAGGCATAAATTATTTTGGTGTCAGAAAAAAACTAAGGTTCTTGAGAGTCTTATAATGCCTGTAGTCAGTCTCCAGTAGCAAGTAACCTGAGCTCAAGAGTTTCAAGCTGAACATTAATGAATGATTCAAATAATCTTCATGTAACTGAAAGCCCAAGACCCCCAAGGAAATCCTGGGAACCTGCTTTATAAAAAAGATTCCGGTCCATTATTTAGCACTGTGTAGAAATTCTATGGACTATTACCATCTCTCCCAGACTGTTTCACATGGTTTCAAATTTCCATATTCCAAGTCTTTATCTACAAAGCATTGCTATTACTCTGCTCCTATCTCCTAAGGCAGTCATGTGTCTAAATGAGAAACACAGTCCCTGTAAAACACTTGGATGAAAGTCACAAGGTTTAGTTCAAAGCACTCCAGCCAAACTATTCAGCACCTTTCTCTGAAAATGAAATAAAAGCCTTTGAACTAAAGCCTAACTTCCTGTAGCTAATAGTGGGAAGTTAGCCTACCATTTCCTGGCCAAATATTAATATTTAGGCAAATTAAAAAAGCTGATACATAAGTTTTTATATACATCAAAAAGTAATATAGATTATCCAGGAATTTAGTTCTGTGTGATCAACTATTTTAATTTTTAGACTAAGGCAAGGAGCAAGGCAACACACGCACTCAGATTCACCCAGAGATTAGAAAGTAAATACTATATATCATTGACTCTACAACATGGTGAAAGCCTTATTGCCTTATCACCTTCAATATGGTGAAAGCCTTATTGATTGTGATTATCATGACTTTTCTGTGAACGTCAGGGTGTGAGCTTACACAGCTAGGCATACTATTCTAACCACACGTATGGTCACTCGCATGCCCACCACATTTCTCCACAAATGTTCCAACTGGCAGCTATCTCTAGTAGTTGTGGGAGAAAGCTTCCTAGTTATGTTGCCTAATTTCAGATGAAAGACCTGTATCAAAGGAGGGAGAAAAAGCTAACACAAGTATAAAAAACAACATCAACAGATATTTATTAAAATAGAGGCTCAGATGATAATCATAGACATCTAGAGGGGGCTTCAAGAAAATAAGACAAGATACAAATTAACAGTCTCACAGATAGCTGTTCAATTGTCGATAGGGGACAAGGAACGAGTGAAAATTTGGGAAACAGTGAAATTCTATAATACGAGGGCCTTGAAATGACCATCTTCACCCAGCCACATCCTTTGGAAAGCATTTGAAAAATTAGCAGAGGTCTTGGAACTACCAGATGAACTCTTTTTTTCCAAGCACCACAGCATTCCCTTTTAAACTTCAGATGCAGGTTATGTCCGTGTGCAGGTGTGTATATTAGGGAAGGATGAAGCTAAATGATCAAAGCTCTGAATCATGAGAAAGTCCTGATACTCTTTTTATCAAGCTGTCTTTCTCTAGAGGTGGAGTCAATGTCTGTGTTCTCTTGTGACAAAGACTGGATTCTTTGATTGGACTCACAACGTCAGAATAAATCACGGCGGTAGGAAGATGAGGTAGGCCGAGGAACGCTTATGCTTTGTGTCTCAGAGATAACAGATCTGTCAATAAGGAAAATGTTCTGTTGTTGCTGATTTACGCTTCAAGTTTTAAAACAAAAGTCAAGGGTGGTCATACAACTTTGAAAGATGCGTCAGCGTTCATTTATCTTCTGATTAGCTGACAGTCAGTTTTCCATGGGTGGAGGAGGGGGGAGCTGTGGGCACTGTCAGCACACAAATCCCTCATCTGCCTCCTGTGTCATCAGATATCTTTTGTCCCCAAGGCAGCAGAAGCAGCTCTCTTCTACGTCCCTCAAGAAGGACAAGTGAAACAAGCAAACAAGTAGAAACCAAGCCTAATTAAAGCCCATGGTTGTACACAAAAGATAGTTTGGAACAAAACTTTTACTTCATTTTCAATACTCCTGAACTTGTCTCCTCAGAGCTTACCTACCCACTTCAATATGACATGCCCAGGGCATTACAAGTGGTCTCAGGAAGTCTTTGAATAAGCTGTTGCCTCCAAAAGCATTATCACCACACCAGCCTTGAGAGCACCAGGACAGGCAGCGGCCCACTGTGGTCACAGCCCCAGCAGCATGCCCACCGGGCACAGGACCTGAGCATCCTCACAGCAGCCTGCTATCCCTCTCCATATGGACCTTAGTACAGGTTTTATATTCAGCAACCAGTTCACACAACGACCCCATGATGGCCATCTGTCAGCTCTCAGTAGAATAAAAAGGATGACTTTGAGGACAAAAACTTTAATGGGAATTTTCTCCCCAAAGGTCAAAGGCAGCATTTCCTTATAAAGTTCTTTGCAGAGAGAGTCCACAGGAGCAAAACAATGTCCACACACCAGTGTTTGAACTCAATTTTGTATCCTGCAGATACAGGTTTATTTTTGGAAAGATCTTTTTAAAAATATATACACAGACTCCTGGTCTCTGCCTATGGAAATTTGTCATCACACCAGAATTAGCCATGGGGAAGGATGAAGCTAAATGATCAAAGCTCTGAATCATGAGAAAGTCCTGATACTCTTTTTATCAAGCTGTCTTTCTCTAGAGGTGGAGTCAATGTCTGTGTTCTCTTGTGACAAAGACTGGATTCTTTGATTGGACTCACAACGTCAGAATAAATCACGGCGGTAGGAAGATGAGGTAGGCCGAGGAACGCTTATGCTTTGTGTCTCAGAGATAACAGATCTGTCAATAAGGAAAATGTTCTGTTGTTGCTGATTTACGCTTCAAGTTTTAAAACAAAAGTCAAGGGTGGTCATACAACTTTGAAAGATGCGTCAGCGTTCATTTATCTTCTGATTAGCTGACAGTCAGTTTTCCATGGGTGGAGGAGGGGGGAGCTGTGGGCACTGTCAGCACACAAATCCCTCATCTGCCTCCTGTGTCATCAGATATCTTTTGTCCCCAAGGCAGCAGAAGCAGCTCTCTTCTACGTCCCTCAAGAAGGACAAGTGAAACAAGCAAACAAGTAGAAACCAAGCCTAATTAAAGCCCATGGTTGTACACAAAAGATAGTTTGGAACAAAACTTTTACTTCATTTTCAATACTCCTGAACTTGTCTCCTCAGAGCTTACCTACCCACTTCAATATGACATGCCCAGGGCATTACAAGTGGTCTCAGGAAGTCTTTGAATAAGCTGTTGCCTCCAAAAGCATTATCACCACACCAGCCTTGAGAGCACCAGGACAGGCAGCGGCCCACTGTGGTCACAGCCCCAGCAGCATGCCCACCGGGCACAGGACCTGAGCATCCTCACAGCAGCCTGCTATCCCTCTCCATATGGACCTTAGTACAGGTTTTATATTCAGCAACCAGTTCACACAACGACCCCATGATGGCCATCTGTCAGCTCTCAGTAGAATAAAAAGGATGACTTTGAGGACAAAAACTTTAATGGGAATTTTCTCCCCAAAGGTCAAAGGCAGCATTTCCTTATAAAGTTCTTTGCAGAGAGAGTCCACAGGAGCAAAACAATGTCCACACACCAGTGTTTGAACTCAATTTTGTATCCTGCAGATACAGGTTTATTTTTGGAAAGATCTTTTTAAAAATATATACACAGACTCCTGGTCTCTGCCTATGGAAAACTTGCTTGAAGAAAACAAACTATTTACTAACCCCAAATCAACCTATTCCATCACGTTTGCATCCTTTCTGAGGAAAATATCTGAGGAAATAATGGCTAGCAACATAGCCTCAAGTACCTAAGAACATTTTCCTTTAGGATTTGGATGGCCAGTACTTACTAATTTTCTTTCAAGAGTAGATAGCCCCAAAGAGATGGCACTGGGCCCACTGAGCACGTGGGTCAAATACTCAGAAGACATAACTACATCAGGATCTTATTTCAAAAAGGTAGGAATTAACTTTGGAGGAGGTCTCCAGTTGCTATATCAGAAATGGAGAGTGAATGACTCCTATGTTTCCCTCCAAAGTGCCAGTTACATCTTTGGTAGGACTCAGATCAGCAAATGGTGGTCTGCCACCTGCACATCCATGGTTTCCCAGGAAATGAGGCAGCCACAGCAGTCGCCAAAGGGACAGGTGACTTTATCATCATGGCATAATAGGGGATTCAGAGAGCTGACTTGAGGGAACTGTTTTACCTGACAGTAATGGAATACCTTTGTGAGAAGCATGTTCAGTCTCCCAAGGGGATCTGGTTTGAGCTGCAGTAAAGAGATGACAAGCCCATAAGCAACTTTGAAGGAATCAAAGTACATTTTTGCCAGGCTTCACATCCCATGTCAATTGACTCATTCTTGCCCAATCAACTATAGACTTGATCAGCTATAGCACACCAGCCTTGAGAGCACCAGGACAGGCAGCGGCCCACTGTGGTCACAGCCCCAGCAGCATGCCCACCGGGCACAGGACCTGAGCATCCTCACAGCAGCCTGCTATCCCTCTCCATATGGACCTTAGTACAGGTTTTATATTCAGCAACCAGTTCACACAACGACCCCATGATGGCCATCTGTCAGCTCTCAGTAGAATAAAAAGGATGACTTTGAGGACAAAAACTTTAATGGGAATTTTCTCCCCAAAGGTCAAAGGCAGCATTTCCTTATAAAGTTCTTTGCAGAGAGAGTCCACAGGAGCAAAACAATGTCCACACACCAGTGTTTGAACTCAATTTTGTATCCTGCAGATACAGGTTTATTTTTGGAAAGATCTTTTTAAAAATATATACACAGACTCCTGGTCTCTGCCTATGGAAAACTTGCTTGAAGAAAACAAACTATTTACTAACCCCAAATCAACCTATTCCATCACGTTTGCATCCTTTCTGAGGAAAATATCTGAGGAAATAATGGCTAGCAACATAGCCTCAAGTACCTAAGAACATTTTCCTTTAGGATTTGGATGGCCAGTACTTACTAATTTTCTTTCAAGAGTAGATAGCCCCAAAGAGATGGCACTGGGCCCACTGAGCACGTGGGTCAAATACTCAGAAGACATAACTACATCAGGATCTTATTTCAAAAAGGTAGGAATTAACTTTGGAGGAGGTCTCCAGTTGCTATATCAGAAATGGAGAGTGAATGACTCCTATGTTTCCCTCCAAAGTGCCAGTTACATCTTTGGTAGGACTCAGATCAGCAAATGGTGGTCTGCCACCTGCACATCCATGGTTTCCCAGGAAATGAGGCAGCCACAGCAGTCGCCAAAGGGACAGGTGACTTTATCATCATGGCATAATAGGGGATTCAGAGAGCTGACTTGAGGGAACTGTTTTACCTGACAGTAATGGAATACCTTTGTGAGAAGCATGTTCAGTCTCCCAAGGGGATCTGGTTTGAGCTGCAGTAAAGAGATGACAAGCCCATAAGCAACTTTGAAGGAATCAAAGTACATTTTTGCCAGGCTTCACATCCCATGTCAATTGACTCATTCTTGCCCAATCAACTATAGACTTGATCAGCTATAGGAATTCTGGCAAGGATTGTCCTTTTTTCTATGAGTCACCTTCCATTAATAATCCTCCCATCTCAGTTGACTGTGGGATGGGGTTAAGGCCTCCTTGACAGCATAACATAGTCAACTAGAAGACTTATCAGCGTATTAATGACCCTACCACCAAGAAAATAAAAAAGTTCCATGTCATGGTTAAATAATGTGTCTTCTTGGCTGGGCTCTGGTGCATGGTCACTTAGTCAAAGATTAGATGTTTCATGAACAAAATTGTAGACATAACTAACATTTATAATCATTTGACTTTAATTAAAGCAAATTATTTTCCATAATGGATGGGTTATACCCAATCATTTGAGGGCATTAAGAAGAAAAACAGAGTCTTCCTAAAGTAAAAACAATTCCACCTTAACACTGCAACATAAGAACACTGTCTTATGTCCCAGCCTGCTGGCCCACCTGGAGATTTTAGACACAACACTGTAATAGCAACTCTTTCTGAATTTCTAGCCTGCTGGACAGTTCTACAAATTTCATACTTGGTAGCTCCTACTGTTTGTCATAATAACTAATATTTAATGCCAGTTAAAGACACTAGTCAATGTTACTAATTAGTTAATAACTATCAAGAGAATGATCTAGATATATACATATATAGATATATATATATAGATATCTCCTAAAGAAATTAAGAGGTCTTTCTTTTTCCCTCTTCTATACATTTAAATAGATACACCCCAAGTGGTGCTAGTGGTAAAGAACCCACCTGCCAAGGCAGAACACATAAGAGATGTGGGTTTGCTCCCTAGATCAGGAAGATCCCGGTAGCAGGACATGGCAACCCACTCTAGTACTCTTACCTGGAAAATCCCATGGACAGAGGAGGCTGGCAAGCTACAGCCTATAGGGTTGCAAAGAATTGGACACTATAGAATTAACGGAGCAAGCACATTCAGCACACATAGATACAGGTAGGTGGCAGGAGAGGGAGGAAGGGAGAGGGAGAGAAGGAGACAGTTCTCTAGAGAAACAGGATCAATCTGATAGCTGTAACTAATATAGATGGAATCATACAGATTCCTGTCTTCTTACACAGAGCTGTCTTTATAGCAATGGCTTTTTTTGAGCATTAAAAAGTGCCTGACACAGTATTTGTGTTTGGCATAGGCTTGTTAAGTGAAGTTAAAATAAACCTTTCTTTTATAAAGAAGCAGATTCAGATAATTTAATTTGCTCAAGGACAATCAATTTCAATGAATCTACTTTTTTAAAGAAGTATGCTCTCCAAAACACTAGCCTCCCTTAAACTTTAAAACATCTGCATTCTCAAAGAACACCTTTTAGACTGAAAAATATGGTGGAAATATTAAGCTTATAGAGTTGTAAGAGAAATAATCCTTCATTGTAAAGCATTTTAACATGCAGTGCACAACAGAAAGAATCGATACAAATAAATGAATCATCCCATCTCATTGCGACCCACATTTATTCCAGGCATCTGTACTGAGACATTTACTTTTGTTTCTAATAGAACTCATTTTTAATGTTAAAATCATGGGCCAGTGTTAAACATTCTTTTTCATCTGTACAGTTACAATGAAATCAGTCACTATATTTAAAAATAAAAGATACCTAGAAGCTAAACCTTTGGAAATAGTATACCACAGACTAAGGTTATGTAAACAATATCAACCACTTATTGACAATATTTAAGACAAGCCATTTGGGACAAAGTTTGTAATGTAGACATTAATTTGTCAGCTTAAAAGCCCAGAATGTTCTGAAACAGGCTTCTTACTTTCATCTTCTATTTTTCTAAACTTCATCTATTAGAAAATAACCATTTTCAACATGGAAACTCAGGGCATAATTTTAAGAAATGTGCTAACACTTATTGGCTATATGAATTTGGGGATAATTACTTAACTTACTTAAAAAATGGGCATTAAATAGTACCTATCTCAGGGACTGTAGTGAGAGTTAAATGAGATGATATACATAAACATATCTGACAAAGGAAATAGTAAATATTAACTATTATATTTCTGGATACCTATTTAATATATACTGTATACTAAGTATATTTATTATTCACTTACTCTTCATAGTAACTCAGAGGCTTATAACACTCTTATTTCTGTTTTGTTGACAATACTATTAATGCACATGGAGGTTAATTGTTAAATGTTCTGCAGTTGTGACATGGTACAATCAGAGCAAGTGCTCAAGGGATGCAATATTAAACTGCAATTAGAGAGTTTTCAGATGATAATATTCTAGATCAACTCCCTCCCCTTACAGACACATATTTTTACAGATGCAAATATGAAGGCTAAAAAAGGTTGAAATACAAAGCTGCTTAGTGGTAGGTCTGGTGCTAGAATGAAAAATTGAAACAAAGTTCATGAATTCCACCTATTCAAATATTTAAGAAGGCTAATTTCCTTCTGCAATCTGGAAAGAAAACAGCCTACAATTAAACTGAATTTTTACCCCTTGTGTGTGTGTGCATGCTTGCTTAGTTGTGTCTGACTCTCCATGCAGCCCTGTGGTCTACAGTCCACCAAACTCTCCTGTCCATGCAATTTTACAGGCACGAATATTGGAGCACGTTGCCATTTCTTTCTCCAGGGGATCTTCCTGACTCAGGGATTGAACCTGCATTTCTTATGTTTCCTGCACTGTCAGGAAGATTCTTTACCTCCTGGAAAGCCCCTCCACGTCCTACCCTCCATTTAATAAAAAGTTAACTATACTGCTTTTCACTTCCAATATGGTGCCAATAGTAAAGAATCTGCTTGCCAGTGCAGGAGACACAGGTTCCATCCTTGAGCTGGGAAGATCCCCTGGAGGAGGAAATGGCAACTCGCTCCAGTATTCTTACCTGGAAAATTCCATGGACAGAAGAGCCTGGTGGGCTGCAGTCCGGGGGGTCTCAAAGACTTCTTCATGATTGAGCACACAAGCAAGCCATACTACTTTAATGTGACTGCCATTTATATCAAGGAGGTTCTTTCAATAAAAAATGATCAGGAAAATGCTACTTCCAAAATATAAGTGGAACCATGGATGAATTTAGGTAAACAAGGGAATGCAGGGCTCTGAGGCCAATCACGTGTTAATCATATGCTCTCTAACGGTATGAGAGGAACACTCATTCCAGGTCTCATGAAGCATTTCAGAGATCACTACTATCATTAAACACTTCAACGAGTGGAACTATTTGATAAAGTAATTGCAAACATTATGCTGCTCAGCTATAGCAGTCAGTAAAAATGAAGTACTATTTAAGCACTGATATTTAATCTTCACTCGCAGTTATCCAGAGAACATTAAAGAAGCCAGTGTAGGCGACATCTTTTTCAAATCCATCCAAATTCATTTCTGCAAATTTATTACATGAGAAGCATGAGTAAGTTTAAGAGTAAAATGCAGAAGTTGGTAAAAGTGCTCTGTCAAGTTGGTAAATGCTTTTATCTCCTACCTGATCACTGAGTATAAAGGAAAGAAGGCAAGATGCCAGCAGGCTGCAGGACGAAGTGGTGAGTACCAAGCGGGGATGGCCATAACTGCCATCATTTCCCTTATACTGCCTGCATGAGTATTTCTACCCTTGTAAATTCTGAAGTTTAGATTGTGAAATGTTCTGAGAAATTCTTAGTAATCATCATTACAATAATCACAGTTACACACACGAAGCATCTACATCATGGACTGGAGCTCTGATGGAAACAACGAAGTCTTTGGAGGCCCTCTGTCAAACCTCCCATGCTATTCAAGTGACACGACCAGTGTACGGGCAGTCCTACACGTGGCATGCGGACATTTCTACTACTCTAGAATCCATTTGGGTTAATCTAGTGTCTTTTGTATGCTCATCTCTGTATCAAGCACCATGTGGATTAAAAAACGTAATAGAGGACCTCAGTTCATAGAGTTCATAACTGTATTGAAGGTGCATGACTTACATCATGAAACAAAGAACCATTTGAGCTAAACATTGAACAGTTCAGTTAAAATGTGAAGGTTTCTAGCAACAACCACAGCATGGGTGCTCCAGAGAGGGGAGAGTTGTAACGGCTAGAGAAGTCAAGGGAGGAAAATTAACTAAAGCAGAAGTTAGATTGATAAAAAGAAAGGAAGAATGTCCTAAGAGGAGTAAATGAAGGTAAGATAAAATGTTATTTTCTTATCCTTAACTGACCTAAAAGACAGCTGTCTGTTTAAAGCAGTAAAAGCAACAGTGCTTTGGGTGATTCTGCCATATGAATAAGTGAAACGCATGACATCAGTGTTGTAGAGAGGACAGGGAATTTCTTACACTGCCTGTGAGGCAGTACAGTGTTATTTGAAAGCAGACTTCAAACAGTTTAATATGTATATTCTAAATTCTAAGGTAACTCTCTTTTTAAAATATAATAATAGGAGAGAAAATTCAAATTTCATAAATTAATGTTCAAAGACAAATATTTTAAAAAGGGATGGAAAAAACGATCACATTAAAGTGCTGATCATAAGATAATATATGTATTGGTACCCTTTAGACTTTGCTTTCAAATAAGCAGGTAGAACTTCTATGGGTTTTCTGGGTGACCTTGGGTATGTCAGCCTGTGGAGGATGTTGCTCTGGTGTGCCTATTCCCACACTAAAACCTTCTCTTTGGTCACTAGTTTAGTTTCTTAGAGAAGAGTCAGGGGTAAACCCTGAACTGACAGCAATAAAGAAAGCCTAGAGGCAAGTTGATCGCTACTAACAGATTAACTCAGTTACAGATTAAAGCTTAAGTCCTTTTTTATTTCTCCCCATGTAGTTTCTTACCCTTTCGGCCAGTTCCTGGATTTAATAGATGTCATGATCATGTCATCTGGTTCCCAGATGAAATAAATATCATACAGAACTGGGTTTGAGAATAGTTTAAAAGTTAGCCTAAACAAACCATTAGACTTTACTGGGACATGCTCAAAAGATCTTTCCAGCAAAGGATGCCAGAGGTGTCAAGGATTCTCTTTTCAATTTCTGGTGCCCTCACAGAGAATGGAAGGATGGTAATTTTCCAGAGTAAGGTTACTTTAGGAGGTGGAAAGCCTATATGCCTTCAAACACATCAAGAAACTTCAGCATAGCAATGTATATGGTTGCAAAATGTCTTTAGCAAATCACATTACCTGGATCTCACGGTTGGGTTCTAGGTACAATTTACTTTCTTTCCAAAATGGCCTCACTATTTCGTCCTGTCACTTTGCTTCTATGTAGTGGTGGCCACAGAGCCATCTGACTCCAGCCTTATGAACCTTACAAGGAACTAAACAGAGGGCCCTGGCCAGGGCTGGCTTGCAGGCCAGCAGATTCTCCCCGTGCATGTTTCAGGCTGCTGTGTCCTCCACTCTACCCCAACATTGACTACCCCTGCTCCCTTACACCTTCTAGGTCCTACTGCAACCTCCCATCTGCTGGGAACTAAACTCTCCCCTCCTTCCCTTTCAAAATCTGTAACTCACGTTTTTTGCTTTTTACCTCCTTTAAACTGTGGGAGACAGCAGAGACCTGTTCTTGGATTGCTTATTACCATCCTTTTTAACAGCAGACATGAAAATATAATAATGGAGAGAAAATTCAAATTTCATAAATTAATGTTCAAAGAATATTTTAAAAGGGATGGAAAAAACGATCACATTAAAGTGCTGATCATAAGATAATATATGTATTGGTACCCTTTAGACTTTGCTTTCAAATAAGCAGGTAGAACTTCTATGGGTTTTCTGGGTGACCTTGGGTATGTCAGCCTGTGGAGGATGTTGCTCTGGTGTGCCTATTCCCACACTAAAACCTTCTCTTTGGTCACTAGTTTAGTTTCTTAGAGAAGAGTCAGGGGTAAACCCTGAACTGACAGCAATAAAGAAAGCCTAGAGGCAAGTTGATCGCTACTAACAGATTAACTCAGTTACAGATTAAAGCTTAAGTCCTTTTTTATTTCTCCCCATGTAGTTTCTTACCCTTTCGGCCAGTTCCTGGATTTAATAGATGTCATGATCATGTCATCTGGTTCCCAGATGAAATAAATATCATACAGAACTGGGTTTGAGAATAGTTTAAAAGTTAGCCTAAACAAACCATTAGACTTTACTGGGACATGCTCAAAAGATCTTTCCAGCAAAGGATGCCAGAGGTGTCAAGGATTCTCTTTTCAATTTCTGGTGCCCTCACAGAGAATGGAAGGATGGTAATTTTCCAGAGTAAGGTTACTTTAGGAGGTGGAAAGCCTATATGCCTTCAAACACATCAAGAAACTTCAGCATAGCAATGTATATGGTTGCAAAATGTCTTTAGCAAATCACATTACCTGGATCTCACGGTTGGGTTCTAGGTACAATTTACTTTCTTTCCAAAATGGCCTCACTATTTCGTCCTGTCACTTTGCTTCTATGTAGTGGTGGCCACAGAGCCATCTGACTCCAGCCTTATGAACCTTACAAGGAACTAAACAGAGGGCCCTGGCCAGGGCTGGCTTGCAGGCCAGCAGATTCTCCCCGTGCATGTTTCAGGCTGCTGTGTCCTCCACTCTACCCCAACATTGACTACCCCTGCTCCCTTACACCTTCTAGGTCCTACTGCAACCTCCCATCTGCTGGGAACTAAACTCTCCCCTCCTTCCCTTTCAAAATCTGTAACTCACGTTTTTTGCTTTTTACCTCCTTTAAACTGTGGGAGACAGCAGAGACCTGTTCTTGGATTGCAAACAGTCAGACATGATTGAGCAGCTAACACTTTCAGTTATTTTCCCATGCCTGTGTTAGGTAGATGAATTTCCAACATACGAGCAGGAGTACCGATTTTACCCACTTTCACAAACCTTATGATGATAAAAACGCTTCTCTAAATACTTTCCTATCCCCTTCTTACAGCACATAGCCATAAGGCCACCCTAATCTCACTCCTGATAGCTGAAGAGAAAAATGTTAACTTATATTTTCACATTCACCTGTAGTCTTAGTAATTGTGGCAGATGCTTTGCATATATGTTGTTGATTCCTTACAAAATGTCTCATGGTCCATACAATTCAGTGAAAGTGTCAGTTGTTCAGTTACGTCGGACTCTTTGTGACCCCATGGAGTGTAGCCCATCAGGCTCCTCTGTTCATGGGAGTCTCCAGACACAAATACTGAAGTCATTCCCTCCTCCAGGGGATAATCTTGACCCAGGGAATGAACCCAGGTCTCCTGCACTGGAAGCAGATTTTTCAATACCTAAGTCATCAGGGAAGCCCCCTTACAATTAGCTTAGGTGTGAAGTTGAGTACATATGATGAGAGGAATAGAAATAAATTACCCAGAAGTCATAGCTGGAAAACCTCTAAGTCTCAATTCCCAGCCAGATCTCTGCCTAGGACTAGCAGTAAAAAGTGTGTGTGTGTGTGTGTGTGTGTCTGTGTACGCACACACATGCACATGTGTCTTAGAGCAAACAAGGAATCTAGATATAGGGGAGGCCTATAATATTTAAGAAAAAGACAGGGTTTCTGTGTAGGTGTTAATAGTCACGGCTAGCCACTTGACTGTCCCCTCTCGTACATCACTGACTCTGCTTGTACATCCCTGCAGTGACTCAGCAATTCTGAGATAACAGGAGAGAGAGAGGAGACTGTAGATTAATCTGAACTATTTGATTCACAGGTACTAAAAATGGGAGGATAAATGGAAATCTGAAAAGCCCATCAAACAATACAATTTATTATTTGCTTAGAAAAAGAGAACAATTTTCCTTTATCCACTGTTTTAAGAGTATGTTTAATAAACATTTTCATCAGGATTATAGAAATATAAAACTGTGTTTAAAAAATATAAACAAAAGCCGTCTTTCTGAAATGATCAATGATATTTGCAAGAAGTAAAAGACAGAGGGTCTTTAGCCTATAGTATTTTTGCCCTAGTTCTCTAGTCCTATCACCAAAATGATGCCAGTAGCCATGAACAGCCTTAAAGATATCACACTATTAAACTACTTACACATTGTGTTATAAGTTAAGATTAAATTTTATTTCAGACTCTTATTTCTTATTTGGCCTTAAAAGTGAGATCAAAATGAAGTAAGTGTTTTACAAACTGTAAGATAAAAACTGCATTGTTACTTTAAAAAAATTGATTTCTTTGTTAAAGAAGGAACATTTAGAATAAACATAGCAGTTTTAAAACAGCCTTTTTTTGAGGATTAGCAACAGTAGGACAATTTCTGTACAATTAATGTGTTTGGACTAAAACATTTTGAGAAAAATGTAAAAATATATTCTCTCTCATAAACCAGATTCAAAATCTTGCACCAAGCTCCAAGAATTACTAAATGCATGATGTATGTATATCCAATCTAATCATCCAACATAATATACTGGGGAGCTAACTATTACCTCCCCAATAAGTATTTACTAAAAAATAATTACAGAAGAGTAAAATTGTTCAGAATCTCTTAATAAGTTGTAAAGTCAACATTCAAATCCATGATTTGAGCCCATCATACATTCTTCACATACTGTATTTTATAGTCAAAAGTGTAGAGAAATGTTATACATAGGAGCAAGAGAAAAGATAAATAAACCAGCAATCTGGTCATTTACGAAAACATTTCTTCAAACTTTGGAGAAAAAGGTAAGTTGAATCATTAAAGATTTCACTTTCTCTTTCTTCATTTGCATACAAGAAATCAAGCCAAAAACATAAGTGGAAAATTACTTGGGTAAAATTATCTCAGATGGAAAAATGTATTGCAATATAGTTTACATAACCAAGTTTCTCTCTAAAAATGTCTGGATATATAATAGGCTGTTTATCAAAAATTAAGTGAGCTGAGATGTAGAAAGAAGGTTCAAAATGTGTTGAGCTTCAAAATTTTGAAAAACATATTCAAAACAAAGAACTGTTCTTGGGCAGTATGCATCATGTCTTAGGAAGTCTTCATTGTACTAGAAACATTAAATTATCAGAGGTTTCTTTTTTTCTTCTTTTTTTAAATTTTTACAGAGTTTTGTTGTTTACAAATATGTATAGTCCTAGATTAGTCATATGTATATCCCTTCTTGAAGCACATATCTCTGTTAGCACTCTACGCATGAATATAATAGAACACTGTGTTTTACTTGAAGGTCTGCTGTATGCAGTACATAACTGAAAGAGTTCTGATACTGCCTACTTACATTGTCTTTACCAATCTTAATTTATTATATTTTTAAAAGAGAAGGAAACAAGACACGAGACTCATCCAGTTTCTGATTGGAGTTTCAGGAGTGCTACATATTAAATGCAGTGTAACTAATAGCCTTAGAGAAAGTAGGCTCTTCCCTACAATATCCATTTTTATATTGTTTTACTGATTAGGTTGTAACAGAAAGTACTAAAGGAGGGCTTTCCTGGTGGTCCAGTGGGTAGAGAGTTTACTTTGCAGTACAAGGGATACCAGTTCAATCCCTGGCCCAGGAAGATCCCACATGCTGTGGGCGGCTAGACCAGTGTGTCCAATTAGGAGTCAGTGCTCTGGAGACCAAGCTAATTACTAAATGCATGATGTATGTATATCCAATCTAATCATCCAACATAATATACTGGGAGCTAACTATTACCTCCCAATAAGAAAAAAAAGGGCCCATAAGTTGTAAAGTCAACATTAAAATCCATGATTTGAGCCCATCATACATTCTTCACATACTGTATTTTATAGTCAAAAGTGTAGAGAAATGTTATACATAGGAGCAAGAGAAAAGATAAATAAACCAGCAATCTGGTCATTTACGAAAACATTTCTTCAAACTTTGGAGAAAAAGGTAAGTTGAATCATTAAAGATTTCACTTTCTCTTTCTTCATTTGCATACAAGAAATCAAGCCAAAAACATAAGTGGAAAATTACTTGGGTAAAATTATCTCAGATGGAAAAATGTATTGCAATATAGTTTACATAACCAAGTTTCTCTCTAAAAATGTCTGGATATATAATAGGCTGTTTATCAAAAATTAAGTGAGCTGAGATGTAGAAAGAAGGTTCAAAATGTGTTGAGCTTCAAAATTTTGAAAAACATATTCAAAACAAAGAACTGTTCTTGGGCAGTATGCATCATGTCTTAGGAAGTCTTCATTGTACTAGAAACATTAAATTATCAGAGGTTTCTTTTTTTCTTCTTTTTTTAAATTTTTACAGAGTTTTGTTGTTTACAAATATGTATAGTCCTAGATTAGTCATATGTATATCCCTTCTTGAAGCACATATCTCTGTTAGCACTCTACGCATGAATATAATAGAACACTGTGTTTTACTTGAAGGTCTGCTGTATGCAGTACATAACTGAAAGAGTTCTGATACTGCCTACTTACATTGTCTTTACCAATCTTAATTTATTATATTTTTAAAAGAGAAGGAAACAAGACACGAGACTCATCCAGTTTCTGATTGGAGTTTCAGGAGTGCTACATATTAAATGCAGTGTAACTAATAGCCTTAGAGAAAGTAGGCTCTTCCCTACAATATCCATTTTTATATTGTTTTACTGATTAGGTTGTAACAGAAAGTACTAAAGGAGGGCTTTCCTGGTGGTCCAGTGGGTAGAGAGTTTACTTTGCAGTACAAGGGATACCAGTTCAATCCCTGGCCCAGGAAGATCCCACATGCTGTGGAGCGGCTAGACCAGTGTGTCCAATTAGGAGTCAGTGCTCTGGAGCACATGTGCCCAGAGCTGGTGCTCTGCAAGGAGAGAGGTCACTGCAATGGGAGGCCCACACAGGCCAAAGAATAAAAATGGTTGAAAATACATATAAAAATAAAAGAAGCATGATGGGGGTATAGCGTTCTGATGCCTTATTTGAAACAAAAAGAACTCAAGGAAATAAGAAGCTTAATAAATATCATACAGTATGATTTCTTTCAGTAAAATCAAATTTTACTTATTTTTTTGTTTTAAATAGAATCAATTTAGAAGCTTAGCTAGACAGATGCTGGACTTCTAGGTTAGGACCTGAGGATGATATTACTACACATTAACACTCACTGTGGTGGTTCATGGAACCCAGAAACATTTGCTATTGAGTTTGTTGATCAGTAAATAACTGTCAATAATTTTTCCAGTAGCAAGGTCTCTGGTGCATTCTCCACTGATTGCACATAAGATCTCTTATTCCAATGTCCCAATAACTAAGTCATTTAAACTATATACTCATTTTTCAACTCAAATCTCATGAGTACTTGAAAACATCCTCAGGTCTAAGATTAGCATTGAATGAGTTATGCTAATTAGCATACATTCTGACTAGGTTGATTGGTTCAGGGAGAGTGAGTTTCCCCAAGTCAAGCTAACTAGACAGAGACCCAGAATGTTTGCTTGACTGTTATGGGGAGAGTAGACTTCTCATTTCATATGAACATGAAAGAATATGATATCTGAAACTGTTATGGACATCCTTATGACAACAGGAGAGGGTTAACTCAATAAGGTTAACACAGTAAGATGGAGAATGAATTGAGATAGCTAGACTCAGGTTTCGGTGACAGAATTTGAAGCCTTGCCTTGCCTAAGATAGCCTTCCCCCTGAGATTTCCAAATCATTAAGCTGACAAAAAAAATCTTTTTATCAAACAATCTGGGGTTAGGTTTTCTGTTGGTTGTCACCAATATCTTTAGCACACTTACCAAATCTTTTAGAAGGAAAGAACACTAAGTATAGGAAGAAGGCTAGAGAATTGTTAACCGAAATATAATAATTTTGTGATAAATGAGCAGGATAGACCATCCACTGAAAATGTGATATAAAGTCAGTGGGGAAAATGTTTGAACCTGTAATACCCACTTAGATATAACTAGACAGATTGTTATAGGACTAGATATTTGTAGGAAAAGAGAGTTAGTAGGTGAAAAGAGAAGAAAACACAGAAGAGTAACCAAATTGAAGGACAGGAAGATCTAGTGAAGAAAAGGAAACTGGAGGAAAAATTGATACAATGGCAGGTACATGACTGGATTGGGGGGTTCCCAAGTGGTGCACTAATAAAGAATCTGCCTGCCAAGCTTAGCTAGACAGATGCTGCGTTAGGACCTGAGGATGATATTACTACACATTAACACTCACTGTGGTGGTTCATGGAACCCAGAAACATTTGCTATTGAGTTTGTTGATCAGTAAATAACTGTCAATAATTTTTCCAGTAGCAAGGTCTCTGGTGCATTCTCCACTGATTGCACATAAGATCTCTTATTCCAATGTCCCAATAACTAAGTCATTTAAACTATATACTCATTTTTCAACTCAAATCTCATGAGTACTTGAAAACATCCTCAGGTCTAAGATTAGCATTGAATGAGTTATGCTAATTAGCATACATTCTGACTAGGTTGATTGGTTCAGGGAGAGTGAGTTTCCCCAAGTCAAGCTAACTAGACAGAGACCCAGAATGTTTGCTTGACTGTTATGGGGAGAGTAGACTTCTCATTTCATATGAACATGAAAGAATATGATATCTGAAACTGTTATGGACATCCTTATGACAACAGGAGAGGGTTAACTCAATAAGGTTAACACAGTAAGATGGAGAATGAATTGAGATAGCTAGACTCAGGTTTCGGTGACAGAATTTGAAGCCTTGCCTTGCCTAAGATAGCCTTCCCCCTGAGATTTCCAAATCATTAAGCTGACAAAAAAAATCTTTTTATCAAACAATCTGGGGTTAGGTTTTCTGTTGGTTGTCACCAATATCTTTAGCACACTTACCAAATCTTTTAGAAGGAAAGAACACTAAGTATAGGAAGAAGGCTAGAGAATTGTTAACCGAAATATAATAATTTTGTGATAAATGAGCAGGATAGACCATCCACTGAAAATGTGATATAAAGTCAGTGGGGAAAATGTTTGAACCTGTAATACCCACTTAGATATAACTAGACAGATTGTTATAGGACTAGATATTTGTAGGAAAAGAGAGTTAGTAGGTGAAAAGAGAAGAAAACACAGAAGAGTAACCAAATTGAAGGACAGGAAGATCTAGTGAAGAAAAGGAAACTGGAGGAAAAATTGATACAATGGCAGGTACATGACTGGATTGGGGGGTTCCCAAGTGGTGCACTAATAAAGAATCTGCCTGCCAATGCAGGAGATGGGGGTTCAATCCTTGGGTCTGGAAGATCCCCTGGTAAAGGAAATGCCCATGGACAGAGGATCCCCTGGTAAAGGAAAAGCCCATGGACAGAGGAGCCTAGAAAACTATAGTCCATGAGATCTCAAGGAGTCAGATGTAGCTTAGCGTGCACGCGCGTGCGCACACACACACACACCCCTACACCCACACATGCATGCACTGGGGGAGAGGACTTGATTGCAAGTTTTATGTTGAGAATCAGAGTAAGAGGAGTAGTATAATAATTGGTATTCCAGTGGAAAAACAAACAAAAAATATGGAACTCTCATATTGAGTAATTATGGAAGAATTTGATAGAACAACTACTCATACATATGTGTAAAGGCAGGATGTAGAGAAACCATGGAAATAATTCCCTGAGCACAAATGGCTCAGGGAATTCCCTGAGCACGAGTGGCAGAATATCTTGCCCATGCCTAAACGTGAAGGAGTAGAACTTACCAGAAATGAAGGATAACTCTTGCTGTCACAGTGAAAGGACCTCTTGATAGTAACTCCACATGGAGGGTGCAGGAGAAGTATGTTTCCTGACTAGATTCTGCCCCTCTCTGATCTGCATTCCCTATTGACTGAAACAAACAGGAAGCTAGAAAGCAAGGGAGCTCATTGATGGAATCTAAGCAGGTCTGTCTCTTGGGGAACAGACAAGGCTAGAGAATTGTTAACCGAAATATAATAATTTTGTGATAAATGAGCAGGATAGACCATCCACTGAAAATGTGATATAAAGTCAGTGGGGAAAATGTTTGAACCTGTAATACCCACTTAGATATAACTAGACAGATTGTTATAGGACTAGATATTTGTAGGAAAAGAGAGTTAGTAGGTGAAAAGAGAAGAAAACACAGAAGAGTAACCAAATTGAAGGACAGGAAGATCTAGTGAAGAAAAGGAAACTGGAGGAAAAATTGATACAATGGCAGGTACATGACTGGATTGGGGGGTTCCCAAGTGGTGCACTAATAAAGAATCTGCCTGCCAATGCAGGAGATGGGGGTTCAATCCTTGGGTCTGGAAGATCCCCTGGTAAAGGAAATGCCCATGGACAGAGGATCCCCTGGTAAAGGAAAAGCCCATGGACAGAGGAGCCTAGAAAACTATAGTCCATGAGATCTCAAGGAGTCAGATGTAGCTTAGCGTGCACGCGCGTGCGCACACACACACACACCCCTACACCCACACATGCATGCACTGGGGGAGAGGACTTGATTGCAAGTTTTATGTTGAGAATCAGAGTAAGAGGAGTAGTATAATAATTGGTATTCCAGTGGAAAAACAAACAAAAAATATGGAACTCTCATATTGAGTAATTATGGAAGAATTTGATAGAACAACTACTCATACATATGTGTAAAGGCAGGATGTAGAGAAACCATGGAAATAATTCCCTGAGCACAAATGGCTCAGGGAATTCCCTGAGCACGAGTGGCAGAATATCTTGCCCATGCCTAAACGTGAAGGAGTAGAACTTACCAGAAATGAAGGATAACTCTTGCTGTCACAGTGAAAGGACCTCTTGATAGTAACTCCACATGGAGGGTGCAGGAGAAGTATGTTTCCTGACTAGATTCTGCCCCTCTCTGATCTGCATTCCCTATTGACTGAAACAAACAGGAAGCTAGAAAGCAAGGGAGCTCATTGATGGAATCTAAGCAGGTCTGTCTCTTGGGGAACAGACAAGGCTAGAGCAGATTGGATGCAAGAGAATGAATGTTTGTATCCCTGCGCAAATTAAAATGTTGAAACCATATCCGCCCCCAACAAATATAATGGTGAAGACTGGGAGAGCTGCTTAAGCCATGAGGATGGAGTCCTTACAAATGGAATTAAACTTTAAGAGTACAGAGATTCCATATGTAATTTGGGATAGATGACTGAGGTTGGATAGACTCCACAACCACTGCAGTTAGAGAGGCTTGAGTGCTGTGAGACCTGAGGATTGAGCATTCATGTCACCAAAGATGATGATGGCATCCAAGGAGAGAATCCTCAAACCCTTCTGAGAATGTGGCTGAATAACAGAAGACAAGGAGTCAAAAGAAATTAGGTGGTAAGAAATATGACCCAAGGAAGTTGTTTTATATAATGAATGATGAGGACCAGTGTGTTCTGCTCCTTCTCCTATCTGTCCATTGTAGATGAATATGAAGATAAACAACTTTCCTTGAAAAGCCTAAATGCAGGTCTGTTCTAGGGAGGAAACAGATTCTAGAGATGGCAGACAGGAAAGGGATTTCAGAGCTCTGAGTCTGTTTTAACATTAAACAGCAATACCTAAGATCTTTTGCACTGCAGCCTAGAGCGCAACACAACTGAAGCACATTACACCTCTCAAAGCTACTGTTTAGAAAATTAACTTACAAAGATCTTCAGAATGGAAAAGGTACATGAGGTTTCTAAGCAGCTGTGTTGACACTGATACTAAAATCCAGATAATTGCTTACAATGATTGAAGCATTTTCTTTTAAAAAATATCCAGATAAATGAACATGCAAAGAAGTTTACAGCCAACATTTCCCATTGCCATGGAAAATGAAGAGGATAGAGAGTTACGTTCATTTTCTAAGCAACTGCTCTGTCTAATCCGTTGCTTTCAAAGACATTAATAGTGATGAGTAGCCAAAACCAGTATACATCTGGGAGAGAAAAATCACAATAGAGTAGGTTCCAAGGTGATATAAGCAGCATGGACATCTCATTTTCAGTACATACCACTGTAACTAGGGGGGAAGCAAAGCAAGGAGCTCATTGATGGAATCTAAGCAGGTCTGTCTCTTGGGGAACAGACAAGGCTAGAGCAGATTGGATGCAAGAGAATGAATGTTTGTATCCCTGCAAATTAAAATGTTGAAACCATATCCGCCCCCAACAAATATAATGGTGAAGACTGGGAGAGCTGCTTAAGCCATGAGGATGGAGTCCTTACAAATGGAATTAAACTTTAAGAGTACAGAGATTCCATATGTAATTTGGGATAGATGACTGAGGTTGGATAGACTCCACAACCACTGCAGTTAGAGAGGCTTGAGTGCTGTGAGACCTGAGGATTGAGCATTCATGTCACCAAAGATGATGATGGCATCCAAGGAGAGAATCCTCAAACCCTTCTGAGAATGTGGCTGAATAACAGAAGACAAGGAGTCAAAAGAAATTAGGTGGTAAGAAATATGACCCAAGGAAGTTGTTTTATATAATGAATGATGAGGACCAGTGTGTTCTGCTCCTTCTCCTATCTGTCCATTGTAGATGAATATGAAGATAAACAACTTTCCTTGAAAAGCCTAAATGCAGGTCTGTTCTAGGGAGGAAACAGATTCTAGAGATGGCAGACAGGAAAGGGATTTCAGAGCTCTGAGTCTGTTTTAACATTAAACAGCAATACCTAAGATCTTTTGCACTGCAGCCTAGAGCGCAACACAACTGAAGCACATTACACCTCTCAAAGCTACTGTTTAGAAAATTAACTTACAAAGATCTTCAGAATGGAAAAGGTACATGAGGTTTCTAAGCAGCTGTGTTGACACTGATACTAAAATCCAGATAATTGCTTACAATGATTGAAGCATTTTCTTTTAAAAAATATCCAGATAAATGAACATGCAAAGAAGTTTACAGCCAACATTTCCCATTGCCATGGAAAATGAAGAGGATAGAGAGTTACGTTCATTTTCTAAGCAACTGCTCTGTCTAATCCGTTGCTTTCAAAGACATTAATAGTGATGAGTAGCCAAAACCAGTATACATCTGGGAGAGAAAAATCACAATAGAGTAGGTTCCAAGGTGATATAAGCAGCATGGACATCTCATTTTCAGTACATACCACTGTAACCCATAATTATATTTTTGGTCTTCTTGACATTATCCAAGGTCAAGGATAGTGCTTCATTTAAACCAGAACAAAACAGTGTCATGTGGTTGGCATATAGTTAACAATCAGTAATTAAATGATTTGACTCAGATGAAGGAGAAATCATCCTGAACAGGAGGAAGCCTCAGCATGAAATCTAAGAACTTCTGCAATCTGGCTTCATCATAACTTGCACAGTTGTCCCCCACTGACTTTAAGAAAAAGCCAAACTGCTATAAATGTAGGTAATGCAAGGTTAGGCCAAAAGAGCCTGTAGATAGTTATATGAGATTCTGATACCTACCTATCTCTCAAGCCTTCTCTTTTTGCCTGTTCCTCTTTTTGTTGAATTACCTTCAGTTGTTTTCAGGTCGTAGCATTGTATTCCTGCTGTATCTTTTGTCTGGGAGGTGTATCTGCCTCCTCATCAATGTGTGTGTAAACAGGTTTTAAGGCTCCAGCATCTTCCCTCTCTATTCTTTCCTGTAGCCCTGCAAAATCCATTCATAAGAGAGTATACCATTCTCTGGTTGGGTACTCTATTGGTTTCATCACTGTACTATTTCTATTTCACTTATTTACAAGTCTTTGAACTACTACTGGATACCAGGCTCCTTAAAGGAATAGCCTTACATTGTATCTCCAGTAATTAGTTAAAAATATGTGCTTGTTATACGCTGGTTAAATAATATACATTTTATTTTTGCTGCTAAACAAATTCCATGTCTCAAACATCTTTGTGGAAGACAATGAACTTTCCCTCCTGTGGAAAGCAGAATAATGGTCCCATCTCCAAAGATATCTATCTCCTAGTCCTAGAGCCTGTTAATATGTTAGGCTTCAAAGTCAAATAAGTTTATATGTTGTTAAGGATGCTAGCTTACTTTAAAACAATGAGCTTATCCTGAATTACCTGGATGAGACCAATATAATCACATTAGGAGGCAGAAAAATAGAATCAAAGAAAAAGATATGTGATGATTAAAAGTAGGATCACGAAGATGCTTATGCTGCTGGCTTTGGAGATGGAAAAAGGAGATCATTAGCCAAAGATGTGGGCAGCCTCAAAAAGCTGAAGAAAACAAGGAAACAAATTCTTCCCTAGAATTTCCAAAAAGAAATGCATCCCCGTTGATATCTTGCTTTTAGCCAAGTGAGACCTGTGTCAAACTTCTAACCTACAGAAATATAAGATAATAAATGTGTTTTAATCACTAAATTTGTGATAATTTATATCAGCAATAAGAAACTGATACATTCCTTAAAGCTCTTTCTGTGATTGGTTTCTTACATATCACTAACCTCTCACTACTTAGTTACCACCTACTAAGTATATAATGGAACAAGCAAAATACTTAGCATTTTAAAGAATTGTTTCATTTAACATCCACAAATATATTGCTGAGAGGAAGGCTTTTCCCATATTTTTAACTGAGAAAACAAAAGCTTAAAGAAACTGACCTTCCCAAGATAACACAGTTAATAAATGCCAGTTTAAGATCCTTCAATACAAAAGCCTTACTCATCTTTCTGTGATCCAGTGGTCTCTGGAACCTCTAATCTGGAATCGTCCATACTCCTGCCTGTCACACAAGGAAGGAGTCCGGTGTTCCCTCAAAATGTCTTGTAGGCTCCTCTAGAATTCGTATTCTCTTATTATCCCATGGCTAATTCCTTAAGAAGCAAACTTTTAATCTCTGCTCTTAACTGTTACTGAGTAAGCTTTCTTTGATCTCTCTCTCTCCTCAAAATGGCAACAATTTCTTAGGAAGAAGCAAAATTTCAAAGCAAATTTTTGGCTTCTTGTTCCATCCTCTTTACTTGCTCCCTGGCGAGGAAGCAAAGTAACCTCACTGATGAGTGAAATTGATTGAATCTGATATCCACTGGATCACGTGATCAGGAGGGTTGGCAATGGAGGCGGGATTATTGTATTGGAAAAGTATGCAAATGTCTTTCACTTAGGCCACCGTAATCAGGGTGGTTGATCAGCTTTACACTTCTAATATTCACAAAGTAAACCAGCTGTTTCCGAAGTATGGGAGCTAAGTCAGCAGCATTAACATCACCTGAGAACTTGTTAGACATGCAAATTCTCCATCCCTGCCCCAGGTGTATTGGATCAAACACTCTGGAGCCCAGTGATGCAGTCAAACAAGCTCTCCAGGTGACTCTGATCCAAAATCAAACCTGCAAGCCAGTAGAATTAAACAGACCTTGCAGCACCCCCATGCCTACTCTAGCAGACCCAGTTAGAGTCCATTACAGCTTTACAGCTAGAAGAAAAGAAAGTCAGTAGTACATGCTTTAAATCAAGCAGTAATTTTCAGTACTGTTGACTCCATAACTCTGTATTTGGGGGTTTAAGGATGCTTTCCAGCCATTCATAAGGCCAATATTTTGAGCCTTCTTTGATGCCATTATGTGTATACTCCACTAGTTAGAATCAGTATGATGACAGGGATAAATGTTTCCTGTTGTCTAATCTTTGTCACATGGGGCATTGAGCAGAAAACCTTGAGAAAAACAAAAACAAAGCAAACATCAATGACTGCTAATTGAGATCAAGAATCACAGTGAAATATGGTGACTTTCTGAACTGCGACGGTTACAGCAGCTTGGCCATAAGCATAAGTGCTCAGAGTTGTGCTGATGTTTTTATGTAAAAGTGTCCCAAGTGTCACTTAGAAGCAACAATAAGTAGAGTTTAAGGATACAGATGTTCTACAGCCTTAGGATATGGATCTGGTGTTGCATTTCCATCCAGACTTCAGTCTTAAGGGCAAGAGTAGAAATTCCTAGGAAATCTATCAACTGGCTGATTGATTTTTAAAAACCCTCCACGTCCCCCAGCACAATCACCACTTGTCTTTTAAACTGTCTTTTGACTGTTTTTGATGCGAGTTATGGATTTCAGGACCTCAGACTGATTCCAACCTATGATTAGTATACTTTATCAATAAACAATTAACATGAGGGTAACATCATCTCCTAAACTGAGGTGCAGCCAGCCTCATGGAAACATTTTAGTTCCAAAGGCTAAGAAAGTTTAGATATTTTTGTGTCTGGAACAACTTCTCTAAGAATTGAGATTTCCAAGAGACTCAAAAAGGAAAGGAATCACATTAAAACCATGCTTTGTTCTCCTAGTTGATTCAGGATTAGTAGAGAGGTAGAAAAAAAATAATGGCAATTGAGCCAGAGAAAGAAGAATCTCCTCAAAACAAAGGTTAATTCATTGAAGTTTGGATTAGCATATGGTATGGAAAGGAAGACAATTAAACTAGGGGTTATACATTAGAGAGCATGACTGGAGGAAGAAACCAGTGGAAGGAATATTCCAAGAGAGCAAACCACCATAAGTACCTGCAACAGACTCCAGATGCAGGAACACTGTACCCTAATGATGCTCAGAGGAGGATGGAAAAGACAATGTCATTGACCTCTAGCAGTGGCAGCAGTTATTCCTTGGGCCTGAAAAATTCCAAAATGGAGTAAAGAGAAGGTTTAATGGAGGAGCACATGGCAGAAATTGTTGGTCCTGACTAAGCCTCTAGCTGTGAAACAGCAAAGCAGCTTCAGGAGTTTGCTGAGAGTGAGATACTCGGGTACATATAGATATTAAGAAAAAAACATTGTAGAGGAGAAATCCAGAAGTAGAGGAGAAAGCAGAAGAGAGTTGTCACTGTGGCAGGAGCTTAAAAATTCCTGGGAGATGAAGATGGAAAACTACAGAGAGAAAGAGTGAGAAAAGAAAGACATTCTCTTTCTCAGAGGAATTCTGATCTCCTTGATCTATGGACTGAAACTTCAATTTTCTTTTACAGTTAACATATTTTCTGTTTTCATTTCCCACTGTACTGACAGCATTCTTTATCTTGGATTCAATACATGGACAGAGGAACATATTCACAGAAAAGACTACTATTTAGGAACATGAATAAATGTTTTGGAGCCAATTAGATAAAGTACAAGATGTTACACAGCTTATCATAGCTGGAAATGATATCAAATTCCTCTAATCTCTCCCAGCCTCTATCTTTCATGCTATAGAGAAAGTGAGGGAAAATGTCATTTCAAGGAGGCATACATGAAAAGAAGGTGGCTCACTGGTAAAGAATTCACCTGCCAATGCAAGGGACACAGATGACATGGGTTAGACCCTGGGACAGCAAGATCCCTTGGAGAAGGAAATTGCAACTCACTCCAGTATTTTTGCTGGGGAAATCTTATGGACAGAGCCTGGGACGCTATAGTCCAGGGATGTCACAAAGAATTAGACATGACTGAGCGACTGAGCATGCATCCATGAAAAGAAAAAGATACAACAACTTTCGAGGAATCCAAATCACAGTGGCTACTTAAGCCGAAATACAAGTTTCAGGCAGAACAGTCTAATGAATCGCTTCTAAAGCTCTGAGTGGTCAATCCCCAGTCAAAATCCTTTAAATGAACTAAACCTTAATGTGTCTGTGTTTCATTCTTTACAACACTCAGATATGTGTTGTTTTGATTAGCTATTTTCAATTTTCAGAGTTACTTTTTAACTGTTCCTCAATTGGAGATATCTGATTGTTTAGAGTCGTAAAGGCTTAATGACATTGCCATATCACTTTAAAAAGCCATAAAGAATTTTTATTCACATTTAATTATGTTAGCTGTCCTAACTGGGTATTCATTTCATACAACTGTTCTATGCATGTACCAGTACATACAACACAGACTTTGGAAAGAGGGTTTTGGACAAATTTATGATAGTTGAATATTATTTGAGAGGATTGGAATCTTTAAAACAAATTGAAGGAACACCCATGATAATAAATCAAGAAAAGAAAAATAAAACACAAACAAATCCACTAAAGACAAGAAAAATTATCATGCCAATCAGAAGTGTGAGTTGACCTTTTTCCTATTACTTTGGAGCAAATAACATTGGATGCATCCCTTAAATAACTTTTTCTACACAATTGTTATCTTTGTCAGAGTATGAGAATCACCAGAGAGCTTTACAAAGTACTGGTGACTGGTCTTCTAAAAATACTGAGGATATTTCTTTTTCCCTAAACATGATTTTATTTCAATATCTATTACACTTTCTGTTTTATCTACTTACTGTCTTTGCCCTCCAACTCCTAAGCCCCTTGAGGTCTGGGACCTATTGTCTTTTCATCTCCGATGCCACTAATATAGGCCACTTACTATATTTTTATTATATGGATGAATAACATTCATAATGGTTTTAGAGGTGCTTTACTGTCCCTAGTGCAAAATTAGAAATTGTTCTCACTCTATTTACCACGGATAAGTGAGATACCTTTCTCCTTTATCTCCTTAGCAAGCAGAATCAACTAGTTTCCTTCTTCAAGTCAGATTGTCCTCTCTCTGAAGAGCTCCTTGGAATCACAAAGAAGTTGAAAGAAAAGAATGTTTGTTTCTCAGACTTTCTTGAATATTCTAGAGCTTATGGTTTTCAGGGACTTGAGCATTAATTGCATTCCTCCAATTTCCAGAGTTACTTTTTAACTGTTCCTCAATTGGAGATATCTGATTGTTTAGAGTCGTAAAGGCTTAATGACATTGCCATATCACTTTAAAAGCCATAAAGAATTTTTATTCACATTTAATTATGTTAGCTGTCCTAACTGGGTATTCATTTCATACAACTGTTCTATGCATGTACCAGTACATACAACACAGACTTTGGAAAGAGGGTTTTGGACAAATTTATGATAGTTGAATATTATTTGAGAGGATTGGAATCTTTAAAACAAATTGAAGGAACACCCATGATAATAAATCAAGAAAAGAAAAATAAAACACAAACAAATCCACTAAAGACAAGAAAAATTATCATGCCAATCAGAAGTGTGAGTTGACCTTTTTCCTATTACTTTGGAGCAAATAACATTGGATGCATCCCTTAAATAACTTTTTCTACACAATTGTTATCTTTGTCAGAGTATGAGAATCACCAGAGAGCTTTACAAAGTACTGGTGACTGGTCTTCTAAAAATACTGAGGATATTTCTTTTTCCCTAAACATGATTTTATTTCAATATCTATTACACTTTCTGTTTTATCTACTTACTGTCTTTGCCCTCCAACTCCTAAGCCCCTTGAGGTCTGGGACCTATTGTCTTTTCATCTCCGATGCCACTAATATAGGCCACTTACTATATTTTTATTATATGGATGAATAACATTCATAATGGTTTTAGAGGTGCTTTACTGTCCCTAGTGCAAAATTAGAAATTGTTCTCACTCTATTTACCACGGGATAAGTGAGATACCTTTCTCCTTTATCTCCTTAGCAAGCAGAATCAACTAGTTTCCTTCTTCAAGTCAGATTGTCCTCTCTCTGAAGAGCTCCTTGGAATCACAAAGAAGTTGAAAGAAAAGAATGTTTGTTTCTCAGACTTTCTTGAATATTCTAGAGCTTATGGTTTTCAGGGACTTGAGCATTCATTGCATTCCTCAAATTTTAAGACTTCTCAAGTTTCTTTGATTTGCAAAAACTGTAAATACTTATGCTTTTATTAGCTCAAGATCACTAAATAAACTCAACTTTTTTCATTAGGGGAAACAATGTGATTCCCAGGAAAGCTGAACTTCTTATCTAAATAGGAGTTGCTTTCATATTAAAATAACATTCTAAATGTATGTTTGCTTATACATATACACATATATGCAAATAGATGATAAAGAAATACTATATAGTTTCAAAAAATAAAGAAAAAATATGTTTGTGAGTTTCAAGTTCAGTTCTTATCTTATAACCCAAAACTATTAGGAAAATGCTACTCAAATTTCTAACCAGGCATATAAATTCTAATTAATAGGAACTTGGAGCTAGAAGTTAATCAAAATGTTTTGCTTGTTTTCATTTCTGTTGAAAAATTTCTGAAATGTACTATATGTTGTCATAAAAAATATAACATAGAAATAAAGCTTTTTTCTATTATTTATGAGCATTACACATATCTGAAAAAACACCCTAAATGATTATAGATTCCAAATCCTTCACTTTGCAGAAAAAAAAAGCTTGATAGTTTGTCCAAGGTACCCAGAAAATAGGTGGCAGAATCTTGATTAAAACCTTTCTTCTGACTGTAATTCTACTGCTCAAAGACAATTATATTAGAAATATTAATATTTTAGGACTCCAAGATGTAAGTTGTTTTAATAATGTAAAAGACATATATTTGTATTTATATCCATCATTATCTATAATTGTTCTGGCAAATTTTGTTTCTATTAATCATTGTGTCATTTTTAAGGAAGAACAAAGGTGTTACAGATGTTCTTTCCTGAAATTTCTACTTTAGTACAACTTCAGATTTTCTCAAATGCCTAACTCTTCACTAAAATATAGATGAAGCTCACTCTATTTACCACGGATAAGTGAGATACCTTTCTCCTTTATCTCCTTAGCAAGCAGAATCAACTAGTTTCCTTCTTCAAGTCAGATTGTCCTCTCTCTGAAGAGCTCCTTGGAATCACAAAGAAGTTGAAAGAAAAGAATGTTTGTTTCTCAGACTTTCTTGAATATTCTAGAGCTTATGGTTTTCAGGGACTTGAGCATTCATTGCATTCCTCAAATTTTAAGACTTCTCAAGTTTCTTTGATTTGCAAAAACTGTAAATACTTATGCTTTTATTAGCTCAAGATCACTAAATAAACTCAACTTTTTTCATTAGGAAACAATGTGATTCACAGGAAAGCTGAACTTCTTATCTAAATAGGAGTTGCTTTCATATTAAAATAACATTCTAAATGTATGTTTGCTTATACATATACACATATATGCAAATAGATGATAAAGAAATACTATATAGTTTCAAAAAATAAAGAAAAATATGTTTGTGAGTTTCAAGTTCAGTTCTTATCTTATAACCCAAAACTATTAGGAAAATGCTACTCAAATTTCTAACCAGGCATATAAATTCTAATTAATAGGAACTTGGAGCTAGAAGTTAATCAAAATGTTTTGCTTGTTTTCATTTCTGTTGAAAAATTTCTGAAATGTACTATATGTTGTCATAAAAAATATAACATAGAAATAAAGCTTTTTTCTATTATTTATGAGCATTACACATATCTGAAAAAACACCCTAAATGATTATAGATTCCAAATCCTTCACTTTGCAGAAAAAAAAAGCTTGATAGTTTGTCCAAGGTACCCAGAAAATAGGTGGCAGAATCTTGATTAAAACCTTTCTTCTGACTGTAATTCTACTGCTCAAAGACAATTATATTAGAAATATTAATATTTTAGGACTCCAAGATGTAAGTTGTTTTAATAATGTAAAAGACATATATTTGTATTTATATCCATCATTATCTATAATTGTTCTGGCAAATTTTGTTTCTATTAATCATTGTGTCATTTTTAAGGAAGAACAAAGGTGTTACAGATGTTCTTTCCTGAAATTTCTACTTTAGTACAACTTCAGATTTTCTCAAATGCCTAACTCTTCACTAAAATATAGATGAAGCTATGGCACGGGAGATTGAGGAGGATCTGAACAGAGGCAGCTCTTTGCAGATCAGGATGAATGTCTAATAAATACATGCAAATAGTAGTGATAAGTTTAATTATGACCTATTACAGGCTTCATCCGATTTCAAAACACACAGTAGCTTCAGCATCTCTGGAGATGAAAGAAAAGGCCCAGCCTCTCTTAGGATCTGTATCAATTGCAGTAGCCCACAGCTCAGCTGATGTTTCATTCTGAAAGAGTTTAAATTTTAGCTTCAGTTGCCTTCAGCAGCCTCTTACACCTTCCCGCCCTCTGTTTTGTATTTACCTAGGGGGCAAGAAGACCCGATCTTATAGGATAAGAAGTAGAGAAGGTTCTTCCCCTGAAACAGTAAATACTAAAAGGCACTGGAAAAAATGTACCGCAACAATGTCCCTAAACTGTAGTGAGCACCTCCTCATGAGGATCACGTGAGGGACTCAGCAAAATCAGGTGTTTTGTGCTCATTGGACACCTCCTGAATCAGAAACTCTGAAATATTAGGCTCAAGACTTTACATTTTTAGTGAGCTCACAGATAATTCTAATACACCATGGAGAACCACAGGGTGCAAAGTTTGACAGGATTATTTAAAATAATGTTATAGTACAAATGTACATGGCTTATAAGTTTATATCTTGCTGAATTCTCAGAAGTTAAACACATCCAGGAAAACAGCACCCACACCCAGAAACAGAAAGTAAGGTTTTAAATGATTATAGATTCCAAATCCTTCACTTTGCAGAAAAAAAGCTTGATAGTTTGTCCAAGGTACCCAGAAAATAGGTGGCAGAATCTTGATTAAAACCTTTCTTCTGACTGTAATTCTACTGCTCAAAGACAATTATATTAGAAATATTAATATTTTAGGACTCCAAGATGTAAGTTGTTTTAATAATGTAAAAGACATATATTTGTATTTATATCCATCATTATCTATAATTGTTCTGGCAAATTTTGTTTCTATTAATCATTGTGTCATTTTTAAGGAAGAACAAAGGTGTTACAGATGTTCTTTCCTGAAATTTCTACTTTAGTACAACTTCAGATTTTCTCAAATGCCTAACTCTTCACTAAAATATAGATGAAGCTATGGCACGGGAGATTGAGGAGGATCTGAACAGAGGCAGCTCTTTGCAGATCAGGATGAATGTCTAATAAATACATGCAAATAGTAGTGATAAGTTTAATTATGACCTATTACAGGCTTCATCCGATTTCAAAACACACAGTAGCTTCAGCATCTCTGGAGATGAAAGAAAAGGCCCAGCCTCTCTTAGGATCTGTATCAATTGCAGTAGCCCACAGCTCAGCTGATGTTTCATTCTGAAAGAGTTTAAATTTTAGCTTCAGTTGCCTTCAGCAGCCTCTTACACCTTCCCGCCCTCTGTTTTGTATTTACCTAGGGGGCAAGAAGACCCGATCTTATAGGATAAGAAGTAGAGAAGGTTCTTCCCCTGAAACAGTAAATACTAAAAGGCACTGGAAAAAATGTACCGCAACAATGTCCCTAAACTGTAGTGAGCACCTCCTCATGAGGATCACGTGAGGGACTCAGCAAAATCAGGTGTTTTGTGCTCATTGGACACCTCCTGAATCAGAAACTCTGAAATATTAGGCTCAAGACTTTACATTTTTAGTGAGCTCACAGATAATTCTAATACACCATGGAGAACCACAGGGTGCAAAGTTTGACAGGATTATTTAAAATAATGTTATAGTACAAATGTACATGGCTTATAAGTTTATATCTTGCTGAATTCTCAGAAGTTAAACACATCCAGGAAAACAGCACCCACACCCAGAAACAGAAAGTAAGGTTTTTCCCTAAGAATTTTGTTACAAGGTAAGTAGTCTTTTCATGAAAATAAAATATATTCCAAAGAAATATATTTTATTCCAAATAAAATATAATTTTTGAGTTAAAAAAAATTAAAATGCTTAAGTACAAAATAGATGTCCAAATATTGATTGCTGAACTGTATAGTAAAAACAGCCAAATCAATGAGATAGAAAAAACAAAAATTCATTCACAATAGCAACGAAGATAAGATACCTAGTAATGAAAGTGTTCAACTTCAATTTGAAACTTAATCCCAGGGCCCAGAATTAATCAAACCTGCTTGGAACTTGAACCCACGTGGCCAGGACTCAAACCCAACCAGAACCCTGCTTGGGACTTGAACCCACGTGGCCAGGACTGGAACCTAGCCAAAACCCTGGTAATGAAAATCACTCACCCAATGTCTGGACCCACTGAGGTTCAGGTTCTTCATGTCTCTTTGCAGAGAAGAATTCAGTGAGAGGCAAAGTGATAGGTAAGAAATGGATTTATTCAGATTCAGAGAAAGCACACTCCACAGACAGAGTGTGGTCCATAGCAGAGCGAATTCAGTGGCCCCCAAAACACGGCATTCTTAGCTTTTATAGGCTGGATAATTCCATATGCTAATGAGTGGGAGGATTATTCCAGCTCTTTTAGGGAAGGGGTGGAACTGTCATGGCACCTCTGGGTGTGTCATTTAGCTTGCTGACTGAGGATCAAGGTCTGGTCTGCCATCTTGGACCCATTTGATTCTAATGGGTTTATGCTGTGTCCTTGGGCTGTCATTCTTTTCAAAAAATTGTGCCCTGCCCCTTTCCCTCCTAACCCTTACAGTAATAGCATAAATACAAATATTATAGTCCTTTTAAAATAATATAACTTCACCTAGAAAAATAAAAAAATTCTTGACCAAACACAAACTGTTATGTTCCTGAAATGCATAAATGTTTTAAAAATAATGATTAACTTGAATTACTATGAAAATCTCAGTAAAATTTTACTATTTAAAGAAGTTAAACACAATCCAGGAAAACAGCACCCACACCCAGAAACAGAAAGTAAGGTTTTTCCCTAAGAATTTTGTTACAAGGTAAGTAGTCTTTTCATGAAAATAAAATATATTCCAAAGAAATATATTTTATTCCAAATAAAATATAATTTTTGAGTTAAAAAAAATTAAAATGCTTAAGTACAAAATAGATGTCCAAATATTGATTGCTGAACTGTATAGTAAAAACAGCCAAATCAATGAGATAGAAAAAACAAAAATTCATTCACAATAGCAACGAAGATAAGATACCTAGTAATGAAAGTGTTCAACTTCAATTTGAAACTTAATCCCAGGGCCCAGAATTAATCAAACCTGCTTGGAACTTGAACCCACGTGGCCAGGACTCAAACCCAACCAGAACCCTGCTTGGGACTTGAACCCACGTGGCCAGGACTGGAACCTAGCCAAAACCCTGGTAATGAAAATCACTCACCCAATGTCTGGACCCACTGAGGTTCAGGTTCTTCATGTCTCTTTGCAGAGAAGAATTCAGTGAGAGGCAAAGTGATAGGTAAGAAATGGATTTATTCAGATTCAGAGAAAGCACACTCCACAGACAGAGTGTGGTCCATAGCAGAGCGAATTCAGTGGCCCCCAAAACACGGCATTCTTAGCTTTTATAGGCTGGATAATTCCATATGCTAATGAGTGGGAGGATTATTCCAGCTCTTTTAGGGAAGGGGTGGAACTGTCATGGCACCTCTGGGTGTGTCATTTAGCTTGCTGACTGAGGATCAAGGTCTGGTCTGCCATCTTGGACCCATTTGATTCTAATGGGTTTATGCTGTGTCCTTGGGCTGTCATTCTTTTCAAAAAATTGTGCCCTGCCCCTTTCCCTCCTAACCCTTACAGTAATAGCATAAATACAAATATTATAGTCCTTTTAAAATAATATAACTTCACCTAGAAAAATAAAAAAATTCTTGACCAAACACAAACTGTTATGTTCCTGAAATGCATAAATGTTTTAAAAATAATGATTAACTTGAATTACTATGAAAATCTCAGTAAAATTTTACTATTTTAAGTTGAACTAAGTTCCTATGAAAAGTCCAGTAAAATTTTCCTCTGAGCATGAAAAATTTATTCTAAAATTCCTCTGGAAGGCAAAAAGCATATTCTCAAATTATAAGTAAAAATAAATAACTTAAAATAAATCTTATTCTACTAGGTAAATAAACATAAAAATGAATGAAAGCAATGACAAACTAGGAAAAATAATATATAGGCAATAGGACAGAATACATCTCTTCAAAATAGACCCTACTCTAGCAGTTTTCACACAAGCAGTTACAAAAGTCACCCGAGGAACTAAGAAACATTGCTGACTCTGGACCCCACCCTAGTATTTGAAAATCAAATGTGCATTCCTGCATGAGCCAAGCTCCTAGATAATGATAATCACAGGGAAAGTGAACTACATAGTTGACCTTGATGTCTCTAATTTCAGAATAACCCATAAAGAAGATGTACAGGAGGGTTAGCTGCTGCCTTTTCTAAGAACATGACCTCTTAGAGCAGAGAGATGATGTGGATAAGCAGCTACCTGGTTCATAAATCACACTAACCTGATGAAGGATATCTCCAGGCTGACATAACTCAGGAGGAGTGTTTGAATGGCCACGGCTATACAAACCCACCGACTTTTGTCTGTTCTCTTTTTGACTGTACTTATTGGTATATGGGCTATCCCTGGTGGCTCAGATGGTAAAGAATCCACCTGTAATGAGGGAGACCTGGGTTCAATCCTTGGATTGGGAAGATGCCCTTGAGAAGAGAATGGCTACTCACTACTCACATGGAATACTCTCTGTTAAGTTGGTGGAAGGTCTATGGGGCCTAGCCGTTCCAGGAGGTAGTGGTCGCAAAAGATTTCCTGCTGACTCATCACTGGTGTCCGCTACCTCCGGAATTTTCCCACCCAGATCGAGTACAGCTGACTTACGTTTTAAAATGCCTCTGTGCAGATGCAAGACCTTACCCCTGCCCTGACTTACATTTTTATCCTGAGCAGATAAAAGCCCCTTGCCCCACCTCTGGGCGCGACTTCATGGGCCCGGCTCATGGACCCGTGAACCTCGCCCGGGAGCAGGATCCCAATAAAACTTAACTTTTTGCTTATAATTTGGTCGATTTGCCTGTCTCTTGCTTTGCTGAGATCTTACACTCTCCAGTATTCTTGCCTGGAGAATTCCATGGACAGAGGAGCCTGGTGGGCTACAGTCCATGGGTCACAAAGAGTAGGACGCGACTGAGCGGCTTTCACTCACTCAGTCACTTACTCATGGGTCTATTAAAAGGAAATGATTGGAGCCCTCTTTATATATATAAATCTAAGTCTTCATGTTTATTCTCATTTACACCGCCTTATCATTCAGTAAAACACTAAGGCAGCGTTATGATTCTACCAACTACAGCAATAGGGTTTCCTTTTTCATTATCATGTCATTCAAGGAACTGAATTATAATCACTATCACAGACTAAAATAACAAGTCCTTACATAATTCTTCCTTTGTCATAATTCAAACTCCAGTTGGATGTTTTTAGTGTATGCAAACCATATTAAACACTGTAGTCATAATTACAGAACCAGAGTGTGCTTCATCATATTAATGATTTAAATGGATCAATCTGGATCTTTCTATAATTCAGCCTGGAATAACTGTTTAGACTTTTGAAAATAATCATGTTATCATCTACCATCAGACAATATACTAAAATTTTAGATAAAGAGATGAATAAAAATATAGAAGCCTGCAGGAAAACATGAAGTAAATATGAGGATCATAAAGCCTCTTAAGAGTGCATGTAAAACTTTTGTCATCATCAAAACAGTGAAAGATCTTGCTAAAGAACAAGTAAAAGATTGGACCTTCATAACATCTGAAAAAATATCATTTTAAAAGAAAATAAACTACATAAATTTTTGCATAAAACAGCATGGCCAGACACACTTGTATTATAATTAATATAGAGAGTATATACTAATTAACAAGGAAAGTAATCTGGCAATATGTATCAAGGGACACACAAACGGCTACTAGCCCCTCACTTGAAGTCCATAATTTTACTCTTAGGAATCAGAAGGAAGGCAGAATGCACAAAATGGATGTGTACCAAACATCTTTTTAAAGCAAGTAGTATCCTATGACCAGACAGGGTTCTAAAATTACAGTGGCAATTAACAGGCTATAAGCTCAAAAGGGGTGGGGCTGAGCTAACAGGACAATGATCAGAGGATAGATTGAAATCAGGAACCAAGAAGACACTCTAATAGAAACACCCCCAAAAGGGTATGATCTGCATCAACCAGCAGACCCCCATTGCGCTACTTGTTTTACTCTTAGAGGCAATCAGAGTTAAATCTGCCTGTGTTACCAGACACATGGTCTTTTCCTGTTGTTAGACGGATACCAAGGAGGAGAAAAAAACTGAAATGGAAAAGAGGAGGCACCAGGTTGATGCCAGGAGAGTCTTAGGCACAGGAGTTTCTAAAAGGGTCCTGTGAGTTTGCAAAGGATGGGAGGACATGGAGAGGTAGGAGACACTGAGCTGCTTAGAACGAAAGAAGAGTTTAAGGGTATTATCCTGGTTGAATGAAATGACAGGGATTTTATTTTCTTCTTTCTACATTTCAAGGTTAAAAAATTCAGCAATGTCCATTTAATTTTTTATAATCAGAAAAATCATTCATAAAATTAAAAAATTCCTCCACATGTTAGCTTGAAATTTTAATTCTGCCCCAGTATTCCTTAAGAAAAGAATAATCTCAAATAATATTCTGTTAGCGGTTAAGAATTTATACTATTAAAGAACAATAACCACAGAAGAATGTTTTCTCTCTTTATGAAGTAAATATGAGGATCATAAAGCCTCTTAAGAGTGCATGTAAAACTTTTGTCATCATCAAAACAGTGAAAGATCTTGCTAAAGAACAAGTAAAAGATTGGACCTTCATAACATCTGAAAAAATATCATTTTAAAAGAAAATAAACTACATAAATTTTTGCATAAAACAGCATGGCCAGACACACTTGTATTATAATTAATATAGAGAGTATATACTAATTAACAAGGAAAGTAATCTGGCAATATGTATCAAGGGACACACAAACGGCTACTAGCCCCTCACTTGAAGTCCATAATTTTACTCTTAGGAATCAGAAGGAAGGCAGAATGCACAAAATGGATGTGTACCAAACATCTTTTTAAAGCAAGTAGTATCCTATGACCAGACAGGGTTCTAAAATTACAGTGGCAATTAACAGGCTATAAGCTCAAAAGGGGTGGGGCTGAGCTAACAGGACAATGATCAGAGGATAGATTGAAATCAGGAACCAAGAAGACACTCTAATAGAAACACCCCCAAAAGGGTATGATCTGCATCAACCAGCAGACCCCCATTGCGCTACTTGTTTTACTCTTAGAGGCAATCAGAGTTAAATCTGCCTGTGTTACCAGACACATGGTCTTTTCCTGTTGTTAGACGGATACCAAGGAGGAGAAAAAAACTGAAATGGAAAAGAGGAGGCACCAGGTTGATGCCAGGAGAGTCTTAGGCACAGGAGTTTCTAAAAGGGTCCTGTGAGTTTGCAAAGGATGGGAGGACATGGAGAGGTAGGAGACACTGAGCTGCTTAGAACGAAAGAAGAGTTTAAGGGTATTATCCTGGTTGAATGAAATGACAGGGATTTTATTTTCTTCTTTCTACATTTCAAGGTTAAAAAATTCAGCAATGTCCATTTAATTTTTTATAATCAGAAAAATCATTCATAAAATTAAAAAAAAATTCCTCCACATGTTAGCTTGAAATTTTTAATTCTGCCCCAGTATTCCTTAAGAAAAAGAATAATCTCAAATAATATTCTGTTAGCGGTTAAGAATTTATACTATTAAAGAACAATAACCACAGAAGAATGTTTTCTCTCTTTATCATAGTCTGCTACTAAAAGTCCTATGAGAATGCTAGACACCAGGCAATAATTACAATTTCTTTTCTATCTAAGTCTAATTCACATAAACACCCTTTTGTTTGTATTTTCCTAGGACAACATTTGGAAAGATAATAATAGAGGGGTAAGGGATTAAATAGGATTATGAGAATTGTTTTATTCATAGATAAAAGCAAAAGAAAAGTTCCCAAGGCACTGAAACAATATAACGTAGGAAACACAATGAATCATTCCTGTCTTGAGGAGTTAAGATTTAAAATACTTTATTTTCTATTTATTTAATTGACTAATTGTAAACATTGAAAATTCAGTGAATTTAGGGGTGTAAAAAAAGTAACATGAGCTAAAGCTCTCTTTAGGAGAAAATTAATTAAGAAATAATTTAACAAAACAATGGAATAGATAATTACGTAGGATAGTACTAAAAAAGTAGAAAAGTCTTATTTAAAACATGTTGGCTATAAATTATTTTATAATTATGTTTTGAGAAGACATATATGCAAAACTGGCTTATTTCTCACTGCTAAATGGACTGTGACAATTAGTTTACATCTCTAAGACTTGATTTCCATATCTGTGATTACATTACAAAATTCTGATAAGCATCAAATAATAAAATATGTGAATATTACTTGTCATGTATAGAACATTCTATTTAATAGTATGCTTTGCACCTATTCTCAAAGAATAGCAGAATAGTTAATATAAAATGATGAGATATTAAAACTATAGTCTCAAATAAAATAAAAACCTACACTTTTCTCTTATTAGAAAGACTGAATACAACCTCTCAGAATGATAAAATCAACCAGCATATAAAGAGACTCCTAAATGGCTTTTATGGTATCATGATTTATTATAAGAAATACATAGCTTTCATCTCATCACTGTTACAAAGCTCCTAAAATTTTCTAACCAATAAGAATAATAAAGTATCTTTTCATATACATAAGAAACCCACTTCAACCACACTTGAATTTATACTAATGATGTAGATTTTGGAAAGTACTTATGGATAGGGCTTCCCAGGTGGCTCAGTGGTAAAGATTCTACCTGCCAATGCAAGAGACTCAGGTTCAATCCCCAAGTCAGGAAGATCCCCTGGAGGAGGTAGTGACAACTGACTTCAGTATTCTCGTCCAGAAAATCCCATGGACAGAAAGCCTGGTGAGAACAATCTTTGGGATTGCAAAGAGTAGGGCATGGCTTAGTGACTGAGCAATTATGAATGGGGCCTGGGTGCCATGGGAACCAACAATGGGCTTAAAGACTTGAAAATTTCAATCCCACTCCCTAACCTCTGGGGAGGGAACAAAGGCTGGAAATCAAGTTCAATCACCAATGTCCATACAGTGGGAGATAATATCATTAATATGGTGGCATAGGTGTTTCTGACTTCAGGTGCCCTCATAAGAACACCAACCAGCAGCTATCCACAGACAAGACACCTCTGTGAAAATTCCAGTACAGGATGGTAAGAATGAAGCACCTCCTCTAGATTACAGAGACTGAGAAGGACTACATTAGAACAACAAACAAGAAGGATAGCTACTTCCAACCACCTGGGCCCTCTCCCTGACTGCCACAGAGCACAGAGAGAGCCCTCCCTTATCCTCTGCCCCAACTCCAGGGTCTATGATTTCTCCAGTGGGAGAAAGAACCCAAGAAGGACATCCAGCTCCCTGAGCATTGTGGGTCTCAACCTGGGAGGGCCTTTTGGGTCTTGTCCCATGGGAATTACAAGGGTTTGACTACTAAATCAGAATGGTGCACAGAAAAGGGCCTACTGAAAGCCATGCTCAGATATGGCTGGATTGAGTTTCTCCTCCAACAGTGCTGAATAGAGAGCTCAGCCAGTAATTTTCCCATTTACAGAGCCAATGCAGGGGTCCCATCTGACTAGGGAGCTGGGTGCACACTTCGTCCTGATTCTTCCTGATTTAGGGCACAAAACAAGCCTTAACAAATTTAAGAAGTTTGAAATTATACATGCATTTTTTTCCAACTACAATTTATCGACACTAGAAATTGATACCAAGAACACAATTGGAAAATTTACAAACTGAAGAGGAGGGAATACTTTCAAACTCATTTCACAAAGCTAGTGTTTCTTTTGATATTACAGCTATGTGAGGACTCTACAAGAAAATAAAACTACAGACCAATAGCCCTGATGAATACAGATGCCGAAATTGTCAACAAAATACCAGCAAACTAAATTCAACAGTACATGTAAGGATCATATACCATGAACAAGTGATATTCAGCCCTGGGCACAAGATGGTTCACATATGAAAATCAAAAAATATGATCTATCACATTAATAGAACGAAAAATATGTCACATGATTATTTCAATAGATGTAAACAAAGTACTTGATAAATGGCACAAGTAGGATGGAGAAGAGATCAGGAAATTAGTATCAAAGATCAAGGAAATGAGAGCAAAGAGTGGCTTGCTAAGGAATGCAAGAGCTTCACTTTCACAGGAGTGTGAAAAGTATTTATATTTTTTCGTAGAAGTGGCAAAAAGAGAGTCTGGCAAAATAAACAAAAGCTAGAAGCCATGAAGGATGTTTTAAGACATGTCAAGGAGTTTGACTTTATCTCAAGAGCAATGCAAGGTCAGAGAAATACTTTAATAAGGAAGGTGTGATGTAAAGATTCATTTAATGATAATAAAAGTAATAAGAGCTACCATTGAATCCATTCTGGGATAAATATTCAAAATATATGAAGTGCTTTTCAGGATTAATTTTTTTTGGAGTACAGTTGCTTTACAATGCTATGCTAGCTTCTTGCTGTATAGCAAAGTAAATTAGTCATATGTATACATTTATTAACTCTTTTTCAGATTTCTTTCCCATTAAGGTCACCAGAGCACTGACCCATGGGAATTACAAGGGTTTGACTACTAAATCAGAATGGTGCAAAGAAAAGGGCCTACTGAAAGCCATGCTCAGATATGGCTGGATTGAGTTTCTCCTCCAACAGTGCTGAATAGAGAGCTCAGCCAGTAATTTTCCCATTTACAGAGCCAATGCAGGGGTCCCATCTGACTAGGGAGCTGGGTGCACACTTCGTCCTGATTCTTCCTGATTTAGGGCACAAAACAAGCCTTAACAAATTTAAGAAGTTTGAAATTATACATGCATTTTTTTCCAACTACAATTTATCGACACTAGAAATTGATACCAAGAACACAATTGGAAAATTTACAAACTGAAGAGGAGGGAATACTTTCAAACTCATTTCACAAAGCTAGTGTTTCTTTTGATATTACAGCTATGTGAGGACTCTACAAGAAAATAAAACTACAGACCAATAGCCCTGATGAATACAGATGCCGAAATTGTCAACAAAATACCAGCAAACTAAATTCAACAGTACATGTAAGGATCATATACCATGAACAAGTGATATTCAGCCCTGGGCACAAGATGGTTCACATATGAAAATCAAAAAATATGATCTATCACATTAATAGAACGAAAAATATGTCACATGATTATTTCAATAGATGTAAACAAAGTACTTGATAAATGGCACAAGTAGGATGGAGAAGAGATCAGGAAATTAGTATCAAAGATCAAGGAAATGAGAGCAAAGAGTGGCTTGCTAAGGAATGCAAGAGCTTCACTTTCACAGGAGTGTGAAAAGTATTTATATTTTTTCGTAGAAGTGGCAAAAAGAGAGTCTGGCAAAATAAACAAAAGCTAGAAGCCATGAAGGATGTTTTAAGACATGTCAAGGAGTTTGACTTTATCTCAAGAGCAATGCAAGGTCAGAGAAATACTTTAATAAGGAAGGTGTGATGTAAAGATTCATTTAATGATAATAAAAGTAATAAGAGCTACCATTGAATCCATTCTGGGATAAATATTCAAAATATATGAAGTGCTTTTCAGGATTAATTTTTTTTGGAGTACAGTTGCTTTACAATGCTATGCTAGCTTCTTGCTGTATAGCAAAGTAAATTAGTCATATGTATACATTTATTAACTCTTTTTCAGATTTCTTTCCCATTAAGGTCACCAGAGCACTGAGTAGAATTCCCTGTGCTATTTGGTAGCTTCTCATTAGTTGTCTACTTTATACATAGTAGTGTATATGTTAGTCCCAATGTCCCATTTCATCCCATTCCCCTTTTCTCCCTCTTGGTAACCATAAGTTTGTTGTCTACATCTGTGACTTTCCACTTTGCAAATAAATTCATTTCTACCACTTTTCTAGATTCCACATATAAGCAATATTACATGATATCATATCTGTATATGATTCGGTTTTTGTTTTTCTCTTTCTGATTTACTTCATTCTTTCTGACAATCTCTAGGTCCATCTGTGTCTCTGCAAATGGCATAACTCTGTTCCTTTTTATGGCTGAGTAATATTCCCTTTTGTATAGGTACCACATTTTCTTTATTTATTCCTCATGTCAGCTGGCATTCAGGCTGCTTTCATGTCCTGGCCATTGTAAATAATCCTTCAATGAATACTAGGGTGCATACAACCTTTCAAATTATACTTTTCTCCAGATATATGTCCAGGAGTGGGACTAATGGGTCATATGGTAGCTCTATTATACGTTTTTTTTTTTTTTTTTAATTTTTTAAATGTATTTATTTGGTTGCACTGGGTCTTAGTTATGGTATGTGGGATCTAGTTCCTTGACCAGGGACTGAACCCAGGTCCCCAGCATTGGGAGCACAGATTCTTAGCCACTGGACCACCAGGGAAATCTCTATTTTAAGTTTTTTAAGGAATTTCCATATTGTTCTCCATGAGTTTCCCTGGTGTCTCAGCAGTAAAGAAGCTAACTGCAATGCAGGAAGCATGGATTTGATTCCTCAGTCAGGAAGATCCCCTGAAGACGGGCATGACAACACAATCCAGTATTCTTGCCTGGAGAATCTCATGCACAGAGGAACCTGGCAGGCTGCAGTGCGTAGAGTCAAAAAGAGTTGGACACGAATGAAGCGACTGAGCACACATATTGTTCTCCATAGTGGCTGTACCAATTTTCATTCCCACCAATAGAGGAGGAGGGCTCCCTTTTTCCCACACCCTCTCTAGCAGTTATTGTTTGTAGATTATTCTGATGCTGGCTATTCCATTGAGAATACAATGAGGTGATACCTCATTGTAGGTTTGATTTGTGTTTCTCTAATAATTAGGGATGTCAAATATCTTTTCATGTGCCTCTTGGCCATCAGTATGTCTTCTCTGGAGAAATATCTGTTTAGGTCTTCTTTCTATTTTTGATTTTTTTTGTTAATGGAGCTGCGTAAACTATTTGTATACTTTGGAGATTAATCCCTTGTCAGTTGCTTCATTTGCAAATATTTTCTCCCATTGTGAGTCTTGTCTCTTTTTTTGTTGCTATTCATGGTTTCCTTTGCTGTGCAAAAATATTTACATTTAATTGGGTCCCATTTGTCTATTTTTATTTTTATTTTCATACTCTAGGTGGTGACTCTAAAAAGATCTTTCTGTGATTTATGTCAAAGAGTGTCCTGCCTATATATTTTTTAAAGGGGTTTTATAGTTTCCAGTCTTACATTTAGGTCTTTAATTCATTTTGAATAGCAACTCCTTTAATTTTTGCCACAATAGTATCATTTCCACTTTCTGGATGAGGAAACTGAATCTTTGTAGAGGAAGTATGCCCAGTGTTCACAACAAGAATATGACTGGGCACAACTCAAACCCAAATCTGTCTAATGTTAGGGAAAATCAGCGGGGACAGTAAAGTCCATACTAGGCTGAACCATCAGAAATTGCCAAAGACTGCAACTTCATATAGTTGAATCTGATTGTCTTATAAAATCCCCACATCTTCTGCAATTACATTGCAGTTTCATACGTGGAGCTGCCAGATGGCCATATCTAAAGAACAGAGATGTCATTTGAAATTCTCAGTCCAACTTACGTTGGCAGTCTCATACTTTCACAGATTTCCCAACCCTTAATTTTTTCTGCTTCTATGCAGGAAGCATGGATTTGATTCCTCAGTCAGGAAGATCCCCTGAAGACGGGCATGACAACACAATCCAGTATTCTTGCCTGGAGAATCTCATGCACAGAGGAACCTGGCAGGCTGCAGTGCGTAGAGTCAAAAAGAGTTGGACACGAATGAAGCGACTGAGCACACATATTGTTCTCCATAGTGGCTGTACCAATTTTCATTCCCACCAATAGAGGAGGAGGGCTCCCTTTTTCCCACACCCTCTCTAGCAGTTATTGTTTGTAGATTATTCTGATGCTGGCTATTCCATTGAGAATACAATGAGGTGATACCTCATTGTAGGTTTGATTTGTGTTTCTCTAATAATTAGGGATGTCAAATATCTTTTCATGTGCCTCTTGGCCATCAGTATGTCTTCTCTGGAGAAATATCTGTTTAGGTCTTCTTTCTATTTTTGATTTTTTTTGTTAATGGAGCTGCGTAAACTATTTGTATACTTTGGAGATTAATCCCTTGTCAGTTGCTTCATTTGCAAATATTTTCTCCCATTGTGAGTCTTGTCTCTTTTTTTGTTGCTATTCATGGTTTCCTTTGCTGTGCAAAAATATTTACATTTAATTGGGTCCCATTTGTCTATTTTTATTTTTATTTTCATACTCTAGGTGGTGACTCTAAAAAGATCTTTCTGTGATTTATGTCAAAGAGTGTCCTGCCTATATATTTTTTAAAGGGGTTTTATAGTTTCCAGTCTTACATTTAGGTCTTTAATTCATTTTGAATAGCAACTCCTTTAATTTTTGCCACAATAGTATCATTTCCACTTTCTGGATGAGGAAACTGAATCTTTGTAGAGGAAGTATGCCCAGTGTTCACAACAAGAATATGACTGGGCACAACTCAAACCCAAATCTGTCTAATGTTAGGGAAAATCAGCGGGGACAGTAAAGTCCATACTAGGCTGAACCATCAGAAATTGCCAAAGACTGCAACTTCATATAGTTGAATCTGATTGTCTTATAAAATCCCCACATCTTCTGCAATTACATTGCAGTTTCATACGTGGAGCTGCCAGATGGCCATATCTAAAGAACAGAGATGTCATTTGAAATTCTCAGTCCAACTTACGTTGGCAGTCTCATACTTTCACAGATTTAAACCCAAAGGTCCCTGGCTTAATTCTCTTCTTCCTCTGCTTCTGCCATTCCAAGTCTTTTTTTGGTCTCTTGATTTTTATCAGCCAGGAGCCTGCTGACTCTCCCCATGTGTGTTGGGACCTTTGACTTTCTACATTTTCCCTGATGTCTCTATTCTCAGTTTGTTCTTTACAGAATGAAAAAAGGGACTAATTGCAGAGTAGATCTTAGAGACACTACCCCGCAATCTAAAGAGCCTTACAGAGATCTCATAGGGGTGACACTCTCCCACAGCATTTTTTAGAGTTCTACGTGTGGCTGCTTTACCATCTCGGTATCCACTGTAGATTTCATCATCTAAGCCAAGATGAAGAAAACAAGAGACATGAAGGCATCATAAGCTGGCATTTGAATCCTACTTTACTTTCCAAGCAAGATTTCTGGCTGCTTATAAATATCAGCAGATAATATTCTGCTTAGACTTTAATCCTTGAGACTCATTTGAAATTCTAAGTAAATTTGGAATATTTGATTGATCTGTAGGTGGCTATCAATAGGATCTAAGTCTGGCCTTCATTTTGATATAGGCTCTTGACAATTAGATCAATAACCCTATTCTCCTTCCTTCATTGTTATTCCTTTCCTTCCTTTGTCCTCTGTCTCTCCAAAAGACTTCCACCAATAATTTTCTCTCCAAAAATACTCTGCAGCAGCAGTGGTTTGCAAACCTAGCTGCCTCAGATAACGACGTAATTGCTTTGGCGAAATTTGTACATGTTTATTCTATTCTATTGAAATTAAGAAATAGACAATGATAAAGAAAAAATTAACAAAAAAGTGAAATAACACTACAGAATTTATATTAAATGCTTATCATTCTAGGCATACCTGATGAATATTTGCAGATCAAAGAAAGAACAGATAGACGAGACAGATAAAGAAGGTGATAAATACAAATATGGATAAGTGAATAAATCAGTAGGGAGACAGACTAAAAGACAAAAGTAGTTTCATAAAAAGTTGATCATTTTACAATACTACTTTTTAAAAGAGAATATTAAATTTAACTTTTGCATTTAAGAGAGAAGACTAAGGGAAGCTGAAGAAATTGCTGAACCTTAAAGATATGATTCTTCCTTTCAACATACAATTTTTATATGAATAAGAAATACAGACATAGAGCAAGACTAAACATCTAGAGTTATGATTTGTTTTAAATGACAGGTTTCAATTTTAGATGGAATAATTTACTCCTCTTTTAAAAATGAGGAAATAGCACACTCCTGTCTTCTCTCCCACCCTCCTCATTTTGGTGATATAATTTTCTATATTACAGGGTTGACAGCATTTATACTCTATTCTATAACCACAATTCCTTAAGTTATTTAATCTAAGCATCTGTTTTAAGAAGATGCAAAGATAACCCCAGGCCTCTCAGCACACTTTTCTATAATTTTTTGGTTGAATGGAATTAATCATTAATTGTTTAAAAAGAAAGATTCATAATTCCTGTACTCTGTGGATTTGTATGCACTTGAAAATGTCAGTATGGTGCCTTTCGTACTAGAGAAAAAAGGTTGAAGGGATTAAAATTACTGGCTGAGGCTGCTGTAGTCATCTTCCAGCATCTGCTGAAATTGAGTGGTGGTTTAATCCTTCGGTGTTTTCTCCATTCCTTTTTTGGTTGGCAGAATTTCATCTCTAGCAGTTTCTTCAAGAATAACTTATGGGTGCTTTGGCCACCAGTACTGCACTTAAATTTGGGGGAAATGTGCTTCTCCCCAAGCTCCATACCTTAAAGCAGCTTGAACTAGCTTATCCCAGCTCATGTCTCTCCCTGCAGAACAAAGGGCACAAAGGCCCTAGGGATTCTGTGTTTGTCCTTATTCTAGATCCCACTTGGGGTGCCTGGGAGTTCAATACCCTCTGTCCAAATAGCCTGTTTCCAGAGCCTATACAGGTGTCTTCCCCAGGTCTCTTCTCCTGAGTGTGTGCCATGCCACTATATGGAGAACAAGGGGTGGCCCACAGATGACTTCTTTGTGAAAGTATGAAGAAAGCTTGGCCATGTGGTCTAAGGTATCTATCTATCCATCCAAATACACACACAAATGAGGCCCCTCATGGTATCAAATATTTATGAAGCCATCAGTGTTGCCTTGTGCTTTTTATCCATGTTCTAGTCTGTAACTCTAAGGAGCTAAAAAAAAAATATTCCTCCTAATTTAAGCTGGAGAGTTGAGAGTGTACTTGTATATTAGGCATAATCTAAATTTTTGACATTCAGTACTCTGTTTATAGTTTGTTCTGTTTCCATTAACGTAAGGTGCTAGCAAAAGTGGTTTATTTACTTGATTTTTGTTTAAAAATTTGAGTCTATTTACCTAACAAATGAAAATCAACTTGGCTACCTAAAATATTTTTATTTCTCTTTTCTCAGAACCATTTAAGCTCATTTGCCTATTGCTGAGGAAAATGTTAAAATAACCTGAAGGGTTTTTTTTCATTATTGAAGGTGACTTGCACTTTCTTCTATGATGCTTAAAGAATGATATATTTTTCTGTAATGCTCAATAACTGAACTAACGCATGTCTGGTTATTGATTATCTTATAGCATTTCAATAAGATATGTCTTTCAGTCTTCACATTCAGTTGTACCATTACTTCAGGCAATTTTGTTTTCTATTTTACTTTAAATTATTTATACTATTATTAAATTATGTTCCATAATTTAGCAGAACAATTTTTCTGTATGTGTGTTTTTTGTTAAGTATATCATGTCTATCCTATTGCTTTGATATCTTTGTTCATTTCTTAAGTTTTCATGGTAATTATATTAAGACTTTCATCCTTGAAGTAATTCAATTCCATTTTTATACAGTTTATTTTATTGCTTGCTATTTGTAATTCATCATTTTAGTTCTGTACAGTTGGATATCTGATCAGAGGTTTTTTCCCCTGAATTCTGCAAATTTTATTTAAATTTTCTTTTGGTGTTTTTTTCCCCCTTGGACTTCAATGCATTGATTTATTAAATTTTTCCTTTTATCAACTTCTTTCATAATACAAGATATTAATTAGGGCTTCTCTTTTTTATTAGATTATGTTTTTCAAGCAGTGATTCTATCTTCATTCTCTCTAAGATAAACAGGTGTTGCTATATTTGCACTTTTCAAGAAAAAAACAGTATGAAGAAAGCTTGGCCATGTGGTCTAAGGTATCTATCTATCCATCCAAATACACACACAAATGAGGCCCCTCATGGTATCAAATATTTATGAAGCCATCAGTGTTGCCTTGTGCTTTTTATCCATGTTCTAGTCTGTAACTCTAAGGAGCTAAAAAAAAAATATTCCTCCTAATTTAAGCTGGAGAGTTGAGAGTGTACTTGTATATTAGGCATAATCTAAATTTTTGACATTCAGTACTCTGTTTATAGTTTGTTCTGTTTCCATTAACGTAAGGTGCTAGCAAAAGTGGTTTATTTACTTGATTTTTGTTTAAAAATTTGAGTCTATTTACCTAACAAATGAAAATCAACTTGGCTACCTAAAATATTTTTATTTCTCTTTTCTCAGAACCATTTAAGCTCATTTGCCTATTGCTGAGGAAAATGTTAAAATAACCTGAAGGGTTTTTTTTCATTATTGAAGGTGACTTGCACTTTCTTCTATGATGCTTAAAGAATGATATATTTTTCTGTAATGCTCAATAACTGAACTAACGCATGTCTGGTTATTGATTATCTTATAGCATTTCAATAAGATATGTCTTTCAGTCTTCACATTCAGTTGTACCATTACTTCAGGCAATTTTGTTTTCTATTTTACTTTAAATTATTTATACTATTATTAAATTATGTTCCATAATTTAGCAGAACAATTTTTCTGTATGTGTGTTTTTTGTTAAGTATATCATGTCTATCCTATTGCTTTGATATCTTTGTTCATTTCTTAAGTTTTCATGGTAATTATATTAAGACTTTCATCCTTGAAGTAATTCAATTCCATTTTTATACAGTTTATTTTATTGCTTGCTATTTGTAATTCATCATTTTAGTTCTGTACAGTTGGATATCTGATCAGAGGTTTTTTCCCCTGAATTCTGCAAATTTTATTTAAATTTTCTTTTGGTGTTTTTTTCCCCCTTGGACTTCAATGCATTGATTTATTAAATTTTTCCTTTTATCAACTTCTTTCATAATACAAGATATTAATTAGGGCTTCTCTTTTTTATTAGATTATGTTTTGTCTTCAAGCAGTGATTCTATCTTCATTCTCTCTAAGATAAACAGGTGTTGCTATATTTGCACTTTTCAGTTTGCTCATGCTAAAATGAACAAATCTCTAGACAGCTTATCTGAAACCTGAACATCTTCCCCTAGACAATTTAATTATTAATTGTGATATCATTAATTATTCATCCATGTTAATATAGTCCATCTGCTCTACTCTAGCTTGAGGCCATGAGACAGAGAGAATAAATGTCCATTCAGAGGTTGCATGGGATTTTTAGCAGAAGTTTCATTTTTTCTCTTCAAAGATTTTATTAAATGTTCCTTATTATAAGTAATTTACAAATGATGTGTTTGTGTGTGTTTATATTGGGCATAAAAACCTACTCCAAGATGGTATACCCTCAGGATTCAGATCATTTTTCTATCTCAATTCAGAGTTACAGGCTTCCATCAAAGACACCCTTCATTTTCCCATTGTATTCATCTATTTCTGGTGGTTCATTTTTTAAGTCAGAGATATGTTATTCTTATTTAGTCACCAAGTTGTGTTTGACTCTTGAGAACCCATGGATTGTAGCCTGCCTGTTTCCTCTGTCCATAGGATACTGGAGCGGGTTGTGGTTTCCTTCTCCAGATCTTTTTGACCTAGGGATCAAACCCATGTCTCCTGTTTTGATAGGTACTGAGCTAGCTAGGAAGCCCAAATCGGATACATAAGCCTGCTCAGTAAATTTGGATTCAGTGTACTGGCAGTAGGGACCTCCCAAGTGGTTCAGTGGTTAAAGACTCTGCCTTCAATGCAGGACACACAGGAGATGCAGGTTCAATCCCTGGGTTGGGAAGATCCCCTGAAGGAGGGCATGGCAACCCAATCCTGTATTCTTTCCCAGAGAATCTCATGGATGGGAGAACCTGGTGGGTTACAGTCAACAGGGTCGCAAAGAGCTGAACATGACTGAAGTGACTGAGTATGCATGCACACATACTGTTGGTAGAGAATAGAATCTGTACTTTTAATCAAATTTGGAAAACTTTTAGTCATTTCTTTAAATATTTTTATGCCCCCGTCCCTTTCTGGGACTCTAGTCACACATATTTTAGCTCACTTGATATTGTCCCACACCTTACGGCTCTGCTCACTTTTTTAGTCTTTTTTTATGCTTCAATTCAGAGATTTATATTGATACAGCTTTAAATTCACTGCCTTTTCCCCCTAGCACACTCTAATCTGCTCTTAATTCCATCCAGTGTGTTTTTATCCCAGACAGTGTATTTTCAATCTCTAGAAATTTGATTTCCATCTTTAGGTCTTCTATGTCTTTCTTTACTATGCTGACACCTTCTGCTACCTTTTTGAACATATGGAATATATTCAAATAACTCTTGTAATATTCTTGTGTACTAATTCTATCTTCTGTTGTATTTTGGAGTTTCTTTCTTTTGATTAATTTTTCTTCCCTCATAATGGACAACATTGCTTCTTTGCTTGGGAGGTAATTTTTGATTAGAGGTCAAAGATCGTAAATTTTATTCTGTGTTTGGTATCGGATTTTGTTGTAGTTCTTTAAATATTTTTTAGGGATTTGTTCTGAGCCACAGTTAAGTTACTTTGAAATAATCTGAACTTTTTGAGTCTTGTATTTAAGCTTTGTTAGACTGATACAGAACAGTCTTTAATCTAGGGCTAATTTAATCTCATAAATTGAGGTTATACTCTTCTAAGAACTTTGCCTATATTAAGAGGTCTTTCCATCTTTACTTGTGAACTATTCCTGGTCCAATGTGATCCTTAGACATTGCCAGACCTGTTTCTTTATATTGTTTCCTCAGCCAACACTGGGTGATTTCCTTATATGCATGTTTTTTATCATCAATACTTTGCTATTGATGTGAGAGAGGAACCTTTGCAGTTCTCTTGAGAGCTCTGTGTCTTTTGTTCTGTTTAAATTTCCCTCCCATCACCAAAGGCTAGATACTCTCTGTAGACAGTGAGCTGGGGCAATCAGAAAGCTCACTTCATTTATTTTGGCTTCTCTCCGAAATCACCCTATTATGCTGTCTGCTGTCTAAAAACAGTTGTTTTGTGCATGTTTGTTGTTTTGTTAGTTGTTTAAAGCAGAGAGGTAAATCATGTCCCTTCACCATGTTTGGAAGCAGAAGTCCTCTCATGATACATTTTTTAAAATTTTGGCCTCTGTTTATTGGTTTATTTATTTATTTATTTTATTTTTTTAAATTTATTTTCATCCATCTTTGTTCTTTGGCCTGTGTGAGCCTCCCATTGCAGTGGCCCCTTTCGCTGCAAAGCACCAGCTCTGGGCATACATGCTCCAGAGAGCTGGCTTGTAAGTGGACACACCAGTCCAGCCGCTCCATGGCATGCACAATCTTCCTGGGCCAGGGATCGAACCGGTGCCCCATGCACTGCAAGGTGGACTGTTTACCCACTGGACCACCAGAGAAGCCCTTATGATACGTTTTTACCAAAATGTGCAAAGGGCACTTGTTCTGGGCTGAACTATTGTGCAGAAATTATTACCAAGAGTAAAATTGGCAGCAATAAAGAGAAAGGTAGCTAGGACCATCTTTAGGTCCTGGATATGAAAGATACCTCCTGGCATCATGATCCAACTTTTACAGCTCTTTCTATTCCCTAATATGCTATTTCTCCTCTCCACTCTATTTTTATTTTTCCTCTTAAACCTTGGCATGTAGCCCTTACATATCTAACACTTCCTTTAAGAGAGACTACCCATGCCTGCTAATAGAAACTACAGATAAAAGGAAAATGTCTTATTCCCCTGCAGTAGGTAGGAGAGAGAATATGTGTGCTTGTCTCCTGGCTTTAGAATTGGAGAGAGGCTTTGGCATCCTTTCCTTTATACATAATCCAATATGTAACAGCTTAACTTGGGAATTTTAGTCTTTGCCTTTCTGTCATTAAACTCTTAGATTACACAACATTCAATGAAATTATTGTAATTCAGTCATCAGTATGGACATGCTATGAGAGCCTTTTAAGGGATCAGAGTTACATCAAAACCTCATTTAAGCATAATGTACTTTCTAAAGTCATATTACCTTGATTAACTAAATTCGTAGTTCCTTTATAGATCTCATGATTTTAAATGAGTCACTTTACTTGTAATATTTTGTAATAAGGCTTAATTTACTGTCACCTTCTCTACAGTTCTGATTTGCTGCTGTTTTTCCAAAGCCCAGAAGGACGATTGGTGTATGAGAAAATAGTGCTGCTTAGAAAATAAACTAGAATACAACTTGTCATTTTATGCTCCATCTGCTCTACCATGTTGTTATTAATTAGATTCTAGGAAAGTGTCTCACTGTCCCTTAAAATGTCATATTGGACTCCTGAAGTTAAAAATAATAGTATTGCCTTGAACATATATCTTGGCATTTTAGTGTCAAAATATGAAGGTCTAAGTTCCAATTAGAGAGACACTGACCATATGTTGTGCAACACTTGATATTTACATTGAAAACCTGGGTTGAGGGCATCATAAAGTCAGGCTTCTGAAGTAAGTTTACATGTGGACAAAATCTGGCTCCTAGTGATGTCAGCTCCACTCCCAAATTTGATCAAACTGGAGAGCAACCACTTAGTGAAATTACACTGCATGTCCTCAAAGTATGTTTGTAAGACATGTCTCTTTAATGATTTCAGCCATAACTTGTTTCAGGTAAGTCACATGATGATTAGCAACGTGAGTATTAATCCCTTGGTGCCCAAATCTAGATAATTTTAACACATTAACTTACTTTCAAAGACACATATACATATGCCATCAGTGGGTTTTATCTGAAACACTTAATCCCTTGGTGCCAAAGCTACAGATAAAAGGAAAATGTCTTATTCCCCTGCAGTAGGTAGGAGAGAGAATATGTGTGCTTGTCTCCTGGCTTTAGAATTGGAGAGGCTTTGGCATCCTTTCCTTTATACATAATCCAATATGTAACAGCTTAACTTGGGAATTTTAGTCTTTGCCTTTCTGTCATTAAACTCTTAGATTACACAACATTCAATGAAATTATTGTAATTCAGTCATCAGTATGGACATGCTATGAGAGCCTTTTAAGGGATCAGAGTTACATCAAAACCTCATTTAAGCATAATGTACTTTCTAAAGTCATATTACCTTGATTAACTAAATTCGTAGTTCCTTTATAGATCTCATGATTTTAAATGAGTCACTTTACTTGTAATATTTTGTAATAAGGCTTAATTTACTGTCACCTTCTCTACAGTTCTGATTTGCTGCTGTTTTTCCAAAGCCCAGAAGGACGATTGGTGTATGAGAAAATAGTGCTGCTTAGAAAATAAACTAGAATACAACTTGTCATTTTATGCTCCATCTGCTCTACCATGTTGTTATTAATTAGATTCTAGGAAAGTGTCTCACTGTCCCTTAAAATGTCATATTGGACTCCTGAAGTTAAAAATAATAGTATTGCCTTGAACATATATCTTGGCATTTTAGTGTCAAAATATGAAGGTCTAAGTTCCAATTAGAGAGACACTGACCATATGTTGTGCAACACTTGATATTTACATTGAAAACCTGGGTTGAGGGCATCATAAAGTCAGGCTTCTGAAGTAAGTTTACATGTGGACAAAATCTGGCTCCTAGTGATGTCAGCTCCACTCCCAAATTTGATCAAACTGGAGAGCAACCACTTAGTGAAATTACACTGCATGTCCTCAAAGTATGTTTGTAAGACATGTCTCTTTAATGATTTCAGCCATAACTTGTTTCAGGTAAGTCACATGATGATTAGCAACGTGAGTATTAATCCCTTGGTGCCCAAATCTAGATAATTTTAACACATTAACTTACTTTCAAAGACACATATACATATGCCATCAGTGGGTTTTATCTGAAACACTTAAGAAATGAAGCAGTTGGGAATGAAGGGAAGAAAATGTGAGGAGAGAATACATCAGTATTTAGATTTATAGTCAATATTAACTCCTTAAACTAGTAACGGTCAATTTTCTCTTGATAGGCATTATTCAGTCTGCCAGAAGTTATCTATCATATGACAGCATCATAAAAAACTAGGGCTGAAAGAAGTAATTATGTCACCTCGTCCAACCTTCTCTCTCAACAAATAGCACCCCAAGGCTAGCTTAAGGTCAGCCAGGTAAATATTAAAATCAATGCAGCTAAAATAATAAGGTCTCCTGATTCCCAATCCAGTGTTATCCCCACCTCTGCACTTATCTGGAGTAAAAATATTTATTTAAGAGCATGACAGAATGACCATAGTGCTGATAATTTTGGCCATTCTAATAGGTGTGCAGTGTTACCTCACTGTTACTTTCATTTGTATTTCTCTGATGATATATGCCGTGGAACATCTTTTCATATGTTTATTTGCCATCTCAATATTTTCCTAGATAAATCTAGATTGATTAAAAAATAAAAAACTTACAACTTGCTTCAATTTGAACCCAGATTGAACCATCTACATACTAAGTAAGCTAACATATTAACAGTGCCAGTCACTATTCTAAGCCAATGTTCTACATATTTATATATTTAATCAATCCAGCCACCCTAACAGAGTTTCCCTAACTTGGAATTTTTTTTCACAGCACAGGACTCAGAATAGATTTTCTCCCATTTTATGAAGTAACTCACATAATGATGTTTATCTCTTTCTCCTCTAAATTTCAAAGTTGGTGGCACATTAGCTCTTCTTGTAAATTTAGCTCATTCCCCTCCCTTGGAACAAATTCTGTCCCTAATCACAGGAAATTTCAGGAACTTTAAGGTCACAGTGTAGAGAATCAAACTCCAGGCAGCCTGATTTTTGCTTCTGCTCTGGCCTTGGTTTTCAGCTTCAGGAGCTCTCCTCTTATTCCTCACACCCAAAGTCCTGGCCATTTTATCTTTCCAACTGCTTAAGTCTCTCCTTTGATTTCTTGGGTCTAGAGTTCTGTTCCTGAAACCCACTAACTTGTCCCCAGTAATTACTGCTGCCCTTCTCTTAATAGATATAACTTTAACAATATTTATAAAATCTACCTTGAAGGTTGGAGAAGTTAAGTGGTTTGTCCAAAGTTATGGTTAATGAATGGCAAACAAAGGGCACCACAGCTTGCTCCCTTGCCAGGTGAACAATAGACCCCCCGCTAAAACCACTACCATTGCCCTGGAAACTTGATGCCATTGTCACCATGTCAGAATATATCATCTTCTTCTTTGCACAAAGATCTTCTATTTCAAAGACTAGAGTGAGTGCAATTTCTTGGTTGAACCTAAGCCATATGCGCACCCTCTAACTGCAGGAAACCCTAAAAAAGCAAGTGTTATCCCCACCTCTGCACTTATCTGGAGTAAAAATATTTATTTAAGAGCATGACAGAATGACCATAGTGCTGATAATTTTGGCCATTCTAATAGGTGTGCAGTGTTACCTCACTGTTACTTTCATTTGTATTTCTCTGATGATATATGCCGTGGAACATCTTTTCATATGTTTATTTGCCATCTCAATATTTTCCTAGATAAATCTAGATTGATTAAAAAATAAAAAACTTACAACTTGCTTCAATTTGAACCCAGATTGAACCATCTACATACTAAGTAAGCTAACATATTAACAGTGCCAGTCACTATTCTAAGCCAATGTTCTACATATTTATATATTTAATCAATCCAGCCACCCTAACAGAGTTTCCCTAACTTGGAATTTTTTTTCACAGCACAGGACTCAGAATAGATTTTCTCCCATTTTATGAAGTAACTCACATAATGATGTTTATCTCTTTCTCCTCTAAATTTCAAAGTTGGTGGCACATTAGCTCTTCTTGTAAATTTAGCTCATTCCCCTCCCTTGGAACAAATTCTGTCCCTAATCACAGGAAATTTCAGGAACTTTAAGGTCACAGTGTAGAGAATCAAACTCCAGGCAGCCTGATTTTTGCTTCTGCTCTGGCCTTGGTTTTCAGCTTCAGGAGCTCTCCTCTTATTCCTCACACCCAAAGTCCTGGCCATTTTATCTTTCCAACTGCTTAAGTCTCTCCTTTGATTTCTTGGGTCTAGAGTTCTGTTCCTGAAACCCACTAACTTGTCCCCAGTAATTACTGCTGCCCTTCTCTTAATAGATATAACTTTAACAATATTTATAAAATCTACCTTGAAGGTTGGAGAAGTTAAGTGGTTTGTCCAAAGTTATGGTTAATGAATGGCAAACAAAGGGCACCACAGCTTGCTCCCTTGCCAGGTGAACAATAGACCCCCCGCTAAAACCACTACCATTGCCCTGGAAACTTGATGCCATTGTCACCATGTCAGAATATATCATCTTCTTCTTTGCACAAAGATCTTCTATTTCAAAGACTAGAGTGAGTGCAATTTCTTGGTTGAACCTAAGCCATATGCGCACCCTCTAACTGCAGGAAACCCTAAAAAAAAAGCAAGTGTCTGAGGCTTTTAACACTTCTAATGAGAGGTCAGGAAGATTTCAGATTACAAGCAATAAAACCAAACAAATATCCACTCTAATTATTGAAGAAAATACAACCTTTGTCCTTCAGTTATACTAACACTTCCAGTGCTCAAAGGAGACATGCAGCTATTGGCTTCCACACTGGACAATGAAGATATAGAGCCTTTTCATTATTGCAGAAAGTCATATTGGACAGTGCGGGCCTAGCGACACCTCTCACTGTAGTGATGTGCAGCTAAGGCCCCTAGAGGTTAATGGATTCATCAAGGTCACAGCACCCGCTATGTTCAATTAAAAACTCGACATCAAATTTCCTGACTCCCTTTTTATTGCTCTATCCATTATAGTTTAATGTCTTTCAATTTGTAAATGTTTTTCCCACATTTTCCCAATTTGTCAAAAGTGCTTTTTATTCCAAAGTCTACAGTTTATTGTATTAATTTGAAGAACTGGAAAGCTTCAGTGAAAATCCAGTAGAGCCTGGACATAATATATTCTGACTTTTTGTCTTCAAATGAATTGTTTCATAGAACACTGAGAGAATAATGTTGAAGTTTTTCCTTCAGCCAGTCATCTAAACAGGCCAAAACTCAAGGACATGTACAACACCCAAGGTTATTGGAATGTTTCTGTGTATCTTTAACATGGCTTGTTTAGAGCCAGTGGGACAAGGGTCGCGAGCTGACTGATCACATACTTACCCCAGCTTCAGGAGCTCCTCCTCTTATTCCTCACACCCAAAGTCCTGGCCATTTTATCTTTCCAACTGCTTAAGTCTCTCCTTTGATTTCTTGGGTCTAGAGTTCTGTTCCTGAAACCCACTAACTTGTCCCCAGTAATTACTGCTGCCCTTCTCTTAATAGATATAACTTTAACAATATTTATAAAATCTACCTTGAAGGTTGGAGAAGTTAAGTGGTTTGTCCAAAGTTATGGTTAATGAATGGCAAACAAAGGGCACCACAGCTTGCTCCCTTGCCAGGTGAACAATAGACCCCCCGCTAAAACCACTACCATTGCCCTGGAAACTTGATGCCATTGTCACCATGTCAGAATATATCATCTTCTTCTTTGCACAAAGATCTTCTATTTCAAAGACTAGAGTGAGTGCAATTTCTTGGTTGAACCTAAGCCATATGCGCACCCTCTAACTGCAGGAAACCCTAAAAAAAAAGCAAGTGTCTGAGGCTTTTAACACTTCTAATGAGAGGTCAGGAAGATTTCAGATTACAAGCAATAAAACCAAACAAATATCCACTCTAATTATTGAAGAAAATACAACCTTTGTCCTTCAGTTATACTAACACTTCCAGTGCTCAAAGGAGACATGCAGCTATTGGCTTCCACACTGGACAATGAAGATATAGAGCCTTTTCATTATTGCAGAAAGTCATATTGGACAGTGCGGGCCTAGCGACACCTCTCACTGTAGTGATGTGCAGCTAAGGCCCCTAGAGGTTAATGGATTCATCAAGGTCACAGCACCCGCTATGTTCAATTAAAAACTCGACATCAAATTTCCTGACTCCCTTTTTATTGCTCTATCCATTATAGTTTAATGTCTTTCAATTTGTAAATGTTTTTCCCACATTTTCCCAATTTGTCAAAAGTGCTTTTTATTCCAAAGTCTACAGTTTATTGTATTAATTTGAAGAACTGGAAAGCTTCAGTGAAAATCCAGTAGAGCCTGGACATAATATATTCTGACTTTTTGTCTTCAAATGAATTGTTTCATAGAACACTGAGAGAATAATGTTGAAGTTTTTCCTTCAGCCAGTCATCTAAACAGGCCAAAACTCAAGGACATGTACAACACCCAAGGTTATTGGAATGTTTCTGTGTATCTTTAACATGGCTTGTCTAGAGCCAGTGGGACAAGGGTCGCAAAGAGTCTGACTGTCACTCACTCATGTACTGGTGTAAGCCCTCATCTTTTCACGTAGGATTTTGAAATAGCCTCCCCTAGCTGATACCCACTTCCGTCTTTGCCCAGTCATTCTTCTGCTCACTCCTGTCCCTTGGCTTTCTGTGCCACCCAGAGGAAAAATCAAAGACCTGACAATGGCTAGCAGGTTCCTACATATTGTGCCCCACCCCCATTTTTGACCTCCTTGCCTTTCATTCTTCTATTTGGTGACTCTCTCTCTGCCACACAGCCCTTCTTGCTGATTCTTGAACATGCCAGGCGTGTTTCTGTCACTGAGAAAGAATGCTATTTTTTCTTCTAATTCTGTTCAAGATGTATCATTTGTCAGAGGTTTCCACCACTTTGAATAAATAACCACGTGTCTTTCTCCCACACCACTCCACTCCCATCCCTGGCCCTATCTCCCTTGCTCTGTTTTATTTTTCTCCATAAACTTAACACCATCTGACATTCTCAATATTTATTTGCTTATTTGTCTTCTCTCACGGACATATAAGATCCTGTGTCCAGATTTTATCTATTTTCTTCTAGATAAATGCTTGTTGATGAGTGAGTGAATGGTAAGAAAGATAAGGAAGTGAGGGTAGAGTTTCAGGACTTTATACTTGAAGCAGAAATAACTCATATTACAATCAGAAGCAGAATAAAGATTATAATGCAGATGATGAGAATGACATTAACAACTTTTTTTTTAACTGGGCACTGTCACTGTTTGCAATGCTTCATTTGATTCTCCCTCAACCATAGGATGCATGTCCTATTATTATCTCAATTTCAAAGATAAGGAAACAGAAACTTAAAAGAGTTCTGTAACTTGCCTAAAGATGCACAGTTGGTAAATGTAAAAGCTATGATTTTTAACTCATATCTGTCTCCAGAGTCTTTATTGTAAACTGTTAGTTTAACATCTTCAAGATGTATACAATTCTGGGTTAGGGTCTGCCAAAGCAAAACAAAACACAGCAAAACAGAAAGACTACTTAAAGCAAAGTCAAAGACTAAAACTAGACCCTGAGAGTTAAAAGACAGACCTCTTTATTATAATGCTATAATAGCAAGATTATAATCTTGCTTCAGTAAGTAATAATAATTAGAGGCAACAATACAAGCAAACAAAAGGCAGCTAATATATATATATATATATATATATATAAAAGAAAGTAACCTTTTAGACTTGAATTATTTAATTCTCAGTTTATTTTGCTATATTTCAAGATGTTAGTAAACTGATATATTTTTAAAATTGTCCTCATTAATCTTGGCCTGGGGGGTATTTTTCCCCCTTGGACTCTCTCTCTGCCACACAGCCCTTCTTGCTGATTCTTGAACATGCCAGGCGTGTTTCTGTCACTGAGAAAGAATGCTATTTTTTCTTCTAATTCTGTTCAAGATGTATCATTTGTCAGAGGTTTCCACCACTTTGAATAAATAACCACGTGTCTTTCTCCCACACCACTCCACTCCCATCCCTGGCCCTATCTCCCTTGCTCTGTTTTATTTTTCTCCATAAACTTAACACCATCTGACATTCTCAATATTTATTTGCTTATTTGTCTTCTCTCACGGACATATAAGATCCTGTGTCCAGATTTTATCTATTTTCTTCTAGATAAATGCTTGTTGATGAGTGAGTGAATGGTAAGAAAGATAAGGAAGTGAGGGTAGAGTTTCAGGACTTTATACTTGAAGCAGAAATAACTCATATTACAATCAGAAGCAGAATAAAGATTATAATGCAGATGATGAGAATGACATTAACAACTTTTTTTTTAACTGGGCACTGTCACTGTTTGCAATGCTTCATTTGATTCTCCCTCAACCATAGGATGCATGTCCTATTATTATCTCAATTTCAAAGATAAGGAAACAGAAACTTAAAAGAGTTCTGTAACTTGCCTAAAGATGCACAGTTGGTAAATGTAAAAGCTATGATTTTTAACTCATATCTGTCTCCAGAGTCTTTATTGTAAACTGTTAGTTTAACATCTTCAAGATGTATACAATTCTGGGTTAGGGTCTGCCAAAGCAAAACAAAACACAGCAAAACAGAAAGACTACTTAAAGCAAAGTCAAAGACTAAAACTAGACCCTGAGAGTTAAAAGACAGACCTCTTTATTATAATGCTATAATAGCAAGATTATAATCTTGCTTCAGTAAGTAATAATAATTAGAGGCAACAATACAAGCAAACAAAAGGCAGCTAATATATATATATATATATATATATATATAAAAGAAAGTAACCTTTTAGACTTGAATTATTTAATTCTCAGTTTATTTTGCTATATTTCAAGATGTTAGTAAACTGATATATTTTTAAAAATTGTCCTCATTAATAACACCCAAATTTGAATTATTTTTCTCTCATGTTCAGTTTTTTCATGAAATATGTCAACTTGACTTCTGATTCAGTTAAAGTCCATAAGTAATGCCCCTTTAAGATTGCCCCTTCAGTGAAAGATGTTGTTGTCTACGAAACAAGTGACTTCACACTGAGAAGGCTAGTGTGATAAATCGAAAGGGGCAATTATTTTAATGAAATACCTTCTGCCTGGTAGAATAGTGGTTTTTAATATTAACTGCCACTGATGAGATGGAGCAAGATGAACAATTATGTGTTATAACTGTAAACATATATTGATACAACTTAGCTGAAAGCAGTGTCAAAATATTCTTACCTATTAATCTAATAATTCAACTTCAGCTCTAGTCTGAGAATAAATGTGATATAGAAAAAGATGCATAGATGTATATACTATAACTGATTCATTATAAAAATATTAGCAGCATTCTTGCCTCTTGGTAACAGGAGGATGGTTAAGTAACTATAGGCATAGCTTGTTCTGTTCCACTTCTCTTTATGTGCTCCAAAAATATTGCATCTTTTCTTTACAAATTGAAGCTTTGTAGTAAATTTGCATTAAGCAAATTCAAAGATGCCATTTTTCCACTAATAATTATTCATTTAGTATCTTTCCATCACATTTTAGTAATTCTTGCAATATTTTAAACTTGTTCATTATTATTATATTTGTTATTGAGATACATGCTTACTGATCTTTAACGCCACTATTGTAATTGTCTTGGGGCACCACAGACACCACCTATAAGACAGTAAATATAATTAATAAATGTGACGTGTGTTCTGACTCCTCCACCAGCCATTACACCATCTCTCTCCTTCTCTTCAGTCCTCCCAGGCCCTCCATATGTTCTTGAAATTAGGCCAGTTAATAACCCTACAAATGCCCCTAAATCTTCAAGTGAAAGGAAGAGCCACACATTTCTCATTTTAAACCAAAACCTAGAGATGATTAAGCTTAGTGAGGAAGGCATGACAAAAGCCAAGATAAGCTGACAGCTGAGCCTCTTGCACCAAACAGTCAAGTTGTGAGTGCAAAGCCAATTTTTAAAAATTGTCCTCATTAATAACACCCAAATTTGAATTATTTTTCTCTCATGTTCAGTTTTTCATGAAATATGTCAACTTGACTTCTGATTCAGTTAAAGTCCATAAGTAATGCCCCTTTAAGATTGCCCCTTCAGTGAAAGATGTTGTTGTCTACGAAACAAGTGACTTCACACTGAGAAGGCTAGTGTGATAAATCGAAAGGGGCAATTATTTTAATGAAATACCTTCTGCCTGGTAGAATAGTGGTTTTTAATATTAACTGCCACTGATGAGATGGAGCAAGATGAACAATTATGTGTTATAACTGTAAACATATATTGATACAACTTAGCTGAAAGCAGTGTCAAAATATTCTTACCTATTAATCTAATAATTCAACTTCAGCTCTAGTCTGAGAATAAATGTGATATAGAAAAAGATGCATAGATGTATATACTATAACTGATTCATTATAAAAATATTAGCAGCATTCTTGCCTCTTGGTAACAGGAGGATGGTTAAGTAACTATAGGCATAGCTTGTTCTGTTCCACTTCTCTTTATGTGCTCCAAAAATATTGCATCTTTTCTTTACAAATTGAAGCTTTGTAGTAAATTTGCATTAAGCAAATTCAAAGATGCCATTTTTCCACTAATAATTATTCATTTAGTATCTTTCCATCACATTTTAGTAATTCTTGCAATATTTTAAACTTGTTCATTATTATTATATTTGTTATTGAGATACATGCTTACTGATCTTTAACGCCACTATTGTAATTGTCTTGGGGCACCACAGACACCACCTATAAGACAGTAAATATAATTAATAAATGTGACGTGTGTTCTGACTCCTCCACCAGCCATTACACCATCTCTCTCCTTCTCTTCAGTCCTCCCAGGCCCTCCATATGTTCTTGAAATTAGGCCAGTTAATAACCCTACAAATGCCCCTAAATCTTCAAGTGAAAGGAAGAGCCACACATTTCTCATTTTAAACCAAAACCTAGAGATGATTAAGCTTAGTGAGGAAGGCATGACAAAAGCCAAGATAAGCTGACAGCTGAGCCTCTTGCACCAAACAGTCAAGTTGTGAGTGCAAAGCCAAAGTTCCTGAAGGAAATGAAGATAGCTACTCCAGTGGACACACAAATGATAAGAAAGCAAAATAGCCTTATGGTGGATATGGAGAAAGTTTTAGCTTTCTAGACAGAAGTCAAACTAGCCATAACCTTCCCTTTAGCCAAAGCCTAATTCAGAGCAAGGCTCTAACTCTCATGACTTCTATGAAGGCTGAGAGAGGTGAGGAAATGAAAAAAGTTCAAAGCTGGCAGAAATTGACTCGTGAAGGTTAAGGAGAGAAGCTCTGTCCACAACATAAAAGTACCAGGTGAAGCAGCAAGTTCTGATGTTGAAACTGTAGTAAGTCATCCAGAAACAGCAAGATAGTTAATGAAGTGAGCTATGCTAAACAATGGGTTGTCAATGGACACAAAACATCCTTCTATTGGAAGAAGATGCCTTGTAGGACTTTCACAGGTAGAGAGGAGAAGTTATTACCTGGCTTCCAATGACAGGCTGATTTTATTATTAGGAGCTAATGCAGCTGGTGATTATAAATTGAAGCCAATACTCATTGACTGTTCTGAAATCTTAAGATTCTTATGAATTACGTAAATCAACTTTCCCTATGCTCTATAAATGGAATAACAAAGCCTAGATGATGGCATATTTGCTGACAGCATGGTTTACTAGATATTTTAAGTTCGCTGTTGAGACCTCCTGCTTAGAAAGAAGATTCTTTCAAAAATATTATTGTTCATTGACAATGTTCATGGTCACCTGCGAAGCTGTGGGGAGTTTATTGAGATACATGCTTACTGATCTTTAACGCCACTATTGTAATTGTCTTGGGGCACCACAGACACCACCTATAAGACAGTAAATATAATTAATAAATGTGACGTGTGTTCTGACTCCTCCACCAGCCATTACACCATCTCTCTCCTTCTCTTCAGTCCTCCCAGGCCCTCCATATGTTCTTGAAATTAGGCCAGTTAATAACCCTACAAATGCCCCTAAATCTTCAAGTGAAAGGAAGAGCCACACATTTCTCATTTTAAACCAAAACCTAGAGATGATTAAGCTTAGTGAGGAAGGCATGACAAAAGCCAAGATAAGCTGACAGCTGAGCCTCTTGCACCAAACAGTCAAGTTGTGAGTGCAAAGCCAAAGTTCCTGAAGGAAATGAAGATAGCTACTCCAGTGGACACACAAATGATAAGAAAGCAAAATAGCCTTATGGTGGATATGGAGAAAGTTTTAGCTTTCTAGACAGAAGTCAAACTAGCCATAACCTTCCCTTTAGCCAAAGCCTAATTCAGAGCAAGGCTCTAACTCTCATGACTTCTATGAAGGCTGAGAGAGGTGAGGAAATGAAAAAAGTTCAAAGCTGGCAGAAATTGACTCGTGAAGGTTAAGGAGAGAAGCTCTGTCCACAACATAAAAGTACCAGGTGAAGCAGCAAGTTCTGATGTTGAAACTGTAGTAAGTCATCCAGAAACAGCAAGATAGTTAATGAAGTGAGCTATGCTAAACAATGGGTTGTCAATGGACACAAAACATCCTTCTATTGGAAGAAGATGCCTTGTAGGACTTTCACAGGTAGAGAGGAGAAGTTATTACCTGGCTTCCAATGACAGGCTGATTTTATTATTAGGAGCTAATGCAGCTGGTGATTATAAATTGAAGCCAATACTCATTGACTGTTCTGAAATCTTAAGATTCTTATGAATTACGTAAATCAACTTTCCCTATGCTCTATAAATGGAATAACAAAGCCTAGATGATGGCATATTTGCTGACAGCATGGTTTACTAGATATTTTAAGTTCGCTGTTGAGACCTCCTGCTTAGAAAGAAGATTCTTTCAAAAATATTATTGTTCATTGACAATGTTCATGGTCACCTGAGAAGCTATGGGGGAGTTTACTGTTTGATTAATGTTGTTTTCATGTCTGCTAACACAATATTCATACTGCAGCTCATGAATCAAAGAGTAATTTCGACTTTTAAGTATTGTTTAAGAAATACATTTCATAAGAGTATAACTGCCAGAGATAGTGATTCCTCTAATGGATCTGGGCAAGTCAACTGAAACCTCCTGGAAAGGATACATCATTCTAGATACTATTAAAAATAGTCATGATTCATGTGAAGTCAAAATATTAATAATAAGAAAAGTTTCAAAGAAATTTATTCCAACTCTCATAGGTGACTTTGAGTGGTTCAAGACTTAAGTCGAGGTAGTCACTGCAGAAGTGAAAATAGCAGAAGAGCTAAAATAACATGGATACTGGGTGAAGCAGGTTGACATAGAAGGAGAAACAGCATATGATATGCTTAATATGTGGAATCTAAAAAAAAGATACAAATGAACTTAGCTTCCAAAATAGACTCACAGACTTAGGAAATAAATTTATATTTGCCAGGGGAAAGGATGAGGGGAAGGAACAGTTAGGGAGTTTTCAATGGACATATATATATATATACACACACATATACATACATATATATATACACACACATATACACTGCTATACTTAAAATGGATAACCACAGTGGAATTCTGTTCATTGTTGTGAGGCAGCCTGGATGGAAGAGGAGTTTGGGGAGAATGGATACATGTATATGTATGACTGAGTCTCTTCACCGTTCACCTGAAACTACCACAATACTGTTTGTTGATTGGCTATACACTGATATGAAATAAGAAGGTTCTTTAAAAAATAAAATAAAATTACACATGTAACCTAGAGATGTGATTGCACTGCTATAATCTTATGATAAAACTTAATGGATAAGGAGTTTTTTCTTGTGGATGAGTAGCAGAAGTGGTTTTGTGAGATAGACTCTCCTGGGAAAGATGCTATGAAGATTGTTGAAATGATATCAAAGGACTTAGACTATAGCATAGAGACAAAATAGCAGCAGAGTTGCTATTAACTCCAAGTTTGAAAGAAGATCTACTATGGGAGAAGTGTTATAAAACAGCATTTCATGCTACAGAGAAATTACTCATTAAAGGAAGAGTGTATCAATCAGGAAAACTGCACTGTTGTCTTATTTTAAGAAATTGTCACAGCCAACCCAGTCTTCAGCAATAAGTACCCTGATCAGTCAGCAGACATCAACATCAAGACAGGACCCTCCACCAGCAAAAAGATTACAACTCACTGATGGCTCAGATGATGGTTAACATTTTTAAGCAAGAAAATATTTTTAAATTAAGAAATGTACATCATTTTTAACACATAATGCTGTTGCACAGTTAACCTACAGTATAGTGTAAACATAACCTTTATGTGTGCTGGGAAACTAAATATTTCATGTGATTTGCTTTGTCGAGCTATTTGTTTTATTGTGGTGATTTGGAACTAAAGCTATAATATCTCTGAGACATGCCTATTTGTTACTTAAGATAAAATACCATACTGCTGTTGAAAGATATTAAGTGTATTTCAACCATACCAGAGTAAGAGGTCAACAGGAAAGAAACAGAAAATGCTTGTCTCTCAGTAACAAATGTGAGGTGATAGTTTTCATTCTACATTTTGTATTTCAAAAGTGGTTTACAAGGAAGCATAAAACATTTGTATAATTTACAACTTTATATTTAACTTGGGGAAAAAGGAACATTAAATATGCCTAAAATTCCAACAAACTATTTGTTCATAGACTTCCAATGAGCTAGTAGCCTAGTTTCAGCAGAGAAACTATTTCTTCTATTTTTATTCTATTTCTATTCTACTCTGTTTCTCCTCTGACATTGAGGTGAAAAGCGTAATGATGCATCACACTTATGTCAAACTGTACTATTACTTCTTAAAAGAAAGTGAGAAGAAAGGAAGGATGAAAGAAGAAAGAGGAGAAGAAATATGGAGGAAAGAGAGAGGAATAGGGAAGAAGGGAGAGAAAGAGGAAGAAAAAGGCATTTCTGACAAAATGGAGTGATCATAGATTTTCTATTGGCTCTGTGAATCTGGGAAAGAAACCAAATTTCTTGGCGCTTTGGTTTTGACAAAACAAAAGTAGTGGTAAATTTTGGTGTAGTCATTCACAGCATGAAGACCGTGACTTGATTGTAAAGCATATAGTCTGGATTCAAATCGTGGCTCCACCACACATCAGCTGCATAATCTTGAACAAATTAACTAACGTCTCATCTCAGTTTTCTTTTGCAGATCTAGGTTCAGGAGAAGAAAACATTAGATTCTTGGAAGTTTTATTCTTAGAAAAATGTCTGATGCAAAATAGGTATTATAAAATGTCATCTCCTGTTACTAACCTTACTGGATCATATTCACTTAAGAATCTCACTGATGGCTCAGATGATGGTTAACATTTTAAGCAAGAAAATATTTTTAAATTAAGAAATGTACATCATTTTTAACACATAATGCTGTTGCACAGTTAACCTACAGTATAGTGTAAACATAACCTTTATGTGTGCTGGGAAACTAAATATTTCATGTGATTTGCTTTGTCGAGCTATTTGTTTTATTGTGGTGATTTGGAACTAAAGCTATAATATCTCTGAGACATGCCTATTTGTTACTTAAGATAAAATACCATACTGCTGTTGAAAGATATTAAGTGTATTTCAACCATACCAGAGTAAGAGGTCAACAGGAAAGAAACAGAAAATGCTTGTCTCTCAGTAACAAATGTGAGGTGATAGTTTTCATTCTACATTTTGTATTTCAAAAGTGGTTTACAAGGAAGCATAAAACATTTGTATAATTTACAACTTTATATTTAACTTGGGGAAAAAGGAACATTAAATATGCCTAAAATTCCAACAAACTATTTGTTCATAGACTTCCAATGAGCTAGTAGCCTAGTTTCAGCAGAGAAACTATTTCTTCTATTTTTATTCTATTTCTATTCTACTCTGTTTCTCCTCTGACATTGAGGTGAAAAGCGTAATGATGCATCACACTTATGTCAAACTGTACTATTACTTCTTAAAAGAAAGTGAGAAGAAAGGAAGGATGAAAGAAGAAAGAGGAGAAGAAATATGGAGGAAAGAGAGAGGAATAGGGAAGAAGGGAGAGAAAGAGGAAGAAAAAGGCATTTCTGACAAAATGGAGTGATCATAGATTTTCTATTGGCTCTGTGAATCTGGGAAAGAAACCAAATTTCTTGGCGCTTTGGTTTTGACAAAACAAAAGTAGTGGTAAATTTTGGTGTAGTCATTCACAGCATGAAGACCGTGACTTGATTGTAAAGCATATAGTCTGGATTCAAATCGTGGCTCCACCACACATCAGCTGCATAATCTTGAACAAATTAACTAACGTCTCATCTCAGTTTTTCTTTTGCAGATCTAGGTTCAGGAGAAGAAAACATTAGATTCTTGGAAGTTTTATTCTTAGAAAAATGTCTGATGCAAAATAGGTATTATAAAAATGTCATCTCCTGTTACTAACCTTACTGGATCATATTCACTTAACATGTCATTTTTCTCAATATCCTTCTTTTATAGCTGCACAGTTCAAAGCTCAACATGGATATCACTGGGTTTGAAAGCAAAGTATCAACTGATCTGTATTAATTTCACAGGAGAATTGTTTTCCTTGCCTTCTCCAACTTTTAGAGGTTGCTGACACTCCCTGGCACATGACTTTCCTCCATCTCTAAAACCAGTAACTGTGGGTTGAATCATTCTCATACTGTTGTCTCCAGCTTAGTGCAGACAAGAAAGATTCTCTGTATTTAAGGACTTGGGTGATTTCATTGATTTCTCCTTCTCACTGTCTTTAGTCTTAGCCACATTTGCCATGTAAAGTAACATACTCACAGGTTCTAAACTTCAAGGCATGGACATCTTTGGGGGTCATTATTATGGCAACTATACCTTCTTATTCTCTACTAATATAGACATACACTGAGTGACCTCACCATATCTTTTTTTTCATTTCTATACAATAAAGAAATTTTATAATGTCACAATTTTAGCTAAAATATTTTGTCTTAACCATTATCTGTAAGGGGAAGAGAGACTCATGGGTTTCCCCCCCACCCCCGCACCCATGATTTATGAGAACACTAAGGGCTATATATTTCATGATCTAATTTCTAGAAATTATCAGATTAAAAGAAAAGATGGTCCTTCAAGCTTTCTCCAAAATGAATGATAGTGACTTTGCATGTCTCTTGAGGCAAGTAGCCAGGAAATCTCTAATGATGGACAGACGAGGCTGCTGCTCATTCCTGAGCAATGCTCAGACCAAATATCTCCCCTGCTTTTTGTTGCAGAAAATTCATGTCATGATATAGTCCTCATTATTTAAAAAACTAAGGGCTTCCCTGGTGGTCCAGTGAGTGAGGACACCGCCTTGCAGTGCAATGGGGCACCAGTTCGATCCCTGGCCTGGGAAGATCCCATGTGCCGCGGAGCAGCTGAACTGACTGTGTCCAATTACCAAGCCAGAGCTCTGGAGTCCATGTGCCCAGAGCCTGTGCTCTGCGACAACAGAGGCCACTGCAATGGGAGGCCCACCCGGGCCAAAGAACAAAGATGGATGAAAATAGATAAATGAAAAGACCAATAGAAATGGCCCGCTTACCCCTCTTCCTCCCCAACCTCCCGCCCCCACCAAAAAAAGATTAAAAAAAAAAATTAACTAAGTACAAAGGATCATTTTAAGAACATAAATGTTATTAAAGATGATTAAAACCATCATTAATACCATGGCCCAATTGCCCTTGGAAAATGTGGAAATGGTGGTGAGGGGATAAGAAAAATTCTGGAAAGAATAGTTAAGGTGCAGGTTGAAGGTCACCTAGGAACTCCAGGAAACTGATGGACAGTGGGGATCTTAAAGAATACTCATCACAAATTCACTGTGTAGCCAGAGAATGAGGAAGGTACTAGACACACTCACTCTGTGTCTCACTAAATTACCAGAAGTTGGTGCAGTGGCTGCTCCAAGGCATGAAATCCTGCTTGTGGGGACTCTGCAGAGCACAAGATTGTGTGAGCACCAACAAAAGCAGCAACTATTTACTGGCCACTAATTCTGTGCTAGATATCAAGTTAGACTTAGGCAAGTTGCTCCCCCTCTCCAATACTCAATTTCTATGAGAATATAAAATTGGGACTCAAGTACACAAAGTACTCTGTGGATTATATGAGGTCATATCTGAGAAAATATACTGTAAAATTAAATGTATGACACAATAGCATATTATCCATGTTTCTACCTCTGTATTATATCTTCAAATGAACTGTAAATATGACCATTTATATTCTATGCATGCTTTTTTATAAACTTGAAGAAGGATTATTACCACTGATAGAAAAAAGAAAAAACGGGGGGCAGAAGGAAGGGAAGGAGAGATGAATAGAAGAAAAAGAACAAAGAAACTACAGATTTAAAGACTAAATGGCATGCCTATTTTTCCATTTGCATACAGAAACATTTAGTAAAAAATCTACAAGCAGAAAGACTGGTTTCATGTTAATTTGTAGCTCTCAATACTATCCAGGTTAGCCCTTTAAACAGAAATTCTCACAACAATGGAAAGTCTCCTACAGAATTGTCATGGGCCATATACAACATGAGATCCAAATTTGTGGCACATCTCACACACAGACACAAATACCTACTCATACACAAATATACTATTTTGGATGTGACAATGTGAACCAGTAGAAGGAAAGCTAGGTGGAGTCAGAATACCAACTTGTTACTTCCTTAGACCATAGATTTTTGTGTATCCCTGGACCAGTCCCTCTGGACCTCATCAATAAAACTGAGAGTTGGAATAGATCACTTTTAACTTCTAAAACTGCATTAATTTCATGTCAAAACCAATTTATAAACTGAATTCATTTTTCAAAGCAAACAGTATCAAACTCCCAAGGTAAATATTATAACTATAACTGAACTTGAGCAAATAATGAAGAAATAATAAGGCAATGAGAAAATAACAGACTTGTACTACCTTTTCACATTTCCAGCTGTCTTGCTACCTTCAAGCTGTCCTCGAAAGTGTAACTAGAAACATTTGGAAAAAATGGAATGAAGGCACCCTTTCCTTCCTCTCACTATGATAACCACAGTCTACCTCAGACAGTGCCATCTTCATCTCTGATAAGTCCTTATAGACTACATGGAATGAGGGATTCTGAGAATATCTAATAATCTATCTCAGCTTTGTCATTACTAAACTCCATCTAAGCCACCCAGCCCCTTAATAATGTTTATTTTGACCACCCCAAAACACCATGATTACCTATCTTTTCTCATGATTAATTTTTTTCTTCATAGTCTTAGACTCCTAAAATATTACATAACAATCTAAGAGATTATTCTTTTTTAAGAACAGAGGTCAACACCTCCATTGTTTTGCCACCCTGCACAGTGCTTCAGGTACAGTAGAGATTGACTATTAACACAGGAGTTAAAATAAATTCACTGGACAAACTGAATTGGTTAGAACAAAGCACGTCTATTAGTTTTTCTAATCCTGTCAGATTTGGCTGCAGTTGCATAAGCTGATTTTTCCATTTGCATACAGAAACATTTAGTAAAAAATCTACAAGCAGAAAGACTGGTTTCATGTTAATTTGTAGCTCTCAATACTATCCAGGTTAGCCCTTTAAACAGAAATTCTCACAACAATGGAAAGTCTCCTACAGAATTGTCATGGGCCATATACAACATGAGATCCAAATTTGTGGCACATCTCACACACAGACACAAATACCTACTCATACACAAATATACTATTTTGGATGTGACAATGTGAACCAGTAGAAGGAAAGCTAGGTGGAGTCAGAATACCAACTTGTTACTTCCTTAGACCATAGATTTTTGTGTATCCCTGGACCAGTCCCTCTGGACCTCATCAATAAAACTGAGAGTTGGAATAGATCACTTTTAACTTCTAAAACTGCATTAATTTCATGTCAAAACCAATTTATAAACTGAATTCATTTTTCAAAGCAAACAGTATCAAACTCCCAAGGTAAATATTATAACTATAACTGAACTTGAGCAAATAATGAAGAAATAATAAGGCAATGAGAAAATAACAGACTTGTACTACCTTTTCACATTTCCAGCTGTCTTGCTACCTTCAAGCTGTCCTCGAAAGTGTAACTAGAAACATTTGGAAAAAAATGGAATGAAGGCACCCTTTCCTTCCTCTCACTATGATAACCACAGTCTACCTCAGACAGTGCCATCTTCATCTCTGATAAGTCCTTATAGACTACATGGAATGAGGGATTCTGAGAATATCTAATAATCTATCTCAGCTTTGTCATTACTAAACTCCATCTAAGCCACCCAGCCCCTTAATAATGTTTATTTTGACCACCCCAAAACACCATGATTACCTATCTTTTCTCATGATTAATTTTTTTCTTCATAGTCTTAGACTCCTAAAATATTACATAACAATCTAAGAGATTATTCTTTTTTAAGAACAGAGGTCAACACCTCCATTGTTTTGCCACCCTGCACAGTGCTTCAGGTACAGTAGAGATTGACTATTAACACAGGAGTTAAAATAAATTCACTGGACAAACTGAATTGGTTAGAACAAAGCACGTCTATTAGTTTTTCTAATCCTGTCAGATTTGGCTGCAGTTGCATAAGCTGAGTTTTCTCAAGTCTGCCTTTGCTGAATTAGAATTTAGATTTCTAAAGGACACAGCATTTAACTAGATGCATATTATTTTCACATAGGCCTCTCGAATCAGCTTCAGCAATTTGTCGACTACAGTTCTTTTATAGTTGAGTTTCTTTCTTATAAAGGTAAGGCTTTTTGAAAATTCCAAATGAACAGTTTCTCTCTTTTGAAAGGTATCCAATAAGAGTTGTCTTCTTATCTAGCTGTCTCAAAATCTGGAGAGTAATGAAACTGGTTCAGTGTAAGGATTGGCAGACACACCAAAATGGATTTGCCCTTAAATGTGTGATGTGAGATTCCAGAAAGACAAATGGATGGGAGATGGGAACTGTGCCTATTCAAGAGCAGTGATAATTTTGCCAGAAGAAAAGGAAAAATAAACATCCACCAGTCAGAAGCAAGTGCAGTGTTATCCCAGGAACAGACTGGAGAAAACTGGCAAGTCACGTGAGCTGGAATCTCAGGAGAAGGTTTGTATTTACATCCTTCCTACTGGTCTGGTCAGCTTGCTCAGAAGGCCATAGAGTTCGCTCAAAGTGTTAATCACCCTGTTTTCAAAAACTAAGGCTGTAATGCACCTAAACCACTGGTTCTACCAAGCTGGAAATAAAAGCATTAGAGTTGAACTCACAGGGAAACATTACAATTCATTCTCTTCTGCAATTCATTCCAGATAAAAAGATTGGAAAAAGTCCATGATTATTAATAAATAAATATGAATGAGTGTCAGAGTTCACTGTAGAAAATCTTCCCAATTCTTGGACTGTGCTATAATAACTTCAAATGAACCTGGTCAAATACGTATAGACAGAAGTTGAATTTTTCCTCCAAAACAAAACAAACAATAAAAGCACGTGTCTAGAGTAGATTGTACAAATACACACTGTCTTATTCAAATCACACATTTCAAATCTGTATCCATCATTGGTTGGTCATAAATCTTCCTAATATGTTGTGAAATGCAAAAGCACTACAGAACACTTCAGAAACATTTGAGGTAATACTTGAAAAGCGTTTGTTGAATAAATTGAAGAACGTTAACATTTAGTTAACAATAGATTGAAAAGACATTAAATAGAATAAAAAATTGTATATTTCCGCCTTAGAGGGAAGGAAAACAACACAAACTAATTCTGGAATCTAATCTCAATGTCTGTGATCCCCTTTCCATTCTATCCAATGCTCCCAGTAAGAATATTGTACAATCTCTTCCTGCCTTCACAACCAAACTTCTTAAAGCAACATTTGACTCTGGCTGCACTTGTTAAATAAATTACTCATTCTTCAATTTGCTGTAATTTTTATTCTATCCTGACTTCTCCACTAAAACTGCTCTTCCTATAGATATCAAACTACTCCCAAATTGTTTAATTTACTCCTATTATTCCTCACCACCATTTGCCCATTCTCCCTTACAGACACTCTCCTATCATGGCCTCCATGATCCAGACCTCTCCTGAATTCTCCCACCTCCCCAGGAGGTCTTTCTTGGAATTCTTTGGGAGCACAGTTTCTTTTACCCATTTTTTAAAAAATGTTGGAGTAACCTCAAAGTTCATCTAGCTGTATGGCTTCAAATCTCAAAGTGTTTTTTTTTTTTTTTTTCCAACACAGACCTCTTTTTTCAGCAATGTAATCCAATTTTCTCTGAAAACCTCCGCTCATAAATTCCATGAGCATAATATTTTCAAAGCTCAACATATCTTCTCTTAGAGAGTCATATCTTGGTATCCACAAGGGGTTTGTTCCAAGACCCCCACAGATACCAAAATCTACAGATGTTCAGGTCCCTTATGTAGAATGTAGTGTTTGCATGTAGTCTACTCACATCCGTCTGTATACTTTATTGTGACCCCATGAACTGCAATGCAGTATAGCAGGCTCCTCTGTCCTCCACTATCTCCCAGAGTTTGCTGAAATCCATCATCTCTAGATTACATATAATACCTAGTATCATGTAAATGCTATGTGAATAGTTACAAATACAAAGATAATGCTGGGTAAAGAGTTTCCAGGGCATGATAAATTCAAATTTTCACTTCTGGAACTTTCTGAAATTTTTTTCAAATAGTTTTGATCCAAGGTTGGTTGAATCCATGGATGCAGATTCTGCAGATACATAGGGCTGATGGTATTCCCTATCCGACTCTCTATTGTTAGACATCCAGATCATAAAGTTGGTTTAAATAAGAATAAAAATTGAAAAATTATTTCCGCCTTAGAGGAAGGAAAACAACACAAACTAATTCTGGAATCTAATCTCAATGTCTGTGATCCTTTCCATTCTATCCAATGCTCCCAGTAAGAATATTGTACAATCTCTTCCTGCCTTCACAACCAAACTTCTTAAAGCAACATTTGACTCTGGCTGCACTTGTTAAATAAATTACTCATTCTTCAATTTGCTGTAATTTTTATTCTATCCTGACTTCTCCACTAAAACTGCTCTTCCTATAGATATCAAACTACTCCCAAATTGTTTAATTTACTCCTATTATTCCTCACCACCATTTGCCCATTCTCCCTTACAGACACTCTCCTATCATGGCCTCCATGATCCAGACCTCTCCTGAATTCTCCCACCTCCCCAGGAGGTCTTTCTTGGAATTCTTTGGGAGCACAGTTTCTTTTACCCATTTTTTAAAAAATGTTGGAGTAACCTCAAAGTTCATCTAGCTGTATGGCTTCAAATCTCAAAGTGTTTTTTTTTTTTTTTTTCCAACACAGACCTCTTTTTTCAGCAATGTAATCCAATTTTCTCTGAAAACCTCCGCTCATAAATTCCATGAGCATAATATTTTCAAAGCTCAACATATCTTCTCTTAGAGAGTCATATCTTGGTATCCACAAGGGGTTTGTTCCAAGACCCCCACAGATACCAAAATCTACAGATGTTCAGGTCCCTTATGTAGAATGTAGTGTTTGCATGTAGTCTACTCACATCCGTCTGTATACTTTATTGTGACCCCATGAACTGCAATGCAGTATAGCAGGCTCCTCTGTCCTCCACTATCTCCCAGAGTTTGCTGAAATCCATCATCTCTAGATTACATATAATACCTAGTATCATGTAAATGCTATGTGAATAGTTACAAATACAAAGATAATGCTGGGTAAAGAGTTTCCAGGGCATGATAAATTCAAATTTTCACTTCTGGAACTTTCTGAAATTTTTTTCAAATAGTTTTGATCCAAGGTTGGTTGAATCCATGGATGCAGATTCTGCAGATACATAGGGCTGATGGTATTCCCTATCCGACTCTCTATTGTTAGACATCCAGATCATAAAGTTGGTTTAAATTAAAGCCTTGCACCAAATTAGGTACTCATCAAATGTTTTGTAATGCATGTGAATGGATGAAATATACATTCTTTATAAAATTCATATTTTAAAAAGGTCATTGAAAAATCATTTGGAAATTAAAAGTAAGATCTAGAAAGTATATTAAATCAAGTCTAGACTAATACCTGAACAAGTAGTTAGTGGCTATTGTTACTAGAACTCCATTCTTCCATCACTTCAGCTTGTGCTGTTTGTATGTAATAAGTACATTAACAACTGACAAAACAATACTCAATAATAAGTATTAAAAGTTTCTCGTCAAGTGTTCTCTCCCCTGATTCCCTGGATACTTCTAATTCTCTTAGCTACTCTGACCAAGTTGGAGTAAAATTCATTGCATCTCTATTCTCTATTGGGCATTCATATGTGTTATATCTTTTGCTTCCTATACCAACCCCAAAATACAGTTTCTCTCTAACTTCAGTTTACAGATGAGGAAGTGAAAGAAACTGCCTCAGGTCACAGTCTTGAAGTTGTGGAGAAGAACACAAGCTACATACAGATTCTATTATTTTGCTAGTATCCCTCTGCAGTACCACTTAGTTCTTTATAGAGTTCATGCTTACAGGACGTGTTCTGTGATTTCTTAAAAGATATGCATCCTTTCTGGTTTTAAATAACTGACCCAACCAAAGTGAAGCTAAGAAATGCTATTTCTCTTTATTGTCAGTGGCCAAATCTAAGAACAGGTAAAAATTTTGGTTGTTCTTAAAATTTCAACCAAAATCTCGTAAGAAATTTAAACTTTTCATAGCACGCTATAAACTCGTTTAAATACCCTGTAAGATTTCCAATGCAAAAGAGTTTCCAGGGCATGATAAATTCAAATTTTCACTTCTGGAACTTTCTGAAATTTTTCAAATAGTTTTGATCCAAGGTTGGTTGAATCCATGGATGCAGATTCTGCAGATACATAGGGCTGATGGTATTCCCTATCCGACTCTCTATTGTTAGACATCCAGATCATAAAGTTGGTTTAAATTAAAGCCTTGCACCAAATTAGGTACTCATCAAATGTTTTGTAATGCATGTGAATGGATGAAATATACATTCTTTATAAAATTCATATTTTAAAAAGGTCATTGAAAAATCATTTGGAAATTAAAAGTAAGATCTAGAAAGTATATTAAATCAAGTCTAGACTAATACCTGAACAAGTAGTTAGTGGCTATTGTTACTAGAACTCCATTCTTCCATCACTTCAGCTTGTGCTGTTTGTATGTAATAAGTACATTAACAACTGACAAAACAATACTCAATAATAAGTATTAAAAGTTTCTCGTCAAGTGTTCTCTCCCCTGATTCCCTGGATACTTCTAATTCTCTTAGCTACTCTGACCAAGTTGGAGTAAAATTCATTGCATCTCTATTCTCTATTGGGCATTCATATGTGTTATATCTTTTGCTTCCTATACCAACCCCAAAATACAGTTTCTCTCTAACTTCAGTTTACAGATGAGGAAGTGAAAGAAACTGCCTCAGGTCACAGTCTTGAAGTTGTGGAGAAGAACACAAGCTACATACAGATTCTATTATTTTGCTAGTATCCCTCTGCAGTACCACTTAGTTCTTTAACTAGAGTTCATGCTTACGCAGGACGTGTTCTGTGATTTCTTAAAAAGATATGCATCCTTTCTGGTTTTAAATAACTGACCCAACCAAAGTGAAGCTAAGAAATGCTATTTCTCTTTATTGTCAGTGGCCAAATCTAAGAACAGGTAAAAATTTTGGTTGTTCTTAAAATTTCAACCAAAATCTCGTAAGAAATTTAAACTTTTCATAGCACGCTATAAACTCGTTTAAATACCCTGTAAGATTTCCAATGCAAAAACAATTTACTGAGCATTAGATATAAGTGTTAAATAAACATCCATCTAACAGACTCCAAAGCACACATCTGCCAAGAAGATGACTCTTCAAGATGTCTATCAGTCCCACCCATTTGACAAGACAGCTCCTTTATCTTACTTAGTTTCCTTAAAACTTTCAAAAGCTGTTCTCTATCATAGTTATACATCAAAGATTTCATACAAGAGGAAGCAACTTATTTTTATGAAATCATGATTTGGCATGTGTCAGCTCTTATTTTCTAGAGCTAAAGCTTTTACAGACCATATAGTGAGTTCTAACAGTCCTTCTCTTTTTTAATTCACATCTTATTGTCTGTAGGAAACACAATTAATCTTTCTAGGGAAATCATGTTACAATTTACTCTTTAATATGTTAAATAGTAAACACTTTTCAATAATTTACTTTGCTTTTGAATGGCTATACGTTAATGGCTATAAATTAATGTAGCAAATTCACAAGGTTAAATTTTAAAAAAGCCACTTCCCTCTCCCTCTAATAAAGAAAAATAGTTCTGAATCCACATGTCACTTTTAAATGGGTTCAAATTTTAAAGTTCAAAGAAAGAGAGAATATGATCATTCCAACTGAATAAAGACTAGAGGAGATATAAGGTTATAATTTTGAATACTGAATCCCACAGAAACAATTACATTATCTTCCAAAGCCATATAATGCACTATCAATTCTTCTGTGTCTTTTACTGAATTATGAATTCAATTCTGATTTTTTCTTTTGCCTTAGTAGCCTGTACTTACTAATTTCTCTGTAGCACTATCACTTCAACTTATGCAAATACAGTTGAACATTGACAGAAATATCAAGTAAATAGGAAACAATTCATATTTTTCGTCTCTTTCTCAAACAGGGAACATGGTGATTATGAGATTAGAAATGGATAGATACATATTTGAATCTAGACTCTGCTAGCTGAAGAGAAGTATGACCTTTGGGCAAGTTCTTGTTGCTCAGTCTCTGAGTCATGCCCAACTCTTTTGTGACCCCATGGATTGTAGTCTGCCAGGCTCTTCTATCCATGGGATTTTCCAGGCAAGGATACTGGAGTGGGTTGCCATTTCCTTCTCTGCGGGCTCCTCCCCTATCCAGGGATTGATCTGTGTCTCCTACATTGGCAAGTGGATTCTTTACAGCTGAGCCACCAGGAACCCCCAGGAAAGTTCTTAGCTCTTGTTAAATAACTTAACTGAGATGAAGCTCATTAATATTTTTATCCTTTGAGTTTTTCACATCTTAATAGAACTTATTATACTGTGAGAGTTAAATGGATAAAATTTATAAAGCACCTGGCACATAACTGACACTCAATAATTATTGGTTGCATTCCCTAATTTCTTGTTTATATCCCTATGAACAGAAATCTATTTAAAGACTAAAAACAGGACCTGCCTGGTGGCCCATTGAGTAAACAGTCCACCCTACAGTGCATCAGGCACTGGTTCAATCCCTGACCCGGAAAGATCCCACATGCCATGGTGCGACTGTACCTGTGTGTCCACTTAGGAACCAGTGCTCTGGAGCGCATGTGCCCAGACATGGTACTCTGCAATGAGAGAGGCCACTGTAATGAGAGGCTCACACATGCCAGAGAATAAGAGTGGATGAAAAATAAATATAAATTAAAAAGAGGCATGATGGGGAAAATAAAAAGAACCAATTAAAAAAAAAGACTAGAGGGCTTCCCTGGTGGTCCAGTGGGTAAGGACACCGCCTTGCAGTGCAAGGGGCGCCGGTTTGATCCCTGGCCTGGGAAGATCCCACGTGCCGCGGAGCGGCTGGACGGATGTGTCCAATTACTGAGCCGGAGCTCTGGAGCCCATGCGCCCAGAGCCGGTGCTCTGTGACAACAGAGGCCACTGCGATGGGAGGTCCACAAGAGCCAAAGAACAAAGACGGATGAAAATAGACAAATGAAAGACCAATAGAAGTGGCCCGCCCTTTCTCCTCCCTCCCCACCCCACCCCCCAATAAAGAAATAAATAAAATAAATGTTAAAAAAAGACTAGAAACAATAACTCCACTTATTATATCGTCTTTTGTTAGTACTCGCTCTCTTTTTGGTGGGAAAAAAACCCTATATTACTTTTTAATAAGCACTCAGAGCAGAAAAAAAGTTAAAAGATTGCATATTATGAAACTGAAGGGATTAATGTTTTATCCTCCTTAAATGGGGAATTTATACAAAGAAAGAAAAGGAGAGACATTTTTGAAACTTAAGTATCAAGAAACATTATATGAGCATAAATTTTGTCTATGTTTGAATGAATTCTCAGTGAATCATGTTGTCTTCTGTGGAAGGTTCCTCCTTCACAGCCTCTGTGTTTTCATTAAGTCCCTTGGAAGTAATGTTTTGCTTGTCTAACCTCGAAATAATTTAATATACAATCTCTTTATATAATCCAAACTTTACTGCATCCAAATCTGAAGGAAAAAATCTAGTAACCACTTGCAGACTAAGAAAATAACTTACTGATCATTCACTCCAATTGACCAAAAACAGTACCAAGCTGGAGCTTAAAGACAAATTTCACAGTCAGTCCTCTAACTTTTCAGGTGGGCTAGTTCTTTTTAAGTTCTAAATTATTAGATTTTTGTGCTGAATAAAATCTTCCTTACAGTTATTTCTTCTAACTGATTTTCCTTCTGTCCTGGGGAATAATACAGAATATAGAGGCTTCATCTTCCTGGTTTATATAGCTATTCTCTCTTCCTTTTCCTTAGAATATACCACCTGGGTATTTATCTGGAGGATCAGCCATCACCAATATTCAGTACATTTGGGTCTAGTAGTGTTGATGACTATTATCTCTAGAGTCGGTCTCTGATCTAAACATGGACTCACAGTGCTATCATAATCATAGTTATTAATTCGAGAATGAGCATGAAACCTAATTCTGAGCAGAACTTTTACTTTGGAATGTTGAGCACAAGAGACACTCATAGTTTCAGAAAACTTGAAGGTGTAGCTCCTCTGCCCATTATCTTGCCCATTGGGAAGAAAGAGATTCTATGTGAATGGAGCCAACAAAGAAAGAGGAAGGTGGAAAGAAAAAGTGACTTCCAGCCAAGTAGAGATTTTACTTATATTAACTAAAACTTCCTTTTCTCCCCTTAAGTTTGCTTAAATGTTAAAAAAAACTAGAAACAATAACTCCACTTATTATATCGTCTTTTGTTAGTACTCGCTCTCTTTTTGGTGGGAAAAAAACCCTATATTACTTTTTAATAAGCACTCAGAGCAGAAAAAAAGTTAAAAGATTGCATATTATGAAACTGAAGGGATTAATGTTTTATCCTCCTTAAATGGGGAATTTATACAAAGAAAGAAAAGGAGAGACATTTTTGAAACTTAAGTATCAAGAAACATTATATGAGCATAAATTTTGTCTATGTTTGAATGAATTCTCAGTGAATCATGTTGTCTTCTGTGGAAGGTTCCTCCTTCACAGCCTCTGTGTTTTCATTAAGTCCCTTGGAAGTAATGTTTTGCTTGTCTAACCTCGAAATAATTTAATATACAATCTCTTTATATAATCCAAACTTTACTGCATCCAAATCTGAAGGAAAAAATCTAGTAACCACTTGCAGACTAAGAAAATAACTTACTGATCATTCACTCCAATTGACCAAAAACAGTACCAAGCTGGAGCTTAAAGACAAATTTCACAGTCAGTCCTCTAACTTTTCAGGTGGGCTAGTTCTTTTTAAGTTCTAAATTATTAGATTTTTGTGCTGAATAAAATCTTCCTTACAGTTATTTCTTCTAACTGATTTTCCTTCTGTCCTGGGGAATAATACAGAATATAGAGGCTTCATCTTCCTGGTTTATATAGCTATTCTCTCTTCCTTTTCCTTAGAATATACCACCTGGGTATTTATCTGGAGGATCAGCCATCACCAATATTCAGTACATTTGGGTCTAGTAGTGTTGATGACTATTATCTCTAGAGTCGGTCTCTGATCTAAACATGGACTCACAGTGCTATCATAATCATAGTTATTAATTCGAGAATGAGCATGAAACCTAATTCTGAGCAGAACTTTTACTTTGGAATGTTGAGCACAAGAGACACTCATAGTTTCAGAAAACTTGAAGGTGTAGCTCCTCTGCCCATTATCTTGCCCATTGGGAAGAAAGAGATTCTATGTGAATGGAGCCAACAAAGAAAGAGGAAGGGTGGAAAGAAAAAGTGACTTCCAGCCAAGTAGAGATTTTACTTATATTAACTAAAACTTCCTTTTCTCCCCTTAAGTTTGCTTAGGTTGGATTTACTGTCACCTGTAGTCAAAACAATCATGATTTAAAGATGTATATCAACACTTTCTGTGTATTTGAACATTGCTATTACTTCCTTTCCATAGTCCTATTATTTCAGACAAACATTCTCATTATCTTTAATTTCCAGTCATTTTGAAAATTTTACCAAATCTTTTTCAATTTTATTACTGTGTTCCTTAATATCTACTGAATAAAAAAAGAATGGAACTCCAAAAGGTTTCTGGCACAAATTGTAAGAAAGAAAAATACAAAAAAATCTTCCTAAAAATGTTGTTTCATGTCAATTAACGTACCAACTTCAAATTTGTCTTCTCATCAATAAGTTAGATTTCCAAAGGACCTCTATTTGGGAACACTTTGTTAGCAGCTAAAGTTATCATGCATTTCTATCCAACTATATTTGTTTGTTAATATTCTCTTATTATAACTTTTTAATCAACTTTTAAAAAGTCACCAATTAATTTAAGATTACACAGTTTTTGACTTAACTAAATACACACTGGTGTACTATGTGCAATTTTGATGCTACATCTGAAGCTCATAAAAGCAGCTGAGATATAGTCCCTTAATCTGAGGATTTTATATTTGTTGGGTTAAAGCATAGAACTCATCATGCTCACCACCACCATCATCAGCCACAAGACTCCCATTCATTTACTGAGTGCTTAAATATGACAGGTTTGGTGTAAAAAGCTTTGCAGATATGGTATCATTCAATCACCTTAACCTCATGACATGGTATTCTTATCACCAATTTATAGACAAGAAAGCTGAGGGAAAGATAAGCTAGGGCATCATGCAAGTCTGCCTCTGTAAAACTAATTGGAATACATGCACACTATGTTCTGAGGAAAATATCATGGAAGAAATGAATACCTCTTGAATGGTAGCATTTGTCTAATTTAGAGGGATGGCAGCTTTTAATCTTTTCAAACTAGGAAGATAAATAAATAAACAAGAAAAATCTTCACATAAAATAAACTCTTAGAATTAATTGTAAGAATATACTGCAAATATTCTGACAATCAGAACTCTTGGGGAAAGCCCTTTTCTTTCTTGGTCACCTAAGCTGATGGGTGAGACTGGTCCTGAACAGATTGTGAACATAGTTCTTCACCTCTGGCCTCTCTTACTCTCCTTTTTCACCTTACAGATTTGTACTCTACTACCTCCTTACTTCTTAAGATGCCTGCATCCTTTCATTTTTCTCTTTTATCCCTAAAGCAAGCTTTTTATCCAATATCTATCCTAAGGAAGGAATCCTAGTAGTCTATATTTTGGCCTGCATTTATATCATGATTACAATCCCCAAGAGATGTTAACCTTATTTTTGAAATAAAAGTCTTTAAAGTTTATTCAAGGGTCAGTCAGTAGATAGAAATTTTTGGTATTGAAAGAGATATCAAGGAATGTCTCCAAAGGCACTCTGCAAACAATCAATGCAATAAGTTATTTCCAAAGGACCTCTATTTGGGAACACTTTGTTAGCAGCTAAAGTTATCATGCATTTCTATCCAACTATATTTGTTTGTTAATATTCTCTTATTATAACTTTTTAATCAACTTTTAAAAAGTCACCAATTAATTTAAGATTACACAGTTTTTGACTTAACTAAATACACACTGGTGTACTATGTGCAATTTTGATGCTACATCTGAAGCTCATAAAAGCAGCTGAGATATAGTCCCTTAATCTGAGGATTTTATATTTGTTGGGTTAAAGCATAGAACTCATCATGCTCACCACCACCATCATCAGCCACAAGACTCCCATTCATTTACTGAGTGCTTAAATATGACAGGTTTGGTGTAAAAAGCTTTGCAGATATGGTATCATTCAATCACCTTAACCTCATGACATGGTATTCTTATCACCAATTTATAGACAAGAAAGCTGAGGGAAAGATAAGCTAGGGCATCATGCAAGTCTGCCTCTGTAAAACTAATTGGAATACATGCACACTATGTTCTGAGGAAAATATCATGGAAGAAATGAATACCTCTTGAATGGTAGCATTTGTCTAATTTAGAGGGATGGCAGCTTTTAATCTTTTCAAACTAGGAAGATAAATAAATAAACAAGAAAAATCTTCACATAAAATAAACTCTTAGAATTAATTGTAAGAATATACTGCAAATATTCTGACAATCAGAACTCTTGGGGAAAGCCCTTTTCTTTCTTGGTCACCTAAGCTGATGGGTGAGACTGGTCCTGAACAGATTGTGAACATAGTTCTTCACCTCTGGCCTCTCTTACTCTCCTTTTTCACCTTACAGATTTGTACTCTACTACCTCCTTACTTCTTAAGATGCCTGCATCCTTTCATTTTTCTCTTTTATCCCTAAAGCAAGCTTTTTATCCAATATCTATCCTAAGGAAGGAATCCTAGTAGTCTATATTTTGGCCTGCATTTATATCATGATTACAATCCCCAAGAGATGTTAACCTTATTTTTGAAATAAAAGTCTTTAAAGTTTATTCAAGGGTCAGTCAGTAGATAGAAATTTTTGGTATTGAAAGAGATATCAAGGAATGTCTCCAAAGGCACTCTGCATAATCAATCAAATCACACACCCAGCAACTAAGCCCAGTGCTGATGACACTGATGACCTGCTTTCCTTCTTCCTGTTTTCTCTTCTGCACTGGTCCCATTTTCAAAGAGGCTCTTGCTTCCATTTCCCTGGGCTTTTCCAAATCTCCTGCCAATGCTATTAACCAAAAATAAAAATGAGAGAATTTTGTTTCATTACATTTTCCCACCTCCTCCTTGATAGAGGTATTCATGAGCAATAACATTACCAAAAGGTATACAATATGCTCATAATTCACCAACTGAATAAAAAGATATGAAATAAATAGCGTAACATAATTTACAATTATGATTTTGGAAATAAAGCAATCAGGGCCTCAAGATATCTATTACTGAACATCCTGGAGCGAGGAACGTGTTAAGATTAGACAAAATACAAATTTAATGTACTACCCCTCAACTAAATGTGTTTTGAGTTCTCGCTCATTCTAAAAACAAACAAACATACATTTTTGGTTAGATAATTTCATCTCATGTTTCTTCTTGACATTTCCTCTCCAGAGGCAATATACTCAAATAGAATAGTCACAGGCAAATTAAAATAGAACAAAACAAAAGAGCCATTTTGGGGGAGTGCATACGATGCATATCAATACTGTATCTGTCTCTGAAACTGAGTTTCCATTTGATATTGTACTAACATTATGAATAATGTTTTTCTTTTAAATGTATCAGAACTCTTGGGGAAAGCCCTTTTCTTTCTTGGTCACCTAAGCTGATGGGTGAGACTGGTCCTGAACAGATTGTGAACATAGTTCTTCACCTCTGGCCTCTCTTACTCTCCTTTTTCACCTTACAGATTTGTACTCTACTACCTCCTTACTTCTTAAGATGCCTGCATCCTTTCATTTTTCTCTTTTATCCCTAAAGCAAGCTTTTTATCCAATATCTATCCTAAGGAAGGAATCCTAGTAGTCTATATTTTGGCCTGCATTTATATCATGATTACAATCCCCAAGAGATGTTAACCTTATTTTTGAAATAAAAGTCTTTAAAGTTTATTCAAGGGTCAGTCAGTAGATAGAAATTTTTGGTATTGAAAGAGATATCAAGGAATGTCTCCAAAGGCACTCTGCATAATCAATCAAATCACACACCCAGCAACTAAGCCCAGTGCTGATGACACTGATGACCTGCTTTCCTTCTTCCTGTTTTCTCTTCTGCACTGGTCCCATTTTCAAAGAGGCTCTTGCTTCCATTTCCCTGGGCTTTTCCAAATCTCCTGCCAATGCTATTAACCAAAAATAAAAATGAGAGAATTTTGTTTCATTACATTTTCCCACCTCCTCCTTGATAGAGGTATTCATGAGCAATAACATTACCAAAAGGTATACAATATGCTCATAATTCACCAACTGAATAAAAAGATATGAAATAAATAGCGTAACATAATTTACAATTATGATTTTGGAAATAAAGCAATCAGGGCCTCAAGATATCTATTACTGAACATCCTGGAGCGAGGAACGTGTTAAGATTAGACAAAATACAAATTTAATGTACTACCCCTCAACTAAATGTGTTTTGAGTTCTCGCTCATTCTAAAAACAAACAAACATACATTTTTGGTTAGATAATTTCATCTCATGTTTCTTCTTGACATTTCCTCTCCAGAGGCAATATACTCAAATAGAATAGTCACAGGCAAATTAAAATAGAACAAAACAAAAGAGCCATTTTGGGGGAGTGCATACGATGCATATCAATACTGTATCTGTCTCTGAAACTGAGTTTCCATTTGATATTGTACTAACATTATGAATAATGTTTTTCTTTTTAAATGTCCAAAAGATTAATGTAAGGCCCAAGGAAAGACTCAATACGTAAAAAAAGAGATATCATTTAAAGCACTGTGTTACACCATGACCCAAAAATCTTAAGGAGTTTTGCGATTTGAAGATTTCTTGTCTGCTATGACACTTAGAGGAACCACAAACAAAACAACACAGACATCAAGACAGGAGCAGAAACATGTCGTCTCAAGTAAAGCATAGGTTTCTCACAATTTTAACGTATTGTGTGTGCATATGCTGCTTCTCATTTTGGAAGACGTTTTTATGTCCTAACAGACGGCTCAGGAATACACAAGTGTTTTTTTGTTTGTCAGATTTTACATATTCCAGAAGATATTTTAAAACTATGTGTATTCAGTTTGCTCCATTCCAAGTTGAAAATACAAGACCTTTAAAAAGATCTGCTCCTTTTGATCTATGGATCAATAGTACTAAGGTTTTATCTGTCACTGGAGGGTGGAATATTGTTAATGGGGGTGAAACAGTTAAATCCTGAGGTTTGTCAGGGAGAAGTATGCCCTGAAGCATAGTGCTCCTCAGTCCTTCCCAGAGAAATTGGCTCACAAAATGAACTTAGTCATTTTAAGTTCATAATGGAAATAAGTTCCTCCTTTAGATTCCATAGTATTTAAAGCCTAGAACATGATCCGACACATAATGGGTGATAAGAAAATATTTGTTGAAGCAACCCATGCCTGCCCTGAAACAGCCTAGGCAAAAAAAAAGGTGGGGGGGGGGGGGGAGGAGGATTAGACATTGAACAGAGCAGAAAAATGGAAATTAGAGACTAGAATCATAACAGAAATAATACTCCTATACCACTCAATTCTGGGTTTCAAAAATTCCTTGTAAAGAGAAATTAAAGCTTCATGTAAACACTCTATTGGGTAGCATTTACAAGTCATGTCTAGCATGCTGTAGATGCATATGTCCTGGAGCAGTCATAGTTTTTGCTTCTTGACATTTCCTCTCCAGAGGCAATATACTCAAATAGAATAGTCACAGGCAAATTAAAATAGAACAAAACAAAAGAGCCATTTTGGGGGAGTGCATACGATGCATATCAATACTGTATCTGTCTCTGAAACTGAGTTTCCATTTGATATTGTACTAACATTATGAATAATGTTTTTCTTTTTAAATGTCCAAAAGATTAATGTAAGGCCCAAGGAAAGACTCAATACGTAAAAAAAGAGATATCATTTAAAGCACTGTGTTACACCATGACCCAAAAATCTTAAGGAGTTTTGCGATTTGAAGATTTCTTGTCTGCTATGACACTTAGAGGAACCACAAACAAAACAACACAGACATCAAGACAGGAGCAGAAACATGTCGTCTCAAGTAAAGCATAGGTTTCTCACAATTTTAACGTATTGTGTGTGCATATGCTGCTTCTCATTTTGGAAGACGTTTTTATGTCCTAACAGACGGCTCAGGAATACACAAGTGTTTTTTTGTTTGTCAGATTTTACATATTCCAGAAGATATTTTAAAACTATGTGTATTCAGTTTGCTCCATTCCAAGTTGAAAATACAAGACCTTTAAAAAGATCTGCTCCTTTTGATCTATGGATCAATAGTACTAAGGTTTTATCTGTCACTGGAGGGTGGAATATTGTTAATGGGGGTGAAACAGTTAAATCCTGAGGTTTGTCAGGGAGAAGTATGCCCTGAAGCATAGTGCTCCTCAGTCCTTCCCAGAGAAATTGGCTCACAAAATGAACTTAGTCATTTTAAGTTCATAATGGAAATAAGTTCCTCCTTTAGATTCCATAGTATTTAAAGCCTAGAACATGATCCGACACATAATGGGTGATAAGAAAATATTTGTTGAAGCAACCCATGCCTGCCCTGAAACAGCCTAGGCAAAAAAAAAGGTGGGGGGGGGGGGGAGGAGGATTAGACATTGAACAGAGCAGAAAAATGGAAATTAGAGACTAGAATCATAACAGAAATAATACTCCTATACCACTCAATTCTGGGTTTCAAAAATTCCTTGTAAAGAGAAATTAAAGCTTCATGTAAACACTCTATTGGGTAGCATTTACAAGTCATGTCTAGCATGCTGTAGATGCATATGTCCTTGGAGCACCCCCCTACACAGAGCTGACTTATGAGAATGCTATTTGTCTCATATATTTTTATATTTCAATATGCAAATCCATTTTAAGCCTAGCAATAAAGCACATGTATGTCACATGAATGGCTGCCATGACCACTGAACAGTACAGTGGTCTGTACTGTTCACAAGTCTGTACTGTACACAAGCCAAGGCTCTCTGTCACTGAACATGGAGGCATCACATTTTGCTCCTCTTACCTGAATAGACACTAGCTAATGCATTTCTTTCCCTACAGTGGCCTCACTTCCTGCTGCTATTTTGTATTTTTTGTTTGTTCATTTGTGTTTTTGTTTTTTTTTAAATTTTATTTATTTATCTTTTGGGGGGTGGGGTGGGGAGGGAGGGCCACTTCTATTGGTCTTTCATTTCTCTATTTTCATCCGTCTTTGTTCTTTGGCTCCTGTGGGCCTCCCATCGCGGTGGCCACTGTCGTCGCAGAGCACTGGCTCCGGGCACACGTGTGCCAGAGCTCCGGCTCGGTAATTGGACACATCGGTCCAGCCGCTCCGCGGCACGTGGGATCTGCCCAGGCCAGGGATCGAACTGGCGCCCCTTGCACTGCAAGGCGGTGTCCTTACCCACTGGACCACCAGGGGAGGCCCTCATTTGTGTTTTTAAGAATACTTAACCGCAATGGATGTCAGGAGAAGTATGCCCTGAAGCATAGTGCTCCTCAGTCCTTCCCAGAGAAATTGGCTCACAAAATGAACTTAGTCATTTTAAGTTCATAATGGAAATAAGTTCCTCCTTTAGATTCCATAGTATTTAAAGCCTAGAACATGATCCGACACATAATGGGTGATAAGAAAATATTTGTTGAAGCAACCCATGCCTGCCCTGAAACAGCCTAGGCAAAAAAAAAGGTGGGGGTAGGAGGATTAGACATTGAACAGAGCAGAAAAATGGAAATTAGAGACTAGAATCATAACAGAAATAATACTCCTATACCACTCAATTCTGGGTTTCAAAAATTCCTTGTAAAGAGAAATTAAAGCTTCATGTAAACACTCTATTGGGTAGCATTTACAAGTCATGTCTAGCATGCTGTAGATGCATATGTCCTTGGAGCACCCCCCTACACAGAGCTGACTTATGAGAATGCTATTTGTCTCATATATTTTTATATTTCAATATGCAAATCCATTTTAAGCCTAGCAATAAAGCACATGTATGTCACATGAATGGCTGCCATGACCACTGAACAGTACAGTGGTCTGTACTGTTCACAAGTCTGTACTGTACACAAGCCAAGGCTCTCTGTCACTGAACATGGAGGCATCACATTTTGCTCCTCTTACCTGAATAGACACTAGCTAATGCATTTCTTTCCCTACAGTGGCCTCACTTCCTGCTGCTATTTTGTATTTTTTGTTTGTTCATTTGTGTTTTTGTTTTTTTTTAAATTTTATTTATTTATCTTTTGGGGGGTGGGGTGGGGAGGGAGGGCCACTTCTATTGGTCTTTCATTTCTCTATTTTCATCCGTCTTTGTTCTTTGGCTCCTGTGGGCCTCCCATCGCGGTGGCCACTGTCGTCGCAGAGCACTGGCTCCGGGCACACGTGTGCCAGAGCTCCGGCTCGGTAATTGGACACATCGGTCCAGCCGCTCCGCGGCACGTGGGATCTGCCCAGGCCAGGGATCGAACTGGCGCCCCTTGCACTGCAAGGCGGTGTCCTTACCCACTGGACCACCAGGGGAGGCCCTCATTTGTGTTTTTAAGAATACTTAATCCGCAATGGATGACAAAGAGAACAAAGTATAAATGTGCCTGAGAGACTACCAAATTTCCTAAGTACATGATCATGATGGATATTAAAACCCAAGTTTAATAGCATTCGAGTAATTTCAAAGCAATGACCAAGAAAAAGGAAACAATACAACTGTGGACTGATAAAAGTTGTTTCACATGATGAAGGGAAGTATAAACATCATTTCAGTCTTAAGCTGATAAACACCAAAGAATCCACCTCCCAATTCAGGAAATGAGGGTTCAGTCCCTGGGTTGAGAAGATCCCTTGGAGACAGAAATGGAAACCCACTTTAGTATTCTTGCCTGGGAAATTCCATGGATGCAGGAACCTGGCAGGCTACAGTACATGGGGCTGCAAAAAGTCAGACATGACTTAGTGACTAAACAACAGTAAAGAACAAAAAGTTGAATTAACTATAACCAGAGACATAAAAATAATTCAAAAAAATTGAGAATAGAAGAATGACATATGATTTTGGGAATACATCTACATAAGAACTGGGATAATACAAATCTGATTGGCAATGAATCACTTAGTGCTTCGATTTTCACAACATATTTTATTCTTATCCTCCCAATACAAAGTGGTAAGAGTTACAGCCTTAAAATCCTCTCTAAATTAAAAAAAAAAAAAATCCGTGTGTGTGTGTGTGTGTGTGTGTGTGTGTGTGTATGTGTGTGTATTGCATGAAACATTACAGAAAACTGCATGAAACTTGACTTACATGGAGACCTCTAGGAATGACGGCTGATTCTTAGTCATTCTTAGTCATAAATGCTATATCCTGGTCATAAATGTTATATTCTAGTCATAAATGCCAGTCCACTGAATAAGATAGTAGTTATTTCTTTTGTGCTTCATTTGGTAATTCTGAAATGCTAAATTTCATCATGCATTTTCCAGCTTCAAACACCTTCCTCCTTCCCCCCACCCCCTACCACCGCCACACGACCAGATCTATGAGTAGATTTTGAAGTCTCTCGTGGGAACATGACTCTGGGACCTTCTATGTCACCTCCTCCATCTAGAGTCTGATGAGATTTCAGCCAGTGGTGCTTAGTAATCGTCATGAAATTTTTTTTATGCTCATATACCATGCTATTTTTATCTCCTAAAATATCATACTTCTCTTGGTGTGATGCCATTATTTCAACTTTTTAGAAATATCTGAGAAAATCATTTATATCCTGAGATATATCCAGAGAGTTACATACTTCATTAAAATTCACACTGAGCAAACTTACACTTTGTTAAAGTATTCTTCTATAATCTCCCTTAACTTCAACTAGGCAGAGGGGAAGGTTGAAAACAATTCACAGAGTAAAGTTTCTATTGCAAGAATAACTTTACTTCAGTTCAAAGATCTCAGGCAAGTAAAACACCAACAAGACTGCTTTGAAACTGATGTCGGTAAGACTACATGAGTGTCTCTATCTACACATGATGAAAACACAAGAAAATAAAGTTGAGTACAAACTGGAAATAATTCTTTCGAAACAAAACTAAAAATCAGTTTCAACCAAAGGTTTGCAGTTCCAAAAAAAAGTTGTTTAGAAAGAGCTTAAAATCATCAAACAAGTGATGGGATTATTTGAAGATAGAAATGTCAGAGAAAATATCCAATACTAGTTGGTAACTTTCTTCATGATTGTGCTGCTAGTGTAGACTCAGACAGGGCTGTTTCACTAGCTGAAGAAACTTGTCAGAAAATATATTCATGGGTAAGTAGTGATACTACTAGTGCACTTTGTTGTTTATGGTCACACATTTTCAGAAGTTCAAAAATAAATATATTCCATTATCAAATAAACAGCTCCCCTATATATAGAAAATAATTTATGCTACTAGAATCATTATTTCATTTATATAATCCAATTTTTAATAATTAAATGTTTTTTTTCTGTTTGGTAGTATCTAGTCTTATTTTTGGAGTAGCATTTTTTTTTTCAAAATTTCTTTTGCTAATAATGTTCATAACCTATATGCCGATAAACCATTTTATACTTCTTGTAATTTTTAAAATATTTTTGATTTAGTATTTTTTGCATTCAATAAAAGTCTTATTATACTTGAATATAGTAAAAATTACATGTCACTAAGTTTTTAAAGTATTAATTCTAGGTACTTTAAAAATAAAATGTCAGTGTTAATATCCATGCTTCCATATTAACACAAAGTACTGTAGCACTGATATTATCATTTGACTTGGGCATTGCAGTCACTAGAAGTATATCCCTCACATTCTTATTCTTAGTGGTCTACATTCAGCAAGGCTCTTTGTCCAAACTACCTTTCTACCTCTTCCTATGCTATCAGGACTTTGAGAGAATGGGAAGTAGTTCTTTCCTATTTGCCGTAAAACAACTTTAACCTAGAAGGAGAGAAAGGCTTACATGGTAGCCATTATAGGCAGGAAGTATGCAGAGGGAAGGTTGAAAACAATTCACAGAGTAAAGTTTCTATTGCAAGAATAACTTTACTTCAGTTCAAAGATCTCAGGCAAGTAAAACACCAACAAGACTGCTTTGAAACTGATGTCGGTAAGACTACATGAGTGTCTCTATCTACACATGATGAAAACACAAGAAAATAAAGTTGAGTACAAACTGGAAATAATTCTTTCGAAACAAAACTAAAAATCAGTTTCAACCAAAGGTTTGCAGTTCCAAAAAAAAGTTGTTTAGAAAGAGCTTAAAATCATCAAACAAGTGATGGGATTATTTGAAGATAGAAATGTCAGAGAAAAATATCTAATACTAGTTGGTAACTTTCTTCATGATTGTGCTGCTAGTGTAGACTCAGACAGGGCTGTTTCACTAGCTGAAGAAACTTGTCAGAAAATATATTCATGGGTAAGTAGTGATACTACTAGTGCACTTTGTTGTTTATGGTCACACATTTTCAGAAGTTCAAAAATAAATATATTCCATTATCAAATAAACAGCTCCCCTATATATAGAAAATAATTTATGCTACTAGAATCATTATTTCATTTATATAATCCAATTTTTAATAATTAAATGTTTTTTTTCTGTTTGGTAGTATCTAGTCTTATTTTTGGAGTAGCATTTTTTTTTTCAAAATTTCTTTTGCTAATAATGTTCATAACCTATATGCCGATAAACCATTTTATACTTCTTGTAATTTTTAAAATATTTTTGATTTAGTATTTTTTGCATTCAATAAAAGTCTTATTATACTTGAATATAGTAAAAATTACATGTCACTAAGTTTTTAAAGTATTAATTCTAGGTACTTTAAAAATAAAATGTCAGTGTTAATATCCATGCTTCCATATTAACACAAAGTACTGTAGCACTGATATTATCATTTGACTTGGGCATTGCAGTCACTAGAAGTATATCCCTCACATTCTTATTCTTAGTGGTCTACATTCAGCAAGGCTCTTTGTCCAAACTACCTTTCTACCTCTTCCTATGCTATCAGGACTTTGAGAGAATGGGAAGTAGTTCTTTCCTATTTGCCGTAAAACAACTTTAACCTAGAAGGAGAGAGAAAGGTACAGGCTCTGTCACATGGTAGCCATTATAGGCAGGAAGTGGATAAGAAGCCAAGAGTCGGACACATGGGCCATATTCCTCCATCTGACTCTTTATGATCTTCTAACTTTCTGTTAAGAGTAGCTGGGGGAGAAAATGGCCTCTTGGAGTCATTCTTACACAGACCACTTGAAAGGCCATACTTATCAGAATGAAAGTATCCTTCCTAGGAAATAAGCTCTCCAGGGGATGTCAGCATCACATTTCATTCTTCAGAAAAAAAAGATACTAAGATTATTTTCTGCATACTAGAATATAAAGTTGTATCAGGCAGAATGCTCAACTATAAGCAAGAGACACTGACTCCAGCTATCTTAAACAGGGAAAAGATAATTATCATTAAGGACCAGCATACATAATCTAGGAGTAAATTTCAAAAATAAAGATCAAAAATCCAGTGGGACCCAAAAGAGACCAAGCAGCCTTGATCACATCATAGGAACTCTTTAAGATACTACCCAGGCCATTGCCATTGCTCTGCCGGCAAACTGTTCCACTGCTCTGTGCTTGAAATCTAAATCACTCCTCTGGTTTGGTGCCCCTTCTAAGTCCTGAGCCAGAACATCCAACTGATAAAGCATAGATCATGCGTCTTTACCCAATATATCTGAGACTCTGCCAACTACAACTAGGAAATTATCTTAAAAATGAGGACTGTGGATGGAGCCAATCAGTATCAACAACAACTGTCCATTCCACCATGCTTTGGCCATGAAAGAAACAAAAGAATTAAAACAATCTTTCAGTTCTTGAAGTGAGGTGTATTTCAAAGCACAACTTCAGAAGGAACCAGGAATGTCCATCAAAGAGTGAAGTCAAAATGACAATGGGTTTTGGATTCCAGAAATTGGTCTTCAGTGTTCTCAAAATATATTCAGCATCATGTCCAATTTCCTACAAACTTGAGACATTTTTGAAAGACTAAATAATTTATTTTAAATAGCAGAAAGTAAAGAGAGAATTAAAAATCTATTAGCAAACACTAATAATTCAAAACATCTAAGAGTTTATTAACTAGTCTCCCAATTTTGTTTGACATATGAATTCATAGTAACTATGATATAGAAACCCCATTTATTTGAAATTCCCAAAACAATTTCATTAATTTGTGTGATTTAATAATATCTAAAAAATTTCAAATAAATGAATCGTTAAAATTATACTAATAATTGAATACAATTTTAATATTTATGAGATATTAATCTTTCTTTCTACTCTTTTCTTTTTTACTTTTTTTAAAAAAAATTTTGGACACTTTTTTATTGATCATTCATTTATATATTTTCATCCATCTTTGCCTGTGTGGCCTGTGTGGGCCTCCCACTGCAGTGGCCTCTCTCAGTGCAGAGCACTGGCTCTGGCATGTGCTCTCAGGAGCGCTGGCTCATAATTGGACATGCCATGCTGCTCTGCAGCATGTGGAATCTTCCCAGGCCGGGGATCGAACCAGTGCCCCTTTCACTCAAGGCAGGCTCTTTACCCACTGGACCACCAAGGAAGCCCTCTTTTTACTTTTTAAAGAGAATATAAAGGACATTTAGTTATTTATGATTTAAATATATCTTAAACTGCTGTACTTTGTGTTATTTATATGAGCCAAATGTGTATTTAAATATAGATTGAACATTGCATTAATAGCATCAGAAATAGGTTTTATTAATAGCATCAGAAATAGGCAAAATTTATTTATATGATATTTTAAATTCCTGCTCTCTGAATTACTTTAATTTTCATGCTCAGTTACTGAAGCATGTGAGAAAATTTTCAGACTACTATCTGTAAGATCTCATCAAATAACCTATTGACGGTATGAAAAATGTTATTACTAAGAAATGAAAGAATATATATACATATATATATATATATATATATATATATATATATATATACAGCACTTCTTTCTAATAGTGCTTTTTGGCATACTAAATATATCATTAGATGTACACAAATTTAAATCAGATAGGGCTTCCCTGGTGGTCCAGTGGGTAAGGACACCGCCTTGCAGTGCAAGGGGCGCTAGTTTGATCCCTGGCCTGGGAAGATACCACGTGCCGTGGAGCGGCTGGACCAATGTGTCCAATTACAGAGAGCTGGTGCTCTGCAACAACAGAGGCCGCCGCGATGGGAAGCCCACATGGACCAGAGAACAGAGATGGATGAAAATGGACAAATGAAAGACCAATAGAAGTGGCCCACCTACTCCCCTCCCTCCCCACCCTACTCCCACCAAAATAAATAAAAATAATAAAAAATAAATAAATAAATAAATCAGATAGATGCAACAGATCTGATGAAAAAATGATCATTTTATCCTTTCTTTTAATGTGATTTTTGTATTAACATTTCTTTTGTTGCCTTAAACCATGTCCTATAAGCAATATAAAGATTAAAGTAAATGGATAAAAACTAGAAATACTTATAACTGTAAAATTGAAATTGTTAATTGCTCAGTCATGTCCAACTCTTTGAGACCCCATAGACTGTAACCTGCTAGGCTCTTCTGTCCATAGAATTCTCCAGGCAAGAATATTGGAGTCAGTTGCCATTCCCTTCTCCAGGGGATCTTCCTGAACCAGGATCAAACCCAGGTCTCCCACATTGGAAGCAGATTCTTTACCATCTGAACCACCAGGAAAGCCCAATTCTAACTGTACATGAGCTTGAAGAATAAAATCCAATTCAATATGCTTCACCAAATTATTTTCAAAAAAGACATTTTCAGCTACTTCAATCAATAAAATCTCGTCTGGAAGCAGAAAAGAAATTCTAGTGTTATTGGAATATGGTCTACTGTAGCCCCTCAATTTATATGATATTTTAAATTCCTGCTCTCTGAATTACTTTAATTTTCATGCTCAGTTACTGAAGCATGTGAGAAAATTTTCAGACTACTATCTGTAAGATCTCATCAAATAACCTATTGACGGTATGAAAAATGTTATTACTAAGAAATGAAAGAATATATATACATATATATATATATATATATATATATATATATATATACAGCACTTCTTTCTAATAGTGCTTTTTGGCATACTAAATATATCATTAGATGTACACAAATTTAAATCAGATAGGGCTTCCCTGGTGGTCCAGTGGGTAAGGACACCGCCTTGCAGTGCAAGGGGCGCTAGTTTGATCCCTGGCCTGGGAAGATACCACGTGCCGTGGAGCGGCTGGACCAATGTGTCCAATTACAGAGAGCTGGTGCTCTGCAACAACAGAGGCCGCCGCGATGGGAAGCCCACATGGACCAGAGAACAGAGATGGATGAAAATGGACAAATGAAAGACCAATAGAAGTGGCCCACCTACTCCCCTCCCTCCCCACCCTACTCCCACCAAAATAAATAAAAATAATAAAAAATAAATAAATAAATAAATCAGATAGATGCAACAGATCTGATGAAAAAATGATCATTTTATCCTTTCTTTTAATGTGATTTTTGTATTAACATTTCTTTTGTTGCCTTAAACCATGTCCTATAAGCAATATAAAGATTAAAGTAAATGGATAAAAACTAGAAATACTTATAACTGTAAAATTGAAATTGTTAATTGCTCAGTCATGTCCAACTCTTTGAGACCCCATAGACTGTAACCTGCTAGGCTCTTCTGTCCATAGAATTCTCCAGGCAAGAATATTGGAGTCAGTTGCCATTCCCTTCTCCAGGGGATCTTCCTGAACCAGGATCAAACCCAGGTCTCCCACATTGGAAGCAGATTCTTTACCATCTGAACCACCAGGAAAGCCCAATTCTAACTGTACATGAGCTTGAAGAATAAAATCCAATTCAATATGCTTCACCAAATTATTTTCAAAAAAATGACATTTTCAGCTACTTCAATCAATAAAATCTCGTCTGGAAGCAGAAAAGAAATTCTAGTGTTATTGGAAATTCTCTGTTATTTCCTTCTATAGGTTCTACATTTCGTTGTAGAAAAACCCCAAGTCAAATCTAGGCATGCCCTAATTGCTAGGAGACATTAGAAATAATCATCAATCACTTCATCCTCAACTACAAGATTATTCTTTGTTCCTTAAAATCCAGAAATTTCCAAAATAAAATGCATCACTTGTTTCAAATGAAACTTTCTTTTCTCCTTTTAATAGGCTTCCATGGTCCATGCGCCCACTCTTAACAGACTCTTTTATCCCCGTCTTTCCTGTCAGCAGTTAGTCTCACTCCTGAGTGCATGGGAAAAGCCCACTCAACGTGCAGTTCTTCCAGAAAGAACAATCACACATCTGCTTCACACTTGCTCCAGCAGTACAATGTGGGCAACTGGGATGACTTACAGTAATGATCACATCAATTATCAGAAAACTCACAGCTGCATTATCTATTTATGCAGCCAACAGCGGAAATGAGTCCTCCTCTATTTAGCAACAAATGAGTCCTCTTGTATTTAGAATCTGTGACTGATTCTCAGAGAGTTAGCATATTTTCATCACATAACAGTTCAGAACCTTTTGTGTGGTTTCTTTATTATTCCTTGTCTTACTCTGGTGTCCAAACACAAGTTAAACTGGTCTTCTAAAAGGACAAGAAGAAAATAATCAAAGTGAATGAAACATAAAGCTCCCAAACCGTGGGTACAGGAATAGTGGGTGGGAGGCATAAAGGAAGTAGCATGAAAACCTGTACTATCATATGTGAAGAAAATAGCTATATTCACTGCACTATGAGAAAAGGGGATCCTGCAGGGGTGCTGTGTGACGGTCTGGAGGGATAGGATGGGGGGGATATACATATAACCAATCCGGGAACATACATATCTGTAAACAACAAAACTCTGTAAAAGTTAAAAATAAAATAAAAGTTTAAAAGAAAAAAAAAGGAAAAAGGAAAAAAAAAAAAAGCTTGCTTATATTCAGTCTTACTGCAGCTTCACTCATAGTCCTCCTACTGGGCTCAATGCTTTCTCTCTCCTCCCACTTCTAGTGGGAAATATGATTTAGATCCCTACACATCTGAGCTTGAAAATGGTACATGTTTTTTAAGTTATAAAATCTGCTACTTCTTATTCCTTTAATGGCCCAGAAAGAAGGCAATTATTTTCTGTTCTGATGTTCATCATTGCTTAGACATGCTCCTGCTGTTAGCAGCAGGACCATAAAAGTGTTAGTGACTCAGTTGTGTCCAGCTCTTTGTGACCCCATGGACTGTAGCCCAACAGTCTGCTCTGTCCATGGGACTCTCCAGGGAATAACACTGGAGTGGGTTGCCATCACCTTCTTCAGCAGATCTTCCTAACCCAGGGGTTGAACCTGGGTTTCCTGCATTGCAGGCAGATTCTTTACCATTTGAGGCACCAGGGAAGCGCAAAAGGACCATGGGGCAATATAAATCATTCCACTACAACATATTTCTTATCAACAACAAGCCCTGTTCACATCATTCCAAAATGGGGCACACCTTTTGATAGTTCAGCTGGTAAAGAGGAGGACTGTAGATCTGATGCATGTAGTCACTCCAAAATGGTCCTTTCTAACACTGAATCTGAAATACTCAGTGGTTAAGCATGTACCCATTAACTCTGGTAGCTTAGTTTCTGTCTTCACAAAATGCTAGAATGCAATAAAGATAATATGTCTCTTGGTGGTTGTTCTTACTGCTTGTTGGTTTGTTCTTTATGTTGTTGTTGTCATTCTTATTGCTTTTTGTCAAGAAATCCCAACATTAAAAAAGCACTAAATAGACACTAATCAGTTCCATTAATATATTAATTCATGGACAAATCATGTTACAGGCAGTACTTTCATAGAACTTTCTGTGGTTACGGAAATGTTCGTGCAATTTGGGCCTGATAGGGTAACTGCTGGCCACAGCACTTGAAATGTGCCCAGTATACGTGGGGAACTAAATGTTTTTATATTATATCCTTTTAATTGATTAAATTTAATTAGCCACCTATGACTTGATTACCATATTGGATACTGGTATATAAACATAACCAGGACGCAATTTCTGCCTTCAGTGAACTCAATGTTGAGAAACACAAGCTCAAAAGCCATCACAAGTCTTAACAAAAGGAGAAGCATTTGAGTTAGTTATGCAGAACAAATACAGAATTCAACCTGTACTGAGAATTCAACCTACCTCCTAAGACACACTAAATTGTATATCTGAGGGTTGAAGACTGTGTTTTCTATTTAAGTTATAATTCATATGTAACTATATAAAATAGACTTGTTTTGAAAAAACTAAAAGATGGTATATAAAAAGCATTTAGAATACAGTAAGAGCTACTATATATCTTCTATTATCACTATTATTTAAAAGGTAAGTTTTATCCTGCAGCTCAAGTCCATGATGCTCAGCATTAAAGTAAAAGTTAACTAGAGCTTGTTTGCTACTGCCTTGCACCTATTTACTGATTTTTGTTTTTGCTAGTACATTAGTATGGATTTATTCAAATCTAGTATTCCATAAGGCAATGCTGGCAGCTTTGGTCAGTGAAACACCTTGATTTTCCAGGAAAAATAATAATTTGAGTAAAAAAATGTCATTATAAACATTCTCAATAATATCAGACCAAAAATAGAATTGTTTTGCTCATACCTAGAATTTACATGCCCCACTAGCTTTGGCAGTAAGGAAAAACATAAAGGCAAGAAAGAAGTCAGAACACATGATCAGGAACCTCCAGCACCAAGCCATCTCCAAGTTGTGGAATAGAATCCTAGAAATGATGTAGGCAAGTTCCTTTCATTCCATTGCTTAGTTTTAGTTTATAAGAGAAAAGGTCAAATAGCTCCATCTAGAGATACTTGCGATAGATCTTAGAGACACACAGATTAAGAAATGATCACAGGTGCCAACTCCTGGACAAGCTTGTTTCTTCCTTCAAATGTGTGTGAAAGTTACTCAGTCATGTTCAGCTTGTTGTGACTCCATGGACTGCAGTCCACCAGGCTCCCCTGTCCATGGAATTCTCCAGGCCAGGCATCCCCTAACTAAATGTTTTTATATTATATCCTTTTAATTGATTAAATTTAATTAGCCACCTATGACTTGATTACCATATTGGATACTGGTATATAAACATAACCAGGACGCAATTTCTGCCTTCAGTGAACTCAATGTTGAGAAACACAAGCTCAAAAGCCATCACAAGTCTTAACAAAAGGAGAAGCATTTGAGTTAGTTATGCAGAACAAATACAGAATTCAACCTGTACTGAGAATTCAACCTACCTCCTAAGACACACTAAATTGTATATCTGAGGGTTGAAGACTGTGTTTTCTATTTAAGTTATAATTCATATGTAACTATATAAAATAGACTTGTTTTGAAAAACTAAAAGATGGTATATAAAAAGCATTTAGAATACAGTAAGAGCTACTATATATCTTCTATTATCACTATTATTTAAAAGGTAAGTTTTATCCTGCAGCTCAAGTCCATGATGCTCAGCATTAAAGTAAAAGTTAACTAGAGCTTGTTTGCTACTGCCTTGCACCTATTTACTGATTTTTGTTTTTGCTAGTACATTAGTATGGATTTATTCAAATCTAGTATTCCATAAGGCAATGCTGGCAGCTTTGGTCAGTGAAACACCTTGATTTTCCAGGAAAAATAATAATTTGAGTAAAAAAATGTCATTATAAACATTCTCAATAATATCAGACCAAAAATAGAATTGTTTTGCTCATACCTAGAATTTACATGCCCCACTAGCTTTGGCAGTAAGGAAAAACATAAAGGCAAGAAAGAAGTCAGAACACATGATCAGGAACCTCCAGCACCAAGCCATCTCCAAGTTGTGGAATAGAATCCTAGAAATGATGTAGGCAAGTTCCTTTCATTCCATTGCTTAGTTTTAGTTTATAAGAGAAAAGGTCAAATAGCTCCATCTAGAGATACTTGCGATAGATCTTAGAGACACACAGATTAAGAAATGATCACAGGTGCCAACTCCTGGACAAGCTTGTTTCTTCCTTCAAATGTGTGTGAAAGTTACTCAGTCATGTTCAGCTTGTTGTGACTCCATGGACTGCAGTCCACCAGGCTCCCCTGTCCATGGAATTCTCCAGGCAAGAATACTGGAGGAGGTAGCCATTCCCTTCTCCAGGTGATCTTCCCAGACTTATAAGTGAATAGTTCCACTGATTCTAGATCCTATCTGCTGTAAAGCTGGGGAGAACAACTATAAACCAGTCAATAGAAATTTAGAAAAGTTTATCTTAGTAAAGTATGAGACTGAATGACTATAACTTCCCTAAAGACAGCAAACTCTAATGATGAATGAAGTGAAAAATTACACAAAGCTTTATAGTGCCTTTCAAATAAACTCAGTTGCATGTTCAGATAGAAGGTATGGAACCATGCCCATTGTTATATGTAAAGCAAAATAAACTATAAGACAAAGACCAGCTTCATGCTCATCACACTATAATCAGTGCTTAGGACAAAATGGGGTATAAAGACAAATATTCTCTGACTCTTAAGGGACTTACATTCTGATGGAAGATAAAGCATGATTCAAATAACAAAAAAATTAAAATCACAATGGTGTAAGAGTTATTAACAATAGTTAAATGGTACAAGGAATAATAATAATGAAAAGATCAGAAAAGCTTCTCCAAGGAAATGACATTTGAACTCAGATATAAAAGTTGAATTAGAGCTAACAAGGTGAATAATGGAAGAATGAGCTCTGCATGCAGAGGAAGAGAGCCCAGAAAGACTGTCGTAGGAAAGGACATTAAAAATCCAAGAAAGTGAAAGGGGACACAGGTGTAAGGTAGGAAAGTGAGACAGCAGACGGAGATATACTTACTTTCTGTGTGAATTCTACTCTAGAAAATAAACATCCAATAATGACCAAAAATAGAATGTTTTGCTCATACCTAGAATTTACATGCCCCACTAGCTTTGGCAGTAAGGAAAAACATAAAGGCAAGAAAGAAGTCAGAACACATGATCAGGAACCTCCAGCACCAAGCCATCTCCAAGTTGTGGAATAGAATCCTAGAAATGATGTAGGCAAGTTCCTTTCATTCCATTGCTTAGTTTTAGTTTATAAGAGAAAAGGTCAAATAGCTCCATCTAGAGATACTTGCGATAGATCTTAGAGACACACAGATTAAGAAATGATCACAGGTGCCAACTCCTGGACAAGCTTGTTTCTTCCTTCAAATGTGTGTGAAAGTTACTCAGTCATGTTCAGCTTGTTGTGACTCCATGGACTGCAGTCCACCAGGCTCCCCTGTCCATGGAATTCTCCAGGCAAGAATACTGGAGGAGGTAGCCATTCCCTTCTCCAGGTGATCTTCCCAGACTTATAAGTGAATAGTTCCACTGATTCTAGATCCTATCTGCTGTAAAGCTGGGGAGAACAACTATAAACCAGTCAATAGAAATTTAGAAAAGTTTATCTTAGTAAAGTATGAGACTGAATGACTATAACTTCCCTAAAGACAGCAAACTCTAATGATGAATGAAGTGAAAAATTACACAAAGCTTTATAGTGCCTTTCAAATAAACTCAGTTGCATGTTCAGATAGAAGGTATGGAACCATGCCCATTGTTATATGTAAAGCAAAATAAACTATAAGACAAAGACCAGCTTCATGCTCATCACACTATAATCAGTGCTTAGGACAAAATGGGGTATAAAGACAAATATTCTCTGACTCTTAAGGGACTTACATTCTGATGGAAGATAAAGCATGATTCAAATAACAAAAAAATTAAAATCACAATGGTGTAAGAGTTATTAACAATAGTTAAATGGTACAAGGAATAATAATAATGAAAAGATCAGAAAAGCTTCTCCAAGGAAATGACATTTGAACTCAGATATAAAAGTTGAATTAGAGCTAACAAGGTGAATAATGGAAGAATGAGCTCTGCATGCAGAGGAAGAGAGCCCAGAAAGACTGTCGTAGGAAAGGACATTAAAAATCCAAGAAAGTGAAAGGGGACACAGGTGTAAGGTAGGAAAGTGAGACAGCAGACGGAGATATACTTACTTTCTGTGTGAATTCTACTCTAGAAAATATGTTCTCTGCAGTATATTTTTGTTTCCCACTTTGCATTGACATTTACAGATATGTAATATCTTTCTCTATCTGTATTTGCATAGATAGTAATTTTATTTGGTTTCTTTACTGGGATAAGCAGAAATGCCAGAATCTTTCTAAATAGGAGGCTCTACAGACATGTCACATGGAAAAAGTTGAAGAATATATACTATATAAATGACTAGTGAATTTTCAAGTTTTCAGATGCTTAGAAAAAGGTGAGTGTTCCTACAAGCAAGATTACCAAGGCTGATTCATGAAAAGGAAGGAATTACTCAGAAGACATTAAACTTTGCAGAATTATAGATATATTAATTATTTTGATATGTCAGAAGAAGTCCCAAAAAAATTATTTTTTCTACCACAGATTGATTTTAAGGCATTTATCCCAAAATAAAAATGAGAAAATAAACATGAAGTAGACATGAGAAAAATGCAAAGGACAATCAACACATAAAAAGAACATATTACAAGTAATATGGAAAATTACATACTAAAACCAGAAGCGATTTTCACACATTGTACTGGCAAAATATATAATACAGGCAATTGACACCATCTAATCAAATCCTTTCTCGAAAAATGTGGACAATAACAAATATTCAGACAGCAGGAGCCTATATTTTATTACTCTAAAGAGGAAAAAATAACAATCTGTTCTAAGTTCATATAAAACTCCATTTAATTTTAACTCTATTTAATTTCCCAAAATACCACTAAATCACTCATTGTGTTTAACTATATAAATATTTCCAAAGATGTTTACTAATAGGAAAAATAAATACCAATTACCTAACTATGTATTGGTGGCTTAGTGGTAAACAATCAGCCTGCCAAGCAGGACATGTGGGTCCGATCCCTGGGTCAGGAAGATCCCTTGGAAAAGGAAACGGCAATCCACTCCAGTATTCCTGCCTGGAAAATTCCATAGACAGAGTAGCCTGGTGGGCTACAGTCCATAGGGTTGCAAAAAGTCAGACACGACTTAGTGACTGAACAGTAATTATTTATTAACTCATTAACAGTTAAGTTTCTATATAGTATTGATCATGAGGTAATGAAAGGGTTTTATCTCGATTTGAGACTTAAACCCATGGCCCAGACCTGATCGAACCCTGTTTGGGACTTGAACCCATGCAGCTGGGACTCGAACCCAGCCAAAACCTGTTTGGGACTTGAACCTACATGACTGGGGCTTATCCCCAGTCAAAACCCGGTTTGGGACTCGAACCCATGTGATTAAGGCTTAACCCCAGCCAAACTCCTGCTTGCGACTTGAACCCATGTAGTCAGGACTCAATCCCGGCCAAAGCCCTGTCTGGGACTCGAACCCACGTGACCGGGTCTTAATCCAGCACTCACCCAACGTCTGGACCCACTGAGGTTCAGGTTCTTGTGCTTCAATGCAGAAGGAATTCAGCAAGAAACAGAGTGATAGATAAGAAAAGGATTTATTAGGATAGGGTACTTGTAAGCAGTGCAAACTGGCAGGCAGGAAAGCTCTGCTCTCCTCTCCCTTCAACTGAGTGGGCAGCAACATATATATAGGATGGTAGAAGACCATTCCGCTCAAGTAGTTGCAGATGCAAGACATACATCATTAGTTACTTCTTTGCCAACTCCTCCTTCATCAGCTGTTTATACCCAGTCAAGCCTGCTTTACTGAACAAGCAGCAGCTCTCCTGAGTTATCGTCAAACTCACTGGCCCCCCAACCTTTCTCAAGTTTCACCCTTCTACCTACCATCCCCTACTAGGACTCTACAACCACCTACCTATTCTACTCTGTCCCTATCAGTACTCTTTCCTTCTCATTATAACAAATATGTACTATAACGTAACTAAATAATGAATAGTGTGCAAAAGACTCATAAGAAATGCAAATGGCACTTGGAAAAATAAATATTAAATGCTTTTTAATGTTAGCTTCCCAGGTGGCTTAGTAGTAAAGAATCCACCTGCAATAGGGAGACTTGAATTCAAACCTTGGGTCAGGAAGATCCCCTGGGGAAGGGAAAGACTACCTACTCCAGTATTCTTGTGTGGAGAATCTTATGAACAGAGGAGCTTGGAGGGGCTACAGTCACAATGAGATGGACATGACTGAGTGACTAAAGCTTTCATATATTGGGTATATGAAGGTAGTCTTTTTTTTCTCTGCTCAAATAGATTCAACTGGGCTAGAAGAGTCTAATGCATTAAGAACTTTCTGATGGAAAAGTTTTATATTGCTTGGCAGCAACTGGCCATATTTGTTTATTGAGCTCTTGAAGTTGGTTAATGAGACTAACTTTAAATTTTCTTTAGCATAACAAGTACATTTAAATTTAGATAGCCACATGTAGCTGGTAGTTACCGAATTTGTCAACATAGGTCATGAGGACACTTCTTGGGCTTCCCCTGGTGGTCCAGTGGGTAAGGACACCGCCTTGCAGTACAAGGGGCGCCGGTTCGATCCCTGGCCTGGGAAGATCCCACGTGTCACGGAGCGTCTGGACTGATGTGTCCAATTACCGAGCCGGAGCTCTGGAGCGCACGCGCCCAGAGCTGGTGCTCTGCAACGACAGACGCCACCGCGATGGGAGGCCCACAGGAGCCAAAGAACAAAGACGGATGAAAGTAGAGAAATGAAAGACCAATAGAAGTAGCCTGCCCGCCCTCCTCCCTCTCCAACCCGACCCCCGCCCAAAAATAAATAAATAAATAAATCTTTAAAAAAAAAAAAGAGGACACTACTTATGATCTAACTAGCTCAAGTCTTAAACTATTATAGATTATCTTGCTATTTCCTGGAAATTTGTGTTACTCACTTTCATATAACAGCAACTATCCTTCTAAAATGGTACCTAAATGGCAATATCCTACTGACCAGTATGTTTGGTCCATGGTGGTTTATCTCCTATGTAGGTAGAACAAAGACAAAATCTTAATAAATTATTACAGATGTTTTACTGGTGTAAGGTGTGGGTAATAGCACACTTACAATGGTTATTGAAGATGACATTAAATTTTTCTTTTCCATCCAGAATTTGAGTAATGAGAAAGCCCTTTATGGCCCTTTTGTTGGTTCCCCTTCCCACAGCTGAGATATTTTCATTAAAGAGCACTGACAAGAAAGAAAAAAAAATATAGCTTATGAAAGCAGATTATTAATTTTCAGGTTCATTATCCCAACAGTTATGTCTGTTATGTCTCAATGAAATATGTGGACAAGTCTAGAAAGAAGGAAGAACAAAAGCTAAGGGGGAAAATGTGTGAGATGCAACAATTGCATCAGGACACCAAAGAGCTGACAGCCCCTCTCTAGCTAATGCCACATTGCATTGAGTGAAGTTGAAGGGCTGCATAATGATATACAGAAGGTCAAGTACAAAATGCAAATTGTGTTTCCAAGAGAAGGTTGATAGGACTGGAGTACCTATTAGATACTCCTCATCTTAGGGCTCAGGAATGCCAGTCAAATTTTCTTTAGCATAACAAGTACATTTAAATTTAGATAGCCACATGTAGCTGGTAGTTACCGAATTTGTCAACATAGGTCATGAGGACACTTCTTGGGCTTCCCCTGGTGGTCCAGTGGGTAAGGACACCGCCTTGCAGTACAAGGGGCGCCGGTTCGATCCCTGGCCTGGGAAGATCCCACGTGTCACGGAGCGTCTGGACTGATGTGTCCAATTACCGAGCCGGAGCTCTGGAGCGCACGCGCCCAGAGCTGGTGCTCTGCAACGACAGACGCCACCGCGATGGGAGGCCCACAGGAGCCAAAGAACAAAGACGGATGAAAGTAGAGAAATGAAAGACCAATAGAAGTAGCCTGCCCGCCCTCCTCCCTCTCCAACCCGACCCCCGCCCAAAAATAAATAAATAAATAAATCTTTAAAAAAAAAAAAGAGGACACTACTTATGATCTAACTAGCTCAAGTCTTAAACTATTATAGATTATCTTGCTATTTCCTGGAAATTTGTGTTACTCACTTTCATATAACAGCAACTATCCTTCTAAAATGGTACCTAAATGGCAATATCCTACTGACCAGTATGTTTGGTCCATGGTGGTTTATCTCCTATGTAGGTAGAACAAAGACAAAATCTTAATAAATTATTACAGATGTTTTACTGGTGTAAGGTGTGGGTAATAGCACACTTACAATGGTTATTGAAGATGACATTAAATTTTTCTTTTCCATCCAGAATTTGAGTAATGAGAAAGCCCTTTATGGCCCTTTTGTTGGTTCCCCTTCCCACAGCTGAGATATTTTCATTAAAGAGCACTGACAAGAAAGAAAAAAAAATATAGCTTATGAAAGCAGATTATTAATTTTCAGGTTCATTATCCCAACAGTTATGTCTGTTATGTCTCAATGAAATATGTGGACAAGTCTAGAAAGAAGGAAGAACAAAAGCTAAGGGGGAAAATGTGTGAGATGCAACAATTGCATCAGGACACCAAAGAGCTGACAGCCCCTCTCTAGCTAATGCCACATTGCATTGAGTGAAGTTGAAGGGCTGCATAATGATATACAGAAGGTCAAGTACAAAATGCAAATTGTGTTTCCAAGAGAAGGTTGATAGGACTGGAGTACCTATTAGATACTCCTCATCTTAGGGCTCAGGAATGCCAGTCATGTGACAACCAACCACATTGTGTAAGACTTCAAAAGAAAATGGGTTCAAAATACTTTGAGGAAACACTTTTTTAAACCAAATCTTACAAAATAAAAGGAAAAGAAAATTGAATATTACTTTTAAGTCATAGGCTGCCTGTAAAGCCATAAGTTTTCCATTCTTTGTTAACGAGCATGACTCAAGTTAGCGTTTTTCAAACTATGAATATAAACTGCTGGTATTAGAATTATTATTAAAGACACAGAGACCTAGTGCAATTCTTCTAAGTCAGAATCTCTAGGGATGGGTGCCAGGAATCTCTGTTTTTACCAATATCCCCAAATGATGCCCACGCAAAACTATTATAAGTGATTTAAGGGATGACAAGGAGATTAGAAGCTCACCTACTGAAACACAAAGGAAAAGGTTTCATAATTTATTCAATATATAGATGCCCAACTTTTCAATCATCACTACAGACTGAAAAAAGTAATTGTCCAATATCTTTAAATTATCATGAATAATTTTGTATCTTCAATAAAATCAAGGTACATATCATTATTAGATAATGCAATGGCTAATTTAATGTGTCAGCTTGATTTGGTCAAGGGTCCCTAGATATTTGGTCATACATTATTTATGGATGTATCTGTGAGAGTGCTTCTGGATGAGACTAACAATTAATTAGGTACACTCAGTAAAGCAGATCCCTCTCCCCATTGTGGGTGAGCCTCGTCTAACCTGTTCAAGGCCTGAATAGAACAAAGTCTGAGTTAAAGAATAATTCTTTTTCTTTAACTTATTGTCCTTAATTTGGGACACTTGTCTTCTCCTGCTTGGCATGATCTAGCAATAGAGATACACAAAATACTTCCAACTGGGTGCTCCCAATCAACCACATCACAAAGCAAGGAGTTGTGTAACTAGGTATATGATACTGTCTAACACTTCTTGAAACCTAGTGAATATAATGCCACATTGCATTGAGTGAAGTTGAAGGGCTGCATAATGATATACAGAAGGTCAAGTACAAAATGCAAATTGTGTTTCCAAGAGAAGGTTGATAGGACTGGAGTACCTATTAGATACTCCTCATCTTAGGGCTCAGGAATGCCAGTCATGTGACAACCAACCACATTGTGTAAGACTTCAAAAGAAAATGGGTTCAAAATACTTTGAGGAAACACTTTTTTAAACCAAATCTTACAAAATAAAAGGAAAAGAAAATTGAATATTACTTTTAAGTCATAGGCTGCCTGTAAAGCCATAAGTTTTCCATTCTTTGTTAACGAGCATGACTCAAGTTAGCGTTTTTCAAACTATGAATATAAACTGCTGGTATTAGAATTATTATTAAAGACACAGAGACCTAGTGCAATTCTTCTAAGTCAGAATCTCTAGGGATGGGTGCCAGGAATCTCTGTTTTTACCAATATCCCCAAATGATGCCCATAAAACTATTATAAGTGATTTAAGGGATGACAAGGAGATTAGAAGCTCACCTACTGAAACACAAAGGAAAAGGTTTCATAATTTATTCAATATATAGATGCCCAACTTTTCAATCATCACTACAGACTGAAAAAAGTAATTGTCCAATATCTTTAAATTATCATGAATAATTTTGTATCTTCAATAAAATCAAGGTACATATCATTATTAGATAATGCAATGGCTAATTTAATGTGTCAGCTTGATTTGGTCAAGGTCCCTAGATATTTGGTCATACATTATTTATGGATGTATCTGTGAGAGTGCTTCTGGATGAGACTAACAATTAATTAGGTACACTCAGTAAAGCAGATCCCTCTCCCCATTGTGGGTGAGCCTCGTCTAACCTGTTCAAGGCCTGAATAGAACAAAGTCTGAGTTAAAGAATAATTCTTTTTCTTTAACTTATTGTCCTTAATTTGGGACACTTGTCTTCTCCTGCTTGGCATGATCTAGCAATAGAGATACACAAAATACTTCCAACTGGGTGCTCCCAATCAACCACATCACAAAGCAAGGAGTTGTGTAACTAGGTATATGATACTGTCTAACACTTCTTGAAACCTAGTGAATATAATGAGATTATCTGGTTGCTTCTAATGTCACTGGACAAAGTGGTAAATGAAAACAATGCACTCAGGTATTTGAATTCAAATGCCACATAAACAGCCTGAGAGCTTCATTATGTGCCCTTAAGGAGACTTTTATCTCCTTAGCCTCAGAGTTGATGGCTATAAATCATGCAGAATCTTATGCTTCGACAGGTTGAAATACAACAAAGTTGAACTCCTGGTCTTGCATGGTGCCTACTATTAAAGTGAAGGCATTGATTGGGGAAGAATGGGTACTGTAAGTTGGAATGGGGACAAAAGAGCCCCAAAATTTTGATGGGTTTTCTTTGTCAGTGGAAGACCTGCCTTGATTTAATGTAAAGAAAGAGACTTAAAGGCTTAGAAAGATTGGAATGTTAGAGTTCATTTATCACTTAAGACCTGCTCACCTCCTCTGGGAAAACCTAGAAAGCATGCCTTTCACCAGTTCTATGAGAAGGAAATTTGTGAAGGGAACCCTGGCATCCTTGAAGAGTTCTATAATAGCTCTTCTCTGTAGGTCATATCTTACAATGGAAACTGTAGTCAATGAATTGAGAATCTAAATTCAATGAGAATAATTAGATTCCTAGTTGGCAGGTGCAAAGTGGCACCACTCAATTGCCAGAGGAAATGTAGATATGGTTGTCATAGTGGACAGCAGAATCAAAATAGCAATCAAAACAGTCTGACTCATGTAGACCTAGTTGATCATAGTGTTTCTGGAAGTGAAGTATTATAGATAGAAAAGTCACTAAATCCTTACTTTATCTGTATAAGTGGAACAGTTCTAGATCACTTGAACAAAAAGTCTAAGCTGAGTAAGAAAAACTTAGAAGCAATCAATTCTCAAACTTGAGCCAGTTTGTAGATCCAGAACTCACTAAATGGAAGGGAGACCAAGTACTCTTGAGGAAGGACCCATGTACACTACCAATTTTTATACTGTTCATGTTTCTTCAAGTCTTCCCCAAAGTAATCTATGGTCTTTTACCAGTGTAACAATATATTGGAAAGAAGAAAATATCAGACTTTTCAGGGACTACTGGATACTTGCTTTGAACTGACACTGACACTAAGAGACCAAATGTCACTGTGGCCCACTGGTCAGGGTTACCCTCGGGGCTTATTGAAATTCAGGCAATCACTGCAATTTTAACTCAGGACTGTCTCACAGTGGGTTTCAAACACAAAGGAGTTTGACTAACATTCAAATCAATAAACTGAGTAAAGCAGATTGCACTCCCAAGTGTGGGTGGGCTCTATCCAATCTGTTGAAGGCCTAAGTAGAATAAGTCTAAGCAAGGGTTTTGTTTTTTTTTTTTCTCTTTGCCTGACTGTCTTTGAGCAGGGGCATGGATTTTCTACATTTAGACTTGGACTGGAACTTGCACCATCAGTTTCCCTGGTTCTTTGGCATTTGAAATATATACAAGACAAGAAGTATACTATCAGGCCCGTTTTCTTTGTCAGTGGAAGACCTGCCTTGATTTAATGTAAAGAAAGAGACTTAAAGGCTTAGAAAGATTGGAATGTTAGAGTTCATTTATCACTTAAGACCTGCTCACCTCCTCTGGGAAAACCTAGAAAGCATGCCTTTCACCAGTTCTATGAGAAGGAAATTTGTGAAGGGAACCCTGGCATCCTTGAAGAGTTCTATAATAGCTCTTCTCTGTAGGTCATATCTTACAATGGAAACTGTAGTCAATGAATTGAGAATCTAAATTCAATGAGAATAATTAGATTCCTAGTTGGCAGGTGCAAAGTGGCACCACTCAATTGCCAGAGGAAATGTAGATATGGTTGTCATAGTGGACAGCAGAATCAAAATAGCAATCAAAACAGTCTGACTCATGTAGACCTAGTTGATCATAGTGTTTCTGGAAGTGAAGTATTATAGATAGAAAAGTCACTAAATCCTTACTTTATCTGTATAAGTGGAACAGTTCTAGATCACTTGAACAAAAAGTCTAAGCTGAGTAAGAAAAACTTAGAAGCAATCAATTCTCAAACTTGAGCCAGTTTGTAGATCCAGAACTCACTAAATGGAAGGGAGACCAAGTACTCTTGAGGAAGGACCCATGTACACTACCAATTTTTATACTGTTCATGTTTCTTCAAGTCTTCCCCAAAGTAATCTATGGTCTTTTACCAGTGTAACAATATATTGGAAAGAAGAAAATATCAGACTTTTCAGGGACTACTGGATACTTGCTTTGAACTGACACTGACACTAAGAGACCAAATGTCACTGTGGCCCACTGGTCAGGGTTACCCTCGGGGCTTATTGAAATTCAGGCAATCACTGCAATTTTAACTCAGGACTGTCTCACAGTGGGTTTCAAACACAAAGGAGTTTGACTAACATTCAAATCAATAAACTGAGTAAAGCAGATTGCACTCCCAAGTGTGGGTGGGCTCTATCCAATCTGTTGAAGGCCTAAGTAGAATAAGTCTAAGCAAGGGTTTTGTTTTTTTTTTTTCTCTTTGCCTGACTGTCTTTGAGCAGGGGCATGGATTTTCTACATTTAGACTTGGACTGGAACTTGCACCATCAGTTTCCCTGGTTCTTTGGCATTTGAAATATATACAAGACAAGAAGTATACTATCAGGCTTCCTGGGTCTCCAGCTTGTTAATTGTAGATCTTGAGCATTGCAAAGCCTAAAATTTCTTAATCATCCTAATATATATACACCATAAGAAATCTTAAGATAATTCCTTATGGTATATATATGAGGACGAAGACTAATTTAAAACAGGAAAAATGATCTTAAATGCTCTTAAGTAAACTGAGAGTATGTTTAAGAATTTGTTGTTTATTCAATTTGAGCTTGTCTTTTTTCAGTCAGCCATCAACACTTCTGTCAGCTACAAATTGGCACTTGCCAAGAACATTTGCCAGTGACTGAAAAACAACAATGGCATTTACCATCTGCCTGTGCTGCTGTATCGACTCTGACCTTCAACACTCCCTGAAGCGAATTCAGGGTGGAGAGTGAGGCACTCTGACACCCAGAGAACCAGCAGAACAGGTTTTTAGATAGGTGGATATTTTCAGGAATTGATTTCATAATCCCAACTCTTGCATCTCCTCTTAAGTAGAAAAGCACTACATCCCTTCATGGTAGTATCAGCTCTTAGTGACCAGCAGAAAACCTTTTGTAAAATAAGCACTTAATTGCATTGAACTCCCCCTTCACCAAAATCTCCCCCACTACCTCTCTGGAGCAGTCTCTCAGAGCTATCTGAGGTACCGTCTCCTGAGCTGCAGTCCTCATTCTGTCCCAAATAAAACTTAACTCTCAACTCTCACGTTATGCATCTTTTTAAGTGACACTTCTTAAGAAATGCAATTAGAAAGTCTCATTAGTGACTGAAGTGATTTGATTCCATGGCTGTATTGACTTGAAAACACATCAATATTCTGACATTAAGATTTGCATGGTAGACTGGGTTAAGTAAGAAATATAGAAGAAGACTATGAAGTCAAGGCTGCTGGTGTTATATTTAGGAAGGAAGTACAGGCCAGGAGCCCACTCTGTTGAAGGCCTAAGTAGAATAAGTCTAAGCAAGGGTTTTGTTTTTTTTTTTTCTCTTTGCCTGACTGTCTTTGAGCAGGGGCATGGATTTTCTACATTTAGACTTGGACTGGAACTTGCACCATCAGTTTCCCTGGTTCTTTGGCATTTGAAATATATACAAGACAAGAAGTATACTATCAGGCTTCCTGGGTCTCCAGCTTGTTAATTGTAGATCTTGAGCATTGCAAAGCCTAAAATTTCTTAATCATCCTAATATATATACACCATAAGAAATCTTAAGATAATTCCTTATGGTATATATATGAGGACGAAGACTAATTTAAAACAGGAAAAATGATCTTAAATGCTCTTAAGTAAACTGAGAGTATGTTTAAGAATTTGTTGTTTATTCAATTTGAGCTTGTCTTTTTTCAGTCAGCCATCAACACTTCTGTCAGCTACAAATTGGCACTTGCCAAGAACATTTGCCAGTGACTGAAAAACAACAATGGCATTTACCATCTGCCTGTGCTGCTGTATCGACTCTGACCTTCAACACTCCCTGAAGCGAATTCAGGGTGGAGAGTGAGGCACTCTGACACCCAGAGAACCAGCAGAACAGGTTTTTAGATAGGTGGATATTTTCAGGAATTGATTTCATAATCCCAACTCTTGCATCTCCTCTTAAGTAGAAAAGCACTACATCCCTTCATGGTAGTATCAGCTCTTAGTGACCAGCAGAAAACCTTTTGTAAAATAAGCACTTAATTGCATTGAACTCCCCCTTCACCAAAATCTCCCCCACTACCTCTCTGGAGCAGTCTCTCAGAGCTATCTGAGGTACCGTCTCCTGAGCTGCAGTCCTCATTCTGTCCCAAATAAAACTTAACTCTCAACTCTCACGTTATGCATCTTTTTAAGTGACACTTCTTAAGAAATGCAATTAGAAAGTCTCATTAGTGACTGAAGTGATTTGATTCCATGGCTGTATTGACTTGAAAACACATCAATATTCTGACATTAAGATTTGCATGGTAGACTGGGTTAAGTAAGAAATATAGAAGAAGACTATGAAGTCAAGGCTGCTGGTGTTATATTTAGGAAGGAAGTACAGGCCAGGGAGCCCACTTCTACTGTAATTAAAACAGCTCTAGATTAACTTGCTTAATCTACTGGGAAAGTTTTACTTAATAATGATTTCCCTGACTAATAAAAGTTATGAAAAACCACTGAATTAAGAGATCCCAAATTTATCTTTTAATTATAAAACCCATTGATTTGCCTGAAGGTGATGATTTATTGTTAACAAAATGTGAAGTGTTTTATGGCAGTGAAAAATAAATACAAAATGAAGGTTCAGTAAACTCCACTCTCACTCCAAGTGAGGTGAAGGATCCATTTGGTATTCTAGATTAATCAGACCATTCTGAGCTACTGTGACCAATTCTGGTTACCAAATTTAAAGGAGAGAAATAATAGACAATATAATCTAGAGGAACGTAGTGAGGAAACTGAAGATTCTACCCACTAGAGCAAGTTGTCCTTTTGAAACATAAGAGTACAAGAGACATCTTAGTGCCCTACATATTTTAATGGCTATCACTTATAAATAAGTGGAAGGCTTAAATAGTAGTTAAATAAAAAACATTTAAATTTGAATAGTATTAAAAATTCAGTTCTGAGTCACACTAGGTTCAAGTGTTCAATAGCCTTATTTGACTAGTTACTACCATATTAGATAGTGCACACAGAGAACATTTTTGTCATTGTAGAAAGTTCAATGGACAATACTATCCTTAAGAATAGAACTAGGACTAGTAAAGAGAGAGGACTTAGAATCAATAAACAGAAGACCTTTCTAATAGTTAGAATTAGCCTACAATGCAATCAGCTGGACTCAGCATCAAGGGAAATTGATCAAGCTAAGCCACAACACATACAGAATTCTAGCATTCAGAAACAGGCTGCACAGAAGGCTTCCAAAATGATAACCAAATTTATAGCCTTAATTACATGGAACTGCTTTATTCTAGACATTTCTATGTGATCAAATACTGATCTTTCCCATGTTAAGGCTGCTGTTTTGGTTTTTTTTAACATACTTACTAGGGTAAATTAAGCATGAAATTTAGTTCTTCTTATCATATCTACTAGTTAAGTCATTGGCTATTAGTTCAGCTTTGAAAATGCATTTCCCTGCTCTTGGTAAAGAAAGTATGTGTAGAGATGGAATACAGAAACTGATTCACTCCAGTTACCTCTCTCAAACAGATACAACAGAAAAAGGACATTGTGCATTTGCAGGCAAACTTTGGTCAAATGTAAAGTGTTAACACAGGGCAAAAGAGAAAGGACAAGATATGATTTAGGGTTCAAAGTTTTCATCTTACCAAACTGTCAGGGTCTACTTCATCGAAGGTACAGAATGCAGAAAATAATGTTTATGAAAACCAACACAGGCATAGTCAAATGAGGAAAATAGAAATATAAGAATCTAATAAGACAGTTACTCATCTTCTTATGAACACAAACAGCAGCAAATGGATGTCAAGAATATGAGTAAATATTTTTCTTTGGCTATTTTATTAGTACCACATAGAGATTTATAAGAGGAGGAATGAAAGACAAATTCTCCACAGGCAACTTTCTGGGATGAAAAGTGTTAACTGAAAAAAGAGAAACATAAGATTTCTTATGTTTTGACCCAATCAGTAAACTTGAATTCTTGTATCAGCTTGTATTCTGTATCATACTGTGTATTCTTGTACTATGATTAAACTCCCCAGTTTCCTGCTCCAAGAAAGCACACATCTTTATTATGATTCTGTTAATCACCCTTCCTAAATAATTTGGGGAATACTTCCACTTCCAGAAATATATCACATGCCCAAGAGTCTCAGACTGGACCCTAAACAAAGCACAGAATATGAGAAATACTTTTCCTTCCACCCAGGGACTATAAATATAGACTTGCAAATAATCTTTCCAGGGGCATTAGATTCTCTGCCTCTGCTTAGTCACTAGGTAGTGGGGAAAAGTCTTCCCTGAAGCCTTAGAAGCAGAGTGTCGCTTTACACTCGTTCAGGATTTACTCCCACACCACATCCGTTTGTCAGAGAACCCAAACCTGATACTTAACATTCAAAAGTAGTTCTGAAAATTAGACTTCTTGACAAAAGTTAGTTCTCTGCCCATAACCACTGTCTCGGTCTGGGTACTCCTGAAATAGACACTCAGATAAGTATTTGAGTGAGTAGGGAGTGTGTAGGTGAGGCAGGAAAGGGAACAGCCAATACAGGATGCATCATCAAGTGAGTTTCCTGTGGATGAATGGATCTTATTCCTGCTCTTGGTAGAAAGTATGTGTAGAGATGGAATACAGAAACTGATTCACTCCAGTTACCTCTCTCAAACAGATACAACAGAAAAAGGACATTGTGCATTTGCAGGCAAACTTTGGTCAAATGTAAAGTGTTAACACAGGGCAAAAGAGAAAGGACAAGATATGATTTAGGGTTCAAAGTTTTCATCTTACCAAACTGTCAGGGTCTACTTCATCGAAGGTACAGAATGCAGAAAATAATGTTTATGAAAACCAACACAGGCATAGTCAAATGAGGAAAATAGAAATATAAGAATCTAATAAGACAGTTACTCATCTTCTTATGAACACAAACAGCAGCAAATGGATGTCAAGAATATGAGTAAATATTTTTCTTTTGGCTATTTTATTAGTACCACATAGAGATTTATAAGAGGAGGAATGAAAGACAAATTCTCCACAGGCAACTTTCTGGGATGAAAAGTGTTAACTGAAAAAAGAGAAACATAAGATTTCTTATGTTTTGACCCAATCAGTAAACTTGAATTCTTGTATCAGCTTGTATTCTGTATCATACTGTGTATTCTTGTACTATGATTAAACTCCCCAGTTTCCTGCTCCAAGAAAGCACACATCTTTATTATGATTCTGTTAATCACCCTTCCTAAATAATTTGGGGAATACTTCCACTTCCAGAAATATATCACATGCCCAAGAGTCTCAGACTGGACCCTAAACAAAGCACAGAATATGAGAAATACTTTTCCTTCCACCCAGGGACTATAAATATAGACTTGCAAATAATCTTTCCAGGGGCATTAGATTCTCTGCCTCTGCTTAGTCACTAGGTAGTGGGGAAAAGTCTTCCCTGAAGCCTTAGAAGCAGAGTGTCGCTTTACACTCGTTCAGGATTTACTCCCACACCACATCCGTTTGTCAGAGAACCCAAACCTGATACTTAACATTCAAAAGTAGTTCTGAAAATTAGACTTCTTGACAAAAGTTAGTTCTCTGCCCATAACCACTGTCTCGGTCTGGGTACTCCTGAAATAGACACTCAGATAAGTATTTGAGTGAGTAGGGGAGTGTGTAGGTGAGGCAGGAAAAGGGAACAGCCAATACAGGATGCATCATCAAGTGAGTTTCCCTGTGGATGAATGGATCTTATTCCTACTGGGGAAGTCTGGAGCTAATATAGAACATGTCAAAACTCTCGCACCCCAGAGGCAAGGGAGGTGTTTATATATCGACTTCTGTCAGTCATTTGTCAAGGTATACAGCATTAATCTGTGCACATTTCTAGCTCACTGTGCATATGATAAGAGTAAGTGGCCAAAGAAAACTCTTATGCAAAGAGATTAGATGCTGGCAGATAAAGTTAGTCCTGTACGCACAAAAGCAACAAGGCTTGAGAGAATATTGGCAGAGCACCAAGAGGATTTGCTATAACCTGAGGGACTGAGTTATACATGAAACTTCACAAATAAGGCTGTACAGCCGTTTTAGCCAATTTCCAGGAAACAAACTCACAGAGTGACAGAGTGGATAGTGGAGTGCAGGGGGTTTTTTTCACCCTTTTTTCTTTTTTGGCCACTTCTATTGGTCTTTTATTTATTTCCATCTTTGTTCTTTGGCCTATGTGGGCCTCCGATCGCAGTGGCCTCTCTCGTTGCAGCGCACCAGCTCTGGGCACATGCGCTCCAGAGCGCTGGCTCGTAATTGGACACGTCGGTCCAGCTGCTCCATGACACTTGGGATCCTCCCAGGCCAGGGATTGAACCGGTGCCCCTTGCACTACAAGGCCGTGTCTTTATCCATTGGACCACCAGCGAAGCCCTGGAGTGCAGTTTTTATTATGCCAGTGGGCCCAAGGCAAAATCTTCTCTTAGCCAAGGGCCCTGACTGAATTTTGTGACAACACTTTATACCCAACGTGTATGTGCCCCAAACCCACCTCCCCAAATCCCGCAAAGTTTACTATAAACATTGTCAGGAAGGAGTACATTCCAACATGTCATTAAGCTTGACTCAATATTGATTGATTAGCTAGGTTTATAATTAGTGATCAATCTTATGGTGACAGTGCATTTCTCTTAGCATAAGGGTATCTAGGTATGGGGTCACTCTAAGCTGACACTTATCTGCCAGGCTTTCTGAGCTGTTTGTTTTTGCATCTCTGGAGTTACAGTTTCCATCTCCAGGGTTACACAGTCTAAACACAGCTCAAAGTTCATCACAATTATAAGATGGAGTCTTGTCTTACAAGATGGAGTCTGCCTAGTCAGAAGGATCTGTTCCTTTCCTCCTTCACAGTATTATCAAGGTTAGGCCACACCAAACATGAGATTCCAGTCCAAAACTGGCAAACACAAGAAGTCAGTACGAGTTTTATAAAAAATGAATAACAGAATTAGACACCTGAGAATGTCAGGTGATAGAATTATATAGATCATAAAATCTATGTTTAAAATGACTATATTAAAAATGAATCAGAAGAATGAGAAAACAAGAACAGGCAGGTGTGAGAAAAAATGATCACTGAATTCAAAAATTCAAGAGTCAATGAAAAAGCATATTAGAAATAAATAGAGAGAGAATTAGCAATCTAGATGACAGAGCTAAAGAAGTCACCAAAATTAGGAAAACAAAAGGATGAAGAGATTAAAAGTGTGATAAAGTAGCGAAAAAATGTAGAGCGTAAAATTACATGGTACCTTATATCTCTAAAAGGCACTCTGGAAATAATAAATAAAGACAATCTAGGGGGAAGGAAAACTCAACATTTTAAGGCTAATAGCTTAGAATTCTTCAAAGTTTACTGAAGAATCCAGTTCTCAGACTGAGAGAGCCCAGCAAATTCCAAATACAACTTTTCCAGTGGTACAGTCCTTTGAGGCAGCCCTTGCTAAAGTTATCAGCAACCTCGTCATATGACACCCCTGTCCATGGAATTCTCCAGGCAAGAACAGTGGAGTGGGTTGTCATTTCCTCCTCCAGGGGATCTTCCTGATCCGGGGTTTGAACCACATCTCTTATGTACCCTGCATTGGCAGATAGGTTCTTTTACAACCAGTGCCACCTGGTAAAGAATCCGCCTGCTAATGCAGGAGATGCAGGAGATATTGGTTTGATCTCTGAGTTGAAGATCCTTTGGTGGAAGAAATGGCAACCCACTCCAGTACTCTTGGCTGGGAAATCTCATGAACAGAGGGACCTGAGGGACTAGAGTCCATGGGGTTGCACAGAGTCAGACATGACTGAGCATACAATAATCACTCACTCTCTACCTAAAAGGAGTATTCATAATCTTATACTTCTTATCACCTACCATAGCTGCATGGCTGATCTAAATCCTCAAATCTATATGAACAACTGTAAGATACTTTGTGGAAAATTGCATGTTAACTCCAATTCTTTACTTTTTTAGCCACACTGTTTCCTATGAAGTCACTATTCAGATTCTTAAAAACAAAAATAGAGGGAGTTCCTTAGCTGTCTCGTAGTTAGGATTCAGTGATTTCACTGCTATGGCTTGCATTCAATCCTTGGTTCAGCAACTGACATTCCACATGCTGAAGAGTGTGGTCAAAAAAAAAAAAAAAAAGCCCCCTAAATAAAAGATAAAAGTAACATTTACTTCTCTACCCCTTGACTTTGGTCATATAACTTGATCTCACTAATGAAATTTGAGAAAAAGTGACAGACTCCCACTGTACTTATGCAGTAAGGGTAAATTTCCTGTGCCTTTAACATTACAGGATACTTACCCGATTTGATGGTCTCAAGGAAGATAACAAACCTGTGGAGCTCAGTGACCTCATTCCAGTCCAAATTAAATTGGAATATTCCTTAGCTAAATTACAGACAAGTCATGAGTGTAGGAGTTCAGTGAAAATCCACAGAGATATCAAGCCAATTTATATGTGTATGAGATACAAATTCTCACTATTGTATGCTATGGAAATATGATTTTATTATTATAGAAAGTATGGATTTATATAGACTAACAGGTCTCCCAGATTTTCCCTGTGACTCCTAAAATCTTGACTCAACATACCAGACAAGGAGATCTCTTTTATTTTTAAATAATATTTTTTTCTACTTTTGTAGTACATTGGCTTCCCATAGTATATGGACAATGTTAAAAACAAAGCATAAAGATATAAGCATATACTTATTTTAACATTTTACCTTATGTCATCCCAATTTTTGGATAGTTTTGACCGCAGAAACAAACGTAAGCAATTGAAACTACAGAAGCTAGGTAACTGGTTCTGTTCCCTAACCCCAGTACGTAAAATAATGTCAATCCAGGAATACTTGAGTCAGATAAGAATCAGAGTTGATTCCTAATACTTCTTTATATATAGTAATCAGTGTTTTGAGTGTTGCAATACTGAAAAAAAAATTTGGGGATTATAATTTTAATAATCACCAAATTATAAGAATGTGTTTAAAATTAGGAGCTAAAATATAATTATACTATATAATAAAGGATATATAAAATTCTATAAAGAGACAATATACTCCTTCCTCTTTTGTATTTTATTTTTGTAAATGAAACTTGTACTTTTTAAAAACATATAATATGCCAACACAGATATCAGAGACTTAATTTCAGTGTTGCTCAGCTGAGTCAGAATAAAATCCATGGACATTCAAGCCAATAGACTAATGATAAAGGGTATAATTTTAAAAAGCTAGAGAAATATTTGGTAATTTTTTAATGCTATTAAATAATTTTGTCCTAATTGCCAAGAACCACTACTTATAACTTGATCTCACTAATGAAATTTGAGAAAAGTGACAGACTCCCACTGTACTTATGCAGTAAGGGTAAATTTCCTGTGCCTTTAACATTACAGGATACTTACCCGATTTGATGGTCTCAAGGAAGATAACAAACCTGTGGAGCTCAGTGACCTCATTCCAGTCCAAATTAAATTGGAATATTCCTTAGCTAAATTACAGACAAGTCATGAGTGTAGGAGTTCAGTGAAAATCCACAGAGATATCAAGCCAATTTATATGTGTATGAGATACAAATTCTCACTATTGTATGCTATGGAAATATGATTTTATTATTATAGAAAGTATGGATTTATATAGACTAACAGGTCTCCCAGATTTTCCCTGTGACTCCTAAAATCTTGACTCAACATACCAGACAAGGAGATCTCTTTTATTTTTTAAATAATATTTTTTTTTCTACTTTTGTAGTACATTGGCTTCCCATAGTATATGGACAATGTTAAAAACAAAGCATAAAGATATAAGCATATACTTATTTTAACATTTTACCTTATGTCATCCCAATTTTTGGATAGTTTTGACCGCAGAAACAAACGTAAGCAATTGAAACTACAGAAGCTAGGTAACTGGTTCTGTTCCCTAACCCCAGTACGTAAAATAATGTCAATCCAGGAATACTTGAGTCAGATAAGAATCAGAGTTGATTCCTAATACTTCTTTATATATAGTAATCAGTGTTTTGAGTGTTGCAATACTGAAAAAAAAATTGGTGATTATAATTTTAATAATCACCAAATTATAAGAATGTGTTTAAAATTAGGAGCTAAAATATAATTATACTATATAATAAAGGATATATAAAATTCTATAAAGAGACAATATACTCCTTCCTCTTTTGTATTTTATTTTTTTGTAAATGAAACTTGTACTTTTTAAAAACATATAATATGCCAACACAGATATCAGAGACTTAATTTCAGTGTTGCTCAGCTGAGTCAGAATAAAATCCATGGACATTCAAGCCAATAGACTAATGATAAAGGGTATAATTTTAAAAAGCTAGAGAAATATTTGGTAATTTTTTAATGCTATTAAATAATTTTGTCCTAATTGCCAAGAACCACTACTTAAAATGTTCAGCTATTTTGTGTCAACTACAAATTGGCATTTACCAGTTACACTGGTAAATGCACATTGCCAGTGACTGAACAACAAAGGCATTAGCCATCTGCCACTGCAGAGACTGCACCCTGTGCTGTTGGGAGCTGCTAACTTTCAACACCTCATGAGGTAGTTCAGAGTGGAGTGAGGCATTCTGTGCTCCAGGGAATCTGGTGGGGAAGGTCTTTAGATAGATGGATGTTTTAGATGGATGTTTTTAGGAACAAATTTTATAATCTTTGTCAACTGCAAATTGGCAGTGCCAATGACTAAACAACATGGGCATTTCCTGAATCCTGTGCTGTGACAACTGCTGACTCTCAACACGCTCTGAGGTAGTTTAGGGGGAAGTAAGGCACTCTGTGCTCCAGAGGATCTGGTAGGACAGGTCTTTAGGCAGGCAGATGTTTTTAGGAACAAATTTTATGATCTCAATCCTTGTATCTTCTCCTACGTAGAAAAACACTAAATCCCTCTTGGTGAATCAGATCCTTATGACTAACCAGAAACCCCCTCTGTAAAATGAGTGCTTAATGGTGTTGAAACCCCCCTTCATCAAAGCCTTATATATTGATTGTCCTCCTGCTGCCTCTTTGGAGCAGTCTCTCAGAGCTCTCTGGGGTGCTGACTCCCAGACTGCAGTTCTAATTATGCTCCTAATAAAATTTAACACACAACTCTCAAGCTGTTCATCTATTTTTAAGTCAACATCTCAATCCTTGCATCTCCTCCTATCTAAAAAAGCACTAAATCTCTTCATGGTAACATCAGACACTGGTGACTAACCAAAAACTCTTTGTAAAATGATTGTTTAATGGTATTAAATACCCCTTCATCAAAGCCATATACATACATATATATATATATATATATGTATATATATATATATATATTGACCTTTCCCTCACTACCTCTTTGGAGCAGTCTCTCAGAGCTATCTTGGAGGATGAAAGGAACAGGCTACCTTGACTAGACTGATTCCATCTTGAGAGAGAGGACTCCATCTTGCACTCTCAGTTAATTTTGGATTGCGTTTGGACTGTGTAGCGATGGAGATGAAAAATTAAAACCTGAACCAACCTCCTGGGCTGACGAGAACCTAACCAGGGAGACCTTGTACCCAAACCTCTCTTGGGCCAAGAAGAATGAAATGCCAGCCATACAATAGATTACCATTTATAACCCTAGTTAATTAATCCATGTTGATTTAAGTTAAGTGATATGCTTAGGTGGTTTCAAAATGTGCCTTTGTGATTGCAACTGAATCATATTTTTTTCTAACGTTTCTTAGGCAACCTCAAGGGTTTGAGATGTGGGTTTGTACACATAAGCTTTAGGCATAAATGTTAGCCACGATTTCTGTTTGGGGTCCTTGGCTAAACTGACCCGCTTTGGACCCGCTGATATAATAAACCACTCCACTATTCACCTTGTCACTCTCTGTGAGTCTGTTTCCCAGCACAGGATTATAACAATCTGAGTTGCTGTCTACGGGACTGCAGTCCTCATTTTGCCCCAAATAACACTTACTTCACAACTCTCAAGTTGTTCATCTTTTTTTTAGTTAAGAATTGTTTACATTTTCATTTTTTTCTGCTTTTTTTTTTATTTGTCTCATTTGGGCAAAATTAACCATGGGACACAAAAAAAACATTACTCTAGCTTCTCTTTCATGGTTTCTGACCACAGTTGTAAGATCTTCTGCTTCTGATCGCCAGAGCAGATCTTTGTCACCAAGAACATCTACCTTGAACGCTTTCACTCCAGTTATTTACAAAAGGGCCTGACACAGAATCATTCTCTAGGGAAGCTACGCAGAAGAAAAGGTCACATCCAAAGACATCTGCAGCCTGAATTTTTCTTGGAAGAGACCAAAAGTAGCAGGGACCATTTGAATTTATACTTGGTAAGCAAGGTCACTGTATTTGGAATTGTCTCATTTCTGCAATGATAATTTAGTTCATTCTCAACCAGTTAATTTAGAATAACCTGAAGTGCTTTGCATTCAAAATGGAGATTCCTAGGAGCCAATAGAACTCCTGAGGCAAAAATCTCAGGGTGGAGACTGTGAATACATATTAGGAAAAATAAACCTTAATAGGTGATTAGGACTCACAGACAATCTCTCACTTAAACATTGTCAAGGAAAATAGACATGTTATTTAATAAGGCAGCCCAAAAGAAAGAGCCAGGGAAATATCTGTATCTATACCAAAATAAACCCTACAGAATTGTTAAAACTTGTAAACAAAGCATAAAAAGAAGCTGTGCTCTTTGCTATAGTGTTTCAGAGAAAAACAAAGGGTTTGACCAGAAATCCTCCAGCTGTGACTGTTCCTGCACAACTGCCTTCAGAATTACATTTGTACTTTTTACACTTTTGTTCATGTTCCAATAAAATAACAACCTCTCTTATGTGGCTTGCTATTTTCTACAGCCTTGGCCGGCTTGCTCAGGCCAACTCTTTTTTTAACTGAATAATTCAAGCATCTGACATGAAATTATAAGCTTGCATTGGCAACCAGCGTAAAAGCAGACGTGGCATAAAATATTTAAACATAAAGCCAATGAAAGCAAAATACTGCAGGGCATAGATTAACTCTCCAACCCCAACTCTAAGCAGCTTAGCTCATGTTATTTTTTTTTACTCTGTTTCTCTTTTTCGCACATCAATAAACACTCAGAAATTTATTCGGACACTATTGTGCATCTTTGAACTCAAATTTATTTGACGTTTGTGTGCTAATATGAAGTTTCATCTGTAAAACGAGCACCAAGAGTTAACAAATAGCTATTGAACTCTGCCCAATGGGAGAGGCAAAGCTGGGACCGATGGTGCTCATTGCATGCCACTCACTCCAGGATTCATCTAAATACTAGATAGAGCCTTTGAGTGTGGGGAAATAGTAAGGTGGTTATTCAGACACAGGGCCAGTCTTTTTAATCCAGACTTGTGAAAAGTAGTCTCTATGAAAGAGTTTACTACAAAAAGATGATCCTACCTCATCATATGCCCAACAGGCACATAAAAATATCCACAGGCATCCATTTTACACCCCTCTATTAAGACCAGGTTTCAATATTTCATCTCCAAAACATATAACTAAAGTAAAAGATGAATAAAAACATGTAAACTAAAATATAGATTTAAATGCATGAAATTATTTATTAGATTACTTTTAATATTCAATTTTCTAATGACCCAGTCATTGGTCTATGGGATTAGGAAAAATAAACCTTAATAGGTGATTAGGACTCACAGACAATCTCTCACTTAAACATTGTCAAGGAAAATAGACATGTTATTTAATAAGGCAGCCCAAAAGAAAGAGCCAGGGAAATATCTGTATCTATACCAAAATAAACCCTACAGAATTGTTAAAACTTGTAAACAAAGCATAAAAAGAAGCTGTGCTCTTTGCTATAGTGTTTCAGAGAAAAACAAAGGGTTTGACCAGAAATCCTCCAGCTGTGACTGTTCCTGCACAACTGCCTTCAGAATTACATTTGTACTTTTACACTTTTGTTCATGTTCCAATAAAATAACAACCTCTCTTATGTGGCTTGCTATTTTCTACAGCCTTGGCCGGCTTGCTCAGGCCAACTCTTTTTTTAACTGAATAATTCAAGCATCTGACATGAAATTATAAGCTTGCATTGGCAACCAGCGTAAAAGCAGACGTGGCATAAAATATTTAAACATAAAGCCAATGAAAGCAAAATACTGCAGGGCATAGATTAACTCTCCAACCCCAACTCTAAGCAGCTTAGCTCATGTTATTTTTTTTTACTCTGTTTCTCTTTTTCGCACATCAATAAACACTAAGAAATTTATTCGGACACTATTGTGCATCTTTGAACTCAAATTTATTTGACGTTTGTGTGCTAATATGAAGTTTCATCTGTAAAACGAGCACCAAGAGTTAACAAATAGCTATTGAACTCTGCCCAATGGGAGAGGCAAAGCTGGGACCGATGGTGCTCATTGCATGCCACTCACTCCAGGATTCATCTAAATACTAGATAGAGCCTTTGAGTGTGGGGAAATAGTAAGGTGGTTATTCAGACACAGGGCCAGTCTTTTTAATCCAGACTTGTGAAAAGTAGTCTCTATGAAAGAGTTTACTACAAAAAGATGATCCTACCTCATCATATGCCCAACAGGCACATAAAAATATCCACAGGCATCCATTTTACACCCCTCTATTAAGACCAGGTTTCAATATTTCATCTCCAAAACATATAACTAAAGTAAAAGATGAATAAAAACATGTAAACTAAAATATAGATTTAAATGCATGAAATTATTTATTAGATTACTTTTAATATTCAATTTTCTAATGACCCAGTCATTGGTCTATGGGATCAAAGGCAGAGTAACTTCGGTAGAAGTGATGAAAAAAAATTATCCTCATCACTGTGTGTGTAACTTGTACAAACTACTTAGCATTTTTCCTGGCAAAGTGCACAGTAGATAGTGGATACTAAGTAAAAATAGTGGAATAATACGTTCATTTATTAATTCAAACAAAATTTATTAAGCATCTACTATTTAGCAGTCACATTTTAGAATATCAACATTGAATAAATTTCCAGCTATGTTTAAGTGGCAATGTCAGCTTCACTATGTCCCAAGTGCGTTTAACAGTTATTTTTTGATACTTTGCATAGATGAACCACTTACAGACCTTACTGCAACACAGGCTAAACATAAACTTTTCTTGATAATTACTGTATTCATCAAATTCTATTATTAACTGCTGTTGTTGTAGATATCTGCTATTTCTCCCACGTCTTCACCCTCAAATCTAAATGCTGGTTCATACATTCAGGTGATAATTATATCAAAAACTGAGATGAATCTAAGTCTGAAAGGTGGGAAATATTTTCACTCTGCTTCTCTATATTTTAAATATAGCTCTTTAAAAACCACTGCCAGGGACTTTCTTGGAGGTTCAGCAATTAAGATTTTGTGTTTCCAATGTAGGAGATGTGGGTTTGATCCCTGGCTGGAGAACTAAGATCCCATACACCACAGCAAAAAAGAAGAAGAAGAAGAAAAAAAAAAAAAAAAAAAAACTGGTAATTTTTCCTCTGTGATCTGAAATGCAGCTTAGTTCATAAATCATTGACCAATTTTCAGTCTATTGCCAATCACCACCAACTCTGTTATCTCTTTTGATACTGGAATGTGTCTCCTGATGACCTAAAACAAATAGACTGCTAGATATTTCTCCAGTAAATATGGGTTTATTCAGAATCAGCAAAGAATTGTAATTCAGGGTCTACAACCATGGAAAGTCACATGTTAGTCCCTATAAGCAAAGAAAAGAGAATACTTTTATAAAGGGCAAAAAAAAAATCAGCTATCAAAACATGATTTTTTAAAATAAATATTGTAGTGACATTATTTTATTGAAAGATACTTGCTTTACAATATTATGTTGGTTTCTGCCATACATCAACATGAATCAGCCATAGGTACACTTATGTCCCCTTCCTCCTGAACTTCCCTCCCACCTCCCACCCCATTCCAATCCTTTAGGTGTTCACAGAGCACCAGCCTGAGCTCCCTGTGTTATATAGCAACTTCCCATTAGCTATCTATTTTACATATAGTAATATACATATTCCAATGCTACTGTCTCAATTCGTCCCACCCTCTCCTATCACTGCTGTGTCCATGAGTCTATTACATATGTCTGAGTCTATATTCCTGCCCTGTAAATAGGTTCATCAGTACAGTATCATTTTTTTCCTCGATTCCATATATATGCAAAAACACACTATATTTGTCTTTCTCTTTCTGACTTGTTTCATTCTGTATCGTAGGCTCTATCTAGGTCCATCCACTTCACTAAAATTGATTAAAATTCATTGCTTTTTATAGCTGAGTAATACTGTTTATATGTACCACAATTTCTTTATTCATCTGTCAACAAACACCTAGGTTGCTTCCATGTTCTGGACATTGTAAATAGTACTGCAATGAGCATTGGAATACATATGTTCTTTTTTTTTTTTTAATGATAGATCATTAATGTTTTACTGGATTAATCTTTTTTTTAAATTTATTTATCTTTTTGGGGGGTGGGGTGGGAGGGAGGGGGATGGGCGGGCCTCTTCTATTGGTCTTTCATTTCTCTGTTTTCATCCGTCTATGTTCTTTGACTCCTGTGGGCCTCCCATCGCGGTGGCGTCTGTCGTCGCAGAGCGCCGGCTCTGGGCACATGCGCCCCAGAGCTCCGGCTTGGTTATTGGACACATCGGTCCAGCCGCTCCGCGACAGGTGGGATCTTCCCAGGCCAGGGATCGAACTGGCGCCCCTTGCACTGCAAGGTGGTGTCCTTACCCACTGGACCACCAGGGAAGCCCGCATATGTTCTTTTGAATTACCATTTTCTCAGGGTATATGGTCAGTAGTGGGATTTCTGGGTCACATGGAAGTTTTATTACTAGTCTTTTTGTTGTTCATTTGTTTTATACAGAACCTCCATAGTGTTGTTCCACTGTTGTCTCCACTGTTTTCTGTAGTGATTTATCAGTTTACATTCCCACCAACAGTGCAAGAGAGTTCCCTTTTCTCCACATGCTTTCCAGCATTTGTTGTTTGTAGATTTTTTGATGATGGCCATTCAATAACTTCAAATATGCAGATGACACCACCCTTACGCCCCAAAGCGAAAAGGAGCTAAAGAGCCTCTTAATGAAGGCGAAAGAGGAGAGTGAAAAAGCTGGCCTAAAACTCAACATTCGAAGTAGTAAGATCATAGCATCTGATCCAATCCCTTCATGGCAAATAGATGGCCAAACAACAGAAACAGTGACTGGCTCTATTTTCTTGGGCTCCAAAATCACTGTGGATGGTGACTGCAGCCACAAAATTAGAACACACTTACTCCTTAGAAGGAAAACTGTGACAAACCTAGACGGCTTATTTAAAAAGCAGAGACATTGGGCTTCCCTGGTAGTCCAGTGGGTAAAGAGTCCACCTTGCAGTGCAAGGGGCACTGGTTCCATCCCTGGCTCGGAAAGATTCCATGTGCCTCAGAGTGTCTGGACTAGTGTGTCCAATTACGAGCCAGTGCTCTGGAGTACATGCATCCAAAGATGGTGCTCTGCAATGACAGAGGCCACACAGGCCAAAGAATAAAGACAGATGAAAATAAATGAATAAACCAATAAAAGAGGCCAAAATTAAAAAAAAAAAAAAAAGCAGAGACATCACTTTGGCAACAAAAGTCTGTATAGATAAAGCTATGGTTTTCCCAGTAGTCACATATGGATGTGAGAGCTAGACCATGAAGAAGGCTGAATGTGGAAGAATTGATTCCTTAAAACTGTGGTGTTGGAGAACACTCTGGAGAGTCCCTTGGACAGTAAGGAGATCAAACCAGTCAATCCTAAAAGAAATCAATCCTGAATATTCAAAATGTGGAAAGCTAGAGGGCACATGCGGACTCTACCAGCCGCTCCGCGACAGGTGGGATCTTCCCAGGCCAGGGATCGAACTGGCGCCCCTTGCACTGCAAGGTGGTGTCCTTACCCACTGGACCACCAGGGAAGCCCGCATATGTTCTTTTGAATTACCATTTTCTCAGGGTATATGGTCAGTAGTGGGATTTCTGGGTCACATGGAAGTTTTATTACTAGTCTTTTAGGTGTTCATTTGTTTTATACAGAACCTCCATAGTGTTGTTCCACTGTTGTCTCCACTGTTTTCTGTAGTGATTTATCAGTTTACATTCCCACCAACAGTGCAAGAGAGTTCCCTTTTCTCCACATGCTTTCCAGCATTTGTTGTTTGTAGATTTTTTGATGATGGCCATTCAATAACTTCAAATATGCAGATGACACCACCCTTACGCCCCAAAGCGAAAAGGAGCTAAAGAGCCTCTTAATGAAGGCGAAAGAGGAGAGTGAAAAAGCTGGCCTAAAACTCAACATTCGAAGTAGTAAGATCATAGCATCTGATCCAATCCCTTCATGGCAAATAGATGGCCAAACAACAGAAACAGTGACTGGCTCTATTTTCTTGGGCTCCAAAATCACTGTGGATGGTGACTGCAGCCACAAAATTAGAACACACTTACTCCTTAGAAGGAAAACTGTGACAAACCTAGACGGCTTATTTAAAAAGCAGAGACATTGGGCTTCCCTGGTAGTCCAGTGGGTAAAGAGTCCACCTTGCAGTGCAAGGGGCACTGGTTCCATCCCTGGCTCGGAAAGATTCCATGTGCCTCAGAGTGTCTGGACTAGTGTGTCCAATTACGAGCCAGTGCTCTGGAGTACATGCATCCAAAGATGGTGCTCTGCAATGACAGAGGCCACACAGGCCAAAGAATAAAGACAGATGAAAATAAATGAATAAACCAATAAAAGAGGCCAAAATTAAAAAAAAAAAAAAAAGCAGAGACATCACTTTGGCAACAAAAGTCTGTATAGATAAAGCTATGGTTTTCCCAGTAGTCACATATGGATGTGAGAGCTAGACCATGAAGAAGGCTGAATGTGGAAGAATTGATTCCTTAAAACTGTGGTGTTGGAGAACACTCTGGAGAGTCCCTTGGACAGTAAGGAGATCAAACCAGTCAATCCTAAAAGAAATCAATCCTGAATATTCATTGGAAAGACTGATGCTGAAGCTGAAGCTCCAAAACTTTGGCCACCTGATGTGAAGAACTGACTCACTGGAAAAGACCCTGACGCTGAGAGGGATAGAAAGCAAAAGGAAAGGGGGACAACAGAAGATGAGATGGTTGGATGGCATCACTGAGTCAACAGACACTTGTTTGAGCAAGCTCTGGGAGATGGTGATGGGCAAAGAAGCCTGATGTGCAGCAGTTCATGGGGTCACAAAGAGTTGGACACAACTGAGCGCTGAACTGAACAGATTCTGACCTACGTGAAGCGATACCTCATTGTAGTTTTAATTTACATTTCTCTAATAGTGAAGTTGAGCATTTTTTCAAAAACATGATTATTTTTAACAGAAGGAACTAGGCTTTTGCCGTGTTAAGAGTATCTCTTTTTAATCAGGTGTGGGTCAAAAAAAGCATGAGCCAAATGCATTGGGCATCCTGTGACTCTCTTAATATATTTAACATTTATACATTCCCAAAGTGGTGGATTTGAGATTTGCAAGGACAAATAGCAATGCTTTTGACCAAGATATTTGGAAAGTTTCTACAAATTTTGCCAACTGAATATTTCTAATGCCATTAGTGTATTCAGCTAAGCCAGAGGACTAAGGGTGGTAAGCGTGGCAAAACTGTTGCAAAACTGGCCAAACATGGCAGATTTGTTGAAGTACCTAGTCAGTGAAACGGGCTCCTTAATTACTATGAAGTTGGAAAGGAGTGACTCAGGTAGGGATAATCTTTTCCAAAAGGACTTTAGCCACAGAAGTAGCAGTAGCACATGTGCAAGGGAAGACTTTACCACTGTGTGGAAAACATATGGGACTACCCTGGTAGCTCAAAAGAGGTTTGGCTGCTGTTGATCTCTTTAAGGGAAGCATTTTTTTTGTAGAAATATCCACAAAATAATTTCCTTTAGCTGCCAGAGAATCATGTACAGCATGCCCCACAATATTTCGGTGGGGGAGCACTTCTATTGATCTTTCATTCACTTATCTTTTTTGTTCTTGGGCCTGTGTGGGCCTCCCATTGCAGTGGCCTCACTTGGTGCAGAGCACTGGCTCTGGGAGCGTGTGCTCCAGAGCTCTGGCTGGGTAGTTGGACGCATTAGTCCAGCCGCTCTGCGGCACATGGGATCTTTCCAGGCCAGGGATTGAATTGGCGCCCCTTGCACTGGAAGGCAGTGTCCTTACCCACTGGACCACCAGGGAAGCCCCACAATTTTTATAATAGCTAAAGTGGCATGTAAAAGTATTATACCCAATAATCCTGAACATAGAATCATTTTCAATTTTATTTCCACTGGAAGTAAGGAAACCATGCTGCTATGACAACATTCTAAAGCTATGAGCTATTCCAAAAGCATATCTACTACTAATGGCAATTTTGTCCTTAGCTAAAGTAGTAACCATAAGTAAAGCTGACTCAATGACATCAAAAGAAGTTTCAATAGAATACTTAGCACAATATTTGTCATCTTTAAAACTAGAACTATCTGTGAGCCATGAGAAGTCAGCATTACTCAGAGAAATCCCCTGTAGATCATTATGAAGAGTTGCAAGGAGATCTGTTATCCTTTATAGGTTGTGAAGGACTTTGTCCATGGTGGAGATAATAAGAGTAACTAAGTTTTCAGTCCTGTGACTCAAAAAATTTTTTGGGTGGATAATGCGTGGCACAAGATTTTCTACAATTTTGCCAACTGAATATTTCTAATGCCATTAGTGTATTCAGCTAAGCCAGAGGACTAAGGGTGGTAAGCGTGGCAAAACTGTTGCAAAACTGGCCAAACATGGCAGATTTGTTGAAGTACCTAGTCAGTGAAACGGGCTCCTTAATTACTATGAAGTTGGAAAGGAGTGACTCAGGTAGGGATAATCTTTTCCAAAAGGACTTTAGCCACAGAAGTAGCAGTAGCACATGTGCAAGGGAAGACTTTACCACTGTGTGGAAAACATATGGGACTACCCTGGTAGCTCAAAAGAGGTTTGGCTGCTGTTGATCTCTTTAAGGGAAGCATTTTTTTTGTAGAAATATCCACAAAATAATTTCCTTTAGCTGCCAGAGAATCATGTACAGCATGCCCCACAATATTTCGGTGGGGGAGCACTTCTATTGATCTTTCATTCACTTATCTTTTTTGTTCTTGGGCCTGTGTGGGCCTCCCATTGCAGTGGCCTCACTTGGTGCAGAGCACTGGCTCTGGGAGCGTGTGCTCCAGAGCTCTGGCTGGGTAGTTGGACGCATTAGTCCAGCCGCTCTGCGGCACATGGGATCTTTCCAGGCCAGGGATTGAATTGGCGCCCCTTGCACTGGAAGGCAGTGTCCTTACCCACTGGACCACCAGGGAAGCCCCACAATTTTTATAATAGCTAAAGTGGCATGTAAAAGTATTATACCCAATAATCCTGAACATAGAATCATTTTCAATTTTATTTCCACTGGAAGTAAGGAAACCATGCTGCTATGACAACATTCTAAAGCTATGAGCTATTCCAAAAGCATATCTACTACTAATGGCAATTTTGTCCTTAGCTAAAGTAGTAACCATAAGTAAAGCTGACTCAATGACATCAAAAGAAGTTTCAATAGAATACTTAGCACAATATTTGTCATCTTTAAAACTAGAACTATCTGTGAGCCATGAGAAGTCAGCATTACTCAGAGAAATCCCCTGTAGATCATTATGAAGAGTTGCAAGGAGATCTGTTATCCTTTATAGGTTGTGAAGGACTTTGTCCATGGTGGAGATAATAAGAGTAACTGGGGTAAGATTATTACAAGACAAAAAAGTTACATAAGGAACAGTTCATAAGAGACTTTATAGGAGGTGAGACAGCTGGGTGAGAAAAGTTGAGTGTGATGGGAATTCAGTAAATTTTCTACTAAATAAGGTACAAAAATGGCTAAAAGTAAATTTGCAATTAGAACTGGCCTTAACTAAATGGGCAGTGGCCATAATTGCCCTAAGGCAAGGGTCCAACTGCTAGCTATAATACCCAATAGGTCAACAGCGTTCCCTGTATTGTTGGATGAATACCAAGGCACTTCCTTCCTTTACATATATGAAAACAAAAAGAAAATCTAATAATTAAATGCCCAAGTGCAGGTGGACTCATCTCACTCTCCATTAAGACCTTAAATGTTCCACTGTCCAGTTCTTCCCATAAAACTCAATTGGGACTGTCATTGTTCAGTAAAACATGCAAAGGTTTGGATATAAGAGAAAAAAAAAAAGGAATCCAATTCAGCAATAACCAAACCAAGGAGCCGGAAAAAACCTCACAGTTGGCACTTAGTTTGGGTTTTGGAGGCATATAGGACATCATGGAAGTTTATCTGGATCCATATGAAACCTGGGTTAGGGTAAACCGAAATTTCTCCCTGGCAACCTTATGTCCCTTGAAGGCTAAACGCTCCAGCACACAGATGCTGCCTTTCTGTGAGCAGGTTTGAGAAGGAGAATATGAAGGCAAATCTTCAACACACTGCAAGAAAGTAAAATCCCTAGGGAATTTCATATCATCCACATCAGCCTTCATGATTTGCTAGAAATAAGAACTCTCAGTAAAACCCTAAGGCACTACTGTCCAGGTGAACTGTTGAAGGTAAAAAGGTATTGCATATTTTCATCAAATGAAATACTAAAGAATGCACTGCATAAATAAACTACTGTGAAGAAATGGCTCCTGGCAGGAATGAACATTAGTAATAAATGAGGATTAGAAACAGCAAGGTGTCCAGGGATAACACTGTTGTTTATTGTTGGACTTTCTGACAAACCTCCATTATTGGATATTAGGTTTATTCACCAGTAAATTAAGAGTATTATGTGCCTGGTTCAGTGGTAAGGAATCCGCCTGCCAATGAAGGAGACATGGATTCGAACCCCCACCTGCTGTGGAGCAACTAAGACTGTGTGTCACAGCTACTAAGCCTGAGCTCTAGAGCCCAGGAGCCACAACTACCAAAGCTCATGTGTCCTAGGGCCCACACTCTGCAACAAGAGAAGCCCACTCACCATAACTAGAGAATAACCTCCACTTGCCACAAAAAGAGAAGCCTGCACAGCAATACAGACCCAGCAGAGCCAAAACTAACTAAATAAATAAATGACTAAAAATTATTTTTAAAAAATAGTATATAAATTACTACAAAAGATACTAAAATTTTCAGCTTTGTAGTTTTCATTATGGGCTTTTTGACCTGAAGGGCTTTTTTTTAACTCAAATGGCATTGATTAATTCTGGGATGAGGTTTTAAGATATCTATTAAATTACTAGGAACAAAGCTAGTAGAGGTGATAGAATTCCAACTGAGCTATTTCAAATCTTAAAAGATAATGCTGTTAAAATGCTGCACTCCATATGACAGCAAATTTGGAAAACTCAGCAGTGGCCTCAGTACTGGAAAAGGTCAGTTTTCATTCCAAAATCAAAGAAAGGCAGTGCCAAAGAATGTTCAAACTATTGCACCATTGCACTCATTTCATACACTAGCAAAGGAATGCTTAAAATACTCCAAGCTAGACTTCAGCAGTACGTGGACCAAGAACTTGCAAATGTATAAGCTGAATTTTGTAAAGGCAGTGGAACTAGAGATCAAATTGCCAGCATATGTGGGGTTATAGAAAGAGCAAGGGAATTCTACTTCTGCTTCACTGACTATGTGACATCTTTTGACTGTGTGGATCACAACAAACTGGAAAATTCTGAGAGAAATGGGAATGCCAGACCACGTTACCTATCTCCCAAGAAAACTTGTAAGCAGGACAAGAAGCAACAGTTAGAACTGGACATGGAACAACTGACTGGTTGCAAATTGGGAAAGCAGTATGTCAAGGCTGTATATTTACACTCACTTATCTAACTTACATGCAGAGTACCTCATGTGAAATGCTGGTCTGAATAAAGCACAAGCTGGAATCATGATTGCCAGTAGAAATATCAATAACCTCAGATATGCAGATGAAACCACCCTAATGGAAGAAAGCAAAGAGAAACTGAAGAGTCTCTTGATGAAGGTGAGAAGGGAGAGTGAAAAAGCTGGTTTAAAACTCAATATTCAAAAGACAAAGACCATGGCATCTGGTCCCATTACCTCATGACAAATAGATGGACAAACAATGGAAACAGTGACAGATTTTATTTTTCTTGGGCTCTAAAGTCACTGCAGATGGTGACTACAGCCATGAAATTAAAAGACTCTTCCTTCTTGGAAGAAAAGTAATGACAAACCTAGACAGTGCATTAAAAAGTAGAGACATCACTTTGCTGACAAAGGTCAGTATATAAATTACTACAAAAGATACTAAAATTTTCAGCTTTGTAGTTTTCATTATGGGCTTTTTGACCTGAAGGGCTTTTTTTTAACTCAAATGGCATTGATTAATTCTGGGATGAGGTTTTAAGATATCTATTAAATTACTAGGAACAAAGCTAGTAGAGGTGATAGAATTCCAACTGAGCTATTTCAAATCTTAAAAGATAATGCTGTTAAAATGCTGCACTCCATATGACAGCAAATTTGGAAAACTCAGCAGTGGCCTCAGTACTGGAAAAGGTCAGTTTTCATTCCAAAATCAAAGAAAGGCAGTGCCAAAGAATGTTCAAACTATTGCACCATTGCACTCATTTCATACACTAGCAAAGGAATGCTTAAAATACTCCAAGCTAGACTTCAGCAGTACGTGGACCAAGAACTTGCAAATGTATAAGCTGAATTTTGTAAAGGCAGTGGAACTAGAGATCAAATTGCCAGCATATGTGGGGTTATAGAAAGAGAAAGGGGAATTCTACTTCTGCTTCACTGACTATGTGACATCTTTTGACTGTGTGGATCACAACAAACTGGAAAATTCTGAGAGAAATGGGAATGCCAGACCACGTTACCTATCTCCCAAGAAAACTTGTAAGCAGGACAAGAAGCAACAGTTAGAACTGGACATGGAACAACTGACTGGTTGCAAATTGGGAAAGCAGTATGTCAAGGCTGTATATTTACACTCACTTATCTAACTTACATGCAGAGTACCTCATGTGAAATGCTGGTCTGAATAAAGCACAAGCTGGAATCATGATTGCCAGTAGAAATATCAATAACCTCAGATATGCAGATGAAACCACCCTAATGGAAGAAAGCAAAGAGAAACTGAAGAGTCTCTTGATGAAGGTGAGAAGGGAGAGTGAAAAAGCTGGTTTAAAACTCAATATTCAAAAGACAAAGACCATGGCATCTGGTCCCATTACCTCATGACAAATAGATGGACAAACAATGGAAACAGTGACAGATTTTATTTTTCTTGGGCTCTAAAGTCACTGCAGATGGTGACTACAGCCATGAAATTAAAAGACTCTTCCTTCTTGGAAGAAAAGTAATGACAAACCTAGACAGTGCATTAAAAAGTAGAGACATCACTTTGCTGACAAAGGTCCATATAGTCAAAGCTATGGTTTTCCCAGGAATTATGTATGAACCATAAAAAAGGCTGAATGCTGAAGAATTGAAACCTTTGAAATGTGGGGTTGAAGAAGACTCTGGAAAGTCCCTTGGACAGAAAGGAAATCATATCAGTCAGTGCTAAAGGAAATTGACCCTGAATATTTGTTGGAAGGACTGATGCTGAAGCTGAAGCTCCAAAACTTTGGTCATCTGATGTGAAGAGCTGACTCATTGAAAAAGACCCTGATGCTGGGAAAGATAGAAAGCAGAAGGAGAAGGGGACAACAGGGGATGAGATGGTTGGATGGCATCACAGAGTCAATAGACATGAGTTTGAGCAAGCCCCATGAGACGGTGAAGGACAGGGAAGCTTGCACTCCAGGGTCGCAAAGAGTCACACATAACCAAGCAGCTGAACTGAACTGAATTTCTCTGAGAGCACAGAGGAGAATAGGATGATCGTAACTAGGGAAATACAAATGATAGGGACAGAATAGAATAGTTAGGTAGTTGTAAAGTCTTAGTAGGGGACTGTAGATAGAAAGGGAAAACCTAAGAAAAGTTGGGAGACCAGTAAATTAACAATAACTTAAGTTGCTCCTTATTCAATAAAGCAGGCTTGACTAAATACAAATAGCTAATGAAAGAAGAGCTAGGGAAGGAGGAGCTAATGATGTATGCCTTACATCTGCACCCATGTCTACTTGAAGAAGGTGGTCTTCTACCCTCCTATATATATTGTTGCCCACCCAATGGGGGCGGCGGAACTTTCCTGCCTGCCCGCTTGCACCTCTTACAAGAGTCCTATCCTAATAAATCCACTTCTTGCCTATCACTCTGCCTGTGGCTGAATGCCTTCTGCATTGAGGCAGAAAGAATCCGAGCCTCAGTGGGTCCAGACATTGGGTGAGCGATTTTAATTCAAAGATTGCTCAAGATTAGAGTTTGGGCTGGATTGGGTTCTGACCATGTGGGTTCAAGTCCTAGACTGGGGTTTGGCCGGATTGAGTCCTAGCCATGTGGGTTTAAGTCCCAAGTAGGGTTTGATCAGGTCTGAGCCTCAGCCACATGGGTTCAAGTCCCAAGCAGGGTTTTGGCTGGGGTTAAGCCTGAGCCATGTAGGTTCAAGTCCCAGACAGGGTTTTGGCTGGGGTTCAGTCCCGGCCAAGTCAGTTCAAGTCTAGGCAGAGTTTTGGCTGGGGTTGAGTCCCGGTCACATGGGTTCAAGTCCCAGGGAGTGTTTTAGCTGGATTAAGTTCCAGTCATGTGGGTTCAAGTCCCAGACAAGGCTTTGGCTGGATTGAGTCCTAGCCATGTGGGTTTAAGTCCCAAGCAGGGTTTGATCAGGTCTGGGTCCCAGCCATGTGGGCTCAAGCCTTAGACAGAGTTTAGCTGGATGGAGTCCCAACCATGTGGGTTAGAGCCCCCAGACAGGATTTTGGGCCAGGTTTGCAGGTCCAGAGTGAAATTTTGGCGAATTCAAATTCTGCTCATGTGGGTCTGAATCTCAAATTGACTTTTGGGTTTAAGTCTTAATCTGAGGTAGAACATTTTCACAAAGATACAGTGAAGCAGATCATATTTAGAGTTGGATAGCCCATAACGGATGACGGGTGGAAAGACTATAACAAACAAATCAAAAAATATCTATAGGTAGATACACATAAGTAGAGATATAGATTGATAAATAGAGGTAGAGACAGAGAGTTATTCTAAGAAGATGGAATATCACAGAAAGTCTAGAGATGATAGTAATAGTACTTACCTCAAACAAAAATGAAGTATTTCTGTCAGCAGCAGTGTAAAATAGAGATTCTACTCAGGTGTTCAAGGGTATTCATTCATTCAATAAATACTAATTAGGAGTTTTTATGTGCAAGGCATCAGTTGGAATACAGCTGCAAAAAATTTTAGACATGGTTCTAATAAGCTTGCACCTCCTTAAAATCTACCCTCCTATATATATTGTTGCCCACCCAATGGGGGCGGCGGAACTTTCCTGCCTGCCCGCTTGCACCTCTTACAAGAGTCCTATCCTAATAAATCCACTTCTTGCCTATCACTCTGCCTGTGGCTGAATGCCTTCTGCATTGAGGCAGAAAGAATCCGAGCCTCAGTGGGTCCAGACATTGGGTGAGCGATTTTAATTCAAAGATTGCTCAAGATTAGAGTTTGGGCTGGATTGGGTTCTGACCATGTGGGTTCAAGTCCTAGACGGGGGTTTTGGGCCCGGATTGAGTCCTAGCCATGTGGGTTTAAGTCCCAAGTAGGGTTTGATCAGGTCTGAGCCTCAGCCACATGGGTTCAAGTCCCAAGCAGGGTTTTGGCTGGGGTTAAGCCTGAGCCATGTAGGTTCAAGTCCCAGACAGGGTTTTGGCTGGGGTTCAGTCCCGGCCAAGTCAGTTCAAGTCTAGGCAGAGTTTTGGCTGGGGTTGAGTCCCGGTCACATGGGTTCAAGTCCCAGGGAGTGTTTTAGCTGGATTAAGTTCCAGTCATGTGGGTTCAAGTCCCAGACAAGGCTTTGGCTGGATTGAGTCCTAGCCATGTGGGTTTAAGTCCCAAGCAGGGTTTGATCAGGTCTGGGTCCCAGCCATGTGGGCTCAAGCCTTAGACAGAGTTTAGCTGGATGGAGTCCCAACCATGTGGGTTAGAGCCCCCAGACAGGATTTTGGGCCAGGTTTGCAGGTCCAGAGTGAAATTTTGGCGAATTCAAATTCTGCTCATGTGGGTCTGAATCTCAAATTGACTTTTGGGTTTAAGTCTTAATCTGAGGTAGAACATTTTCACAAAGATACAGTGAAGCAGATCATATTTAGAGTTGGATAGCCCATAACGGATGACGGGTGGAAAGACTATAACAAACAAATCAAAAAATATCTATAGGTAGATACACATAAGTAGAGATATAGATTGATAAATAGAGGTAGAGACAGAGAGTTATTCTAAGAAGATGGAATATCACAGAAAGTCTAGAGATGATAGTAATAGTACTTACCTCAAACAAAAATGAAGTATTTCTGTCAGCAGCAGTGTAAAATAGAGATTCTACTCAGGTGTTCAAGGGTATTCATTCATTCAATAAATACTAATTAGGAGTTTTTATGTGCAAGGCATCAGTTGGAATACAGCTGCAAAAAATTTTAGACATGGTTCTAATACAGGGAGCTGAAAGAATGGAAGGAATGTATATAGATAGATAGATAGATATAAAGATTATGGTGGATAAGGATGAGTTTGTCCTAGAAAGACACCCTTAGGAAATGCTATTTCCACTTAGAATTCATGAATGTGTGGCAAAGTCAGGAAGGAAAGGGTAGAAGGTATAGAAAATCGCCTGTGAAAGAACTCAGAATCTAAGTATAAAATTTAAGCTCATAGAGGCACAATATTAAAGCACAATGAAATAAGCTACCAGGTAAGCAGAAACACATTTGAGTCATGTATCTTTATTAACCTATTTATGACAATAGCTTCAATACCAACATATCTGCATGTACACTTTATTTTGTTGATTTTTTTCTCCTTTTCCTAGTTAACTGTTTAATAATGCTCATATTTTTATTGCTTATAACATTTTAGGAACTCTGACTGGAGACTCCTAACATAAAATTTGGTAACGTGGAATGTGATTTTTCAAAAAAGAAAAAAAAAAAACCACACACACAGGAAACATCTTGTTTATAGAAAAGCTAAGATAGTAAGGCATGAGAGGATCTGCTTAGCTTTGGTATTTTCTCAGAAAACAGAAAATAGTTAATATTCTACAGAAGTTGAACAATAACAAAATCTCTCTTCTGATGTTCACTATAGGGGAAAGGAGTTGTAAATCTGGATTAATATTTATTCCTTTGAGATAACCTTAAGGGATGACTTTGATCTGTCATTCAATGTTAATTCTAAAAATATGAACTGAGCGTATTTTTGACCAAGTATTCTACTAGGTATCAGAAAAAGAGTAATTTTTAAACTGCTTTATTGGGATATAATATACATACTATACTACATACTTAACATATCTATAGCAGAAAGTTCACTACTTGTCAGTATATTCCAAGAACTGAGCAACCATGCCCACAATCTAATTTTAGAACATTTCCATAAAAGAGAAGCCCTGAACCTATTAGTACTCATTCTCTGTTTCTGCCCAACCCTTTCCCCTCCAGATCCTAGCAATCACTACTTTTTTTTTTAATGCCTATATCATTTGCCTATTCTAGACATTCCATATGAACAGAACCATACAAAGTGGAGTCTTTTGTGACTGGCTTCCTCCATTTAGGGTAATGATTTCCAGGTTATAGATAGATAGATATAAAGATTATGGTGGATAAGGATGAGTTTGTCCTAGAAAGACACCCTTAGGAAATGCTATTTCCACTTAGAATTCATGAATGTGTGGCAAAGTCAGGAAGGAAAGGGTAGAAGGTATAGAAAATCGCCTGTGAAAGAACTCAGAATCTAAGTATAAAATTTAAGCTCATAGAGGCACAATATTAAAGCACAATGAAATAAGCTACCAGGTAAGCAGAAACACATTTGAGTCATGTATCTTTATTAACCTATTTATGACAATAGCTTCAATACCAACATATCTGCATGTACACTTTATTTTGTTGATTTTTTTCTCCTTTTCCTAGTTAACTGTTTAATAATGCTCATATTTTTATTGCTTATAACATTTTAGGAACTCTGACTGGAGACTCCTAACATAAAATTTGGTAACGTGGAATGTGATTTTTCAAAAAAGAAAAAAAACCACACACACAGGAAACATCTTGTTTATAGAAAAGCTAAGATAGTAAGGCATGAGAGGATCTGCTTAGCTTTGGTATTTTCTCAGAAAACAGAAAATAGTTAATATTCTACAGAAGTTGAACAATAACAAAATCTCTCTTCTGATGTTCACTATAGGGGAAAGGAGTTGTAAATCTGGATTAATATTTATTCCTTTGAGATAACCTTAAGGGATGACTTTGATCTGTCATTCAATGTTAATTCTAAAAATATGAACTGAGCGTATTTTTGACCAAGTATTCTACTAGGTATCAGAAAAAGAGTAATTTTTAAACTGCTTTATTGGGATATAATATACATACTATACTACATACTTAACATATCTATAGCAGAAAGTTCACTACTTGTCAGTATATTCCAAGAACTGAGCAACCATGCCCACAATCTAATTTTAGAACATTTCCATAAAAGAGAAGCCCTGAACCTATTAGTACTCATTCTCTGTTTCTGCCCAACCCTTTCCCCTCCAGATCCTAGCAATCACTACTTTTTTTTTTAATGCCTATATCATTTGCCTATTCTAGACATTCCATATGAACAGAACCATACAAAGTGGAGTCTTTTGTGACTGGCTTCCTCCATTTAGGGTAATGATTTCCAGGTTCATGCAAGTTGCTGCATGAGTTTTAAAAGGGAGTGTGGGGGTAGGGTGGGAACAAAATAGACAGAGTCTTATCCTAATACAGCTGAGTATCATGAAGAGTCAGATACTAACCAAACACTAGAAAAAATAAATGAAGACAAATTACTGTGAAAAGCTACATGAAGAACAGAAAAACACAGCTAAAATAGTATATAGGAAGCATTTTTGATGTCAGAGAGATTAAGACAGCCTTTCTTAAGAAAAGCATAATTGACTTGAGATGTAAACAATGAGAATGATATAATTGGACATCAAGAAAAAGAAGCAGCATTTGAGATAGAGTGATCAGCAAGGCAATAGCTCTTTGGCAGAATCAAGCATGACAAATGCTTAGAACTGAAAGAAAATTTGGCCTAAACCAGGAGTGGATGGGATAAACCAGATAGAAGGTGTATAGTCTAGATAAGAAATAATTGTGGGTTGGACTAGGGTGTTGGAAGAATCACTATGGAGACTCAGATTAGGGTTAGTTCTCTCTAATCAAGTCCTTTGTGAACTGGCTCTGTCTTCTCTCTATCTCTAACAGACCCTAAGCAAGCCACGGCTAATTGTAGCAAAGTTCATAGCACTACAACAACATTCAGAGCAGCTCAGTTGTAGTGAAGAGAATATAGATACATGAGGTTAGTGTAACGGTAGTCAGGGATAGGTGATATATAGCTGGATGAACCATTTTTAAAGTATTTGTGTTTTATTCTAAGGGCAATGAGGGCCAGCAAAGATCAATAAAGAAGAGAATGTCATAAACAAATTTTATCTTAATAAGTATGCTGCTTAGTCATTTCAGTCATGTTCAACTCTGTGTGACTTCATGGACTGCAGTCCACCAGGATCCTCCATTCATGGAATTCTCCAGGCAAATACACTGGAGTGGGCTGCCATGCCTTCCTCCTCCAGGGGTATCTTCCCAACCCAAGGATAGAACCTGGGTCTCCTGCATTGCAGGCAGATTCCTCACCACTGTGCTATACTGGAGTGGGTTGCCACTGCCTTCTCCAATAAGTATGTATGTTCTTTACTGCTAACTGTTAGAAACTACTAAAGGGTTTTCAGCATACAAGTCACTTGTTTGGGGGAAAATTAATCTGACAATATTATGATAATTTAGAGTTGCATATTGAGAAGATCTAGAAACAACAGAATCAATTGAAAAGATATTTTGATAGTCTAGAAGTGAGACAGTATGTGATAGAAATTGGGTAGTGACAATGAAAAAAACTTAAAAGATTAAGGGATGAAAATAGTATATAGGAAGCATTTTGATGTCAGAGAGATTAAGACAGCCTTTCTTAAGAAAAGCATAATTGACTTGAGATGTAAACAATGAGAATGATATAATTGGACATCAAGAAAAAGAAGCAGCATTTGAGATAGAGTGATCAGCAAGGCAATAGCTCTTTGGCAGAATCAAGCATGACAAATGCTTAGAACTGAAAGAAAATTTGGCCTAAACCAGGAGTGGATGGGATAAACCAGATAGAAGGTGTATAGTCTAGATAAGAAATAATTGTGGGTTGGACTAGGGTGTTGGAAGAATCACTATGGAGACTCAGATTAGGGTTAGTTCTCTCTAATCAAGTCCTTTGTGAACTGGCTCTGTCTTCTCTCTATCTCTAACAGACCCTAAGCAAGCCACGGCTAATTGTAGCAAAGTTCATAGCACTACAACAACATTCAGAGCAGCTCAGTTGTAGTGAAGAGAATATAGATACATGAGGTTAGTGTAACGGTAGTCAGGGATAGGTGATATATAGCTGGATGAACCATTTTTAAAGTATTTGTGTTTTATTCTAAGGGCAATGAGGGCCAGCAAAGATCAATAAAGAAGAGAATGTCATAAACAAATTTTATCTTAATAAGTATGCTGCTTAGTCATTTCAGTCATGTTCAACTCTGTGTGACTTCATGGACTGCAGTCCACCAGGATCCTCCATTCATGGAATTCTCCAGGCAAATACACTGGAGTGGGCTGCCATGCCTTCCTCCTCCGGGGGTATCTTCCCAACCCAAGGATAGAACCTGGGTCTCCTGCATTGCAGGCAGATTCCTCACCACTGTGCTATACTGGAGTGGGTTGCCACTGCCTTCTCCAATAAGTATGTATGTTCTTTACTGCTAACTGTTAGAAACTACTAAAGGGTTTTCAGCATACAAGTCACTTGTTTGGGGGAAAATTAATCTGACAATATTATGATAATTTAGAGTTGCATATTGAGAAGATCTAGAAACAACAGAATCAATTGAAAAGATATTTTGATAGTCTAGAAGTGAGACAGTATGTGATAGAAATTGGGTAGTGACAATGAAAAAAACTTAAAAGATTAAGGGATGAAAATTCAGAAGACAGATAAATAATTTTTCTTCAGAAGTTTACACAGCTGTTTGGCACATTGTTTTAGAATCAACTTGCTAAAATGGAATCCTGATAACAAAAAATTAACATAATGTATTTAAATTAAACACACATCTCTTATAACTATATCAATTTGCCACTGTAAGCTTCAAAGTATGGAGTAAATTTTGTGTCTTCACTTTTATTTTAAAATGTGAACATTGAGGGACTTCCTCAGTGGCCCCGTGGTTAAGACTTTACCTTCCAATGCAGGGGGTATAGGTTCAATCCCTCATTGGGGAATTAGGATCCCACATGCCATGATCATAAAAGTAAAATATAATACAGAAGCAATATTGTAACAAATTTAGTAAATACTTTAAAAATGGTCCACATCAAAACAATCTTTCAAAAACAATGAGCATTTTGCTATGATTTGTGTGTGAAGGTTGGTTAAAGCGAATTGTGGGAGAAGTTGGATTTCTGAGGATTTGACACATCTCTTCCATCCCAGGGAAATGGGAACCAATTATTTAGGTACAAGACTTAATGTTAAGTTGCTCTGGAGGTAAGAACAGTTTAGTGAAAGGAGACCTGTGGTAGATGCTTAGAGCCTACAAAAGAACTGCCCTCCTTCCAGTACAACCTCTCTTTAGAAAACCTCCATTTGGCATTGAAGAGCATCACCCTCCCACTTCAGAGCCAAGCAGTAATTTGAAATTTGAGGTAACTGAGAAGTCTTTTTGAGTTTCAGTTTTAGAAATGCAGGCTTCCCTGAGCCCTACAGGAGCAACAGAGAACCCAAGACTCTTAGAGAGGTCCCTATGCAGCTTCTTAGATGTGGGCCAGAGGAAGTCATACCTTACCTTTGTAAGCGAGCTCCACACCCTTTCATTCCCACAGCCAGTAGCCACCTGAGAGCCACAACACAGCTTTACAGTGATGCCCTGAGAGCCTGAAAACTAGTCCTTGACAGAGCTGCCTTGAGAAGAAGTCCAGCACCAGATAGAAAATCCCAGTAAACCACCTGCAGCTTGAGTCCTATTTTCCTACCCATTGTTCCACATCAAACAAGGATTTGTCTAAGAAGATTACCTTGGCGGGATTTCTCTTTGTTAGATATTTTTAAAATCGCCTTTAAAGAAACATAAAATTATATTTGTGTGGGGAAAATTGCTACCCCACAGGTTCAGTAATTGCTATACATTTACAGTGCTTTAATACCATAGGAACTCACCATCAAAATGATGAGGAATTCATATCCAGGGGAGAGTTGGATGAATATCCTTTGCACTCCTTCTTTACTCAACACTCAAAAAGCATTAAAGCAACATTTTCAGTGTAAGTTGGCACATTCTCATGGCAAAATGGGAAAGACGCTTTGAATGTCTAGAAAAGAGATTAACCTTTCCCAAGGGTTATGCTAGCAGAGAAAAATGTGGTGTTGCATAGTCAAGAACACTCAATAAATTCTGTTGTTTGAGCAAGTGTTTTTATTTTTAATGCAGTATCTACTTAAAATAATTTCTTAAATAATTAACATTCCAAATATGTAGCCTTTTCATTATAAAGTATACTAGATGAAAATATGCTTTCAGAGATAAATAAATAAAAATTGAGTAATATACATCCATTGTAAAATTTCTAAGCATAGTCTTGTTTTAGCAAGACTCTGACATTCATAGAATGAGTACTAACCTCTAGAAGATAGAATCTACTCAGAATTTCTCACAGTTAGATCTAATATTAACCCTTTCTTTATAATCAGCTCTCTGATAATTTCCCACTGCTCCTCCTAGAATTGAATCTATTTTTGATTTTATAATGTAAGCACATGCAAAATAGAATTAAACATATGTAATTCCATATTATTTAAATATTACTTCTAAAATGTATCAATGTCAAAGTGACTGATGGCTACTTGAGATGAGAGTGACAGAAATATTAAAGTCTCTGTGTAAGAAACAGACCTTAAAGTACCTTCTGGTTTGTAATAAAATAATTAAAGCTCATTCACAATAGACCTGCCTTCAGTATGACTGAACTAAATCAACTTTGCCTTTTCCATATGGGGACTTGCTTTTGCTTTTCTCTTGCAACAATCCCAATTAGAATAACCATTATCAGATATCATTTGTTCAATTGCTTCTCTTTTATTGCAGTTACTAAAATATTTACTCTTTGATTAAATGACCATGGCACCTTCTAGTTATTCTGATCCTACTTTAAAGGAAAACTATATCAAAACTGTTCTAAAACACTGAACGTTTTGTATTTATGTTCTTGACAAAGGTGAGATTGGAAAGAAGATTTTACTGTCTTTTATAAAGTGCTAACTAGAAGCTTTTAGTCAAAGGAAATTATAATGAGGGAAAACTTCAACATGTTATTCTTCCAAAGGGAAGACAGAAATTATATTTTTGGATGACTTTAACTTCTTCTTTTGTCAGGTAATGATTAAAATTTTATAGGAATAATGAGCTTTTGTTAGGTTATGTATTAATTTTAATAGGATGATCAAACAAAAATTGTTATTCCCAATATTCAGAGAAAAAATAAAGCTGTTCCATGGAAATAGTCTTTCTCTAATATATGCCTCAGGCCTCAGGGGCATTGACTCAAAATTCTTTAAGACTCAGACTATCCCTGTAGTACTAAATACTGAGAAAAATCCATCCTGAGTTACTTCTATGCATCTTAGTTAGGAAACCCAAGGTATCATGAATATCCCCAAGGGACCTTTTGTTCATCCACCCATCCAGTTATTCACTCAGAAAGGAGATCATTTAAGGACCTACACACAGTAATAACCACTGGACACTACAACAACAATCAGGATACAGTTTCTGCCCTCTAGGTTTATGGGGGAAGGCAGATGTGGGGAAAAACAATGACAATATATTGTGAAAAGTACCTTCATAGGATAGATACAAACTGTTGTTGAAGCAGTGTTCTCTCTTATTGGGGAGGTAAGACTTCAGAGAGGAGATAACAAACTATGTCTTAAAAATTTCCCTCTTATTTTCTATTATCTAAAAAAAAAAAAAAAAAGAAATATTCTGCTTTCCTGGAACCCACCAGGAAGGGTCAGCAGGAGACAAGAAGTGAACGATATAAATGAGCAAAGCCCTTCTTCTATGGGACATCCTACCATGTGAACTGTTATCCTGTAGGGAAGGCACCTTCATAAATACTAGATCACTCCATTTTCCAAGGGAAACCTGAAATCTGGATTTTTAAATGTTGGTTACCAAATTTTAAATCTTGGTGCTTTTGCTTTTCTCTTGCAACAATCCCAATTAGAATAACCATTATCAGATATCATTTGTTCAATTGCTTCTCTTTTATTGCAGTTACTAAAATATTTACTCTTTGATTAAATGACCATGGCACCTTCTAGTTATTCTGATCCTACTTTAAAGGAAAACTATATCAAAACTGTTCTAAAACACTGAACGTTTTGTATTTATGTTCTTGACAAAGGTGAGATTGGAAAGAAGATTTTACTGTCTTTTATAAAGTGCTAACTAGAAGCTTTTAGTCAAAGGAAATTATAATGAGGGAAAACTTCAACATGTTATTCTTCCAAAGGGAAGACAGAAATTATATTTTTGGATGACTTTAACTTCTTCTTTGTCAGGTAATAATTAAAATTTTATAGGAATAATGAGCTTTTGTTAGGTTATGTATTAATTTTAATAGGATGATCAAACAAAAATTGTTATTCCCAATATTCAGAGAAAAAATAAAGCTGTTCCATGGAAATAGTCTTTCTCTAATATATGCCTCAGGCCTCAGGGGCATTGACTCAAAATTCTTTAAGACTCAGACTATCCCTGTAGTACTAAATACTGAGAAAAATCCATCCTGAGTTACTTCTATGCATCTTAGTTAGGAAACCCAAGGTATCATGAATATCCCCAAGGGACCTTTTGTTCATCCACCCATCCAGTTATTCACTCAGAAAGGAGATCATTTAAGGACCTACACACAGTAATAACCACTGGACACTACAACAACAATCAGGATACAGTTTCTGCCCTCTAGGTTTATGGGGGAAGGCAGATGTGGGGAAAAACAATGACAATATATTGTGAAAAGTACCTTCATAGGATAGATACAAACTGTTGTTGAAGCAGTGTTCTCTCTTATTGGGGAGGTAAGACTTCAGAGAGGAGATAACAAACTATGTCTTAAAAATTTCCCTCTTATTTTCTATTATCTAAAAAAAAAAAAAAAAAGAAATATTCTGCTTTCCTGGAACCCACCAGGAAGGGTCAGCAGGAGACAAGAAGTGAACGATATAAATGAGCAAAGCCCTTCTTCTATGGGACATCCTACCATGTGAACTGTTATCCTGTAGGGAAGGCACCTTCATAAATACTAGATCACTCCATTTTCCAAGGGAAACCTGAAATCTGGATTTTTAAATGTTGGTTACCAATAAATATTGTGTAAAGTCTTGTGTCAAACAAATTAAAAACCTACAGGCAAGATTGGCCCACTGGCCACTAGTTTGCAACCTCTAGGCTTTCACCTCAGATTAATAGCACCTTAAGGTGATTTATGGGTAAAAACTCAGGCACTATATTTTGTAGTCTGCTTCTGTCACAGAACTCCTGAGCTACTCAAGAAAATTACTCATTTGTCCCATACTTGTAAGAACTTCCTACAGACAGCCAATATGTTTCAGAAATGCAGCTTTTGGAAATGCATGGCTTGAGGGCAAAGAATTATAACTCTCTTTTAGAAAGGTTTGCGCTTTGTAATCGAGTACTATTTCACTTTAAAAAATAAAAAATAAAAAATCAATCCACTGTTTCGATGCCCTAAGTGTACTTTGCAAGCACAAAGAGTAACTCCAAGTCTGAGCAATTGACTTCTTTCAGAGTCAGAGAGAAGGCCCACTGGGATCTGTTCTTGGAAGCAGCAGGCCAGGTCTTTCTTAGTCCTACACACCCACCTGATTCAGATTTCTTCTCCATGGAGTACACTCTCCTTGGAAACTTAGGGATGGCTTTCACTCAAGGGTAGGCAAAATGAATATTATTTGTGGACATTATAGCTTCCTGAGGAAAATAAATGACTTGAATTTTCCCCTCATCAGTAAAGTAGATGGAGTGCAAATTCATAGTTGAGATACTCTTGAGTGCTCAGCTCTGTGAAGGCCACAGTTTTGCTGTTCCAGCCTTATTGCTGTTATTATTAAATTTTTAGTCTTTAGCAAGGCAGTTTCATGGAAAAAGAAAAGCAGAGAACTGGCGGAGCATCAAATGAAGCAGTTTTTGCATAATATGCTAACATCCCACTCACACAGATGTCTCTGAAAGTAACCAGTCAATAGTGGAAGTGGGTTCTGCAATGATCCATATGATCAGTCAGGAGCAAAACTGTACTAATGCAGAAAACAACTTCAGATCCAGCTATCATTTTGGAAAGCTGGGAATATATTCAACATTGGTGGTGCTTTAGAATTACTTTGTTTGCTTCTCCCATTACTTTTCAGGTTTTACATTTAAAGAGTTCTATGCAAAAAATAATTATAATAATTGTTATTCTTTGATACTCTCTTATTTCTGATTATGATCACTGGAAACTGAACTGAGGTGTGTTCTTTTGTGGATGGCTAACTTGGTAGACACTAATACCCACTACATTTTTGGCAGTGTGTGGGGAAAGAGCCACTCTGGTGTTGCTAGTATGACTGTGCATTGACACAGCTTTAAGAAAGGCAATGTGGTAATGTATATCTCACCATCTTTAAGTTTAAACTTCGGACAGAAGAACAACTTCTGGAATTTATCCTAAATAAATGACTCAGTAAATTATTATCTCTAACAATGGAAAATAAATTGTCCTCAATAACACACTGCTAAAATAAATTATCTACGTAATTATATGTCCACACAATAAGGTAATTTATTATATTTTATAATATGAAGAGCCTATGGTATGTTGTAAGTTGTCCATAATATGTTGTAAAGTGAACAAAATAGCATTTAGAGTAGGATATTTACTTAGATAGATAGATGGACAAACAGATAAAAGTTGAGAAGAGTATAACACAAACATACAAAGCATAGCTTTCCACAGGGCTATGGAGAGAGAAAAACAAGAACTGGGGTCTTTCATTCTACTTTACCTAATGTTTGAATTTTTAAAAATGTATTGCCAGTTTGTCGAACATGCTGAAATTGATGTCACGATAATAAAACTGTCATTTTTCTTTCATTTCCTTTAACTATGATCTGTGGGATTTTCTGCATCTTTTAGCAATATTTACTGCAGATCTTGTTATCTTTCCCATCTTTTTCAGGTATTTAAATGATTTCATTTTCAAGTTTTAAAACGTTCTCTCCAATTTAGCTCCAAATTTTAGTCTTCCATCTTAAGAAAGCTTCTCCCTCCCCTGGCAAGATTTTGATCCTTGGCTTGGAAAACAAGTACAAAAGAACGAGTCTACTCTGTTATTTTATTTTCCTGTCCCATTTCTCTTACTCTAGTCCTTAATCTGCCTCTCTATCCTTCAGGATCAGTATAAGGAGAAGAAGCCTGAGACAAGAAGGGATAAAGGAGTTTTTCTTAGTTGGTACTGTTTCTCTCTCTCATTTAAAGAGTTCTATGCAAAAAATAATTATAATAATTGTTATTCTTTGATACTCTCTTATTTCTGATTATGATCACTGGAAACTGAACTGAGGTGTGTTCTTTTGTGGATGGCTAACTTGGTAGACACTAATACCCACTACATTTTTGGCAGTGTGTGGGGAAAGAGCCACTCTGGTGTTGCTAGTATGACTGTGCATTGACACAGCTTTAAGAAAGGCAATGTGGTAATGTATATCTCACCATCTTTAAGTTTAAACTTCGGACAGAAGAACAACTTCTGGAATTTATCCTAAATAAATGACTCAGTAAATTATTATCTCTAACAATGGAAAATAAATTGTCCTCAATAACACACTGCTAAAATAAATTATCTACGTAATTATATGTCCACACAATAAGGTAATTTATTATATTTTATAATATGAAGAGCCTATGGTATGTTGTAAGTTGTCCATAATATGTTGTAAAGTGAACAAAATAGCATTTAGAGTAGGATATTTACTTAGATAGATAGATGGACAAACAGATAAAAGTTGAGAAGAGTATAACACAAACATACAAAGCATAGCTTTCCACAGGGCTATGGAGAGAGAAAAACAAGAACTGGGGGTCTTTCATTCTACTTTACCTAATGTTTGAATTTTTAAAAATGTATTGCCAGTTTGTCGAACATGCTGAAATTGATGTCACGATAATAAAACTGTCATTTTTCTTTCATTTCCTTTAACTATGATCTGTGGGATTTTCTGCATCTTTTAGCAATATTTACTGCAGATCTTGTTATCTTTCCCATCTTTTTCAGGTATTTAAATGATTTCATTTTCAAGTTTTAAAACGTTCTCTCCAATTTAGCTCCAAATTTTAGTCTTCCATCTTAAGAAAGCTTCTCCCTCCCCTGGCAAGATTTTGATCCTTGGCTTGGAAAACAAGTACAAAAGAACGAGTCTACTCTGTTATTTTATTTTCCTGTCCCATTTCTCTTACTCTAGTCCTTAATCTGCCTCTCTATCCTTCAGGATCAGTATAAGGAGAAGAAGCCTGAGACAAGAAGGGATAAAGGAGTTTTTCTTAGTTGGTACTGTTTCTCTCTCTCTCTCTTGGGTATTCTGATCTCTGCCATAGCAGGTATCTGAATGCAGCCCTTTCACATTGAATATATTAGTGGATTCTTCAAACCCTTGCAAGGCAAAGACCACCCTCTGCATCTTTGCACTGAACTCTTTGGCTAACCTTTGTGAGTTACTTCCATCTTGTGTTCTTGCTCCCAAGGTACACCTCAATTCCTTTTTGCTAATTTCCCCCTCACTCCTGCAGCAGCTCTCTTGGGTGTGTTTTCTTCACATTATATATAACAGAAAATGGGGGAGGGCTTCGCTGGTGGCTCAAGGGTAAAGAATCTGCCTACAAGGCAGGAGACCTGGATTTGATAGATTAGATCCTCTGGAGAAGGAAGTGGCAACCTACTCCAATAAGGAAATTCCATGGATAGAGAAGCCTCTCAGGCGATGGGGTTGCAAAAAGTCAGATACAACTTTAGCGACCAAACAACAAATACAGAAGGGATGAGGGGAGAAGAATGGTAAAGCAAAAAAAAAAAAAAAAATCAAACAAAAATGGTAAAGAAAATGTGGCAAAATAATAATTTGTTAATCTCCGGGAGGGGAACATAGGAGTTCTTTATGCAAGATGGCATACTTTTCAAAAATTATCTCCAAATTAAAAACTTCAAAGAGTACCTCCTCAGAGGCACGTTGGGGGCAGTGAGGTTGAAAGAGAGAGAATATACAGGCAGGTAAGTACATGAATTTGCATCCTGCATCAAACAGGTCACTAACCTCATCCAAGTGACATGGGCCATCTTAATTCTAATTTTGACTTTCTAATCTATCAAAGGGAGATAATAACAAGGAACCTGCTTAAGTTCCTGAATGACTATGCAACTTACATTCTGCAAGAAGCATGCTAATGTGTGCAGGTGACACATTCCTGTGAGTGTGGTATTATGAGCCTGATTCAGGGTCCCATTAGGTTCCCTAAACCCAAAGGGAAAAGGAATGATGCTCCCTCCCACAGCAAAATATATTTATACCCCAAAGTCTAGAGACCCAGGGTTCAATCCCTATGTTGGAAATCAGATCCCTGAAGAAGAGGATGGCTATCCACTCCAGTATATTTTTCTGGAGAATCCCACGGACAGAGAAGCCTGGTGGTCTACAGTCCATAGGGCACAGAGTTGGACACTACTGAATGATTAAGCATGCACCCACACACACACAAATCCTAGAAACTCAGTGCACCATTCTTTACACAGGCTGAGATACTCTAGGCAAAAACAAATACCTGGATCTTTCTTCAAGTCAATTCACAATGGGAATAAAATCTACGAGACCTCTAAAAGCCAAAAGGCTAACAGACAAATTTAAGTCTAGAAAACAACTGAGAGCTGTTTGGGGTGAGTACAAGAATCCACCTGAGATTCTGAGGGACTGCTTCCTAATTTATTGTCAACATTTAGAATTATGAATAATAGCTACACAATATCTTAGAAGAGCAGAGTTCATTCCCATATTCTCAAACCTTTTACATGCCCATTGTTTTGGAGAAGAGGCTGTGAGAATGTGGGCTTCCTAAATATCCTCTCTTTGCTTAGTGTTCAGGGGGGAATTCTATTGAATCTCTTCAGTCTCTGGCCCTATGTACCCAATGGCACAAAAAGAACAAAGAAACATGATTAAATAGGAGCTGCTCTCTTAACAAAGCCCTAGAGGTAGACTTCTGCTTTTAATATAATTTATCCGGGAACTGATCATATTGCCAGAGGAAAAAGCCAGGAGTACTTTCTCTAGCAGCTTGTCATTGTCAGCAAACATTTGCTTGCCAGCAAGAAGGGGCTTTATCTCTGCTTTATCTATTTCATTCTTAATATAATTCAAAAGTATGCCTTCCACCCATTGTCTCTGAAGCAAATACCATAATCTTACTGACAAATCCCAGGATTTTTACCCTTTTTGGGGGGGGCCACTTCTATTGGTCTTTCATTTATTTCCATCTTTGTTCTTTGGCCTGTGTGGGCTTCCCATTGTAGTGACCTCTCTCATTGCAGAGGCTCGGTAGTTGAACACATTGGTCCCGCCACTCCGCTGCACATGGGATCTTCCCAGACCAGGGATCAAACCGGTGCCCCTTGCACTGCAAGGCAGTGTCTTTACCATTGGACCACCAGGGAAGCCCCTCTACTCTATTTTTTAACCTAGATTTTCAAAAGGAAATTCTGCATCAAGACTACGTTAGTTATACAAATTCAACTGCTTAGATTCCATTCAGAAAATATAAATTTGAAATTTTTTCCTTCCATTTTTTTTGAGACAATTAACATATGGTACTGAACAAGTTTTGGGAGTAGAGCATAATGATTTGAACCACATGTGTCATGAAGTGATTATCACAAGTCCAGTCACCATCACACTTAGGTACAAACTTTAAAAAAGAGAAAAAACTTTGTTTTTCTTATGATGAGAACTTCTAGGACCCACTTTCCCAAGACTCTTCACACAAAACACAGAGCAGTGCTAATTATCGTCAACATGTATATGACGCCTCTGCTGATCTTTTATCTTACAACTGGAGCCTGTACCTTGTGACTCCCTTCATCCTATTCTTCCTCCCTACCCAGTCTCCCACTTCTGGTAACTCTAATTCTTCCTTACAAGGGTGTATTATTAATTTTTTTATTATGAACAATAAAGAATAAATCACAAGTCAAGTCTCTGGACTCCATTTCTGAGATACCAAAGACCTTAGAACCAGCAGAATAACCTTAAACTGAAAGCTATTTGAATAGTTTCGGATCCGTATAATCCAACTGACCCAGGAAAGAAGGGACTGGATCTGAGGAACTAGGGCAGGTCAGACTAAAAGCCCCATGGGGATGAACTTGACTTAGAGACCGGGGACTGGGAAGCAGTGACTAGGAACCCATCTGTGCTCCCCCTGAAGGGAGGGGCAGCTCAGTCACTACCAGAGCCATTTGATGTCTCACCAGCTTTAACACTTGTTTTTGAAGTACAAAGGACATACCACACTGTGTTACTTCCTATTACACAACACGATTCAGTATTTCTATACATCCCACCCATTGTCTCTGAAGCAAATACCATAATCTTACTGACAAATCCCAGGATTTTTACCCTTTTTGGGGGGGGCCACTTCTATTGGTCTTTCATTTATTTCCATCTTTGTTCTTTGGCCTGTGTGGGCTTCCCATTGTAGTGACCTCTCTCATTGCAGAGGCTCGGTAGTTGAACACATTGGTCCCGCCACTCCGCTGCACATGGGATCTTCCCAGACCAGGGATCAAACCGGTGCCCCTTGCACTGCAAGGCAGTGTCTTTACCATTGGACCACCAGGGAAGCCCCTCTACTCTATTTTTTAACCTAGATTTTCAAAAGGAAATTCTGCATCAAGACTACGTTAGTTATACAAATTCAACTGCTTAGATTCCATTCAGAAAATATAAATTTGAAATTTTTTCCTTCCATTTTTTTTGAGACAATTAACATATGGTACTGAACAAGTTTTGGGAGTAGAGCATAATGATTTGAACCACATGTGTCATGAAGTGATTATCACAAGTCCAGTCACCATCACACTTAGGTACAAACTTTAAAAAAGAGAAAAACTTTTTTTTTCTTATGATGAGAACTTCTAGGACCCACTTTCCCAAGACTCTTCACACAAAACACAGAGCAGTGCTAATTATCGTCAACATGTATATGACGCCTCTGCTGATCTTTTATCTTACAACTGGAGCCTGTACCTTGTGACTCCCTTCATCCTATTCTTCCTCCCTACCCAGTCTCCCACTTCTGGTAACTCTAATTCTTCCTTACAAGGGTGTATTATTAATTTTTTTATTATGAACAATAAAGAATAAATCACAAGTCAAGTCTCTGGACTCCATTTCTGAGATACCAAAGACCTTAGAACCAGCAGAATAACCTTAAACTGAAAGCTATTTGAATAGTTTCGGATCCGTATAATCCAACTGACCCAGGAAAGAAGGGACTGGATCTGAGGAACTAGGGCAGGTCAGACTAAAAGCCCCATGGGGATGAACTTGACTTAGAGACCGGGGACTGGGAAGCAGTGACTAGGAACCCATCTGTGCTCCCCCTGAAGGGAGGGGCAGCTCAGTCACTACCAGAGCCATTTGATGTCTCACCAGCTTTAACACTTGTTTTTGAAGTACAAAGGACATACCACACTGTGTTACTTCCTATTACACAACACGATTCAGTATTTCTATACATTTCAAATTTATCACCATAAGAAATCAAGTTATGATATCTCCCCATGCAAAGATATTATACAGTCATTGACTATTTTCCCCACATTGTACATTTCATAACCTGTGGCTCATTTGTTTTGCAACTAGAAGTTTCTACCCTTTCATCTACCTCACCTATAGTTCTTACATTCAAGAAAGCAGAAGTTCCTCAATCTTTTCAGATTTCCCCAACCATTGGCTGCTGTCATTGGTAGTGTTTTCTGATTGAGAATTCAGGGCATGGACCAGACCAAGGCATTGGTATGTACTATACAGTCATCCATGGGTTATCAGAATAGGTTCTCACATGCCCTTATGAAAAATAAATGACCTCCTTTGTCTTTTTTCCTCTATCTATGAGAGTCATTACAGCTTATGGTTAAAAATGCAGACTGTATAGTGCAGACTGTCCCAGTCTCAATCTCAGCATCACATGTACCAGCTGTTGATCTTGGGCATATGACTTACTGTGGTTATTTTCTCTTATTACTAAACCACCATAGATCACCCCCTTAACAACTCCCTACTGAGAGTAGGCTAATCTCAGAATAAGACATTCCCTGATCTACTGTTCCACCAAATCACCACACCTTTTCATCACTTTTATCCCATTTTTACCAACAGGTTGTTTTCAACTTTTGTTTATTCTTTCTTATTAAAGAAAACCTCTTCTCGCCTAATGCTTGAGACTGAAAAATCTCGTAGAGTGTTATTCCTATTGCAAAAAACCCCCTACCTATATCATAATTATTTCCTTTCTTCCTTGAAATAATCTCTTCAGATGAAGTCTCTTCTTATCTAAATCTGTATTTTTTTTTTGATTTGGTGACTCGTTCAAATAATTCATGTTCTACCTAAAACAAAAGCAAACTAAAAAGTAAACACTATCATCAATTGAATCTTGATCAAAACAAAGAAACCCAGTGTGCATAGCTATAAAATAAAATAAAAATGTAAATTGTCATCCAGCGATTACAAAGTAACTTGGATTGTTATGACTATTCCTTTATTTGGAAACAAATGTTTCTTTAAGAAAGGATGAAAATAGTTAAATAGCTTTCCTGGAGTTTTAAAATCCAAACTGAAAGATTTCATCTTGCTTCCAGTCATTACTGAGCTTTTTCCATTTTTTACTATATTGAATTTATTGAGCTGGTGGAATACTAAGTAATGGATAAATTCCATCTTGTATATCAAAATAAAATAACTGATCTGGTTTCCAAGAAACTGACTTTTTTAACATTTAAAATTGCAGAGAAGTGATTGACTTCACTTCTTACAGAAAAGAGGCAATGTGTGTTCAAATCCAAAGAAAGCATGGATAAGGAAGAGTTTTAGAACAGTGATTCTTAAATATTAACATGCATCACAGTCAACTGGAGGGCTTCTGAAAGCATACTGCTGAGCCATGCCCCAAAGTTTATTCAGTAGGTTTTCTGGGACCTGACAATTTGCACTTGTAGTTCCAAGGGCTCCCAGTGTTGCTGGTGAGGCTCCAACACTACTGAGTGGAACATGTTCTTCTTATTGATTCATTCAACAAATATTTACTGAGTGCATATTGTGTCCTTGGCATGACTCTAGGTGGTGGGGATGCTGAATGGAACAAAACAGACATACCTGTACCCTCAAAGTTATCAAATGAGGAAGAGAAACAATAAACCAGATGAGTAAGTAAAATATATGGGATGTTGGTGGTAAGAGCTAAGGAGAAAAAGAATAAATCTGGGAACGGAGATAATTACGTTGCAATGGGTATAAGTTTACATGGTTGATGGGTTCAACAGAGAAATTGTCCCTGGTTTTTGACTAAAGCCTAAAAGATTTTCAATAAATGATTCTGGAATAACTAAACATCTACATGCAAATAAGTTAAGACATAAATCTTATAGGCTTCACAAAAGCCACCTTGAATGGTTCACACACCTGAATATAAATACAAAACTGTAAACTCCTAAGATAGGATAAAATCTAGATGACCTTGGGTTTGGGGATTTTGTTTTGTTTTGTTTTTTTGCTACAATACCAAAGATACAATCCACAACAACAACAACAACAAAATGGGTAAGCTAGACTTCATTAAAATTAAACAATTGTGCTTAGTTTATAGCAGCTTTATGCATATTTCCTAAAACTTTAAAGCAACCAAGATGTTGCTTCACAGGTGAGTAGATAAATGCAGGTAATATTATTCAATGCTAAAAAGAAATGTGTTATCAAGCTGTAAAAAGACAAAGAGGAACTTTAAACACGTATCATTAAGAGGAAGGAAGCAATCTGAAGGGGAGGAGAGATGAGAAGTTTGAGCACAGAGGATTTTAGGACAGTGAGAGGAAGCTATAAGACACTATGATATATGTATGACTAAGCATGTCATTACACATTTTTCAAAACCCACAGAATTTTAAAACAAACCATTACAGTGATTCTTAAATATTAACATGCATCACAGTCAACTGGAGGGCTTCTGAAAGCATACTGCTGAGCCATGCCCCAAAGTTTATTCAGTAGGTTTTCTGGGACCTGACAATTTGACTTGAGTTCCAAGGGCTCCCAGTGTTGCTGGTGAGGCTCCAACACTACTGAGTGGAACATGTTCTTCTTATTGATTCATTCAACAAATATTTACTGAGTGCATATTGTGTCCTTGGCATGACTCTAGGTGGTGGGGATGCTGAATGGAACAAAACAGACATACCTGTACCCTCAAAGTTATCAAATGAGGAAGAGAAACAATAAACCAGATGAGTAAGTAAAATATATGGGATGTTGGTGGTAAGAGCTAAGGAGAAGAGAATAAATCTGGGAACGGAGATAATTACGTTGCAATGGGTATAAGTTTACATGGTTGATGGGTTCAACAGAGAAATTGTCCCTGGTTTTTGACTAAAGCCTAAAAGATTTTCAATAAATGATTCTGGAATAACTAAACATCTACATGCAAATAAGTTAAGACATAAATCTTATAGGCTTCACAAAAGCCACCTTGAATGGTTCACACACCTGAATATAAATACAAAACTGTAAACTCCTAAGATAGGATAAAATCTAGATGACCTTGGGTTTGGGGATTTTGTTTTGTTTTGTTTTTTTGCTACAATACCAAAGATACAATCCACAACAACAACAACAACAAAATGGGTAAGCTAGACTTCATTAAAATTAAACAATTGTGCTTAGTTTATAGCAGCTTTATGCATATTTCCTAAAACTTTAAAGCAACCAAGATGTTGCTTCACAGGTGAGTAGATAAATGCAGGTAATATTATTCAATGCTAAAAAGAAATGTGTTATCAAGCTGTAAAAAGACAAAGAGGAACTTTAAACACGTATCATTAAGAGGAAGGAAGCAATCTGAAGGGGAGGAGAGATGAGAAGTTTGAGCACAGAGGATTTTAGGACAGTGAGAGGAAGCTATAAGACACTATGATATATGTATGACTAAGCATGTCATTACACATTTTTCAAAACCCACAGAATTTAAAACACCAAGAGTGAAACCAAATATAAACTATGGAACTTGTCTGATTATGATATGGCAATTTAGCTTTATCAGGTGTACCATATGTAGCACTCTGGTGAGGGACATTGCTAATAGGGGAGGCTCTGCACACGCTGGGGCAGGGAGTATATGGGAACTCTCTGTACCTTCTGCTCAACTTTGCTATGAATCTAAAATTGCTCTAAAAAATAAAGTTTATTTTAAAACAGCTAAAAGAAGACATTTATCTATAAAATATATGTAGGAAGAATAGTTAAGGCAGAGGGAAATGAAGTACCAAAATCTTATAGCCAGAGAGAATATGACAGGGTCAGAAGCTCTAGTGTGGCTTTGGCCTGGTGATAGAGAAGAGACAGAAGAGACTAATAAGGATTATCGTCCCAGAGATGGAGAGAGATGGAAATCCAGAGATCTTGGTCAGTGCTTATAGCTCTGTGAGTGAGATGAGAAGCCTTACAGAGTTTTGAATAGATTAAATCTAATTTATGTTTTTAACAGGATTGCCCTGCCAGGTGGGTTGAAAAAAAAAATTAAAAGATGAAAGAGAGGAGAAGACAGACCAATGAGGAGGCTATTATAGTGATCATCTACTGATGTTTACTTAATCATCACTGAGTCAATGGACATGAGTTTGAGCAAATTCTGGGAGATGGTGAAGGACAGGGAAGCCTGGCATGCCACAAAGAGTCAGACATGACTGAGTGACTGAACTGAACTGATATTTACTTTATTCACCGTAGATATGCAGCATGCTCTAAACCAGGATGCTAAACTTTGCAGCATGTGCATATAGCAATACAGATAAACCCTATGAAATGTTCACAGTGAGAACCAAAACATCAATTGTACAAAATGTGCTTGTTATTGCAAAGTTAACAAATTTTAAAAATTAAAAATATTGAAACTTACGTACAAGATTGTCTGCACCCAGCATACAGCAAGTCCCAAATAATCACAAGGCAGTTGCCTCCTAAGCCTCCTCTGGCCTCCTGCAGAAGATAAAAACTTTAGATCATTCCCCATCTGCCCACCCTTCCACCACCTCCTAACCCTATTAAACAGAGCAAAGGACAGAAACAAAATTGCTAATCATATTATAGCCAAATTTCATTTTCATAGACATTACTGTGGAATATTATTGCTTTTGAAAATCTTTACCTGACCAACATATTAATTTTTTTCTAGTAAATCAGGAACACTCTCAGTGTAAATTGATCAGTGTGTCAAAAGTATTATGCTCCTAAACAAGGCCTCTAACAAACTTGATCATGTCAATTACTTTTTAATTTTCAACAGTCACAGAGCAAGAAGTTTTATGATCTCTATATCCTTTACATGCAAACTACTGACTATGGCAAAAAAATACACCTAGGAAAATACCCACTTTAAACTATCTTTTGATATCTTCATCAACCCGCTGAATTATAAATGGACTAATTTTATGAACTGTCAGAAGACCTTAAGAAAAGGTTCCACAGAGGATCTGGCCCCATTGTTTTTTCAATTTCCAATGCAGAAGGTTTTACATAGATTTTTGCCTACTACATGAGAGGTATTTTCGTAATAGGAAACCTAGGGAAAGTAAACCTATAATAGGGCTTCACAAATAGATGGTTCAGATGGCAAAGAATCCACTTAAAAGGGGGAAGACCTGTGTTCAATCCCTGGGTCAGGAAGATCACCTAGAGAAGGGAATGGCTACCTACTCCAGTATTCTTGCCTGGAGAATTCCATGAATAGAGGAGCCTAGCGGGCTATAATCTGTGCACATGTCCTCCTCCAGGGGACAACCCAGGGATCCAACCCACATCTCTTTGTGTCTACCTGCATTGCCAAAGTGGAGGAAGTCATGCCAAAAATGACTGAGTGACTGAACTGAACTGATATTTACTTTATTCACCGTAGATATGCAGCATGCTCTAAACCAGGATGCTAAACTTTGCAGCATGTGCATATAGCAATACAGATAAACCCTATGAAATGTTCACAGTGAGAACCAAAACATCAATTGTACAAAATGTGCTTGTTATTGCAAAGTTAACAAATTTTAAAAATTAAAAATATTGAAACTTACGTACAAGATTGTCTGCACCCAGCATACAGCAAGTCCCAAATAATCACAAGGCAGTTGCCTCCTAAGCCTCCTCTGGCCTCCTGCAGAAGATAAAAACTTTAGATCATTCCCCATCTGCCCACCCTTCCACCACCTCCTAACCCTATTAAACAGAGCAAAGGACAGAAACAAAATTGCTAATCATATTATAGCCAAATTTCATTTTCATAGACATTACTGTGGAATATTATTGCTTTTGAAAATCTTTACCTGACCAACATATTAATTTTTTTCTAGTAAATCAGGAACACTCTCAGTGTAAATTGATCAGTGTGTCAAAAGTATTATGCTCCTAAACAAGGCCTCTAACAAACTTGATCATGTCAATTACTTTTTAATTTTCAACAGTCACAGAGCAAGAAGTTTTATGATCTCTATATCCTTTACATGCAAACTACTGACTATGGCAAAAAAAATACACCTAGGAAAATACCCACTTTAAACTATCTTTTGATATCTTCATCAACCCGCTGAATTATAAATGGACTAATTTTATGAACTGTCAGAAGACCTTAAGAAAAGGTTCCACAGAGGATCTGGCCCCATTGTTTTTTCAATTTCCAATGCAGAAGGTTTTACATAGATTTTTGCCTACTACATGAGAGGTATTTTCGTAATAGGAAACCTAGGGAAAGTAAACCTATAATAGGGCTTCACAAATAGATGGTTCAGATGGCAAAGAATCCACTTAAAAGGGGGAAGACCTGTGTTCAATCCCTGGGTCAGGAAGATCACCTAGAGAAGGGAATGGCTACCTACTCCAGTATTCTTGCCTGGAGAATTCCATGAATAGAGGAGCCTAGCGGGCTATAATCTGTGCACATGTCCTCCTCCAGGGGACAACCCAGGGATCCAACCCACATCTCTTTGTGTCTACCTGCATTGCCAAAGTGGAGAAATTTTAACTTGGATAAGTTTATTCGTTGATGAAGCACCCTATAGAAGGGGTCTCAGCCGAGCATTCACCATTAAGGGGAGAGGGGAAATTATGTTTCCTTCTCTGCTGTTTCTGGTGACCATGATGAGACCCTTTAGGACCCTCTACTCATTCTGTTCAGGTTCTTGAATCTCCTTTCTGTCTGCTAGGTTGGATGCTGACCTGATTTGAATCAGTTTTTGCTTAAATAAACTGAAAAGTTTTAATATGCCTTGGTTTATCTTTTAAAACCACACATTGCAAAACTATTGAGGAAAAAAAAGGAAAGAGAGAAACTACCGAGAAAGCATTACAATATGAATGAACTGTCAAAATATAAAGGCAAGTAAAAAAAAAACAAATATAAGAGACTTCAGTATTTCAAGCTCTAGTCATTGCTCTGTGAGAAAAGGGGATCCTTCAGGGGTGCTGTGTGATGGTCGGGAGGGGAGGGAAGGGGGGGATATACATGTGACTAATCTGAGAACATGCATGTCTGTGAACAACAAAACTCTGTAAAAGTTAAAAGTAAAATAAAGGTTTAAAAAAAAAAAATGTTCAGGAAAACGAAATCTACAAACAGGGAAAACAATAAGTGGTTACCCAGAGTGGTAGAAAAAGATGAGAATTGATTGCAAAGGGGCAAAAAAAAATGCTTTTAAGAATCATGGAAATGTTCTAAAATTGGATTGTAGAAGGCTGAATAATTCTGTAAATTTAATAAAATTCATTAAGTTGCACAGTGAAAATGGTTGAATTTTACAGTATGTAAATTTTACTTCAATAAGGCTTTCCTGGTGGTTCACTGGTAAAGAGCCTGGCTGCCAGTTCAGGAGACATGGGTTGGATCCCTGATGCAGGAAGATCCCTTGGAAAAGGAAATGGCAATCCACTCCAGTATTCTTGCCTGGGAAATCCCATGAAGAGTCCTGGTGGGCTACAGTCCATAGGGTCACAAAAGAGTCAGACACCACTTAGTGACTGAATAACAAAACTGTGTATCAATAGGTCTGTAAAAAGTACTAGAAACAAATGTCACTAACAGATATATATTCAAGACTTCTAAGTAAAACATAAGGAAATGGAATTAAGCAGTGATAAAATACTATATAGTTACATAAGTAGATGCTAAAAAACTATTTGATAAGGCTCATCAATCATTTCAAACTTTAAATAAAATTCTAAAATCTGAACTAATTTAAATATGATAGACTTTTTACCAAAATTATGATAGATTACAGTCAGCACTCCACCTCTGGAGACAAAACAAAGCTATCACCCTTAAAATTAAGAACAAAATACTACTATAGTTGTCATAGTAGTTCCACATTTATTAGAGGCTGTAATTCAGATAAAAAATGACATTAAAAGATTTAAGTTTAATACTGGAAAGTAGTGACAAAATATCTTTAAGATATGACTGTGATTCTAAAAAGCATCAAAATTCCAATGAAAATGGCATTAAAATTAATAAAAGAATTTGTAAAATCTGACTACAAGACAAATATCGAAAAGTATGTTACTTTTCTTTCCTCTAGCACATCAGTAAGAAATAGAAATATGAAAAATATCTTGACAGTAGTGAAAAATTATAAAGTATGTAGGGATAACTTAAACAAAAAGACATGCAATCTTTCTAACCATTTGTAACCTAAAAAGTCATAAAATCTTTTTTTTTTCCTTTTTTTTAAACCACACTGCCTAGCTTGTGGGAGTTTAGTCCCCCAACCAGGGACTGAATTCAGGCCCTCAGCAGTGAGAGCAAGAAGTCCTAACCATGGGACTGCCATGGAATTCCCCATTAAAAATTATATTAAAAAAATAAAAGCCTTGAGAAATCTACTGATATCAGTTCTTTAGAAATTAATTTATCGATGTAGTCACATTCAGTTTCCCAATTTTCTTTTATTTTTAGCTGATAGAAAATAATTTTAAAGTCTGTAAGAAAAAATAACAGTTTGTGAAAAGCTAAAAAATCTTTGGTAAAAAAAAACAGTAGGAAGGCTTATATTACTAAATTAAACATTTTTATGCTACTATATTAACAAGATACTGATAGTTGTGTGGACAAATAGATCAATAAAATATGGCAGCACAAAAATTCCAAAAATGTAAATGAATTTAAATGACAAATGTAGTATTTTACTTTAGTGGGACAAAAATAATCTGTTTAATAAGTGATACAGTAGAAGGATTCTGAACCCTATACACAAAAATTTTAAGATGATAAAATATTTTAAGTTTAAATAATAATGCAATAAACTTATATGATGAAAATAGCAGAGAACATTCATATATTTGAGTGTGGGAAACAACTTCCTGAGAAAGACAGGAAATTCTGAAACAGTATAAAATCGATTACATAGAAGACTTTTAATTTAAATTTTATCCAAATATAAAAGGCAGATAATAGACTGGGAGAAAAATTGCAATACACACAGCAGTCAAAAGATGATCATCTCTCACATACAAAGAGTATTCATAATTAACTATAAACAAACAGAATGGAAAAGATAATAGCTAAATTTAAAAACAAAAGAAAATGTAAATGCTAATTGAAAACGCTGATTAATCTATTTCATTTGCCTTTATTATTAAGACTATTTTAAGACTTGCAAGTCCTTCAAGCAGCATGTAGCCTACACATTAAGATGTTTTTGCCCAAGTTGTTTTCCAGGCACTGGGGAGTCAACTGCATCTAATTCAAGCTGAGAAGATTAAGAGTGGATAGGATCACTGACCCTGCACATGACTGGCCGTGAACTACTAATATTTTGGTCTGTGTAATTCTCTTTGTGAGCAGCTGCCACAATGTGCTCTGTAGGACATTTAAAATAACCTTTAGCCTCTACTCACTAGATGCCAGTAGCTACTTCCCAGCTGACAATTTTAAATGTCTCTAGAATTGTCTCCTGGTGGCAAACCTGATCCTGGTGAGATTAAAAATTATATTAAAAATAAAAGCCTTGAGAAATCTACTGATATCAGTTCTTTAGAAATTAATTTATCGATGTAGTCACATTCAGTTTCCCAATTTTCTTTTATTTTTAGCTGATAGAAAATAATTTTAAAGTCTGTAAGAAAAAATAACAGTTTGTGAAAAGCTAAAAAATCTTTGGTAAAAAAAAACAGTAGGAAGGCTTATATTACTAAATTAAACATTTTTATGCTACTATATTAACAAGATACTGATAGTTGTGTGGACAAATAGATCAATAAAATATGGCAGCACAAAAATTCCAAAAATGTAAATGAATTTAAATGACAAATGTAGTATTTTACTTTAGTGGGACAAAAATAATCTGTTTAATAAGTGATACAGTAGAAGGATTCTGAACCCTATACACAAAAATTTTAAGATGATAAAATATTTTAAGTTTAAATAATAATGCAATAAACTTATATGATGAAAATAGCAGAGAACATTCATATATTTGAGTGTGGGAAACAACTTCCTGAGAAAGACAGGAAATTCTGAAACAGTATAAAATCGATTACATAGAAGACTTTTAATTTAAATTTTATCCAAATATAAAAGGCAGATAATAGACTGGGAGAAAAATTGCAATACACACAGCAGTCAAAAGATGATCATCTCTCACATACAAAGAGTATTCATAATTAACTATAAACAAACAGAATGGAAAAGATAATAGCTAAATTTAAAAACAAAAGAAAATGTAAATGCTAATTGAAAACGCTGATTAATCTATTTCATTTGCCTTTATTATTAAGACTATTTTAAGACTTGCAAGTCCTTCAAGCAGCATGTAGCCTACACATTAAGATGTTTTTGCCCAAGTTGTTTTCCAGGCACTGGGGAGTCAACTGCATCTAATTCAAGCTGAGAAGATTAAGAGTGGATAGGATCACTGACCCTGCACATGACTGGCCGTGAACTACTAATATTTTGGTCTGTGTAATTCTCTTTGTGAGCAGCTGCCACAATGTGCTCTGTAGGACATTTAAAATAACCTTTAGCCTCTACTCACTAGATGCCAGTAGCTACTTCCCAGCTGACAATTTTAAATGTCTCTAGAATTGTCTCCTGGTGGCAAACCTGATCCTGGTTGAGAACCACTAGTCAAGCTAGACCTTGACTGTGGATAAATATTTGTCTGTGTGTGTGTGTGTTTCGTAAAGCACTGTGGACAGTAATGATGACAGGCGCCAGCTGGGCAAGGGATTTAAGGTTGTACGAACCACCTGTTTTCATATTGTTGAACTGATGACTGCCTTATTTGGAACACCTGCAATAGGGTATGAGCTGGACATACTGTCAGCATTCAGTGTTCCTTCTCAACCTCTGCAGATTTAGCCTACTAGTTCTTCTAGGAAGAAGCCGTGTGTGTGAGCAGTAGGGCAGGCTGAAATGAGATGGCTGGGCTTCCATGTACAGTCTCTACTGCTCTGCAAAGCCTTTCTCTTCTTTGGGCTTTAGTTTTATGATTTGCCAATGTAATTGGGTCAGTTATTGCCAAGGTCCTTCCTTGATTTAATAACTAATGATTTTCTATCCAAATACTCAGTTACTTATATGGCAAATTAATTTTTTCTGAGCATATTGTAGTTTCTAACAAAGAGACTGCTTATTCAATTATAATACAGTAATAAATCCCACCCCCACCAGTTAATTCCTGAATTTTTTGCTATCTTTTTCATATATAAATCTCAACTATTACTAGTCAGAGGCTGGAGAGGTCTGCCTCAAAGGAATTAGGGAAATTTTCCATCTGGGCTACGGTTGACTTAATGGAATGAAGAAATCTTTCCATAAACCAGAATTTTGTTGGTACTTCACACATTGTATCTGGTAAGACCCCAACTTTAAAATAAAAAATTTTAAAAAGGTCCAGTATATTACCTTGACTTCTCCTTCACTGCCCAGGTAGTGTTCTGATCTGTCTTATTTCCTCCATCACAAAGATGTAAAGAAGAAGACACGGAGAGGAGGCCAGTACTACAAAAATTCTGTCACCTGGTCCCAGAGTTCCACTGGTTGGAAATTCCATTGGAAAAAAAAAATTAGTCTTGAGCCAGAGAAATACATTTTAATGGCAGCATGATTATGTGAATGATAACTCCCAGAACTATGCAGTGGGGAGGTCTGATCAGGAGCTCAGCTTTATGCTGAGCACAGGTTTCTAGTGACAGTACTGGTGGCTTTAAGGTTACGGATCACCAACTACAAATGTGCAATTCAGGAGGAAAGACCATTACAGAGAATGAGGGTGGACGGACTAGGAGTGGCTTGCAGTGGCTCTTAAAGAGCATTTCAAGCACAACATGCCCAAAACACAGCTGACCAGGCCCCTCCTCTGGGCCACTCCTTCTGAGTGCCTTCACCTGGTAAATAGCATCACCACTCCCTGCCCAAGCCAGAATGCTGCATGCATGCCCTGATTTTCCCTGATTTTTCTTTCCCTACACAAAATATCAGTATTTCCTCCTTATTTCATGCACACTGGCTCATTTCTATCCTTCCTCATTGTTGACACTTCATCCAGGCTGCCACTGCCACCAGCTTGGACTGCCTCTCATTTCCTAACAGCGCTCCTAACCAACAGTTCTTTTCCCTCTGCAATCCTGACTCTAGGCTTAAATCACAGTGATCCTCTCTGGATTCCAAAAACAGCATAATATTCTCAAGCCTAAAATACTGGGGTGGGTTCCCATTGCCCTCAGGCCTCCCATCATGGCTTTTAAAGTGTATCTCAACCTAGCCTTGCTTCTACCTCTGATGTCACCTCTTACCATTTCCTACCTGTACTCTCTGCTGCAGTCACACTGGTAACAATTTCAGTTCCTCCGTGAAATTGCACTCCAGCTTATCTTAAGGCCATTTTCTGTCCTGCTCTACTGGGTAACCTTTCCAATATAAAGCGGCCCCTAGCTTAATTACACCTGCACAGAAAGATCACCACACCTTTTTCCAATCACCTCTCTCCACGCAGCTGACAGATCTGTTTCTTTATCTCTCATTCCATAAATATGCCAAAGCCTCTTGCTTTGGGAGGAGGAGGGATTTGAGATTTGTTCTTTCATGTCTTTGTTGGCTGCCTTACAAATAAACTCTCTTTGCTATAAACTTCGTCCCAGTGTATCTGAAATGGAGCAGGACCCTATGAATTTTACCTTTTTCTTGCCGGATTTGTCACTAAACATAGGGGAAATCAGGAGTCTTGAGCCAGAGAAATACATTTTAATGGCAGCATGATTATGTGAATGATAACTCCCAGAACTATGCAGTGGGGAGGTCTGATCAGGAGCTCAGCTTTATGCTGAGCACAGGTTTCTAGTGACAGTACTGGTGGCTTTAAGGTTACGGATCACCAACTACAAATGTGCAATTCAGGAGGAAAGACCATTACAGAGAATGAGGGTGGACGGACTAGGAGTGGCTTGCAGTGGCTCTTAAAGAGCATTTCAAGCACAACATGCCCAAAACACAGCTGACCAGGCCCCTCCTCTGGGCCACTCCTTCTGAGTGCCTTCACCTGGTAAATAGCATCACCACTCCCTGCCCAAGCCAGAATGCTGCATGCATGCCCTGATTTTCCCTGATTTTTCTTTCCCTACACAAAATATCAGTATTTCCTCCTTATTTCATGCACACTGGCTCATTTCTATCCTTCCTCATTGTTGACACTTCATCCAGGCTGCCACTGCCACCAGCTTGGACTGCCTCTCATTTCCTAACAGCGCTCCTAACCAACAGTTCTTTTCCCTCTGCAATCCTGACTCTAGGCTTAAATCACAGTGATCCTCTCTGGATTCCAAAAACAGCATAATATTCTCAAGCCTAAAATACTGGGGTGGGTTCCCATTGCCCTCAGGCCTCCCATCATGGCTTTTAAAGTGTATCTCAACCTAGCCTTGCTTCTACCTCTGATGTCACCTCTTACCATTTCCTACCTGTACTCTCTGCTGCAGTCACACTGGTAACAATTTCAGTTCCTCCGTGAAATTGCACTCCAGCTTATCTTAAGGCCATTTTCTGTCCTGCTCTACTGGGTAACCTTTCCAATATAAAGCGGCCCCTAGCTTAATTACACCTGCACAGAAAGATCACCACACCTTTTTCCAATCACCTCTCTCCACGCAGCTGACAGATCTGTTTCTTTATCTCTCATTCCATAAATATGCCAAAGCCTCTTGCTTTGGGAGGAGGAGGGATTTGAGATTTGTTCTTTCATGTCTTTGTTGGCTGCCTTACAAATAAACTCTCTTTGCTATAAACTTCGTCCCAGTGTATCTGAAATGGAGCAGGACCCTATGATCTTCCCTCTCATGTCTTCAGTCTGCCTTTTATCTGTTGGAAAACTTTAGCCAAAGAATAAATTTAATCAGAAAAGTAAGACTAAATAATGATCATTTAGTCACTAAACATAGTCAAGGACCTTTAGTTCCTCCTCAAAGACTATAGTTAATATTCTGTGCCATTTCCTGTGAGCTGTTTTATAGGCACTGAAGCCCCAGGTGAAGTTAACTACATGATGACAAGACTGTAGCCATGACATAAGCTACCATAGTTCCAAGAACTAGCCTCAAAGAAATGGAAACAAACCGGCCCTGGAACTGAAGAATAACTGTACCTAAAATAATCAAGATGACCCTGGTCAGAACACCAATGACCAATTTCAAGATGACTGTCAGGGCTGGTTATGCTGTCTCTGCATGTAGCTCCCTCTCTCTGTCTCTGAAAGCTCAGTCCTCTGATTGCTGGGGGATAGGGGTTAGGGGGATTCACTGTGGTGGGGTAGGCATCCACTGTCCCTCCCCCTTCCTGGTTGCCCCCCATCCAAAATAAAGCAAACTTTCCTTTTCACCAGTCTGGCCTCTTTAATGACATTTGAGTGGCAAGCAGCCAGACCCCACTTTCAGTTTCATTTTGGTTTACTGTGCTTTGAGTAAAACAAACCTGGTTCTATAACAGTGAATACATGAAAACTTGCTCAGTGTCACTAAGAGTCAGGACGATGTAAATTACAACAATGTATTTGATTGGCAAAACATAAATAATGATAATACTCATTGTGGGACTCTGGATGAAAAAATTGGCCCTCATATACTGCTAATAGAACTAGGAACTACTGCATTGTTTTTAGAAATAATCTGATGGTGCATGCATGCCACATCACTTCAGTTGTGTTCAACTCTTTGCGGTGCTATGGACTGCAGGCTGCCAGGCTCCTCTGTCCATGATATTCTCCAGACAAGAATACTGGAGTGGGTTGTGATGCCCTCCTCTAGAAGATCTTCCCAACTCAGGATTGAATCCACATCTCTTACATCTTCTGCATTGGCAGGTGGGTTATTTACTGCTAGCACCACCTGGAAAGCCTCAGTCTGATGGTACCTACTGAAATTTAAAATATGTAATGTTTGGTCTGCAAGTTGACCTTGGGTATTATTTACCTTTAGAGATAGAAAAATGATTAGACTTTAGACTTGATTCTAACTGTGGGGTTAGGTTATTTGTAAGTAAGTTCAATTTGTACATATAAAAAATACATTCAAATATCATACATTTCTCAAAAAAATAGTTAACAGAACTTGGTACAGTGAGATGTTCACAATAAAAGGCATGTGGGAAACTGAACAAAGACAGTAACAGATTTCCTGTCTATTGATGTATCTCCTCCCTTGTTTTGAGGCATGTGATCATTGAATAGAGTGGCAAGTGGAATGATCCACATTGCTTTAACTGTTCTCTCCACTTTAATACAGAGTTTGAAGTTAACATAATGGGAAAAAAATTACTAAGGGAGTTTGCATCCTAAGATAATGCACTCAATAGGATGTAACACTATTCATGTAGTGAGCTAGCCAAAAATACATAACCTGAATCTAATCATAAGAAAAACATCATCATGAGAGAGATCTTTGAGTGACATCCTACAAAACAATGTCTTTCTCTTCAAAATGTCAGTGTAATAAACATAAAGATAATAAAGCACTAAAAAAAAAGATAATAAAGCAATATTTCAGAATAAAGGAAACTAAAGGAATAAAACAAGGAAACTGAAACAATATGACAACTAAATGTATTTCATAGCTTAAGATTGGGTCTCAAAGTTTTAAAATCGCTGTAAACAATTTGTAAATAATGAAATCTGAGTAACAATTGCATATTAAATACCTCTTTTACTAATGTTTAATTTTCTGAATTTTATGAGAAATGCCAATGACCATTTATTCATAGTAGAAAGGATGAAATATTTAAGAGTGAAAGAGATACATGCTGAAGAGTTTACGAGTCTGCCACCTGAACAGTTTTTTTAAAAACTGTTAAGTATACGTATATGTGAAGTGAAAAAGTGAAATGTTAGTCATTCAGTTGTGTATAGCCACCACCTGGAAAGCCTCAGTCTTCCCAACTCAGGATTGAATCCACATCTCTTACATCTTCTGCATTGGCAGGTGGGTTATTACTGCTAGCACCACCTGGAAAGCCTCAGTCTGATGGTACCTACTGAAATTTAAAATATGTAATGTTTGGTCTGCAAGTTGACCTTGGGTATTATTTACCTTTAGAGATAGAAAAATGATTAGACTTTAGACTTGATTCTAACTGTGGGGTTAGGTTATTTGTAAGTAAGTTCAATTTGTACATATAAAAAATACATTCAAATATCATACATTTCTCAAAAAAATAGTTAACAGAACTTGGTACAGTGAGATGTTCACAATAAAAGGCATGTGGGAAACTGAACAAAGACAGTAACAGATTTCCTGTCTATTGATGTATCTCCTCCCTTGTTTTGAGGCATGTGATCATTGAATAGAGTGGCAAGTGGAATGATCCACATTGCTTTAACTGTTTTCTCGCCTTTAATACAACGATGGAAGTTAACATAAGGGGAAAAAAAATTACTAAGGGAGTTTGCATCCTAAGATAATGCACTCAATAGGATGTAACACTATTCATGTAGTGAGCTAGCCAAAAATACATAACCTGAATCTAATCATAAGAAAAACATCATCATGAGAGAGATCTTTGAGTGACATCCTACAAAACAATGTCTTTCTCTTCAAAATGTCAGTGTAATAAACATAAAGATAATAAAGCACTAAAAAAGATAATAAAGCAATATTTCAGAATAAAGGAAACTAAAGGAATAAAACAAGGAAACTGAAACAATATGACAACTAAATGTATTTCATAGCTTAAGATTGGGTCTCAAAGTTTTAAAATCGCTGTAAACAATTTGTAAATAATGAAATCTGAGTAACAATTGCATATTAAATACCTCTTTTACTAATGTTTAATTTTCTGAATTTTATGAGAAATGCCAATGACCATTTATTCATAGTAGAAAGGATGAAATATTTAAGAGTGAAAGAGATACATGCTGAAGAGTTTACGAGTCTGCCACCTGAACAGTTTTTTTAAAAACTGTTAAGTATACGTATATGTGAAGTGAAAAAGTGAAATGTTAGTCATTCAGTTGTGTCCAACCCTTTGTGACTCCATGCACTGTAGGCCTCTAGGCTCTCTGTCCATGGAATTTTCGAGCACGAGTGCTGAAATGGGTAGCCATTCCCTTCTCCAGGGGATCATCCCCAACCCAGGCATTGAACCTGGGTCTCTTTCACTGCAGGTATATGCTGACATAAACTAAAAAAATCAGTAAATGTAGGTGAATGATATATAATTCATTCTGCATATTTTTGTAGTTTTTAAATTTTATAAAACCTTTAGAAAAAGAATTAGCCTATAGTCCTTCATGTACTAAGTGGGTGTATTAGGATTCTCCAAAATGACAGAACTAAAAGGAGAGAGAGAGAGAGACTGATTTTTAGCAAACAGGCTCATTCAATTGTGAGGCCTGGCAAGTGTGAAATTTGTTGAGCAGACGCCCAGGCTGGAAACCCAAGGAAGAGTTGATGTTGCCAATTTGAGCCTGAAATATGCAGGCTGGAAACTCAGGCAGGGTTTCTATGTTTCAATCTGGAGACAGGATTCCTTCTTTAGGTTTTGAACTAACTGGATGAGGTCCACCTACATTATGGACTTCTCTGGTGGCTCAGATGGTAAAGAATCTATTTGCAATACAGGAGACCCATGCTTGATTCCAGGGCTGGGAAGAACCCCTGGAGAAGGAAATGGCAATCCAGTCCTGCCTGGAGAATTCTAGGTAGGCTACAGTCCGTGGAGTCACAAAGAGTTGGACATGACTGAGCAACTAATACAAACAAGCACCACATTATGGAAGACAAACTGTTTTATTCAAAGTCTAATGATTTATGTGTTAACTATTTCTTAAAAAATACCTACACAGAAACATCTAGGTAGAAATTTGACTAAAAAACTGGACATCATACCCCAGTCGAGTTAACATATAAAATAAGCCATCATAGAAGGCTGAAGGTACAGAATAAAATATATTTAAGAAAATGACTGAATGTTTAGCAAACATGCATCATATCTGCATTGTTAAAATTCTCTGTTCTGGTACACACATTTATACACACATATGCATACAACACACGCGCGCGCACACACACACACACACACACACACACACATAGAAACAAGACAAAAACAAATCTACTCAGATAGCTACGCTGGGCACAGTATGTTCAAATTACCAAGGCGTGGCAACAGTGCTGTCCACAGCAGCATCCAATATCCAGCATCATCTAGAACAAACTAATTCCCTGAACCAGTAGCTGGACAGAGTCCTAACCTCCAAGTACCCACCTCTGTTGCAGGGAGGAAGCAATTCTAATTCCATGATGAAACTGCTTCTTTGATTTGTTTTTCATTTTGCTTTTGTTATTGTAATCATACAGAATGGTTTGCCTCTCAGAATCCCACCCCTCTGCCTGACTGTTAAAGTGCCTTTGTTCAGAACCATGTCCATCTGTGGTTGGCAGGAAGCTCGAGATAAACACATTCCCTGCCTGAGGCTTACCATTCCAGGAGATGTTTGCAAGATTAATGGCCTTTTTGCTTTGCTTCCTCACCTCCCCCATCTCTGGTCTATAAAAGAACCTGGCATCCAGACCCTTCTAAGATGGTTGTTTTGAGGTGCTAGCCAGCCATCTTCTTGGTCAGCTGCTTTCCAAAGAACAAAGTCATTTTCTTTGCCTCAACACCTCATTTCTCGGATTCATTAGCCCGTCATAGGCAGAGCAGAGCGAGCTTGGACTCAGTTAACATCTCTAGCTATTTACAAGAACATTAACTGATTCTGAATATGCTATCAGGAAAAAGTGATAATATTAATTTGGGCTAACTGATGAAAATAAGACTGAGGAGTGTGAGGACTTATCATTATTGAATGGGAATTCTGTAAATTTTTCTATATGGTTGCAAAATACTTACAGAGGTTGTAGAATCAAGAAAAAGCACAGGATGACCTTTAGAATTCTGCATGAAGTTAGAGACTTTTTATGGTCTACACAGTGATGTCTAAACTAAAGAAAGTAACAAGCTTAGACTGAAGGTGACTCCCATAGCTGAGGGAGAGAATGCTGAATTCCTTCTTGAATGTAAATTGTGTGCTCACTCTCCATCTTCACCATCTGGAACTCCCCTCACCCCTTTTTGGCAAAAGCATTAAGTAGCAACAGAAACCACTATTTTGGGTACTTAAGCAGAGCACAATAATTTCAAATTAGATCCAATGTTAGTTTAAGAGGAAGAAAACAACTATTCTCTGAAATTACATTATCCAGTTCCAGAAACAGGACTGACTGCTTTACCCTTCAAATGAAAGTAAAATCCCCAACATGAACTTTTCAGGTGAATCAGTTCAAGAAAACAGCAACTTTTTCCTCCCTAAGAACTAAACTGGTAATATTTGCATGTAGCTTCTGTTTCAATGGCCGAGGCTAGAACAATGTGTGTATAGATGGTAATATCCACAGCAAAGTGTACGCCCAATTATCTGTTATTAAAAGTTAATCTAAAAGTGCTTTGCTCTTTCTAAATACTTCCATCATAAAGCAATTCATTTTATATTGCAAATGAGATGCATTCCAGGATGCCAGGGGAGTGCTTCTTCTCTGAAAGACCTTTTCTAACCCCTGGCAGGAAATGATCAGGTTATGGGGGAAAAAAAGTCAGGGAAGAAAGAAAATACCTCACATGCAATCAGTCACCAATTATAGTTTATCAGCAGGAGAACGGGTGTGAAATGAGGTTTTTTTGATTGGTGTTCCTGTGTCTAAGCCAATGAGACTGAACCCCTCTGAATGAATAAATAAAACCCCTGCTATGCCATTCCCCTGCAACACTTCAGCTGCTTGACAATATGATTCTTAGACGACTTTTTTAAAAGCTTTACATTTTTTTTTTCCAAATGAACTAAATTTTTTTCTCTGTATTGTAGTTAGAAGCTGGGTTTAGACTCTATTCCGATGACATTATTTCAGTATTTGTAAAGCTTATTTTCCCAGATGGAACCCTTTTTCCAACATCTGATGAACTCATCACTGGGGAAAATTTAAATTCATCCTGAGATAGTTGTTGAATGTGAGAACTAGAACACAATAGCCTACTTCCAAACATACACTGAGACTGAAATAAGAATTAGATATATTTTTTTAAAATAGTCTTGATTTATTGAACTAAGAGAAAATTTAATCTTCTCTAAATCTTAGATCCAGCAAAGCCAAACAGATATCAGGGTTTCTATTTAATGACACAATTTTTCGTAAAGCCTAACCTATGGTTACAAGAAACCTTACTAAAAGGGTTATACAGGGTGACCTGCAACACAGAAAAAGGTGTTACTCAGCAGTAAAGAGAAATGTAGTCTCTGCCAGAACTTTTCATCACTCCAATTACAACAGAGTGGGAAAGAGGCTTCTTACCCCTTTGTCCTAAAACTATATCTATGTTTGCAGTAAGCTTCCATTAGAGCCCTTTCAAAAACCAAAGTCAAAGCGGTAAAATAGGGGCTATACAGTAAAGTGATTTCAAGCAAACTTTTGGCTTCTGTTTCAATGGCCGAGGCTAGAACAATGTGTGTATAGATGGTAATATCCACAGCAAAGTGTACGCCCAATTATCTGTTATTAAAAGTTAATCTAAAAGTGCTTTGCTCTTTCTAAATACTTCCATCATAAAGCAATTCATTTTATATTGCAAATGAGATGCATTCCAGGATGCCAGGGAGTGCTTCTTCTCTGAAAGACCTTTTCTAACCCCTGGCAGGAAATGATCAGGTTATGGGGGAAAAAAAGTCAGGGAAGAAAGAAAATACCTCACATGCAATCAGTCACCAATTATAGTTTATCAGCAGGAGAACGGGTGTGAAATGAGGTTTTTTTGATTGGTGTTCCTGTGTCTAAGCCAATGAGACTGAACCCCTCTGAATGAATAAATAAAACCCCTGCTATGCCATTCCCCTGCAACACTTCAGCTGCTTGACAATATGATTCTTAGACGACTTTTTTAAAAGCTTTACATTTTTTTTTTCCAAATGAACTAAATTTTTTTCTCTGTATTGTAGTTAGAAGCTGGGTTTAGACTCTATTCCGATGACATTATTTCAGTATTTGTAAAGCTTATTTTCCCAGATGGAACCCTTTTTCCAACATCTGATGAACTCATCACTGGGGAAAATTTAAATTCATCCTGAGATAGTTGTTGAATGTGAGAACTAGAACACAATAGCCTACTTCCAAACATACACTGAGACTGAAATAAGAATTAGATATATTTTTTTAAAATAGTCTTGATTTATTGAACTAAGAGAAAATTTAATCTTCTCTAAATCTTAGATCCAGCAAAGCCAAACAGATATCAGGGTTTCTATTTAATGACACAATTTTTCGTAAAGCCTAACCTATGGTTACAAGAAACCTTACTAAAAGGGTTATACAGGGTGACCTGCAACACAGAAAAAGGTGTTACTCAGCAGTAAAGAGAAATGTAGTCTCTGCCAGAACTTTTCATCACTCCAATTACAACAGAGTGGGAAAGAGGCTTCTTACCCCTTTGTCCTAAAACTATATCTATGTTTGCAGTAAGCTTCCATTAGAGCCCTTTCAAAAACCAAAGTCAAAGCGGTAAAATAGGGGCTATACAGTAAAGTGATTTCAAGCAAACTTTTGGCTGAAGCACACATCAGCTATTTCTGTTTTTCATTTGCTAAGTTGTATCCGACTCCTTGCCATCCCATGGACTACAGCAAACCAGGATCCTTCACTGTCTCCCGGATTTGCTCAAACTCATGTCTAGTGAGTCGGTCACACTATCTAGCCATCTACCATCTCATCCCCTGTTTTCCCCTTCTCCTCCTGCCCTCAGTCTTTCCCAGCATCAGGGTCTTTTCTAATGAGTCAGTTCTTAGCATCAGGTGGCCAAAGAATTGGAGCTTCAGCTTCAGCATTAGTCCTTTCAATGAATATTCAGGGTTGATTTCACTTAGGATTGGCTGGTTTGATCTCCTTGCAGTCCAAGGAACTCAAGAGTCTTCTCCAACACCACATTTCAAAACCACCGATTCTTTGGCACTCAGCCTTCTTTATGATCCAGCTTTCACATTCATACATGACTACTGGATAAACCATAGCTTTGACTATACAGACCTTTGTCAGTGAAGTGATGTCTCTGCTTTCTAATATGTTGTCTAGGTTTTTCATAGCTTTCCTTCCAAGAAGCAAAATTTTTTTAATGGCTACAGTCACTGTCTTTAATAATTTTGGAGCCCAATAAAATAGAATCTGTCACTGCTTCTACTTTTTCCCCTTCTATTTGCCATGAAATGAGGGGACCAGATGTTACAATCTTAGTTTTTTCAATATTGAATTTTAAGTCAACTTTTTCTCACTCCTCTTTCACCCTCATCAAGAGGCTCTTTAGTTACTCTTCACTTTCTGTCATTAGAATCTGTTTCACCCTTTTAGCTTTTATTTAGCTCTTTTCACTTCTGACACAATTTTTCGTAAAGCCTAACCTATGGTTACAAGAAACCTTACTAAAAGGGTTATACAGGGTGACCTGCAACACAGAAAAAGGTGTTACTCAGCAGTAAAGAGAAATGTAGTCTCTGCCAGAACTTTTCATCACTCCAATTACAACAGAGTGGGAAAGAGGCTTACCCTTTGTCCTAAAACTATATCTATGTTTGCAGTAAGCTTCCATTAGAGCCCTTTCAAAAACCAAAGTCAAAGCGGTAAAATAGGGGCTATACAGTAAAGTGATTTCAAGCAAACTTTTGGCTGAAGCACACATCAGCTATTTCTGTTTTTCATTTGCTAAGTTGTATCCGACTCCTTGCCATCCCATGGACTACAGCAAACCAGGATCCTTCACTGTCTCCCGGATTTGCTCAAACTCATGTCTAGTGAGTCGGTCACACTATCTAGCCATCTACCATCTCATCCCCTGTTTTCCCTTCTCCTCCTGGCCTCAGTCTTTCCCAGCATCAGGGTCTTTTCTAATGAGTCAGTTCTTAGCATCAGGTGGCCAAAGAATTGGAGCTTCAGCTTCAGCATTAGTCCTTTCAATGAATATTCAGGGTTGATTTCACTTAGGATTGGCTGGTTTGATCTCCTTGCAGTCCAAGGAACTCAAGAGTCTTCTCCAACACCACATTTCAAAACCACCGATTCTTTGGCACTCAGCCTTCTTTATGATCCAGCTTTCACATTCATACATGACTACTGGATAAACCATAGCTTTGACTATACAGACCTTTGTCAGTGAAGTGATGTCTCTGCTTTCTAATATGTTGTCTAGGTTTTTCATAGCTTTCCTTCCAAGAAGCAAAATTTTTTTAATGGCTACAGTCACTGTCTTTAATAATTTTGGAGCCCAATAAAATAGAATCTGTCACTGCTTCTACTTTTTCCCCTTCTATTTGCCATGAAATGAGGGGACCAGATGTTACAATCTTAGTTTTTTCAATATTGAATTTTAAGTCAACTTTTTCTCACTCCTCTTTCACCCTCATCAAGAGGCTCTTTAGTTACTCTTCACTTTCTGTCATTAGAGTGGTGTCATCTGCATATTTAAGGCTGTTGATGTTTCTCCTGGCTGTCTTAATTACAGCTTTTCATTTATCCAGTCTGGCATTTTGCATGATGTACTGTATATGTAAGCTAAGTGAGCAGGGTAGCCATATACAGTCTTGTCATACTCCTTTCCCAACTTTGAACCAGTCAGTTGTTCCATGTCTGGTTCTATCTGTTGCTTCTTGACCTGCATACAGGTTTCTCAGGAGACAGGCAAGCTTGACCCGTACTCTCATCTCTTTAAGAATTTTCCACAGTTTGTTGTGATCCATACAATCAAAGGCTTTAGTGTAGTCAATGCAGCTCAGAAGTAGATACTTTTCTGGAACTCCCTAGCTCTCTCCATGATCCAACAAATGTTGATAATATGATTTCTGGTTCCTCTGCCTTTTCAAAACCCAGCTTATATATCTGGAAATTCTCAGTTCACATACTACTGAATCCTAGCTTGAAGAATTTGGAGCACAAACTTGCTAGCATGTGAAATGAGTGCAATAGTACAGTAACTTAACCATTCTTTGCCACTGCCTTTCTTGGGATGGGAATAAAAGCTGACCTTTCCCAGTCCTGTGCCTTGGTGAGTATTCCAAATTTGCTGACCTATTGAGTGCAACATTTCAACAGCCATCTTTAAGAATTTGAAATAGCTCAGCTGGAATTCCAGCACCTCCACTAGCTTTGTTTGTAGTAATGCATCCTTACACCCATTTGACTTCCAGGATGTCTGGCTCTAGGTGAGTGGCATTGTGCTTATCTAGCTCATTAAGAGCTTTCTTGTATAGTTCTTCACTGTATTGTTGTCATCTCTTCTTAATCTCTTTTGCTTCTATTAGGTCCTTATTGCAAAATTCAGGCTTAAATTGAAGAAAATGAGGACCTAGACCATTCAGGTATGACCTAAATCAAATTCCTTATGATTATATAGTGGGGGGAATGAATAGATTCAAGGGATTAGATCTGGTATACAGAGTGCCTGAAGAACTATGGATGGAGGTTCATAACACCATATAGGAGGCTGTGGCCAAAACCATCCCAAAGAAAAAGAAATGCAAGAAAGCAAATTAGTTGTCTGGGGAGGCTTTAAAAACATCTGAGGAAAGAAGAGAAATGAAAGGCAAGGGAGAAAGAGAAATATACATTCAACTGCATGCAGAGTTTCACAGAATAGAAAGGAGGGAGAAGAAGACTTTCTTAAATGAACAATGCAAAGAAATGGAGGAAAACAATAGAATGGGAAGGCCTATTTCTTGGAGACTTCTTCAAGAAAACTGGGGATATCAAGGGAACATTTCATGCAAGGATGGTCACAGTAAAGGATAGAAACAGTCATATGAATATTTTAAGATGAATATTTAAGTAAAATAAGGGAATTAGCTGAAAGAAAAATATTAATAATCCACATGGCCTATAGATATGGCCTAAATACAGAGGTGATACTAAAATGACTGAGGTTAAGGAAATGACAACCAAAGGCACGTGTACTCTACACTGAGACCGCCTAGTCTGTCTGACCTTACACAGTCTCCAGCAATATTGATGTATCTCCTCTAATAGCTTATGAAACTATCTCTCCTTATCTTCAACTATTACAAACCTAAGCATGTAGACCAAGTTCCATATCTGATTCTGTGACTTCATTGCTATGTGACCTCTATGAGTTATTTAATTCCTCTAAAGTTCAAATACTGAAGAGTGGAAGAAATAGGGAGATGTTAGTAAAAGGATACAAACTTACTACTAATAATAATTCCAACAACTACCTCATGGCCAGTGTGATAACCTGAAAATGAAGCCATGTGGACTAAGGGTAGGACTTTCCAGGTGACTAAGCTGTAAAGGATCTGCCTGCCATGCAAAAGACTCGGGTCTAATCCCTGTGGTGGGAAGATCCTCTAGACAAGGAAATGGAAACCTATTTCCACACTGTTGCTTGGAAAATCCTGTGGACAGAGAAGCCTGGCAGGCTACAGTTCATTGGTGTTGTTCAGTCACTCAGTCATGTCTGACTCTTTGCAACTCCATGGACTGCAGCATGCCAGGTTTCCCTGTCCTACACTGTCTCCTAGAGTTTGCTCAAACTCATGGCCATTGAATCAGTGATGTCATCCAACTATCTCATCCTCTGTCATCTCCTTCTCCTCCTGCCTCAATCTTCCCTAGCCAAAGGATCTTTTCCAATGAGTCGGCTCTTCACATCAGGTGGCCGATGTATTGGAGTTTCAACTTCAGCACCAGTCTTTCAACAAATTTTGAGCGTTGATTTCCTTTGGAATTGACTGGCTCGATCCCCTTGCTGTCTGAGAAACTTTCAAGAGTCTTCAGCACCACAGTTCTAAAACATCAATTCTTTGGCACTCGGTCTTGTTTATAATCCAACTCTCACCTCCATACATGACTAGTAGAAAAAACAGCTTTAACTAGACTAACCTTTGTCAGCAAAGTGATGTTTCTGCTTTTTAATAGCCTGTCTAGGGTTGTCAGAGCTTTTCTTATAAGGAGCAAGAGTCTTTTAACTTCATGGTCGCAGTCACTGTTTACAGTTGCAAAAGAGTCAGACATGACTTAGCTACTAAACAACAGCAACAGACCAAGGGTAAATAGTGTTCCTACTCATAATACCCCATCAGACTATCATTCAGTATGCCAGGGGATGAGGGTTTGCTGTGGAAGTCTTCATGACACATGCTGGGGATAATGCATGTTTCCAATGCATCATTTTCCAATTTGTTCAGAGAATGATGACTGAGATTATCTTTTGATTTTCTATTGCAAAAATTTCTTAATCAAAAACTTACATATAAATCACTTCCATTATGGGAATGTGGAATTAATGTACATTTTCTTTATTCCTCCCACTAAGTACAACCTTCCCTTGATATTTATATATAAAAAAAAAATGTGAGAAGACTCTGAAAGGGGGAGAGAAGGCAGATTGACTGATGGCCTCAACACCTCAGGAATTCCCTAGAGTCCTCTGGGTTTTTCTTGTCATATATTCCAGGCACAAAGCTTAGGAAGCTGACATGTGGCAAACACCATTAGACACAGATGAAAATAGATCCCCATCCCCACCACCAAAAAAATAAGAATCAGGAAAGGGACAGCCTCAGGAAAGACATAAAACTTTCAGGTAGTAACCTCTCTACTCCAGCTTTGTAAAGTAAGAGCCCTCTTCCCCATACAGGATCACTGAGGGTTATTTAGGGACTCTGGATTTCCACCCTGACTTATCATTTATGATATATCTGCCCCTTCCACCTAGAGTGGTGTCAGAGAGGGTACAGAGGAGATGAAGAACTTTAACCAGTTACCCAGTGGTAATGACACAGTCAAAATCAGAAGCCCAGTGGGGTTTTCGTAGAAATTGGCAGCTCATTCTAAAATGTGTATGGAAATAAAAGCACTTAAAATAGGAAAACAGCTTGTAAAAAGAAGAAAGTTGATGCAATTGTTTACTACCTGATGTTAAGACTTTTGATAAAGTTTCAGTAACCTGAACAGAGTGACATTGAGAAATTATTTGAAAATTATATATCTGATAAAGGATTTATAGCAGGATATATAAATTCAGACTCAATTAAAAAGAAAACAAGCAATCTGATTTAAAAAAAATGTGCAAATCATTTGAACAAATACTTCACTAAAGAAGACATACAGATGGGAGATAAGCACATAATAAAGTTTCTCAAAATTGTTAACTATTAGGGAACTGCAAGTTCAAACCACAGTGTGATCCCACTGCACACTTATTAGAATGGCTAAACTTCAAAATAACAATTCCAAGAGACATTAGCAAGAATGCAGGGAATTACAACTGCTCTTACTCCTGCTGGCAGGATTGTAAAATAGCACAACCCCTTTGTAAAGTAGTTTGGCACTTTATTCAAAACTTAAACATACACCTAATACATATGATCTAGTCATTCCACCCCTAGAGAAATTAAAGTATGTTTCTATACAAAGACTTGTCCATGAATTGTCATAGTAATTTAAAAAATTGTAATAGTTAAAAATAGAAAGCAACTCAAAGACCCATCAACAGGTGAATGGATAAACAATTTTTGATATTCATTCAATGGGACACTAATTTGCTATAAAGAGAGATGAACAATATGGATAAATCTGAAGAATAATTATGCTGTGTGAACCCAGTCACACAATTAAGAATACAAACTGTAGGGCTTCCCTGGTAGCCCAGTGGGTAAGGATACTGCCTTGCAGTGCAGGGGGCACCAATTCGATCCCTGGCCTGCAAAGATCCCATGTGCCGCGGAGTGGCTGAACTGATGTTTCCAACTACCGAGTCAGACCTCTGGAGTGCATGCACCCAGAGCCAGTGCTCTGTGACAAGAGAGGCCACTGCAATAGGAGGCCCACACAGGCCAAAGATCAAAGATGGATGCAAATAAATAAATGAAAGACCAATAGAAGTGCCCAAAAAGAAAAGAAAAAAAGTTAAAAAAAAAAAAGAATAAAAACTGTATTATCTCATTTATATAAAAATCTACAAAATACAGCTGTAATGCAATCAGTGGGGTTGGGGGCGTGGCGCTCCCTGGTATCTCAGTATAAAGAATCTGCCTTCCAAAGCAGGAGAAAGGGGTTTTATCCCTGGGTCAAGAATATCCCTTAGAGGAGGGCATGGCAACCCACTCCAGTATTCTTGCCTGGAGAATCCCATGGACAGAGGAGCCTGGTGGGGTACAGTCCCTGAGGTTGCAAAGAGCTGGACACAATTGAGTGACTAAACAACAACAACACAATGCAATCTGTATTATAAAAAAGCCCAGTGGTGCCTGGGAAGGGAGTAATGGGGAGCAGACCTGGAGGAAGTGAGAAAGGATAAAGGGGCACGAGCAAACCTTTTGTAGGAGACGGTTATAATTCAGCAGCCTTGCCTCTCCGCCCTTCCTGTATAGCAACAGCCTATTATGACACGACAAGTACCTTATCACTAGCCTATCACTCAACGCCTTTAGGCCTGAACCTATAGTTGGTCGGCGGGCCAGCCAAGCAAGATCAGAGCCAATCCTCTGCGGGCTTGCCTCCCCTTCCGCCTGTGGATAGCATATAAACCTTTACCAGGAAATAAAATTTCAGAGCTTGATCAGAATGCCTGTCTTGCTCTCGTTCTTTCGCGCCTCCTGTCCCTCCCCACCCTGCTCTTCTTCCTCCAGGCGTCTCGCTGAATAGAGGACCCCGCGGGCCGGGGCATCTGGCGCCCAACGTGGGGCTCGAACCCACGACCCTGAGATTAAGAGTCTCATGCTCTACCGACTGAGCTCAGATACAACCCATGAAGATGTTCCCCTTATCAGTGGTAATGTACCTCCTGATCAGTTCCAAGATGGCTCATGCCGGCTTCCAAACTCACGTCAACCAGGACGACTTCGAAAAAATGCTGTACGGTAACCCATGTGACTGTCAAGGGGGCACCTGGGACCCCAAGCAGCAGCTCTGGACTGTGATGTAAATGACCTTAACCAGAGCACAACCACTCTCAGGACAAGGATCGTTGATTGTGGCTCAGTCAAGGCTGTCTTCGAGAGTCAAGGAACAGAAACAGGTCAAAAGGCAGGCTATACCTGCTACCCCAAACCCAAAGCCCTACCAGAAGCCCCGAATAGTACTTGCCCTGGTACTTGTGAATGGGTGAGTGAGATGCATAGTGACTGTTATGACTCTTTCACCACATCCCGAAAGGGAACCAGCCTCATTTTATGGCAGTCGCTACTAAAAAACAAGATGGACAGGCCCAAGGTGACTGGTCAAGTAGCTCCAGCACCAGAGGACGAACCAATAAGCTTCTGCAGGCCAGCTGCAAAGTAAACGCTGGTAAAACCGCCTGCTGGCCCCAACAGGGTATGGTTCATGTGTCAGATGGAGGCGGCCCTGGAGACCAAATTAGAGAACAAAAAATAATAACCCAAATTCAAACTATAATAAGATCACAAAGTCCCCAACTCAAGTATCATCCCTTGACCTTACCTAAGTCCAGGGGCAGTGATCTAGACTCTCAGACCTTTGACATCCTCTCGGCTACTCATGCTGCTCTGAACTCATCCAACCCCACCTTAGCCGAAGACTGCTGGTTATGCCTCCACTTAGGTGGATCTTGGCCTTTGGTAACGTCACCTAGTGTCGTTTCCAATAACACCAATTTCACCCTGACCACCACCAACTGCTCCCTTACCCCCCCCTTTTTAGAGTGACCCCGATTGGTTTTAATAATAACGACACCTGCTTTTATAATGCCCCTCAAAACGACTCTAGTGAATTGTTCCTGGGCTCAGTGACTTTTACCAATTGTGCTGAGATCATTAATACCACTGAGCATGGTTGCCTCTCTCCTGGCATGGTCTTAGTTTGTGGGAATAATTTAGCTTACACTTCCCTCCCCGCTAATTGGACCGGGTCATGCGTGCCTGCATATTTGTCCCCAGACATTGATATTCTCCCTGGAGATCAGCCTGTGCCTTTGCCCAGTTTTTTGATACTTTTATCCCTCATTCCAGAAGAGCTTTAGGATTTATCCCCCTGTTGGTGGGCTTGGGTATCGCCGGGGCTATAACAACAGGATCTACCGGACTAGGAATAGCCGTCCATTCCTACGCTAAACTGTCCCAACAACTTATTGACGACGTTCAGCTCATTTACCAATCTGTTCACGATCTACAAGATCAGGTCGACTCCCTTGCAGAGGTCGTCCTCCAGAATCGGAGAGGACTAGACTTGCTAACAGCGGATAAAGGAGGGATTTGCTTAGCTCTACAGGAACGGTGTTGTTTTTATGCCAATAAGTCTGGGATTGTCCGCGACAGGATCCAAAAACATCAAAAGGAATTAGACGTCAAGAGTTGTTTCAGAACCCCTTTTGGTAGGCCTGGAATGGGATTCTCCCATACCTCCTCCCCTTCCTCGGGCCCCTGGTCGCACTCCTCCTGTTTGTCACCTTTGGCCCTTGGCTTTTAACAAATTAATGGCCTTTGTAAAATCACAGATTGACTCTTCCTTGTCACGCCCCATTCAGATTCATTACCACTGCTTTGACCTGGCAGCACAAGGGCTGGATGAGTATGACGACCCCCTTTTGGGCACTCCTCCAAAAAAGGAGGCTCCTGTTCCTAGGAGCTTGGGTACTGCGACCATTAATGGTCGACAGTATGGACATCAGAAAAGTGCAAGACAGAGTACTGCAGAGAGGAACACCAACCCACGGTGTTATCCTAGGCCTCTCGAGGGATATGTCTGGACTGCATAGAGGTAGATCTCTGACCTCTCCTCCAAAAGAGATCATGTCGTTTGAGGGGTCCAGACCTCTACCCCCTTTTCTGGTTAATGTCCACATGCAGTTGATGCATGACTCCCGTAATGCCCTCCCTCTCTTTATTAAATAAAGAGGGAGGAGATGTAGGAGACGGTTATAATTCAGCAGCCTTGCCTCTCCGCCCTTCCTGTATAGCAACAGCCTATTATGACACGACAAGTACCTTATCACTAGCCTATCACTCGACGCCTTTAGGCCTGAACCTATAGTTGGTCGGCGGGCCAGCCAAGCAAGATCAGAGCCAATCCTCTGCGGGCTTGCCTCCCCTTCCGCCTGTGGATAGCATATAAACCTTTACCAGGAAATAAAATTTCAGAGCTTGATCAGAATGCCTGTCTTGCTCTCGTTCTTTCGCGCCTCCTGTCCCTCCCCACCCTGCTCTTCTTCCTCCAGGCGTCTCGCTGAATAGAGGACCCCGCGGGCCGGGGCAACCTTTGGTGATGATATGTATGTTTACTCTCTTGTTCTTGGTGACAATGTCATGTGTGGATATGTATATCATAAATTTTACACTTTAAGTATATACTATTCATTGAATGTCAACTAGACCCCAATAAAAGTTGCCTTTAAAAACACTGAACAGAAAGTTCCAATACTAAAATCATGCTTCAAACCAATTAACTAATATCTCTAGGGGTGATACCCATTCAAAAATGAATAGATGTTAAAGCTCCCTAGGTGATTCTAACACAGCCAAGGCTGAGAAGCACAATTATGCAGAAAATCTCCAGAGAATAACAGAGAAGACCTGATCAGCTGTGCATGAGGCACTAGAAATTACAGACAATGGGAATTAAGAAGAATCTAAGATTCCTGAATAGACTCCTCCTGTTTGTCACCTTCGGCCCTTGGCTTTTAACAAATTAATGGCCTTTGTAAAATCACAGATTGACTCTTCCTTGTCACGCCCCATTCAGATTCATTACCACTGCTTTGACCTGGCAGCACAAGGGCTGGATGAGTATGACGACCCCTTTGGGCACTCCTCCAAAAGGGAGGCTCCTGTTCCTAGGAGCTTGGGTACTGCGACCATTAATGGTCGACAGTATGGACATCAGAAAAGTGCAAGACAGAGTACTGCAGAGAGGAACACCAACCCACGGTGTTATCCTAGGCCTCTCGAGGGATATGTCTGGACTGCATAGAGGTAGATCTCTGACCTCTCCCTCCAAAAGAGATCATGTCGTTTGAGGGGTCCAGACCTCTACCCCCTTTTCTGGTTAATGTCCACATGCAGTTGATGCATGACTCCCGTAATGCCCTCCCTCTCTTTATTAAATAAAGAGGGAGGAGATGTAGGAGACGGTTATAATTCAGCAGCCTTGCCTCTCCGCCCTTCCTGTATAGCAACAGCCTATTATGACACGACAAGTACCTTATCACTAGCCTATCACTCGACGCCTTTAGGCCTGAACCTATAGTTGGTCGGCGGGCCAGCCAAGCAAGATCAGAGCCAATCCTCTGCGGGCTTGCCCCCCCTTCCGCCTGTGGATAGCATATAAACCTTTACCAGGAAATAAAATTTCAGAGCTTGATCAGAATGCCTGTCTTGCTCTCGTTCTTTCGCGCCTCCTGTCCCTCCCCACCCTGCTCTTCTTCCTCCAGGCGTCTCGCTGAATAGAGGACCCCGCGGGCCGGGGCAACCTTTGGTGATGATATGTATGTTTACTCTCTTGTTCTTGGTGACAATGTCATGTGTGGATATGTATATCATAAATTTTACACTTTAAGTATATACTATTCATTGAATGTCAACTAGACCCCAATAAAAGTTGCCTTTAAAAACACTGAACAGAAAGTTCCAATACTAAAATCATGCTTCAAACCAATTAACTAATATCTCTAGGGGTGATACCCATTCAAAAATGAATAGATGTTAAAGCTCCCTAGGTGATTCTAACACAGCCAAGGCTGAGAAGCACAATTATGCAGAAAATCTCCAGAGAATAACAGAGGAAGACCTGATCAGCTGTGCATGAGGCACTAGAAATTACAGACAATGGGAATTAAGAAGAATCTACAGGATCTGAATAGGGAGACATTCATGTTTAACTTAGAAAGAAGACACATGTCAAAAAAGGCCCCGAGTCACCATGCGATCTGTAACATCAACTGTTATGGGTTCAATTAATCCTTTATTCTGAGAATCACACAGAAAGCCTCCAGGCAAGACTCTACAGGGGAGGATTCTATTGACTCTGTGCCATGGTGATAGATGACTTAGCTTCTATAACAAATTTGTGGAGTGGGAAAACATACACATGTATATGCTTTGTTTCTATTTTGAGTTTCCCTGGTGAACTCTGAGGAGGAAGGAAAATCATAGTTTAAGATTAAAGCGCTTCCTTCACAATATAATACAAGCTGTCATAGCATTTGTTAGTATTTTTCTATTAAAAAAATTCAAGGCAGAAAGCAAACATTTTTATTTCCCTTGTTTTTATGCTACAAGTCAATCACATATACATAGAAGTCAATACAAAAACACAAGTATCTTTTATTTTAAAACCTTGAGTTTCAAAGAAGCATGGATGTTCTTTAGACATCCCAGGAGGTTACCAGAGACTTTTTACCTTTGTATTTAAGAAAATTTTAGATGATGTTTACATCACATAAATATGTACATTTTGGAACAAAAAGAGGTCAGAGCTTTTATCCATAGACAAAGGGACTAGTGACCTAAAGGGTAAAGAATAATTACCTCAGAAGAAGCATATCTTAAACATATTTTCCCATAGAGACACAAAGAGTCAGACACAACAACAAAAATAGTCAGAAGACTGTTTTCCGATAGGGAAATTATTTCCCTAGAGTGTGGGTATCGAGTCTCAGATAATAAGAACACTGTGAGCAAAATCACTGCTACATTAACCAAAGCCAGAGCTCTGGTTTTGTGAGAATTCCATGTAATATATTGGCAAATCTTTCTGCCTCAATGGAAAGGCATGCTTTGAAGGATGATGATAGATCATCAGCTGTTCTTCCTGAGAACTTCCTATGTATGGTCCTCTGCTGGAGTACTCAGATAAAAAGCCAAGAGTCACAAAATTGGGACTTTTCTGAGCAATTTTAAGGGAGCAAGTGTTTGTCTTTCTTTTCTTTTTTTTTTAAAGATTTATTTATTTATTTATTTATGGCGGGGATGAGGTTGGGGAGGGAGGGGAGTGGGCGGGCCACTTCTATTGGTCTTTCATTTCTCTATTTTCAGCCATCTTTGTTCTCTGGCTCCTGTGGGCCTCCCATCGCGGTGGCGTCTGTCGTTGCAGAGAGCCGGCTCTGGGCGCATGCGCTCCAGAGCTTCGGCTCGGTGATTGGACACATACATCCAGCCGCTCCGCAGCACGTGGGATCTTCCCAGGCCAGGGATCCAATCGGCGTCCCTTGCACTGCAAGGCGATGTCCTTACCCACTGGACCACCAGGGGAAGCCCAAGTGTTTGTCTTTCTAAGCCATTTTCCCCATGATGCTAATGCCTCCCTCAAGGAAATGGGAAACCTATTTCAAAGAGGGTGGTAGAACCAAGTTAGAAAGTGGGTTGCTCTGATTGCACAAAGCTCAAGGGGGTCAGAGGCAAGTACGTAAATAAGAGAAATATGAATGCTAGAAAGGAAAAAAGAGATGGTAAGGTAGATAGGAAACAAGCCTCAAGAGCTTAGGAAGAGAGATGAAAAAATTAATCCAGGTTGGAAGGAAAATATAAAACTTCAATTTTTTTTCAGAAAGGCCATCCCTTTTGGGCTTCCCCGGTGGCTCAGTCAGTAAAGAATTTGTCTGCAATGCAGGAGATGGGGGTTCAATCCCTGGGTTGGGAAGATCCCCTAGAGAAGAGTATGGCTAAATCCCAGACACAACAACAAAAATAGTCAGAAGACTGTTTTCCGATAGGGAAATTATTTCCTAGAGTGTGGGTATCGAGTCTCAGATAATAAGAACACTGTGAGCAAAATCACTGCTACATTAACCAAAGCCAGAGCTCTGGTTTTGTGAGAATTCCATGTAATATATTGGCAAATCTTTCTGCCTCAATGGAAAGGCATGCTTTGAAGGATGATGATAGATCATCAGCTGTTCTTCCTGAGAACTTCCTATGTATGGTCCTCTGCTGGAGTACTCAGATAAAAAGCCAAGAGTCACAAAATTGGGACTTTTCTGAGCAATTTTAAGGGAGCAAGTGTTTGTCTTTCTTTTCTTTTTTTTTTAAAGATTTATTTATTTATTTATTTATGGCGGGGATGAGGTTGGGGAGGGAGGGGAGTGGGCGGGCCACTTCTATTGGTCTTTCATTTCTCTATTTTCAGCCATCTTTGTTCTCTGGCTCCTGTGGGCCTCCCATCGCGGTGGCGTCTGTCGTTGCAGAGAGCCGGCTCTGGGCGCATGCGCTCCAGAGCTTCGGCTCGGTGATTGGACACATACATCCAGCCGCTCCGCAGCACGTGGGATCTTCCCAGGCCAGGGATCCAATCGGCGTCCCTTGCACTGCAAGGCGATGTCCTTACCCACTGGACCACCAGGGGAAGCCCAAGTGTTTGTCTTTCTAAGCCATTTTCCCCATGATGCTAATGCCTCCCTCAAGGAAATGGGAAACCTATTTCAAAGAGGGTGGTAGAACCAAGTTAGAAAGTGGGTTGCTCTGATTGCACAAAGCTCAAGGGGGTCAGAGGCAAGTACGTAAATAAGAGAAATATGAATGCTAGAAAGGAAAAGAGAGATGGTAAGGTAGATAGGAAACAAGCCTCAAGAGCTTAGGAAGAGAGATGAAAAAATTAATCCAGGTTGGAAGGAAAATATAAAACTTCAATTTTTTTTCAGAAAGGCCATCCCTTTTGGGCTTCCCCGGTGGCTCAGTCAGTAAAGAATTTGTCTGCAATGCAGGAGATGGGGGTTCAATCCCTGGGTTGGGAAGATCCCCTAGAGAAGAGTATGGCTACCCACTCCAGTATTCTTGCTTGGATAACTCCATGGACAGGTAATACAGCTGAGTGACTAACGTTTCACTTTCTTCACATAGATACCTTTTATCTATGAAATTTACAAGAGGAGAAGTTTATAAAATATTTTTTATCCCCAAGCAATACAGATTTTTGCCACATATGAGACTCCCATAGGTCTCAGGGTCAAGCTTACAGTAATTGTTCTACTCACAAGATCCCCTGTAGCAAATAAATCCCTCCACATCAGTACTATTATTTCATTTCCTTATAAATTTCCTCTCTCTCATCCTCAAATTTCTCTGAGTGGTTAAATAAACAAAATGGTTATCTCAGTGTAGCCATATTTCTTATATGTTAGTTCCTCTGTAACAAGTATTAAGGCAATTTATGCTTATCAGTGATGAAACCTGCTCCAGTATTAATACTATCTTTGTTGTTATTTACTCACCAAGTCATGTCTGATTCTTGTGCGATTCTATGGACTGCAGCCTGCCAGGCTCCGCTGTCCATGGGATTTCCTAGGCAAGAATACTGGAGAGGGTTGCCACTTCTTTCTCCAGGGGATCTTCCTGACCCAAGGGTAGAACTTGAGTCTCCTGCACAGACAGGCAGATTCTTTACCACTAAGCCACCAAGGAAACCCCAATACTACCTTTACGCTCATACTATTTTTGTGCTTTTCTCAACTCCCTGGAAGACAGCATATATTTAAAAATCTTGATTGATTTGAAATCAGTTAATTGAAATCAGTGAATATTGAGATTCATAAGGGGTGAATGAAAATGGTATACTTCCTAGGCTTATGATTTATGATGGTGACAAATCTAATAAAAGGAACTGATACTAGTCAAACATTATAGTTCTTAAATGGTTATAATGGTAAGTGTTCCAGACATAGATTTAAAGAATTATTTGGATCCACAACTTTAAATGCTGCCTGGTAAATTACAAGGCAAAGATTAAATGGCTTACTCCTTGAGAATCACAGAGGCAATGCCTTGGGATTTAGATAAAAAGAAATTAATAGTGATCTTACAAAAGCAGAACCAGAGTATACAATTTAAAATAACTCCTGCTCTAGGCCAAGTTAAAATGTATTAAGAAGGAATTCCCCTGGTAGTCCAGTGGGTAAGGACACCACCTTGCAGTGCAAGGGGCGCCGGTTTGATCCCTGGCCTGGGAAGATCCCACGTGCCGCAGAGCGGCTGGACCGATGTGTCCAATTACCGAGCCGGAGCTCTGGAGCGCATGCGCCCAGAGCCGGCTCTCTGCAACGACAGACGCCACCGCCATGGGAGGCCCGCGGGAGCCAAAAGAACAAAGACGGATGAAAATAGAGAAATGAAAAGACCAAAAGAAGTGGCCCGCCCACTCCCCTCCCTCCCCAACCCGACCTCCGCCCAAAATAAATAAATAAATAAATCTTAAAAAAAAAATGTATTAAGAAAAGATGTATTGGGAAAAGGAAAATAGGATATCCATTCATTTCTCTTTTCTGTAACTCCTTCAGTCACCAAAGAACATATGATAGATCACCTCTTCCAGAACCAGAACAACTCTTAGTTTTATACTATTTGTTTTCACCAAGTCATGTCTGATTCTTGTGCGATTCTATGGACTGCAGCCTGCCAGGCTCCGCTGTCCATGGGATTTCCTAGGCAAGAATACTGGAGAGGGTTGCCACTTCTTTCTCCAGGGGATCTTCCTGACCCAAGGGTAGAACTTGAGTCTCCTGCACAGACAGGCAGATTCTTTACCACTAAGCCACCAAGGAAACCCCAATACTACCTTTACGCTCATACTATTTTTGTGCTTTTCTCAACTCCCTGGAAGACAGCATATATTTAAAAATCTTGATTGATTTGAAATCAGTTAATTGAAATCAGTGAATATTGAGATTCATAAGGGGTGAATGAAAATGGTATACTTCCTAGGCTTATGATTTATGATGGTGACAAATCTAATAAAAGGAACTGATACTAGTCAAACATTATAGTTCTTAAATGGTTATAATGGTAAGTGTTCCAGACATAGATTTAAAGAATTATTTGGATCCACAACTTTAAATGCTGCCTGGTAAATTACAAGGCAAAGATTAAATGGCTTACTCCTTGAGAATCACAGAGGCAATGCCTTGGGATTTAGATAAAAAGAAATTAATAGTGATCTTACAAAAGCAGAACCAGAGTATACAATTTAAAATAACTCCTGCTCTAGGCCAAGTTAAAATGTATTAAGAAGGAATTCCCCTGGTAGTCCAGTGGGTAAGGACACCACCTTGCAGTGCAAGGGGCGCCGGTTTGATCCCTGGCCTGGGAAGATCCCACGTGCCGCAGAGCGGCTGGACCGATGTGTCCAATTACCGAGCCGGAGCTCTGGAGCGCATGCGCCCAGAGCCGGCTCTCTGCAACGACAGACGCCACCGCCATGGGAGGCCCGCGGGAGCCAAAAGAACAAAGACGGATGAAAATAGAGAAATGAAAAGACCAAAAGAAGTGGCCCGCCCACTCCCCTCCCTCCCCAACCCGACCTCCGCCCAAAATAAATAAATAAATAAATCTTAAAAAAAAAATGTATTAAGAAAAGATGTATTGGGAAAAGGAAAATAGGATATCCATTCATTTCTCTTTTTCTGTAACTCCTTCAGTCACCAAAGAACATATGATAGATCACCTCTTCCAGAACCAGACATATCAAAAACGACTGTTTAAAACAATGATCTGGGACAGTGGTTCTCAAAGTGTGGTCCCTGGAACAGTGTATCAACATTTGCCTGACACTCATTTAAAATGCACATTCTTGATAAACCCATGACCTATGGCTGATTTGGATTTAAGTATAGCTCAAAACAACAAAACTCTGTAAAAGTAAAATAATTATGTAAAAATTAAAAAAAAAATAAGATGCACATTCTCAGGCCCCACCCAATACCCACTGAATCAGAAATGTTGAGGATAGGCCCCACCAATTAGTGTTTTTTATTATAACACTTACTGCCCTTCAGGTAATTCTAACGCTCTCTAACACTGAGAATCACTGGTCCACAAAGATCCAAGTCTTTTTTATGTTTTTAGTTGATAACTTCTTTTTGTTTAAGCCTAAAGTAGGGGCTGTTCCTTTAAGAAAAAAGTAAACATTCTGCTTTAATTGTCTGCAACAGACGAGCTGTGCTACTTCGTTCATTTCTTTCAGTAAACATTTGTTAAAGTGTTCTAGGCACTGTGCCTCCAAATCACTCAGTTGTGTTCAACTCTTTGTGACCCTGTGGACAGTAGCCTGCTAGGCTCCTCTGTCCATGGGATTTTTCAGGTATATATACCAAAGTGGGTTGCCATTTCCTTCTCCAGGGGATCTTCAGGTCTCCTACAGTGGCAGGCAGATTCTTTACCATGGCGCCACCTGATTTTACCCCCATCAACCAATCCCATCCCCTCCTCATTTGGTCCATCCTCCACCCCCAGTCTGGCTAATCAGAATAATGTATCTAAAACACAAATCTGATCGTTGCCCTTATTCTGCCCCTCCCCTCCTCTTCCGTATGGTCTTTTCTGCAGGACATCCTAAACTGTCTGGAATTCAAGGCCTTTCATTCCCTAGTTCAGTCCTAATTTTCAGGGCTCTTTCCCCTTGCCTGGTCAGCGATCCTGTTTTTCCAGCACCATCAACATCCTTCTTATTCCTGGAGCCTCCGAAACTCTCTTAAGTGCCAACAGCTATGGTCACTCTCATGGCCTAAACAACTAATAGCAACATATACCTGCTGGTAACTTGTGCCTCCACAGTTTCTCCCCTAATCACAGTTCTCTCCTGTATCTTCCTCCTTCCCTTCAGGAACTGAATTTATATCAATTAATCTGGTACACTAAACTGGACCAAAGGGAAAAAGCCATAGGAAGCCTCCTTAATTATGTGCAAACTTTAAGTAAGACCTTCTGAAGCAGGGTTTCTGCTCCACTGCTAATCCATCCATGACTCCAAAAGTGAAAATCTCAGGTTCTTTAGGTAAGATAGATAGTAGTAGCATTTTTGGCCAGTGAGAAACATTCGGGGCTCCAAGGACAATCTTTTAGATAGGATCAGTCCAGTAGAATAGAGAGAAATCAACTAGAGAATAGTATCCCTCCAGACAGGTGCATCTTTCGTATACCCTGAATCATCTGAGAAAGTTTTAATTTCAGTAGTTCTTTTATATTGTCTCCTTATATTATCAGTAAGATATATCCTAGAACTCTTGTGTCACCTGAAAAAAGGCTTTAGATTCCTATGAGTTACTTTTCATTTGGAAAAGATAATATCTAAATCAAAAGTCATTTACTCAACACTGACACCTCTGACACATTATGTAATTCTGACACATTTAAGAAAAGCATCTGAAACATCTTCATTTCTTCAAAGAGAAAAACTTCTCCATAACTTTTTAAAAGTTAGCCACAATTCAGACAAATTAATTCTTATGCTTGCCTGCCCAATACTGACTATGCTAGAAGAATGTCTTTTTAATATGCAAATTGGAAAGAAACTAGCCATAAATTCAATGATCAGTGTCACTCTCGCTCATTCTATCTTATGCAAATATGGTAGTCATCAAGAGTCTCATTTTCTCCTGCAAGTGTTTGAACTTTTCAACTTCACAGTGATTATATTGACAAGATTGGATGCTGATTCCACAGTAATGGGATGACAGTGGTGTTTGAAAACCAGAAGGTCAATCATGATGGAACTCATATTTTTTCTCTGCATACCAAGTTCCTTCCTGATCTGGACAATTATTGTTGATATCCATCAAATCAATGATAATAGTTCCTGGATCAATGGCCACTGTTTATTACTGCTTTTGAATCTGACTGACCTCAACATAAGAGAGACGGTCTTGATAAAGGAGGATCAGTAATCGCTATATTCCTAAAACACTTGAATTCAAACAGTGACTAAAATCTCAGTTTCTGGGTGTATAATAGAGGTATTTTGTTTGATTATTTTTAAAGCAATATCAAATTGAGAGTCTAGACTCTGTAAACTAAGCACTTCCACTCAGAAAAAAATCATATCAGACATAAAAACACCACAGTTACTTAATCTGAAACCTACTACATAAAAGAAAGGGCTATGTCAAACATACTCTACAGTTTGTGCAGTTTTTTCACAAATAAAGCTTTTTACCATACTGTCTCCAAATTATATCAGAAATATTTGACTATGGAAAGAAAGCAAAAATAAACATAGTTGTAATATCTCTGTAACATGTATAAAAGGACGATGGATATGCCATGTAATTGATGTATTTATCCAACACAGATGATGGAGATGATACAAGAAGAGGTTGTAGCCTTATGCATATGAAGGTATAATGCTCATGAAGTTTATGGACCTATCATGCTTATGACATTCATACACAGGATGAAAAGACAGGGAGGAGCATGTTGATCAGAGAAAAGTTCCAGCAAGCATAGAACAATTTTAAAATAATGCAAAATTTTGCTTGTACTTTCTCAAAAAATTTGTAGCCTTATATTGATCAGAACCACATTTTTAAAACTCCTTCCACCTTTTCTTGCCCACCCAGGTCCCACAAGCATCTAGTTTTCCCTGATCTTACTCTCCTGGAGTCCTCCAAGCTAATTTTGCAATTTTTCGCTGAAGGTTTTTCTCCTTCCCAGCTTTTTTCCTGATCCTATATTAACAAAAACTCAGAACACTTTATTACATAAGTCATGATTCCTTTACAGAATGCAGTAGAAGGTAGTGATTAGTCTTCTATGATCTGAATGTTTGTGCCTACTGTCTCTCTCCAAATTTATTTTGCTAAAATTGTGCCTCCCGGCTAATGACATTGGTGGGTGGGGATTTTGAAAGGTGATTAGGTCATGGGACAGAGTCTGCACAATTGAGTTTGGTGCCTTTTGAAAGAGACCCCTGAAAGCTCCCTCTTCCATTCCCCTCCATGAGGACCCAGCAGCAGGAAGGCACTAGCTATGAATCAGGAAGCAGGCCTTCACCATACACTTGGTCTGTTGATAACTAAACTTGGACTTCCTGGGCCCCATAACTGTGATAAATAAATGTGTGTTGTCTTTAAGCCACGAGTCTGTGACATTTTGCTATAGCAGCCAGGATGAACTAAGACACTAGGCAAGCCAGAATCTTTTTAGAGGAGGGGTCCCCAGCCTCTGGGATCTAATGCCTAAAGATCCGTGGTGGAGGTTTAATAATAACATAAATAAAGTGCACAAGAAATGTAATGTCCTTGAATCATCCCCAAACCACCTGTCCCTGCCTAGTACATGGAAAAATGCTCTTACACACAACCAGTCCCTGGGGCCAAAGAGGTTGGGGAACACTGTCTTAGTGGTTACAGAATTTACTTGTTACTCATTTTGCTCATATATGAATCTAAGAAATTATCCAAAATATGGTATTAACACCTAATTTGATATTCTTCAGCTTAATTTCTTAATCTGAGATGGAAGGAGTTTACAAAGTTATCAAAATGAAGCTAACTTTTACTCACTGTTAGGGTAAGAATTTATAGGCATATTAAACCATTTTTAAGAAAATGAGGGGAAGAATTTTTAATTTAGACAGTCAAAATGTGTTGCAATTGCAAAATGTTAGGAATTATTGTGAATACTTCTTTTCCCTCAATGTTTTGCACTTGACATTTTCTTATATCTTGGTTACTAAAATTTCAAATTATTTTCTTTTCAAGTAATTCATTTTTTAAATAACCCAATGCTTTAAATGTATAATATTTAGTAAGCTTGGAATTGTTTCCAAGCTGTCTATTTGCCCTACCACAGTACTTGGGTATTTAAAATGAAGTCTTATCAGAAATAAACTGCCAATATGGGCCATATGCTCTTAAAGCATCTTTACCATTGAAAGATTACTCACAAAATCCACTAGTGATACATCAGCTGAAAGTTGATGAGGTACAATCAGAACATGATGTTAGTAAAAGACATTCTACCTATAGTGTGATTCTTCAGAGAATTCATTCATACTGCAACACCTACTAACCATTCTTAGATGGGCTTGCCATCCTGTCCCCTGCCAGGTGCAAAATGAGTCACTGATTTTCATTTGTCCAAAACTGAATATATAATAGCTAAAAGGAAAGCCTCAATGCTAATAAAAAAAATATATATGAAACCATAAAGCAATCTACCTTGATTCTTCAGAAGAAAATATTTAGCTGTTAATGACTAATGTCAATCAATTCCTTCTTAATGTAGAAAAGAAGAAGGTTCATACCATATCTTGATGAAGCCTCAGGGGCTCTTTCTTCTCTTCCTTTTTTAATAATCTGTTCCATGTCCTCCTCTTGATGTTGTTATAGCTGCTTTGTTGGTTTGAAATCCCAGGAGGTTCCTGGCCTCCATACACAGAGAGTAAGGAGATACCAAAGAAAGAAGGAAATCACTCCAGACGGGCAGGTTTAATAAGCAAGGGAACTTACATACGAGACTTGTCATGGGTAGCCACAAGAGCCATAACTTTCTGCACCCACCCACCAGAATCCAGAAACTTTACACAGAGACCTTAACTGGGTTCCGTCCCATGTCCAGTCCAGATGACCTCAGCAACACCTTACTCTCTCCAGGCTGTGTTCCTGAAACAGGTCCTACTGTGGGAACAAGGAATGGTGGGAGAAACATACTTTCCTAGGAGAAGGGTGAGGGGAGGAGCATCTGGTTGCCTGGGTCCAGCTCCCACCTCAACCAGCAGTCATGTCCTCTCCATGACCTCCTCCAATAGCATTGCTTCTAAAATGGAACCGGATGAAATGGTAATGTCTTCTTCTTTTTTTTTTAGGTATAAAATGGAAACAATGTTAGCCTTTTAAAAAGAAGAGTGAAGGGCTTCCCTGGTAGCTACGTGGTAAAGAGTTCGTCTGCCAGTATAGGAGGCACTAGTTCGATCCCTGATCCAGGAAGATTCCACATGATGTGGAGCAACTGAGCCCGTGAGCCACAACTATGGAGCCTGTGCCCTAGAGCCTTGGAGCTGCAACTATTAAGCCTGTGTGCCACAACTACTGAACCACGTGTGCCCTAGAGCACAAGTTCCACAAGCAGAAAAGTCACTGCAACAAGAAAGCTGCTCACCTCAACTAGAGAGTAACCCCCTCTCTGCAACTAGAGAAGAGCCAATGGCAGTAGTGATAACCCAGAATAGTCAAAAATAAATAAATAAATAAGTAAATTTTTAAAAATTCATTTCTTTTAAAAAAATAGATAAAAAATAAAAAGGAGAGTAGAATGTTCTACTGCCTGCCATTCATTAGTCATTCATTCTTTAATATAACAGAAATATACTGAATGACTACTCTGTTCCAAGTTCTGGATTAAAAGTTCTAAGAGTGCCTTTAAGGGGAAACTTTTTTTTTTTTTTTAATTATTTATTTGGCTGTGCTGGGTCTTAGTTGTGGCATGTGGGATCTAGTTCCCTGACCAGGGATGGAACCCAGGCCCCACTACATTTTGGGGAACACAGAGTCTTAACCACTGGGCCACCAATGGAGCAATCATGGCATAACATGAACAGTTCATACAGTCTAATGGAAGAGCTAGACCATCAGTTGGCAAACTCTGGCCCATGGGAAAATCTGGCATTCCACTTCTTCATAAATAAAGTTTTGTTGAAGCAAAGTCACACTCATTTTGCTAATAGCTGAACTGAGCAGTTATGTGTCCGCTCTGGAGTTATATGTCTCCCTCAGGAGACAATAGCTTTCTTAGACTATTCTGCCTGTGCTGGTTTTTAGTCCAGATTATTGACAACTTTTTTTTTTACATTAAATACTTAGTCATTTTGAGTCAATTTGGTTCACATAAGATCCACCTGGCACTAATCACACATGTTGTCGTTCAGCCATTCCAACTTTTTGAAAATCATTTTTTTTAGAAAGAAACAATGTTAGCCTTTTAAAAGAAGAGTGAGGGCTTCCTGGTAGCTACGTGGTAAAGAGTTCGTCTGCCAGTATAGGAGGCACTAGTTCGATCCCTGATCCAGGAAGATTCCACATGATGTGGAGCAACTGAGCCCGTGAGCCACAACTATGGAGCCTGTGCCCTAGAGCCTTGGAGCTGCAACTATTAAGCCTGTGTGCCACAACTACTGAACCACGTGTGCCCTAGAGCACAAGTTCCACAAGCAGAAAAGTCACTGCAACAAGAAAGCTGCTCACCTCAACTAGAGAGTAACCCCCTCTCTGCAACTAGAGAAGAGCCAATGGCAGTAGTGATAACCCAGAATAGTCAAAAATAAATAAATAAATAAGAAAATTTTTTAAAAATTCATTTCTTTTAAAAAAATAGATAAAAAATAAAAAGGAGAGTAGAATGTTCTACTGCCTGCCATTCATTAGTCATTCATTCTTTAATATAACAGAAATATACTGAATGACTACTCTGTTCCAAGTTCTGGATTAAAAGTTCTAAGAGTGCCTTTAAGGGGAAACTTTTTTTTTTTTTTTAATTATTTATTTGGCTGTGCTGGGTCTTAGTTGTGGCATGTGGGATCTAGTTCCCTGACCAGGGATGGAACCCAGGCCCCACTACATTTTGGGGAACACAGAGTCTTAACCACTGGGCCACCAATGGAGCAATCATGGCATAACATGAACAGTTCATACAGTCTAATGGAAGAGCTAGACCATCAGTTGGCAAACTCTGGCCCATGGGAAAATCTGGCATTCCACTTCTTCATAAATAAAGTTTTGTTGAAGCAAAGTCACACTCATTTTGCTAATAGCTGAACTGAGCAGTTATGTGTCCGCTCTGGAGTTATATGTCTCCCTCAGGAGACAATAGCTTTCTTAGACTATTCTGCCTGTGCTGGTTTTTAGTCCAGATTAGTGACAATTTTTTTTTTTTTTTACATTAAATACTTAGTCATTTTGAGTCAATTTGGTTCACATAAGATCCACCTGGCACTAATCACACACATGTTGTCGTTCAGCCATTCCAACTTTTTAGGAACCCCTGAACCACAGCATGCCAGTCTTCCCTGTCCTTCACTGTCTCCTAGAGTTTGCTCAAATTCACAGCACTGAGTCAGTGATGCAATCCAACTATCTTACCCTCTGTCGTCTCCTTCTCTTGCTTCAATCTCTCTGTCATGACCGCTGACTCAAGTCTATTCCATGAGCCTAGTCTTCAACCTTTCCCTCTGAACTGGCTGCACCATCTCAGCCACACATACAGTTCTTTCATGTACCTACTTTTTAATGTACTAGTTTTATTTCCTCTTTCCCATGCCTGATTCCTTCTTTCTCTCTCTAAATCATTGGTAGAAACAAGGATCAATTAGAACAGAGACATACCTTTCATGTCTTTTACTGGAACAATTTTGTCTTATTGAAGGAAATCTCTGAGTCCCATAACCTTAACTGAGTCTTTGTTCTAAAACACTTCAATCCACTCAGGGGTTTAAACAATGCTTGTGGCAGCCATGCCTTTGATTTGATTCTTGCCTAAAGCCATTTCAATCAGTCTTTGTTGTTCAAAGCCTTTCTCATTTTATTTTTTATTGGTTAAGAATGTGAAAAAGCTACATGATCCTTATTTGTGAGTCACAGCATTTCTTTACTCCTTTTATTTCTGAGTATTGCCAGCACTACATGCAGGTGTACAAATAGGTAGATAAATGTAATTAAAATGAGGACTTTACTGCAACCACAAATTTTCAGAAAGAGGAGATGAAGTATTGCAACAAATTTAATTTTTAATAAAATTAAGTTTTAAATAGAAACCAATTTACAGTTGGCAAACTCTGGCCCATGGGAAAATCTGGCATTCCACTTCTTCATAAATAAATTTTGTCAAACACTCATTTTGCTAATAGCTGAACTGAGCAGTTATGTGTCCGCTCTGAGTTATATGTCTCCCTCAGGAGACAATAGCTTTCTTAGACTATTCTGCCTGTGCTGGTTTTTAGTCCAGATTAGTGACAATTTTTTTTTTTTACATTAAATACTTAGTCATTTTGAGTCAATTTGGTTCACATAAGATCCACCTGGCACTAATCACACACATGTTGTCGTTCAGCCATTCTAACTTTTTGGGAAACCCCCTGAACCACAGCATGCCAGTCTTCCCTGTCCTTCACTGTCTCCTAGAGTTTGCTCAAATTCACAGCACTGAGTCAGTGATGCAATCCAACTATCTTACCCTCTGTCGTCTCCTTCTCTTGCTTCAATCTTTTGTCATGACCGCTGACTCAAGTCTATTCCATGAGCCTAGTCTTCAACCTTTCCCTCTGAACTGGCTGCACCATCTCAGCCACACATACAGTTCTTTCATGTACCTACTTTTTAATGTACTAGTTTTATTTCCTCTTTCCCATGCCTGATTCCTTCTTTCTCTCTCTAAATCATTGGTAGAAACAAGGATCAATTAGAACAGAGACATACCTTTCATGTCTTTTACTGGAACAATTTTGTCTTATTGAAGGAAATCTCTGAGTCCCATAACCTTAACTGAGTCTTTGTTCTAAAACACTTCAATCCACTCAGGGGTTTAAACAATGCTTGTGGCAGCCATGCCTTTGATTTGATTCTTGCCTAAAGCCATTTCAATCAGTCTTTGTTGTTCAAAGCCTTTCTCATTTTATTTTTTATTGGTTAAGAATGTGAAAAAGCTACATGATCCTTATTTGTGAGTCACAGCATTTCTTTACTCCTTTTATTTCTGAGTATTGCCAGCACTACATGCAGGTGTACAAATAGGTAGATAAATGTAATTAAAATGAGGACTTTACTGCAACCACAAATTTTCAGAAAAGGGAGGAGATGAAGTATTGCAACAAATTTAATTTTTAATAAAAATTAAGTTTTAAATAGAAACCCTTTTACTTTACCTATTATTTTAGAATAACTTTCCATTTTGTTTTAGACAAACTTCCTGCCTCTGGTAGTAAATATTATTTAACTTCTCTGTGTAATTGAGTCTTTTTCAGTGATTCATAGTCATGAGTCTAACCAGAAGTATTTGTTGCACCATAAAGAAAATGTGAGCTTCCCAGGTGGCACAGTGGTAAAGAATCTGTCTGCAAGCAGGAGACTTGGGTTTGACCCCTGAGTCAGGACAATCCCCTGGAGGAGGAAATGGCAACCCACTCCAGTGTTCTTGCCTGGGTAATCCCATGGTCAGAGGAGCCCAGAGGGGTGGTACTGTCTATGGAGTTGCAAAGAGTTGGACACAAGTTAAGGTCTAAAGAGAGAGGGCTGCAGAGACAGTGCAGGAGACGGGGATGAGTGTATGTTGGTCTATAACTTGACACTTAAGCTTTAAAAAAATCCTTCATTCTTACAGTGTTTAGTACACAGTAGTAAATCACTGTTTAATATATGAACTTATTTCTATGTAAAGGATAAAAGTCATTTTAATTGGTTAGTTTGGCTATTTAGTATATTATTTTAAATGATTATTCTTAAACCAAGCATGAAATATAGGCATTATAAATTTTATGTAATATACAGTATTGTTAGAGACCTGTTGGAATGATTGAAATGACCAGACTCATGAACTGAATATTAATAAATATCCATATCTGCTTAACTGTAAGCTCTTTGAGGTTTGGAGCTGTATATTATTCACTTCATTATTGTTTTTTTTTTTTTTTGGTAAATAGTGTTTATTATTTTTGTTCTAGTTTTAACTGTTAAAGAGTGGAAACTTAAAAATATACAGTTTCCTAATTTTATGATACATATACATTACAGTTAATTTGATTCTCCCAGAGTAGTTAATATAATTTCTTGCACATGAAGTGAACATGAAAGTCACTCAAATGTGTCCAACTCATTGCGACCCCATGGTCGAACCATGGAATTCTCCAGGCAAGAATACTGGAGTGGTAGCCTTTTCCTGCTTCAGGGGATCTTCCCCACCCAGTATTTGAACTGGAGTCTCCTGTATTGCAGGCGAATTCTTTACCAGCTGAGACTTGGATTTTTTACCTATTATTTTAGAATAACTTTCCATTTTGTTTTAGACAAACTTCCTGCCTCTGGTAGTAAATATTATTTAACTTCTCTGTGTAATTGAGTCTTTTTCAGTGATTCATAGTCATGAGTCTAACCAGAAGTATTTGTTGCACCATAAAGAAAATGTGAGCTTCCCAGGTGGCACAGTGGTAAAGAATCTGTCTGCAAGCAGGAGACTTGGGTTTGACCCCTGAGTCAGGACAATCCCCTGGAGGAGGAAATGGCAACCCACTCCAGTGTTCTTGCCTGGGTAATCCCATGGTCAGAGGAGCCCAGAGGGGTGGTACTGTCTATGGAGTTGCAAAGAGTTGGACACAAGTTAAGGTCTAAAGAGAGAGGGCTGCAGAGACAGTGCAGGAGACGGGGATGAGTGTATGTTGGTCTATAACTTGACACTTAAGCTTTAAAAAAATCCTTCATTCTTACAGTGTTTAGTACACAGTAGTAAATCACTGTTTAATATATGAACTTATTTCTATGTAAAGGATAAAAGTCATTTTAATTGGTTAGTTTGGCTATTTAGTATATTATTTTAAATGATTATTCTTAAACCAAGCATGAAATATAGGCATTATAAATTTTATGTAATATACAGTATTGTTAGAGACCTGTTGGAATGATTGAAATGACCAGACTCATGAACTGAATATTAATAAATATCCATATCTGCTTAACTGTAAGCTCTTTGAGGTTTGGAGCTGTATATTATTCACTTCATTATTGTTTTTTTTTTTTTTTGGTAAATAGTGTTTATTATTTTTGTTCTAGTTTTAACTGTTAAAGAGTGGAAACTTAAAAATATACAGTTTCCTAATTTTATGATACATATACATTACAGTTAATTTGATTCTCCCAGAGTAGTTAATATAATTTCTTGCACATGAAGTGAACATGAAAGTCACTCAAATGTGTCCAACTCATTGCGACCCCATGGTCGAACCATGGAATTCTCCAGGCAAGAATACTGGAGTGGTAGCCTTTTCCTGCTTCAGGGGATCTTCCCCACCCAGTATTTGAACTGGAGTCTCCTGTATTGCAGGCGAATTCTTTACCAGCTGAGCTACAAGGGTAATAGATGCTCATCGGGCTTGATTCAAAGAAAGACTTTGAAAGATGGAGAGATAGTTTACTGGAGAGGGCTGAGTGGTAAGTGAGATATATTCTCATGATCATAAGTAAGTTTTATAGAATGATAGGCAACCAGAGATAAAGGGGTCCAGGTTTTATTTAATCAAACCATGCATCTTTCTCTAGAATCCTCTATAGAATCCTTACCCTTAAATGTCCCTGTGACAGGGACAATGCCTCTTCAACTCTGAGGCAATTCCTTCCATATTTAGAAGTGCTTTATTAGCTGATAGGTAAACAAAAACCAAAATACTGGGATTTTGGAAGCATGCAGGGAAAGTGACAGAAAAGAAGTCATTAACTGACACATGTCCAAAACTAGGACTTGATGTGTATAAGCACAAATTTTGTGATTTATTTCACCTATGGTTTACTCTCCCTCTATGAAAGAGAAATTAGCTGTGGCATAGCTCAAATCAATGTAACTTCTAGGTACACTAAAGAACACAGCAGCATATTTCCACATTATTAACTAAGGAATAAAAATGATTTTGTACTATCATCATTAATAATACATTGTATAGTTAGTTTTCCATATATAAAATGAAGACGTCCATAGGAGGCTGACCTCCCGTTTACTAACAATTTGGTTCTTACTTTTGTAACTACTCTAATTAAATCATTATACATAAATAGAATTTTCAATTTAATTTTCTGAAATAATACATGATCTAATAGAAGAACACTTGCAAGGTGAAAGTACTTTCCCTTATTAGAGTACTATCAAATATTTTAAAAAGTAATAAACTACAAAATCAGTGGTATACTTTGTATTTTCTTCTCTCCTGCATTGACTGACTTACGATAAAAAGGAAATAAGTTAATGATGTTCCAGATTTACTGAAATCCCTCCTAGGTGCTACCTTTGTCAACTAAGGTTATGTCTTATTATTGGAAGAGGCAGAAATACTACAAGAGAGCATTTTTCATTGTAAGCAGAATCCTAAAGTCAGCTGTCAAATAGACTAGATATTTTCCTAATAGGAAACAAAAAGATTTCATAAGCTCAAAATTTAAACAGATGTCTTAGCCCAGTCATTTGCAAAGAGTTTGTCTTCTTTTGTGCATGCTCAGTGGCTCAATGGTGTTTGACTCTGTGCAACCCCATGGACTGTAGCCCACCAGGCTCCTCTGTCCATGGGATTATTAAGGCAAGAATGCAGGAGCGGGTTGCCATTTCCTCCTCCAGAGGATCTTCCTAACCCAGGGATCAAACCCACATTTCCTGTGACTCCTGCATCAGCAGGCAGATTTTTTACCACCGAGCCACTTTCTTTCACTTGTTCACAGATCAAAATAGTTGGGAAACAAGGCCAATGACTGGTCATGTGTATGAAAAAATATTAACTGACCATCATATACAAAATTGATATTTCTACTATTTGTCATATTTTCAGTTAGATAATGGCACATGTTGACACCAAGGAAATTACTACATTTTTCATAGGTTGCACTCATGGTCTAGCCAGGCATCAAAAAAGGAATGTTTTTAGTAGCAAGAGAGCCAAGTTGTGTATATATTGAGTGAGTCTCCATCACTTCCACTGGATTAAAAACATGTTTTCCGTCAATAGCAATCTATAATTGAGAGCACACTCCTCTTTCTTGATGAAATTTCCAATGATGTTAATCTATAATATAAAATTTTCCTTAGTTCACCCTTTAAAATTGTCTTTGCCTTTCTCTTCACATTGTATGACTTAGCAAGGGTTTATAGACTTTGATTTTAATGGAGAGTATTTCCTAAAGCATTTGAAATAGGCATTTTTAAATGTCTTCTGCAGTATTGGTGGCCATGGGGATGCACCACTCAGACCTCCCTTCCAGAAAGCCTTCCATCAAGAGTATATATATGACTGACAGCCTCTAGCAGCTGCCTCTTTGGGTGCACTGTAGCACATATGCTGAAGTCTTGCCTTCGACAGACTCCTCTCAGCCAATAACTACGCAGACCAAGGTCCCTAGAGCCAGATTATTTCTCACTAACACAAGACTCTGCTAACAGGCAATCTCTGCTCCAGGACCGCTATTGGCCACAAGCTTCTCAGAGCTACAGAATGCCAGTTCTCTTCCTTCCCTTTCTCCTTGCACTAGTGTCAGACCTATATTGTGGTCTGAAGACTGATGCTTCCTCCTGCTCCCTTTACTCACCATGCTTCACGTTTATTTCCTCCAATAAGTCTGTATGTCTAACCACTGGGCATCACCGACACCAGAGTGAACAGATACCAATAACAGAAAGCAGCAGCTCTTGGTGGGTCAATGAGCCAGGTGTAACAATTTTTATGATGATTTTTATTGCAATAAAAATAGCTAAAGGAAAAGACAAATAGCAACCTGTCTTTGGGGATATTGCTTTTTATATTTAGTTTTAGAGGAAAACACAGATTGTCGGTTTCTGCTACATGAGTACTATAAGAAGTTAAGTAATTAAAAGCATTATTTGTGATATAAAAAAAAAGTCTACCTGTTTAATATTGTTTATCCATCTACTTTATGAATGCAGGGTCAACCCAATCAGAGGCTCCACACCTCCACCTCTGTTCTTGGAATACATGTTCTGCCCACCATTCCCATGGTGGCAGCTGTTTTCAAGGACACAGACTTGAGAGAGGAGGGTATTGTTGAAACCATTTGGACTGACTGTGTGATTGAACTCAGTTAAGGCCTCTTTACATACATTTAACATTATGGTGGGCAGGTATGGAGATGTACTTGTCTCGCAGCCACCCATGACCACACTGTGTAAATTCCCCTTTCCCTTTTTAGATCTGTCACCTACCAACCTGGAGTAATCTTCCTCTTCTTTGATCTCTCCTTGACCTCCATGTACAAGGAGGGGTGGGAGGGGGAGAGAGGTAGCAGTTGGTAAACCAACAAGTCTGCAGTATTGGTGGCCATGGGGATGCACCACTCAGACCTCCCTTCCAGAAAGCCTTCCATCAAGAGTATATATATGACTGACAGCCTCTAGCAGCTGCCTCTTTGGGTGCACTGTAGCACATATGCTGAAGTCTTGCCTTCGACAGACTCCTCTCAGCCAATAACTACGCAGACCAAGGTCCCTAGAGCCAGATTATTTCTCACTAACACAAGACTCTGCTAACAGGCAATCTCTGCTCCAGGACCGCTATTGGCCACAAGCTTCTCAGAGCTACAGAATGCCAGTTCTCTTCCTTCCCTTTCTCCTTGCACTAGTGTCAGACCTATATTGTGGTCTGAAGACTGATGCTTCCTCCTGCTCCCTTTACTCACCATGCTTCACGTTTATTTCCTCCAATAAGTCTGTATGTCTAACCACTGGGCATCACCGACACCAGAGTGAACAGATACCAATAACAGAAAGCAGCAGCTCTTGGTGGGTCAATGAGCCAGGTGTAACAATTTTTATGATGATTTTTATTGCAATAAAAATAGCTAAAGGAAAAGACAAATAGCAACCTGTCTTTGGGGATATTGCTTTTTATATTTAGTTTTAGAGGAAAACACAGATTGTCGGTTTCTGCTACATGAGTACTATAAGAAGTTAAGTAATTAAAAGCATTATTTGTGATATAAAAAAAAAGTCTACCTGTTTAATATTGTTTATCCATCTACTTTATGAATGCAGGGTCAACCCAATCAGAGGCTCCACACCTCCACCTCTGTTCTTGGAATACATGTTCTGCCCACCATTCCCATGGTGGCAGCTGTTTTCAAGGACACAGACTTGAGAGAGGAGGGTATTGTTGAAACCATTTGGACTGACTGTGTGATTGAACTCAGTTAAGGCCTCTTTACATACATTTAACATTATGGTGGGCAGGTATGGAGATGTACTTGTCTCGCAGCCACCCATGACCACACTGTGTAAATTCCCTTCCTTATTAGATCTGTCACCTACCAACCTGGAGTAATCTTCCTCTTCTTTGATCTCTCCTTGACCTCCATGTACAAGGAGGGGTGGGAGGGGGAGAGAGGTAGCAGTTGGTAAACCAACAAGTCTGGAGATTCCTGGAAGGTCTGGCCTCCATCTGTCAGAACATCTTGAGTTCAGGGGGCAGATGCCTGGGGTATCAGCTCCAAGGTCAAGTTCCAGTGGGGCTAGGCATCCCCTCAGGTCCTCAGCAGAGGCCTCTAGAGATAAATGGTGCTACAACGGAGGGAAAGTCTGACTTGAGCCTAGAGTCCATCACTCAGACCCTGAAATGCCCTTGCCAAGGAAAGATACAAGTAACAGAGTAAGACCAGTAAGAAATAATGAATCCATGATTTCTACAAAAAGCTCCACCCTTCCTGGGGATCCTAGTCATCTGGAAACCACCTCTGCCATCACCTTCCTTGCAGGGCCTGCAGGGTCTATGACAACTTAACCATTCTCTCTTGTGGCTGGTGTGCCCAGAGCCATTGTGCTGGGAGGGAGAGTCAGCTTTGGGCTCCTGCTCATGGTTTGCAGATGCTGGGCTGTTGAGCTAAGTTGCGGAGGGGTGCAGGGTTAGAGGAGACTCCTTCTCGGGCTTAAGTTTGGGAGGTGGTGGACAAAACAGAGGCAGCAGTGCCCTCTTGAGCACGTGGGCATCGTCCCAGGTGGGCATCTCTATGCCTCATCTACACAGCCATGAAAAAAAACATTGCTTGGTGGGCTAAAGCTGATGATAACCACTAAGCCACCTCAGCACAAAGGATATTGAAAGTATCTTGAAAGGATATAGAGATAGGTGTGTGAAGACCAACGGTAAATTCAGATGACCAAGAACTGATACAAAATAGAAAAACACAGTGAAAAAGGCAGTTAGTGAGAAGGGCATGAGCCAAAAAGGACTTCTCTCATGTGCTCTGTAGGGCTGGTACCAGAAATGTATCATTTGTCCAGGAAAAATTCAGCCATTGGAGCTATAAATGATTTCGCGTTAATCTCTCTGGAATACCACAGTGCAGAGGGGAATGGGGTGGGCTGACTATTTTGGAGTTTTTGCAGGATATCTCAATTGATGAGAGCAGATGTCATTTACTTGTCTGGAAACCATGTTCTAGAGTATGTTCTGAATCTGCTTACCAATGGTGAGTTGAGGCAGTCTAGTACTAGCTGTTATTTCTCATTCTACCATCAGCCCTCTCAATGGGACTCAGGCTTATTAAAATATGATTTCTTTTTGCATTCCAGTGAAAAAGGCTGAGTCTATTATGCCAGAGTCTTATCAGACACCCAAACAATCTCCAATAAAGACACTGATAGTCAGGTCGCAATAATTTCCTCTACCTTTTACCCGGGCCGCCTTAACCATCCATCTCAGAACTGCACTTTAATTTCCTTCCATATTTCCTATTGACATTAATCACCAAATCAGGCTGACAGGGAGGCATAGCCACGCTTCAGTAAAGCACAGCGTTGACAGTCTTTCAGCACCAGAAGTTTCCTGGAACTCAATCTTGATACTTGTGCTGCGACGGATCCTTATGATACAAAGTCACTATTTCTAAATTATATACCCCTAGCATTCTCTGGCATACCATATTAATTTATCGAATACAAATAAATTGTCGCTCCAATGCAAAAACAAGGTTAGAGGGGGTGCAGGGTTAGAGGAGACTCCTTCTCGGGCTTAAGTTTGGGAGGTGGTGGACAAAACAGAGGCAGCAGTGCCCTCTTGAGCACGTGGGCATCGTCCCAGGTGGGCATCTCTATGCCTCATCTACACAGCCATGAAAAAAAACATTGCTTGGTGGGCTAAAGCTGATGATAACCACTAAGCCACCTCAGCACAAAGGATATTGAAAGTATCTTGAAAGGATATAGAGATAGGTGTGTGAAGACCAACGGTAAATTCAGATGACCAAGAACTGATACAAAATAGAAAAACACAGTGAAAAAGGCAGTTAGTGAGAAGGGCATGAGCCAAAAAGGACTTCTCTCATGTGCTCTGTAGGGCTGGTACCAGAAATGTATCATTTGTCCAGGAAAAATTCAGCCATTGGAGCTATAAATGATTTCGCGTTAATCTCTCTGGAATACCACAGTGCAGAGGGGAATGGGGTGGGCTGACTATTTTGGAGTTTTTGCAGGATATCTCAATTGATGAGAGCAGATGTCATTTACTTGTCTGGAAACCATGTTCTAGAGTATGTTCTGAATCTGCTTACCAATGGTGAGTTGAGGCAGTCTAGTACTAGCTGTTATTTCTCATTCTACCATCAGCCCTCTCAATGGGACTCAGGCTTATTAAAATATGATTTCTTTTTGCATTCCAGTGAAAAAGGCTGAGTCTATTATGCCAGAGTCTTATCAGACACCCAAACAATCTCCAATAAAGACACTGATAGTCAGGTCGCAATAATTTCCTCTACCTTTTACCCGGGCCGCCTTAACCATCCATCTCAGAACTGCACTTTAATTTCCTTCCATATTTCCTATTGACATTAATCACCAAATCAGGCTGACAGGGAGGCATAGCCACGCTTCAGTAAAGCACAGCGTTGACAGTCTTTCAGCACCAGAAGTTTCCTGGAACTCAATCTTGATACTTGTGCTGCGACGGATCCTTATGATACAAAGTCACTATTTCTAAATTATATACCCCTAGCATTCTCTGGCATACCATATTAATTTATCGAATACAAATAAATTGTCGCTCCAATGCAAAAACAAACAAACAAAAACTTGATAGAGAAGATTTTAAATGTTCTGAGAAATCCCCTTTTTGCTGGCCACAATGGTGTTCCAGTTCACCACTAACCTGCTATGTAATGATGCCCAGAATGTTTAACCTCTCTGGGCTTCAATTTCTTCCTTAGCAAAATGAGGATTTCTTCCAGTTCTAGTAGTATATGACTTAGTATCTCTTCTTTTAATGAATGAAAGATTCTTTAAATTGTATAGTGCTTTACAATTTTCAAAAATTTCACAGATGACTTAGTATAATCCTAAAATTGTCCTTCTTTTTAAATGACCATTTCCAAGGAATTTTTGTACCTGCACTTTAACACTTACTCCTTTTGTCTTTCACATCACAAGGCCTAGCACTTCTTTACCTAACTTTTTCTGCATCTTTAATTCTCACACATTTCACATTTGTACTCTTGGTATAAACTTTGAAAACTGAGATCAGGTCTTCCTACATTAGAATTTTTCTTTAGCTTAATTATCACCATAAAAACTAAAATCCCAGGCTTCCCTGGTGGTCCATTGGGTGGAGAGTTCGCCTTGTAGCACAGCAGGCACCAGTTAGATCCCTGGTCTGGGAGGATCCCATGAGCCCCAGAGCAGCTGGACCAGTGTGTCCAATTGCAAGCCAGTGCTCTGGAGCACATGCATCCAGAATCGGTGCTCTGCAAGGAGAGAGGTCACCATGATGGGAGGCCCACACAGAACAAAGAACAAAGATGGATGAAAACAAAAACAACAACAACAAAAGAGGCCAAAATATATATTAAAGAAAACCTAAAATCCCATCTTCATGAAGGCATCCCTTTATTTTTATATGCCTAGATTAGAGAGAGAAAAGGGTAAAAGTAAGAAAAGGCCTTGAGGTACAAGTTTTGGAAATTGAACCATGGATTTTCTGTGCTCTCAACCAGAAATTCCCAAGTGATAAATGGCCTGCTTAAGAAATGCTTTGCAAACAGCAGTTTTTCCAATGATTAAACATTCCTACCTTCCTGGCCCATGAACTGCCAGTGTTCATCTGTAGTATTTGAAGTAGGGAGAACAGTATGGAAAATGACCAAGAGATAAGAGGACTGCAATGTCATGGATTAGTTCCATGTGGCTGGAGCACAGAGTACAAGGTGGGAAGTGGTAAGAGGTGACATCAGAGGCAGAAGCAAGGCGAGGTTGAGATAAGCTTTTAAAACCATGATGGGAGACCTGAGAGCAGCAGGAAGCCACCCAGTATTTTGGGCATGAGAGTATCATGCTCATCTAGGACTGTATGAAAAATCACTGTAATTTAAGCCTAAAGTCAGGATTGCAGAGGGGAAGAATAGTTGGTTAGGACAGCTGTTAGCAGATGATGGGAGCAGCCCAGGCAGGTGATGGTAGTGACCTGGACTAAGTATCAACAATGGCGAAGCGTGGAAGTGAGCCAGTGTGACAGAAATAAGCAGGAAATATTGATATTTTGTGTAGGGAAAGAAAAAGCGAGCAAAATCAAGGAATTCATGCCATTTTCTGGCTTTGGCAGGGGGGCAATGGTGTGATTTACCAGGTTAAAAGTGCTCAAAAGGACTGGCCCAGAGGAGGGGCCTGGTCAGCTGTGCTTTGGGCACTTTGTGCTTGAGATGCTCTTAAAAAGCCCCTACAAGCTTTGTGCTTGAGATGGTCTTTCCTCCTAGCCCTGGTCTGGGAGGATCCCATGAGCCCCAGAGCAGCTGGACCAGTGTGTCCAATTGCAAGCCAGTGCTCTGGAGCACATGCATCCAGAATCGGTGCTCTGCAAGGAGAGAGGTCACCATGATGGGAGGCCCACACAGAACAAAGAACAAAGATGGATGAAAACAAAAACAACAACAACAAAAGAGGCCAAAATATATATTAAAGAAAACCTAAAATCCCATCTTCATGAAGGCATCCCTTTATTTTTATATGCCTAGATTAGAGAGAGAAAAGGGTAAAAGTAAGAAAAGGCCTTGAGGTACAAGTTTTGGAAATTGAACCATGGATTTTCTGTGCTCTCAACCAGAAATTCCCAAGTGATAAATGGCCTGCTTAAGAAATGCTTTGCAAACAGCAGTTTTTCCAATGATTAAACATTCCTACCTTCCTGGCCCATGAACTGCCAGTGTTCATCTGTAGTATTTGAAGTAGGGAGAACAGTATGGAAAATGACCAAGAGATAAGAGGACTGCAATGTCATGGATTAGTTCCATGTGGCTGGAGCACAGAGTACAAGGTGGGAAGTGGTAAGAGGTGACATCAGAGGCAGAAGCAAGGCGAGGTTGAGATAAGCTTTTAAAACCATGATGGGAGACCTGAGAGCAGCAGGAAGCCACCCAGTATTTTGGGCATGAGAGTATCATGCTCATCTAGGACTGTATGAAAAATCACTGTAATTTAAGCCTAAAGTCAGGATTGCAGAGGGGAAGAATAGTTGGTTAGGACAGCTGTTAGCAGATGATGGGAGCAGCCCAGGCAGGTGATGGTAGTGACCTGGACTAAGTATCAACAATGGCGAAGCGTGGAAGTGAGCCAGTGTGACAGAAATAAGCAGGAAATATTGATATTTTGTGTAGGGAAAGAAAAAGCGAGCAAAATCAAGGAATTCATGCCATTTTCTGGCTTTGGCAGGGGGGCAATGGTGTGATTTACCAGGTTAAAAGTGCTCAAAAGGACTGGCCCAGAGGAGGGGCCTGGTCAGCTGTGCTTTGGGCACTTTGTGCTTGAGATGCTCTTAAAAAGCCCCTACAAGCTCTTTGGTAACAAGCCTCCTAGTCTGTCCAGCTTCATTCTGGTCTTTCCTCCTGAATTGCACATGAGCTTAGCCGGCGATCCGTACCCTCAAAGCCCCCAGCACTGCCACCAGGAACCTGTGCTCACAGAAACCTGGGCTGCTGATCAGACCTTGCCACTGCATAGTCGTGGGAGCCATCATTCACATAATCAGGCTGTTGTCACAGTGTATTTGTCTACCTCAAAAACCAGTTTCTCACTGGAATTTCCAACCAGTGGAACTCTGGTGCCAGGCAACAGAAACCTTGTAGTACTGGCCTTCTCTCCTTGCCCTCTTCTTTACATCTGTGTGGTGGAGAAAATAAGACAAACCAGAATATCCCAACCCGGGTAGTACAGGGGCAGGGCAACGTACTGGGCCTTTTTTTATGTTTGATTTTTTTTACAAAGTTGCGATCTTGCTGAATACAATATGTGAAGCACAAACAAAAACCTGGTTTGGGGGAGGATTTCTTCATTCCATTAGCCCAGTTGTAGCTCAGCTGGAAAAATTTTCTCATTTCTTTGAGACAGTTTTCTCCAGGACTGACAACCAATCAGTAATAGTCGAGATTTATATGTGAAAAGATATCAAAAAATCCCAGAATTACAGCTTCCCTGGTGGTCCAGTGGGTAAAGAGTCTGCCTTGCAGTGCAAGGGCCACCGGTTCCATCCCTGGCCCGGGAAGATCCCACATGCCGGGGAACGGCTGAACCGGTGTGTCCAATTACGAACCAGCGCTCTAGAGCACATGCATCCAGAACTGGGGCTTTGCAATGAGAGAGTCCACTGTAGTGGGAGGCCCACACAGGATAAAGAATAAAAGATGGATGAAAAATAAGTAAATAAATAACCAATAAATAAATAGCCAAAAGAGGCCAAAATTTTTTTTAAATCCCAGAATTACCTGGGAGCAGGTGGCACTTATTACTGCATTATAATTGAATAAGGAATCTCATTGTCACAAACTATAATACACTCAGAAAGAACTGATTTACCATATGAGTAGCTGAGTATTTGGAGAGAAAATGGTTCATTATCAAAGCAAGGAGGGATATTGGAGATCATCTGACCCAAACACCTACTTTGGCAAATCGTAAGACTGAGGCCCAAAGAAGAAAAAAGCTTTATGGAGCAGCTGAGGTGCTGTGCGTAGGAGCCTGGTCACCTCACTTCAGCCGTTACTGCTCACCCACACAGCTTCTCCATGGAAAAACTCATAGGCTAATCTGCAGACTCCACTAAGGAGCACAGAAAGCTGACAGTGTATCCAGCTCATACCCTATTGCATGAGTTCCAAATAGGGTAATCATCATTTTAGCAATCTGAAAACAGGTGGTTCCCACAACCATAAATTCATTGACCAGCTGGTCCCTGTTAGCATTATTAAGTGTCAAAAATGCTTCACGTAATACAAACATGGACATACAGACACACACATGTGCACACACACGAACACACACACATAGACATATTACTGACTGACAGTCAAGGTCTAGTTTAGCAGTTTTCAAGCTGGAATAAATTTCTTCCCAGAGAACATTCTCAGAGACAGTTTTAGTCGTTAGGACTGGAAGGCTGCTATTGACATTTAGTGAGTCGAGGCCACAGATGATTCTAAACATCCTACTGTACACATTGCAGCTCCTCACAAACAAAAATAGACCAAAATGTCAATAGTGCAGAGGTTGAGAAGCCCTGGCCTAAATTACACAAGCAGTAACTCAGAAGTCCTCCACCACTGGCTGGTGATAATGGTATCAGTTACAAAACCTTTAGAAAACGAACAGCAACAGACAGCTGCATGAGGATAGATGATATGCATTCCCTAAGGCAGAGGACAGACTCTCAAGAGGAAGGGTAGGGTACAGGCTGAGGTCAGAGGTTAAAGTTCATGCTCTCCTGGCTGTGTATTTTGAGCAAGCTCCTCTAACCTTCCAACTCCTTGTTTCCCTAGCTGTAAAATGGGAGTAAAAACTTAGCACATCTTCCCCGGGGGAGTTGTAAAGATTAAAGTTTTTATATAAAGTGCTTCATGCAGTGCCTGCATCTAATAAATGCTTGATAAGGGGTTATAATTTTCACAGCGACTGACAGAATTATTTATTGAATTTAAAGCTCCCACCTCACAAATGGCATGTCTAAGTCTCAGTCATAAACATATTTTCTCTACTATTATATATGAGGCCTAGATTATAGACATTCACTAAATATCATGTTGGCTTTATTTGTTACTAAAGTCTCAAGATCTCATGAGTGGAAGAAAAAAATATGAGTATTGTTGTCACTTTTCACAAATCGGCAACTGAGTTCAAACATTAATTTTCTTACCGAAAGCTACATTTTGGGAAAGTGAGAACCTGGTTTTCAATCTAAACAGAATTATTTGCTATATGTCATGGCAGGGTAAGTTTCAAATCATTTTTATTTCTTTTTTCAAGACTATTTCCCTCAAAAGTGGAAGTTTACAAATGAAAGATGATTGATCAGTTGCTGACCACATAAATCATTCATTGGCACTAGCTCAGATAGGCCCAGTGCATTCTTCTTGACAAAAAGATATACTAATCTGGGAGCATACATATCTATAAACAACAAAACTCTGTAAAAGTTAAAAGTAGGGCTTCCCTGGTGGTTCAGCAGGTAAGGACATCGCCTTGCAGTGCAAGGGGTGCTGGTCCGATCCCTGGCCTGGGAAGATCCCACGTGCCGTGGAGTGACTGGACCAATGTGTCCAATTACCGAGCTGGAGCTCTGGAGCACATGCGCCCAGAGCTAGTGCTCTGTGATGACAGAGGCCACTGCGATGGGAGGCCCACAGGGGCCAAAGAACAAAGATGGATGAAAATAGATAAACGAAAGACCAATAGAAGTGGCTCACCCACCCCTCTCCCTCCCCAACCTGCCTCCCAAAAAAATTTTAAAAAAAAGTTAAAAGTAAAATAAAAGTTAAAAAAAAAAGCAAATTAAACCACCAGTTCTAAAAACTTGTGCCAAATCTACCTAAATCAATCAAGATTAATAAAACATTAGCAGTTACAATGCTCATAAGCAAGTCCCTTTCCCCATAAAGATTCTAGATTAAGTAATGTATTTGAAAGGGTATCTAGGAAGCAGCACAAGACCCTCAATACAAGTGATGTGCTATGTCTAGTTCTTCTCACTCTGGGTGGGTTAGGAGACTCTCTGAAACACCCAGAGGAGAGCTATGAAAGCCTTGATCAAATAATAAAGTTTTTAATCTTAAGATGTGGTACATATATACAATGGAATATTACTCAACCATGAAAAGAAATGAAATTGTGCCACTTTCAGAAACATGATGCCTAGAGACTGTCATACAGAGTAAAGTAAGTTGGAGAGAGAAAAACAAATATTGTATAATATTGCTTATATGAGGCATCTAGGAAAATGGTACAGTTTAACATATTTGAGAAACAGAGACACAAATGTAGGGAACCAATGTATGGATACCAAGGAGGGAAGAGAAGGGATGAACTGGGAGATTGAGATCGACATACATAGACTCTACTATGCATAAAATGGTGAGATTATTTCAAGAATTGCTACCTCAAAAGTGGAAGTTTACAAATGAAAGATGATTGATCAGTTGCTGACCACATAAATCATTCATTGGCACTAGCTCAGATAGGCCCAGTGCATTCTTCTTGACAAAAAGATATACTAATCTGGGAGCATACATATCTATAAACAACAAAACTCTGTAAAAGTTAAAAGTAGGGCTTCCCTGGTGGTTCAGCAGGTAAGGACATCGCCTTGCAGTGCAAGGGGTGCTGGTCCGATCCCTGGCCTGGGAAGATCCCACGTGCCGTGGAGTGACTGGACCAATGTGTCCAATTACCGAGCTGGAGCTCTGGAGCACATGCGCCCAGAGCTAGTGCTCTGTGATGACAGAGGCCACTGCGATGGGAGGCCCACAGGGGCCAAAGAACAAAGATGGATGAAAATAGATAAACGAAAGACCAATAGAAGTGGCTCACCCACCCCTCTCCCTCCCCAACCTGCCTCCCAAAAAAATTTTAAAAAAAAGTTAAAAGTAAAATAAAAGTTAAAAAAAAAAGCAAATTAAACCACCAGTTCTAAAAACTTGTGCCAAATCTACCTAAATCAATCAAGATTAATAAAACATTAGCAGTTACAATGCTCATAAGCAAGTCCCTTTCCCCATAAAGATTCTAGATTAAGTAATGTATTTGAAAGGGTATCTAGGAAGCAGCACAAGACCCTCAATACAAGTGATGTGCTATGTCTAGTTCTTCTCACTCTGGGTGGGTTAGGAGACTCTCTGAAACACCCAGAGGAGAGCTATGAAAGCCTTGATCAAATAATAAAGTTTTTAATCTTAAGATGTGGTACATATATACAATGGAATATTACTCAACCATGAAAAGAAATGAAATTGTGCCACTTTCAGAAACATGATGCCTAGAGACTGTCATACAGAGTAAAGTAAGTTGGAGAGAGAAAAACAAATATTGTATAATATTGCTTATATGAGGCATCTAGGAAAATGGTACAGTTTAACATATTTGAGAAACAGAGACACAAATGTAGGGAACCAATGTATGGATACCAAGGGAGGGAAGAGAAGGGATGAACTGGGAGATTGAGATCGACATACATAGACTCTACTATGCATAAAATAGATAGCTAATGAGAACCTACCGTATGGCACAGGCAATTCTCTCAATGCTCCGTGGCAAACTAAATGGGAAGGAAATCCAAAAAAGAGGGGATATATGTATACATAAAGCTCAGTTACTTTCCTGTAAAGTAGAAACACAACATTGTAAAGCAACTATACCCCAATAAAAATTCATTAAAAAGTAAATAGTCTTTAATCCTAAGAGAAAATACTATGACTGCTGCCTTACGCCACCTCATGCATACAGAGAAGGGTCAGCCTTGGTAGCTACAGAGGCTGGGACTCAGAGGTTACATTTCTTCTCATTTGGGAGGGAAAAACAAAGATCCAAGTGAGGGCTTGGGATAATACTTAAAGCCTGCAACTCATCTGGGAGTCTGTTCCCTGTTCTGTTACATCTTCACTGAAGCGCCATGATTCCTATGACACTGTTGCTAGACTAGCCATCCCCAAAGCTAATACGACACATGCCTCGTTTTAAACAAGCCTATTGATCCACCGCAATTACTATGCCAAAGGATTACAGCCAGCCCAAAGCTACACCCACAGGAAATCAAGAGAAAAATAAAACCCCTACTGTACTCTTCTCTCTCCCTCTGATTTTCTGCCAGGACCCCCCAGTGACAGACCAAGGGGCAGGAGCTTCCAGTGATGATGTTCATACCTGAAGTTCATGGCTTCTTGGAGACAGAGAGCAGCATGCCAAAGGAAGACAGTCTAAATGGAGACAGAAGCGAGATGGTACACTTATCTTGAACTGAAAATCTCTGGGCCTTTCCACAGTGAGTGCAGTAAGATTGCACTCTCAGAGGTCTTTACACACTTACAACCTGGGTGTGAATCCAGACTATCTCATTGATCATCTGTATAGTCCTAAACAAATTATGTCGGAAAAGAATCTGCCTGCAACGCCGGAGACTTCCTCAAGTGCAGGGGACTGGGTTTTGATCCCTGGGTGAGGAAGATCACCCAGAAAAGGAAATGACAACCTCTAGTATTCTTGCCTGATACCAAGGAGGAGAGAAGGGATGAACTGGGAGATTGAGATCGACATACATAGACTCTACTATGCATAAAATAGATAGCTAATGAGAACCTACCGTATGGCACAGGCAATTCTCTCAATGCTCCGTGGCAAACTAAATGGGAAGGAAATCCAAAAAAGAGGGGATATATGTATACATAAAGCTCAGTTACTTTCCTGTAAAGTAGAAACACAACATTGTAAAGCAACTATACCCCAATAAAAATTCATTAAAAAGTAAATAGTCTTTAATCCTAAGAGAAAATACTATGACTGCTGCCTTACGCCACCTCATGCATACAGAGAAGGGTCAGCCTTGGTAGCTACAGAGGCTGGGACTCAGAGGTTACATTTCTTCTCATTTGGGAGGGAAAAACAAAGATCCAAGTGAGGGCTTGGGATAATACTTAAAGCCTGCAACTCATCTGGGAGTCTGTTCCCTGTTCTGTTACATCTTCACTGAAGCGCCATGATTCCTATGACACTGTTGCTAGACTAGCCATCCCCAAAGCTAATACGACACATGCCTCGTTTTAAACAAGCCTATTGATCCACCGCAATTACTATGCCAAAGGATTACAGCCAGCCCAAAGCTACACCCACAGGAAATCAAGAGAAAAATAAAACCCCTACTGTACTCTTCTCTCTCCCTCTGATTTTCTGCCAGGACCCCCCAGTGACAGACCAAGGGGCAGGAGCTTCCAGTGATGATGTTCATACCTGAAGTTCATGGCTTCTTGGAGACAGAGAGCAGCATGCCAAAGGAAGACAGTCTAAATGGAGACAGAAGCGAGATGGTACACTTATCTTGAACTGAAAATCTCTGGGCCTTTCCACAGTGAGTGCAGTAAGATTGCACTCTCAGAGGTCTTTACACACTTACAACCTGGGTGTGAATCCAGACTATCTCATTGATCATCTGTATAGTCCTAAACAAATTATGTCGGAAAAGAATCTGCCTGCAACGCCGGAGACTTCCTCAAGTGCAGGGGACTGGGTTTTGATCCCTGGGTGAGGAAGATCACCCAGAAAAGGAAATGGCAACCTACTAGTATTCTTGCCTGGGAAATGCCATGGACAGAGGAGCCTGGAAGGCTACAGTCCATGGGGTCACAAGAATTGGACATGACTTAGTGACTAAACTACCACCAAGCAAATTATGTTACCTTCCCAAGCCTATTTCCTCATCTAAAAATTAATAATGGCTAATTTTCACTGTGTGCTTCCTATATGCTAAGCACTGTTCTGAGGGATTTAAATATTCATATATTAAGTCAGTTAGTCTTTACAACAACAGTTATTATTATTCCCTCCTTACAGATAAGAAAATTAGGCATAGGAAGCTTAGGGAAAATGCCCAACTACAATAGCTAATCTATTAAGTGACATAACCTGAATGCAAACTCAGTGAGGTTAGTCCTAAAATCCATTCTTCTAAGCATTAGGCAAATGCTGCACCACAGTAATGATAGTATATATAGCTCATGGGGTTCTTCAAATAATCAAAAAAAAATCCATGAGAGCAGCTGGTGCTTAACAGGTCAGTTCAGTTCAATTCAGTCACTCAGGCGTGTCCGACTCTTTGTGTCACCATGGACTGCAGCACATCAGGCTTCTCTGTCCTACACCTTCTCCTGGAGCTTTCTCAAACTCGTGTCCATTGAGTGGGAAATTCCATCCAACCATCTCAGCCTCTGTCATCCCATTCTCCTTTGCCTTTCAATCTCCCAGCATCAGGGTCTTTTCTAATGAGTCAATTCTTTGCATCAGGTAGCCAAAGTATTGGAGCTTCGGCATCAATCTTTCCAATGAATATTTAGGGGTTCTCAAGAGAAACTACTGAAACTTAACCCTGCAATTGTTGGGAAGTGAAAATCCAGACTACACTTATCTTGACCTGACCATCTCTGCGCCTTTCCACAGTGAGTGCAGTAAGATTGCACTCTCAGAGGTCTTTACACACTTACAACCTGGGTGTGAATCCAGACTATCTCATTGATCATCTGTATAGTCCTAAACAAATTATGTCGGAAAAGAATCTGCCTGCAACGCCGGAGACTTCCTCAAGTGCAGGGGACTGGGTTTTGATCCCTGGGTGAGGAAGATCACCCAGAAAAGGAAATGGCAACCTACTAGTATTCTTGCCTGGGAAATGCCATGGACAGAGGAGCCTGGAAGGCTACAGTCCATGGGGTCACAAGAATTGGACATGACTTAGTGACTAAACTACCACCAAGCAAATTATGTTACCTTCCCAAGCCTATTTCCTCATCTAAAAATTAATAATGGCTAATTTTCACTGTGTGCTTCCTATATGCTAAGCACTGTTCTGAGGGATTTAAATATTCATATATTAAGTCAGTTAGTCTTTACAACAACAGTTATTATTATTCCCTCCTTACAGATAAGAAAATTAGGCATAGGAAGCTTAGGGAAAATGCCCAACTACAATAGCTAATCTATTAAGTGACATAACCTGAATGCAAACTCAGTGAGGTTAGTCCTAAAATCCATTCTTCTAAGCATTAGGCAAATGCTGCACCACAGTAATGATAGTATATATAGCTCATGGGGTTCTTCAAATAATCAAAAAAAAATCCATGAGAGCAGCTGGTGCTTAACAGGTCAGTTCAGTTCAATTCAGTCACTCAGGCGTGTCCGACTCTTTGTGTCACCATGGACTGCAGCACATCAGGCTTCTCTGTCCTACACCTTCTCCTGGAGCTTTCTCAAACTCGTGTCCATTGAGTGGGAAATTCCATCCAACCATCTCAGCCTCTGTCATCCCATTCTCCTTTGCCTTTCAATCTCCCAGCATCAGGGTCTTTTCTAATGAGTCAATTCTTTGCATCAGGTAGCCAAAGTATTGGAGCTTCGGCATCAATCTTTCCAATGAATATTTAGGGGGGTTCTCAAGAGAAACTACTGAAACTTAACCCTGCTATTTTTTTAATTTCCCAAGATTTATTTTTTTAATAGCTAGGCATTGTTTACAAGATTCCCCATATCAGATTGCATCACTCTGAAGACACAGGAGAAGGGAAAACAGTCTGGGAAAGAAAAACATGAAGGTGTTCTTTCATAGATAAAAATACACTGAGACTTAATATAGACACCGAGGAGGCAGCTTAAGACTGCTTTCTCTCCCAGGATGTGCCAGGACCATATTCAAGAGAGTTACTGGTCCGAAAACACTCATAGAGGGTTTAGTAGAGGAAAACAATTACACTTCTGGGTTTCTGAGAAACATGGCTCTCTCTTTTTGTTTCTGTAACTTGTGTTTCTGAAAGAATTCTCACCTGCTTTCTTAATTAATCTTTTTGGATCTTTCTCCTGCCATGTTACTGATGCATGAGACAAACCAAGGCTTTCTCCTATTCGAAAGAGTGTGCCCCTTTCTCCTCCCTCCTCTTCCCTCATGTGGTTAAGAGGAAAGAAAATACCAGTCAAACAAAAGAATTAAGGAGCTTCCTACTCAGACCTTGGTCTATCATAAATCACAGGAGACAAGGAAAAGGAAATTCTTAGGACTTCCAACTATTTCAGTCCAGCTCTCCCAAGAACTTGGGACCAAAACCTAGTAACAAAGACTTATACCTCTTACTCTTATATCTCTGAATCCTCTAGGCTTAATATCTTCTTTGGAAAGACATCAGAGGTAACTGTGACTGATCAAGATCTGAGGATTTGGGAATTAGTTATCTAATCACATCTAGAAATGATTTACAATACACCATTCAGAACATAACCAAACAGAATATTAACACAAAACACTTTGAACTATTGACCTAGAATAGACTGCCAGATATTGTCCCAGCAAAGATGGATTTATTCCAGATCAGCAAAGAATTGCAGTCCAGAGTCTGAAGCTATGGTGTGCAAAATGCAAGTGCCTGCCCAGCAAGGGAAAAAGAAGGTCTTTATATAGAGGGAAAGGCAGTTGGGAGATTGGAGTAACAGAGTTCCTGGCTTATCATTGGTTAAATTCTTACCAGGAAGGAAGTCTTTTCTTTTTTGTTGTTGAGTTTAGCTATAGTTCCAGGCTGTGAGGGTGCATCCCTGTCTGACATTTATCTAAGCATAATGCTCTCCAGTTCCATCTATGTTGTTGCAAATGACCGAAGTTTATTCTTTTTATGGCTAAATACTATTCCATTATTTCTTTTCTCCTAGTGGTAAGTATTACAATTCTAAGTACTGAATTAAAACATGATGTGTTTGAGTCCTGAGTCAAATACTCAGATGCATGTATGTAAGGATTAAGTCAGAAAGGGAAAAAAATCATATCAGACGAAACTCTTATGTCGGTTAAAATTATGTTAAGATATTCTCAGCTTCTGATGCACACGATTAAGTTTTAATGGACTTCATGAAAATGCAAATACCAAGTCTAGTAAAGCTTGACCTTCAGGGTTATTACCAGGCAGACACTGTCATGAAAAAAAATCGTAAGGTAAAAAGCAGCTTGACATATAATTCCCAAGTACAGCCATAGGTAAGAGCCACTAATGTAGCCAAAATTTCTAGATGTACATGTAGCTGCCTACCTCCCCACTTCATCAGGGCTATCTTCCAGATAATACTTTCATACTTGGAGTGTTTGGTGTCAGGGAAACAAAGAATCCGGTGCAGGATCTCTCTGTCAGGCTGTCAGTCATGCTGTAGACCCTGAGTCCCACTCCATCCCATCCCACCACTGAAGCAAAAGAGAAGTTAACTTCAGCTACAACAACAATTCAAGTAGCAAGTCTCTTTATTCCTGATTCCTAATACTAGATGCTACTTATATTAACTTTTTGCATAACACATTTGCTGGAAATCAACATGTTCCCTGTACTTGGGAACTACAACTTAGGCAATGACTCATGATTAAAGCTTTTTCCAGTCTTATCCTTAAAAAAAAAAAAAAAAAGAATAAAGGTACAGAGAATTTTACTATAATACAGGCTGCAAGTGCTCTATTACTTTGTCATGTGAATTTCATGTCTTGGGGTTTGATATTCTTGTCTAATTATTTGTGCAACCATTTTGCATCTAGACAGGATGAAAGCATCCTTATTTTTGGTATCCTGGTCATGTCTCTTAGCCCTGGGAAGAGCAGATGTTTGTAAGAACAAACAATGAGGATGGTCTGTGGAGAGAAAATAAAGTGAAAAAACTATTGCTAAACTTTCCCTTATGCAAGTGAAATGTGAAGACACAATAAGTATGTAAGTGCTGCTTTATTAAACTCAGAAAATTAAAATCCATTTTTTTTTGGCCTTGAAGGCTTAACTATTTCTCTTTAGATATGTGAGTTTACCTCTTATGCCACTCTGTTAGAATGTAAAATCTGAAAACTTGAATATTTCACATGGAAGTGTGAAACAAATAAATTACACAATTAAATGAATCATTCAGAACTTTTCATCTCTCACTGGCTTTCTCAAATTAGTTTCCAGTTGGATGCTGAACTCATACATTCTACAAAACTTGATAATAAAACTATTTAGTCATTGATCAGCTAATCATTCATAAATTTCTTCATCTTAAACTTTAGAGAATCATTAAAAACTTTAAAAATCTACCAGTCTGAAATCTGAATTTTAATTAAGTAAGTCTAAAGGTTCTGAGTGTTTACCTTCCACTGATTCAAAATATTCTGTTAGAATTAATAAAGCATATAAAGCACATTTCTGTATTGAATGTTTCAAATGTGAAAACGTGCAATTGTATATATAAGTTGCTTAATATTTTAATAAACTCTTCTACCATATTATAGCTTCCCTAATAGCTTAGATGGTTAAGAATCTACCTGCAATGCAGGAGACCCAGGTTCAATCCCTAGGTTAGGAAGATTCCCTAGGTTTGGTCTCCTTTGACTGTTTTTCTTTGTTTCTGCATATTCTCTTTTCTCTGATTAAACTTATTCTTTGTCTAAGGACTTCCCACAGATAAAAGGCAGACTGAGGACATGGGGGTGGAGCAAAGACCACAGAGTCCTGCTCTGTTTCAAACCTACACTTTGCATTAGCCCCGAGTATTTTCTTCTAAAGCCACTTTTCTCCCTCTGACTAACACAGTGGCCATTATGATGCTTCCCAATTAGAACACAACGTCAGACATTTAGAAAAGTCTGCCGTATATGGTCCAGATCAAATCACATAAACCAGTTTGAATGAACATGTTTTTTTGGGGTTTGATATTCTTGTCTAATTATTTGTGCAACCATTTTGCATCTAGACAGGATGAAAGCATCCTTATTTTTGGTATCCTGGTCATGTCTCTTAGCCCTGGGAAGAGCAGATGTTTGTAAGAACAAACAATGAGGATGGTCTGTGGAGAGAAAATAAAGTGAAAAAACTATTGCTAAACTTTCCCTTATGCAAGTGAAATGTGAAGACACAATAAGTATGTAAGTGCTGCTTTATTAAACTCAGAAAATTAAAATCCATTTTTTTTTGGCCTTGAAGGCTTAACTATTTCTCTTTAGATATGTGAGTTTACCTCTTATGCCACTCTGTTAGAATGTAAAATCTGAAAACTTGAATATTTCACATGGAAGTGTGAAACAAATAAATTACACAATTAAATGAATCATTCAGAACTTTTCATCTCTCACTGGCTTTCTCAAATTAGTTTCCAGTTGGATGCTGAACTCATACATTCTACAAAACTTGATAATAAAACTATTTAGTCATTGATCAGCTAATCATTCATAAATTTCTTCATCTTAAACTTTAGAGAATCATTAAAAACTTTAAAAATCTACCAGTCTGAAATCTGAATTTTAATTAAGTAAGTCTAAAGGTTCTGAGTGTTTACCTTCCACTGATTCAAAATATTCTGTTAGAATTAATAAAGCATATAAAGCACATTTCTGTATTGAATGTTTCAAATGTGAAAACGTGCAATTGTATATATAAGTTGCTTAATATTTTAATAAACTCTTCTACCATATTATAGCTTCCCTAATAGCTTAGATGGTTAAGAATCTACCTGCAATGCAGGAGACCCAGGTTCAATCCCTAGGTTAGGAAGATTCCCTAGGTTTGGTCTCCTTTGACTGTTTTTCTTTGTTTCTGCATATTCTCTTTTCTCTGATTAAACTTATTCTTTGTCTAAGGACTTCCCACAGATAAAAGGCAGACTGAGGACATGGGGGTGGAGCAAAGACCACAGAGTCCTGCTCTGTTTCAAACCTACACTTTGCATTAGCCCCGAGTATTTTCTTCTAAAGCCACTTTTCTCCCTCTGACTAACACAGTGGCCATTATGATGCTTCCCAATTAGAACACAACGTCAGACATTTAGAAAAGTCTGCCGTATATGGTCCAGATCAAATCACATAAACCAGTTTGAATGAACTAAGCAAAGGAGGAGCAATTTTATTGTGTCAAACAGCCTAATGTGTGTGCATGCTAAATCACTTTAGTTGTGCCTGACACTTTGCCTAAGGATGATAGCCTGCCAGGCTCCTCTGTCCATGGGGAAACAACAATTATTTTTTTATTATGTAACCTATGTGACCATGCAAATTAATCAATGATTTTAATATTTTTAAATTTTGACCAGTACTGTTTTTTGTTTCTTTGAGACTATGTAAACATAAACACTTCTGAAAGAAAACATGCTAAAAAAAAAAAAAATACTCCTTTCTGGTTTGTTTGTTCTTGCTTAGGTGCTAAGTCACCCACAACTCTATGTGACTCCACGGACTATGGCCCACCAGGCTCCTCTGTCCATGGGATTTCCCAGGCAAGAATATTGGAGTGGGTTGCCATTTCCTTCTCAGGGCACCTTCCCAACCCAGGCATTGAACGTGCATCTCCTGCATTTCAGGTAGATTCTTTACCACAGAGCCACAAGGGAAGCTCCTCTGGCTTGTATAGTTTGTTTATTTACACCCTTACTATGCTTGTAAATAATTTGAGGTAGTTTTTAAAAATACATAAAATAGAGGCAAAAAATAATCTTGAGTCCAATAAATATAAGAAAATGAAAATAAGGTCAAGAAAAGAGATGTTAATATTAAGATGCTAAATTAGAATAAAGACTATTGCTTAGAGATAGACAAGGAACCTGCTCTTAGCCTCCTAGCAGCCAAAACAACACATAGAAAATGTATAAGTTATTTGACACTCCAGTATGAGTTATGTGAAAACAGATTCCCTAGGTTTGGTCTCCTTTGACTGTTTTTCTTTGTTTCTGCATATTCTCTTTTCTCTGATTAAACTTATTCTTTGTCTAAGGACTTCCCACAGATAAAAGGCAGACTGAGGACATGGGGGTGGAGCAAAGACCACAGAGTCCTGCTCTGTTTCAAACCTACACTTTGCATTAGCCCCGAGTATTTTCTTCTAAAGCCACTTTTCTCCCTCTGACTAACACAGTGGCCATTATGATGCTTCCCAATTAGAACACAACGTCAGACATTTAGAAAAGTCTGCCGTATATGGTCCAGATCAAATCACATAAACCAGTTTGAATGAACTAAGCAAAGGAGGAGCAATTTTATTGTGTCAAACAGCCTAATGTGTGTGCATGCTAAATCACTTTAGTTGTGCCTGACACTTTGCCTAAGGATGATAGCCTGCCAGGCTCCTCTGTCCATGGGGAAACAACAATTATTTTTTTATTATGTAACCTATGTGACCATGCAAATTAATCAATGATTTTAATATTTTTAAATTTTGACCAGTACTGTTTTTTGTTTCTTTGAGACTATGTAAACATAAACACTTCTGAAAGAAAACATGCTAAAAAAAAAAAAAATACTCCTTTCTGGTTTGTTTGTTCTTGCTTAGGTGCTAAGTCACCCACAACTCTATGTGACTCCACGGACTATGGCCCACCAGGCTCCTCTGTCCATGGGATTTCCCAGGCAAGAATATTGGAGTGGGTTGCCATTTCCTTCTCAGGGCACCTTCCCAACCCAGGCATTGAACGTGCATCTCCTGCATTTCAGGTAGATTCTTTACCACAGAGCCACAAGGGAAGCTCCTCTGGCTTGTATAGTTTGTTTATTTACACCCTTACTATGCTTGTAAATAATTTGAGGTAGTTTTTAAAAATACATAAAATAGAGGCAAAAAATAATCTTGAGTCCAATAAATATAAGAAAAATGAAAAATAAGGTCAAGAAAAGAGATGTTAATATTAAGATGCTAAATTAGAATAAAGACTATTGCTTAGAGATAGACAAGGAACCTGCTCTTAGCCTCCTAGCAGCCAAAACAACACATAGAAAATGTATAAGTTATTTGACACTCCAGTATGAGTTATGTGACCCCATAAAATAAAAACAAGTTGGGGGCTTCCCCTGGTGGTCCAGTGGGTAAGGATACCGCCTTGCAGTGCAAGGGGCGCTGGTTCAATCCCTGGCCTGGAAAGATCCCACGTGCCATGGAGCGGCTGGACCGATGTGTCCAATTACCGAGCCAGAGCTTTGGGGCACATGTGCCCAGAGTCGGTGCTCTACAACAGGGGCCACCGCGATGGGAGGCCCACAGGAGTCAAAGAACAAAGACGGATGAAAATAGAGAAATGGAAGACCAATAGAAGTGGCCTGCCCATCCCCCACCCTCCCTACCCCACTCCCCAAAAAGATAAATAAATAAAATAAATGTTTAAAAAAAAAAAAAAACAAGTTGGCTGTGTCACATAATTATATGACATCACAGTGGTCACATAAAAAAGCCTATTATGGTGATCATATTGCAATATGAACATATCAACTCCACATGTTATACATATTAAACTTACACAGCGTTGTTATTTAGTCACTCAGTTGTGTCTGACTCTTTCATGACCCCATGGACTATAGCCTGCCAGGCTTCTCTGTCCATAGGGTTCTCTAGGCAAGAATACTGGAGTGGGTTGCCATTTCCTTCTCCAAGGGATCTTCCCAACCCACGGATCAAACCCAAGTCTTCTGCTTGGTAGGCAGATACTTTACCCCTGAGGCACCAGGGAAGCAACTTACACAATATCTTATGTCAAATACAACTCAGTTAAACAAACAAACAAACAGCAACAACAAAACACTAGTTGCTCAGGAAAAAAATAAAACTGTTCCTGAAACTAAGTCCTGTGAGACATTCTTGCCATGAGAAAATCATGTAAATAACAGGATTCTCAAAAGCAATCCTGCAGTATACTCAAAATAAGACACAGGTTTCTAACAAAGTTCTTCAAGGCAGGTCAACAAAAATGCAACGCAAAAACAAAACCCAATTCATTAAAAACACTTTGGAAGAGAAAGGTATTAAAACAATGCAGTGCAAGCAAGCAGCTCCCTCTCATCTAGCAATTCATGAATTCATTTTGTAGGATCTAGAAAAATAGTTGGACTGTATCCTTCAAGCAACACTCCATAGATCTGATAAATATTGAGTGGTTGTAAACTGAAGATATTATATTCTAATAAGTAAAAATATAAATAAATGATTCAAAGTTTCTCAGTGGATCTTTATCTAGACTTCATTCAACATTCCTATTTATCTAAAACTTCCCTATAGATAAATGATATTTTACCCAGAGCTAAACCTTCAGATGTATCCCTTTACACACTCTTTACCCTAGATGTGTAAAATGACATGGTCCTTAATCCTCAGCCACTTCTCCTATCCCTCGTTCACATTAAGAGGAAAGACGTGTGCATGCTCAGTTGCCTCAGTCATGTCTGACTCTGAGACTCTATGGACTGCAGCCTACCAGGCAAGAATACCGGAGTTGGTTGCCATTTCTTCTCCAGGGAATCTTTCTAACCCCGGGGGTTGAACCTGCTGTCTTCTGCATATCCTGCATTGCAGGTGGATTCTTTAGCTGCTGAGCCACCTGCAAAGCCCCAAGAGGAAAAACAGGTTTCCTGAAACATTAATACAGAATGAACAAAGATCTAACACCCCATTCACCTTCATTTTTATTTGGAGTTAATTTAAAATTTTTAACAGAAAAGTCACACCATACACGCCACTGTTCTTACCTCTCTGGGGCTACTTAGTGCTAAACAAGTCATGAATAACAGTTCACAAAGCTCTAGGACCAGATGGCAAGAGCACAGATTTCTTTTCAAAACACTAGAAAGCATTGTTATCAGCCTGGTGTTCCATGGTCTGCCCAGCATTTGTCATCTCTACAAACAGACACAGATACAAACCCTGCTCATCAACAGCCTCTACAATATACCACAATCATTTGTTGGCACTGCCTTGGGCCCAAGTCTAAATCCTAATTTGTCCCAGAATAATTATGCCTAGGCTTACTAGGAAAGTACTACTTGCACAATAAGCCAAAGGTAAAGTAGAAATTTGGTTGAGTCAGTTTTGGTAATCTACATCATAGTCACTGAAACTTGCCTCTTTTCTAGTCCAAAGCAATCCTGCTCAACAACCTAAACCTTACTCTGAAATGGGACAAAAAAAAAAAAAAAAAGCTGTTATAAAATTATCACTCACTGGGGCTTCTCTGGTGGTCCAGTGGGTGAAGAGTCTGCCTTGCAGTGCAGGGGGCACCAGTTCGATCCCTGGCCAGGAAAGATCCCACGTGTCATGGAGTGGCTGGACCAGCGTGTCCAATTACCAGCCAGTGCTCTGGAGCACATGCGCCCAGAGCCAGTGCTCTGCACTGAGAGAGGTCACTGAAATGGGAGGCGCACACAGACCAAAGACTAAAGATGGACAAAAATAAATAAATAAATAACCAATAAAAGAGGCCAAAATTTTTTTAAAAAAAATTACCACTTACTGTCCAGGAAGTGATCTGAAGGAGATGGAGACTCAGGGTCATTCCATAAGTTAGTATTCCCAACTAATCAACCCAGGGTCAGAAGTGCTTTCTCACTCAGTATCTTGGAAGGAAGTAGAGACACACTCAGCTGGAATTTTGAAGGAACTATTTATTCCCAGAAGTAAGGTGAGGGTTAAGAACACACAAGGGACTCTGAAAGCATAAAAGGACTACAACAGGAGGAAACTATTTCCACCTTCAGGCCCCAAAAGAGGGTAGAGGAGAAAACCAGTGCCAAGCATGTCAGAACTGCAGGACATGTCATCCCAGAAGGAAAAATCCACCACTGGAATAGATATCACAGTGAAAGGACAGGGGTGGTGACAAACAAGCACCATCACTGTGACCTCTTCTTCCTGTGGCTCTAGAGTCTGCTGTGGGAACTTCCTGTTGGCATAGCCTAACTAAATGTCAAGGCTAAGGAGCTTACTAACACAGCCCAGATCAGAGAAGAAGCAAAAATGGGAGAGGTTGGAGAATCAGCTAATGCCTTTGCAAATCAATGTCCAAGGAGAGATAAGGACTGTCTTGGAAGTCCTGAGGTTGCAACTGGTGTGAGGTCAAAGGCACCCAGCTAAGCAGCACTGTGTCTAGAACTTGTAATCATTCTTGGTCTCCCTCGGTCTCAATGGGGAAAGCACCTTAACACTGTCAAACAGAATTTTTCACTGATGGTTCTGAAGCTACTTACTGATATAAAATGATTTCCAAAGGGAGCGTTTTTATTTCTTTCCTGGAATGGCAAAGCATTACTTGGGAATACTAGAAATGTGAGGTTAGCCAGCAATGCATCCTCCAATTTCATGCTAATGAAAGACAAAGGGAGAAAAATATTTAATCCAGCTGTACCCTGATCCTCATTATAGACTCGAGTCTCAACTCCTTTGTAATCAATGATGCACAGAGAACCTCTTTTAACGGGCTAAGAAGAGTCTCATCCTATGGCTGCCACAGTTGCCATTTGTGGACACGTGCTCCTGTGACATGCTAGTCCCTCACCACCTGTCCAGGCTGTGGTGCCATCTGTGGTCCAAGTCAACAAGCTCCATTTGCTGATGGGTAGCTTCACTCACTTTCAGGCCAAGACTGGCCACAGGGCAGCCTTGTCTGTGCCTAAGGACACAGTTCAGTTCTTAACAGGCATCCCCTCAGATTTCTGACCCTCAAAGTTGCAACATCTAAATAAGTTCAGGACTTGGTATCTCCCAAGAGACCATGATCTTACTATGATCCTTTCCTCTTACTCCTGGGGATAAACCCAGGTATACATTTTTTTTGTCCTTTCAACACTGTAATTTCAGATTGGTGTGTTCTTCTCCCTTTTTGAGAAAACTAGATCTAATAAATGTAACTGCCTTAAACACACACACACATATAAACACACATGCCACACAGGTCTTCTTAACAGTTTTTTTTTTTTTTTTTTTTTTTTCCAGAAAGGTTTAAACTAGCCTGCTCACTACCATCGCCAAAGTGGAAGACCTCTGTGTATAAGAAATGCTCAGGCATTAGAAATCCAAAGATTCCTGGGAGAGAAAAATGTAATTTTTCTTCCTCCCTGATGATATTGCTCAAAAGAAAATGAATCACATATTTTTTCTGAAGGCCATCCTGCTCTACTAAATTAAATCTATTTGTTCTTTCGCTTATTCAAAAATATTTACAGAGTGCCAACTATGCTTTAAGCAGTGTGAAAGGTAGATGGAATAATGAGAAAATAAACTTTTTTCCTGTTATCATGGAGCTTATAGTTTCAATGGGAAAGCACCTTAACACTGTCAAACAGAATTTTTCACTGATGGTTCTGAAGCTACTTACTGATATAAAATGATTTCCAAAGGGAGCGTTTTTATTTCTTTCCTGGAATGGCAAAGCATTACTTGGGAATACTAGAAATGTGAGGTTAGCCAGCAATGCATCCTCCAATTTCATGCTAATGAAAGACAAAGGGAGAAAAATATTTAATCCAGCTGTACCCTGATCCTCATTATAGACTCGAGTCTCAACTCCTTTGTAATCAATGATGCACAGAGAACCTCTTTTAACGGGCTAAGAAGAGTCTCATCCTATGGCTGCCACAGTTGCCATTTGTGGACACGTGCTCCTGTGACATGCTAGTCCCTCACCACCTGTCCAGGCTGTGGTGCCATCTGTGGTCCAAGTCAACAAGCTCCATTTGCTGATGGGTAGCTTCACTCACTTTCAGGCCAAGACTGGCCACAGGGCAGCCTTGTCTGTGCCTAAGGACACAGTTCAGTTCTTAACAGGCATCCCCTCAGATTTCTGACCCTCAAAGTTGCAACATCTAAATAAGTTCAGGACTTGGTATCTCCCAAGAGACCATGATCTTACTATGATCCTTTCCTCTTACTCCTGGGGATAAACCCAGGTATACATTTTTTTTGTCCTTTCAACACTGTAATTTCAGATTGGTGTGTTCTTCTCCCTTTTTGAGAAAACTAGATCTAATAAATGTAACTGCCTTAAACACACACACACATATAAACACACATGCCACACAGGTCTTCTTAACAGTTTTTTTTTTTTTCCAGAAAGGTTTAAACTAGCCTGCTCACTACCATCGCCAAAGTGGAAGACCTCTGTGTATAAGAAATGCTCAGGCATTAGAAATCCAAAGATTCCTGGGAGAGAAAAATGTAATTTTTCTTCCTCCCTGATGATATTGCTCAAAAGAAAATGAATCACATATTTTTTCTGAAGGCCATCCTGCTCTACTAAATTAAATCTATTTGTTCTTTCGCTTATTCAAAAATATTTACAGAGTGCCAACTATGCTTTAAGCAGTGTGAAAGGTAGATGGAATAATGAGAAAATAAACTTTTTTCCTGTTATCATGGAGCTTATAGTTTCAAGTTACCAACACAGAAACCAATAACATCATCTCTGGAGAAACAGAAACAGTGCAAGACACCAGCCCTGTGTTGGAAGCTCAAGTAGCATTGTGGATAAAACCACATGTTCTAAAAACCAAAATGGATACAGTAGATTCCATACATAATTTAAAGAATGACTGAACAATTTCTGGATTTGAGGGAATTAGAAATAATTTCAGGAGGGATAGGTATCTGAGTCAGAAGCTGAGGAACATGAAGAAGCTTGAAAAATGAAAATGAGTTTCCTCTCCTCCTGTAACGTTTAATGTTTAAAATACACAGACTCTCAAATTTTATCTATCACTTCACTCTTTCAGGAGCTGTTCTTAGCTATGTTTTCAGCTAGGAAGTATTAGAGGAACTCACAACCCATAAAACTATCCCTCAGTTTTCTTTTATCAAGAAAAATTAGGTTTCTCTCTGTTTCATCTCATCTGGAAGAATTATGTAGAGAAATCCATCCCACAACACACACACATTTCCAGAAAGCAAACTTTTCATATAATTCCAATGGAAGAGTACATTGGCTTGATCTTTCTGAAAGATAATTTGGCAGTTAGCATCAAATGATTAAAAAAGGATAAACCATCTGGACTGATAAATTTAGTTTTAAGGATTTATCTTGAGAAATAGTAAAAATATCCACAAAGATTTTGGAGAAGATATTTATTGTAAAGATAATTATTAAAGTAAAATAAGCTTATGACAACTTAAACATCAAAAGTCATAGATATGGCTAAATAATTTATAGTATAGTCATACGAAGGAATGATCTTGAAATACTTAAGGATATAAGAAAATGCTCACAAATTTAAAAAGATCAGGTTACAAATGATGATCTAAAAGTATATAAAATATTATGTGTGCATAATACATTCAAAGGGAAAGAAAAATATCAAAAACAATGGCTTGTTACCTCCCTGATGATATTGCTCAAAAGAAAATGAATCACATATTTTTCTGAAGGCCATCCTGCTCTACTAAATTAAATCTATTTGTTCTTTCGCTTATTCAAAAATATTTACAGAGTGCCAACTATGCTTTAAGCAGTGTGAAAGGTAGATGGAATAATGAGAAAATAAACTTTTTTCCTGTTATCATGGAGCTTATAGTTTCAAGTTACCAACACAGAAACCAATAACATCATCTCTGGAGAAACAGAAACAGTGCAAGACACCAGCCCTGTGTTGGAAGCTCAAGTAGCATTGTGGATAAAACCACATGTTCTAAAAACCAAAATGGATACAGTAGATTCCATACATAATTTAAAGAATGACTGAACAATTTCTGGATTTGAGGGAATTAGAAATAATTTCAGGAGGGATAGGTATCTGAGTCAGAAGCTGAGGAACATGAAGAAGCTTGAAAAATGAAAATGAGTTTCCTCTCCTCCTGTAACGTTTAATGTTTAAAATACACAGACTCTCAAATTTTATCTATCACTTCACTCTTTCAGGAGCTGTTCTTAGCTATGTTTTCAGCTAGGAAGTATTAGAGGAACTCACAACCCATAAAACTATCCCTCAGTTTTCTTTTATCAAGAAAAATTAGGTTTCTCTCTGTTTCATCTCATCTGGAAGAATTATGTAGAGAAATCCATCCCACAACACACACACATTTCCAGAAAGCAAACTTTTCATATAATTCCAATGGAAGAGTACATTGGCTTGATCTTTCTGAAAGATAATTTGGCAGTTAGCATCAAATGATTAAAAAAGGATAAACCATCTGGACTGATAAATTTAGTTTTAAGGATTTATCTTGAGAAATAGTAAAAATATCCACAAAGATTTTGGAGAAGATATTTATTGTAAAGATAATTATTAAAGTAAAATAAGCTTATGACAACTTAAACATCAAAAGTCATAGATATGGCTAAATAATTTATAGTATAGTCATACGAAGGAATGATCTTGAAATACTTAAGGATATAAGAAAATGCTCACAAATTTAAAAAGATCAGGTTACAAATGATGATCTAAAAGTATATAAAATATTATGTGTGCATAATACATTCAAAGGGAAAGAAAAATATCAAAAACAATGGCTTGTTACCTACTGCTGGTAGCATGATGAGTGAAATGTTTTGCTTTCTTTTAAATTCTATAATAAATACTGGGAAAGAAAGTCTTATGTATGTAGTCTTTTGACTCCCATTTGGCCACACAAGAATGAAAACAGGCCTTGAACCTGGAGCATCTCCTTCCCAAGCATAATGTCCTCTCAGACTGTGCTGGACTTAACGGCTTGAGTGAGCATATCTTTCCCCATTTTAGACCTGACCAATTCTCCTTTGTTTAGCGTAAAGCATTTGCATCCTGTGGCACCTGGCAAACCACACTGCTATTTCTATCCTATGGGGAGGGTCCAATGATTCTCACATCATTCAATGAGAGCAAATCAATTGCCTTGCATCAGCCATACAAATATATACATAAATATGAATGATCTAAATACCTCAAGGGGCTTCCCTGGTGGCTCAGTTGGTAAAGAATCTGCCAGCAATTCAGGAGATCAGATTTCAATCCCTGGGCACTGAAAATCCCTTGGAGAAGGAAATGGCAACCAGCTCCAGTATTCTTGCTTGTGAATTCCAATGGACAGAGAAGCCTGGAGGGCTACAGTCCATGGGGTCATAAAAGTTGGTCACGACTTTGTGACTAAACCATCACCACAATACATCAATTAACAGAAAATTTCATATATCCATTGTCTCCCAAGCCCCCCTCCCATCCAGGCTGGCACATAACACTGAGTAGAGTTGATGTGCTATACAACAGGTTTTTGTTGGTTACCCATTTTAAATACAGCAGTGTGTACATAACCTTCCCAACATGTGCATGAATGGTTAAGTCCCTTTACTGTTCACACGATCACAAGACTGTGAATCAATTATACCCCAGCACAAAATGTTTTTTGTGTTAAAATAAAATAAAATAAAATACTGGGAAAGATTTCACTATGAATGACAGTCACATGACAAAACCAAGTAGCACTAGATCATCCAAGATATCATCTCATCTGATATGGTATAGAAGTTCTAAAAGTAATGCATATAAAATTAAGGACATAACAGAAGAAATAATAGTACAAGAAAAAAATCATTTTAAACAATGAAAGAAAATTTTGAAAAATAAAACAAAAGGAATTGTGATGTTGAAAAAAAAGAAATTTTCAGATTAATTGAAAAAACAAGTTCCAGTTCTATGCTGTCTATAAGACATCCACTTTAAATGTAAAGACACAGATAAATTAACAGTAAAAGTATGGAAAATGATATACCTTCTTACCACTAGCCAAATAAGGCTGCAATAGCTATGTTAATATCAGATAACAGAGTAAGAAATGTGATCATAAGTAAAGAAAGAAAACACAAGAGATGTGGGTTTGATCGCTAGATTGAGAAGATTCCCTGGAGTAGAGTGACAACCCACCCCAGTATTCCAGTCTGGAAAAATCCCATGGACAGAGGAGCCTGGCAGGCTACAGTCCATGGGATCATAAAGAGTCCCACATGACTAAACAACTGAGCACAAGGACAGGGAACCAAGGCCTTGTATTCAAAATGGAGACAGGGCATCTTTAGTTACCACAGTGAAATGTATAGATTGATCATAACCTTGACCATGAAATCTGAGGGCCAAGTTGAAGATAGATATCAAAGAATCAGTAGCTAATGTCATGCCCAGGTAACCAAAGCATGGCATACGAAGTTAGGGACAATTAAAAGTCTGTCATGATTTAGTTCAGAAACACAAAACATACCAATTTGTCCTTTCACATGGTGTTCAGCATGGTTTTCACAGGCAGATACACTGTATTAATGGATCACATTAACAGAAACCTGAACTACATAGTTACTCAAAAAATGAGTTAGAGCCTCCCATCCAGGCTGGCACATAACACTGAGTAGAGTTGATGTGCTATACAACAGGTTTTTGTTGGTTACCCATTTTAAATACAGCAGTGTGTACATAACCTTCCCAACATGTGCATGAATGGTTAAGTCCCTTTACTGTTCACACGATCACAAGACTGTGAATCAATTATACCCCAGCACAAAATGTTTTTTGTGTTAAAATAAAATAAAATAAAATACTGGGAAAGATTTCACTATGAATGACAGTCACATGACAAAACCAAGTAGCACTAGATCATCCAAGATATCATCTCATCTGATATGGTATAGAAGTTCTAAAAGTAATGCATATAAAATTAAGGACATAACAGAAGAAATAATAGTACAAGAAAAAAATCATTTTAAACAATGAAAGAAAATTTTGAAAAATAAAACAAAAGGAATTGTGATGTTGAAAAAAGAAATTTTCAGATTAATTAAAAAAACAAGTTCCAGTTCTATGCTGTCTATAAGACATCCACTTTAAATGTAAAGACACAGATAAATTAACAGTAAAAGTATGGAAAATGATATACCTTCTTACCACTAGCCAAATAAGGCTGCAATAGCTATGTTAATATCAGATAACAGAGTAAGAAATGTGATCATAAGTAAAGAAAGAAAACACAAGAGATGTGGGTTTGATCGCTAGATTGAGAAGATTCCCTGGAGTAGAGTGACAACCCACCCCAGTATTCCAGTCTGGAAAAATCCCATGGACAGAGGAGCCTGGCAGGCTACAGTCCATGGGATCATAAAGAGTCCCACATGACTAAACAACTGAGCACAAGGACAGGGAACCAAGGCCTTGTATTCAAAATGGAGACAGGGCATCTTTAGTTACCACAGTGAAATGTATAGATTGATCATAACCTTGACCATGAAATCTGAGGGCCAAGTTGAAGATAGATATCAAAGAATCAGTAGCTAATGTCATGCCCAGGTAACCAAAGCATGGCATACGAAGTTAGGGACAATTAAAAGTCTGTCATGATTTAGTTCAGAAACACAAAACATACCAATTTGTCCTTTCACATGGTGTTCAGCATGGTTTTCACAGGCAGATACACTGTATTAATGGATCACATTAACAGAAACCTGAACTACATAGTTACTCAAAAAAATGATGGATGTTATTCCTTACTTCCTGTGGGAAGGGCCACTGTTTCTCTTCAAGCTTCATCTCCCATTTTCTCTTGACTGGTTTCCTGTTACCTCATTTTTCCAGTTTGAAAACACAGGACCTACCCTGGTCTCTTGACTTCGGTAAGTATTGCTGATGCTTCTCAGTGTGGTCTCACAGCCGCCATCCTGACAAACCCTCTATCTATCACAGTAAATTAAGGTCACTATATGGTCACTACTCTCTTGGTCAATGGTTTCTTCTCTTAATCCCTGCTGCATAGAATAATATAAAATAAAAGACACAAATTTCTCTATTGTTCAAGAGGCCAGAATAATTTCCTGACATGTATTCCACTGTAGATGATGGATTCATAATGAAATTTATGAATTATTCTTCTAGCCTACTGTACATCTTATGACTTCATTCTTTCAAATATGAAAACAAGGTCTAATTAAACCAACTGCTTTACTTCTCCCTTCATAAGTCATTTATCTCTGCATTCAAGTTACTCCTTCTCTTATCCACAGAATCCAATCCTATCAGTCTTAAAAGCCATGCTTATCCCCCTTCATGCAGAAGACAGAAGGAACTGATTCCCTGGGTCCCTTTAGATTCTGTCTACACTGATCTCCTGAAGCAAATCCTATCACCTTTGTCAGTTACATTGTGTTATTTATTTCATTTCATTCCATCTAACTGTGTCTTGTGTGTACTCTTGTCTCCACAACTAACATATTATGGAAATAAAATTTTAATAGGTTATTGCTACATATAAAATGCATCCCACAAGGCAAAAGATATTTGCTTTGGAGTCTCAAAAGCTATAACAAACATAATACAAATTTTCTATAAGTATAAAGTATCTCCTACCACTAATTACATTTTATTTTTTATATCATACAATTTACAAAAATTCATGCCAGAAAAAAATTTTTAATTATCCTAATCCTGCCACAGAAAGATAAACATTGTTAGCATGTAGATATATATTCAAGACTCTTGTTCATATATATAAATATTTCTTCATATATAAATATTTTATAACTTGCTTTTCTTATTAAAAATATATTGCTAGTATCATTTAAAACCAATATATATGTACTTATTACATTCACTTTCAATTGCTTTATAGTATTTAATTGTATGGATTACCATAATGAATTCACTAAACCCATATTATTGCACATTTAACCTATGTCCTGTTCTTCTGTAACATTAACAATACTATAAAGAACATCTCTATAAATGCATCCTTGATCAGTGGTGGGATTATTTCCAGAGAAAAATTTACTAAAAGTGGAATTACTAAAACAAAAATAACACACATTGAAGGGTTCGTGATACATAGTAACAATTTCTTTTCAGAAAAATTTGTGCCAATTTGCATTTTATTAACTGTAGATAAAAGTGTTCATTGTCACCACATTTTCACTAATAATGAATGTTATTCTTTTAAAAACATCTCATTAGCCTTTTATGTCATATCTTGGTCCACTAGTATACATTTCTGAAAGTCATTACTAGGATTAAGATTTGACTTTAAGTCACTACCCACTTCCCACCTAAGCCTTCAACTTGAACTTGGAAAGATAGTTTTTGGAAATTTTATTCAGATGATTTTACACAGATCTCCTTCCCTCCATCTCCATTGCTACCTCACTGTTTAAAGCCACCATCACCTAAGCCATTGGGACAACTCTTTCAAAAATTTCCTGAGGGGCCTTGCTTTATGTTCCTACCTACCTATATAGCCCATCCATTGGACTGCTGCCACAGAAATCCTTCTATAATACAAACAGCACATATCAGGTCATAGCATTGTGCTCCCTGCCCCAACAACTTTCTGTATCAACAACAAAAGAAGTTAAATGCCCTTCCTAGAACCTATAAAATCTTACTTGTTGACCTTACTTGGACCTCTGACTTGGGGGTGAATCCAAACTTCAAGGAACCCAAAGTTTATGCTCTTCGATGGACCCAATTCAAGAAAAATAATACAAAATTCAATTCAAGGTCTTACAAGAACTGATGCAAATTGGGGGGCCCTGAAGCTTACACTTTGCTACCCTGTGGTAAAGTTGCATCAGCTTGGACCTCACATCTTGGAACTCTTTCTCTGCTTCACTCCTCTTCAGCCACACTGGACCTCTTTGATTCTTCTTGGCACTTGCATTTGTTATTGCTTCTGCTTGAAATGCTGTTCCTCTAAATTTTCTTGTGGTTGATTCCTTCCTTATAGTCCTCTATCAGTATCTGAAAGCATCTTGTTTGTTTATTCATTGATTTGTGGACAATGTCTCCCCTCACTAGACCTCAGGAGAGAAAAGATTGTGTTTATACTGTTGCCTTTGTGATCTTTAGTGCCTCAAAAATGTGAGACACATTATACATGTCCAGAAAATATTTGTAAACTAAATGAGTAAAAGAGTAGATGGATGGATGAATTAATTATAGTCTAGGTATGTAGATATCTGCCTCAGATCTGGCACTATTTCTATTATATCTTTTAGAAATTTCTCAAAATATCTAGCTCATTGATGGCAGCTTTACCTTTTCATCCCCACTGATATAATCTATATGGGTATTTTTTCCTTTTTTTCTACTTCTGTTGATTGTGTTAGGAATTTAGGAAAGGAGAGAATTAAACATGGGAATGCAAATAATTATTGCTAACTAGAAAATTCTTGTAAAATTCCAAAATTTTCCATTTTTAACTTTAACAAGTTAGATTATAGGCTTGATGTAACAGTCTATAAACAACTTTTAATGGCAAATTTATTAGGACAGTTATACTTCAAGAAAATTAACATCTACCATGATACAGCACTTGTTCTAATCATTTGATTCCTTCAAAATTAACCCTTAATTTCCCTCCAAAAATATGTTTTTGTCAAACAATTTGTATTTGTAAGTAAACTCCTAATAAAATAATGGCAGATTAAATAAATTGTTTCACCTCAGTTACTAGACATCTCTAAACAGTGCTTAAATTCAAATTTAACATCAGTAGGACCAAAGTTAAAGGATCAAAGAGTTAGGGTTGATGCAGATCAAAATTGCATTTGCCAAAATGACCACTGACCTATATTCCTATTCCTGTTAATACAAGGAACCCAAAGTTTATGCTCTTCGATGGACCCAATTCAAGAAAAATAATACAAAATTCAATTCAAGGTCTTACAAGAACTGATGCAAATTGGGGGGCCCTGAAGCTTACACTTTGCTACCCTGTGGTAAAGTTGCATCAGCTTGGACCTCACATCTTGGAACTCTTTCTCTGCTTCACTCCTCTTCAGCCACACTGGACCTCTTTGATTCTTCTTGGCACTTGCATTTGTTATTGCTTCTGCTTGAAATGCTGTTCCTCTAAATTTTCTTGTGGTTGATTCCTTCCTTATAGTCCTCTATCAGTATCTGAAAGCATCTTGTTTGTTTATTCATTGATTTGTGGACAATGTCTCCCCTCACTAGACCTCAGGAGAGAAAAGATTGTGTTTATACTGTTGCCTTTGTGATCTTTAGTGCCTCAAAAATGTGAGACACATTATACATGTCCAGAAAATATTTGTAAACTAAATGAGTAAAAGAGTAGATGGATGGATGAATTAATTATAGTCTAGGTATGTAGATATCTGCCTCAGATCTGGCACTATTTCTATTATATCTTTTAGAAATTTCTCAAAATATCTAGCTCATTGATGGCAGCTTTACCTTTTCATCCCCACTGATATAATCTATATGGGTATTTTTTCCTTTTTTTCTACTTCTGTTGATTGTGTTAGGAATTTAGGAAAGGAGAGAATTAAACATGGGAATGCAAATAATTATTGCTAACTAGAAAATTCTTGTAAAATTCCAAAATTTTCCATTTTTAACTTTAACAAGTTAGATTATAGGCTTGATGTAACAGTCTATAAACAACTTTTAATGGCAAATTTATTAGGACAGTTATACTTCAAGAAAATTAACATCTACCATGATACAGCACTTGTTCTAATCATTTGATTCCTTCAAAATTAACCCTTAATTTCCCTCCAAAAATATGTTTTTGTCAAACAATTTGTATTTGTAAGTAAACTCCTAATAAAATAATGGCAGATTAAATAAATTGTTTCACCTCAGTTACTAGACATCTCTAAACAGTGCTTAAATTCAAATTTAACATCAGTAGGACCAAAGTTAAAGGATCAAAGAGTTAGGGTTGATGCAGATCAAAATTGCATTTGCCAAAATGACCACTGACCTATATTCCTATTCCCTGTTAATACTTCCTATTTATTTTTGAGTTATTACATGGATCAATCACCTTCCTCATTCTACAACTCCAGGAATGTGATTTATCATTCATAAACTCAGATTTGCAAACATACAGAACTGTCTATAAAGGTGATTTCTGCAAAAGGTACATATATATCTCCTTCATGACATTGGTCAGTAAATGTTCTATCAATGACGAGGCCTCATTCTGGTTAACAGAGGACATCATTAAACTTTTCATATCTGGCAGCTATCTTTAACTTCCCAAGACCTAAAACTGATGCATTTGTATAATGTAGATATCCTAAATATTGATCACTTTGTAAAAGTCCATTTACAGTTAATTTCTATTTATGCTGAGTTCCTAATTGTTTGCTATATTGTTGGTTCCCAAAAGACTTCCTGGCATAAACAAGAGACCAAGAATAAGATTTTATTGACCTTTTCTCATTTTCTCTCAAAGGCAGAAGATAGCCCCTAATGCCATATATCTCTGTTATAAAGTCTCAAACTCATAAACTTAACATCATCATGAAGCACACACCACATCTTTGTATATGAAGAGTTTTCTGATATGCCCTTAAATATTTTCTAACCTCTTTGTGTCCATCATTTTCTGTATTTGAAAATCACCCATGGAGATTTTGTTGTCTGCTGTTAACAGCGATTTCTTAAGACTGACTACAGACTCAATGAATCAGAATCTCCACGTGGCAGTTCAGTCATTCATATATTTAAGCTCCACAATAATTCAAATAAGCCAAAATCAAGAATCAGCATTAAATAACAAGTATTTACAAACAACTCCTCCTCTCAACACACTACTCGGTAAACAGTATGGGAAGTTTTGATCACAACTCACTTCCTCGCCAGCCAACTAAGTAAACAGCTTCAAAGTATTGTTATGGAGTCATTCATCCCCTGACTTTCCTGTCCTTTTACATCTCAGTGTTTTGCCCACCATTCACTAAATGACAAATTCCTAGGAATTTCTCCTTTATGTATATTCTAACAGCGTGTTAATCTCAGTAGGACCAAAGTTAAAGGATCAAAGAGTTAGGGTTGATGCAGATCAAAATTGCATTTGCCAAAATGACCACTGACCTATATTCCTATTCCTGTTAATACTTCCTATTTATTTTTGAGTTATTACATGGATCAATCACCTTCCTCATTCTACAACTCCAGGAATGTGATTTATCATTCATAAACTCAGATTTGCAAACATACAGAACTGTCTATAAAGGTGATTTCTGCAAAAGGTACATATATATCTCCTTCATGACATTGGTCAGTAAATGTTCTATCAATGACGAGGCCTCATTCTGGTTAACAGAGGACATCATTAAACTTTTCATATCTGGCAGCTATCTTTAACTTCCCAAGACCTAAAACTGATGCATTTGTATAATGTAGATATCCTAAATATTGATCACTTTGTAAAAGTCCATTTACAGTTAATTTCTATTTATGCTGAGTTCCTAATTGTTTGCTATATTGTTGGTTCCCAAAAGACTTCCTGGCATAAACAAGAGACCAAGAATAAGATTTTATTGACCTTTTCTCATTTTCTCTCAAAGGCAGAAGATAGCCCCTAATGCCATATATCTCTGTTATAAAGTCTCAAACTCATAAACTTAACATCATCATGAAGCACACACCACATCTTTGTATATGAAGAGTTTTCTGATATGCCCTTAAATATTTTCTAACCTCTTTGTGTCCATCATTTTCTGTATTTGAAAATCACCCATGGAGATTTTGTTGTCTGCTGTTAACAGCGATTTCTTAAGACTGACTACAGACTCAATGAATCAGAATCTCCACGTGGCAGTTCAGTCATTCATATATTTAAGCTCCACAATAATTCAAATAAGCCAAAATCAAGAATCAGCATTAAATAACAAGTATTTACAAACAACTCCTCCCTCTCAACACACTACTCGGTAAACAGTATGGGAAGTTTTGATCACAACTCACTTCCTCGCCAGCCAACTAAGTAAACAGCTTCAAAGTATTGTTATGGAGTCATTCATCCCCTGACTTTCCTGTCCTTTTACATCTCAGTGTTTTGCCCACCATTCACTAAATGACAAATTCCTAGGAATTTCTCCTTTATGTATATTTACATAACAGCCCACTCTTTCTCTCTGCTGCTAGGCTACCGTGTCTTCTTATGGGTACTCCAGAATTTATTGCAACACATTATCTAGATACTGTGTTTAACTGCAGAAGATGCGTACGAAACTATATGCCTCTTTGGTATATCTACAGTACTGGATACTTGGCAGAAACGCTGTAAAAATACTGAAAACAAATCCTCACTTGGCTCAGATGATAAAGAACTCGCCTGCAATGTGGGAGACCTGGTTTGATCTCTGGGTTGGAAGATCCCTTGGAGGAAGGCACAGCAACCCACTCCAGTATTCTTGCCTGGAGAGTCCCCATGGATAAAGGAGCATGGCAGGCTGCAGTCCACGGGGTCGCAAAAAGTTGGACACGACTGAGTGAATAAAGAGTTGGACACGACTGAGTGAATAAGCACAGACATGGACTCTGATATGTAGACCTTAAACTTCAAGAAACCTTTGATTGACAAATAGTTAATAAGATGGATGGCTTTGTAACTTTTCTCTGTGCCTTCATTTTTAAAGGTTTGTGCAGGTGGTTGGGACATATTTAAATAAATTATGTTCTGACTAATCAATGTTTATACAAAGTTTACACAACAGCTTTACTTGATTCAAAATTAATTACCTGAACTATTCAAACAGAAGGCATTGTCATAATGTTAATGGTTTCCTAGTCAAAGTGTGAAGATCTAGCTCCTGGCCAAAATAAGATAGTTAGGAGCAACTCTGAGATTAAAATGACAGTGGATTTCTCCTCTAGCTTAAATATTCTGAAAATTACTGACTCCATTATCCAAGGTTAACGCCAGATTTATTAGGCATCAATGTTCACTCCATTTTTCACTTAAATCTCTTCTCTGACTGAAGGCACTCTGTGATAAATGTATTCATTATTCAATAGTTGAAAGAGGAGTCATGACTTAGAACTTGAAGAGGAAGAACATGAAAAGGCCATATTTCTTGAGCTATGTCAGCTTTAGTATGGCTACATTAGCAGAATTTATAGATTAATTTGAGATTTACTTTCCCTGAATGCAATGATTAATGCTAAATATAAACTTCAAGTTACCATAAGTGAATGTAATTCTCTATCAACAAAGAGATATGTTTTAACTAAATTGATGATCTGAGATAATTCAGTGTTAACTAATAGATAGATGGTGACCTTACACTCCTTTGATTTTTCATTTAACTGTGTGATGGACTTCTTTTACACTCAGAAGATGCGTACGAAACTATATGCCTCTTTGGTATATCTACAGTACTGGATACTTGGCAGAAACGCTGTAAAAATACTGAAAACAAATCCTCACTTGGCTCAGATGATAAAGAACTCGCCTGCAATGTGGGAGACCTGGTTTGATCTCTGGGTTGGAAGATCCCTTGGAGGAAGGCACAGCAACCCACTCCAGTATTCTTGCCTGGAGAGTCCCCATGGATAAAGGAGCATGGCAGGCTGCAGTCCACGGGGTCGCAAAAAGTTGGACACGACTGAGTGAATAAAGAGTTGGACACGACTGAGTGAATAAGCACAGACATGGACTCTGATATGTAGACCTTAAACTTCAAGAAACCTTTGATTGACAAATAGTTAATAAGATGGATGGCTTTGTAACTTTTCTCTGTGCCTTCATTTTTAAAGGTTTGTGCAGGTGGTTGGGACATATTTAAATAAATTATGTTCTGACTAATCAATGTTTATACAAAGTTTACACAACAGCTTTACTTGATTCAAAATTAATTACCTGAACTATTCAAACAGAAGGCATTGTCATAATGTTAATGGTTTCCTAGTCAAAGTGTGAAGATCTAGCTCCTGGCCAAAATAAGATAGTTAGGAGCAACTCTGAGATTAAAATGACAGTGGATTTCTCCTCTAGCTTAAATATTCTGAAAATTACTGACTCCATTATCCAAGGTTAACGCCAGATTTATTAGGCATCAATGTTCACTCCATTTTTCACTTAAATCTCTTCTCTGACTGAAGGCACTCTGTGATAAATGTATTCATTATTCAATAGTTGAAAGAGGAGTCATGACTTAGAACTTGAAGAGGAAGAACATGAAAAGGCCATATTTCTTGAGCTATGTCAGCTTTAGTATGGCTACATTAGCAGAATTTATAGATTAATTTGAGATTTACTTTCCCTGAATGCAATGATTAATGCTAAATATAAACTTCAAGTTACCATAAGTGAATGTAATTCTCTATCAACAAAGAGATATGTTTTAACTAAATTGATGATCTGAGATAATTCAGTGTTAACTAATAGATAGATGGTGACCTTACACTCCTTTGATTTTTCATTTAACTGTGTAGACAGGAGAAGCTGATGGAAGACACAGCAGGCTTCTTTGCACACAAGCACTACTAGTTTTTTCTTTTTGAGAACATAAAAGGTCTGTCTCTTAATGCCTCTCCATCATTAGATTGGTAGATATGTTTCTTTTTGGGGGGTTTCAATGTTCTGTGAGCAGAGAACTAGAATCTCTAGCCAGCCACGTAAACTTAGGATAATCACTTAAATTCTCTGTACTTGCTCTGCATCTGTAGAAAGGCATATTTATTTGGAAACTTTTCCACTTCTATACCTCTGGGATGACATAAGAATTATATGGCATTCTAATGGTAAGGCTCCTGGAATAGCTAACAAGCATGACAAAAGCAAGGTGGAGTTTATGACATTTTTATTCTTAGACTCTTCCTCAATGCATGCACTACCTCTTCAGTAGCCATCAAAGTAATACAAATAGTTTCCTTTCTAAAATATAAGATCACATACCCATCCACTAAGTTCAGAGTTGCTCAACTCTGGTGTTATTTATTTTTAGGTCCATGTTTGGTTGTAGGGACTGTCCTGCCTAGCAGAATGATTGGCCTCTACCTATTAGATGATAATACCATGATAATAAATGATGTCTTCAAATAATGCCAAGTATCACGTTGGGGTAGGGAAAGTGAATCCCCCTCAGGGAGGTTCATTCTCCATCAGTTGAAAACCACTGATCTATCCTGATACATGTAAAAATTACTGATACAATAAAAATTACTTTCTTAAAGTATACCAGACTTTATAAGATATGCTTAAGTATGTCAAACACTAAATATTTATATACATGCATGGACTAGTCATGTCTAATCCTTTGTGGACCTATGCACAGGCTCACGAGTTGCACTCCAAGGGCTCAGTAGCTGTGGTTCCCGACTGAAGGCACTCTGTGATAAATGTATTCATTATTCAATAGTTGAAAGAGGAGTCATGACTTAGAACTTGAAGAGGAAGAACATGAAAAGGCCATATTTCTTGAGCTATGTCAGCTTTAGTATGGCTACATTAGCAGAATTTATAGATTAATTTGAGATTTACTTTCCCTGAATGCAATGATTAATGCTAAATATAAACTTCAAGTTACCATAAGTGAATGTAATTCTCTATCAACAAAGAGATATGTTTTAACTAAATTGATGATCTGAGATAATTCAGTGTTAACTAATAGATAGATGGTGACCTTACACTCCTTTGATTTTTCATTTAACTGTGTAGACAGGAGAAGCTGATGGAAGACACAGCAGGCTTCTTTGCACACAAGCACTACTAGTTTTTTCTTTTTGAGAACATAAAAGGTCTGTCTCTTAATGCCTCTCCATCATTAGATTGGTAGATATGTTTCTTTTTGGGGGGTTTCAATGTTCTGTGAGCAGAGAACTAGAATCTCTAGCCAGCCACGTAAACTTAGGATAATCACTTAAATTCTCTGTACTTGCTCTGCATCTGTAGAAAGGCATATTTATTTGGAAACTTTTCCACTTCTATACCTCTGGGATGACATAAGAATTATATGGCATTCTAATGGTAAGGCTCCTGGAATAGCTAACAAGCATGACAAAAGCAAGGTGGAGTTTATGACATTTTTATTCTTAGACTCTTCCTCAATGCATGCACTACCTCTTCAGTAGCCATCAAAGTAATACAAATAGTTTCCTTTCTAAAATATAAGATCACATACCCATCCACTAAGTTCAGAGTTGCTCAACTCTGGTGTTATTTATTTTTAGGTCCATGTTTGGTTGTAGGGACTGTCCTGCCTAGCAGAATGATTGGCCTCTACCTATTAGATGATAATACCATGATAATAAATGATGTCTTCAAATAATGCCAAGTATCACGTTGGGGTAGGGAAAGTGAATCCCCCTCAGGGAGGTTCATTCTCCATCAGTTGAAAACCACTGATCTATCCTGATACATGTAAAAATTACTGATACAATAAAAATTACTTTCTTAAAGTATACCAGACTTTATAAGATATGCTTAAGTATGTCAAACACTAAATATTTATATACATGCATGGATACTCAGTCATGTCTAATCCTTTGTGGACCTATGCACAGGCTCACGAGTTGCACTCCAAGGGCTCAGTAGCTGTGGTTCCCTGGCTCCAGAGTACGGGCTCAACAGTTGTGGTGCACAAGTGTAGTTGCTCAACAACATGTAGGATCCTCCCAGACCAGACTGAACCCACGTCTCCTGGCTTGGCAGGCAGATTCTTTACCACTGAGCCGCCAAGTGTATGTGAAGTCCCTTCAGTCATGTCTGACTCTTTATGACCCTATGGACTGTAGCCCACCAGGCTGCTCTGTCCAAGGGATTCTCCAGGCAAGAATACTGGGTTGGGCTGCCATGCCCTCCTCCAGGGAACCTTCCCAACCCAGGGATCCAACCACCATTACCTGCATCTCCTGCATTGCAGGTGGATACATTACAGCTGAGCCACCAGGGATGCCCTTTAGCCAGTGAGATTTACTGAGATGTGGAAGAGATGTTAGGATCACTCCAAAGTTTCTAGTATGAGCAACTAGAATATCCAAATATGATCAGATACCACATCATCAAAGCTTAAATGGCAAACTATAAACAGATAATTAGGTCAATTTGAGATTAATCTTTTTCCTAAATTGCTAAAGCAAAAAATTTAATGCTATTAGATAATACCAATCAAGTGTGTGTGCATGTTTGGAATGATCAAAGCTTAATTATACAACAATGAAGAATGAGAAAAATGTCCCAGACTGTCAACAGTCTGAATTGCAATCAGCTCTTAAAGTTCTCATTATTTAATGATACTTTGCAATGACTCAGGTCCAAGAAAAAAACATATAATTTCCTCACATTTTATGGTTTTCATTACTATTGTTTTGGCAGCTCAACCATCCCAGCCACGCGGTTCCTCTGCAGGGGCATAGGAGTGGTGGTGGTGTGGTCCACTTGAAAACCATCACAAACAAAAGGAGCAATAAGGTACTCCACCTCACTAGAACCAGAGATTAGTAAGAGAGAGCAAGAGAGAATGAGCCCCTAGTCCAGTGGAGGTTATCCAGTATGTACTCTCTGTTTCATTGATACATGTAAAATTACTGATACAATAAAAATTACTTTCTTAAAGTATACCAGACTTTATAAGATATGCTTAAGTATGTCAAACACTAAATATTTATATACATGCATGGATACTCAGTCATGTCTAATCCTTTGTGGACCTATGCACAGGCTCACGAGTTGCACTCCAAGGGCTCAGTAGCTGTGGTTCCCTGGCTCCAGCGTACGGGCTCAACAGGTGTTGTGCACAAGTGTCGTTGCTCAACAACATGTAGGATCCTCCCAGACCAGACTGAACCCACGTCTCCTGGCTTGGCAGGCAGATTCTTTACCACTGAGCCGCCAAGTGTATGTGAAGTCCCTTCAGTCATGTCTGACTCTTTATGACCCTATGGACTGTAGCCCACCAGGCTGCTCTGTCCAAGGGATTCTCCAGGCAAGAATACTGGGTTGGGCTGCCATGCCCTCCTCCAGGGAACCTTCCCAACCCAGGGATCCAACCACCATTACCTGCATCTCCTGCATTGCAGGTGGATACATTACAGCTGAGCCACCAGGGATGCCCTTTAGCCAGTGAGATTTACTGAGATGTGGAAGAGATGTTAGGATCACTCCAAAGTTTCTAGTATGAGCAACTAGAATATCCAAATATGATCAGATACCACATCATCAAAGCTTAAATGGCAAACTATAAACAGATAATTAGGTCAATTTGAGATTAATCTTTTTCCTAAATTGCTAAAGCAAAAAATTTAATGCTATTAGATAATACCAATCAAGTGTGTGTGCATGTTTGGAATGATCAAAGCTTAATTATACAACAATGAAGAATGAGAAAAATGTCCCAGACTGTCAACAGTCTGAATTGCAATCAGCTCTTAAAGTTCTCATTATTTAATGATACTTTGCAATGACTCAGGTCCAAGAAAAAAACATATAATTTCCTCACATTTTATGGTTTTCATTACTATTGTTTTGGCAGCTCAACCATCCCAGCCACGCGGTTCCTCTGCAGGGGCATAGGAGTGGTGGTGGTGTGGTCCACTTGAAAACCATCACAAACAAAAGGAGCAATAAGGTACTCCACCTCACTAGAACCAGAGATTAGTAAGAGAGAGCAAGAGAGAGAATGAGCCTCACTTCAGAGTCAGGCAAAAGCAAAGCAATACATGGAGGTTATCCAGTATGTACTCTCTTCTGTTTCATATGATTAAAAAGACAGAATATTACATGTAACATGAGATATAATTTTTCTCCCTGCTGTATAGCTGCAAAATGAATGACTGATACAATCACATCTTATGCATTGAATAAAGACTAAATATTTTTTGTTGAATAGGTTGTATGCTTGCTCAGTCACTTTAGTCATATCCAACTCTTTTTGACTCTATGGACTGTAGTCCACCAGGCTTCTCTGTCCATGAGATTTCCCATGCAAGAATACCGAGTGTGTTGTCATGCTCTCCTCCAGCGGGCTCTTCCCAACCCAGGGATCAAACCTGTATCTCCTGCATTACACACTGAGTCACCTGGGAAGTCCAAGTAGGTACTAGAGAACAGACATAAGTACCTTCATATATTTTGTTTAATCTTAGCACCAGATTAGGGAAGAACTAGTGATAATATGGGAAGTAAGCTTGAATATGAGAGATCTTTGGCCAGAGGACATTAATTTAATCGTGGTATTCCAGACAGAATAAAGTAGTAGGGGAGAAATGAGAGAAAAGCAGAGGGAACAGAAATTTCACAAATTACAAAGTAAAAATAATTACCCACCCATGTTGGTATGAAATAAAACCTAGAATGAGAAGGTGGGAAATTAAAATATGTATATAGTAATACATACATAAATTTAACATATATATATATATATATATAAGTATATACTATATATAAATATCTTCATACAGATAGAGAAAAGGCACATGAGAAAGATAAAAATAAAAGAATAGGAGTTAGCAATGGAGGATGTTGGAGAAAATCAGTGAAATAAACCAGGCATCAGCCATACCTTGAACCTAATTTACTACAAACCCACATTCTCTAGCATCAGCTGATGACTCCATGAGCTGGACAACTGAACAACTCCTCTTTTATAAAGTCGTTAGGGCAATTGTAGTTGCCTTAACCATTCGAGACCTTATTTACTCTGCTGAAGTCATTGTTCACACTCCTATCACCTGTTACTTTTCTTCTTGCATTAAAAAAATAAAAAAACAAAAATCAGCTACAAATACCCTCCTGTTTGTCAAAGTACCAATAATTGACTACTACAGACTTTTAGAAAGGCAATGGTAAAGTGAAGGAATCAGCAACTGCCAGCCTTAGAATGTACTCAATCTTTGATTTCTCAATCCCTTGATTTTGGATCATGCCAAAAATAGTGGAGAAGCAAGAAAGAGAGAGAGGCTAGGAGGAGCAAGGAAAAATGTTCACATGTTCCATAGTTTAAGGTGAGCATAAGCTCAAAGGTGACTTTCACCAAGCACTGCTGCAGCCTCCAACTCCATTCACTTTTACCTGGCCTTTTGTCTGGCTCCCAGTTAACTGACATGCTTCCATTTTGCCTGTTCACCTGGAGCCTCCATCTAGCCATGTAACTCTCGAATGAAACCATACAACCTCTCCCTTCCTCCCCAAGGCTGGATTGTATCTCTGCCTTTTCACACATTCTCCCTTACCCTCACGCATCACAGAATATCTCCACCTCAAAATCTACCCTTTCGACCTCTTGCCTTTGTCGAGACTTCAATTATTTCTTATTTCACCAGAATCTTCAGTTCTTCTTGCCTTCAATCTTCCCTCATTATTTCCATTTCCTTAGTCACTATTGAAGTATGAATAGGAGAGATCTTTGGCCAGAGGACATTAATTTAATCGTGGTATTCCAGACAGAATAAAGTAGTAGGGGAGAAATGAGAGAAAAGCAGAGGGAACAGAAATTTCACAAATTACAAAGTAAAAATAATTACCCACCCATGTTGGTATGAAATAAAACCTAGAATGAGAAGGTGGGAAATTAAAATATGTATATAGTAATACATACATAAATTTAACATATATATATATATATATATAAGTATATACTATATATAAATATCTTCATACAGATAGAGAAAAGGCACATGAGAAAGATAAAAATAAAAGAATAGGAGTTAGCAATGGAGGATGTTGGAGAAAATCAGTGAAATAAACCAGGCATCAGCCATACCTTGAACCTAATTTACTACAAACCCACATTCTCTAGCATCAGCTGATGACTCCATGAGCTGGACAACTGAACAACTCCTCTTTTATAAAGTCGTTAGGGCAATTGTAGTTGCCTTAACCATTCGAGACCTTATTTACTCTGCTGAAGTCATTGTTCACACTCCTATCACCTGTTACTTTTCTTCTTGCATTAAAAAAATAAAAAAACAAAAATCAGCTACAAATACCCTCCTGTTTGTCAAAGTACCAATAATTGACTACTACAGACTTTTAGAAAGGCAATGGTAAAGTGAAGGAATCAGCAACTGCCAGCCTTAGAATGTACTCAATCTTTGATTTCTCAATCCCTTGATTTTGGATCATGCCAAAAATAGTGGAGAAGCAAGAAAGAGAGAGAGGCTAGGAGGAGCAAGGAAAAATGTTCACATGTTCCATAGTTTAAGGTGAGCATAAGCTCAAAGGTGACTTTCACCAAGCACTGCTGCAGCCTCCAACTCCATTCACTTTTACCTGGCCTTTTGTCTGGCTCCCAGTTAACTGACATGCTTCCATTTTGCCTGTTCACCTGGAGCCTCCATCTAGCCATGTAACTCTCGAATGAAACCATACAACCTCTCCCTTCCTCCCCAAGGCTGGATTGTATCTCTGCCTTTTCACACATTCTCCCTTACCCTCACGCATCACAGAATATCTCCACCTCAAAATCTACCCTTTCGACCTCTTGCCTTTGTCGAGACTTCAATTATTTCTTATTTCACCAGAATCTTCAGTTCTTCTTGCCTTCAATCTTCCCTCATTATTTCCATTTCCTTAGTCACTATTGACATGCATTTGTTTTCTTTTATCTAAAAGGAAAAAAATGTTAATTTCATCTAATCCTTCCCTTTAGTTCTTATAACTACATAACCTCTCCAGGTAGTGTTCCACATGCAGTGACCTCATGGTGTCCCTGTGCCCCCTTATCTCTTATTAGTTGAGCTGGTTTCTTCTTCTTTTCTATTACTGAAATTGAATTCTGTAAATTTATCAAAGACCTTCTGGTTCTTTTTTCCCAGAGTAGCACCTTCTGCTTGTAATTTCCCTGTTTCTAGTCTATTCTATCTCTAGTCTCTAAATGTGGATTTTTCTTTGGCAGTCTGTTTCAGATCCAATCCTCTCTAAGACCTCTTGGCTCCTTCTTTGCAGACCTCTATTATTAATCACTCCCTTATCAGTCCTTCCTCCATCGTCCTAGTCTAAGCCATTCTAGCTGCCAGGGCCACCTAAGTATACTAGAGAACTCTTGAAAAATCTCATGCATCAATACAGAAAGGGTCCTTGCTACTTGCATCTTCTTTTCATCTACCTACATGTATAAACACATAGAAACACTTACTAGAAAAGCATGTTACAGCTAAGATCAGATTCATTGCCTGGAAATAATGTGCATGTATTATAACCACTGAAATATATCATATCACAAGATATTCTATAGTACTGTTGGGTTTCTTTGCATAATGTCACTATGAGTAGCAGTGTCTCTATCAAAGAATATGGAATCCCCTTTCTCAGTTGTCCAAATGATACAACAAAAGTTGTCATTGTATACCATCACTGCTCATCAACTTAGTCAATTTTCTTTTTATTTTGTTCTGGCCTGCTTCCCCACCACGTTTGGCATGATCCAAAATTGAAAGAATGGGGAATAAAAATGGCAAATAGGAGACTTCAGATGGAAGACAGGCAGTGCAATTTTTGAGAGACTAACAGAGAAAACACAATGAAAGAAAAAGATGCCTTAAAGAAAAAAAGTTATTGAAAATCAATTTTCCTGCTTCATAATTTTCCCAAAGACCCAAGGAATAGCCAAAGTTGTGTCGCAAAGGTCTTATAGTAAATTCACTCTATAATACTAAAGCCAGAACAAAACTAAGTCTCTGTAATTGGGCACCAGTGATGGGCTCCAAACTCCTTTTGTATGCCCAGTACCATTCAGAACATACACTGTGTGTCATCTTGACCTGTGTCCATTCCTTACCAGCAGGTTTGTGACCTTGACCAGAATGGAAAAAAATTGGTAGTCTCTTTAGTTATCTAAAGAAACCTTCCTGACAGTGTCCCTGACAGGAAAACGCAAATTTTACACCCAATGTATTACTTATAAGTATTTTATATTGATCAGAATAGACTAAGTACTCTAAACAACCCTGCTGCAGCATGGCAGCCAGGTGCATACAGAATAACAGGTGCGGTGAGAAAATTAAGAAATACAGGGGCTTCCCTGGTGGTCCAGTGGGTAAAGAGTCCACCCTGCAGTGCAAGGCACATCGGTTCGAACCCTGACCCAGCAAGATCCCATATGCCATAGCACGACTGGACGGGTGTGTCCAATTATGAGCCAGTGCTCTGGAGTGCATGCACTCAAGACCGGTGCTTTACAACGAGAGAGGCCACTGCAATGGGAGGCCCACACAGGCCAAAGAACAAAGATGGATGAAAATAAATGAAGACCAATAAAAGAGGTCAAAATTAAAAAAAATAATAATAATAACTCTGTTCTTGTTCTACTAAGCCTACTAAACCTTGAACTGCCTGTTCACGTCCATAATCAGGTCTGTGCTGTGCTATGTGCTATACCACTTCAGTTATCTCTGACTCTATGAAACTCTATGGACTGTAGCACACCAGGCTCCTCTGTCCATGGGATCCTCCAGGCAAGAATACTGGAGTGGGTTGCTATGCCCTCCTCCAGGGGATCTTCTCAACCCAGGGATCAAACCCGTGTCTCTTTCATTGCAGGTGAATTCTTTACCGGCTGAGTTTTACACAGCTAAATAGGAGACTTCAGATGGAAGACAGGCAGTGCAATTTTTGAGAGACTAACAGAGAAAACACAATGAAAGAAAAAGATGCCTTAAAGAAAAAAAGTTATTGAAAATCAATTTTCCTGCTTCATAATTTTCCCAAAGACCCAAGGAATAGCCAAAGTTGTGTCGCAAAGGTCTTATAGTAAATTCACTCTATAATACTAAAGCCAGAACAAAACTAAGTCTCTGTAATTGGGCACCAGTGATGGGCTCCAAACTCCTTTTGTATGCCCAGTACCATTCAGAACATACACTGTGTGTCATCTTGACCTGTGTCCATTCCTTACCAGCAGGTTTGTGACCTTGGCCAGAATGGACAAAAACTGGTCGTCTCTTTAGTTATCTAAAGAAACCTTCCTGACAGTGTCCCTGACAGGAAAACGCAAATTTTACACCCAATGTATTACTTATAAGTATTTTATATTGATCAGAATAGACTAAGTACTCTAAACAACCCTGCTGCAGCATGGCAGCCAGGTGCATACAGAATAACAGGTGCGGTGAGAAAATTAAGAAATACAGGGGCTTCCTGGTGGTCCAGTGGGTAAAGAGTCCACCCTGCAGTGCAAGGCACATCGGTTCGAACCCTGACCCAGCAAGATCCCATATGCCATAGCACGACTGGACGGGTGTGTCCAATTATGAGCCAGTGCTCTGGAGTGCATGCACTCAAGACCGGTGCTTTACAACGAGAGAGGCCACTGCAATGGGAGGCCCACACAGGCCAAAGAACAAAGATGGATGAAAATAAATGAAGACCAATAAAAGAGGTCAAAATTAAAAAAAATAATAATAATAACTCTGTTCTTGTTCTACTAAGCCTACTAAACCTTGAACTGCCTGTTCACGTCCATAATCAGGTCTGTGCTGTGCTATGTGCTATACCACTTCAGTTATCTCTGACTCTATGAAACTCTATGGACTGTAGCACACCAGGCTCCTCTGTCCATGGGATCCTCCAGGCAAGAATACTGGAGTGGGTTGCTATGCCCTCCTCCAGGGGATCTTCTCAACCCAGGGATCAAACCCGTGTCTCTTTCATTGCAGGTGAATTCTTTACCGGCTGAGTTTTACACAGCTGCTTTGTGATATGAACACAGCGGGTTTAGTCATTATTAAAAATAATGGACAGGCAATTATTATCCTAATATCAAAATTAGACAACACTGTATCAAAGACAGAAAATCATATCTTTGCGGGGAGCTGCCCTGTTTCAAGGGGTTTCCTTTAAGGAAACATAGCCCTGGGAGCTGCCCTGGAAACAGGGGCTGATAACAGCATAGCTCGCTGTCCTGCCACCCCAGGTGTTGTGAAGACGTTCCTTAGCTATCATAAAGAACACCTGGAGCCTCTTTACAGGGCTTGAAGGGCATTATGACCCAGAACCATTGTAATAACACACCAGGAGGTAACACCTAGTTTATGATCGACACCTGGCCTAAAGTACGTGTTATGATCAACACCTGGCCTAAACCACGTGTACGCAATTACTTGTTGAAGTATAAAAGGGATGAGCGAATTCAATAAACTTGTCAGCAACTTGTCAGCAACCTGTAGAGTTGTCTGCCTTCTTGCTGTCCCTCTCAACCCCATCTTTTCTGTCCTTCTTTCTTTTCTTAGCCTATCTGCCACTCTCTTCAGGACCTGTTCGACTGCCGGCTGGCCCGGCATATCTTTATGAATATCAACATAAAAATCCTCAAAAAAGACTAGCAAACCAAATTCAGCAACATGTAAAGAAATGATACGCTATTACTAAGTGGGATTTATCCCAAGAATTTCAATCTAAATAAATCTGCTGTCAGAATCTGGGAAAATCTTAGAAGTTGAGAACACAAATGCCCAAATCTGCCATTTTCTAGTGTTTCCTGTTGGAAATATACCCTTTGTGGTTTTCACAGTAAATTAACTAAGATTTAAGAAGTATTTGTTGGAGAGCTTGTTTCCTACCAAGCTACAACCTCATACCTTCCATAAGTCTTTCGAAGCAACCATTTATATACATAATCTTACCAGTAAGTTTTCCCCTGAAAACCTTAAAAAAATAGTGAGATCTTTCCCTTCATTTTGGCACTCTCTATGTATCTTACTCCAGTTTTTTATTTCCCCATAACGCTGATCACTATCTGATACATTATGTATATACATGGCTTTGTCATCCATTTTCTCTCTCTTCCTCTAGAATGTAACCTTCTTCAGGTTTATGACTGTATTGGTTAGATTTTCAGTATGACAAATTACCTCCCCAAATTTAGCACCTTAAAATACAATTACCTATTTAGTCCGTGAGTGTGCACTTTGACAATTTGCAATGAATGAAGCTGGGAGAGTTCTCTGAGGTCAATTGTGCTCACGCTTGTAACTGCAGTCAGCTGTTGAATCCGGTGATATCTGTCTGGTCCACAGTGACTCCTCTCTGCTCCGGGGGATCTCTCAGTCTCCAGAAAGGAAACACAGACTTGTTCCCATAATGCTTGAGCAGGGTTCTGCAAGAACAAGTGAAGAGTCAAGGCCTAATGAGTTCTGTGCACAGCCTGTTATATCACTTCTGTCCTTTTTCATTGGTCAAAGCAAGTCACAAGGCCACTCATACATAAGCAATGAAAAGCCTTCATGGCTTGATGGGAGAAGCTGAAAACAGCAATGAAAAGAGAGGCATGGAAGAGAATAACTGTGGCCATTTGTGTAAACAATCTACCAAAGAGACTTCGCCTTATTTTTAGTTTGCTGTATCGCCAGCTCCTAGAGCAATGCTTAGCCCATAGATGCTCCAGAAATATTAGCTAAATGATTGATCTGCCTCCTCCTGAACCAGAGGCTGTCCCATAAATTAGCCTTTTCCGGTTGCAAATCTTTACAATATAGTATCTGCTTTCAGACACAACATTGTGAACATTTGCAATTAGAATCCTGTTTCTATTAATACTGTTCTTTTAAAATTAAAACCAGCTTTCAAAGTTCACTTTCTCTCTTTTTAGTTCTTGTAAGTCAGACTACTTGCTTCCAGAAACCATGAAGCACATTGTATTTCGCAGAATGCTTCCCCTGCATTGAAACTTGGGGAAGTTTCGAAACACTTCCTTATCAGTCTCCACAGCCAGCCAAATAACAAGATAGGTGAATCCTATCTCTTTCCCTCCCCTCTTTTTCCCAGTAAGTTTTCCCTGAAAACCTTAAAAAATAGTGAGATCTTTCCTGCATTTTGGCACTCTCTATGTATCTTACTCCAGTTTTTTATTTCCCCATAACGCTGATCACTATCTGATACATTATGTATATACATGGCTTTGTCATCCATTTTCTCTCTCTTCCTCTAGAATGTAACCTTCTTCAGGTTTATGACTGTATTGGTTAGATTTTCAGTATGACAAATTACCTCCCCAAATTTAGCACCTTAAAATACAATTACCTATTTAGTCCGTGAGTGTGCACTTTGACAATTTGCAATGAATGAAGCTGGGAGAGTTCTCTGAGGTCAATTGTGCTCACGCTTGTAACTGCAGTCAGCTGTTGAATCCGGTGATATCTGTCTGGTCCACAGTGACTCCTCTCTGCTCCGGGGGATCTCTCAGTCTCCAGAAAGGAAACACAGACTTGTTCCCATAATGCTTGAGCAGGGTTCTGCAAGAACAAGTGAAGAGTCAAGGCCTAATGAGTTCTGTGCACAGCCTGTTATATCACTTCTGTCCTTTTTCATTGGTCAAAGCAAGTCACAAGGCCACTCATACATAAGCAATGAAAAAGCCTTCATGGCTTGATGGGAGAAGCTGAAAACAGCAATGAAAAGAGAGGCATGGAAGAGAATAACTGTGGCCATTTGTGTAAACAATCTACCAAAGAGACTTCGCCTTATTTTTAGTTTGCTGTATCGCCAGCTCCTAGAGCAATGCTTAGCCCATAGATGCTCCAGAAATATTAGCTAAATGATTGATCTGCCTCCTCCTGAACCAGAGGCTGTCCCATAAATTAGCCTTTTCCGGTTGCAAATCTTTACAATATAGTATCTGCTTTCAGACACAACATTGTGAACATTTGCAATTAGAATCCTGTTTCTATTAATACTGTTCTTTTAAAATTAAAACCAGCTTTCAAAGTTCACTTTCTCTCTTTTTAGTTCTTGTAAGTCAGACTACTTGCTTCCAGAAACCATGAAGCACATTGTATTTCGCAGAATGCTTCCCCTGCATTGAAACTTGGGGAAGTTTCGAAACACTTCCTTATCAGTCTCCACAGCCAGCCAAATAACAAGATAGGTGAATCCTATCTCTTTCCCCTCCCCCCTCTTTTTTTTCCTCCCAGTCAATCTACTTCCATTTCCCTCTTCAGAGATGAAACCAGATGAGACATAACAGAAGGACCACTGGCCAATACAAAGCAGCTCCTTGAAATTTTGGCCTGGTGAATTTTGTGAAAGGCTGAGCAGTTCTGCAGGGTTACAGACAGGGAGCTTGAAAATACCTGAGATAGGATTAGATATGGATTTGTCTGCGGACCTGACTCTTTTCCCCATGCGTGCCATTACAAAGTGATTTGAAAAATGAAATTCACTGAATATTCACTCTTATGGACCTAGATTTTCTAGATATATCTAGCTTACGGATAAAACAGGTCTTCCCTGGTGGTCCAGTGGGTAAGGACACTGCCTTGCAGTGCAAGGGGCACCAAATTTCATCAATGCTTATCTCTGTAATATTCTCAAACCTTTCACCTGTCTCTATTCCCAGGTGCACTCCCAAGCATTATAGGCTGGAATATGACAGGAGCCTTCCTGCCTGGAACTGCTCTTCTTTTCAATATCCTCCTAAACATGGCCAGCTCTCCTTCTAAGATGAAGGTATGAGTATGCCATTCCATTCAAAATTTAAACATTAAAAAAAAAAAAAAAAACAGAGCTTCCCTAGTGGTCCAGTGGGTAAAGGACACTGCCTTGCAGTGCAAGGGGCGCCGGTTCCGTCCCTGGCCTGGGAAGATCCCACGTGCCGTGGAGCGGCGGGACTGATGTGTCCAGTTACCGAGCTGGAGCTCTGGAGCACATGCGCCCAGAGCCGGGGCTCTGCGACAACAGAGGCCACCGCGACGGGAAGCCCACACGGGCCAAAGAACAAAGATGAATGAAAATGGACAAATGAAAGACCAATAGAAGTGACCCTCCTGCTCCCCTCCCTCCTCACCGCATCCCCACCAAAATAAATAAATAAATAAGTAAATCTTTAAGGATAAAACAGATCTAATATGATTCCTTTTTTTTTTTTTTTTTGAATTTTGGCCTCTTTTATTGGTCCTTCATTTATTTACTTTCATCAGCCTTAATTCTATGGTCTGTGTGGGCCTCCCATCGCAGTGGCTTCTCTCATGGCAGAGCAGCAGCTCTGGGCGCATGAGCTCCAGAGCACTCGCTACTAATCGGGCACCCCAGTCCAGCTGCTCCGCGGCATTTGTAATCTTCCTGTGCCAGGGATCGAACCAGTACCCCTTGCACTGCAAGGCGGACTCTTTGCCCACTGGACCACCAGGGAAGCCCCTGCTATGATTCTTCATAAGGGACTTGAAGAGCAAACTGGATTGCTGTGTTCTCCACTTGGTCAACTATAAAGACCGAGTCTTCTGGGCTTCAGATATCCCTGCCTAGAATGTGTTTGGGACACGATTCTTGAAAGGCTGCTGTAGTCCCTTGGAAGTGTGCTCTCTCCAAAAAACAATGAACATATTCTACTTTTTTAAAATGCATTAATAATCAGTACAGTCACTGATCCAGGAGCTGGCATTCTTCATATAATCACTCAAATGACAGATTGTTCAAATGCCATACCAAGTGTATCATTATAATTATCAGCAGTTCCCTGCCATCTGGGCTGGGAATTCTTTTTAGTAGAGAACAAAGCTTTTTCACACTTAAGAGGTAAAGCTGAAAAACAAAGACCCATATTCGGAGAAGCAACTCCTGACTTTCCCATTTTCGTCTTTTGCTCACATCTCCTTGGCTGGAATCCTCATCAGTGGACCTCCCTGGTGGTCCAGCGGGTGAGACTCTGCCAATGCGGGTCACATGGGTTGGATCCTCCTTGGATAAACGAAGGCTGTCCACCACGACTACTGACCCTGTGCCCTGCCACAAGAGAAGCCACCACAAGGAGAAGTCCATTAACTGAAACGAAAAGTAGCCCCAGCCCAATTCGTCTAAAGAAAGCCCTTATACAGCAAGGAAGACCCAGCACAGCAAAAAATAAATTAATTAATTCTAAGAAACCAAGTATCTTTCCCCCCGGGGTCTCTGCAGCCTCCACCACTTTGGGGTCTAGTAGCCTGAAGAAAAAAAAAAATCCTGAAAACGCTTTAAAATTAAAAAAAGAAGAAGAGGAAGAAAAAACGGAAGGAAAAAAAGCAAATCCTCTTTGAGAACCCGGGGGGAAGTCACTTCCGCACGCTTCCGGCCTGGCCACCACCGCCGCACCTGGGCGCCTGTGGGTCCCGTGGTGAGCCGCCCGCGCTCCAGCGGCCCCGCGCCGCCGCCCGCCGCCCGTCGGCCCCGCGCCCGCAGCCTCGCGCCCCGCGCCCGCCTCCGCGCACAGGTGTCGGCGCGGCTGCCCTGCGCCGGCCCGGCATGGGAGGCGGCTGCGCTCTGGCCGCCCGGGGCTTGCCTGGTCCGCCGACAAATACTTGGTTTCCCTCTTCCCTGGGCTACTGTAATCTTAAACCCCTGAGAGCCTGAGGCCTCTATTTATAGAGAAACACTCGTTCCGGAGGCCTCTGTGGGCCCTGCTGTGTTGCCTCTGGAAAATTTTTTGTCGTTTGGAAGGGAGTCCCCGTCTTCATTTTTTCCTTTTTTTTTTCTTTGAAATCAGGAGCTTCAGACCAGGACAGCTGAAAATTACAAACTCCCAGGGAGGGCCATAATGTTTCTGAGAGCCTTTTGTCTGCGGTTTGGCAGTCTCCTCTGAGCCTTCCCTGGACTCCTCCTGGCCTCGGGAGAGTCACTGCCACCAGTGAGCTGTGCCTTGGGCCGCGGCTCCCAGCGGAGCGGAACCCCCCTTGTCCTGTGCAGTCCTTCTACAAAGTCCTGGTGGGGCTCGAGGTGGTAAGGCCTGGGGAGATGGAGGCTGCAGGCAGCAGCTACCCGGAGGCCTCCCTGCATGTGGGTGACCTGCAGTCTGACATCACCCAGGACATGCTGTAGGAAGAGTTCAGTCCTGCAGGGCCTGTGCTGCCCAAACGGGTCTGCCGCGACATGCTCACCCGTCACCTCCGGGGTTGTGCCAACATTAACTTCCAGCAGCTGGCTGATGCTGAGCGGGCTTGGATACCATGAACTTTTGATGTAATTAAGGAAAAGCCAGTCCTTATCATGTGGTCTCAGAGGGATCCGTCTTTGAGAAAATCTGGTGTGGAAAACGCCTTCATCAAGAACCTGGACAAATCAATACACAACGAGGCACTTAATGATAAATTTTTTCTGCTTTTGGAAACATTGTGTCCTGCAAGGTGGTGTGTGATAAGAACGGATCTAAGGGCTATGCTTTTGTCCACTTCGAGACCCAGGCAGCTGCCCATAAGGCTACTGCCCAGAAGGCCATCAAGAAGATGAACGGCGTGCTCCTCAAAGACAGCAAAGTTAGATTCAAGTCTCAGTAAGAGCGGCAAGACAAAATTGGAGCCAAAGCCAAGGAGTTCACCCATTTTCGTATCAAAAATTTGGGAAAGGAGTCGATGATACAAGTCTGAAAAGAACTATTTAGCCAGTTTGGTAAGACCCTAAGTGTCAAGGTGTTGAGTGATCCCAGTGGAAACCCAAAGTCTTTGGCTTTGTAAGTTACAAAACACGAGGATGCCACTGAGGCTGTGGAAGACATGAATGGAGAAGAAATCACTGGGAAAGGCATTTTCGTGCCGTGCACAAAAGGGAGTCCCCGTCTTCATTTTTTCCTTTTTTGTTGCTTTGAAATCAGGAGCTTCAGACCAGGACAGCTGAAAATTACAAACTCCCAGGGAGGGCCATAATGTTTCTGAGAGCCTTTTGTCTGCGGTTTGGCAGTCTCCTCTGAGCCTTCCCTGGACTCCTCCTGGCCTCGGGAGAGTCACTGCCACCAGTGAGCTGTGCCTTGGGCCGCGGCTCCCAGCGGAGCGGAACCCCCCTTGTCCTGTGCAGTCCTTCTACAAAGTCCCGGGGGGGCCCGAGCGGGTAAGGCCTGGGGAGATGGAGGCTGCAGGCAGCAGCTACCCGGAGGCCTCCCTGCATGTGGGTGACCTGCAGTCTGACATCACCCAGGACATGCTGTAGGAAGAGTTCAGTCCTGCAGGGCCTGTGCTGCCCAAACGGGTCTGCCGCGACATGCTCACCCGTCACCTCCGGGGTTGTGCCAACATTAACTTCCAGCAGCTGGCTGATGCTGAGCGGGCTTGGATACCATGAACTTTTGATGTAATTAAGGAAAAGCCAGTCCTTATCATGTGGTCTCAGAGGGATCCGTCTTTGAGAAAATCTGGTGTGGAAAACGCCTTCATCAAGAACCTGGACAAATCAATACACAACGAGGCACTTAATGATAAATTTTTCTGCTTTTGGAAACATTGTGTCCTGCAAGGTGGTGTGTGATAAGAACGGATCTAAGGGCTATGCTTTTGTCCACTTCGAGACCCAGGCAGCTGCCCATAAGGCTACTGCCCAGAAGGCCATCAAGAAGATGAACGGCGTGCTCCTCAAAGACAGCAAAGTTAGATTCAAGTCTCAGTAAGAGCGGCAAGACAAAATTGGAGCCAAAGCCAAGGAGTTCACCCATTTTCGTATCAAAAATTTGGGAAAGGAGTCGATGATACAAGTCTGAAAAGAACTATTTAGCCAGTTTGGTAAGACCCTAAGTGTCAAGGTGTTGAGTGATCCCAGTGGGAAACCCAAAGTCTTTGGCTTTGTAAGTTACAAAAAACACGAGGATGCCACTGAGGCTGTGGAAGACATGAATGGAGAAGAAATCACTGGGAAAGGCATTTTCGTCGGCCGTGCACAGAAGAAAGTGGAGCAGCAGGTCGAGTTAAAGGGAAAATTTGAACAGCTGAAACAGGAGAGGATTAGTCGCTATCAGGGTGAATCTGTCACCAGTGCTAAGGTGGTGCTGGAGAATGGGAGGAGCAAAGGGATTGGCTTTGTCTGCTTCTCATCCCCTGAAGAGACAACCAAAGCAGTCGTGGAGATCAGTGGACACATCATGGGCCCCAAGCTGCTGCATGTTACCCTGACCCAGAGAAAGGAAGAGAGAAAGGCTTACCTGACTAACCAGTATATGCAAGGGGTGGCCAGCATGCGGCGCTGCCTGCCAACGCCATCTTGAATCAGTTCCAGCCAGCACCTGGGGGCTACTTCCATGCCAGCAGTACCACGGGCTCAGGGAAGACCTCCATATTACACACCTAACCAGTTAGCACAGAAGAGGCCTAATCCATGCTGGCAGCAAGCTGGGAGACCTTAAGGCTTCCAAGGGATTCAAGTGCTATATGCCAGTCTGAGCCTCATCCAGCTCTTCGCCATCTGCCTTCATCTGGGTCTCAGTGCCCAGACTGCTCAGCTATGGATTTTGATGGGGCTGGTGTCGCCCAGCAAGGACTCACTGACAGCTGCCAGTCTGGAGGTGATCCCAGGGTGCAGAACTTACCATCTAGGACTGCTGTGGCTGCCACTGCTCCTCGGTCTGTCGCACCTTCCAGACAGGCCTCTGGTGCCCGCAGCCCTCACCCTGCCATCCAGCCCCTGCAGGCAATCCAGGCTGCTGTCCACGTGCAGGGCACAAGAGCTGCTGACCGCCTCCATGCTGGCTGCAGCAACCCGCAGCCCCCTCCCCAACAGAAGCAGGTGATGGGTGACCGTTTGTTTCCACTCATCCAGACGATGCACTGGAACCTGGCTGAGAAGATCACGGGATGCTGCTGGAGACTGACAACTCAGAGCTGCTGCACATCTTAGTGTCCCCCGAGTCTCTCCCCTCCAACGAGTATGAAGCTGTGGTGATCCTACAGGCTCACATGCCAAGGAAGAAGCTGCCCAGAAGGTGGGCCCTGTTGCTGCTGCTACCTCTTAGACAAAGACCAACCAATTCAAAAGCCAAATAAACTCTCATGGAATTCAAATTTAAATAATTTCTTATGTGTGAAAGCTGCTCACTCATGTCCAGCTCTTTGAGACCCTGTGGACTCAGTCCATGGAATGCTCCAGGTAAGAATACTGGAGTGGGTAGTCATTCCCTTCTCCAGGGGATCTTCCTGGCGATCATTAAACCCAGGTCGCTGACATTGTAGACAGATTCTTTACTGTGTAAGCCACTGTGGCTACCCACTTCAAAATTCTTGGGGCTTCCCTTGTGGATAAGACAGTAAAGAATCTGCCTGCAGTACAAGAGACCAAGGTTCAGACTGTGGGTTGAGAAGACCCCCTGAAGAAGGGAATAGCTACCCACTCAAGAACTCTTGCCTTGAGAATTCCATTGACAGAGGAGCCTGGTGGGTGGGCTATGGTCCATAGGGTTGCAAAGAGTCACACACAATGGAATAACTAACATTTTCACTTTACGTGTGAAAAACACTGGGCAAAATCATAAAACTCACAAAAATGAGTTATTATCTTGTACCTACCCCTGACCACCTGTTTTCACTCTTAAATAGTATGATGAGCTTCTCCTTATTCATATGTTCTGCCCCTTACTCTGCTCAGAACATTCTTCCTCTTATATAGCTATCTTAATCTCCATTCCTTTGACTTTAAATCCATCTTCTCTCTCTTTCCCCAGATGTTTCCTGTTGCTATAACAAATGGGTTTTGAGTCTGCATCTTTCTCCAGCATCACTGTCTACATCATCAACTGGAGGTAGACCCACTCCCAGTCCACATTGATCAGTATCCTCCCAATTCTTATAGAGCCAAACTCCTATGATATGTCCTATCTAGATGATACTTATATTCTGCTGAGTGTTCACTTATTACCCTTAGTAGTATTTTCTTGAACACCCAAGTAGTTTGAAAAATCCTTCTGGGTGTCTATAGCAGCTTATATTATAGTCCCATATTTCAACATTATCCAATAGAGGCTGACACGTGATAGCCAGTGATTGCTTTTCTGGGCTTGTTAGTCACACTGGAAGTGACTGACAACAATGCACTCTTTTTTTTTTTTTTAATATTTATTCATTTGTCTGTGTCGGGTCTTAGTTGCCACACACAGGGTTTTCCTTGTGTCATGAGGGATCTTTTGTTCCTGCACACAGACTCTCTAGTTGTGCTTCATAGGTTCCGGAGCATTTGGGCTCAGTAGTTGTGGCATGCAGGCTTAGTTGCTTCACAGCGTGTGCAATCATAGTTCCCCAACCACGGATAGAACCTGCATCCCCCGCATTGCAAGGCGAATTCCTAACTGCTGGACCGCAAGGGCAGTCCCAAAAATGCACTCTTTCTTTCTTTCTTTTAACACCAAAACCATTTTGTATTGGGATATAGCCAATCAACAATTTTGTCTAATGCTCTTTCTTAATTAGGGTGTTGATAGAGGCTCCGGAAGCCCTGCAAAAAAATAGAAAGCTACCATCTCCTTGGAAGAAGAAATGTCAAAGCAGAGATCAATGGCCAAGAAAGGCAATATCCAGAATCTAGAAGACAATTGTACCAAATGCATCATTTTACTTGAGGTAAGGGATGCGTTTATGTAATACTTCCAAATGAAAAACCCCAGATTGTTCTTGTTATCTAGATTGCTGTCTTGACCTTTCATTATCAGGAGAATATGTATGTATATGCATTGCCTAAATTAGGCTTCAGAGTGTCCTCTTCTGTGGCCATGATAGCTCTGACCTTTGTTTTTCCTTTGAGGTTTACTTTGGTTTACCTTGCCCCGCAGCCACCATTCTGACACTAGAAAGGAGTGAAATTAACAATCATAACATGGAAAACAAGAGGCCTTACTGATGAGTCCATAGAGAAAAGAAAGCTTCTGAATCAATTTTAATATAGTAATAGATGTTATATATAAAACCCCACTATCAAATGAGATCCAGTCAGAAAAGGAAACGCCCTTTCACCCTTAACTAGGCAACAAACTTTAAAACAATGTGTTGCTTCATTTGAAACCAAGGAGGCTCTTTCCTTTCAGCAGTCACTTGTGGGGAAGACAAGAAAGCGGGCTCATCGCTATCAACTGCTCTAAAAAGGCTACACGGGTCCCTGGTGCTTTTACCAGAATCTGCATTTCTCTTCTGCAAGTCTCCTACCCTGTCCATATTAATTAGACAGATGCCTAAAATCTTCACTGTAGATGTTGGTCAGGGAAAAGGCATGGTTTCATGGCTAAAAGATGAAATGTGACCTTCTCTTTCCAGAGACAGAAAATTTTTAAAGAAGAAATCACTCATCTAGCATGAATTTCTGTACTAAAACAAAATTTATTTCTCTATGTGTCAGATGTGTGTAGCAGAATCTTCTCCTGATAACTGTATTTTTTTAACTTTGACTTTAAAATCATGCAAAGAAATACAAGCAGACAGTGATTCTGATTAAAATAAAGATGCACGTGTTACTGATATCAGTTTATTGTAGCATTACCATTATGAAAGTCCTTTATTGTCACAGGGAGGAGTGAAGGCCAATTTTGATGCATATAAACTTTACCTTAATACAATATTTGAAAAGAGAAAAAAAAGCATCAGGGGCTCTTTAATGTTATGGAGCTCTTTTCACTTATTCCTCAGATTTCTCTATTGCTTTGGCAACTATACTCCAGTTGGATGCTCCTTCCCCATTCTTGGGTAATTCCTCCAAAGCAGGAAGAAAAAATGTCCCAAAGCCACTGCCAGAGTTCTGCAAAAGACACAAGTAAGTAGAAGTCTCAAGACTTCAAATACTGACTAAGGTACAATTTGGCTGAGCAATTTAGGACTTGAATTATTTTATAGAGGGAATTTGTCCTTGAAATTTAGGAAGGCATACCACACAGTCTGGTTTTCTAGATAGTTCTACTGAAACTATCATGAGCAAAAAAAGGAAATTGAATTTTGGAATACATAACTGATGAACTGGAGAAATCTCCCTCATTTTATCCACTCTAACCCCTTTTAAGGATTACTTACGCCAGACTTCCCTGGCAGGTCCAGTGGTTAGGACTTCCCCTTCTGATGCAGGGGGTACATTTTTGATCCCTGGTGGGAGACCTAAGATTTCCATATGCCTCCCAGCCAAAAAAAGAAAAAAATAAATAAAAGTAATATTGTGACAAATATAATACTTAAAAAATGATCCACATCAAAAAAAAAAAAAACTTAAAAAAAAAGCATTACTTATGCATAGAAAAATCATCCACTGAGTTTCCACAGTTCTTATAATAGTTTCTCTATTTTAAAAGGTAAGATGCTTACTCTCAGCTTGGGTCTGAGAAAAAGATACTGAATGGAGGTGTTGTTCAGTTTGACAAACAATAAAATGGCTACAAGTGATAGATCTGTCTTTTCACTTCCTTAATTTAAGACAAGTAAACTTTTTTCACTGGTAACTTTTGTAACACAATTCTCAAAACAGCCCAAGCAAGCATTCAAAAGGTACACATGAGGGGAGAAGGGAGTAAGAATCCTTAACCTTGGGCAATTACTGGAAAACAAAACTGTCATCAGAAAATTAGAGGCTAGCTCTATCTATAACAAACCTCTTGATCCCAGTCACATTGATGGAAACTTACATTCAAATGCAGCACCTAAAAACTTCCCTTCCGGTGCAGTAAGGATTACCGGTTTCTCACTAGGAACGGCAAGGCTGAAAGAATGATTTTTTTTAAGAAGAAAGCTTGGAGTGCTCCATACATTCAAATGACAAGAGGCCGGTTTCCAGGCCAGCCTGTGTTATAGGACAGTCAGGCCAAGGAGCAACTGTAGAAGAGTCCCTGGGATTCCACAGAGAAAGCACCCCTAATGAGTTCTTTGTTGTGGTTCAGTCCCTCAGTCCTATCTGACTCTTTGCAACCCCGTGGACTGCAGCACCCCAGGCTTCTCTTTCCTTCCCTAGCTCCCGGAGTTTCCTCAAACTCCTGTCCATTGAGGCGGTGATGCTATCTAACCATCTCATCCTTTGCTGCCTTAGGGCCTCATTATTTAACACAAGCTCTCTCTAGGGTCACAGACAGGCTAAACCTTTGGGGGTCTATTCTATTGAAAGCCCAGATTTCCCTTTTGGAAACAAAAGCCTTGGTAACTAAGTGTCCTGGACACCACAGAACAAACCCTGTTGTTCAGTGTTGTTCCATGCACTAATCAGAGCTATCTCCCTATCCGGAAAGGAGGAGGGGGGTGAATTAGGAGAAAAGAATCCGCTTCCTTTGTTTACACTTGCTCTTCCAGGTTCCCCCTTGGAGCCACCTGGACAGTACCACCCCTTGGGACTTTGCTAGTCTTTCTGGTCCCTAGAGCTGCTCTGGACCTACATGCTCTGGCTTCTGTTGTAACTGTTCTTGTCCTTCCCTGGTGCCTGAGACTGTAAAGAATCTGCCTGCAAAGTAGGAGGCCAGAGTCTCATCCCTGGGTCGGAAAGATGCCCTGGAGAAGGGAATGGCTACCCACTCCAGTGTTCTTGCCAAGAAAATCCTATGGAGAGAGAAGCCTGGAGGGCTACAGTCCAGGACCTCTGCAAAACCGGACTGAACGACTAAGCTCACACACCCTAGCTTCTCTTCGTTCCGGTCCCGGGAGTCGGCGGGGTGGCTCCAGTTGGGATTAGTTTTCAGTGCACGCGCCCAGAGCCAACCAGACCTCAGAGAGCGGGGAAGGCGCGCGAATCCTTGGGTCGCGGCGCCCCCCGGCTCGCACAACGTGGCCAGCGGGCGCCACCCACAGTAGTTAAATGGCGATGCCAGCACGCACAGACTCGCCAGCAACCTGTAAGAACAAGTCCGCTCTCCCTTCCCAATCATTGTCCGTTTCTTTGGTGAGTGCTGACACCAAGGCAGGCAAGGATAAATCTGTCCCGCGCTCGCTCGCTCTCTCCCACTGGCCCAGCCTTGTACTTACTGGTCCGCTCAGAGACAACTTCTAGCTACTTGTTTCGAATTCAGAACAAAGCACGAGGTTATTCCCGGGAGAGTTACTCTGGGAGTCTACACCAGCAGACTCCCAGGAACACCTTAAGCACCGGAAAAGCTGCGGAATCCCTCCTTGCTTTCCCGACTAGAAAATTAGTGTATTAGGACTGGTGAGGGCGTAAAGGGAAGATGGAAAAGGGAAGATGGGGTGAGGGCGGGGCAAGGGAGAGGAGTTGCTGGCGAATGAAGCTAAGTCCTTAAGTTCAAGTTGGCGCAGTGAGGCGATCACGCAGCGGCTGGGTGTACAGGTTTCTTTACGTGTGGATTTTTTCTTTCTTTCTTTTTTTTTTTGTCTTGAACGGCTGAGGCTTAAAGTTCCTCCGCGAAGATATGGGGTGCAGGAAAAGCAGGAGGCAATTGCTGGAATCAAACTGATTCCGAGGCCAAAGTCCGATTCAAGGTCGTCTCTCATAGCACGGAGGCGTTTCCCCGACTCTCTTGCCCCGCGACTGGAGCCTCTTTGCGCAGAGAGCCCTCCTTCCCCGCGGGGGGAGTTGAGGGTTGGGGGAGAGGGGTGAGGTCTGGAAGCAGCGTGCCGAGCAGCTGTGAATGTCAGAGGAAAAGTAGCAAAGGTTTTGATTCCAGAGGGCTTAGGGAGGACAGACTGAATGGGGTGGACCTACTCTCCGGCTACTCCGTCATCATCGGCGGCAGAACTTGCACTTGATGATCTTCTTAAACGCGTTTTGGAAGTCCTTGTTGAAGTAGGCGTAAATCACAGGGTTGAGCAGAGAGTTGGAGTAGCCCAACCAGTTGATTATGGCGCCCAACAGAGTAGGCATGTGGCAGCTGCTTTCGCAGAAGGGCAGGACCAGGGCCACGATGAAGAAGGGCAACCAGCAGAGGATGAAGGTGCCCATGATGATGCCCAGCGTCTTCACTGTCTTCCTCTCGCGGGCCAGGGCCATCTTGCGCTTGGCCTCAGCGTTGCGCTCATTTTTCTGCTCGAAGGAGGCGGGGACGTAGGGGACAGCACCAGCCTCGCTGGGCAGAGGAAGGTGTTCTTTGGAGTTGCCCACCCGGTGGACTTCGATCACCTCCAGGGCAGCACCTTCATCGCCCTGCCTCACGGCTCCATTGGCGCACGGAGCCCCTGTTGCTTTGTTCTCCGTGTCCTGCCTCCAGTCTCTGGTATCCGACTCACCATTCACGCTCTTTCTGGGCTGAGGAGCCGGCGACGCCCCAAGGCGGTTGTTGGCTCCTTTTTTCTCCACCTTCTTGACGGTCTTTCGGATGCGGAATCGTGCGGCTCGAAAGATGCGCCCGTAGAGAACCAGCATGAGCAGCAGCGGGATGTAGAACGCGCCGAAAGTGGAGTAAATAGTGTAGCCGTGGTCCTTGCTGATGGTGCACGCGTCCGGATCCGAGCGGTCTTCGGGGGTGCGCCAGCCCAGCATGGGCGGGATGGAGATGAGGAAGCCAATGAGCCAGGTGAGCGAGATGAGCGCAGCTGCGCGCCGGGGCGTCCTCTTGTTCACGTAGTCGATGGGGTCTGTGATGGCCCAGTACCTATCCAGCGCGATAGCGCACAGGTGCAGGATGGACGAGGTGCAGCACAGCACGTCGAGGGCGATGAACAGGTCACAGGTGACCTGGCCCAGAGTCCACTTGTTGAGCACCTGGTACAACGCGGCCATGGGCAGCACCAGCACCGACACCATGAGGTCGGTGATGGCCAGCGAACCTATGAGATAGTTGGCCACGTTCTGCAGGGAGCGCTCCAGGGCGATGGCGGCCACCACGCACGCATTGCCTAGCACCGCGCAGAAGATGAGCGTGCCCAGCAGCAGAGAGGTGATTACTTGGTAGCTGAAGGTCACGTCGGAGATGCCAGTAGCGTTGTCGCGTGTACCGAAGGGACCCTGGGACGACGTGGTGTTGTTGCCCTGTCCGGGGCTGAGCCCATCCATGCCTGCGCGCCTGGCAGGGGAGGGGGAGGGTAGAAACAGCTGCGCCAGGATCCCCTCGCCCCTCCCACTGGGGTCTCCCGCCCCTCTTTTCTTGGGGAGTTTCGGCTAGGAAAGGATGCAGGGACTGAAGCAGGAAGTTCTTACTGCTCAGGCGAAGGCATCTCGGAGGAGCAGCTAGCTGCTAGGCGCTCCCTGGGCTCTCCTAGTGCAGCGCGCTCAGAGACTCCAGCTGGGAAGCGAACTGGCTGGAGAAGAGCTCCAGGATCTCCGGGCGGCGGAAAGGTGGCTGGAACGTGTGTATCTCGCTGTCCATTATACTTTGTCGCTGCCTAACTGGCTGGGATACCCGGAGTCTCCCCGCCAGCAAAGAGTCTCCAGTCTTAGAAGTATCTGGAATAGAGAAATACCATCCTCCACAGTCACTCTGTAACCCTCCTCTCCTTGCTTCTTTCCCTCCTCTCTCCTCCTCTCCGTCTACTCTCTTCGCCTTCTCTGAAGCCTCCTCCCTCTCCCTATTTCTCCCAAAGTCACCCGCTTCTGTCTCTCTCTCCTTCTCACTCCCTTGCTTTCTCTCTCCCAAAGTTGCTCCGACAGCCAGTCTCCCTCCCTCCTACGCTCACCCTTCCTTCCTAATCATTCCTCAACCCGGAATGCCTCTTTCCCCAAGCTCCCCGCCTCTCCTCTAGTTAGCCTCTTATCCAGCGCGATAGCGCACAGGTGCAGGATGGACGAGGTGCAGCACAGCACGTCGAGGGCGATGAACAGGTCACAGGTGACCTGGCCCAGAGTCCACTTGTTGAGCACCTGGTACAACGCGGCCATGGGCAGCACCAGCACCGACACCATGAGGTCGGTGATGGCCAGCGAACCTATGAGATAGTTGGCCACGTTCTGCAGGGAGCGCTCCAGGGCGATGGCGGCCACCACGCACGCATTGCCTAGCACCGCGCAGAAGATGAGCGTGCCCAGCAGCAGAGAGGTGATTACTTGGTAGCTGAAGGTCACGTCGGAGATGCCAGTAGCGTTGTCGCGTGTACCGAAGGGACCCTGGGACGACGTGGTGTTGTTGCCCTGTCCGGGGCTGAGCCCATCCATGCCTGCGCGCCTGGCAGGGGGGAGGGTAGAAACAGCTGCGCCAGGATCCCCTCGCCCCTCCCACTGGGGTCTCCCGCCCCTCTTTTCTTGGGGAGTTTCGGCTAGGAAAGGATGCAGGGACTGAAGCAGGAAGTTCTTACTGCTCAGGCGAAGGCATCTCGGAGGAGCAGCTAGCTGCTAGGCGCTCCCTGGGCTCTCCTAGTGCAGCGCGCTCAGAGACTCCAGCTGGGAAGCGAACTGGCTGGAGAAGAGCTCCAGGATCTCCGGGCGGCGGAAAGGTGGCTGGAACGTGTGTATCTCGCTGTCCATTATACTTTGTCGCTGCCTAACTGGCTGGGATACCCGGAGTCTCCCCGCCAGCAAAGAGTCTCCAGTCTTAGAAGTATCTGGAATAGAGAAATACCATCCTCCACAGTCACTCTGTAACCCTCCTCTCCTTGCTTCTTTCCCTCCTCTCTCCTCCTCTCCCGTCTACTCTCTTCGCCTTCTCTGAAGCCTCCTCCCTCTCCCTATTTCTCCCAAAGTCACCCGCTTCTGTCTCTCTCTCCCTTCTCACTCCCCTTGCTTTCTCTCTCCAATGTTGCTCCGACAGCCAGTCTCCCTCCCTCCTACGCTCACCCTTCCTTCCTAATCATTCCTCAACCCGGAATGCCTCTTTCCCCAAGCTCCCCACCCGCCTCTCCCTCTAGCTTAGCCTCTTGGCGTTCAAGTCCCTTTTGGTTGACAGAGACTCAGAACTCACTTACACACACTCAATCTTCCACAGACCAACATTACAACAAATAACTCCGCCTCCTACCCAGCCGACACGAGATGGGGGAAAAATCTAACCACATACATTACTTCATATTTGTCAGATTCTTAAGTAGAGTCAATATCACTGAGTGGCAATAGGAAACGAGAAGAGGAGGCATAGGGAGCCTGAATGGGGAGGTGGGCATTCCTGGGCCTGTAAATTATTGCTAACTGATGTAAAGAAGATGGTGTGTGTCTTTACTTTTTAAAAATCACCCCCGCTTGTCATCTCACTGTCCAGCCTGGTTCCTTTGTCTCTGATTTTTTTTTTTTTTTTTTTTTTGCTTAGAGAAACTGGGTGAGAAAGCAGTTATAAAAGACATGTCAAGGGACAGGTTAAAAAAAAAGTGCATCTCACAGTGAAAATCAGTTAGGTATGTGTTCCACACACACACACACACACACACACGCACGCACACACACACACACACACACACACACGTGCCTTTTTTTTTAACCGCTGCTTTTGTTAATTTCGGTGAACATTGCCATCTTCTGCGCCTTTGTGGCATGTAAATTTACGGAAGGGAAATTTCTGACCTTGTGTTATAAAAGAGGTCTGGCTTTTTTTTTTTTTTTTTTCTTTTTTGCTTTTCTTACCGGAAGAACTTGATAGAATCCCTGGTCGCTAGCTGAGTTTGTCTAGGGCTCAGAAACTGGGTTCAGCACCGGGGACAGCTCTAGGCAATAAGGGCTTATGTCGCCACCTACCGGCAAATGCTTTAGAGCGCCTTCTAGAAACCCTTGTCTTGCAGAAAATAGGTGTGTATTGAGTAAATAGCACAACTTCAAGAAAGAAAGACGATTATTGTAGCTTTGAGTCCTCCAGTCCTCGCTTCTTTCTCCTCTCTCCTCTCTCGTCTACTCTCTTCGCCTTCTCTGAAGCCTCCTCCCTCTCCCTATTTCTCCCAAAGTCACCCGCTTCTGTCTCTCTCCCTTCTCACTCCCTTGCTTTCTCTCCAATGTTGCTCCGACAGCCAGTCTCCTCCCTCCTACGCTCACCCTTCCTTCCTAATCATTCCTCAACCCGGAATGCCTCTTTCCCCAAGCTCCCCACCCGCCTCTCCCTCTAGCTTAGCCTCTTGGCGTTCAAGTCCCTTTTGGTTGACAGAGACTCAGAACTCACTTACACACACTCAATCTTCCACAGACCAACATTACAACAAATAACTCCGCCTCCTACCCAGCCGACACGAGATGGGGGAAAAATCTAACCACATACATTACTTCATATTTGTCAGATTCTTAAGTAGAGTCAATATCACTGAGTGGCAATAGGAAACGAGAAGAGGAGGCATAGGGAGCCTGAATGGGGAGGTGGGCATTCCTGGGCCTGTAAATTATTGCTAACTGATGTAAAGAAGATGGTGTGTGTCTTTACTTTTTAAAAATCACCCCCGCTTGTCATCTCACTGTCCAGCCTGGTTCCTTTGTCTCTGATTTTTTTTTTTTTTTTTTTTGCTTAGAGAAACTGGGTGAGAAAGCAGTTATAAAAGACATGTCAAGGGACAGGTTAAAAAAAAAGTGCATCTCACAGTGAAAATCAGTTAGGTATGTGTTCCACACACACACACACACACACACACGCACGCACACACACACACACACACACACACACGTGCCTTTTTTTTTAACCGCTGCTTTTGTTAATTTCGGTGAACATTGCCATCTTCTGCGCCTTTGTGGCATGTAAATTTACGGAAGGGAAATTTCTGACCTTGTGTTATAAAAGAGGTCTGGCTTTTTTTTTTTTTTTTTTCTTTTTTGCTTTTCTTACCGGAAGAACTTGATAGAATCCCTGGTCGCTAGCTGAGTTTGTCTAGGGCTCAGAAACTGGGTTCAGCACCGGGGACAGCTCTAGGCAATAAGGGCTTATGTCGCCACCTACCGGCAAATGCTTTAGAGCGCCTTCTAGAAACCCTTGTCTTGCAGAAAATAGGTGTGTATTGAGTAAATAGCACAACTTCAAGAAAGAAAAAGACGATTATTAAAAGAAACGTAGCTTTGAGCTTTCTATTTTTTCTATATTCTTCCAGTATTTCTTTTAGTTTCATCTTTTGCTTTTAATCGTCTATATTAAGCCTATTATATTTTCTAGCTTTTAGTTTTTGACAACCTGAAATATGTCATTCACAAGTTCTATCTAGAAATGCAATTTTCATAGACCCATGTAAACACCTTCACTTGTGTCTATTTTGTGCTAACATATGCTGAACTGGGGCGGGGGTGGACAGTATTGGATTGGATTTCAGCCCCAAATGGAGGTGACCTAACATAGAAGATAAAGACACACATATGGATCGGTTCTAAGCTGTTCTCTTTACCAAGTAAACCAAATTTAATTCCATTTGCACACAGATGAAGAATGTGATTACTTCTCCACTAGAATAGCATATAACAAAACTCACTTATACATTCTGATTACAGGACTTAAGTAAAAGAAAAATATACAATACAATCCCTAAAGTAGATGACTCTAGATAACATGCACAGATTCACTACAGAGTAGCAGTAGTCTTAATATGATGTTCGAATCTGAGCTCAAAACTTTCCAAGACCAAACAAAAGAGCAATCACAAAAGTGTCAGAGAAAACCTTGCTGTACAGGACAGTGTGTTTGTAGATGGGTTGTCTTACAACACAGTGCTGGGCACAGTTTCTACTTAATCATTTCAGCGTGCCTCAACAATGAACCTGACATTTATAATGATTAATGGCGTTGAAAAGAAAGAGAAAAATACATATGGTGATATTGGTTACAAACTCTGAAGAAGTTTGTTTGAAATTTGTGAAGGTACCCATTCTCCTCCTTTAAAATCAACTCATCACAAACCCAAAACTAAGTGACTTTATACAGCTGAGTTCAAAAAAATTTAATAGAAAAATAATTAGAATCTGGATTCTCCAAAGATAAAACTTTGGAAATATAGTTGATAACATAAATAAAGAGCAAAATGAAATAAATTTGAAGTGAAAGAATATTTACATGTCAAGTATAAACAAATCAGAATTTTAGCAAATTTAGCACATATAAATATAATGTAAATCAGGAACTGTGCCAGTTAGTAACTGTGTGTGCATTATTATTAAACTAAAATTGTTTAACAGCTGACAAATTTATTTTTCTGAAAGCTAAAATGCTGTTAATCTACTGGTTATATTTCTGAGACCTTGCATTTGCTCTTTAATATTTTACAACAAGATTTTTTTAAATTCAAGTTGAAAGATCTCTCAAGTAGCTCATGTTTTTCTTAGAAATAGTGTACCTACTATTTCAAACATTTTGTTTCAGTAAGAAAGTATAGGCACTCATAAACACTAGGAAGAAAACAAAAAGATAAAGACACACATATGGATCGGTTCTAAGCTGTTCTCTTTACCAAGTAAACCAAATTTAATTCCATTTGCACACAGATGAAGAATGTGATTACTTCTCCACTAGAATAGCATATAACAAAACTCACTTATACATTCTGATTACAGGACTTAAGTAAAAGAAAAATATACAATACAATCCCTAAAGTAGATGACTCTAGATAACATGCACAGATTCACTACAGAGTAGCAGTAGTCTTAATATGATGTTCGAATCTGAGCTCAAAACTTTCCAAGACCAAACAAAAGAGCAATCACAAAAGTGTCAGAGAAAACCTTGCTGTACAGGACAGTGTGTTTGTAGATGGGTTGTCTTACAACACAGTGCTGGGCACAGTTTCTACTTAATCATTTCAGCGTGCCTCAACAATGAACCTGACATTTATAATGATTAATGGCGTTGAAAAGAAAGAGAAAAATACATATGGTGATATTGGTTACAAACTCTGAAGAAGTTTGTTTGAAATTTGTGAAGGTACCCATTCTCCTCCTTTAAAATCAACTCATCACAAACCCAAAACTAAGTGACTTTATACAGCTGAGTTCAAAAAAATTTAATAGAAAAATAATTAGAATCTGGATTCTCCAAAGATAAAACTTTGGAAATATAGTTGATAACATAAATAAAGAGCAAAATGAAATAAATTTGAAGTGAAAGAATATTTACATGTCAAGTATAAACAAATCAGAATTTTAGCAAATTTAGCACATATAAATATAATGTAAATCAGGAACTGTGCCAGTTAGTAACTGTGTGTGCATTATTATTAAACTAAAATTGTTTAACAGCTGACAAATTTATTTTTCTGAAAGCTAAAATGCTGTTAATCTACTGGTTATATTTCTGAGACCTTGCATTTGCTCTTTAATATTTTACAACAAGATTTTTTTAAATTCAAGTTGAAAGATCTCTCAAGTAGCTCATGTTTTTCTTAGAAATAGTGTACCTACTATTTCAAACATTTTGTTTCAGTAAGAAAGTATAGGCACTCATAAACACTAGGAAGAAAACAAAAATATAAAGGCCATGGAGCACTGACTATTGTTCTACACCCTTCACATGACTAATATATAACTATTAAAACTTTTTATTAAACTAAAAATATTGTGATATGTACTAAAACACAATGATGTTGTGTTTCTTTATGGTCACATTTTACCAGTTCTTCCACATTTAACTCTTTTTTTTTTTTCTTTAAGATTTATTTATTTATTTATTTATTTATTTTGGTGGGGATGGGGTGGGGAGGGAGGAGAGCAGGCGGGTCACTTCTATTGGTCTTTCATTTGTTCATTCTCATCCATCTTTGTTCTTTGGCCTGTGTGGACTTCCCATCGCGGTGGCCTCTGTGTCGCAGAGCACCGGCTCTGGGCGCATGCGCTCCAGAGCTCCTGCTCGGTAGTTGGACACATCAGTCCAGCCGCTCCGCGGCACGTGGGATCTTCCCAGGTCAGGGATCGAACCGGCGCCCCTTGCACTGCAAGGCGGTGTCCTTATCCACTGGACCACCAGGGAAGCCCCACATTTAACTCTTAATGATACAGAATCCTAGATATGCCAGAAGAAATAGTACAAACAGAATATCCTGGATGCAGAGTTAGGCTGTTGTTCTTTGAGAACTCTGAAATTATCCTAAAGAAAAGCTAGCCTGAATGTGAATATTATTGATGACATCACTTGAAAACAAAACTTCTAGTCATTCTGCTTTTATAGATCTGTGGCATGATGCATCACTCATCAATGACATGTCTCTAAAATAGGTTATAAGAGAGATTTTCAACATCTTCACAGGAAATTTGATACCAGCCAAGCATTTCAATATAGTTGTCTGACCAGGAACATAAGATTAAAAAGATGGTCGGCTGGAATTTTGCTGTAAACCTGGCTATTTTATCATTACCAAAAGTTCAGTAATGTTTGGGTCTTCTCAATAATGATACATTTATCCATAATCCCCAATTTATGGGTGAATTTTCAATTAATGAAGAAATAATCTGTATAAAAAAGAATTGAAAATGTGCTTTAAAAATTAGAAAAATAAAATTTTCAACTATTTAAAAATGTTTTCATATTTTAAATTCATAACAGTCTCAGGAAAGAAACATTTTGTTTCAGTAAGAAAGTATAGGCACTCATAAACACTAGGAAGAAAACAAAAATATAAAGGCCATGGAGCACTGACTATTGTTCTACACCCTTCACATGACTAATATATAACTATTAAAACTTTTTATTAAACTAAAAATATTGTGATATGTACTAAAACACAATGATGTTGTGTTTCTTTATGGTCACATTTTACCAGTTCTTCCACATTTAACTCTTTTTTTTTTTTCTTTAAGATTTATTTATTTATTTATTTATTTATTTTGGTGGGGATGGGGTGGGGAGGGAGGAGAGCAGGCGGGTCACTTCTATTGGTCTTTCATTTGTTCATTCTCATCCATCTTTGTTCTTTGGCCTGTGTGGACTTCCCATCGCGGTGGCCTCTGTGTCGCAGAGCACCGGCTCTGGGCGCATGCGCTCCAGAGCTCCTGCTCGGTAGTTGGACACATCAGTCCAGCCGCTCCGCGGCACGTGGGATCTTCCCAGGTCAGGGATCGAACCGGCGCCCCTTGCACTGCAAGGCGGTGTCCTTATCCACTGGACCACCAGGGAAGCCCCACATTTAACTCTTAATGATACAGAATCCTAGATATGCCAGAAGAAATAGTACAAACAGAATATCCTGGATGCAGAGTTAGGCTGTTGTTCTTTGAGAACTCTGAAATTATCCTAAAGAAAAGCTAGCCTGAATGTGAATATTATTGATGACATCACTTGAAAACAAAACTTCTAGTCATTCTGCTTTTATAGATCTGTGGCATGATGCATCACTCATCAATGACATGTCTCTAAAATAGGTTATAAGAGAGATTTTCAACATCTTCACAGGAAATTTGATACCAGCCAAGCATTTCAATATAGTTGTCTGACCAGGAACATAAGATTAAAAAGATGGTCGGCTGGAATTTTGCTGTAAACCTGGCTATTTTATCATTACCAAAAGTTCAGTAATGTTTGGGTCTTCTCAATAATGATACATTTATCCATAATCCCCAATTTATGGGTGAATTTTCAATTAATGAAGAAATAATCTGTATAAAAAAGAATTGAAAATGTGCTTTAAAAATTAGAAAAATAAAATTTTCAACTATTTAAAAATGTTTTCATATTTTAAAGCAATGAAATAATAATTAAAACTAGGTTAGATTATTTTTTATTTTTTGTTGTTTAATTTTTACAGTACTGTGTTGGTTTCTGCCATACAAAAACTGGAATCAGTCATAAACACACACATATCCTGTCCCCCTTGAGCCACCCTCCCTTTCCCCCATGCCAGCTCCCTGGGTCATTACAGAGTGCCACGCTGGGCTCCCTTTGTTACACAGTAACTTCTCATCAACTATCCATTTTACACACAATAGTGTAGATATGCTGATACTACTTTCTCCATTTGTCCCACTCAGATAGACTTTTTTGTTGTTTTTTTTGTTTGTTTTTAATTTATTTTTATTTTCCCTTTACAGAGTTTTGTTCTTTTTCTTGCTCACTAGAATAGAGTATTTTTTAATTAAAAATATCATTCAGAATTTAATTCACCTCAATCTTCAAATACTAAAGCTGCAAGGCAATTGTAGTTTTTCTAGAACTGTGATTTTTTTTTTTCTTACTGAATTTGTTAGGGAAGAAAAAAAACCTTTAAGGAGAAATTTTTGTTTAAATAATTTAGGAAATGTGGTCTTCTGATTATCAGTGAGAATTAACTAGTCCTTTATAAAAAATGCAACCAAAATGCAAGAGAAAAAAATTCTTCTTTGAAACTGAGCGCAATTTGTGTATCTAATTCTCACTATCCACCTTCCTCAGATGATATTTTCCGTAGCCGCTATTTCTACCTGACAGTCTCTTTTACAACACCCAGAACCACACTAGGTTTTTAGTGGAAAAACATAAATGATGGAACCCCCAGGCTCTGTTCCAGAAACTGTAAGATTGATTTGGTTCATTCAGCACATGCTGCGTTGAAAACGCAGCATGTAGAGAATGAAAAAAAAAAAAAAAGTAATATATATTTACTAAGTGTGTGACTTTGGGCAAGTTAATTAACTCTCTTGTATTCTCAGTAGTAAAATGAGTGCAAAATAGATGCGTGAAAAAGTGATTTAGTACACTTTGCTGGCCTATGAAAAACAGCTGGTGATAAGACTCAGGGAACTCAAATAGGGGCTCTGTAACAACCTAGAGGGGTGGGATGGGGAAGCGAAGCTCAAGAGGGAGCGGACATATGTATACCTATGGCTGTTTCATGTTGATGTTTGGCAGCAAACAACAAAACTCTGTAAGGCTATTATCCTTCAATTAAAAAAAAAAAACACCCAGTAAAGGTCAAGCAATAACAGTAGTAATAGTGTTGCAAAGTAATAATATTAATTCTCTCTCTCTACTGATAATTGCTAAGAAGTGCAGAGAAAGAGAATTAGGTAGGCTTAATGAAAGATCAATGGCCTGCAAAAAAATTAAGGGCCTTTCAGGTGAGGATTTATTTAGGAAACAATTTGCTTGTGGATGAGTTACCAAGCCAAACTTGGATCTGCTAGCCTGGTATATGCAGCAAAGCCAATCTACTGGCACAGGGGTGTGGTGAAGGAAGGTGGTGAATCTCTACTGCAAGTTGCCCAATGTGAGGCTGAGCCAGGAGACCCAGCAGCTCATGCTCAAAACGCCTGAACTTTCTGATGGCTCTCAGGGAAGGGTTTTTAAGACACTGAGGGAGAGGGTTGCAGGCTGCCTGATCTGTTGGTACAAATTCTTCTGACAGATTGGTAGTGAGATAACCTGTTGCATTTCTGGAGTCAACATCATCCCTTCTGGATCCAACTGGTCTGGGAGTCTGTGTGCTGGGTGTCTAGTTAACTTTTCCCACCTTGTGTTTTTATAAAAATGCAACCAAAATGCAAGAGAAAAAAATTCTTCTTTGAAACTGAGCGCAATTTGTGTATCTAATTCTCACTATCCACCTTCCTCAGATGATATTTTCCGTACCCTATTTCTACCTGACAGTCTCTTTTACAACACCCAGAACCACACTAGGTTTTTAGTGGAAAAACATAAATGATGGAACCCCCAGGCTCTGTTCCAGAAACTGTAAGATTGATTTGGTTCATTCAGCACATGCTGCGTTGAAAACGCAGCATGTAGAGAATGAAAAAAAAAAAAAAAGTAATATATATTTACTAAGTGTGTGACTTTGGGCAAGTTAATTAACTCTCTTGTATTCTCAGTAGTAAAATGAGTGCAAAATAGATGCGTGAAAAAGTGATTTAGTACACTTTGCTGGCCTATGAAAAACAGCTGGTGATAAGACTCAGGGAACTCAAATAGGGGCTCTGTAACAACCTAGGGGGGTGGGATGGGGAAGCGAAGCTCAAGAGGGAGCGGACATATGTATACCTATGGCTGTTTCATGTTGATGTTTGGCAGCAAACAACAAAACTCTGTAAGGCTATTATCCTTCAATTAAAAAAAAAAAACACCCAGTAAAGGTCAAGCAATAACAGTAGTAATAGTGTTGCAAAGTAATAATATTAATTCTCTCTCTCTACTGATAATTGCTAAGAAGTGCAGAGAAAGAGAATTAGGTAGGCTTAATGAAAGATCAATGGCCTGCAAAAAAATTAAGGGCCTTTCAGGTGAGGATTTATTTAGGAAACAATTTGCTTGTGGATGAGTTACCAAGCCAAACTTGGATCTGCTAGCCTGGTATATGCAGCAAAGCCAATCTACTGGCACAGGGGTGTGGTGAAGGAAGGTGGTGAATCTCTACTGCAAGTTGCCCAATGTGAGGCTGAGCCAGGAGACCCAGCAGCTCATGCTCAAAACGCCTGAACTTTCTGATGGCTCTCAGGGAAGGGTTTTTAAGACACTGAGGGAGAGGGTTGCAGGCTGCCTGATCTGTTGGTACAAATTCTTCTGACAGATTGGTAGTGAGATAACCTGTTGCATTTCTGGAGTCAACATCATCCCTTCTGGATCCAACTGGTCTGGGAGTCTGTGTGCTGGGTGTCTAGTTAACTTTTCCCACCTATTGTGTGTTTTAGGATCTACAGAACAACTCAAGGATATGACCCAAGATATTATCTATGACCCTTACAGAGGAACTAAAGGTCCTTAACTTTGTTTTATGGCTAAATGTTTATTATTGTGTCTTGTTTGACCATTTTCCTTTGTTTCTCAATTTTCTTATTTCCATGATTAATTTTGCTCATTGGAACTCAGGAAGGCTTCAGATGCTAAAGCTTTTCGACAAACAAGAGACAGACACTGCAGGGTCTATCCCCTGGAAGTCTCAGCAGGGTCCTGCCCAGTTTCAGATGTGACATTCTCTCTTTTCTACAAATTATTTGGTAACCTTCCAGTTCTTCAGGAAATTCTTGAGTATGAGTGAAGAAAGATGTAGCCTCTGCTTTGTGGAACTTCGTGACTTAAATCAGAAGTTATTGGGAATTCCCTGGCAGTTCAGTGGTTAGAACTCCATGCTTTCACTGTCAAGGTCCCAGGTTCAATCCCCCAATTGGGAAATAAAATCCTACAAACCACAGAGTGTGGCCATCAAAAAAAAAAAAGAGTTATTGGGAAGTAGTAATGAACATGTCGACAAAAATTCCTCAATCACTGAGGAAAAGGGGTCTGCTCTTTCCTGTGAGCTCAACCATTTGTTCAAAAGTATAAATAAATAATTTAAATTCATAGACTGCAATAAAATGTTCAAAAGTACAGCAAAACCCAAAAGGCAGCTTAGAATGACAGGTGCTAATAAATGTGCTTTCCTGAGTTCACCTATACTCTGCTCTCTTTCTGACAGTATTTTCATGGCTCATACTGAAAAGATAAGTGCATAGTTGAGATGAGAAAAATGTTTGCAATATTACCTCAATATCTTCTCTTAATTAAAGGATAGTTGGAAATTAAATTTAGTCTAGAATTTATTTGAAACAAGACTTAATTACTTCATTTTTATTTATTTATTTATTTATTTACTTATTTATTTATTTTTTGGTGGGGGTGGGGTGGGGAGGGAGGGGAGCAGGCAGGCCACTTCTATTGGTCTTTCATTTGTCCATTTTCATCCATCTTTGTTCTTTGGCCTGTGTGGGCCTCCATCGCTGTGGCCTCTGTTGTCGCAGAGCACCGGCTCTGGGCGCATGCACTTCATAGCTCCTGCTCGGTAATTGGACACATCAGTCCAGCCACTCCGCGGCACGTGGGATCTTCCCAGGCCAGGGATCGAACTGGCTCCCCTTGCACTGCAAGGCAGTGTCCTTACCCACTGGACCACCAGGGAAGCCCCTTAATTACTTTATTTAATCTAACAATAATTAGGGCTAAAGACCTACATTTTATTTTGCTTTGGCAAGTAACCTTTTTTTACTATAAAATTAAAACCAATGCCAAGTGAGTTATTTTAATCTTGTTTTAAAACATGCTACTTAAAAATAATAATTGTGATTATGAAATATGTGTCTATCACTGTGCTATTTGGCCTGTTGAGATAGTCATTTGTTAGTTGAGTGTAGTAACTCAGGGCCACAGTTGTGGATTCAGATAGCTAACCTGCCATACACTGGCCTTATATTTTTCTCATTATTTTCCATTGCATTATGCATTATATAAAAAAGATAAAGAAATGTAGTGTAAGTATTAATATACTAAATACCTACACATTTAAGAAAACTTATAAAAAAGGATAGCATGATTTCATGAAGCTCTCTTTACTCTTGGATTTAGGGTTTATCATTCCCATAAATCACACTGATATGTCACTAAGTGATACAGAACTGGTATCATTCTGTTATCTTCTGCAATTTCCCCTTTTTGTTCAACACTATTTGTGAAATTCACTTGGATTGATACAAGTACCACTAATTCATTTATTTTCACTGCAGTGTAGATTTAAAACATATAATGAATGCCACAAATTAGGTGTTCATTCTCTGACTACTGAATGTTTAAATTTTTTTCAAAACAATTGATTTTATAAATAATACTACTATGAGCATTGATGGTTCTCTCTCTTTTTAAAAATTAAGTCCATGTAACTTAGAGTAAACTAGATTAGTGTTTTTTTTAGACAAAGCACAGGGGGATCCTGTTTTAAATACAAATTCTTACGCCGTAGGTATGGAGTGGAGCCCAAGACTCTGCATGTCTGCCAGTTTCCCAGGTGACATGGATACTGCTGATTCATAAATGATACCTAGAGTAGCAAAATTTAAGCATCCAGAAATGGAATTATTGGATCCTTTGATATACTCAGATTCAACCTTAGCAGATATAGCCTAACTCTTCTCCAAACTGACTGTAAATTTTCATAACCACTTTGATAAGTTGAATTAGGTCACCCAAAATGAGAAAGGATTCAGTGTTTGTGACTGGAACCTTTTTTTTAAAAAAAAAACTTAATTACTTTATTAATCTAAAAAGGGCTAAAGACCTACATTTTATTTTGCTTTGGCAAGTAACCTTTTTTTACTATAAAATTAAAACCAATGCCAAGTGAGTTATTTTAATCTTGTTTTAAAACATGCTACTTAAAAATAATAATTGTGATTATGAAATATGTGTCTATCACTGTGCTATTTGGCCTGTTGAGATAGTCATTTGTTAGTTGAGTGTAGTAACTCAGGGCCACAGTTGTGGATTCAGATAGCTAACCTGCCATACACTGGCCTTATATTTTTCTCATTATTTTCCATTGCATTATGCATTATATAAAAAAGATAAAGAAATGTAGTGTAAGTATTAATATACTAAATACCTACACATTTAAGAAAACTTATAAAAAAGGATAGCATGATTTCATGAAGCTCTCTTTACTCTTGGATTTAGGGTTTATCATTCCCATAAATCACACTGATATGTCACTAAGTGATACAGAACTGGTATCATTCTGTTATCTTCTGCAATTTCCCCTTTTTGTTCAACACTATTTGTGAAATTCACTTGGATTGATACAAGTACCACTAATTCATTTATTTTCACTGCAGTGTAGATTTAAAACATATAATGAATGCCACAAATTAGGTGTTCATTCTCTGACTACTGAATGTTTAAATTTTTTTCAAAACAATTGATTTTATAAATAATACTACTATGAGCATTGATGGTTCTCTCTCTTTTTAAAAATTAAGTCCATGTAACTTAGAGTAAACTAGATTAGTGTTTTTTTTAGACAAAGCACAGGGGGATCCTGTTTTAAATACAAATTCTTACGCCGTAGGTATGGAGTGGAGCCCAAGACTCTGCATGTCTGCCAGTTTCCCAGGTGACATGGATACTGCTGATTCATAAATGATACCTAGAGTAGCAAAATTTAAGCATCCAGAAATGGAATTATTGGATCCTTTGATATACTCAGATTCAACCTTAGCAGATATAGCCTAACTCTTCTCCAAACTGACTGTAAATTTTCATAACCACTTTGATAAGTTGAATTATGTCACCCAAAATGAGAAAGGATTCAGTGTTTGTGACTGGAACCTTATTTGGAAATAGGATTGTTGAAGATGTGATTAAGTGGAAAAGAGGTCATTCAGGGTTAGGACAAGTCCTAATGAAATGACTAATGATCTTATAAATTGAGGGACATCTGGACAGATACATACGGAAGAACACTGTCTGAAGACCTTTATAGACACTGGAGCTGTGCTGCCTCCATCCAAGTAATGCCAAGGACTGCTGCCAGTCACCAGAAGCTTAGACAAGCACAGGGTATGGCTGTCCCCTTGAACTGCCAGAGCGTTTGTACTGGGCCACCCCTTTCATTCCAGATGTCTAGCTTCCAGAATTCTGAGACAACACACTTCTGCTGATTTAAGCCACTCTGACTGGGGCACTTTCTTATGGCAGCCTGGGGAAAAAAAGAACACAGTCACTAGCAATGAGTAGGTTCTCATTACTTCATCAAGGTTGAGTGTTGTTTCATGTTTCTTAACTGTGAATTATTTGTTCTTATCGCTTGCTTACCTTTAAATTGGGCTATTTCAGTATGTGTATTGTGTTTTTGTCTTGTTTCTTGGCTATGCCCTGTGACTTATGGGATCTTAGTTCCCTGACCAGGACTGGATCTGGAGCCCCTCTGCATTGGAAGTACAGAGTTTTAACCAGTGTACCACTAGTGAAGTCCAACTTCTGTTTTTTTTTAATTTAGTAATCTTTAAATTCCATTATCTCCTATAGGTGTCAATGTTTTGTACTTTGTATTATTGAAAACATTTTCTCTCTCTTTAAAAATTAAGTCCATGTAACTTAGAGTAAACTAGATTAGTGTTTTTTTTAGACAAAGCACAGGGGGATCCTGTTTTAAATACAAATTCTTACGCCGTAGGTATGGAGTGGAGCCCAAGACTCTGCATGTCTGCCAGTTTCCCAGGTGACATGGATACTGCTGATTCATAAATGATACCTAGAGTAGCAAAATTTAAGCATCCAGAAATGGAATTATTGGATCCTTTGATATACTCAGATTCAACCTTAGCAGATATAGCCTAACTCTTCTCCAAACTGACTGTAAATTTTCATAACCACTTTGATAAGTTGAATTATGTCACCCAAAATGAGAAAGGATTCAGTGTTTGTGACTGGAACCTTATTTGGAAATAGGATTGTTGAAGATGTGATTAAGTGGAAAAGAGGTCATTCAGGGTTAGGACAAGTCCTAATGAAATGACTAATGATCTTATAAATTGAGGGACATCTGGACAGATACATACGGAAGAACACTGTCTGAAGACCTTTATAGACACTGGAGCTGTGCTGCCTCCATCCAAGTAATGCCAAGGACTGCTGCCAGTCACCAGAAGCTTAGACAAGCACAGGGTATGGCTGTCCCCTTGAACTGCCAGAGCGGTTGTACTGGGCCCCCCCTTTCATTCCAGATGTCTAGCTTCCAGAATTCTGAGACAACACACTTCTGCTGATTTAAGCCACTCTGACTGGGGCACTTTCTTATGGCAGCCTGGGGAAAAAAAGAACACAGTCACTAGCAATGAGTAGGTTCTCATTACTTCATCAAGGTTGAGTGTTGTTTCATGTTTCTTAACTGTGAATTATTTGTTCTTATCGCTTGCTTACCTTTAAATTGGGCTATTTCAGTATGTGTATTGTGTTTTTGTCTTGTTTCTTGGCTATGCCCTGTGACTTATGGGATCTTAGTTCCCTGACCAGGACTGGATCTGGAGCCCCTCTGCATTGGAAGTACAGAGTTTTAACCAGTGTACCACTAGTGAAGTCCAACTTCTGTTTTTTTTTAATTTAGTAATCTTTAAATTCCATTATCTCCTATAGGTGTCAATGTTTTGTACTTTGTATTATTGAAAACATTTTCTCTCAGTTAGTGGTTCAAATTTTGACTTTATAAAAGTGTTTTTTAATGAATATATATTTTTCAGTTTAATGTAAATATGTTTTTCTCTGTGCATTTTCTGTCTTGTTTAAGAAATCTTTGTCTGCTTTGAGGCTGTAAAGTCTTTTGTTTTGTTTTGTATTTAATTTGTGAGTTCTAGATTTGGCTTTTGAGTATATGGTATGAGGTAGGAATCCATATTAGATTTTACTATAAAAATGAAAATATTACTTGTACCATTCCCTTTATAGTCCATTTCTCCCTCCACCACAAATATCGTCTCTTCTGTCCTACATCTTGCTTTTCATACACAGGTGAGTTTGCTTTTGGCTTCTCTAGTCTCTTCTGTTGTCTCTTTCTGTTCCAAAAATACAGTGTCCTACTTTTTACAACAAATCTGATGTGTACTAGATCATCCTCTTTACTTTATTCTTCCTTAAAAGTCTCTTGACTATACTTGGCCTTTACTGTTACATACTGAATAAACTTTTCCATCCTGTACCCAAAGCTATACGAAAATTATTGTGGAATTTTATTGAAATTGTATTGAAATTAAGATTTCAAAAGAACAGATATCTTTATGTTCCTGAATCTTTTTAAACCATAAATATGATGTACCTTTCTATTTATTTAGATCTTCCTTGCGATTTAATAAAGTTCTTAATTTTAGCCATTAGTGACATAAACAACTTGTGGTAGATTTTTCCCATGGATACCTTATTTTGTTGCTATTGTAGCTGTGCTTTTAAATGGTAGCTACTGTAAATGGTATATTTTTAAATTATATTTTCAATTTTCACAGTTATATAATATTATTAAGTTTGGTTTTTACTTCTGTGAACTTGATTAACTGTAAAATTCTGGAGATTTTCTTTGTTTTTCTATGTTGACAGCTAAATTGTCTGCAAATATTACAACAAAACTTTCTAAATTTTTTGCACTTAATTACCTTTTATTTTCTAGTGAACTGTCTAGAACTATAGTATAATATTTCAGAGATGGTCACTAGTGAAGTCCAACTTCTGTTTTTTTTTAATTTAGTAATCTTTAAATTCCATTATCTCCTATAGGTGTCAATGTTTTGTACTTTGTATTATTGAAAACATTTTCTCTCAGTTAGTGGTTCAAATTTTGACTTTATAAAAGTGTTTTTTAATGAATATATATTTTTCAGTTTAATGTAAATATGTTTTTCTCTGTGCATTTTCTGTCTTGTTTAAGAAATCTTTGTCTGCTTTGAGGCTGTAAAGTCTTTTGTTTTGTTTTGTATTTAATTTGTGAGTTCTAGATTTGGCTTTTGAGTATATGGTATGAGGTAGGAATCCATATTAGATTTTACTATAAAAATGAAAATATTACTTGTACCATTCCCTTTATAGTCCATTTCTCCCTCCACCACAAATATCGTCTCTTCTGTCCTACATCTTGCTTTTCATACACAGGTGAGTTTGCTTTTGGCTTCTCTAGTCTCTTCTGTTGTCTCTTTCTGTTCCAAAAATACAGTGTCCTACTTTTTACAACAAATCTGATGTGTACTAGATCATCCTCTTTACTTTATTCTTCCTTAAAAGTCTCTTGACTATACTTGGCCTTTACTGTTACATACTGAATAAACTTTTCCATCCTGTACCCAAAGCTATACGAAAATTATTGTGGAATTTTATTGAAATTGTATTGAAATTAAGATTTCAAAAGAACAGATATCTTTATGTTCCTGAATCTTTTAAACCATAAATATGATGTACCTTTCTATTTATTTAGATCTTCCTTGCGATTTAATAAAGTTCTTAATTTTAGCCATTAGTGACATAAACAACTTGTGGTAGATTTTTCCCATGGATACCTTATTTTGTTGCTATTGTAGCTGTGCTTTTAAATGGTAGCTACTGTAAATGGTATATTTTTAAATTATATTTTCAATTTTCACAGTTATATAATATTATTAAGTTTGGTTTTTACTTCTGTGAACTTGATTAACTGTAAAATTCTGGAGATTTTCTTTGTTTTTCTATGTTGACAGCTAAATTGTCTGCAAATATTACAACAAAACTTTCTAAATTTTTTGCACTTAATTACCTTTTATTTTCTAGTGAACTGTCTAGAACTATAGTATAATATTTCAGAGATGTGGGAATAGAGTATACTCATCTCATTCATGATACTAGAAAGAATACTTCTAATGCTGCACCTCATAGTATATTTCTGAAAGGTATGCTTAATCAGCCTAAAGAAATTCTACTTCCTATTCTATTCCTTTCTTATAATTTGTTTTAGATTTAAGGTACTAATGCTAAGTCACTTCAGTCAGTCCAAATCTTTGCAACCCTATGGACTGTAGCCGGCCAGGCTCCTCTAACCATGGGTTTCTCCAGGCAAGAATACTGGAGTGGGTTGTCACGCCCTTCTCCAAGAGATCTTTCCAACCCAGGGATTGAACCCATGTCTCTTACCATCTCCTGCACTAACAAGCAGATTCTTTACCACTAGTGCCACATGGGAACCCTATGTTACTAATACTTTGTTACTAATACTTTGTTTTAGGTTTTTTTCATCTAAATTCTTGAGTGAAATTTGTCTATATATTTTCTTTCTTGTACTGTCTTACTCTGATATCAGTACCAAAAATTATACCAACTTCATAAAAATTAAGTATGATCTATTACCTCATTTTTCTATTCCCTGGAATAGCTTTTTGAAGACTTCAATTATCTGTTGTTTGACTATTTGTAAAATTTATCTATAAAACATGAGACTTGGTTTTTCTTGTTGGGTATGTGTTTAACTCTTGTAATTTATTTAGTAACCATAAATATGATGTACCTTTCTATTTATTTAGATCTTCCTTGCGATTTAATAAAGTTCTTAATTTTAGCCATTAGTGACATAAACAACTTGTGGTAGATTTTTCCCATGGATACCTTATTTTGTTGCTATTGTAGCTGTGCTTTTAAATGGTAGCTACTGTAAATGGTATATTTTTAAATTATATTTTCAATTTTCACAGTTATATAATATTATTAAGTTTGGTTTTACTTCTGTGAACTTGATTAACTGTAAAATTCTGGAGATTTTCTTTGTTTTTCTATGTTGACAGCTAAATTGTCTGCAAATATTACAACAAAACTTTCTAAATTTTTTGCACTTAATTACCTTTTATTTTCTAGTGAACTGTCTAGAACTATAGTATAATATTTCAGAGATGTGGGAATAGAGTATACTCATCTCATTCATGATACTAGAAAGAATACTTCTAATGCTGCACCTCATAGTATATTTCTGAAAGGTATGCTTAATCAGCCTAAAGAAATTCTACTTCCTATTCTATTCCTTTCTTATAATTTGTTTTAGATTTAAGGTACTAATGCTAAGTCACTTCAGTCAGTCCAAATCTTTGCAACCCTATGGACTGTAGCCGGCCAGGCTCCTCTAACCATGGGTTTCTCCAGGCAAGAATACTGGAGTGGGTTGTCACGCCCTTCTCCAAGAGATCTTTCCAACCCAGGGATTGAACCCATGTCTCTTACCATCTCCTGCACTAACAAGCAGATTCTTTACCACTAGTGCCACATGGGAACCCTATGTTACTAATACTTTGTTACTAATACTTTGTTTTAGGTTTTTTTCATCTAAATTCTTGAGTGAAATTTGTCTATATATTTTCTTTCTTGTACTGTCTTACTCTGATATCAGTACCAAAAATTATACCAACTTCATAAAAATTAAGTATGATCTATTACCTCATTTTTCTATTCCCTGGAATAGCTTTTTGAAGACTTCAATTATCTGTTGTTTGACTATTTGTAAAATTTATCTATAAAACATGAGACTTGGTTTTTCTTGTTGGGTATGTGTTTAACTCTTGTAATTTATTTAGTAACTATAGAATAATTTCAGGCTTTTTAATACTTCTAGAATCAATGTTATAGTTTTCTTTCAAAAGTTTTCCATTTTTTGCTAAATTGTTTAAATTAATTAACTTTCCTATATCTACAATGACTTTCTTGTTTTGATCCCTATGAATTATTTGCATGAATCTTTTTCTTATTATTCTTAAGCAGTCTCAACAAACATTATTTATACTTAAAATTCCATTTTATGATTTCTATTGTGATTTCCAAATTGTGTAATTTGGAAGCATTCTTCTAAATGCCAATTAAATGAAGTTGCTCTCAGTTATCTTAATTTGTTGTCAAAGAATGTGCAGTAAAATATGCCAACTCTCTTACAATTTGAGATTGATCTTATTGCCTAGTACCGCCCGCTTTCCCTCATTCATTCTGTTCTCTCCTTCTAAAATTCTAAATTTATGAAAAGAACATCTCAATTTCTATATCTCTTAATTTCTCTGTCATATGTTTTAATTTTTTCTCCTATGCTTTATTGTGGTTAATTTATTCATCTCTCTCTATTTTTTTTAATTTTTTAAAATTTATTTATCTTTTTGGAGGGTGGGGTGGAGAGGGAGGGGGATGGGCAGGCCACTTCTATTGGTCTTTCATTTCTCTATTTTCATCCGTATTTGTTCTTTGGCTCCTGTGGGCCTCCCATCGCGGTGGTCACTGTTGTCGCAGAGCACTGGCTCTGGGCATACGCGCGCCAGAGCTCCGGCTCAGTAATTGGACACATCAGTCCAGCCGTTCCACGGCACGTGGGATCCTCCTAGGCCAGGGATGGAACTGGCGCCCCTTGCACTGCAAGGCGGTGTCCTTACCCACTGGACCACCAGGGGAAGCCCCATATCTCTTTTTAAGGCGTCAATTTCTTCAGCTTTGTCTGATTTTTTTTACTCTGATATCAGTACCAAAAATTATACCAACTTCATAAAAATTAAGTATGATCTATTACCTCATTTTTCTATTCCCTGGAATAGCTTTTTGAAGACTTCAATTATCTGTTGTTTGACTATTTGTAAAATTTATCTATAAAACATGAGACTTGGTTTTTCTTGTTGGGTATGTGTTTAACTCTTGTAATTTATTTAGTAACTATAGAATAATTTCAGGCTTTTTAATACTTCTAGAATCAATGTTATAGTTTTCTTTCAAAAGTTTTCCATTTTTTGCTAAATTGTTTAAATTAATTAACTTTCCTATATCTACAATGACTTTCTTGTTTTGATCCCTATGAATTATTTGCATGAATCTTTTTCTTATTATTCTTAAGCAGTCTCAACAAACATTATTTATACTTAAAATTCCATTTTATGATTTCTATTGTGATTTCCAAATTGTGTAATTTGGAAGCATTCTTCTAAATGCCAATTAAATGAAGTTGCTCTCAGTTATCTTAATTTGTTGTCAAAGAATGTGCAGTAAAATATGCCAACTCTCTTACAATTTGAGATTGATCTTATTGCCTAGTACCGCCCGCTTTCCTCATTCATTCTGTTCTCTCCTTCTAAAATTCTAAATTTATGAAAAGAACATCTCAATTTCTATATCTCTTAATTTCTCTGTCATATGTTTTAATTTTTTCTCCTATGCTTTATTGTGGTTAATTTATTCATCTCTCTCTATTTTTTTTAATTTTTTAAAATTTATTTATCTTTTTGGAGGGTGGGGTGGAGAGGGAGGGGGATGGGCAGGCCACTTCTATTGGTCTTTCATTTCTCTATTTTCATCCGTATTTGTTCTTTGGCTCCTGTGGGCCTCCCATCGCGGTGGTCACTGTTGTCGCAGAGCACTGGCTCTGGGCATACGCGCGCCAGAGCTCCGGCTCAGTAATTGGACACATCAGTCCAGCCGTTCCACGGCACGTGGGATCCTCCTAGGCCAGGGATGGAACCGGCGCCCGCTGCACTGCAACGCGGTGTCTTTACCCACTGGACCACCAGGGGAAGCCCCATATCTCTCTTTTAAGGCGTCAATTTTCTCTTCAGCTTTGTCTGATACACCAAACAATTGGTTAAATCTTTGATCTTCAATTTCAGCTATATATTTTACTCTAATGAGTTTTATTTGTTTAATTCTTTCCATTGTAGTCAATTATTTTAGTAGATCTTTGTTTCTTGCTCAACTTTATAATTTTATTATTTCTGTTAACATTTTAAACACATTTGCTTTATATTCTGTCTCTAATTATTCAAATATGTGTAGCCCCTGTTTTCTAATTCTCTTTCTTGCTGCATCTCACTCATGCTTGCTTGGTTACCATTGTAACTGATGGTTTTAAACTGTGACTTTATATTGGACGAATCTCTGTTTATGGAAATCCTGAGAACCTTGGTTCAATGGACATTACTCCAGGAATATTTGTTTTCCTTCTTTTATATACAACAGTAGGCTTCGTATCCTATGTGAGGGCATCATTCATGGCTAGGTGCTATCAGAGAAGCCTTTATTCCTGTGTCTGATTCAAGCATGGCAGACACATTGTTTTTACTGAAGCTCCTTACAAATTCTAGCTTTCTGTAGCTGTCTCCATTCCAAAAGCCTCCCCATCATCACCACCACACCATCTTCTTTATGCCTTAGGAGTTGTTCTGTTTCATTGAAGAGATATTAAAGCTTCAGGATTTAGATACCATAGATCAGCAAAGGTCTCTAAGGTATCTGTAACTTTAGTGCTGGCTTGTTTCTCTGGTTTTTGTTCCTGCCGTCTTGGGGTACTGAAGAGTCTCCTGAATTTCTCGAGAGCTTAGCTCTGCCTGTTAGTTGTAACTGATTTATCATTCTTTAGTATTTTGCAGTGAGAAAATGTTTTGCATACAGAATCCACAAGATTTATCAGAAGATAGAGAAAGACTTCTACTTTATTAGGTTGCATCAGGATTAAACAAGAAAATGCAACTAAAGAAGTCATCAGAGTTCCTTATATCTTAATGGTCAATCAATGTTAGTAAAATAAAAATTTTAATTAATTTTCCAAAATATTTTCTATCTTGGTCTTTCCTCATTTTTTTTTTCCATTTATGTGAATATACTTGTCCTCCAATAAGAAAAGAAATGTAAATTCATATGACTAAAATAGTTACTAGAATTTTTATGTATTATATTTTGTATTTTATCAGATAGAAATAAATGCATACCAATTTAATATAAAATAAATACAGAGAAATTATACTAAATCACATTATTTGAGTTTATAGTCAATTACTTAAGAATTCTATGGAAAGGGACTTCCTTAAAATTAGTGAAAAATTGCTGCTAATGTTTATAAAAAGCAATTTATTTTAAATTATCCAATAACTAATATTTTGAAAAGTTTAGAGATTATTGTTAGTGTTTACTTTTATGTAAATGATGTCTATATTCTAAAATTATAATGTTTTTAGTTTCCAACTCCACCTTGAAAACTAAATAGTATTTTTAAGCATGAACCACATCCTTCAACAATTTTTATTGAATGAAAAGTCATTTATCCCAGCCAGACTCACCACTTAATGTGAAACAACACAAAAACAACCAAAATAATGATTCTCTAGAAGTATAAACGTTCAAAATATCAACTGCTGTTAGATGAGAGGATGAATGAGCCATAGTATGATTTTACTAATTGTAGTGTTGAGATAGTTTTAACGTCAAATGCCATCATATTAATCTTTTTTTGTAAGAAAGCTAAAACTGAAATTTGCCTCCAGGCTGAATATTTCTTTGGTTTGGTTTCTTTTGGGGATTTTTCAGCTTTTCCAAATTGTTTGGGAAACACAGCTGGGCTTATTAATATACTGAGGCATTTTAATTGAAGAAGATGAGTCTCATCATGTGTAGTTGGGGTACTGAAGAGTCTCCTGAATTTCTCGAGAGCTTAGCTCTGCCTGTTAGTTGTAACTGATTTATCATTCTTTAGTATTTTGCAGTGAGAAAATGTTTTGCATACAGAATCCACAAGATTTATCAGAAGATAGAGAAAGACTTCTACTTTATTAGGTTGCATCAGGATTAAACAAGAAAATGCAACTAAAGAAGTCATCAGAGTTCCTTATATCTTAATGGTCAATCAATGTTAGTAAAATAAAAATTTTAATTAATTTTCCAAAATATTTTCTATCTTGGTCTTTCCTCATTTTTTTTTTCCATTTATGTGAATATACTTGTCCTCCAATAAGAAAAGAAATGTAAATTCATATGACTAAAATAGTTACTAGAATTTTTATGTATTATATTTTGTATTTTATCAGATAGAAATAAATGCATACCAATTTAATATAAAATAAATACAGAGAAATTATACTAAATCACATTATTTGAGTTTATAGTCAATTACTTAAGAATTCTATGGAAAGGGACTTCCTTAAAATTAGTGAAAAATTGCTGCTAATGTTTATAAAAAGCAATTTATTTTAAATTATCCAATAACTAATATTTTGAAAAGTTTAGAGATTATTGTTAGTGTTTACTTTTATGTAAATGATGTCTATATTCTAAAATTATAATGTTTTTAGTTTCCAACTCCACCTTGAAAACTAAATAGTATTTTTAAGCATGAACCACATCCTTCAACAATTTTTATTGAATGAAAAGTCATTTATCCCAGCCAGACTCACCACTTAATGTGAAACAACACAAAAACAACCAAAATAATGATTCTCTAGAAGTATAAACGTTCAAAATATCAACTGCTGTTAGATGAGAGGATGAATGAGCCATAGTATGATTTTACTAATTGTAGTGTTGAGATAGTTTTAACGTCAAATGCCATCATATTAATCTTTTTTTGTAAGAAAGCTAAAACTGAAATTTGCCTCCAGGCTGAATATTTCTTTGGTTTGGTTTCTTTTGGGGATTTTTCAGCTTTTCCAAATTGTTTGGGAAACACAGCTGGGCTTATTAATATACTGAGGCATTTTAATTGAAGAAGATGAGTCTCATCATGTGTAGTTCTGGATCTCTTCCCCTGGATTTCATATCCAACTGATCCATCTTCCCTAGAAAGAAATGGAACCCAATGCCAGTATTTGAGATTAAATATTTTGACTTCTACCTCATGATTTGCAGAAAATAGTAATAGCATTAGCCAGTATTATTAAGTGTTTATTATATGCCTAACTTTGTACTAGGTCAGTTCCATGAAATGTTTTATTTAATCTTCACAAGAGCCTAAGCCTGTTCAGTTTTTCAAATAAACAAATGGAGGCCAAGAAAGGCCTTCTGCTATTCGTTTCTAAAATACTTGAGTATAATGAAAAAAATATAACTTTTTACCCTGGAAGACTACTTCCTACCTGCAGCTACTTGACCTTAGCAACAGTTGTTCACTTATTCAAGATCACCAGCTGATGAGAAGGTATTGCTCAACAGTCAGTGGGCAGGGAGAGAGAAAAACATACCTGTCCTAGGTAGAAAGCCCAACCACCCTGAATACATGCCCGGAGGACTGCCTGGATCATTCTGAGCCATCTAATATGTTTTAAAAAGCAGCCTTAGGTCCTCTTGGAGGATCTTGGCTATAGCTAGACTATCTGCTTGATTAATTCCTCAACATTCCCTCTCTGACTCTCTGTCCCTTAGCAGATTTCAAAATGCTAAGGGACTGTAGGACTCACCCAACCCAAACTTAATTTGCAGAGAAAGAAACTGAGAGTCCTCATAGTTATGTATTTTGTCATAAATCAAACAGAAATGGATTCCCAGCCAGACTCACCACTTAATGTGAAACAACACAAAAACAACCAAAATAATGATTCTCTAGAAGTATAAACGTTCAAAATATCAACTGCTGTTAGATGAGAGGATGAATGAGCCATAGTATGATTTTACTAATTGTAGTGTTGAGATAGTTTTAACGTCAAATGCCATCATATTAATCTTTTTTTGTAAGAAAGCTAAAACTGAAATTTGCCTCCAGGCTGAATATTTCTTTGGTTTGGTTTCTTTTGGGGATTTTTCAGCTTTTCCAAATTGTTTGGGAAACACAGCTGGGCTTATTAATATACTGAGGCATTTTAATTGAAGAAGATGAGTCTCATCATGTGTAGTTCTGGATCTCTTCCCCTGGATTTCATATCCAACTGATCCATCTTCCCTAGAAAGAAATGGAACCCAATGCCAGTATTTGAGATTAAATATTTTGACTTCTACCTCATGATTTGCAGAAAATAGTAATAGCATTAGCCAGTATTATTAAGTGTTTATTATATGCCTAACTTTGTACTAGGTCAGTTCCATGAAATGTTTTATTTAATCTTCACAAGAGCCTAAGCCTGTTCAGTTTTTCAAATAAACAAATGGAGGCCAAGAAAGGCCTTCTGCTATTCGTTTCTAAAATACTTGAGTATAATGAAAAAAATATAACTTTTTACCCTGGAAGACTACTTCCTACCTGCAGCTACTTGACCTTAGCAACAGTTGTTCACTTATTCAAGATCACCAGCTGATGAGAAGGTATTGCTCAACAGTCAGTGGGCAGGGAGAGAGAAAAACATACCTGTCCTAGGTAGAAAGCCCAACCACCCTGAATACATGCCCGGAGGACTGCCTGGATCATTCTGAGCCATCTAATATGTTTTAAAAAGCAGCCTTAGGTCCTCTTGGAGGATCTTGGCTATAGCTAGACTATCTGCTTGATTAATTCCTCAACATTCCCTCTCTGACTCTCTGTCCCTTAGCAGATTTCAAAATGCTAAGGGACTGTAGGACTCACCCAACCCAAACTTAATTTGCAGAGAAAGAAACTGAGAGTCCTCATAGTTATGTATTTTGTCATAAATCACAGAATGGATTCAGTTAGAATACCCCTTGACATGATTATCCAGGTTTCAGACTAAACTGTTACCAGATCCAGTTGAAGATTCCCAAAACTTGAAATAAACCCAAAAAGTTGCAGTTTATGTTCAGTTGTCTCTATCTTTCTCCCGTCCCTCCTTCCTTCTTCTCTTCATTCATTCACACAACAACCACTTATTGTGTATCTGCAATGAATCAGGCAGTACACCATTCTCTAAGACTGTAAAGCTAGAAAGATAGAGTCTTTGTCTTAATTCATCCACTGAAGCATGTTCTCCAGGAATGGAGGATATTCAGGCCTAGTCACAATTTTTCTTTCAATCTATGGTGTTTATTGAGTATTTACCATTTCTTTCTAGGCTTTTTGTCCATAGTGTTAAGAAGACCTGCAAGTATTCCTGCCCACTCAGTCACTTTATACTGAAAATAGTAGAAACAAACCATAAACAGTTGAAGAAATAAATAAATGAGATAATTGCAGGGTTATTATTATTATATTAGTAGTATCAATGTTATGAAGAAGGTAAAATTGAGTAGGTATGGTAGAGTGTCTGAAGGGTTTGTCTTTGTGGGATGATGAGGAAAGCAGCTCTGAAACACTGACATTTAAGTTGAGATGCAGATAATACAAGGGCAACCGGCATTCAAAGATGTCATTGAGTGTATATTGCAGCGACACATAGATCATGCTGTTGGGGCAGCAGGGACAACACTGACTCAGTTGAAAATAATACAACAGTGTACTTCAAGATCACCAGCTGATGAGAAGGTATTGCTCAACAGTCAGTGGGCAGGAGAGAGAAACATACCTGTCCTAGGTAGAAAGCCCAACCACCCTGAATACATGCCCGGAGGACTGCCTGGATCATTCTGAGCCATCTAATATGTTTTAAAAAGCAGCCTTAGGTCCTCTTGGAGGATCTTGGCTATAGCTAGACTATCTGCTTGATTAATTCCTCAACATTCCCTCTCTGACTCTCTGTCCCTTAGCAGATTTCAAAATGCTAAGGGACTGTAGGACTCACCCAACCCAAACTTAATTTGCAGAGAAAGAAACTGAGAGTCCTCATAGTTATGTATTTTGTCATAAATCACAGAATGGATTCAGTTAGAATACCCCTTGACATGATTATCCAGGTTTCAGACTAAACTGTTACCAGATCCAGTTGAAGATTCCCAAAACTTGAAATAAACCCAAAAAGTTGCAGTTTATGTTCAGTTGTCTCTATCTTTCTCCCGTCCCTCCTTCCTTCTTCTCTTCATTCATTCACACAACAACCACTTATTGTGTATCTGCAATGAATCAGGCAGTACACCATTCTCTAAGACTGTAAAGCTAGAAAGATAGAGTCTTTGTCTTAATTCATCCACTGAAGCATGTTCTCCAGGAATGGAGGATATTCAGGCCTAGTCACAATTTTTCTTTCAATCTATGGTGTTTATTGAGTATTTACCATTTCTTTCTAGGCTTTTTGTCCATAGTGTTAAGAAGACCTGCAAGTATTCCTGCCCACTCAGTCACTTTATACTGAAAATAGTAGAAACAAACCATAAACAGTTGAAGAAATAAATAAATGAGATAATTGCAGGGTTATTATTATTATATTAGTAGTATCAATGTTATGAAGAAGGTAAAATTGAGTAGGTATGGTAGAGTGTCTGAAGGGGTTTGTCTTTGTGGGATGATGAGGAAAGCAGCTCTGAAACACTGACATTTAAGTTGAGATGCAGATAATACAAGGGGAACCGTCATTCAAAGATGTCATTGAGTGTATATTGCAGCGACACATAGATCATGCTGTTGGGGCAGCAGGGCAGAGCCTGGGACAGCAAAGCCCTTGATCTCCCCCTAGTGGTCAATAGCCTTCTCTGCTTACTCCAGTGTGTCGTGAAAATACTGCCGTTTTCTGTGTGTTGCTTGATACCAAGAGCATTGGGAAGCATTATTCTCACGGAAGAGAAAACTCCAAGTAGAAGAAAAGCCAAGGATACTGAGGATGGTGTGCAGGGTAACTGAGAGAGAAGAGTGCAAGAAAGAGAGAGTAGGGGGAATGAGGTCAAAGGGCGGGCAGGAATCAGATCCTCTGGATCCTCATAACCTTGATATGGATACGGTCGTGGTGGTTTAGCTGCTAGGTCGTATCTGACTCTTGCGACTCTATGGACTATTGTCCGCCAGTCTACCCTGTCTATAGAATTCTCCAGGCAAGAATATAGGAGTGGGTTGCCTTTTCCTTCTGCGGGGAATCTTTCTGACCCAGGGATCAGACTCATGTCTTCTGCATCTCCTGTGTTGGCAGGTGGATTCTTTACCACTGAGTGATCTGAGAATCCCTTATATGGATATAAGGATGGATGTATCTGTCTATTTTAAAGAATAATTAAATACTATGTTAAAGTACATATTAAATAGGATAATCAAAATACATTTTATTATTTTGGGGGGGCTTTTTTTTCCTATGGGGGTGTTGGATGGCGAGGCGGGGGGGGGGGCGGGCGGGCCACTTCTATTGGTGTTTCATTTATCTATTATCTTCCATCTTTGTTCTTTGGCCTGTGTGGGCCTCCCATCGTGATGGCGTCTGTCGTTGCAGAGCACCGGCTCTGGGCGCATGCGCTCCAGAGCTCCGGCTCGGTAATTGAACACATCCGTCCAGCCGCTCCGCGGCACGTGGGATCTTCCCAGGCCAGGGATCAAACCAGCACCCCTTGCACTGCAAGGCGGTGTCCTTACCTACTGGACCACCAAGGAAGCCCCATATTATTTAAACTGTTGAAAATAATACAAAAGAATAGCAAGAGAAAACTTAGAGCCTGGTATGAGCTAAAATGAAGTAAAATTCACAGTATCTAAGATAAACACTGAGAATTAACACTTGTAGCCAAAGTCTAAAGTACAGTGTTTTGGACCATGTAATTTTCTTTGTGTCATTAAAGGAAACATGAGCTTGCATTAGGAGACACAAACTTTTTCTTGATAACCCAAAAGAAGAAATGTATTTTAAGGTATATTACTAAATAGTAAATTACATATTTCCTGCTAATTTGCATACATTTAGGAATATTTCTGTCATTTCAGGAAAGGTAAAAACTAAAGTTTTATCTTAGTGAAGACCTTTCATCAGACCTGAGCATTTGATAGCAACAGATACTACCATGTATCTTGTTTTCTGGTGATAGCATCTGATTAAATTCGAATGTGCTTGCCTTCTAGACCTCTCCCTATGCCTGTGCCTCCCACATCATTGCTTACAGTCCCCTCAACCTGGCATATTCATTCCTGTCTTTTGCACAAAAGAAATTCCTACCTCCAGTGCAAAACAACACACAACCCCAAATAGTTACTGTATAGTAACTACACAGTCGTTGTCTCCTTTAGTTTGAAGTTTAGCAAAGGAGCTTTTGGGGCTTCCAGGTGGTGCAGTGGTAAGGAGCCTGCCTGCCCATGCAGAAGACACAGAGGCTCAGGTTTGATCCGTGGGTTGGGAAGATCCCCAGGAGGAGGGCATGGCAACCCACTCCAATATTCTACCCTAGAGATCCCAAGGACAAAGGAGCCCGGCAGGCTATAGTGCACGGGGGTCTCACAGGAGTCAGACATGACTGAGCATACATCCACACAAGGTAGCTTTTAAAACAGTCAGGGACCACCCCACATCCATTGACTCAGAATTTCTAGAGAGGAGGATCAGGGCACTGACACCCTTTAAGTGCTCCAGGTGACTCTAGGGAGTTAACAAGATTAAGAACAGCTGAGCTAGGTTAGCCCTCCCCCTACCTCAAGTGGGCTCCAAACAGGATGTGGAGTTTCACCCTTATTCCTTGCCTCACATGGGTCTCTCTCCAGAGAAAGGAAAAAGCAACCAACCAGCTACAGCAGAATGTGCCACGAACAGGAACGTCTTTGTGGTCACCTAACGTGGATGGTAAGTGAGCAATTACCTCTTTGACCGTGTAATTTAATGAGAAAAACGGCATGGAAAATCTTCATTGGTTCTGGCTTCGCTCGAAAGCTGTACGGTAATAGACCTTTCAATGAGTCCTTTTCACCTTCTCATTTGAGAAAAGAGGAGAAAGCATTACAGAAAGATTCTAGAAAGGGACAAGTGAAAGTGACTCTTAAACCTGAGTGTGTATAAAAATCACTTGGAGAGCTTGTTAATGTCCACTCTCCTACTCAACTCCAAACATGGTTAATTCTTGTGGAGTAGTGCTGGGGCTGCTCCCAGGGAGCCATATATTTAACAAGTCCCTTAAGTCAGGGATCCCCAACCTCCAGATCTTATGTCTTATGATCTGAGGTGGAGTTGATGTAATAATAATAGAAATAAAGTGCACAATCAACGTAATGTGCTTTAATTACCCCCAAATCACTCTGTCCTCCAACTCCAGCCTGAGGAAAAATTGTCTTGCCCGAGACCAGTTCCTGGTGCCAACAACCTTGGGAACCACAGCCCCAAGTGAATACTGAGAATTAACACTTGTAGCCAAAGTCTGAAGTGCCAGCAGTATATAAACCTATGGGAAATAGGAGTTTACGAAAAAACTACCCCCTTTTGGTAATGTTCCTTCCTGACTCTCACACAAACCCAAAGGTCCTTTGACCACTATTGAAAGGAAATGAATTAAGAAAATCCATGTTTGCAAGCACATTTTAAAGGCCACAGCAGTCATGTCAGCTAGCCTGAATGGACAGGAGAGGGAAAAGAAGCTCAGGCAGCAACTGGAGACAGCTGAGGAGTGAGGGCGCCTACTCAGGTGCAGAGACAAGATCCAGTCAGGTTGGAGAAAAGAAATGTGCTGTGGACTGGAGCAGATTCTCTGCGGTGAGCAGCCTGAAGGATCATGTCCCAGCTGCTCTTCTGGAAATCAGATGTAATAATCCTGCCCTTTTAGATGCAAACTCTTCTCATCAAGCTGTGAAAAATATACTCACTTTGGGCTGTTATTGTTGGCTGCAGGATAATTTGATCGCCTCCCGGGACTTCAATTCTCACATTCCTATCAGAAACAAACTGCTTTGAGTTTAGGGAATGTGTCAGGAAGTTTGCTTTGAAACACACATTGCCCTCTCTGTGAAGGCAGAGAAAGAAACAGGGAGCCACCAGCAGCCCAACTTCTCTAGCAAAGCCATTATGTAGATTGTAGGTTTCCAGCACTTGTTCTTTCTGCTGGACTCAAAGGAAGATAACAGAATATAAGTGCAGTAAACCGTAGCATGCCAAATACATAATAACCATTCTTTCATTCATTGCCACGTTTGTTTACCCATCATTTATTGTTTCATTCAAAAAAATATTTTTAAACACTACATGTGTTACTTAAAAGCAGAATATGAGAAAAAGAATTGGATGCAACTAATGTCCTTGGGAGAAGATACCAAGGAACAGAAGTAAGAAAATGGAAAGAAAGGAAAAGGAAAGCCAATGAATGTCAGGCCATACTATGGAGGGCATCCCTGTGGACAATGAAACTTGGTCCTGCTGGGACTGTTTTCTGAAACTGTGTCCAAAGCACGGGGCTACAATCTCTAAACCATGGATTTGTTCTCCTGTTAGATCAGCAACAGTCCTAGACTAGAAAAAAGTGCACAATAAATGTAATGTGCTTGAATCATCCCCCAAACTATCTCCACCCTTCTGGTCCGTGGAACAATTGTCTTTCACGAAATCAGTCGTTGGTGCCAAAAAGCTCGGCTGCTCTAAAGGTTGGCAGGATGAAACAAATTATCTGAGGATCCTGGCCTCCCATGCCGAAAGGTTAGTCAGTTTAGGGTCTTAAATTCAACTTTTTCAATCTCTGCATGTCGGAAAGCTAAGGAAGCCCCACCCTTTACCCTTCCAGTGATCCAAGGTCATGAAGGAATCAGGGCAAAAAGAAAGCTAAGAGGCTATCAGCTGAAGCGAGTTGAAGCTTGCATAAATGTCTTCAGCCTGCCCTCTGGAAGCTAAACTCAGAGGGCAAGCCAAGAGGAAGCTAGAGCTCGGTATGTGTCTGCTGCACTATGTCAGGCTCTGTTATGCTAAAAAGATAAATAAATCATGTTCTCTGTCTTCTATGAGTTATTGGTCTTGTAAAGGAAAGAAACATAAATAAAAATCACCATTCAGTATGACTATTTCTGTAGTAATGGTATCCGAAATCCTTACCAGAAAAAGAGAAAATAATTAGTTGGTAGAGGGGAGATCTGGAGAAAGGAAGGGAATCGCAGAGAAAGGAGAATTGAGAGGGCTGCAATACATGCAAGCTGAACTTTGAGGAATGAGCAAGAGAATGATGAAAGTAATGTATACTCATTGATAAAGACAAGGTCAATTCTGGAAATGGGGAAGTGTGACTAAGCATGGTGCTTGTGTGAGAGAAGCATTCTTTCATTCATTGCCACGTTTGTTTACCCATCATTTATTGTTTCATTCAAAAAAATATTTTTAAACACTACATGTGTTACTTAAAAGCAGAATATGAGAAAAAGAATTGGATGCAACTAATGTCCTTGGGAGAAGATACCAAGGAACAGAAGTAAGAAAATGGAAAGAAAGGAAAAGGAAAGCCAATGAATGTCAGGCCATACTATGGAGGGCATCCCTGTGGACAATGAAACTTGGTCCTGCTGGGACTGTTTTCTGAAACTGTGTCCAAAGCACGGGGCTACAATCTCTAAACCATGGATTTGTTCTCCTGTTAGATCAGCAACAGTCCTAGACTAGAAAAAAGTGCACAATAAATGTAATGTGCTTGAATCATCCCCCAAACTATCTCCACCCTTCTGGTCCGTGGAACAATTGTCTTTCACGAAATCAGTCGTTGGTGCCAAAAGCTCGGCTGCTCTAAAGGTTGGCAGGATGAAACAAATTATCTGAGGATCCTTGCCTCCCATGCCGAAATGTTAGTCAGTTTAGGGTATTAAATTCAACTTTTTCAATCTCTGCATGTCGGAAAGCTAAGGAAGCCCCACCCTTTACCCTTCCAGTGATCCAAGGTCATGAAGGAATCAGGGCAAAAAGAAAGCTAAGAGGCTATCAGCTGAAGCGAGTTGAAGCTTGCATAAATGTCTTCAGCCTGCCCTCTGGAAGCTAAACTCAGAGGGCAAGCCAAGAGGAAGCTAGAGCTCGGTATGTGTCTGCTGCACTATGTCAGGCTCTGTTATGCTAAAAAGATAAATAAATCATGTTCTCTGTCTTCTATGAGTTATTGGTCTTGTAAAGGAAAGAAACATAAATAAAAATCACCATTCAGTATGACTATTTCTGTAGTAATGGTATCCGAAATCCTTACCAGAAAAAGAGAAAATAATTAGTTGGTAGAGGGGAGATCTGGAGAAAGGAAGGGAATCGCAGAGAAAGGAGAATTGAGAGGGCTGCAATACATGCAAGCTGAACTTTGAGGAATGAGCAAGAGAATGATGAAAGTAATGTATACTCATTGATAAAGACAAGGTCAATTCTGGAAATGGTGTGAAGTATAGTGTGACTAAGCATGGTGCTTGTGTGAGAGAAGCTAGGGGATGAAGCTAAAGATCTTTTATCCCAAAGGCAGTGGGAAAGCAACTGAGGTTTGAGCAGGAGGGTGACTCAGGGAATTATCTCCATTCTTGGTGAGATTTCAGAAAAGATCACATACCTGTAATTCCTGGAGGTCCATTTTCTCATTCAACGTTTATGAAGCACAAATTAAGTAGCAGAGATCATGTCAACAGTAACCACACATGCAGGTGAGTGAGAGGTGGTTCTTGCCTCGTGGTGGGAGTGAAAGGACCTTTGCTTTGCGACACAGTGCAACCAATGCTGCTATACGTCTCAAGGCAGGGGCTTGGGGAACACTGGAGAACGCCCCCTCCATCCAGGCTTTTGGTGTCCCTGAAGACTGCTTGGGCAATTAGTGATGCTCATTTTTCATGTGTTAGAGGGCTGTGCAAGCATTCCAAGGGAGCCTGACTAAAGAGGCAGTGTCTCTGGGAAAAAGGCAATGTGACACAAATGACAGTGATGTGTGGTGAACAGCGTGGAAGGAAGTAGGATGGTCGTGGTCAAGAATACCTCTCTCTTTCCCCTGCTAACCAGGTTCTGCATCATCTCTCCTGGCTCAGCCTTTCATTTTCACTCCAAGAATCACTTCTTCCTGGAAGCCTTCTTTGGCCCCTCATGTCTAAGAAATACAAGCTAACTGTCCAAACACCTTCTAAATTATTTATCTTTCCTTAGTTCTAAAAAGAAATATACATACAAGCAAACAAAACTCAACCTTCTCATTGTGATAGTGGTAAGGACGGGAAGATGGCTGTCTAGTCTAGTAAAATATAGTAGCATGATTCTAATCTTATGATATAGTGAATGTAGTAAGTGAATCAGATGCTAAAAGAGGAAGGTACACTAAAGTAATTCAATATCTATTTGATATCCACAAGCTCATGCTCTCCCTCTCCTCTTACTCATCTCTAAAGTCCGCAGAGAAAGGAGAATTGAGACTGGCAAAAATGAGCAAGAGAATGATGAAAGTAATGTATACTCATTGATAAAGACAAGGTCAATTCTGGAAATGGTGTGAAGTATAGTGTGACTAAGCATGGTGCTTGTGTGAGAGAAGCTAGGGGATGAAGCTAAAGATCTTTTATCCCAAAGGCAGTGGGAAAGCAACTGAGGTTTGAGCAGGAGGGTGACTCAGGGAATTATCTCCATTCTTGGTGAGATTTCAGAAAAGATCACATACCTGTAATTCCTGGAGGTCCATTTTCTCATTCAACGTTTATGAAGCACAAATTAAGTAGCAGAGATCATGTCAACAGTAACCACACATGCAGGTGAGTGAGAGGTGGTTCTTGCCTCGTGGTGGGAGTGAAAGGACCTTTGCTTTGCGACACAGTGCAACCAATGCTGCTATACGTCTCAAGGCAGGGGCTTGGGGAACACTGGAGAACGCCCCCTCCATCCAGGCTTTTGGTGTCCCTGAAGACTGCTTGGGCAATTAGTGATGCTCATTTTTCATGTGTTAGAGGGCTGTGCAAGCTTTCCCAAAGGGGAGCCTGACTAAAGAGGCAGTGTCTCTGGGAAAAAGGCAATGTGACACAAATGACAGTGATGTGTGGTGAACAGCGTGGAAGGAAGTAGGATGGTCGTGGTCAAGAATACCTCTCTCTTTCCCCTGCTAACCAGGTTCTGCATCATCTCTCCTGGCTCAGCCTTTCATTTTCACTCCAAGAATCACTTCTTCCTGGAAGCCTTCTTTGGCCCCTCATGTCTAAGAAATACAAGCTAACTGTCCAAACACCTTCTAAATTATTTATCTTTCCTTAGTTCTAAAAAGAAATATACATACAAGCAAACAAAACTCAACCTTCTCATTGTGATAGTGGTAAGGACGGGAAGATGGCTGTCTAGTCTAGTAAAATATAGTAGCATGATTCTAATCTTATGATATAGTGAATGTAGTAAGTGAATCAGATGCTAAAAGAGGAAGGTACACTAAAGTAATTCAATATCTATTTGATATCCACAAGCTCATGCTCTCCCTCTCCTCTTATCACTCTCATTCTCTCAAAAGTCCAGAGTATAGTTCTTAATCAAAGGAATGATTTTGATTATCTATACATTTTCCTTTTGGGATCTGCCCCTCAGACCAAACAACTCCTTGTCAGGTGCTTGGGGCCCAATATAGCAAAATGCGTTCAGTCTCACCGAGGAAGGGTCCTAGACTCCATCCCAGACTCATTTCTACAACCACTGTCCCCATAAGCTTCTCTAACTCTGCTCCACTTCCAGAGAAGCTAGCTTCCTAGAAATCAGACTCGGTTTGAATGATTTAAAACATTTGGCCTAGCCTCCATCTCTGCACAAATAAATATCAGAAATAATCAGGAACTACAGTACTGTTTTGTTTCTAATAATGATAATAATAACCAACAGAGTAAATACCATGCATCAAGGACTGTTTCACATGAACCATTTTTCTAATTTCACTGTCTTTTATGAAGTAGGTAGTATTTTGATATGGGGCTTCCTGGGTGGCTCAGTGGTAAAGAATTTGCCTGCTGTGCAGGAGACCCAGGTTTGAACCCTGGGTCAGAAGATCCCCCTGGAGGAGGGCATGGCAACCCATTCTAGTTTTCTTGCCCAGAGAATTCCATGGAGAGAGGAACCTGGTAGGCTGCAGTCCATGGAGTCACAAAGAGTCTCACACAACTGAAGTGAGTAAGCACAGCACAGCATTTATACTTGTTGTAAAAAGGAGAAAACTGAAGCATTAAGCAACAAGGCCACACATCTAATAAGCAGTGGAACAATACTTAAGACCCAGAGGCTGTACACTCTCTCTCTCTGCTCTGCTGGCTCTCAGGTTTCCATCTCAAGTCAATCCCTCTTTTCAGTTTATCTCTGACACTTTATAAGGTACATCTATCTCATTGTGACTTCCAATTCCAAATAACCCTTTTATCTTTTCTCTTCCCAGAGCTAAATCTATTTCCTTTGAAACTTTTCCACAGGAAGCTATTTCCATTCATCTGAAAATGTCACTGATTAATGTATTTCCAAGAACCAAGTCATAATTATACTTTGAGCAGTCCATATGGCATTCTCTGCATCTATTCACCTCAACACTATCCCTTAATCCATGCCACTTGACAGTTTTCACTTGTGATCTGTATTCTGCCAACTGCAATAATGCTTTCCTCCCAAGGCAGCAACATTCCAGGCTGGAATTTTGAACACAGCATAATCACTGAACCATGGTCTTTAACTGAACTGAAATGATCAGGCATTGTTTCATTTCTCTTTCACCACCATGTGGTTGTTAGCTTCTCTGTCACAGCTTGTGACAGTGTCCAATAGCTCTCAAAATTTTCACTTTACCTTTTAAGATAACCACTGTCTCTCTTTGCTTCCTTTGCCTCAAACTGATACTTTCATTTTGTAGTTACATAAGAGAAATATTAAGGATTTTGCAACATTTGGAAATGTTTCAGTGCTCATTGCAACTTAAGTTTTGTGTAGGAAAATCAGTCAATAGCTATGACAGAAGTACATTATATTTCAAACCTCTGCATATGGAGGGCTAACAAAGAATTCCTTTCATCTCAATAACAAAAAAAACCCACTAACAATTATTGCAGCATATTACATACCAGGCACTACTATGTGCTTTTCATACATTATTTTATTTTAGGGGCGAGAAAATTGAGGCTTAGAAAAGTTAAATACCTTGTGCAGTCAGCATCACAGCTGGTCATTATTCCAGCTTCTCTGCCTTAACCAAGTACAAGGGAATCTACTAATATCCTCTCTCCATTACTACTTCAATATACACTGAATATGAGAAAATATCTTGGAAAAGGTAACCACTTTCATTAGTTTTTTTTTTTTAATATGATCTTATCTCTGGAGTTTTACAGTTGTGTTTCATAGACATTCTTATTCCTTCTTGGTCAGTGGACTTAATCTGTTTTTTGAATGTAACCAGCTTCCAAGGTGAAATTAGTGGTAAAGAATAAGAGACATCAGAGACCTGGGTTCTGTCCCTGAGTCAGGAAGATTCCCTGGAGAAGGAAATGGTAATCCATTCCAGTATTCTTGCCTGGGAAATTCTATGGACAGAGGAGCCTGGCAAGCTATGGTCCATGGGGGTCCCAAAAAGTTGGACACAACTGAGCACACAAGTCTAGCCTAACCTATTGAAGTCTACCACTCTTTTTTTTTTTTTTTAAAGATTTATTTATTTATTTATTTTGGTGGGGGAGGGGGTGGTAAGGGAGGGGAGCAGGCGGGCCACTTCTATTGGTCTTTCATTTGTCCATTTTCATCCATCTTGTTTCTTTGGCCTGTGTGGGCCTCCCATCATGGCAGCCTCTGTTCTCGCAGAGCACTGGCTCTGGGCACATGCGCTCCAGAGCTTCGGCTCGGTAGTTGGACACATCAGTCCAGCAGCTCTGTGGCACGTGGGATCTTCCCAGGCCAGGGCTCGAACTGGCGCCCCTTGCACTGCAAGGCGGTGTCCTTACCTACTGGACCACCAGGGAAGCCCTGAAGTCTACCACTCTTTACCTTTGAAATGCAAGTGATATATAACTAAAGCTAAAACTAATTTAAAGGCTAAGAATACATATCTGTTCTGTTCTCCTAATAAGAAGATGGAGGCAGGGTAGGCTTTAGATCTAGGAACTTAAGTGACTTCTTTACTTTTGGTTCGGCTTTTTATTAGAAATTCCTCAGAACTGCTTCCTGTAGAATCTGAAACAAATACTTCCTTTTTCATATGCAACAGCAAGATAAAATGAAACAAAAACAAAATAAAACAAAACATGTCCTTGTATACAGACTAAAGTTTTTTTCTTTAATCCAGTAGGCTAGCCTCAGTTATATGCCCACTCTCAGGAAGAAAAACAGCATATGATCTCAATCAATTCACAAAAAAGCAAAAAAGCTCATAAGATCCAGCACCTTTTTTTTTTTAAGTAAAATTTTTGGCCTCTTCTATTGGTCATTCATTTATTTATTTTCATCCATCTTAACTCTCTGGCTTGTGTGTTTGCAGTGGCCTCTCTTGTTGCAGAGCACCAGCTCTGGTCACATGCGCTCCAGAGTGCTGGCTTGTAATTGGACACACTGGTCCAACTGCTCTGTGGGATGTGGGCTCTTCCTAGACCAGGGATTGAACCAGAGCCCCACTGCACTCTAAGACAGACTCTTTATCCACTGAACCACCAGGGAAGCCCCCAACACTTGTTTTTAATACAACAATATACTTAGACTTCAATCGTAGAAAGCAGTTCCTTTGCCTGATGAAAGTTAATATAGTCTTAATGTATAGCAGCAACTAATAACAATTCCTACTGGTGAAACTTTAGGAACACTCTCAATAAAATCAATAATCTACTAAAGACCGTAAGTAGTACAAAAAAGATAAGGAAAAGAAATAGAATGTGTAGTAATAGAAAGCCTGCCAGGCTAACCTGTCCATGGAGTTCTCCAGGCAAGAGTACTGGCCTGAGCTGCCATGTCCTCCTTCAGAGGATCGTCGCAATCCAGGGATCAAGTCCAGGTCTCCTGCATTACAGGCAGATTACCATCTGAACCACCTGGGAGGCCCAGAAGGAAACGGCAACCCACTCCAGTGTTCTTGCCCAGGGGAAACCCACAAGCAGAGGAACCTGCTGGGCTACAGTCCATGGGGTTGCAAAAGAGTTGGACATGACTATCAGAGTAAACAGCAGTCACCTATGAAGAAAGTAAAATATCGAATAGAGCATTATTACTAAAGAGACAGTTCTGAAGACTTGTGAGTTTTCACTGACACATAAAAAAGAGCATTCACATATACCAGCAATAAATAAGAAATATAATAAAAAAGTCATAGTAACGATAAGCATTTATGCCCTCGTGAATAACTTTAACAAATAGTATGAAAAAGAAATTTCAGAGTAGTATTATGGAATAACATGAAAAATGACCTAAATGAGTGAAGACACAGATATTTACATGATGTTAGATGAAAAATCATTATATTAAAAGTATCAGTATTATCAAAGTTTCAGTCGGAATGGCCATGGTTAAAAAGTCTACAGATAAATTCTAGAGAGCGTGTGGAGAAAAGGGAATCCTCCCACACTGCTGGTAGGAATATAAACTGGTACAGCCAGTATGAAAGACAGTGGAGGTTCCTTAGAAAAAAAAAACCCATGATCCAGCAGACTGTTTCACTGAACCACTCAGGAAGCCCCCAACTCTGTGGGATGTGGGCTCTTCCTAGACCAGGGATTGAACCAGAGCCCCACTGCACTCTAAGACAGACTCTTTATCCACTGAACCACCAGGAAGCCCCCAACACTTGTTTAATACAACAATATACTTAGACTTCAATCGTAGAAAGCAGTTCCTTTGCCTGATGAAAGTTAATATAGTCTTAATGTATAGCAGCAACTAATAACAATTCCTACTGGTGAAACTTTAGGAACACTCTCAATAAAATCAATAATCTACTAAAGACCGTAAGTAGTACAAAAAAGATAAGGAAAAGAAATAGAATGTGTAGTAATAGAAAGCCTGCCAGGCTAACCTGTCCATGGAGTTCTCCAGGCAAGAGTACTGGCCTGAGCTGCCATGTCCTCCTTCAGAGGATCGTCGCAATCCAGGGATCAAGTCCAGGTCTCCTGCATTACAGGCAGATTACCATCTGAACCACCTGGGAGGCCCAGAAGGAAACGGCAACCCACTCCAGTGTTCTTGCCCAGGGAATCCCACAAGCAGAGGAACCTGCTGGGCTACAGTCCATGGGGTTGCAAAAGAGTTGGACATGACTATCAGAGTAAACAGCAGTCACCTATGAAGAAAGTAAAATATCGAATAGAGCATTATTACTAAAGAGACAGTTCTGAAGACTTGTGAGTTTTCACTGACACATAAAAAAGAGCATTCACATATACCAGCAATAAATAAGAAATATAATAAAAAAGTCATAGTAACGATAAGCATTTATGCCCTCGTGAATAACTTTAACAAATAGTATGAAAAAGAAATTTCAGAGTAGTATTATGGAATAACATGAAAAATGACCTAAATGAGTGAAGACACAGATATTTACATGATGTTAGATGAAAAATCATTATATTAAAAGTATCAGTATTATCAAAGTTTCAGTCGGAATGGCCATGGTTAAAAAGTCTACAGATAAATTCTAGAGAGCGTGTGGAGAAAAGGGAATCCTCCCACACTGCTGGTAGGAATATAAACTGGTACAGCCAGTATGAAAGACAGTGGAGGTTCCTTAGAAAACTAAAAATAGAGCTGCCATATGATCCAGCAATTCCATTTCTGGGTATGCATCCAAAACAACTCTAATTTGAAAAGATGCATGCACTCCAGTGTTCATAGCACCACTATTGAAAATAGGCTATTTACAATAGACATGGAAGCAACCTAAATGTCCATCAACAGATGAATGAATAAAGAAGTTGTGCTATATATGCACAGTGCAGTACTACACAGCCATAAAAGAGAATGTAACAATGCTATTTGCAGCAATGTGGATGGGTCTGGAGAATATCATACAAAGTGAGATAAATCTGAAAGAAAAATCCTGTATGGTATCACTTATATGTGGAATATAAAATGACACAAATAAACTTATTTATAAAATAGAAACTGATCCACATACATAGAAAACAAACTTATATTCACCAGTAGGCAAAGGGGGTAGGGCTGATATGAATTAGAAGTTTGGGAGTAACAGATACAAACTACTATATACAAGATAGCTAAATAACAAAGTCCTACTAACTATATTCAGCATCCTATAATAAACCATAAAGACAAAGAATATGAAAAAACATGGTACATATATATATATATGTATAACTGATCACTTTTCTGAATCACCAGAAATTAATGCAACTGTAAATCAACTATACTTTAATTAAAGAATAATATCTAAGTTAAGTTATAAATTCAATGTAATACAATTTTAAAACCTCAAACTTAGACACAAACTTAGACACAAATTGTTGAAATTTGTTTAAAGTATGTGACAAAAGTCAAAACTTTTTAACTTAATGGAAGTAATATATTTGGTATGATATACATATATGTGTATATATATATATATATATATATATATATATATGTAGTTGTTCAGTTGAACAGTCATGTCTGACTCTTTGTGACCCCGTGGACTGCAGCATGCCAGGCTTCCCTGTTCTTCACTATCATCCAGAGTTTACTCAAACCCATGACTATTGAAACAATGAAGCCATTCAGCCATCTCATCTTCTGTTTACCCCTTCTCCTTTTGTCCTCAATTTTTCCCAGCATCAGGAAGGTTTAACATCCTAAATTTGAAAGAAATCCTGTAAGTCAATCAGAAAAATAAAAAACCTTAACCCCTTGTAAAATAGACAAAGAGTATGAACAGGCAATGCATAGGTTAGGAAACCTAACTGACTAACATATGGAAAGATGCTCACCTTCTTAAAAGATCAAGGAAATGCAAAATTAAAACATTAATGAGAGACCACGTCATATCTATCGAATTAGCAAAATGTAAAGTTTGACAATGTCAGATATTGGCAAGTTTCTAAGGAAACTGGGATTCATAAATCACAGATAGTATCCATTTGTATAGCTGCTTTGAAGAGCAACAGTATTTTGCAAACGTGCCAAGTCTGCTTGTAGGCATAAACTGCAGATATATATCTATGTATTCCCAGAGGCATATACAAAATTGCTAATTAGAACATTAACTACAATAGCAAAAAATAAAATGGGGTATACTATAATACTTTATAGCAGTTAAACTGAAATAACCAGATTTAAATATGAAACAAATATAGCTACTAACCAATATTTAATGAAAAAGTATAACTAACATGATACAATTTATGAAATATTGAATACCCATATACCAAAAATATGTATTATTCATGCATAGACATGAACTTGAAGAATGCATACTTAAATCAGGATAGTAGTTATGGGAGAAGAGTGAGAAACAGAACTACAAAGGAATAAATACAATCAATATTAATATTGTTTCTTTTATTAAGAATATATCTGAAGCAAAAATAAAAGTTTAATAATGGCTTTGAGTAGTAGAATCATAGAAATCTGTTAAGTTCATTTCCATACTTTTCTATATATTTAAAGATTTCCAAAAATGTTTACAAAGTGCTAAATATCAGTATTTTAAAAGTGATGATAGTTATACACTCAAGAAAAAATAAAAGACCAGAAAACGTCTACATGTTTTACATTCCTTTCCCTCCTTCACAGATAAATGAATGAAGTAACTGTTTAAACAGTTTAAACTTTTAGAGTTTCCCTGGTGGTCCAGTGGATAAAGAGTCCACCTTGCAGTGCAATGGTTCAATCTCTGGCAGGGGAAGATCCAATGTGCCGCAGAGTGGCTGGACTGTTGTGTCCAATTATGAACCAACGCTCTGGAGTGCATGCACCCAGAGCTAGTGTTCTGCAAGGAGAGAGGCCATTGCAATGGGAGGCCCATGCAGGCCAAAAGAATAAAGATAGATGAAAAAAAATTTTTTAATTAAAAAAAAAACAATAAAAGAGGCCAAAATTTTTTTAAAAGTTTAAACTTTTAAACAAGGGCCACCCAGGTAGTTTAGTAGTAAAGCGTCTGCCTGCCAATGCAGGAGACTCCGGTTCAGTTCCTGGGTCAGGAAGATCCCCTGGAGAAGGAAATGGCAACCCTCTTCAGTACTCCTGCCTGGGAAATCCCATGGACAGAGGAGCCTGATAGGGCAGGACTGAGTGACTAAAAATAAAACCAACTATTTAAACAGTTTGGACTTAGTCTCATCTAGAGGCTTATAAGCATATTTGAGTCTATCATATATATCTTGATTATTTCCAAAATCAGTGAAAAAGAAAATGAACTAATCAAGTAAGCATGAACTTGAAGTAAGCAAGCTGCCTGAGAACCATAGATTTACAAAGTGTTACTTCCAAGAACTGTACTTCTGCTTTTGTTCAATTTACTGTTAAGGTTGAGTTTTATGATACAATAGAAATGTACTTGTTAAATAAAAATCTCCAAGACATCTCAGATTCTTTTTTTTAATTTTTTTTTTTTTATTCATCTCTTGGTGGGTGGGGTGCGGAGGGAGGGGGGCAGGCGGGCCACTTCTATTGGTTTTGCATTTCTCTATTTTCATCCGTCTTTGTTCTTTGGCTCCTGTGGGCCTCCCATCACGGTGGCCTCTGTTGTCGCAGAGCACTGGCTCTGGGCACATGGGCCCCAGAGCTCTGGCTCGGTAATGGGTCACATCAGTCCCGCCGCTCCGCGGCACGTGGGATCTTCCCAGACCAGGGATCGAACCGGCGCTTCTTGCACTGCAAGGCGGTGTCCTTACCCACTGGACCACCAGGGGAAGCCCCATCTCAGATTTAAAAAATTTTTTTTTGGAAATCTTTTATTTAGCATATTAGAATTAAAATCCCAGTTTCTCAGGAAACCCTTCAAAGTATCTATGTCCAAAGAAACCCTTGCCCTCTGAAGTTTTACTCTCAACTTCACTTTATTCAAGATTCTCTCTGGGAAAGACAAAGTCACTTGGATGAAATTTGAAGGTGCATTTTCTCTCTACGAATAACACTGCTTTAAACTTGGTGGTACTAGCAGTCAGTCACATCCCAATAACCAGGGAAGGGCAAGTCTTTGAAGTAGAATTCCCACAGAAACTATAAAGTTTATGACCCAACAAAGTCTGCAAAAGTATACTTAGACTCTTTTAGTGGATACAGATGCCTGACTTAATCTGTATCCCTCTCCTAAATATTTTTTTTGTACTTTAACCTTTGAATAATTTCAGACTTATAGAAAGTTGAAACAATAGGATAAAAAATGATCTAGATATCTTATACTTACAGTCACATTCTATTACTATTTTTCAAGACTGTTAGATAGTAAGTTGCTGTATGATGCCTTTTTAACCCTAAATATATCAATGTGCATTTCCTAAGAAAAAAGACATTCATTTATATAACCATGCTAAAATATCAATATTACCAAATTAGTGATGATATAATATTATTCACTTTTTTTTTGTCAAGATTTTGCCAGTTACTACAATAAGATCTATATGGCTATATATAGAGAAAAGGAGACAGAGACAGACAGTAGAGTTCAATTCAGGATCACACATTCCATTTAGTCATCAGGTCTCCTTGTGGTGGTTTATTTGCTCAATTGTGTCTGACTTTTTGTGACCCCACAGACTGTAGCCCACCAGGCTCCTCTGTTCGTGGGATTTCCCAGGCAAGAACGCTGGAATGGATTGCCATTTCCTTCTTTAGGAGATCTTCCAACCCAGTGGTTGAACCCAGATCTCCTGCATTGTAGTTGGTCTCCTACATTGCAGGCAAATTCTTTAACCAACTGAGCCACCCGGGAAGCCCATAATCTACTTTAATCTTAACAATTCCTGCTTATCTGCACTTTTTATTCCCCTGATACTTTTTGAGAATTCTGAAAAATAAAGAGCAGTTATTTCATGAAAATTTTTCTCAATTTGAATTTCTTTGATGTTTCCTTGTGATAACATTAAGGCCATGCATTTTTCACCAAGATGTCAGTATTTTAACCCCTGCTTTTTCATTGTTTATTTTTTCATATTTGTGCTCATGCTTTTGTTTTCAGCATTTCTGAACACTTTTGGGTTAGATGTGCCTCTTTATTTTGTTAAAAATATTTATTGAAGTATAATTGATTCGTAATGTCTTAGTTACAGGTGTAGAGTGAGTCAGTTATACATATATCCAGTTTTCTTTTTAAGATTCTTTTCCTATAGGGACATTGCAGAATACTACGTAGAGTTCTCTGTACTACAAGACAGGTTTTTATTATCTATTTTATGTATAGTTGTGTATATGTCAGTCCCAATCTCCCAATTTATCCCTCCCTGTTTTAGCCCTTTCTAACCTTGAGTTTGTTTTCTCTACCTCCTTGACTCTACTTCTGTTTTGAATAAGCTCATTTGTGCCTTTTTGATTCCACATATAAGCGAGATCAATTTTTTTTATCGACCTCTCCTTTCTTTTAGCTCAACCTGTTCTATATATGTTTCCTAAGAAAAAAGACATTCATTTATATAACCATGCTAAAATATCAATATTACCAAATTAGTGATGATATAATATTATTCACTTTTTTTTTGTCAAGATTTTGCCAGTTACTACAATAAGATCTATATGGCTATATATAGAGAAAAGGAGACAGAGACAGACAGTAGAGTTCAATTCAGGATCACACATTCCATTTAGTCATCAGGTCTCCTTGTGGTGGTTTATTTGCTCAATTGTGTCTGACTTTTTGTGACCCCACAGACTGTAGCCCACCAGGCTCCTCTGTTCGTGGGATTTCCCAGGCAAGAACGCTGGAATGGATTGCCATTTCCTTCTTTAGGAGATCTTCCAACCCAGTGGTTGAACCCAGATCTCCTGCATTGTAGTTGGTCTCCTACATTGCAGGCAAATTCTTTAACCAACTGAGCCACCCGGGAAGCCCATAATCTACTTTAATCTTAACAATTCCTGCTTATCTGCACTTTTTATTCCCCTGATACTTTTTGAGAATTCTGAAAAATAAAGAGCAGTTATTTCATGAAAATTTTTCTCAATTTGAATTTCTTTGATGTTTCCTTGTGATAACATTAAGGCCATGCATTTTTCACCAAGATGTCAGTATTTTAACCCCTGCTTTTTCATTGTTTATTTTTTCATATTTGTGCTCATGCTTTTGTTTTCAGCATTTCTGAACACTTTTGGGTTAGATGTGCCTCTTTATTTTGTTAAAAATATTTATTGAAGTATAATTGATTCGTAATGTCTTAGTTACAGGTGTAGAGTGAGTCAGTTATACATATATCCAGTTTTCTTTTTAAGATTCTTTTCCTATAGGGACATTGCAGAATACTACGTAGAGTTCTCTGTACTACAAGACAGGTTTTTATTATCTATTTTATGTATAGTTGTGTATATGTCAGTCCCAATCTCCCAATTTATCCCTCCCTGTTTTAGCCCTTTCTAACCTTGAGTTTGTTTTCTCTACCTCCTTGACTCTACTTCTGTTTTGAATAAGCTCATTTGTGCCCTTTTTTTGATTCCACATATAAGCGAGATCATATGATTCTTGTCTTTCTGTATCTGACCTACTTCATTCAGTATGACAATTTCTAGCTCAACCTGTGCTGCTGCAAATGGCATTATTTCATTCTTTTTATGATTAATATCCCATGGTGTATATATGTCACATCCTCTTTATCCATTCCTCTGTTGATGGACATTAGGTTGCCTCCATGTCCTGGCTATTGTAAATAGTGCTGCATAAACATTGGGGTGCATATACTTTTTCAAATTATAGTTTTCTCCAGATATATGGTCAGGAGTGAGATTGTTGGATCATATGGTAGCTCTATTTTCAGTTTTTAAAAGAACCTCCATACTTTTCTCCATATGGGGCTATATCAATTTACATTATTACCAACAAAGTAGGAGGTTTCTCTATTCTCCATACTTTCTCCAGCATTTATTGTTTGTAGACTTTTTGATGATGGCCATTCTGACGAGTTTAAGGTGATACTCACTGTGGTCTTGTTTTGCATTCCTCTAATAACTACTCATGTTGAGCCTCTTTTCATGTACTTTTTGGTCATCTGTCTTCTTCAGAGAAGTGTCTGTTTAAATCTTCCATATGTTTTCTTTTTTTTTCTTTTGGCCACTTCTATTGGTCTTTCATTTGTTTCCATCTTTGTTCTTTTGGCCTGTGTGGGCCTCCCATCACAGTGGCCTCTGTTGTCGCAGAGCACTGGCTCTGGGCACATGTGCACCAGAGCTCCGGCTCAGTAATTGGACACATCAGTCCAGCTGCTCTGCGGCACATGGGATCTTCCCAGGCCAGGGATCAAACTGGCGCCCCTTGCACTGCAAGGTGGTGTCCTTACCCACTGGACCACCAGGAAGCCCAATCTTTTCCTATAGGGACATTGCAGAATACTACGTAGAGTTCTCTGTACTACAAGACAGGTTTTTATTATCTATTTTATGTATAGTTGTGTATATGTCAGTCCCAATCTCCCAATTTATCCCTCCCTGTTTTAGCCCTTTCTAACCTTGAGTTTGTTTTCTCTACCTCCTTGACTCTACTTCTGTTTTGAATAAGCTCATTTGTGCCCTTTTTTTGATTCCACATATAAGCGAGATCATATGATTCTTGTCTTTCTGTATCTGACCTACTTCATTCAGTATGACAATTTCTAGCTCAACCTGTGCTGCTGCAAATGGCATTATTTCATTCTTTTTATGATTAATATCCCATGGTGTATATATGTCACATCCTCTTTATCCATTCCTCTGTTGATGGACATTAGGTTGCCTCCATGTCCTGGCTATTGTAAATAGTGCTGCATAAACATTGGGGTGCATATACTTTTTCAAATTATAGTTTTCTCCAGATATATGGTCAGGAGTGAGATTGTTGGATCATATGGTAGCTCTATTTTCAGTTTTTAAAAGAACCTCCATACTTTTCTCCATATGGGGCTATATCAATTTACATTATTACCAACAAAGTAGGAGGTTTCTCTATTCTCCATACTTTCTCCAGCATTTATTGTTTGTAGACTTTTTGATGATGGCCATTCTGACGAGTTTAAGGTGATACTCACTGTGGTCTTGTTTTGCATTCCTCTAATAACTACTCATGTTGAGCCTCTTTTCATGTACTTTTTGGTCATCTGTCTTCTTCAGAGAAGTGTCTGTTTAAATCTTCCATATGTTTTCTTTTTTTTTCTTTTGGCCACTTCTATTGGTCTTTCATTTGTTTCCATCTTTGTTCTTTTGGCCTGTGTGGGCCTCCCATCACAGTGGCCTCTGTTGTCGCAGAGCACTGGCTCTGGGCACATGTGCACCAGAGCTCCGGCTCAGTAATTGGACACATCAGTCCAGCTGCTCTGCGGCACATGGGATCTTCCCAGGCCAGGGATCAAACTGGCGCCCCTTGCACTGCAAGGTGGTGTCCTTACCCACTGGACCACCAGGGAAGCCCAATCTTCCATGTATTTTTGATAGGGTTATTTGATTTTTTTATATTAAGTTTCATGAGGTGTTTGCATATTTTGGAGATTAATACTTTGTCAGTTGTTTCATTTGCAAATATTTTCTCCCATTCTGAGGGTTGTCTTTTTGTTTGTTTCTCTGGTTTCCTTTGCTGTACAGAAGCTTTAAATTTAATGAGATCTCATTTGTTTATTTTTGTTTTAATTTTCATTACTCTAGGAGGTAAATCAAAAAAGATCTTGCTGTGATTTATGTCAATGAGTGTTCTGCCTACATTATCCTTTAAGAGTTTTATAGTGTCTGGACTTACATTTAGGTCTTTAATCCATTTTGAGTTTATAGATGTGCATGTTTTATAAAGTATACATTTGAACCTTGTTTTCTGAGTCAAATTGTAAGTAACTTTTCCTCCAATAAATGAATATAGCTCATTTACGTTTATTTATATGGCTCATACATTTGATCTCAACTCTCTTCTTTTAATTTCATATCATAAAGTCTATATATATAGTATTTTCTGTGTATTTTTTTAGCATTTTCTCAGAACCTCTTGAATTCTTAGAGGTTTAAAATGGAATTTTTTTAGTCTTGATATTTGAAGGACATCTTGGCAGAATATAAAAACTTTGTATCATAAGATTCTTTTTGAGTTTTTTGAAAATACTCCTTCATCATTGTTTTTTTCTCTAAGTCTCTTACCCCTATAACTCACTAGATCTTTTTGACAGGGAAGTATTTGACAGGGAACACTGGGAAGTATTTGGACTTTAAAGTCTAAGAGAGTAGGATATGCGTTAAGTTTGATCATGCTATGTCAATTTCCTTAGATACCTAGTGGGCCCTTTTAATGCACAGATGCAAGTTTTCTTTTGTTTCTGGAAAACTGCTTTAGATTATTATTAGTTCTGTTCCACTGTTTTGTTTTTCTCCTTTGGGGACTTCAATTATTCATGTACTGGATATTTTCTTTCTGTTTTCCATTCTAATTACTTTCTTTCTGGACCCTTTTCTTCCTTTCATTATTTCTTTTTTATTCTTTTGATTATTGTCCTCCTCTTCATTGACACTCATTAAGTTTTATTTAGTTTATTCATCATGGAGCAAATTGTAATTTAGTCTCTTTTGCTTATATTTTTTTCTGGAATGCAAGAAATACACACTCATTTTATTTACCCCTTCCTTGTTTCTACTTCTGCTTTTATAAAAGTGATTCAAAATAATTTTTCATATTGCCAAATATTTATTTGAGAATGTTTATTTTATAGAATAATATGGCAGTATTTTCATTTGTGGTTGACTTTCACAGACAATTGTTATCAGGTAAAATGTTTGATTTTTAAATTTTATTTATTTATTTATTTTCAGTTTTTCTGGGTTTTCACTGCTGCTGCAGGCTCTTCTCTAGTTACAGGGAATAGGGGATACTCTCTAGTTGAGGTGAACAGGCTTTTTGTTACAGTGACTTCTCTTGTTGGGGAACTCAGGCTCCAGGGCACACAGGCTTCAGTAGTTGGGGCACACAGGCTCAATAGTTGCAGCTCTGAGGCTCTAGAGCACAGGCTCAATAGTTGTGGCTCATGGGCTTAGTTGCTCCACAGCATGTGGGATCTTCCTGGATCAGGAATCGAAACCATGTCTCCTTCATTGGCAGGCAAACTCTTTATCACTGAGCTACCAAGGATGTTCCAAAATGTTTGATTTTAATTTTCTTTTTTCTTCTTAGCATATATGAAGACTTCTTGCATCTCCACATTTAGTAACTAGGGATGAGAACCTGGGAGATTTACAAGATTCCTATTTCTACATCACCCTCTTCTGTCAGTGTAGCAAAGCAAATGGTTCTTTAGTGTGGGTGAAAAATGGAGAAAAATATGTTTTAGCATACTTTTTACTTGAATTTATTTTACAAAAAGCTACATTTTCTCATGTTGCTTCTTTTCCCCTCTTATTGCACACTTCCAAAAAGCTATTTTCTCTTTCCCTATTCCCTCGTCTGCAAAAGAAAAATTTTCACTGGAAATCTTGGGGTGAGGAGTTGACAAACAGCTTCACTAGAAATCTGTTGTTCTTTGTTCATTTGTTTATTGACTGAAAGATTCTTTAAATTCTATAGTGCTTTACAATTTTCAAAAGTTTCACACACATAATTTTACACAATTCCATAACAACTCTTTTTAATCCTTTATTTTAATTCTATATTGTACCCCCAATCACTAGTTTCTTCTCTCTACTGTGAGTTTGCTTCTTTTCACTAATTTGTTATATTTTAGATTCTACATATAAATGATATCACACAGTATTACTTTTCTCTGTCTGACTTATTTCACTTAGTGTGATTCCTTCCAAGTCCACCCATGTTGCTGCAGATGACAAGATTTCTCTTCTTACGGCTGAGTAATAGTCCACTGTATATATCACACCTTCTTTACCATTCACCTGTTGATGGATACTTAGATTGCTTTTATATTCTTGCTGCTGCAGGCTCTTCTCTAGTTACAGGAATAGGGGATACTCTCTAGTTGAGGTGAACAGGCTTTTTGTTACAGTGACTTCTCTTGTTGGGGAACTCAGGCTCCAGGGCACACAGGCTTCAGTAGTTGGGGCACACAGGCTCAATAGTTGCAGCTCTGAGGCTCTAGAGCACAGGCTCAATAGTTGTGGCTCATGGGCTTAGTTGCTCCACAGCATGTGGGATCTTCCTGGATCAGGAATCGAAACCATGTCTCCTTCATTGGCAGGCAAACTCTTTATCACTGAGCTACCAAGGATGTTCCAAAATGTTTGATTTTAATTTTCTTTTTTCTTCTTAGCATATATGAAGACTTCTTGCATCTCCACATTTAGTAACTAGGGATGAGAACCTGGGAGATTTACAAGATTCCTATTTCTACATCACCCTCTTCTGTCAGTGTAGCAAAGCAAATGGTTCTTTAGTGTGGGTGAAAAATGGAGAAAAATATGTTTTAGCATACTTTTTACTTGAATTTATTTTACAAAAAGCTACATTTTCTCATGTTGCTTCTTTTCCCCTCTTATTGCACATTTCCCAAAAAAGCTATTTTCTCTTTCCCTATTCCCTCGTCTGCAAAAGAAAAATTTTCACTGGAAATCTTGGGGTGAGGAGTTGACAAACAGCTTCACTAGAAATCTGTTGTTCTTTGTTCATTTGTTTATTGACTGAAAGATTCTTTAAATTCTATAGTGCTTTACAATTTTCAAAAGTTTCACACACATAATTTTACACAATTCCATAACAACTCTTTTTAATCCTTTATTTTAATTCTATATTGTACCCCCAATCACTAGTTTCTTCTCTCTACTGTGAGTTTGCTTCTTTTCACTAATTTGTTATATTTTAGATTCTACATATAAATGATATCACACAGTATTACTTTTCTCTGTCTGACTTATTTCACTTAGTGTGATTCCTTCCAAGTCCACCCATGTTGCTGCAGATGACAAGATTTCTCTTCTTTACGGCTGAGTAATAGTCCACTGTATATATCACACCTTCTTTACCATTCACCTGTTGATGGATACTTAGATTGCTTTTATATCTTGGCAGCTATATGCTGCTATGAACATTGGGTGAATGTATCTGAAAAAATTAATGTTTCTGCTTTTGGGGGGTATATACCCAGGAGTGGAATTACCAGGTCATAGATAAAAATAAAAAACAAGTAACAAATGTTGGACAGGTTAAAGAGAAGGGAGACCTTGAACATTGTTGGTGGGTATGTAAATTGGTACAGCCACTATTGGAAACAGTATGGAAGCTTCTCTAAAAATTAAAAATGGAAACTAGTTTTTATTTTTCTACTTGCAGGCAAATTGAATAGTGTATTTTACTTGCACTTAGAGTCATTCTAAGGTGCCTCTCAGGTGTCTCAGCAGTAAAGAATCTGCCTACCAATGCAGGAGACATGGGTTTGATCCCCGGGTCGGGAAGATTCCCTGGAGAAGGAAATGGCAACCCACTCCAGTATTCTTGCCTGGAAGATTCCACAGATAGAGAAATCTGGTGGGCTATAGTCCATGAGGTCACAAAGAGTTGGGTGCAACTGAGCCCACATGCACATGTACACATAGGTCTTCTGAAGAATAGGATTTCTGTAAGTTTACATTTTACTTTCATTGATTTGCAGAATGTATTGGAACATTCAGATTTTGTGGCCATCATTTCTTGATCTATATCTGAATGCTTGATTCCTTCAAATCCCCATATTGGTAACAAAAATAAGATTTTGAGAAATCAACCACGCCAAATTTTCCCTATCCCCGTCTGCAACAGAAAAATTTTCACTGGAAATCTTGGGGTGAGGAGTTGACAAACAGCTTCACTAGAAATCTGTTGTTCTTTGTTCATTTGTTTATTGACTGAAAGATTCTTTAAATTCTATAGTGCTTTACAATTTTCAAAAGTTTCACACACATAATTTTACACAATTCCATAACAACTCTTTTTAATCCTTTATTTTAATTCTATATTGTACCCCCAATCACTAGTTTCTTCTCTCTACTGTGAGTTTGCTTCTTTTCACTAATTTGTTATATTTTAGATTCTACATATAAATGATATCACACAGTATTACTTTTCTCTGTCTGACTTATTTCACTTAGTGTGATTCCTTCCAAGTCCACCCATGTTGCTGCAGATGACAAGATTTCTCTTCTTTACGGCTGAGTAATAGTCCACTGTATATATCACACCTTCTTTACCATTCACCTGTTGATGGATACTTAGATTGCTTTTATATCTTGGCAGCTATATGCTGCTATGAACATTGGGTGAATGTATCTGAAAAAATTAATGTTTCTGCTTTTGGGGGGTATATACCCAGGAGTGGAATTACCAGGTCATAGATAAAAAATAAAAACAAGTAACAAATGTTGGACAGTTTAAAGAGAAGGGAGACCTTGAACATTGTTGGTGGGTATGTAAATTGGTACAGCCACTATTGGAAACAGTATGGAAGCTTCTCTAAAAATTAAAAATGGAAACTAGTTTTTATTTTTCTACTTGCAGGCAAATTGAATAGTGTATTTTACTTGCACTTAGAGTCATTCTAAGGTGCCTCTCAGGTGTCTCAGCAGTAAAGAATCTGCCTACCAATGCAGGAGACATGGGTTTGATCCCCGGGTCGGGAAGATTCCCTGGAGAAGGAAATGGCAACCCACTCCAGTATTCTTGCCTGGAAGATTCCACAGATAGAGAAATCTGGTGGGCTATAGTCCATGAGGTCACAAAGAGTTGGGTGCAACTGAGCCCACATGCACATGTACACATAGGTCTTCTGAAGAATAGGATTTCTGTAAGTTTACATTTTACTTTCATTGATTTGCAGAATGTATTGGAACATTCAGATTTTGTGGCCATCATTTCTTGATCTATATCTGAATGCTTGATTCCTTCAAATCCCCATATTGGTAACAAAAATAAGATTTTGAGAAATTAACCACGCCAAATTATTTCTTAAAATATTAGCTTGTATTCAGTTTTATAGGCTTTTAACATTTTATTGTTATTTTTTTTTTTCTGCCACTTTTTTTTTTTTTAAACATTTATTTTTTATTTATTTATCTTTTGGGGGGGTGGGGTGGTGAGGGAGGGGGATGGGCGGGCCACTTCTATTGGTCTTTCATTTATCTATTTTCATCCATCTTTGTTCTTTGGCTCCTGTGGGCCTCCCATCGCAGTGGCCTCTGTCGTCGCAGAGCGCCGGCTCTGAGCGCATGCGCCCCAGAGCTCCGGCTCAGTAATTGGACACATCAATCCTGCTGCTCCGCGGCACGTGGGATCTTCCCAGGCCAGGGATCGAACTGGCGCCCCTTGCACTGCAAGGCAGTGTCCTTACCCACTGGACCACCAGGGGAAGCCCTTTTTTGCCACTTCTATTGATCTTTCATTCATTTATCTTTGTTCTTTGGCCTATGTGGGCCTCCCAGCACAGTGGCCTCTCTCATCGCAGAGCACCGACTCTGGGTGCACGCGCTCCAGAGCTCTGGCTTGGTAGTTGGATACACCTGTCCAGCCGCTCTGCAGCATGTAGGATCTTCCCAGGCCAGGGATTGAACCGGCACCCCTTGCGCTGCAAGGCAGTGTCCTTACCCACTGGACCACCAGGGAAGCCCTATTGTTAATCTTAATTCAAGTATACATAATCTGATGTTACTAAAATGCTCAGCAATGTTTAGTTATCATTGCCTATCTCCTTAGATAGCCCTCTTTCTTCTCCCAACCACACCTCTTATGACCCTTCACTACTTAGATCTGAGATGTTTCTTAAACAAGAAACTCTGCATAAGGTTCCTACCAAAGTTTTCTATACAGTTTTGGGTAACACTCCTTAAAACTTCCATAGTGGGCTTCCCTGGTGGTCCAGTGGGTAAAGAGTCCACCTTGCAGTGCAAGGGGTACTGGTTTGATCCCTGGCCTGGGAAGTTCCCACATGCCGAGCAGCAGCTGGACCAGTGTGTCCAATTACAGGCCCTCACTCTGGAGTGCGTGCGCCTAGAGCCAGTGATCTGCAGCCAGAGAGGCCACTGCAGTGGGAGGCCCACACGGGCCCAAGAGTGAAGATGGGTGAAAATAAATAAAAAAAGAATAAAAGAGGCCAAAAATTTAAAATAAGAAAAAAATATTTTAAAAAATAAAAATAGTAACTTCCATAGTAAATTCACAAAATATCAATCTCTAAAATAAGCTAGTTCTGTACATTGAACATCATTAAGCATAGAGAAGGGGAAGGCAGAGGATGAGAGTGTTAGATAGCATCACTGACAGGAATTTGAGCAAACTCCAGGAGATAGTGGAGGACAGAGGAGACCAACAAACTGCAGACCATAGAATGAGTCAGACACAACTTAGAAACTGAACAGCAACAACATAACCTGAGAGAAATATCATGAAATTCAAAATGCATTTGCCTGGTCCATTTTAGCTTATCTGCTTCATCCCCCATTCCCACTACTGCTCATTTAGCATTTATAGCAGACAATTTTCCTATACGTCCATATTCCCTCAACATTCATTACTCCAGTGCATGTTAATGGTTCCTTACTGCAATTATTCGCAGCTGTTTTACTGAGAGCTTTCTACAGCCACAGGAACTGTAGTACAACTCTTTCCCAGGGCAGATCCAAAGAGTCTCCTCCCAGGAGAAACTCTCAATCAATGACGTACAGGAGTTGGTAGTTGAACAAATATTCTAGTTTCCTTGCCTCATAACAACTCCAAAGCACATTCTACACAGCATCTCAGAGGCCTGCCTCAGGCCTTGAGTCCCTTATTACGACAGGTAAGAAAGGGGATCATCTGCAATGATAAGATCCCCTTTCTTGGCTTACATCTCCTTGTCCAGCTAGTGCTTCCTATGATTATCTGTTGAAGAAACTACTTTTCCTCACATCCTTCTCTCCAGATCTGCTTAGAGTAGAGCCACCACAATGTAGAAACCAACCAGTGAAAATTAAGGCATAGATGAATGAATCATAACTAAATTTGAATAGTCCTGATTCATCCAATTATGCCTTAATTTTCACTGGCTGATTTCTAAATTATGGTGGCTCATACAAAACTAGAACACTCTCTGGGACATCCCTAGCGGTGCGGTGGTTAAGACTCCATGCTTCCAGTAAAGGAGACATTGGTTCAATCCCTGGTCAGGGAACTTGACCCTGGTCAAGTTGTGTGCCATGTAGTGTGGCCTACAAAACAGAAACAACAAAAATCAAACCCCAAACTAAACACTCTCCCCATCATTAAGCAGTAACTTTAGGTATTCTTTCTACTCAGCTACCCAGAACCATTTTGTGTTTGTGTGTGTGTTAGTAGCTTAATTGTGTCTGACTCTCTACTACCCCATGGCCCGTGGCCTGCCAGGCCTCTCTGTCCATGGGATTTTCCAGGTAAGAATACTAGAGTGGATTGCATTTCCTTTCTCCAGGGGATCTTCCTGACCCAAGAATGGAACCTGAAGTTTTTGCAGTGCAGGTACATTCTTTATCAACTGAGCTACCAGGGAAGATAGGTACTTTATAGAACCATTTTGGTGTCTTGTAATTTCTGAAAACAACAAGAGATTACATAAATAAGCTGTCCATTTTGATTAGTCTAAATTCATGGGCCAAATTTTTGTAGTTACATAACAGATGTTGCATGGAGAAAAGAGCTTGTTCATGATAATTAAACTTCCTTTCTAAAATGAGAAACTGGGCTTAAAACCAGTTTCTCTTGAATGGAAAATATTGATCCAAGGGAGAATCTACTGTAGAATGAAGAGAAAGGAATCAAAGTGTGTAGTAGAAAGAAATGAAATGATATGTGTAAATTTGGCACAGTGCAAAGACCTTGAGAAGAAGTAGAGGCAACCAAGAATAGGAAAGGGCAGGGTAGTGGAATTATTTGCATTTTTTTAACCGTAAGAGTGAAAAAAGCTAATAACATAGCAGAAATTAGACCAAATAAGAGATCAGGTTAAACAGTACCATGCAACTCACAGTTGCCCCGACAATAGAAACTTCACCTATGTAATAGGTTAAAAAGAGGAAAATTACATGGAATGTAGCAAAGGGTAATTCCTAGTGAGCTCCTCCTGGAGAAAAATTTGAAGAAGAGTTTGGGGAGGAGATTGTAATATAGAACAAGGACACAGTGAAGAGGGAAAATACACCATTTGAACCTGCATATTCAAAAAGAGAAAGGGATCTTCTGTTACTTATTATGATGTTCAAATTGATTTTAGGTAATAACAACATCTTTATTATGTACACTGTCTTAACTTGAGCTACTCATCTTCTTGCTTCTTGGAAAGAAATATCAGAAATCAGGAACTCTGGATAAGAAAAGGTGAATGTCATTCTCCACATAGAAAAGCTCAGGGCAATCTAGGTCTACTGTCAAGGTCACTTTCTAAACTTGGCTTCATCCCGGAGGCTAGGCCAGGTGAGTTAATACAGTGAGTCAACAATTGCTATTACAGTTTGAAAAGAATAAGCTAAGGGTAAAATTCCTCTATCTTTAGAATCACACTAGGATAAGGAGCAGATCTAAAAAGCAAAAGGTGAATAGACCTTAGTCAGACTGGAATAGCTCTCCCAGTTTTCTGTGGCAGCTCATAATTCTCAGGGTTCCTTGGCTGCAGAGAACCACTTCAGCAGTCATGGCAGGCCTGAGTGACTCATAGAGTCCACTGAAGGGACTTGCTGGTCAATTTGGCTGACTATATGCAGAGACATTGCCAACATCTGCACAAGCAGAAAAGGAAAAATAAAACTAATAAAGGAAATCAGGGTCTAGGTTGAATCAGTTTTCCAATTTACCAGAAAATTTGTTCCATTTCATTTTACTTGTACATATAAAGCCTGGCAGATGCAATCTTTGAACAAGTTGATAGCTGACGGGAGTCAGCTTGGTGCAGTGGCTAAAACATAGATTTTAAAAATCAAGCAGATCTGCATTTAAATTTTGGCTCAATCACTTACTAGGTATGTGATCACAGACAAGTTATTGGGTCTCTCTGAGCCTTGACTTCATTTCCATATATAATGAGTATAATGATCCTTCCCTTGCAGGGCTTGATAAGGGAATGAGTTTAAAGCACCTATAGAGTATGCGTTCATTAAATGCTCCCAGAGGTGGTAGCAGGATTGTATTTATGAATGTATATACAATGTTAGCAACTATTGTTTTTGTTTCTATTATTATGAGGGTATCATTTTTTATTTTCCTAATAAACATAATACTTCTTTCATAGATTTTAAAGACTATCCTTATATTTTTGTTGATTTTTTCCCTGCCTCAGTGGGGTAGAAAAGAAAAGGATGATACTCCAAATCCAACATTTCCAGGATTCTCAGTAAAGTTATCTTGTTATCTTATTTTGAATCTGGGTTCTTAAGTATTTGAGATTGAAAGTTTCTCTAGCCAAGTTCACACTCCCTACTAATAGAATCAGAGATGATGAGAGAATATTGTGGTCTTTTTTACTAAAGGTCTTAAAACAAAAGAATATAGAATTTGTGCTCCAAATCCTAGTAACTGTTGAGTACTTGTAGGATAGCTCTTCATTTTACAGCAGTATTAGCTTACACAGTTAAGTAAACATATAATGCCATAGCTGGTGCCTTACAGCAGCCTAAGAGTGCAGTGCAGGTTGAGGAACAGAAGTGGACAGAACACCAGCCTCAGTGTGGCTGACTAATAGGAAACAATACACAAAAGAATGATGGCAATTCAAGTTTCATTCCAGGAGGATAGAAAAATCAAATGAAACAGTCCCAGATGAAAAGAGTAGGTCATGGAGTCCTCTTAGGCAAGAACAATGGGATATCACTTGATGGTCAGACTGTCTGAGGGAATTTGTCTGCAAATAAGAAAAGAATCGAAGCTGAGTCTGATCATTGGGATCTAAGACTGAATGTGATAAAGCTGACAAGTCCTCATTGTGCTGGAGAGAATCCAGCGATGGACTGAAAATTCAGAACCAGCAACAGAACGTGTTACTCTGTACCAACATTATTCAAGTAATGTTGCTCAGAGGGCTGTAAAACATAGAGACTTGCAATCAATCCAGGCAGAAAACATGACACCCAAAGACAAGTTATTGGGTCTCTGAGCCTTGACTTCATTTCCATATATAATGAGTATAATGATCCTTCCCTTGCAGGGCTTGATAAGGGAATGAGTTTAAAGCACCTATAGAGTATGCGTTCATTAAATGCTCCCAGAGGTGGTAGCAGGATTGTATTTATGAATGTATATACAATGTTAGCAACTATTGTTTTTGTTTCTATTATTATGAGGGTATCATTTTTTATTTTCCTAATAAACATAATACTTCTTTCATAGATTTTAAAGACTATCCTTATATTTTTGTTGATTTTTCACTGCCTCAGTGGGGTAGAAAAGAAAAGGATGATACTCCAAATCCAACATTTCCAGGATTCTCAGTAAAGTTATCTTGTTATCTTATTTTGAATCTGGGTTCTTAAGTATTTGAGATTGAAAGTTTCTCTAGCCAAGTTCACACTCCCTACTAATAGAATCAGAGATGATGAGAGAATATTGTGGTCTTTTTTACTAAAGGTCTTAAAACAAAAGAATATAGAATTTGTGCTCCAAATCCTAGTAACTGTTGAGTACTTGTAGGATAGCTCTTCATTTTACAGCAGTATTAGCTTACACAGTTAAGTAAACATATAATGCCATAGCTGGTGCCTTACAGCAGCCTAAGAGTGCAGTGCAGGTTGAGGAACAGAAGTGGACAGAACACCAGCCTCAGTGTGGCTGACTAATAGGAAACAATACACAAAAGAATGATGGCAATTCAAGTTTCATTCCAGGAGGATAGAAAAATCAAATGAAACAGTCCCAGATGAAAAGAGTAGGTCATGGAGTCCTCTTAGGCAAGAACAATGGGATATCACTTGATGGTCAGACTGTCTGAGGGAATTTGTCTGCAAATAAGAAAAGAATCGAAGCTGAGTCTGATCATTGGGATCTAAGACTGAATGTGATAAAGCTGACAAGTCCTCATTGTGCTGGAGAGAATCCAGCGATGGACTGAAAATTCAGAACCAGCAACAGAACGTGTTACTCTGTACCAACATTATTCAAGTAATGTTGCTCAGAGGGCTGTAAAAACATAGAGACTTGCAATCTCAATCCAGGGGCAGAAAAACATGACACCCAAAGATGTCGTGTCTCTGATTCCAAAAAAAAAAAATAGAGGGCATGATGCATAGCTAGCTGAACACTCCATACAAATAGTTGAGATAGGGCTAGGCCAGGGCAGAGATTCACATTAAGCTAAACATGACTCATCTGGGAATTCAGATGCATCTTAAACTTTTTCATTTTGATTGTTCTATAATAGTGAGAAGGAAATATCTTACTCTGTAATGATATTCTAGAATCTACAACATTAGGCTGAATAGTTTATGTTGGCTTATGAGACTATTTGGTTGCTATTTGGATATTTATGATGGAAAACAACATTTCAAACCCACAGTGTATAATGAGGCACAACTCACTGTCTTCCAAATATACTAAAAAGAAAAATCATCATAGCAAAACTGGGGCATGCCCTTACCAGTGTTGAGCAACTGGAAGGCTATTTAGGCACTGAAAGTGGGAAGGAACTTTTCCTAGCCTTCATTTAAAGGTATCATTCCAACTCTACTGCCATTCCAGAGAAACATTAAAAGTATAAGTCGTAAAAAAAGTAACTTTAATAAGCACATTAGACTTTTTGTATCTAAATGAATGTTTGCTTCTACAAAGCAGTTACTTTGAGAAGCTCTGTGTTAATTTCAGAAGGCTACCTTGATTGAAGGTGTCAGTAAATTCCTCCCATTTAAAGCTCTTCTCTGAGAATCTGTCTCATGAATAGCCTGGGAAAGTGCAGCCTTATTTGCTGTGTAGTTTCACTCAGTTTCCTGGTTCTAGGGATCCGAAATACAAAAGTCTGACTGGAGTTGAGATATGGCAAGGCCTTAAAGCCTCTCCATCTCAGAATTTACTTACTGGGGAATCCAAACTATAGCATAGAAATTTAGAACAAGCCTTGTTATATGTGGTTTAACTTGGCTGTGTTAATCAAAAACAAAGCAAAAAATCCTTGGCGATTTCCAAGTTGACTTTTATCCAGATTTGGATCTAAGACTGAATGTGATAAAGCTGACAAGTCCTCATTGTGCTGGAGAGAATCCAGCGATGGACTGAAAATTCAGAACCAGCAACAGAACGTGTTACTCTGTACCAACATTATTCAAGTAATGTTGCTCAGAGGGCTGTAAAAACATAGAGACTTGCAATCTCAATCCAGGGGCAGAAAAACATGACACCCAAAGATGTCGTGTCTCTGATTCCAAAAAAAAAAAATAGAGGGCATGATGCATAGCTAGCTGAACACTCCATACAAATAGTTGAGATAGGGCTAGGCCAGGGCAGAGATTCACATTAAGCTAAACATGACTCATCTGGGAATTCAGATGCATCTTAAACTTTTTCATTTTGATTGTTCTATAATAGTGAGAAGGAAATATCTTACTCTGTAATGATATTCTAGAATCTACAACATTAGGCTGAATAGTTTATGTTGGCTTATGAGACTATTTGGTTGCTATTTGGATATTTATGATGGAAAACAACATTTCAAACCCACAGTGTATAATGAGGCACAACTCACTGTCTTCCAAATATACTAAAAAGAAAAATCATCATAGCAAAACTGGGGCATGCCCTTACCAGTGTTGAGCAACTGGAAGGCTATTTAGGCACTGAAAGTGGGAAGGAACTTTTCCTAGCCTTCATTTAAAGGTATCATTCCAACTCTACTGCCATTCCAGAGAAACATTAAAAGTATAAGTCGTAAAAAAAGTAACTTTAATAAGCACATTAGACTTTTTGTATCTAAATGAATGTTTGCTTCTACAAAGCAGTTACTTTGAGAAGCTCTGTGTTAATTTCAGAAGGCTACCTTGATTGAAGGTGTCAGTAAATTCCTCCCATTTAAAGCTCTTCTCTGAGAATCTGTCTCATGAATAGCCTGGGAAAGTGCAGCCTTATTTGCTGTGTAGTTTCACTCAGTTTCCTGGTTCTAGGGATCCGAAATACAAAAGTCTGACTGGAGTTGAGATATGGCAAGGCCTTAAAGCCTCTCCATCTCAGAATTTACTTACTGGGGAATCCAAACTATAGCATAGAAATTTAGAACAAGCCTTGTTATATGTGGTTTAACTTGGCTGTGTTAATCAAAAACAAAGCAAAAAATCCTTGGCGATTTCCAAGTTGACTTTTATCCAGATTTGGACCTGGAGCTCAAAGTCTTTTTCTTTTCTTTAAAAAATACATAAATTTTGCACTGATTAACATATACTTAATTGTTGTAATGATACATAATACTTTCAGTAATATCAGTATTTGAATTTCTTAACCTTTCCCCCAAATCTTTGGGTAAAATCAAAGCATTCCCACTTTCAGGAAAATTTGCCCTGTATTTCTTCAAACCTTCTCTCCACTGTGCATTGCCCAAAAAAGTTATTTGGAATTTCTTGGCAGTACTGAAAGAGGAGCAAGGAGGACACAGGAAATGAGAGGAAGGTGGTGAACAATACCACAAAAAGAATTCATAAATTTGTCTCGTAAGACCAGGTTGCATGGTCATCATTGTATGATATATTCTCAAGTTAAGCTGAGATGACCTCAACTCAAAGCACAAGGAGATGGCATGTCTTTGGTTTCTTAGGTAGTCTGTGCATACTGTAGGTCGAAGGAAGGGAACAAGGTCTACATTGTCAGTTTCAGAAAAATCTTACTCTAACAATCAAGCTCAAAGCTTATGGTCAGTATCAAGCCAAATCAATCAGTATCGCCTTGTTCTTCTATTCATTCTAGGAAGACTTTCCTGGAAGTGAAAGCAACTGAGATAAAATCTTCAATGCAAAAATAAAATAATTTTGAAGGGAGGCCATGCCAAGATAAAAAAGCGAAAAGGGGTGATGCTTCTGCCCTTTAAATGACCTTAGCACTTCCTGTCAGGGGATGCTGTGAAGCAGGTGACAGCTCCCAGAGTAGTTCCTGGAAGAGTATAATTTTGGAAATAATTCATCAATCAACTAAGTCTTAATTAATAAAACATTTTAATAACATCTTCGTATTACCTTTCTACTGTCCAGTGGCAATCTCATTTGCAGTGATTTTTCATATTAAACCTTAAAGCCTCCATCTCAGAATCTACTTACTGGGGAATCCAAACTATAGCATAGAAATTTAGAACAAGCCTTGTTATATGTGGTTTAACTTGGCTGTGTTAATCAAAAACAAAGCAAAAAATCCTTGGCGATTTCCAAGTTGACTTTTATCCAGATTTGGACCTGGAGCTCAAAGTCTTTTTCTTTTCTTTAAAAAATACATAAATTTTGCACTGATTAACATATACTTAATTGTTGTAATGATACATAATACTTTCAGTAATATCAGTATTTGAATTTCTTAACCTTTCCCCCAAATCTTTGGGTAAAATCAAAGCATTCCCACTTTCAGGAAAATTTGCCCTGTATTTCTTCAAACCTTCTCTCCACTGTGCATTGCCCAAAAAAATTATTTGGAATTTCTTGGCAGTACTGAAAGAGGAGCAAGGAGGACACAGGAAATGAGAGGAAGGTGGTGAACAATACCACAAAAAGAATTCATAAATTTGTCTCGTAAGACCAGGTTGCATGGTCATCATTGTATGATATATTCTCAAGTTAAGCTGAGATGACCTCAACTCAAAGCACAAGGAGATGGCATGTCTTTGGTTTCTTAGGTAGTCTGTGCATACTGTAGGTCGAAGGAAGGGAACAAGGTCTACATTGTCAGTTTCAGAAAAATCTTACTCTAACAATCAAGCTCAAAGCTTATGGTCAGTATCAAGCCAAATCAATCAGTATCGCCTTGTTCTTCTATTCATTCTAGGAAGACTTTCCTGGAAGTGAAAGCAACTGAGATAAAATCTTCAATGCAAAAATAAAATAATTTTGAAGGGAGGCCATGCCAAGATAAAAAAGCGAAAAGGGGTGATGCTTCTGCCCTTTAAATGACCTTAGCACTTCCTGTCAGGGGATGCTGTGAAGCAGGTGACAGCTCCCAGAGTAGTTCCTGGAAGAGTATAATTTTGGAAATAATTCATCAATCAACTAAGTCTTAATTAATAAAACATTTTAATAACATCTTCGTATTACCTTTCTACTGTCCAGTGGCAATCTCATTTGCAGTGATTTTTCATATTAAACCTTGAAGCAATATTAGGTTTTCCAGAGCATCTTTTGTAACCCTTAAAAGTCATGAAGAAAAATTTCTCGCTGTAACCTATTGGGATAAGAAGATTTTAAATAATGATAATCCTCTTTAAAAGACTAAAAAAGATACCTCGATGTAGATAGAAACACAGGTATTATAATCAATTATTGTTCATTCATTTTACATTACACATTAACATTTATCATTTCATAATTATATCTTCACTGATCGTACTGATGAGTTGTGGTTCTGTTCATTGGTCAGCCCATAATATCTAACTGAAAATACTTGTTTATTTGAGATTTATAAATACTGAGATTTATTTGGCAATTGTATAACCTTGAGCAGGTACTAAATCCTAGGCAATTCTTCTTAGCAAAATATGCAGCTCTCAAGAGAGGATTAGCTGCTCTTATGGCAGAAATCTACTTACCCTTTTCTAACCTGGTCCAGCTGGAATGCCTCTCAAGGCTTTATTAATTCAGAAATCTTCTCCCCAGAGGATTCTTGGGCCTTGAAGTTCTTACAATAATGAAATCCATCTAAAATCATTACTAATTTTAAGAAAATTTAGTGCATACTATCTCTTGTTATATATTTATAGAATTTATAAAACAAGATTCAAGGGCCACACTTGTGAGCAAGTTGAGCAGATTTTTACCTCCCTGGCTTTTAACAGGAAGGGAAGATAAAAGATGTTCAGAATCACCCTGTGAGTTTTTGAAACTGTTCATGCCACGACAACCAAAGGTAAAAGTGATGTTTAATTGCCTCAGACCACACACACACACAAATATGAAAAACATTTTAAGGACAAGCAAGAAATTTGAACATGGGATGCATATTAGAAAATGTGATTTAACAGTGTCAAATAATTAAGTGCAATTGTTGTATTCTAATAATGTGGGATAATACTCTTGGATGATGCAGGTTAATTACTTCAGAGGGGAGGGTAAACTGTCATATCTACAATTTACTTTTCAGTGATTTTGCTTATAATTTCATCAAGATGGAAATGCTTCCAAAAACTCAGTCACTTTGACTCTTTAAAAGAAACTGAAATCTGATACTAAGAGCAGCATAACAGCAGTATAGACATTTGAGTGAAATCGTTATAATATGAAGAAAAGAGTCATAGCGCTAACATTTTGAATTCAAGGTAGAGGGAAAATGATGCAGAGAGAGGTCAGTCCAGCGAAAATTGTGATAGAGTCAGCTTATGAGATGCTTCAAATATACCCTTAAGCTTTGATTCTGAAAAATGTAAATGACTCCTGGAAAGACTAGGGAAGAAAAGGTAAAAATCAGTGATAGTTACATAGGTGTTGAAGAGGAAAAAGGAGATTTAAAGGGGTTTGTAAACAGTGACCCAAGAAAGTGAGCTTTAAACTCACTTACGAAACAGAGAAAATTGTAAAAGTCTTTTGCCAACTGCAAAATTGTTAATTTCTCCCCAAATGACCTAGTTCTCTTTTATTAATTCAGAAATCTTCTCCAGAGGATTCTTGGGCCTTGAAGTTCTTACAATAATGAAATCCATCTAAAATCATTACTAATTTTAAGAAAATTTAGTGCATACTATCTCTTGTTATATATTTATAGAATTTATAAAACAAGATTCAAGGGCCACACTTGTGAGCAAGTTGAGCAGATTTTTACCTCCCTGGCTTTTAACAGGAAGGGAAGATAAAAGATGTTCAGAATCACCCTGTGAGTTTTTGAAACTGTTCATGCCACGACAACCAAAGGTAAAAGTGATGTTTAATTGCCTCAGACCACACACACACAAATATGAAAAACATTTTAAGGACAAGCAAGAAATTTGAACATGGGATGCATATTAGAAAATGTGATTTAACAGTGTCAAATAATTAAGTGCAATTGTTGTATTCTAATAATGTGGGATAATACTCTTGGATGATGCAGGTTAATTACTTCAGAGGGGAGGGTAAACTGTCATATCTACAATTTACTTTTCAGTGATTTTGCTTATAATTTCATCAAGATGGAAATGCTTCCAAAAACTCAGTCACTTTGACTCTTTAAAAGAAACTGAAATCTGATACTAAGAGCAGCATAACAGCAGTATAGACATTTGAGTGAAATCGTTATAATATGAAGAAAAGAGTCATAGCGCTAACATTTTGAATTCAAGGTAGAGGGAAAATGATGCAGAGAGAGGTCAGTCCAGCGAAAATTGTGATAGAGTCAGCTTATGAGATGCTTCAAATATACCCTTAAGCTTTGATTCTGAAAAATGTAAATGACTCCTGGAAAGACTAGGGAAGAAAAGGTAAAAATCAGTGATAGTTACATAGGTGTTGAAGAGGAAAAAGGAGATTTAAAGGGGTTTGTAAACAGTGACCCAAGAAAGTGAGCTTTAAACTCACTTACGAAACAGAGAAAATTGTAAAAGTCTTTTGCCAACTGCAAAATTGTTAATTTCTCCCCAAATGACCTAGTTCTCTTTTTGTTACAGTCAACTAGCTCCACATACTTGTAGTTCTTTGACTAATGTTATATAAAAAAATATGTACCTTCTAAACTTTATCAATATACACCAGGAAGACAGAGAATCACTTTCGTATGCCTAACAGTATGCCAGGTTCCACCCCAGATCCCATTTTCTGCCTGTTTCATTCATTTTGAGTAATAATACTATCACATATTGTAATCCCATTCTATCAGTCATAGTGTTACACTTTGTATATACCTTATGAATAATTACCCTATGAAGTAAAATTTCTATCCCACATATTATTGATGAGGAAACAAAATTAGAGATGAGGCAATATGTCTAATTCAGCCTTAGACGTGTTAGGGCTAGGATTCTAAACTCAGTCTGATCTCTCTGCTCTGATTGCTTCCTGTGGGAACAGAGTCCCATGTGTTCCTGCCTTTCTGGTCAGCCTGGCAGGTAGCAGACATCAGTCGTGCTTGGCATCCACTACTTGCCCTGTGTCACAGCTGCCCAGCATCTATCACTGACAGATCCTAGAGAAACACCCCACCTCTTAGAGAGAGTCCTCAGGATATAGAACAGACATGCTCCTGTCCTTCCAGGACATGAGAGGTTGTGAGAATTGATGTCTTATTACTGGCTGCCCTTCTGATCTGTTTACCTGTATCTGGTTCTATTAATCTTTTCTACATAATCATATCTGATATGCTTTTTCTGCTCTTTTCCATAAAGGAGTCTTAATCAATGATAATTATAATTCTCTAATTAGTTTCTTAATAACATTTTTGTGGAAAAGTACAGAAGGCCGAGCACACTTTTTTTTTTAAATTTTCATATTTGATTTAGAATGTCAAATATACCCTTAAGCTTTGATTCTGAAAAATGTAAATGACTCCTGGAAAGACTAGGGAAGAAAAGGTAAAAATCAGTGATAGTTACATAGGTGTTGAAGAGGAAAAAGGAGATTTAAAGGGGTTTGTAAACAGTGACCCAAGAAAGTGAGCTTTAAACTCACTTACGAAACAGAGAAAATTGTAAAAGTCTTTTGCCAACTGCAAAATTGTTAATTTCTCCCCAAATGACCTAGTTCTCTTTTTGTTACAGTCAACTAGCTCCACATACTTGTAGTTCTTTGACTAATGTTATATAAAAAAATATGTACCTTCTAAACTTTATCAATATACACCAGGAAGACAGAGAATCACTTTCGTATGCCTAACAGTATGCCAGGTTCCACCCCAGATCCCATTTTCTGCCTGTTTCATTCATTTTGAGTAATAATACTATCACATATTGTAATCCCATTCTATCAGTCATAGTGTTACACTTTGTATATACCTTATGAATAATTACCCTATGAAGTAAAATTTCTATCCCACATATTATTGATGAGGAAACAAAATTAGAGATGAGGCAATATGTCTAATTCAGCCTTAGACGTGTTAGGGCTAGGATTCTAAACTCAGTCTGATCTCTCTGCTCTGATTGCTTCCTGTGGGAACAGAGTCCCATGTGTTCCTGCCTTTCTGGTCAGCCTGGCAGGTAGCAGACATCAGTCGTGCTTGGCATCCACTACTTGCCCTGTGTCACAGCTGCCCAGCATCTATCACTGACAGATCCTAGAGAAACACCCCACCTCTTAGAGAGAGTCCTCAGGATATAGAACAGACATGCTCCTGTCCTTCCAGGACATGAGAGGTTGTGAGAATTGATGTCTTATTACTGGCTGCCCTTCTGATCTGTTTACCTGTATCTGGTTCTATTAATCTTTTCTACATAATCATATCTGATATGCTTTTTCTGCTCTTTTCCATAAAGGAGTCTTAATCAATGATAATTATAATTCTCTAATTAGTTTCTTAATAACATTTTTGTGGAAAAGTACAGAAGGCCGAGCACACTTTTTAGTAGTTAGAAGTATTTTTGCCAAAAAAAGGCTTACTTGTTACATATTTCTGCAGCATATTTTTAGCACTGAGTTGTCAAATCAAGTTTGTCCACACCTTCTACTCTCTTTAAGTTTCATTAAAGTCTTACTTTCCTTTAGCACATATTTCTTTGCCAACCTCTTATACCTGATTAGGTTCATTCAGTTGTCTCTGAAATTTAACATTTGTCTGTCAGTTTGCAGTACTTTGGTTTTTAACATATTATTGACTTACGCATGCATAACCAGTGAATTGCTCAGTATTTACCCAAATTTTTAGAGATAATTGTGTTAGACATGGTTGGGGAATATACTGAATGTCTTTCTTTTCCTTTGGAAGTTGTCCTTACTTGTGACCTCTGCGGAAGTGAGGGGCTTGGCCGGCCAAGAGTTGCCACAGGAGTCCTCTACTTGGTCACCCCTAACTGGATCAGGTTTCATCTGGTGGAAACCAGCCAAGGGACCAATCTGTAGTGGACCAGCATGATGCAGGACAAAGATAACAGGCTTGTAGAGAAAGCTAGTCCAGAAAAAAGCCAGAATATGGGGACATATGGAGTGAAGAGGAAATGATGGACTATGTGGCCACCATAAAACAAAAATATTGCCTCATCATTTGCCTGGTTCCATGAAGCTTAGCTCTGCTTCTAGTAGGTGAATGTTTTGTGAACTTCTTCTGTCCTGTTTTTAGCCCTCCTTCATTCTTTCTTTAATCAGAATGACCATCATCTGTACTAGGGATACAATACAGTAGGTCAGGGTAGCTAGGAGAGAACCAAAAGTGGTTTCAAGAATCTAAATGGAGCCCCTGTCAGTAAATCAATCACTCTAAGGAAAGAGGTGTTTTCAGTTTAAGAATGGAAAGTGAAATAGAGACCGAAGTCAAGGAATCAGCATGAATATAAAGTGTATGAAGGAGGCATAAGCATACAAACCACACAAACCATGCCATGAAATATTAAGAAAGGTTAAGCCTCAAGTTAGAAGTATTTTGCCAAAAAGGCTTAAACTTGCTTATAGCAAACATTTTTGTGGAAAAGTACAGAAGGCCGAGCACACTTTTAGTAGTTAGAAGTATTTGCCAAAAAGGCTTACTTGTTACATATTTCTGCAGCATATTTTTAGCACTGAGTTGTCAAATCAAGTTTGTCCACACCTTCTACTCTCTTTAAGTTTCATTAAAGTCTTACTTTCCTTTAGCACATATTTCTTTGCCAACCTCTTATACCTGATTAGGTTCATTCAGTTGTCTCTGAAATTTAACATTTGTCTGTCAGTTTGCAGTATTTTGGGTTTTTTAACATATTATTGACTTACGCATGCATAACCAGTGAATTGCTCAGTATTTACCCAAATTTTTAGAGATAATTGTGTTAGACATGGTTGGGGAATATACTGAATGTCTTTCTTTTCCTTTGGAAGTTGTCCTTACTTGTGACCTCTGCGGAAGTGAGGGGCTTGGCCGGCCAAGAGTTGCCACAGGAGTCCTCTACTTGGTCACCCCTAACTGGATCAGGTTTCATCTGGTGGAAACCAGCCAAGGGACCAATCTGTAGTGGACCAGCATGATGCAGGACAAAGATAACAGGCTTGTAGAGAAAGCTAGTCCAGAAAAAAGCCAGAATATGGGGACATATGGAGTGAAGAGGAAATGATGGACTATGTGGCCACCATAAAACAAAAATATTGCCTCATCATTTGCCTGGTTCCATGAAGCTTAGCTCTGCTTCTAGTAGGTGAATGTTTTGTGAACTTCTTCTGTCCTGTTTTTAGCCCTCCTTCATTCTTTCTTTAATCAGAATGACCATCATCTGTACTAGGGATACAATACAGTAGGTCAGGGTAGCTAGGAGAGAACCAAAAGTGGTTTCAAGAATCTAAATGGAGCCCCTGTCAGTAAATCAATCACTCTAAGGAAAGAGGTGTTTTCAGTTTAAGAATGGAAAGTGAAATAGAGACCGAAGTCAAGGAATCAGCATGAATATAAAGTGTATGAAGGAGGCATAAGCATACAAACCACACAAACCATGCCATGAAATATTAAGAAAGGTTAAGCCTCAAGTTAGAAGTTTAAGAAACACGAAAACATGAGGAAAGTCTAACTATATGGCAGATAGAATACACTGCATGAAAAGGGTAGCTTTAAAAAGTTACTAAGGAGGCAAATGGCCCAGGGAGCTGAAATAGTAGTCAGACTCATCTAACACCAAGGCTGGAGGGGAACACAACTAGGATTATAAACTAAGGACAGAAACTACAGGTAGGTGTGAATATTCATGCTTCTATGCATTAGAGACTGGAATGGGGAGCCAGGCAGATGTTAAAATTTAAGGTAATAGTATGACTTTTCCACACCTTGGTTGACTCAGGTTCCAGATGTAAGAGGTCATTTAGTCAGTGACAATGGAATCTGAGCCTGGGTAATGTAGCTCAAGACAGAATAAAAGTTCAGTCCTTATTCTAAAAGTAAGTATCCCTCTTGTGAACAGAGAATAGTCAAGCAGGTGAAGTAACAACAGGAAAATCTGCCCGTGCCTGAGGAATCAGATGTGGAGTAGCCGGTTTCTCTTTTGTGTGGCAAATCTTAGTTATTGGTTGAACCAAGACCGGATTTTATAGTACCAGCTACCTGTCTGGACAGGTACAGAGAGAAGTTCCATCCTAGAAGCTGGAAGCAGCACAATCAATCAGAATTAGTGTTGCAGGGACAATTCAGCCAGTATCAGGAACATGAACCAGACACACAAAAAAAAGAAGAAGAAAGGGAGTGATGGATCTCAGAGGCAATGTAGGAACCAAGCCGGCTCTTTCTGAAGGAACCTCTGCATCCTATGCTTCTAAACAACTGATTCACAGCCTCAGTCTCCTGTTTCCTTCAGACAAAAACAGAAGAATGCGAGCAAGTGTCCTCCATTCCACACCAGAGTAGGAGTAAGGGATTGTTGCTGCTTAGTCACTTGGTCATGTCTGACTCTTTGCACTCACATGGACTGTCACCTGCCAGGCTCCTCTGTCCATGGGGATTTCATAGGTAAGAATATTGGAGGTAAGGGATTCCATGTCCTGCTGCTTCAGGCAAGAATGGAAAGTGAAATAGAGACCGAAGTCAAGGAATCAGCATGAATATAAAGTGTATGAAGGAGGCATAAGCATACAAACCACACAAACCATGCCATGAAATATTAAGAAAGGTTAAGCCTCAAGTTAGAAGTTTAAGAAACACGAAAACATGAGGAAAGTCTAACTATATGGCAGATAGAATACACTGCATGAAAAGGGTAGCTTTAAAAAGTTACTAAGGAGGCAAATGGCCCAGGGAGCTGAAATAGTAGTCAGACTCATCTAACACCAAGGCTGGAGGGGAACACAACTAGGATTATAAACTAAGGACAGAAACTACAGGTAGGTGTGAATATTCATGCTTCTATGCATTAGAGACTGGAATGGGGAGCCAGGCAGATGTTAAAATTTAAGGTAATAGTATGACTTTTCCACACCTTGGTTGACTCAGGTTCCAGATGTAAGAGGTCATTTAGTCAGTGACAATGGAATCTGAGCCTGGGTAATGTAGCTCAAGACAGAATAAAAGTTCAGTCCTTATTCTAAAAGTAAGTATCCCTCTTGTGAACAGAGAATAGTCAAGCAGGTGAAGTAACAACAGGAAAATCTGCCCGTGCCTGAGGAATCAGATGTGGAGTAGCCGGTTTCTCTTTTGTGTGGCAAATCTTAGTTATTGGTTGAACCAAGACCGGATTTTATAGTACCAGCTACCTGTCTGGACAGGTACAGAGAGAAGTTCCATCCTAGAAGCTGGAAGCAGCACAATCAATCAGAATTAGTGTTGCAGGGACAATTCAGCCAGTATCAGGAACATGAACCAGACACACAAAAAAAAGAAGAAGAAAGGGAGTGATGGATCTCAGAGGCAATGTAGGAACCAAGCCGGCTCTTTCTGAAGGAACCTCTGCATCCTATGCTTCTAAACAACTGATTCACAGCCTCAGTCTCCTGTTTCCTTCAGACAAAAACAGAAGAATGCGAGCAAGTGTCCTCCATTCCACACCAGAGTAGGAGTAAGGGATTGTTGCTGCTTAGTCACTTGGTCATGTCTGACTCTTTGCACTCACATGGACTGTCACCTGCCAGGCTCCTCTGTCCATGGGGATTTCATAGGTAAGAATATTGGAGTGGGTTGCCATTTCCTTCTCCAGGAGATCTTCCCAACTCAGGGATCGAACCCATGTCTCTTGCATTGGCAAGAGGATTCTTTACCGCTGAGTCACCAGAAAAACCCAGGAATAAGGCTTAGGGGCTGAAATTTGGGAAGAATTGGAAGGAACTGGTGAAACTTTTCCTAAGGTGTGTATGTATTGTGAACTAATGAGCAAAAAGAACCAGAAGTTCACTGTACTGACTATCTCAGAGATAAGTGGTGAGGAAACCTGTTTTCTCTAAGAATTTTCATACTTAAGGATATTCTACTTCCCAAAGTACACAACACAGTTGTAAGCTTTAGTACTGACATTCAGTTTTCCCAGAGGCAGTTTTGACCACCTCTCAGAGTTTTAAATGCAAATTAATTCAGCTGGATAACAGATCTGCAGTTATTTATGGTGCATTCACACCTACGCAAACTGCCCCTCTCCTAGCCAATAAAGGGCGTTAGTCCCTCAGGTTTTCATACTTTGTCACCTTCAATTAACATCAAGTTCCACCATGAAATGATGCCTCTGATGTCTGGCTCAAATTCTTTACCATGTTACAGACTGTTTTATTCAGCCTTTTAGACTATGGTTGTATAAGCCACAAAGGGGAGACCTCTTTACTTAGGGTCATACATTCTGACAAAAATCAAGAACGTGACCACCTAATCTTTTTCTGCCTACCACACACATGCATGCACACATACACATACACACACATCACCATTTGAGAAACATCTAGTGGACTATAATCTTTTCTGGGCTTGCTCAGATTCTGTATTGGATATATATAAAAATTAAATAATGACTTAACCTTAAGGGAGGTATTTTCTGATTACAGTAGTTCACACTTCTGCAAAGTTTAACTTTCCTCATTTTCAGTTACCTGCAGTCAATCTTGGGCCAAGAGTATTAGGTGGAAAATTCTAGAAATAAGCAATTCTTTTTTATCATAGTAATATTTTATTAGAAATTTGCTTGATTTATAATATTTTGTTAGGTTCAGGTATTTCGAAAGTAATTCAGTTTTATATATATGTACATATTGATTATTTTCCATTATAGGTTGTTATCAGATTTTAAAGAGCTCTCTGTGCTTAACAATTCCTGTTGCTTATGTATCTTATGTTAAGAAGTTTGTGTCTGTTACTCCTACACTCCTCATCCCTCCTTTCCCTTTCCTCTTTGGTAACCATAAGTTTATTTTCTGTGTCTATGAGTCTGTGCCATGTTATTGTTGCTGTTATTCAGTCACTAAGCTGTGTCTGATTATTTATGACCCCATGGAGCGCAGGGTTGCCCTGTCTATCGCTGTCTCCCTGAGTCTGCTCAAATTCATGTTTGTTGAGTCCATCATATTATCTAACCATCTCATCCTCTCAGGGGGTCATCCAGTGCATAATCAGTGTTGACTGCTTTGATTTTCTTGCAGTCCAAGCAATTCTCAAGAGTTTTCTCCAGTATCAAAGTTCAAAAGCATTAGTTCTTCGACATTCATCCTTATTTATGGTCCAACACTAAATAAATGGCAATCCACTCCAGTATTGTTGCCTGGAGAGTCCCATGGACAGAGGAACCTGGTGAGATATACTCCATAGAGATGGACATGACTGAAGCAACTTAGAATGAATTCATGCTCACATCCATACATGACTACCAGAAAAACCATAGGTTTGACTATGCAGACCTTTGTTGGCAAGCGATCTCTGCTTTATAATATGCTGTCTAGGTTTGTCATAGTGTTCTTTCCAAGGAGCAAGCATCTTGTAATTTTATTACTGTAGTCCATAGTGACTTTGGAGCCCAAGAAAATAATATCTGGCACTGCTTCCACTTTTTTCTCTTCTATTTGCCATAAAGTGATGGGAGCAGATGCCATAATCTTCATTTTTTGAATGTTGAGTTTCAAGCCAGCTTTTTCACTCTCCTTATTTCACCCTCATCAGGAATCTCTTTATTTCCTCTTTACCCTCTCCCATTATAGTAGTGTCATCTGTATATCTAAGGCTGTTGATATTTCTCCTGGCAATCTCGATTCTAGTCTGTGATTCATCCAGCTCGGCATTTTGCATGATGCATTCTGCATGTAAGTTAAATAAGCAGGAAGAATATATGGCCTTCTTTCCCAATTTAGAACCAGTTGATTTTTCCATGTCCAGTTCTAACTGTTGCTTCTTGACCCATATAAAGGTTTCTCAGGAAACAGGTGAGGTGTTATGATATCCCCACCTCTAAGAATTTTCCACAGTTTGCGGTAATCCATTCAGTCAAAGGTTTTAGCATAGTGAGTAAAACGGAAGTAGATGTTCTTCTGGAATTTCTTTGCATTTTCTATGATCTAACAAATGTTCACAATTTGATCTCTGGTTCTTCTGTCTATTCTAAACCCAGCTTGTACATCTGGAAGTTCTTGGTTCACATACCACTGAAGCCTAACTTGAAGGATGCTGAGTGTAACCTTGTAGCGTGTGAAGTTGTGTGATAGTTTGAACATTCTTTGGTGTCACCTTCTTTGCGATTCGAATGAAAACTGAGCTTTTCCAGTTCAGTGGCCACTGCTGAGTTTTCCAAATTTGCTGTGACGTATCAATCCTTATTGATCAAAAAGAAAGATGTGAGGAAGGGAAGACTGTGCTTCTTACTGCTTCTAGTAAAAATAAAAATAGAATTTAAAAGCTCTTTTTTTTTTAATATAAGTAAAAAGTAAATGAATCATGCATCACATCCATACATGACTACCAGAAAAACCATAGGTTTGACTATGCAGACCTTTGTTGGCAAGCGATCTCTGCTTTATAATATGCTGTCTAGGTTTGTCATAGTGTTCTTTCCAAGGAGCAAGCATCTTGTAATTTTATTACTGTAGTCCATAGTGACTTTGGAGCCCAAGAAAATAATATCTGGCACTGCTTCCACTTTTTTCTCTTCTATTTGCCATAAAGTGATGGGAGCAGATGCCATAATCTTCATTTTTTGAATGTTGAGTTTCAAGCCAGCTTTTTCACTCTCCTTATTTCACCCTCATCAGGAATCTCTTTATTTCCTCTTTACCCTCTCCCATTATAGTAGTGTCATCTGTATATCTAAGGCTGTTGATATTTCTCCTGGCAATCTCGATTCTAGTCTGTGATTCATCCAGCTCGGCATTTTGCATGATGCATTCTGCATGTAAGTTAAATAAGCAGGAAGAATATATGGCCTTCTTTCCCAATTTAGAACCAGTTGATTTTTCCATGTCCAGTTCTAACTGTTGCTTCTTGACCCATATAAAGGTTTCTCAGGAAACAGGTGAGGTGTTATGATATCCCCACCTCTAAGAATTTTCCACAGTTTGCGGTAATCCATTCAGTCAAAGGTTTTAGCATAGTGAGTAAAACGGAAGTAGATGTTCTTCTGGAATTTCTTTGCATTTTCTATGATCTAACAAATGTTCACAATTTGATCTCTGGTTCTTCTGTCTATTCTAAACCCAGCTTGTACATCTGGAAGTTCTTGGTTCACATACCACTGAAGCCTAACTTGAAGGATGCTGAGTGTAACCTTGTAGCGTGTGAAGTTGTGTGATAGTTTGAACATTCTTTGGTGTCACCTTCTTTGCGATTCGAATGAAAACTGAGCTTTTCCAGTTCAGTGGCCACTGCTGAGTTTTCCAAATTTGCTGTGACGTATCAATCCTTATTGATCAAAAAGAAAGATGTGAGGAAGGGAAGACTGTGCTTCTTACTGCTTCTAGTAAAAATAAAAATAGAATTTAAAAGCTCTATAATAATAATAAAAAATTATGGTAAAATTATATATAGATAAGATAATAAAGGAATAGAGAAAGTAAACAGGACAACCAACTTAGAGAGAAAGAAACTATGTCATGTGATTTCTTTCCAAAGTGAATAAGATTCCCTGTCTATAAAGTTATTTTCTATAAAATTTCTCCATCTATAGGGGCTTATCTGGTGGTCCAGTGGGTAGAGAGTCTGCCTTGCAGTGCAAGGGGCACCAGTTAAATCCCTGGCCTGAGAGGATCCCGTGTGTTGTGGAGTGGCTGGACCAGTGTGTCCAGTTACGAACCAGCGCTTTGGAGCGCATGTGCCCAGAGCCAGTGCTCTGCAGCAAGAGAGGCCGCTGCAATGGTAGACCCACACAGGTCAAAGAGTAAAGATGGATGAAAATAAATAAAAATTTTAAAAATCAATAAAAGAGGTCAAAATTTTTTTAAAATCCTTAAAAATTCTCTGTCTATAAAATTATGCTAGAGTCATATCATCTCTATCAATAGGGTGAGAAATGATCAGAGGAAAATCATAAAATCTCATGAAGCTTAGTGCAAAGCAGAGTGTCACTCAATGGCACAGAAACTGTTACCATTCACAGGAGGGCACCCTCTGGAGTCCTCTAATAGGGTGGCCTATAAAGAGAGTAAATGGAAGAAATAGAGTAGGCTTCTCTGTCAACAGGTTTTCAGGATGAGAATATTAAAGAAGGATAACATTAAAGATTATATTTACCAGTAACAGATAATGCACACCATTAATTTTTACTATAGATGAGTTAATTCAGTTGCTCAGTCATGTCTGACTCTTTGCAACCCCATGGACTGCAGCACGTCAGGCTTCCCTGTCCTCCACCATCTCCTAGAGCTGCTCAAACTCATGTCCACTGACTCAGTGATGCCATCCAACCATCTCATCCTCTGTCATACCCTTCTTCTGCCTTCTATTTTTCCCCAGCAATGTAAGAGGTAAATTGTTTTATAATTGTGTGACTTCTCAAAAGTTTATTTTCAGTGACTGGGAAACATTACCCATGTTATGAGAGAAACTGTAAGTAGAGAAAAGTGAAAATGTTAGTCTCTCAGTAGCCTCCTACTCTTTGCAACTGCATGGACTCTAGCCCTCCATGGAATCTGCCAGGCAAGAATACTGGAATGGATAGCAATTCCTTCCTCTGGAGGATATTCCTGACCCAGGGATCAAACCCAGGTCTCCTGCATTGCAAGTGGATTCTTTACCGTCTGAGCCATCAGGAAGCCCATAAGTGTAAATAAATCTAGGGGCACGTGGTCCAGGGGTGGTCCAGTGCAAGCACCAGTTAAATCCCTGGCCTGAGAGGATCCCGTGTGTTGTGGAGTGGCTGGACCAGTGTGTCCAGTTACGAACCAGCGCTTTGAGCGCATGTGCCCAGAGCCAGTGCTCTGCAGCAAGAGAGGCTGCAATGGTAGACCCACACAGGTCAAAGAGTAAAGATGGATGAAAATAAATAAAAATTTTAAAAATCAATAAAAGAGGTCAAAATTTTTTTAAAATCCTTAAAAATTCTCTGTCTATAAAATTATGCTAGAGTCATATCATCTCTATCAATAGGGTGAGAAATGATCAGAGGAAAATCATAAAATCTCATGAAGCTTAGTGCAAAGCAGAGTGTCACTCAATGGCACAGAAACTGTTACCATTCACAGGAGGGCACCCTCTGGAGTCCTCTAATAGGGTGGCCTATAAAGAGAGTAAATGGAAGAAATAGAGTAGGCTTCTCTGTCAACAGGTTTTCAGGATGAGAATATTAAAGAAGGATAACATTAAAGATTATATTTACCAGTAACAGATAATGCACACCATTAATTTTTACTATAGATGAGTTAATTCAGTTGCTCAGTCATGTCTGACTCTTTGCAACCCCATGGACTGCAGCACGTCAGGCTTCCCTGTCCTCCACCATCTCCTAGAGCTGCTCAAACTCATGTCCACTGACTCAGTGATGCCATCCAACCATCTCATCCTCTGTCATACCCTTCTTCTGCCTTCTATTTTTCCCCAGCAATGTAAGAGGTAAATTGTTTTATAATTGTGTGACTTCTCAAAAGTTTATTTTCAGTGACTGGGAAACATTACCCATGTTATGAGAGAAACTGTAAGTAGAGAAAAGTGAAAATGTTAGTCTCTCAGTAGCCTCCTACTCTTTGCAACTGCATGGACTCTAGCCCTCCATGGAATCTGCCAGGCAAGAATACTGGAATGGATAGCAATTCCTTCCTCTGGAGGATATTCCTGACCCAGGGATCAAACCCAGGTCTCCTGCATTGCAAGTGGATTCTTTACCGTCTGAGCCATCAGGGAAGCCCATAAGTGTAAATAAATCTCACCAAATCACAGGCAGGGCCGCTAACTCCAAGACCAGATCCGAAAACCTTCCCAAATGTTCTGTGATTTGGACTAAATCAATGGGAAAATTCAATGTAGCCATCTTTTGGGGCTTTTTCATTTTGGGTGGGAGTTTTGTGCCACCTGAAGTCCCTGGGTAGTTTCAACCATTTACATAACACATTTCTAGTCTTCAGGGATACTCTCAGTTTATGGGATAGAAGATGTTTGTTGCATATTATCAATCTCATGGTAACTAAATGATCAGCTTAATTCAAATTAGTTAAGATGTGAGCAAAATCCTAAATACAAAGATAGCCTCAATCACTGCAGGAAAAATTCTGAAATGGAAGTACATTGAGTTACAGAGTATTCTAATGTGTGACCATTGCAATCTTATCTAACTTCACTGGAGAACCATAAGCAAGGATAAAAATTAATGTTACAAAAGTGGATAAGGTATATTTAAAGTAACTAAATTACAAAGAGGGCATAACGAGAAGTTTTCCACAAAGGAAAACTCAAGAAACAAGAAATAAAATTAGATTCAACAGGTATGATATAAACATATGAGCTTAAGAGAAAGTAAAGTTTTGATACAAGACAAAAATCCTGCAACAGGCATCTGAAAAGTCCTAGTAAGAGAACCACAGGTTAAGTTGTAAGATAATTCATGATACCCTCATCCAAAGTTGTCTGGGTTGCTGAAGGAAAAGTGACCTAAGAGAAAAGCTGACTAGCTTATGAGACTGTGACCCTTCTACTCTGTCTTTCCCCTCTGTGCCTCCCTCCTCTTCTTTTTATGACCTGCCAGCTGGCTCCAGCTGCCATGGGGGTTGCCTCCCTCAGGAGCATGGCAGCTCATCCTCTGTCATACCCTTCTTCTGCCTTCTATTTTTCCCCAGCAATGTAAGAGGTAAATTGTTTTATAATTGTGTGACTTCTCAAAAGTTTATTTTCAGTGACTGGGAAACATTACCCATGTTATGAGAGAAACTGTAAGTAGAGAAAAGTGAAAATGTTAGTCTCTCAGTAGCCTCCTACTCTTTGCAACTGCATGGACTCTAGCCCTCCATGGAATCTGCCAGGCAAGAATACTGGAATGGATAGCAATTCCTTCCTCTGGAGGATATTCCTGACCCAGGGATCAAACCCAGGTCTCCTGCATTGCAAGTGGATTCTTTACCGTCTGAGCCACCAGGAAGCCCATAAGTGTAAATAAATGTCACCAAATCACAGGCAGGGCCGCTAACTCCAAGACCAGATCCGAAAACCTTCCCAAATGTTCTGTGATTTGGACTAAATCAATGGGAAAATTCAATGTAGCCATCTTTTGGGGCTTTTTCATTTTGGGTGGGAGTTTTGTGCCACCTGAAGTCCCTGGGTAGTTTCAACCATTTACATAACACATTTCTAGTCTTCAGGGATACTCTCAGTTTATGGGATAGAAGATGTTTGTTGCATATTATCAATCTCATGGTAACTAAATGATCAGCTTAATTCAAATTAGTTAAGATGTGAGCAAAATCCTAAATACAAAGATAGCCTCAATCACTGCAGGAAAAATTCTGAAATGGAAGTACATTGAGTTACAGAGTATTCTAATGTGTGACCATTGCAATCTTATCTAACTTCACTGGAGAACCATAAGCAAGGATAAAAATTAATGTTACAAAAGTGGATAAGGTATATTTAAAGTAACTAAATTACAAAGAGGGCATAACGAGAAGTTTTCCACAAAGGAAAACTCAAGAAACAAGAAATAAAATTAGATTCAACAGGTATGATATAAACATATGAGCTTAAGAGAAAGTAAAGTTTTGATACAAGACAAAAATCCTGCAACAGGCATCTGAAAAGTCCTAGTAAGAGAACCACAGGTTAAGTTGTAAGATAATTCATGATACCCTCATCCAAAGTTGTCTGGGTTGCTGAAGGAAAAGTGACCTAAGAGAAAAGCTGACTAGCTTATGAGACTGTGACCCTTCTACTCTGTCTTTCCCCTCTGTGCCTCCCTCCTCTTCTTTTTATGACCTGCCAGCTGGCTCCAGCTGCCATGGCAGAGAGAGGGTCCCTTAGGACCAGCATTCCCACTCTTGACAGGAGATCAATGGCAGCTGAAATTGTGAACTTGGGATACATAAAGACACACAAGGTTTCATCTCTTGAGCTCTCCTTGAGGTTGGTTCTGTGAATATGTTGTTTCGCTTGTCTGGCTTGCTCTGCTCCATTAGGACTGCAATTAATTAAAAAAAAAATGCTTGAGGTATAGTGCTTTAATCCAAAGTAAGGCAGTTTCAATGGTAGAATTTCAGCTACTGTGACATATTCAGGGAACAATCTTCTTGGCTGAAGGAGACTAACTGGCACTCCTAGAAACTTCTACAGATACAATTGTCTTCTTTGCTTATGCTAGGACAGATGCTAGGACAGAATGGTAAGCAATTGTCACTTGGAGGGCTTCCCCTGGTGGTCCTGTGGGTAAGGACACCGCCTTGCAGTGCAAGGGGCGCCGGTTCGATCCCACGTGCTGCGGAGCGGCTGGACCTATGTGTCCAATCACCGAGTCGAAGCTCTGGAGCGCATGCGCCCAGAGCTGGCGCTCTGCAACGACAGACGCCACCTCGATGGGAGGCCCACAGGAGCCAAAGAACAAGGACAGATGAAAATAGAGAAATGAAAGACCAATAGAAGTGGCCCGTCTGCTCCCCTCCCTCCCCAACCCGACCCCTGCCCCCAAATAAATAAATAAATAAATCTTAAAAAAAAAATTGTCACTTGGAAAAGTAAAGCTCTGTTATGTTTTTCTATGTTGCCTGTTCTACTTGGTTAGAACCTGTTCATTAGTCTTGACTATTTCTTTACTTTCTATGCAAAACTCAGTGCCTAAAATTATCCTCTTCCGCACTCTCTACCTAACTACATTTGTGTCTCAACAAGATTAGGAAATGAAACTGTGAGGGAACAAGAACAAGAGATGGAAGATTTTGGAGCCTGTGACCCTGTCCTCCAGAGGGACATCACTGGGGTACTTTGTAGATTCAGTGGGTATCACAAAGACCAGGTCTCCCAAGGAGGCCCCAAGAAGAGGACAGTACTACAGGAAAAGTTGAGAAGGGTGCTGTTGGAAAACTTGACCTTCTCTGCCGCTGTGCGTTGGAAGGAGTTCACACCCTTGAGATCTCAGGTTCCCCCAGCTTCCTATCTTCTACTTATTTTCAATCATAGATGACATATAATTTCAGGACTTAATAGTTTAATTCTTGTCATGTTCTGTGTACTCAGGCTGCCTACCTATGTTGGTAATTTCAACTGATAAATGCTTTTATTAATCGCTACTCTGTTCTATTAACTCCTGGTAATTATCATTTTTGAAACAGTTTCTCTCCAAACCCACACACTCTCTAGGGCCTTTAATTCATTTCTGTTTTCAAGCTCCTCCCCTGTCTTCAAGGGTCAACACTTTCAAAGCCCTTCTGATGAAATGAAGGCAGTCCTACAGTTCACTTGTGTCATTTGTTGGGGGGAGGGTAGGGGCCAGCCCATGAAGTCTCCAAAGTGGAGGTATTCACAGACTCTCTGTCTTAGATCTGGGATGCTCTGTTTTATCTCTTATTTACTGTTTTATTTTCCCCATAACCTGACTCTTACTTTTCTCTGGGTTGCCTGTACCTGTCTATCTAGCTTAACTATCATCCTAGAACTACGTCCCTAAAATTGCCCACATCTCTATCTTCTCATTAAGTTCTTCGATAGTCCTCCCAGTGCCAGACATGTTAGATTATTATAGCCCAACATTGTTCGTATCAGCCATGTTATAAGGACATAGAGGCCCCGTTAGAGCCAGATGTGCTCCCTGATAGTGAGATAGGTATGGCACCCATGTGGAAGGTGAAAGTGGGCTCTGTTGGCAGGGCACAGTTCACACATGTGCACATATGCAGGCACACACACACAGTGTCTAAATGTATAGGTTCTGCACCATATATATACCTTATCTTGGCCTTATGGCTATAGCATTATATGTAATATGTTTATATGTAATATGCTTGCATGCTAAGTTGCTTCAGTCGTGTCCAACTTTTCAATCCTATGGACTGTAGTCCACCAGGTCCCTCTGTCCACAGGATTCTCCAGGCAAGAACACTGGAATGGGTTTCCATGACCTTCTCCAGGGTATCTTCCTGACCCAGGGATCAAACCTGCATCTCTTGCATCTCCTGTATTAGCAGGTGTGTTCTTTACTGCTTTACTGGGAAGCCCACGTATATGTGTATGTTTATATAAACAGGCTTAACCAGGCTAAGAGGAGGTGACACCTAACTTTAAGGTTATTTTCTGTTAGGAAAATAGAGAAAATAAATGCTTCCTTAGCCTTGAGATTTAGAAAAAGCTTTTGAGACAAGCAGATTTGGGTGTTCTCATTTCAACTAGAGAATTAGACATACGGAATAAGTGTTTAAAAGTTGGTAACTTGCAGACTATTAGAGGAAAGTCATCTCAGGCCAGTAGAAGGACTGAAGTTGTTGCCTCAAAGAATAATAAATAATGCAGCTAGACTGCAGGTGTGACTCAAGGTCAACACTTTAAATTATTCCCAGTTCACTTGTGTCATTTGTTGGGGGGAGGGTAGGGGCCAGCCCATGAAGTCTCCAAAGTGGAGGTATTCACAGACTCTCTGTCTTAGATCTGGGATGCTCTGTTTTATCTCTTATTTACTGTTTTATTTTCCCCATAACCTGACTCTTACTTTTCTCTGGGTTGCCTGTACCTGTCTATCTAGCTTAACTATCATCCTAGAACTACGTCCCTAAAATTGCCCACATCTCTATCTTCTCATTAAGTTCTTCGATAGTCCTCCCAGTGCCAGACATGTTAGATTATTATAGCCCAACATTGTTCGTATCAGCCATGTTATAAGGACATAGAGGCCCCGTTAGAGCCAGATGTGCTCCCTGATAGTGAGATAGGTATGGCACCCATGTGGAAGGTGAAAGTGGGCTCTGTTGGCAGGGCACAGTTCACACATGTGCACATATGCAGGCACACACACACAGTGTCTAAATGTATAGGTTCTGCACCATATATATACCTTATCTTGGCCTTATGGCTATAGCATTATATGTAATATGTTTATATGTAATATGCTTGCATGCTAAGTTGCTTCAGTCGTGTCCAACTTTTCAATCCTATGGACTGTAGTCCACCAGGTCCCTCTGTCCACAGGATTCTCCAGGCAAGAACACTGGAATGGGTTTCCATGACCTTCTCCAGGGTATCTTCCTGACCCAGGGATCAAACCTGCATCTCTTGCATCTCCTGTATTAGCAGGTGTGTTCTTTACTGCTTTACTGGGAAGCCCACGTATATGTGTATGTTTATATAAACAGGCTTAACCAGGCTAAGAGGAGGTGACACCTAACTTTAAGGTTATTTTCTGTTAGGAAAATAGAGAAAATAAATGCTTCCTTAGCCTTGAGATTTAGAAAAAGCTTTTGAGACAAGCAGATTTGGGTGTTCTCATTTCAACTAGAGAATTAGACATACGGAATAAGTGTTTAAAAGTTGGTAACTTGCAGACTATTAGAGGAAAGTCATCTCAGGCCAGTAGAAGGACTGAAGTTGTTGCCTCAAAGAATAATAAATAATGCAGCTAGACTGCAGGTGTGACCAGGCTCCAAGGTTTCATTTGTATTGTCAGTTTCCACAGAAAAATACAGTTCTTCAGGGTTTTGCCTTTTAATAGTTTAATATCCTTTCAAAACACAAACAACAGATTATTGCTAGTGAGGTTGAGAAATGACAGACAATAAAACAATTACAGGGAACACAGACAACAGCAATTATCATTTAAAGCAGGCAAACAGCCTGGTGAAAATATTATTGTTGACCGGGACAGTATGAACTCAAGCATGGGAAAAGAACAAAGTAAAATGCAACCATTTCTTCAGTGATAGTATGGCACTTCATTTGGCAGTGGTACACAATTTCTCATCAAGCAACAGTCCTGTCAGAAGTATTTGTAGCCTGAAAGACCATAATGTCCCTAATTTCTATCAGTTATTCCTTTTATCTTCTTTGTGGCCTCACTGTGAAAGCAGTACCTGTGCATCACAGCTTTTTGCTCAGTGGAAAATGGGTCAATACCATCTCTATATCTACTAATGTGCCATATCTGTTTTTCTCGTCTGGAAAGAAAGGATCTTTGTTTATTTATTTTAATTTTGTTGGAGGGTCATTGATTTTCAATGTTGAGTTAGTCCCAGGTGCACAGCAGTTATTCAGTTACAAATAGACATATATTCATTTTCAGTTTATTTTCCCATATGAGTTATCTCAGAATATTGAGTAGAATTCCCTGTGCTCTAGAGTAGGTCCTCGTTGGTTATCTTATGTACAGTAGTGTGTGTTATAAAGGCAAAGCTCCAGATTTATCCCTCCCCCACCATGCCCCTCTTTGATAACCATAAGTTTATTTTCAATAATGGTGAATCTGTTTCTGCTTTGTAAATATATACATTTGTATCATTTTAAAAATTAGATTCCACATATGAATGATAGCATATTATATTTGTTTTTCTCTGACTCACTTCACTTAGTGTGATCATCTCTCTGTTCATGTTGCTACCAATGGTGTTATTTCAATCTTTCTTATGACTAATATTCTACTATATATATGTACAACACCTTTACCTATTCCTCCTCCTTTATCATCTTATTTATTCATCTTCCTTTATCTATTTCCTTGTCTGTTGATGGATGTTTAAGTTGTTTCTATGGCTTAACTATTGTAAATAGTGCTGCAATTAGTTTTGGAGTGCATGTATATTTGAAAATTATGGTATTTACCAAATATATGCCCAGAAGTGGGATTTCTTTATAGCTGAGCTGGTAAAGAATCTGCCTGCAATGGGCTTCTCTGGTGGTCCAGTGGGTAAAGAGTCAGTCCACCTTGCAGTGCAAGGGGAACTGGTTTGATCCCTGACCCGGGAAGACCCCACATGCCATGGAGTGGCTGGACTGGTGTGTCCAATTATGAGCCAGCACTCTGTAACGCGTGCACCCAGAGCCAGTGCTCTGCAATGAGAGAGGCCACTGCAGTGGCATGTATGGGCCATACATGCCAAAGAATATAGATGGATGAAAACAACTAATGACTTAGAGGCAAAAAAAAAAAAGAGAGAATCTGCCTGCAATGCAGGAGACCCTTGTTCGATTCCTGCATCAGGGAGATCCCCTGATAAAGGGATAGGCTACCCACTCCAGTATACCTGGACTTCCCTGGTGGCTTAGACAATGAAGAATCCAGCAATGTGGGAGACCTAGGTTCTATCTCTGGGTTGGGAGGATACCCTGGAGGAGGGCATAGTAACCCACTCCAGTATTCTTGCCTAGAGAATACCCATGGACAGAGGAGCCTGATGGGCTTCAGTCCTCGGGGTCACAAAGAGTCCAGTACCACTGAGCAACTAAAGACAGCATGGCACATGGTAGTTCTATTTTTAGGTTTTTAAGAAAACTGCATACTGTTCTTCATAGTGGTTGTACCAATTTACATTCCCACCAACAGTGTAAGAGAGTTCCCTTCTCCCCACACCCTCTCCAGCATTTATTATTTGTAGACTTTTTGATGATGGCCATCCTGACTGACTTAAGGTGATATATCATCATAGTTTTGATTTGCATTTCTCTAATAATTAGTGATAATTGTAGTCAAAGCTGTGGTTTTTCCAGTAATCATGTATAGACGTGAGAGTTGAACCATAAAGAAGACAGAACATCAAAGAATTGATGCCTTTGGACAGTGGTGTTGGAAAAGACTCTTAAGAGTCCCTTGGACTGCAAGGAGATCAAACAAGTCAATCCTAAAGGAAATCAACCCTGAACATCCATTGGAAGGACTGATGCTAAAGTTCCAATACTTTGGCCACTGATGCTAAGAGACAACTCATTGGAAAAGACCTTGATGCTGGGAAAAATAGGAGGTAGAAGCAGAAGAATATAGAGGACAAGATGGTCGCATAGTATCACTGAATCAATGGACATGAGTTTGAGCAAGCTCCAGGAGATGGCAAGGGACAGAGAAGCTGGTGTGCTGCAGTCTGTGGAGTCCCAAAGTGTTGGACAAGACTGAGCAACTGAACTGACTGACTAACCATTAGTGATGTGAAGCCTCTTTTGCTTTTTGCCCATCTATGTATGTCTTCTTTGGAGAAATGTTTATTTAGACCTTCTGCTCATTTTTTATTGTGTATTTTTTTAATATATACAAAAAGCTTCATGAGATTTTTGTATATTTTAGAAATTAATCCCTTCTTCATCATTTCATTTGCGGGTATTTTCTCCCACCTTATAGGTTTTCTTTTTGGCCTTTTCTAAGGTTTCCTTTGCTGTTCATGAGTTTCTTAAGTTTAATTAGGTCCAAGTGTTTATTTTTTTTTTTTTAATTTTCATTACTCTAGGAGGTTGATTAAAGAACATCTTATTGTGATTTATGCCAGTATATTATCCCTATATTTGTCTCCAAGAGTTTTAAAACATTCAGGCTTACCTTTAAGTCTTTGATCCATTTTGAGTTTAGTTTTCTGTGTGGTATTAGGAAATGTTCTAATTTCATTTTGCAACATGTAACTATTCAGTTTTTCCAGAACCTCTTCTTGAAAGTACTGTCTTTTCTCTATGTGTAATCTCTATTGTATAGTTTCTCTATTGTATAACCTTGCCTCCTTTGTCATAGATTAATTGACCATAATTTCATGGGCCTATTTCTGAACTTTCTATCCTATTCCATTGATCTGAATTTCTGTTTTTGTGCCAGTACCATATCATTTTAATGAATGTAGCTTTGTTGTATAGTCTGAAATCAGGAAGTCTAACTCCTCTGAATCTATTTTTCATTCTCAGGCTTGCTGTGACTATTTGGGATCTTTCACGTCTCCATGCAAATTTTAAAGTTTTTATTCTATATCTGTGAAAAATGCCATTGATAATTTGATCAAGGTTGCATTGAATCTGTAGATTGCCTTATGCAGTACATTCATTTTGAAAATATTGATTCTTCCAATTCAAGAAAGAAGGGATTCTTTTAGAATGACAGTTTTGGCAACCTTTTAAAAAACTTTAAAATCTAATACTATTGAAAACAAACTATTTCTTTTTTTTTTCTATACTTTGGTTTTATCTTCTTAATCCCATAACTCTGTCAGGTGTTCAAACTTTTGAGTGCAACAGAATCACCTTGAGGGATTGTTAATATACATATTCTTGGGCCCCAACTCTGAATTTCTGATATAGTAGATCTGAGGTGGGGAGGCCTAACGTTTCAGAAATGTTTATTTAGACCTTCTGCTCATTTTTATTGTGTATTTTTTAATATATACAAAAAGCTTCATGAGAGTTTTGTATATTTTAGAAATTAATCCCTTCTTCATCATTTCATTTGCGGGTATTTTCTCCCACCTTATAGGTTTTCTTTTTGGCCTTTTCTAAGGTTTCCTTTGCTGTTCATGAGTTTCTTAAGTTTAATTAGGTCCAAGTGTTTATTTTTTTTTTTTTAATTTTCATTACTCTAGGAGGTTGATTAAAGAACATCTTATTGTGATTTATGCCAGTATATTATCCCTATATTTGTCTCCAAGAGTTTTAAAACATTCAGGCTTACCTTTAAGTCTTTGATCCATTTTGAGTTTAGTTTTCTGTGTGGTATTAGGAAATGTTCTAATTTCATTTTGCAACATGTAACTATTCAGTTTTTCCAGAACCTCTTCTTGAAAGTACTGTCTTTTCTCTATGTGTAATCTCTATTGTATAGTTTCTCTATTGTATAACCTTGCCTCCTTTGTCATAGATTAATTGACCATAATTTCATGGGCCTATTTCTGAACTTTCTATCCTATTCCATTGATCTGAATTTCTGTTTTTGTGCCAGTACCATATCATTTTAATGAATGTAGCTTTGTTGTATAGTCTGAAATCAGGAAGTCTAACTCCTCTGAATCTATTTTTCATTCTCAGGCTTGCTGTGACTATTTGGGATCTTTCACGTCTCCATGCAAATTTTAAAGTTTTTATTCTATATCTGTGAAAAATGCCATTGATAATTTGATCAAGGTTGCATTGAATCTGTAGATTGCCTTATGCAGTACATTCATTTTGAAAATATTGATTCTTCCAATTCAAGAAAGAAGGGATTCTTTTAGAATGACAGTTTTGGCAACCTTTTAAAAAACTTTAAAATCTAATACTATTGAAAACAAACTATTTCTTTTTTTTTTCTATACTTTGGTTTTATCTTCTTAATCCCATAACTCTGTCAGGTGTTCAAACTTTTGAGTGCAACAGAATCACCTTGAGGGATTGTTAATATACATATTCTTGGGCCCCAACTCTGAATTTCTGATATAGTAGATCTGAGGTGGAGCCTGAGGATCTGCATTTTTAACAGATTTCCAAGAGAAGCCGATGCTGCTGGTCCAAGGACTAGACTTTGAGAACAATTGCTCCAAAAGTTAAGGATGGATTTCATAGGCCATACTTCACAGTGAAGCACTAGGAAAAAATATAGTTGTAGTCCCAATTATCCCAGATACTTACATCATAATACTTACAAAGTTACTCCATAAACTTTTAAATCTGTACTTGCACGTCTGCTATACCCAGAATAATTCATTAGCAGGAATGGTACCCAGTAATAAATCTGTTTGAGAGAGTCTGGGCCACAGAGCTGACTAGAGGTTATCATAAGTACTGATTTTTAAAGAGTAGCTTTCTAAACAACGATTATTGTGATAGAGGCCCAAAAATTCATTTATAATGCTCTGAAATCTTCCATTGTTCAGGCAGAAGGATTATATAATGGAAAACCCCCCAAACAGGTCCATTATTTACTCACACATTCCTTCCTCAAAATCTTTTTGAACACCTACTTCATGCCAGGCATTATGATAGTTTCTAGGGGAAACTCAGTATCTTTCAATCTAATTTGAAAGAAAAGGCGAAGTATTACAAAACAAAGTTGATACAATAATTAACATTTTCTTAAATATTAAAGTATATAAAGCATTTTCATATTTTATCTCCTGTGTTCTCTGTGGATATGTATGGCATAAGTAATATTCCTGACTTTTGCTAAAGTAGGAACTCCAGGCTCTGAAACAGCAAATGGCTTTTTCAATGTCATTCAACTGCTCAGGTAGAGCCAGTGTGTAACTAGGACTTCAAGCTCCCGAAGAACATGGGTTTCACCTGGCACTGCACTGAAGTTCAGATCCTGCAGGATATATCACAAGGGTGCTAAAAACCTGAAGATGAGAAGGGCTCCCTCCCAGAAGTCTGACCTGTGAGAAAAATTCAAGTCAGTGTTTATGGGAACAGATAGAAGTACATTTCTTTGGCCAGAAAAGGCTTAAACACTCCCTTTCACAGTTCCCTGAACCATGTTCCTTGATCAAATACTACATAAAGTTGTTTCTCACAAATTCCCTATGTGCTTTAGCTCATAAAATACATTCGACTATGTCACCAACATGTTTTGCCAGTTTTACTATTTTCAGCATAACAGGCAGAATGAAACAGAGATTAACTCCATTGTCATCTTGTTACAGAGTCCAATGTCACTCTGCTCACCACAGGACAGGCCAATAAATCAGAAAGGGATATTGAGGCAAGGAATAAGACTCTATTTGGAAAGCCAGCCGATCAGGAAGACTAATGTCTCAAATGAACCATGTTATCAGGGTCTGGATGCCACGTTCTTTTATAAATCAGAGATGGAGGGAGGTGAGAAAACAAAAGGACACCAGTCTTTCAAATATCTCCTAGAATGGCAAGCCTCAGGAACAGCATGTGTTAATTTCTTCCTTCCTGCCATCAAGAGGTAGACAGGGCTCTGAACAAAGGGACTTAGTTTAACAGTCAAGAAGAGGGTCAAGATTCTCTGAGGCAAGCCATTATGTATGATTATAATAACAAAAGCAAGTCAAAGAAATGGTTCCGAAATGGAGTCAGAATTGGCTTTTCCCTGCAAAAATCAGAGGATTCTGGATAGGAGCTATATCTTCCTGAACAATATAAAGTGCATTTAATAGTGTATGCCCCTTCCTTTTTTGACCTTCCAGTCCTTTCCCTATGGGGAAAAAATATTGTACCTGTTTTCCTCTTGGACTGTATTATCTTATTCCCTCAAAGAGAAAACCAGTGTTGGCCTTAAATGACCCTATACCACTCTGTCTTTCACTGCAAGGCCAGGTCTCTCTGGAGTTCCTGAAACTGATGAACTGATTCTCTCCTATGCACTAAACAACACAAACAAGCAACCTTCTGAATGCCATGGAGCATTGTTAGGTTAGTTAGAAGCCTGAGGAAAAAGGCTATTCAGGGGACTTTCATGCTGATGGATAACTTCCTGCAGTCACCAGACAGGAAACTGAGTTCTCCTCAAAGGATTACAACTTTGAAACCCAGACCTTTTCAAACCTGTCTAGTACACATTCCTCATCACTTCAAGTTGTTTGTTTAAATCCAAAGATTATAGTACTATACGATGTTGCAATATCAGAGAGTTGATACAGAGTAGTCAATTAGGTATTAACCCAGTAACAAACTTATGCTTGTCCTTAGTCGCTAAGCTTGTGTTTAGTGCCTAAGTCATGTTTGATTCTCTGTGACCTCATGGCCTCATGGCCCAGCGGTCCCCCCTGTCCATGGGATTTCCCAAGCAAAAATACTGGAGTAGGTTGCCAATTTCACCTGCACTGGTAGACTGCTTCTTTACCACTGCGTCATCAGGAAAACCCTAGTAACAAACTAATTAAGGAGATAAAACTGGCTACTATTGTTACCCTCATTTTAGAGCTCAATAAAAAGATCTAGGGAGATTAAAGTGCATGTTGAAATGATTCATTTAGGAGTTAAATGCAGACTAGAGATGTTCTGGTTAAGGAAGAAGAAGAGAAAGATTAGGGAAGACAGCAGAATGAGGACTCATTTGGTCAGTTCATTGGTGTCATATATTTTCCAAGCTTTTTCAGTGCCTTACCATGCTGAGGCATGAGAAAGTATTTGAAACACCTAAAATTGCTAGGTTTTGGTTCTGGGTGTTTTTTTTTTTTTGACTACCTCTGGTAAATTCATTTGAATTAAATTTGCACTGCTTATGCACTGAAATGAGGTAGGTCTTCTCAAATTCTGAGTCATTTAGCTGGCTCACTCTGGGATGAGACTGGAGTTGTTTGGCACATGCAGGCTCCAGAGAGTCAGAAACTAGAGAAAATAAAGAGCAAATGCCAATGGATTTTAGTTGTCTTTTATCATTCTAAAGGAAGAATTTGGACGTGTTATTTTTCAATAAATTGTAATCTTTACAGCAGTCTTTATAGAACTATCAAAGATGAACTGATTCTCCTTCCTTTATGCAGCTTTAAACAACACCCAAAAAAAAAGCAACCTTCTGAATGCCATGGAGCATTGTTAGGTTAGTTAGAAGCCTGAGGAAAAAGGCTATTCAGGGGACTTTCATGCTGATGGATAACTTCCTGCAGTCACCAGACAGGAAACTGAGTTCTCCTCAAAGGATTACAACTTTGAAACCCAGACCTTTTCAAACCTGTCTAGTACACATTCCTCATCACTTCAAGTTGTTTGTTTAAATCCAAAGATTATAGTACTATACGATGTTGCAATATCAGAGAGTTGATACAGAGTAGTCAATTAGGTATTAACCCAGTAACAAACTTATGCTTGTCCTTAGTCGCTAAGCTTGTGTTTAGTGCCTAAGTCATGTTTGATTCTCTGTGACCTCATGGCCTCATGGCCCAGCGGTCCCCTCTGTCCATGGGATTTCCCAAGCAAAAATACTGGAGTAGGTTGCCAATTTCACCTGCACTGGTAGACTGCTTCTTTACCACTGCGTCATCAGGAAAACCCTAGTAACAAACTAATTAAGGAGATAAAACTGGCTACTATTGTTACCCTCATTTTAGAGCTCAATAAAAAGATCTAGGGAGATTAAAGTGCATGTTGAAATGATTCATTTAGGAGTTAAATGCAGACTAGAGATGTTCTGGTTAAGGAAGAAGAAGAGAAAGATTAGGGAAGACAGCAGAATGAGGACTCATTTGGTCAGTTCATTGGTGTCATATATTTTCCAAGCTTTTTCAGTGCCTTACCATGCTGAGGCATGAGAAAGTATTTGAAACACCTAAAATTGCTAGGTTTTGGTTCTGGGTGTTTTTTTTTTTTTGACTACCTCTGGTAAATTCATTTGAATTAAATTTGCACTGCTTATGCACTGAAATGAGGTAGGTCTTCTCAAATTCTGAGTCATTTAGCTGGCTCACTCTGGGATGAGACTGGAGTTGTTTGGCACATGCAGGCTCCAGAGAGTCAGAAACTAGAGAAAATAAAGAGCAAATGCCAATGGATTTTAGTTGTCTTTTATCATTCTAAAGGAAGAATTTGGACGTGTTATTTTTCAATAAATTGTAATCTTTACAGCAGTCTTTATAGAACTATCAAAGATGGTTTCTCATTAAAAGAGCAAGTGAAACATATACTAGAAGTGAAAACCACTCAAACAAGAGATAAATGTGTGTACAATAAAGAAGAAATGGATGGATTCATCAGTTTTATATTTTCTAAGGAATTTCTTGTGTTAAACACTGTTGGTTTCTCAGCACTATAAAGCAAGGATAGCAACTGAGCAGATTTTTGAATGTATGTCTCCTGCTGTGCATTAGCTAACCACTGCTGCCCAACCAATCACCACAAAACTTAGATACATAAAAGGATGATATTAATTTCTGTGAGTCAGGAATTTGGGATCAGCCTGACTGAATGGTTTCACCTTAAGAACTCTCATGAGGTTACTATCAGATGGTGGCTTGGACTACAGTCCTCCAAGATTTCTTCTTGTGCATATCTGGAGCCTTAGCTAGGAAGAGTTAGACAGGGTCTAGAGGAAATAGGGCCTCTTAGGTTAGGTATCTCTATCTCTTTGTGGTCCTTCCTCATGTCTCTCTAGGGTGGTGGCTTCATGGTAGCCAGGATTCTTCCGTAGTCTCCCAGGGATCCAGACATGTGCTCAATAAGAAAATCTCAGAAGTCACAGAAGGAACCTTCCTCCACATTCTGTTGGTCAAGGAGAAGAAGGGAACTAATCAGCCTCTCAGAAAAGTTGTAATGTCACATTGGAAGAAGAACTTGTGAGATTTTCCATCTTTGTAAAATACCCACCACACAGTGATTCTTAGAATTGTACCTGGACTCAGTTTACAAGTCAAATCACATCTGCTTATGCACTGAAATGAGGTAGGTTTTTCTTGCTCCAAATTCATTTGAATTAAATTTGCACTGCTTATGCACTGAAATGAGGTAGGTCTTCTCAAATTCTGAGTCATTTAGCTGGCTCACTCTGGGATGAGACTGGAGTTGTTTGGCACATGCAGGCTCCAGAGAGTCAGAAACTAGAGAAAATAAAGAGCAAATGCCAATGGATTTTAGTTGTCTTTTATCATTCTAAAGGAAGAATTTGGACGTGTTATTTTTCAATAAATTGTAATCTTTACAGCAGTCTTTATAGAACTATCAAAGATGGTTTCTCATTAAAAGAGCAAGTGAAACATATACTAGAAGTGAAAACCACTCAAACAAGAGATAAATGTGTGTACAATAAAGAAGAAATGGATGGATTCATCAGTTTTATATTTTCTAAGGAATTTCTTGTGTTAAACACTGTTGGTTTCTCAGCACTATAAAGCAAGGATAGCAACTGAGCAGATTTTTGAATGTATGTCTCCTGCTGTGCATTAGCTAACCACTGCTGCCCAACCAATCACCACAAAACTTAGATACATAAAAGGATGATATTAATTTCTGTGAGTCAGGAATTTGGGATCAGCCTGACTGAATGGTTTCACCTTAAGAACTCTCATGAGGTTACTATCAGATGGTGGCTTGGACTACAGTCCTCCAAGATTTCTTCTTGTGCATATCTGGAGCCTTAGCTAGGAAGAGTTAGACAGGGTCTAGAGGAAATAGGGCCTCTTAGGTTAGGTATCTCTATCTCTTTGTGGTCCTTCCTCATGTCTCTCTAGGGTGGTGGCTTCATGGTAGCCAGGATTCTTCCGTAGTCTCCCAGGGATCCAGACATGTGCTCAATAAGAAAATCTCAGAAGTCACAGAAGGAACCTTCCTCCACATTCTGTTGGTCAAGGAGAAGAAGGGAACTAATCAGCCTCTCAGAAAAGTTGTAATGTCACATTGGAAGAAGAACTTGTGAGATTTTCCATCTTTGTAAAATACCCACCACACAGTGATTCTTAGAATTGTACCTGGACTCAGTTTACAAGTCAAATCACATCTGCAGATTTTTATTAAAGTATAATTGCTTTACAATTTGTGTTAGTTTAAGATGTGGTTCAGTATTTTTTCAGATTATATTCCATTATAGTTGCTATAAGAAAATGGGTATAATTCCCTGTGCTATACAGTAAATTCGTGTTGCTTATTTATGGAGTGAGCATGGTTAGAGCATTTGTCCACTGGGACTAGGGGTTGGGACTGTGGTTACAGGAACTGAAGTGACTGTGCTGCTATCAGAGATCTGGATTGCTTCTGTGGCACTTCCTGAGCCAGTGCCAGTAATGACCCCTGCTGCCCGCCTGGAGCACATCCCAGGCCCCCAGGGCCACTCCTGTGTCCCTCCTGAGTCTTCTCCCAGGACCTGGCAGACCTAAATCCAATCCCAAGTCGTGGTGGGGAGTGGACCAGTAGGAGTGTTCACATGACTGGGGTGGGGACTGAGGCATGTTGCTCATGGGGGTTTGAGCAGATTCATTACTGACAGAGCTCTGGGTTACCTCTGAGTCAGCACCAACAATAGCCACTATCATCACACTTTGTTCACTCTCTATGCTCCTGACCATCTCTGTATTGCTAGACCAAGTCTTTTCCCAGGACTTATGCCAAGTTGTGGTGTGCAGTAAGCAGGGTTAGGCTGTTCACCCAGCTTGGGTTGGGGAATGTGGCTGGGTAGCAGCCACTAGTGCTGAGTTTGTGCTTTCCTGTCTGTAGGTAAGTCAGCACCTTCACACTCTGTGAATGGAGTCCATGTTTCTTCCGGATTGCTGTCTATCCAGTGGTCCTCCCAGCAGGCAACAGAACTTGTTGCTTCTACATAGAACCCCAGGGCTGTCATGCCTCTTCTGTTACTTATTCCCCAAGATCAGAGTCCAGTTTTTCATTCTCCTTTAGATACCAAGTCAGGTCCCTAGTCAATGGTTTTTCCCCAATTCTACCGTATTGGTCAAGGAGAAGAAGGGAACTAATCAGCCTCTCAGAAAAGTTGTAATGTCACATTGGAAGAAGAACTTGTGAGATTTTCCATCTTTGTAAAATACCCACCACACAGTGATTCTTAGAATTGTACCTGGACTCAGTTTACAAGTCAAATCACATCTGCAGATTTTTATTAAAGTATAATTGCTTTACAATTTGTGTTAGTTTAAGATGTGGTTCAGTATTTTTTCAGATTATATTCCATTATAGTTGCTATAAGAAAATGGGTATAATTCCCTGTGCTATACAGTAAATTCGTGTTGCTTATTTATGGAGTGAGCATGGTTAGAGCATTTGTCCACTGGGACTAGGGGTTGGGACTGTGGTTACAGGAACTGAAGTGACTGTGCTGCTATCAGAGATCTGGATTGCTTCTGTGGCACTTCCTGAGCCAGTGCCAGTAATGACCCCTGCTGCCCGCCTGGAGCACATCCCAGGCCCCCAGGGCCACTCCTGTGTCCCTCCTGAGTCTTCTCCCAGGACCTGGCAGACCTAAATCCAATCCCAAGTCGTGGTGGGGAGTGGACCAGTAGGAGTGTTCACATGACTGGGGTGGGGACTGAGGCATGTTGCTCATGGGGGTTTGAGCAGATTCATTACTGACAGAGCTCTGGGTTACCTCTGAGTCAGCACCAACAATAGCCACTATCATCACACTTTGTTCACTCTCTATGCTCCTGACCATCTCTGTATTGCTAGACCAAGTCTTTTCCCAGGACTTATGCCAAGTTGTGGTGTGCAGTAAGCAGGGTTAGGCTGTTCACCCAGCTTGGGTTGGGGAATGTGGCTGGGTAGCAGCCACTAGTGCTGAGTTTGTGCTTTCCTGTCTGTAGGTAAGTCAGCACCTTCACACTCTGTGAATGGAGTCCATGTTTCTTCCGGATTGCTGTCTATCCAGTGGTCCTCCCAGCAGGCAACAGAACTTGTTGCTTCTACATAGAACCCCAGGGCTGTCATGCCTCTTCTGTTACTTATTCCCCAAGATCAGAGTCCACTTCTGTGGTCTTTCTTTTCCTCTTAGACTCCACCAATGGTACAGGTCCCTAGTCAATGGTTTTTCCCCAATTCTACCGTATTACATAAGAATATTTCTTGGAGTCTTGGTTGTGTAGGAGTTCTAGTGCCAGTTTAGTTAGTCTTCCATGAGAATTGGTCCATATGTATACGTATTTTTTGTAAAATTTTTGGCTTATTTTTTTGATTTTTTATTTATTTATTTTCATCCATCTTTATTCTCTGGCCTGTGTGGGCCTCCCATCGCAGTGCTCCAGAGCACTGGCTCACAATTGGACACACCAGTCCAGCCGCACTGCGGCACATGGGATCTTCCCAGGCCAGGGATCAAACCAGTGTCCCTTGCACTGCAAGGCAAACTCTAACCACTGGACAACCAGGGAAGCCCTGTGTATATTTTTTTGATGTGTTTGTGGAAGGAGGTGAGCTTTACATTCTCTTACTCCACCATCTTAATCCCCTAATGACTGTTTATTTTAGTGTGCTAAGTTGGTCTTCACTGCTCATTGTGTTTATGGTAGTCCCCAGCATCTGATACAGTGCTGTATTCAGAGAGTTTGCTTGGTAAGTATCTATGGGCCTAATTGTGATGTGTTCCATTGGAAAAAAGTATCATCATAGCTGTTCTCTAGCTCTTCTCCAGCACAAGTTATTGTGTGAACAGATTTTATTTCTCTTTGCTTTCACTAATCTGTAACATGAAGACCACGTTAACTTCCCCCTTCTGTGTCACATAAGTTATAAAAATAATTCATGTATTCATGATACACACAAATTTAAAAATAAAATAGGGAACCTAATGGTAGCTTGCTTTTGGAAGAAAAGTTATGACAAACATAGGGTATTAAAAAGCAGAGATGTCCCTTTACTGATATAGGTCTATATAGTCAAAACTATGGTTTTTCCAGTAGTCATATACGGATGTCAGCGGTGAACCATAAAGAAGACTGAATGCTAAAGAATTCATGCTTTGAAACTATGGGTCTGGAGAAGACTCTTGAGAGGCCCTTGATAGCAGGCAACAGAACTTGTTGCTTCTACATAGAACCCCAGGGCTGTCATGCCTCTTCTGTTACTTATTCCCCAAGATCAGAGTCCACTTCTGTGGTCTTTCTTTTCCTCTTAGACTCCACCAATGGTACAGGTCCCTAGTCAATGGTTTTTCCCCAATTCTACCGTATTACATAAGAATATTTCTTGGAGTCTTGGTTGTGTAGGAGTTCTAGTGCCAGTTTAGTTAGTCTTCCATGAGAATTGGTCCATATGTATACGTATTTTTTGTAAAATTTTTGGCTTATTTTTTTGATTTTTTATTTATTTATTTTCATCCATCTTTATTCTCTGGCCTGTGTGGGCCTCCCATCGCAGTGCTCCAGAGCACTGGCTCACAATTGGACACACCAGTCCAGCCGCACTGCGGCACATGGGATCTTCCCAGGCCAGGGATCAAACCAGTGTCCCTTGCACTGCAAGGCAAACTCTAACCACTGGACAACCAGGGAAGCCCTGTGTATATTTTTTTGATGTGTTTGTGGAAGGAGGTGAGCTTTACATTCTCTTACTCCACCATCTTAATCCCCTAATGACTGTTTATTTTAGTGTGCTAAGTTGGTCTTCACTGCTCATTGTGTTTATGGTAGTCCCCAGCATCTGATACAGTGCTGTATTCAGAGAGTTTGCTTGGTAAGTATCTATGGGCCTAATTGTGATGTGTTCCATTGGAAAAAAGTATCATCATAGCTGTTCTCTAGCTCTTCTCCAGCACAAGTTATTGTGTGAACAGATTTTATTTCTCTTTGCTTTCACTAATCTGTAACATGAAGACCACGTTAACTTCCCCCTTCTGTGTCACATAAGTTATAAAAATAATTCATGTATTCATGATACACACAAATTTAAAAATAAAATAGGGAACCTAATGGTAGCTTGCTTTTTGGAAGAAAAGTTATGACAAACATAGGGTATTAAAAAGCAGAGATGTCCCTTTACTGATATAGGTCTATATAGTCAAAACTATGGTTTTTCCAGTAGTCATATACGGATGTCAGCGGTGAACCATAAAGAAGACTGAATGCTAAAGAATTCATGCTTTCAAACTATGGGGCTGGAGAAGACTCTTGAGAGTCCCTTGGATAGCAAGGTCTAACCGGTCAATCCTAAGGGAAGTCCACCCTGAGCATTCATTGGAAGGACTGACACTAAAACTGAAGCTTCAATACTTTGTCCACCTGATGAGAAGAGCCCACTGACTGGAAAAACCCTGATGCTTGGAAAGATTGAGAGCAGGAGGAGAAGGGAGCAGTAGAAATTGAGATGGTTGGATGGCATTACCAACTCAATGGACATGAATTTGAGCAAACTCCAAGAGATAGTAAAAGACAGGGAAGCTGGCATGTTGCACTCAATGAGGTCAGAAACAGTCGGACATGACTTAGAGACTGCACAAAATGGTAGCAGAACTGTATTTTCATAAAATTCAGAAACTCTGTCCCCATTCAAATTACTAGTTGGAAAGTTCCAGAGGAATGATTAGCATACACTGTACTGTTTCCTTCTCTATATTTTCTGTATGTGACATATTAGGATTACATTCTTATGCTCCAGAGGGAATACCACTAGCCATTTCCATTATTGCAACTTACTTAGAATGTTTCCTAATGCTGCCTAGGACTCAACTATGGGGCTGTGGCAAAGTGAAATCTGTCTAGCAAATACCACCTTTCAAAACTATGCTTACCATGCTTTCAAAACCATTTTTTCTCTTTAACGACAAACCCTTATTCTGCAATGAAGCTGCCATATATTAAACCCTCTTACTTTTGGAAGAGTTCCTTTACAATAAGCTCTTTATTTCTTCATATAAATACAAACCAGCTGGCCTTACTCTTGGTTGCTCCAAGCATGGGTAGACTCTCTAACCTTTAATGTATGCTGCCTATATATTAAAGATATGTTCACTTTAAAACCTAAGTACAAGTTATAAAATAATTCATGTATTCATGATACACACAAATTTAAAAATAAAATAGGAACCTAATGGTAGCTTGCTTTGGAAGAAAAGTTATGACAAACATAGGGTATTAAAAAGCAGAGATGTCCCTTTACTGATATAGGTCTATATAGTCAAAACTATGGTTTTTCCAGTAGTCATATACGGATGTCAGCGGTGAACCATAAAGAAGACTGAATGCTAAAGAATTCATGCTTTCAAACTATGGGGCTGGAGAAGACTCTTGAGAGTCCCTTGGATAGCAAGGTCTAACCGGTCAATCCTAAGGGAAGTCCACCCTGAGCATTCATTGGAAGGACTGACACTAAAACTGAAGCTTCAATACTTTGTCCACCTGATGAGAAGAGCCCACTGACTGGAAAAACCCTGATGCTTGGAAAGATTGAGAGCAGGAGGAGAAGGGAGCAGTAGAAATTGAGATGGTTGGATGGCATTACCAACTCAATGGACATGAATTTGAGCAAACTCCAAGAGATAGTAAAAGACAGGGAAGCTGGCATGTTGCACTCAATGAGGTCAGAAACAGTCGGACATGACTTAGAGACTGCACAAAATGGTAGCAGAACTGTATTTTCATAAAATTCAGAAACTCTGTCCCCATTCAAATTACTAGTTGGAAAGTTCCAGAGGAATGATTAGCATACACTGTACTGTTTCCTTCTCTATATTTTCTGTATGTGACATATTAGGATTACATTCTTATGCTCCAGAGGGAATACCACTAGCCATTTCCATTATTGCAACTTACTTAGAATGTTTCCTAATGCTGCCTAGGACTCAACTATGGGGCTGTGGCAAAGTGAAATCTGTCTAGCAAATACCACCTTTCAAAACTATGCTTACCATGCTTTCAAAACCATTTTTTCTCTTTAACGACAAACCCTTATTCTGCAATGAAGCTGCCATATATTAAACCCTCTTACTTTTGGAAGAGTTCCTTTACAATAAGCTCTTTATTTCTTCATATAAATACAAACCAGCTGGCCTTACTCTTGGTTGCTCCAAGCATGGGTAGACTCTCTAAATCTCCAGATTAGTTTATGCTTTGGTGATTTCATTGCTGCCAATTCCAGCTGGTCAAACATAGTAAACTGAAATAACCTAGAGGGGAGTATATGGTCAGGGGAAAGAATGCCTTGATCATTTATTGATAAAGGTACAAGAGGAAGGGAATAATAACAAGAAACCTTGGTGTTCCTAAAGTTAAGCATGATCCAAAGGAAAGGGTACAAGATAAAATTCTTATCCTGCTAGTTAAGACAACTGAAGATAACAGGTTAGAGTTACCAAGACAGTTTCTATGGTAGCTAGGATCATGATTTGGGGATGAGAAGATTCAAAATAGAAAACCCTATGTTATTCATACTAAAATTATTTTCAATTAATTTTCCTGAAATTAGTGATTACAAAATTTTTGCTTATTATTAAATAACTAGAGAAAAAATATTTTTAAAATAATTACCCACGACCCCATCATCCCACCCACTGTCAATATTTATGTGTACTTCTTTCCAGTCTTTTTCTGTACATTTACTAAATGTTACCTAAAGTGTGTGTGTTAAGCTGAAGCTACAGCCTAAGACATTGTTAACATTTGAAAGAGTCCAGAGTGCACTCTCAGGACTAGAGCTATGACAGGGTCTTCAAATATCAATATCTGAATCTTCACTAGGAGGGTCATATATTATTATAAAGGACTATGGAAGTAAATTTCCACTGGTGAAATTAGTGCTGTTCAAGATATGTTTTGTCTAGGAAAAATATACAGGCATCTCTGTCCTTGTGAGAATGAAGTCCGAAATTCTACTAAGCCCAGTAGGCTACCACTTTCAAAGTAACACCCACGGTCTCAAGCTCTATTTCATCCTGTGCTCATCCATTTAATGCTGATTCTGTTTCCTAATTCAACTGGTCTAACTGATGCTGCTGACAGAATATTGTATTTCACAAAATGAATGATTCATGTAAGGTCCTTGTCACAGTTTCTAAAAGGACAAGAAGAAGAGAGTTCAGAGTGTTCATAGGTAAAAGGTGTTTCAACTGATGTCTAAAATAAAATACCATTTTGCTGGAGTAACTGATTTTCATTGTAAGAGTTCATGCAGGCACAGCATTGTAGAGGAAAACACATGGTTCTCAGATCTCTTTAATTGTCAGACTTCCATTTTACCAGAGTAAGCTGACAACTGTGAACAGTCAATTGGCCAAATCCATTTACAAGTCAAATACAGTAAATCAAGACTACTGATTAATGCAATATGGAATTTATCTGTTTCTCTATATCCAGCAATAAATTTGGCTAAATAAGAATCCTATTAACAATATTTACGGATACTTACCTGTTTGGATATGGCTACTTTCAAAGAAATTTCTCTTGGATATTCTAGAGATTTACAATTCTCAAGTACCAGTACTTCTCAGATTTTAATCATTGTAATTAAAGATGTGTATCAGCACAAGAAGGTCTTTTTCCCCCTCTTTCTGTGTTTGCTATGTGATTGCAAGAAAAAATGGGACAGTTTCATAAGCTTCAGTTTTCTCATGGTTGAATTGAGGAATTAAACTAATTTCTATGTCTCATACTATTTCTAGTCATTTATGAACCTGTTCATTCCAGAACCATTTATTGAAGACCTATTTACTTGAGCTACTATACTAGGTAGAAAGTGAAGCAGGATGTGAGAAATGTAAGACTAAAGATAAACAGATAACATGCAGAGATTCTGAATTCAAGAAGTCGATGATGTAGCATATGAAATGTCATGAAAGAGATGAAATCAAGATTGGGAAAATGAGGAGGTAGATTGTATTAGGTCAATTTCTCCCTATACTATTTGCTTTATGTATTAAGTGCTCCTGTATACGGACCATATAGATTAGCTACAAGTAGAATATCCTCTGCTTGTATTGACTCCTTTATCAATATATTATGCCCTTCTTTGTCTTTCATTATAGCATTTGTTTTACAAAGGCCATTTTGTCTGATATGATGATTGCTATCCCTGCTTTCTTGTCATTTCTATTTGCATGAAATATCTTTTTTAATCCCCTCATTTTCAATCCATATGTGTCTTTAGCCCTGAAGTGAATTTCTTGTAGGCAGCATATTGAAGGGTTTTGTTTTGTTTTTGAAGTGTTCTTCACAAAATGAATGATTCATGTAAGGTCCTTGTCACAGTTTCTAAAAGGACAAGAAGAAGAGAGTTCAGAGTGTTCATAGGTAAAAGGTGTTTCAACTGATGTCTAAAATAAAATACCATTTTGCTGGAGTAACTGATTTTCATTGTAAGAGTTCATGCAGGCACAGCATTGTAGAGGAAAACACATGGTTCTCAGATCTCTTTAATTGTCAGACTTCCATTTTACCAGAGTAAGCTGACAACTGTGAACAGTCAATTGGCCAAATCCATTTACAAGTCAAATACAGTAAATCAAGACTACTGATTAATGCAATATGGAATTTATCTGTTTCTCTATATCCAGCAATAAATTTGGCTAAATAAGAATCCTATTAACAATATTTACGGATACTTACCTGTTTGGATATGGCTACTTTCAAAGAAATTTCTCTTGGATATTCTAGAGATTTACAATTCTCAAGTACCAGTACTTCTCAGATTTTAATCATTGTAATTAAAGATGTGTATCAGCACAAGAAGGTCTTTTTCCCCCTCTTTCTGTGTTTGCTATGTGATTGCAAGAAAAAATGGGACAGTTTCATAAGCTTCAGTTTTCTCATGGTTGAATTGAGGAATTAAACTAATTTCTATGTCTCATACTATTTCTAGTCATTTATGAACCTGTTCATTCCAGAACCATTTATTGAAGACCTATTTACTTGAGCTACTATACTAGGTAGAAAGTGAAGCAGGATGTGAGAAATGTAAGACTAAAGATAAACAGATAACATGCAGAGATTCTGAATTCAAGAAGTCGATGATGTAGCATATGAAATGTCATGAAAGAGATGAAATCAAGATTGGGAAAATGAGGAGGTAGATTGTATTAGGTCAATTTCTCCCTATACTATTTGCTTTATGTATTAAGTGCTCCTGTATACGGACCATATAGATTAGCTACAAGTAGAATATCCTCTGCTTGTATTGACTCCTTTATCAATATATTATGCCCTTCTTTGTCTTTCATTATAGCATTTGTTTTACAAAGGCCATTTTGTCTGATATGATGATTGCTATCCCTGCTTTCTTGTCATTTCTATTTGCATGAAATATCTTTTTTAATCCCCTCATTTTCAATCCATATGTGTCTTTAGCCCTGAAGTGAATTTCTTGTAGGCAGCATATTGAAGGGTTTTGTTTTGTTTTTAATTCAGTCAGCTATCCTATGTGTTTTGATCAAGGAATTTAGTTCATTGACATTTAAAGTAATAATTGATAGGTATGTACTTACTGCCATTTTATTACTTGTATTTTTGTTGTTTTGATAGTTCTCTATTCAGTTCTTCTTTTCCTTTTTTGTTTCTTCCTTTGTGGTGTGATGACCTTCTTTCATAATATGCTTGTGTTCCTTTCTTTTGTGTGTGGGTGTGTATTTTATTCTTTTGGTGGGGTGGCACTTCTATTGGTCTTTCATTTATTTATCTTTGTTCTTTGGCCTGTGTAGGCCTCCCATCTCAGTGGCCTCTCTCATTGCAGAGCACCGGCTCTGGGCGCATGCACTCCAGAGCTCCAGCTTGGTAGTTGGACACATTGGTCCAGCTGCTCAGCAGCACATAGAATCTTGCCAGGCCAGGGATCGAACTGGCACCCCCTGCACTGCAAGGCAGTGTCCCTACCCACTGGACCACCAGAGAAGCCCTGTTTGTGTATTTTAGATTTTTGATTTGCAGTTACCATGGGATTCATGTGTTGATCCATAATTACACCTACTTGTTTTAGTAGATCAGTGCATTCTAATGGAGGCTTTCAAAGATTTTATGAAGGAAAGAAGTTAGATTGAAGAATATTCAAAGAAATGCAGAATTTTGAAAGACACAAATGGAAATAGGAGAAACGATTATTAAGCACATGCAGCCCATAGCTGAGTGCATATAACAAAGTAGTATATTTCCTTTCCATTCAGCCCCTGGCCTTTTCTTGAAAATTTGTGTTGCTATTTTTATTTGTGAATATGGTTACAGATTTACTCATGGAACCTTTGCAAAGTTTAGTAAAGCCAACTGTGAAAATCTTACTATTAAGAAAAAGAAAACAGAGGTAATCATGGCCTTGGGCATCTTTTTATCAGTTAATTATTGTATTGATTTTCCCTCTTGAGACAGTTGCTGATGAGACCCAGAACTGTCAGTATTTCTCAGCAGAGAGTGGCTCAAGAAAAAGGGAAGAAGGAAAAAGCAAAAAAAAAAAAAAAAAAAGGAAAGGAGGGAAAATGTTGCTAGAACTTTATATAAAGAAAAACATATGTATGTGCTCAGTTGCTTCAGTAGTGTCCGACTCTTTGTGACTCTGTAGACTGTAGCCTGCCAGGCTCCTCTGCCCATGGGATTCTCTAGGCAAGGGAACTGGAGTGGGTTGCCATGCCCTCCTGTAGGTGATCTTCCCAACTCACAGATCGAACCCATGTCTCCTGCATTGCAGGTGGATTCTTTACCACTGAGCCACCAGGGAAGCCCAAAGAAAAGCATATGCTACTCAAAAAAGGAAAGGTAAAAAAATGCTTTTATTTTGCTGGTTTACAAGATTGGCCCCGTGGAATGTCATAAATCACTAATTATTGATAGAAAATATAGAGTACCATGGGCTATCTCTGCATGTGTGATAATAAAACCAAGCAGATTCATTTTAAACAGCCTCTAGTTAGAGTGATCCCTGCATATACATATATACACACAGAGCTATATGTATATGTCCTATTTTAAATTTTTTCAATGATTTATTAAGTTAATCCTCTTATAACTCTATAAGGTAGTGGTTATTACCAGCCTCTTTTATTGAAAAGGAAATTAAAGCACAATAAGGTTAAATAATTCTCCTAAATTTATTACTAATAAATTGGAGACTGTGAATTCAAACTTATAGCTGTCTGGTTCTACAATATGCTCTCAAGCCCCCTACACATGACTGCTTCTTAATATTTCCCTAATTAACAGAAACAGATGCAAAGTTCTATATCTGTTTTATCATACGTATAAAGACAGGATCAAGCAAACTAAAGGATGAGATGTACTCATAACAGTTTCTTCTCCTGAGATTCAGTAGTCCTGGTGCAAATAATCAGAATATGTATTTAACATTCCAAGAGATTTCAATACAAAGCTGAGTGGCAAGCTGCAGATATAAATCAGCTAAAACCTGAATCTTATAGGAGCCATATAAGTATTTCTGAACCTGAAAATGTTAATGCTAGCAAAGGGATTGAGACAAATGAGATGGTAATTTTAAATGTACCACAGGGAGACTAAATTAAGAAAAGCAAAAGCTGGCATCTGGAAAAATATACATAATGCTAATTTTGAAAGTCTGAGACCATTAAATACAATTTTCAGAAACTAAATCTATACTGAAAAAAAGGAAATAACAGGATTTTGGCAGTTAAAAAGTCATAAAAATAACAAAAGTGCTTATAAGTGTGATAGTTGTAAAATCTTTTCATAATGAAACTAGCCTAGGCTCCTCTGCCGAGGGGATTCTCTAGGCAAGGGAACTGGAGTGGGTTGCCATGCCCTCCTGTAGGTGATCTTCCCAACTCACAGATCGAACCCATGTCTCCTGCATTGCAGGTGGATTCTTTACCACTGAGCCACCAGGGAAGCCCAAAGAAAAGCATATGCTACTCAAAAAAGGAAAGGTAAAAAAATGCTTTTATTTTGCTGGTTTACAAGATTGGCCCCGTGGAATGTCATAAATCACTAATTATTGATAGAAAATATAGAGTACCATGGGCTATCTCTGCATGTGTGATAATAAAACCAAGCAGATTCATTTTAAACAGCCTCTAGTTAGAGTGATCCCTGCATATACATATATACACACAGAGCTATATGTATATGTCCTATTTTAAATTTTTTCAATGATTTATTAAGTTAATCCTCTTATAACTCTATAAGGTAGTGGTTATTACCAGCCTCTTTTATTGAAAAGGAAATTAAAGCACAATAAGGTTAAATAATTCTCCTAAATTTATTACTAATAAATTGGAGACTGTGAATTCAAACTTATAGCTGTCTGGTTCTACAATATGCTCTCAAGCCCCCTACACATGACTGCTTCTTAATATTTCCCTAATTAACAGAAACAGATGCAAAGTTCTATATCTGTTTTATCATACGTATAAAGACAGGATCAAGCAAACTAAAGGATGAGATGTACTCATAACAGTTTCTTCTCCTGAGATTCAGTAGTCCTGGTGCAAATAATCAGAATATGTATTTAACATTCCAAGAGATTTCAATAAAAAGCTGAGTGGCAAGCTGCAGATATAAATCAGCTAAAACCTGAATCTTATAGGAGCCATATAAGTATTTCTGAACCTGAAAATGTTAATGCTAGCAAAGGGATTGAGACAAATGAGATGGTAATTTTAAATGTACCACAGGGAGACTAAATTAAGAAAAGCAAAAGCTGGCATCTGGAAAAATATACATAATGCTAATTTTGAAAGTCTGAGACCATTAAATACAATTTTCAGAAACTAAATCTATACTGAAAAAAAGGAAATAACAGGATTTTGGCAGTTAAAAAGTCATAAAAATAACAAAAGTGCTTATAAGTGTGATAGTTGTAAAATCTTCCAAGAATTCAATCATTGAAGTGAAACTGATAGAGAAGACCTAGTATATAAGAAACTGTCAGGATGGATAAAATTCTCTACCTAGCATTATAAAATTGGAAGAGTTGGTGAGGATGTTTACTGATTTAATAATCCGGATCCTCAAATACTAATATAAAAAATGATTGAAATTTCTGGAAATATTAAATAATAAAAACATAATCATAGTTCTATGACTTTCCATGTAAAATTTTTCATGTGAAAAATGAAAAGCAATGCTAATACAAACAAACTTCTCAATGTATAATATCTCTTATTTCTACTGTTAGAAGCATCCTCATAACAGCTGGGAAAAGATGATTTTGAAAGCAATAATTATGTGCATAATATAAGCACAATGCTCCCCAGAAAAGTTATCAAGACTTCTGGCTAACTGATTGATAACATCACTATATAATTATTATTTAATCTTAAATGAAAAGGTAAGCTATAGTAGCAATGATAACTATCATTGAATAATATATTAAGGTAGGAAAAGGATCATCTTTATTACACATTGAAAAAGGAAGACAGGGCTTCCCTGGTGGTCCAGTGAGTAAAGAGGCCACCTTGCAGTGCAAGGGACACAGGTTTGATCCCAGGCCCAGGAAGATCCCACATGCCGCAGAGCAGCTGCACAGGTGTGTCCAGTTATGAGCTAGCACTCGGGAGTGCATACACTCAAGACCGGTGCTTTACAATGGGAGAGGCCACTGCAATGGGTGTCCCACCCAAGTCAAAGAATAAAGATGGATGAAAATGAATAAATAAATAAATAGAACAATAAAAGAGGCCAAACATCTAAGGGGAAAAAAAGGGGAAGACAGTAGTGTCCCTAAATGAAGCAGACACTGGGCAGACTTTTAAGATATAGTGAGACTGACATTTAAATGCATAGCAGATGAGACTGATGTTTTGTATGTCTAAAGCAAACCTTTCTCTGCTGTGAGTCATGTGTTTTTAGCCAGTGACTTAAAATTCTAAACCTCATTTAAATCATCTGTAAAAAAGAAATAATACCATGCAGAAAAATATTAAAGGAAGGTATCAAGGGCTTCCTATAGTACTGGGGACATAGTAGTGCTAAAAATATTGACTAAAAGATAGCTATTGTCATTGTGCTAGGGGAATAGGAGTACCTACAACCACTTGGAGCAATGGTCTTGAAGTGAAACTGATAGAGAAGACCTAGTATATAAGAAACTGTCAGGATGGATAAAATTCTCTACCTAGCATTATAAAATTGGAAGAGTTGGTGAGGATGTTTACTGATTTAATAATCCGGATCCTCAAATACTAATATAAAAAATGATTGAAATTTCTGGAAATATTAAATAATAAAAACATAATCATAGTTCTATGACTTTCCATGTAAAATTTTTCATGTGAAAATGAAAAGCAATGCTAATACAAACAAACTTCTCAATGTATAATATCTCTTATTTCTACTGTTAGAAGCATCCTCATAACAGCTGGGAAAAGATGATTTTGAAAGCAATAATTATGTGCATAATATAAGCACAATGCTCCCCAGAAAAGTTATCAAGACTTCTGGCTAACTGATTGATAACATCACTATATAATTATTATTTAATCTTAAATGAAAAGGTAAGCTATAGTAGCAATGATAACTATCATTGAATAATATATTAAGGTAGGAAAAGGATCATCTTTATTACACATTGAAAAAGGAAGACAGGGCTTCCCTGGTGGTCCAGTGAGTAAAGAGGCCACCTTGCAGTGCAAGGGACACAGGTTTGATCCCAGGCCCAGGAAGATCCCACATGCCGCAGAGCAGCTGCACAGGTGTGTCCAGTTATGAGCTAGCACTGGGAGTGCATACACTCAAGACCGGTGCTTTACAATGGGAGAGGCCACTGCAATGGGTGTCCCACCCAAGTCAAAGAATAAAGATGGATGAAAATGAATAAATAAATAAATAGAACAATAAAAGAGGCCAAACATCTAAGGGGAAAAAAAGGGGAAGACAGTAGTGTCCCTAAATGAAGCAGACACTGGGCAGACTTTTAAGATATAGTGAGACTGACATTTAAATGCATAGCAGATGAGACTGATGTTTTGTATGTCTAAAGCAAACCTTTCTCTGCTGTGAGTCATGTGTTTTTAGCCAGTGACTTAAAATTCTAAACCTCATTTAAATCATCTGTAAAAAAGAAATAATACCATGCAGAAAAATATTAAAGGAAGGTATCAAGGGCTTCCTATAGTACTGGGGACATAGTAGTGCTAAAAATATTGACTAAAAGATAGCTATTGTCATTGTGCTAGGGGAATAGGAGTACCTACAACCACTTGGAGCAATGGTCTGGAGGGATGGGGGGGGAACCTGGGTGGGGGGAGGGTCAAGGGATATGCATCTGATTGATCTGGGAACATACATGTACAAAAATAAATAAATAAATTTAAAAAAAATAAATAAATACAAATATTGACTAGTTCTTTTTCTCCTATTCTGTTCAAACTTATCTCCTCTGGAAAATAAAATTAGTAAAACTATAGCCTTCAAGGAACTTGTGATATTACTAGAATTATGATTCTCAAACTCGGGAATCAGTTCAAAAATATAAGCAACATATGTGCAAAATTGTGAAATATGAACACTCAAGCTTCATAAAGGAAAGGAATCAAGGAAAGCATAAATTCTGCTTACCCATAAGGCTTCAAGGAAGAAATAGTACCTAATGCACAGGTAGGATTAGATGAGAGGATGGGCAGGAGGAGCTTTTTCCGAACCACAACAATGTCTAGGAATTGGTCCTGAACCCTTGGGGATAGGGAGATGACCAGTCCAGCCAACACAAAGTTTAACCCAAGGGAGGAATAGTACCAAACACCATCTGTTTGTCAGTAACTTGCTTCAGAGGACTGTCATCTCATCTCAATCAGCTATTAAATTCCCCTTCCCAAAATGCTAGCCAGAAACCTCTCACTCTCCAAAAGGAATTTATGCCCTGATGAGATATATTAAGAGAAGCATCAAAATCAGTTGTTCTGAGCCAAAAGGTTGAGAAACATGAGAATCCTTTTGGGACAAGAAAGTATGTAGGAAGGGCCTGGTATGGGTGATTCTAAAATCTATATCCTACCTGAGAATATCAGGCTGAAATGAATACTAAAGAAATCTGTGTGACAAACTAGCACATCAGTAGATATCAGACATATGAATGAATAGATCTGGACAGTAGAACATATGGAAGAGCTGCATCCAATAATGTGTGGTTATCATAAAGAGTTGCAGAAATACTCAGGCCAAAGTCATTCACATACGTCTTAAGCAAAATTGACCCATGAACCAAAAATACTGAAAATTTATTCCGAATTTTTCTGCAGATTGTGACCTAGATGGCTGAAATTACCAAGTTTCTCTTTCCAAGTGAAAAAGGGATGCATTCAGTCTGTTCACATTCTAAAATAGGGTTATAAATGGCAACAGACCTCTCAAAATCATGGCTTCCATTACACCAAGATTAGTCTTACGTACAATGTGGAAATGTCACTTGATGCTGGATCAGAGATTCAGCACCAGCCACACATACTTATCAGATGAGGAATGTCTAAATGCTGATCATGACACTGTTTATGAAATAAGAGGTCCCTTCCCTTTCAAGCAATTGTACATAGCATGCAAAGGTAAAGAGCAATGTTATATATAGCTTGATTCAGGTTCACTAATATACATATCAAGTATAATATTTATATCCTAAAATGAACGCAAATTGCCCTGAGTACTTTTTAGACTAAAAATAGATGTAAAGATATGGTAATGAATGTCATTTATTTCATTTGTAAACATGTTACTACTGACTTAGCATTAGGAGGGCACACAGTTGAGGCCAATCCACCCAGTGATGGGTAGTGATGGATCTGCAGGCTGTCTGTGATCAATAGCACATATTTTTGGTGTGGCTAGACAAGGAACAGGACAGAACAAATCAAGCAGAAACAGTGTATGCCTTTGGCCTCATCAAAACTTGTGTTGGTACTTAAGGGTCATAGTGAGACTCTACCAATCAGTTCCCATTTCAGTTTTTCTGAGCCAAAAAAGGAATTTATGCCCTGATGAGATATATTAAGAGAAGCATCAAAATCAGTTGTTCTGAGCCAAAAGGTTGAGAAACATGAGAATCCTTTTGGGACAAGAAAGTATGTAGGAAGGGCCTGGTATGGGTGATTCTAAAATCTATATCCTACCTGAGAATATCAGGCTGAAATGAATACTAAAGAAATCTGTGTGACAAACTAGCACATCAGTAGATATCAGACATATGAATGAATAGATCTGGACAGTAGAACATATGGAAGAGCTGCATCCAATAATGTGTGGTTATCATAAAGAGTTGCAGAAATACTCAGGCCAAAGTCATTCACATACGTCTTAAGCAAAATTGACCCATGAACCAAAAATACTGAAAATTTATTCCGAATTTTTCTGCAGATTGTGACCTAGATGGCTGAAATTACCAAGTTTCTCTTTCCAAGTAAAAAAGGGATGCATTCAGTCTGTTCACATTCTAAAATAGGGTTATAAATGGCAACAGACCTCTCAAAATCATGGCTTCCATTACACCAAGATTAGTCTTACGTACAATGTGGAAATGTCACTTGATGCTGGATCAGAGATTCAGCACCAGCCACACATACTTATCAGATGAGGAATGTCTAAATGCTGATCATGACACTGTTTATGAAATAAGAGGTCCCTTCCCTTTCAAGCAATTGTACATAGCATGCAAAGGTAAAGAGCAATGTTATATATAGCTTGATTCAGGTTCACTAATATACATATCAAGTATAATATTTATATCCTAAAATGAACGCAAATTGCCCTGAGTACTTTTTAGACTAAAAATAGATGTAAAGATATGGTAATGAATGTCATTTATTTCATTTGTAAACATGTTACTACTGACTTAGCATTAGGAGGGCACACAGTTGAGGCCAATCCACCCAGTGATGGGTAGTGATGGATCTGCAGGCTGTCTGTGATCAATAGCACATATTTTTGGTGTGGCTAGACAAGGAACAGGACAGAACAAATCAAGCAGAAACAGTGTATGCCTTTGGCCTCATCAAAACTTGTGTTGGTACTTAAGGGTCATAGTGAGACTCTACCAAATACTTCACAACCCTGATCTTATCTCTAGCGCATCACCACCCCCAAGGCTTGGAAATAAGGGAAATAATATTGCCCTTTGAGTATTCAACTCTAATACCAACATATATTAATTGTAGCCCTGAGTTGGGAGATGCCAAGTTGCTTTTGAGGTAGAATGACTTCTGAGTTTGTAGGATTTATGTACTAGAATCAAAATTTACTGACTTAGGAATGTTCTCAGTCTTCCAAACAAGAGATTTTTAGTTTTTCAGCTCCACTTCCCCTTTGTTTCCATGTACTAATTTGCTATAGAAGCAGACCAGTCCTCCTAGGCTTTTAGTATTACAAAATAAGGGAGAATGGGAAAAGAGAATTGACCTGGAAAGTCAGGAAGAAAGAAGGAAGGATTTTCACCTGCAGGGTGAATACCAAGGTTCCAGGCTTCCTTTCTTATGGGGAATCTGGGAAATGGATCCAAATATTGGAAAACATTTTTTTTTCAAGAAATAAGTACATGTCTGAGAATAGGAAAGAAATTCAATTGGAAGAAAGGAGGTTTATCTGTGAACCTCTGGATGAGTTTGGAAGGAAAGAGATTAGGGAAAGTGTTAAATTTGAGTTTTGATTTGGGTCCCATTTACTATTGTGTGGGCTTCTCATGTGACTCAAGTAGTAAAAAAAAAAAATAAATCTGCCTGCCCATGCACCTATACATAAGAGACAGTTGGATCAGTAGGTTGGGAAGATTCCCTGGAGAAGGAAATGGTGCCACTCCTATTCTAAGTCTAGCAATATATATAGCTTGATTCAGGTTCACTAATATACATATCAAGTATAATATTTATATCCTAAAATGAACGCAAATTGCCCTGAGTACTTTTTAGACTAAAAATAGATGTAAAGATATGGTAATGAATGTCATTTATTTCATTTGTAAACATGTTACTACTGACTTAGCATTAGGAGGGCACACAGTTGAGGCCAATCCACCCAGTGATGGGTAGTGATGGATCTGCAGGCTGTCTGTGATCAATAGCACATATTTTTGGTGTGGCTAGACAAGGAACAGGACAGAACAAATCAAGCAGAAACAGTGTATGCCTTTGGCCTCATCAAAACTTGTGTTGGTACTTAAGGGTCATAGTGAGACTCTACCAAATACTTCACAACCCTGATCTTATCTCTAGCGCATCACCACCCCCAAGGCTTGGAAATAAGGGAAATAATATTGCCCTTTGAGTATTCAACTCTAATACCAACATATATTAATTGTAGCCCTGAGTTGGGAGATGCCAAGTTGCTTTTGAGGTAGAATGACTTCTGAGTTTGTAGGATTTATGTACTAGAATCAAAATTTACTGACTTAGGAATGTTCTCAGTCTTCCAAACAAGAGATTTTTAGTTTTTCAGCTCCACTTCCCCTTTGTTTCCATGTACTAATTTGCTATAGAAGCAGACCAGTCCTCCTAGGCTTTTAGTATTACAAAATAAGGGAGAATGGGAAAAGAGAATTGACCTGGAAAGTCAGGAAGAAAGAAGGAAGGATTTTCACCTGCAGGGTGAATACCAAGGTTCCAGGCTTCCTTTCTTATGGGGAATCTGGGAAATGGATCCAAATATTGGAAAACATTTTTTTTTCAAGAAATAAGTACATGTCTGAGAATAGGAAAGAAATTCAATTGGAAGAAAGGAGGTTTATCTGTGAACCTCTGGATGAGTTTGGAAGGAAAGAGATTAGGGAAAGTGTTAAATTTGAGTTTTGATTTGGGTCCCATTTACTATTGTGTGGGCTTCTCATGTGACTCAAGTAGTAAAAAAAAAAAATAAATCTGCCTGCCCATGCACCTATACATAAGAGACAGTTGGATCAGTAGGTTGGGAAGATTCCCTGGAGAAGGAAATGGCTGGCCACTCCAGTATTCTTGCCTGGGTAATCCACATGAACAGAGGAGTCTAGAAGCCTGTAGTCCAAAGAGTCAGATATGACAGAAGCAACTTAGCACAACACATGCTGTTGTGTGACAGATGAATAAAAGAAGGAAATTCATTTCTCAATCATTTCTAATAACTGAAGATTTCATTAGAGTCAACTATATCTGCAGAATGAGTCACTTGAGACCAAAGGCTGTTTCATTTCTGAGCACATTTGAGCCTGTGTGCTCTACCACACATGTTCAGTAGAAGAGAACATGCTTCTGTCCTAGCATTCATAGAACCCAAAGAAACACTCTAAGAGGATTGCTTAGATAAGATCACACACACACACACACACACACACGTGCTATATTGAGGATGTGGGAGTGGGTGTGTATATTTGTTTATTTATTATAAGGAAATAGTATAGTCCCCAGTTTGAGTCCAAAGTCCTAAGAGCCAATGATACAAGTTTCAGTTTAATGCAAGTTCAAATGCACAAGAAGATATTGTTAACTTGAAAATAGTCACACAGTGAATTCCCTCTTGCTCTGTCTTTTGTCTTTTTGCTCCATGTAAGTCTTGAGGGCATTGGCAGAGGCCCTTCCTCACTGGGGACAGCGATCTGCTCTATTTGGTCTGTAGATTCCATAGTTTCATGTGTCCATACACAACTGCTAAGTTATGTCCAAGTCTTTGCGACCCCATGGAGTCTCCTTCCATGGGATTTCCCTGCCAAGAATACTGGAGTGGGTGAGAATTCCTTCTTCAGTGGATCTTCCTGACCCAGGGATAGAACCTGAATCGTTTGTGCCTCCTGCATTGGCAGGCAGATTCTTTACACCTGGGAAGCCCATATTCCACTATTAATTTCATTTAAGAACATCTGGATGAGTTTGGAAGGAAAGAGATTAGGGAAAGTGTTAAATTTGAGTTTTGATTTGGGTCCCATTTACTATTGTGTGGGCTTCTCATGTGACTCAAGTAGTAAAAAAAAAAAATAAATCTGCCTGCCCATGCACCTATACATAAGAGACAGTTGGATCAGTAGGTTGGGAAGATTCCCTGGAGAAGGAAATGGCTGGCCACTCCAGTATTCTTGCCTGGGTAATCCACATGAACAGAGGAGTCTAGAAGCCTGTAGTCCAAAGAGTCAGATATGACAGAAGCAACTTAGCACAACACATGCTGTTGTGTGACAGATGAATAAAAGAAGGAAATTCATTTCTCAATCATTTCTAATAACTGAAGATTTCATTAGAGTCAACTATATCTGCAGAATGAGTCACTTGAGACCAAAGGCTGTTTCATTTCTGAGCACATTTGAGCCTGTGTGCTCTACCACACATGTTCAGTAGAAGAGAACATGCTTCTGTCCTAGCATTCATAGAACCCAAAGAAACACTCTAAGAGGATTGCTTAGATAAGATCACACACACACACACATACACACACACGTGCTATATTGAGGATGTGGGAGTGGGTGTGTATATTTGTTTATTTATTATAAGGAAATAGTATAGTCCCCAGTTTGAGTCCAAAGTCCTAAGAGCCAATGATACAAGTTTCAGTTTAATGCAAGTTCAAATGCACAAGAAGATATTGTTAACTTGAAAATAGTCACACAGTGAATTCCCTCTTGCTCTGTCTTTTGTCTTTTTGCTCCATGTAAGTCTTGAGGGCATTGGCAGAGGCCCTTCCTCACTGGGGACAGCGATCTGCTCTATTTGGTCTGTAGATTCCATAGTTTCATGTGTCCATACACAACTGCTAAGTTATGTCCAAGTCTTTGCGACCCCATGGAGTCTCCTTCCATGGGATTTCCCTGCCAAGAATACTGGAGTGGGTGAGAATTCCTTCTTCAGTGGATCTTCCTGACCCAGGGATAGAACCTGAATCGTTTGTGCCTCCTGCATTGGCAGGCAGATTCTTTACACCTGGGAAGCCCATATTCCACTATTAATTTCATTTAAGAACATCCTCACAGACACACCCAGAAGAATGTGTAACCATATATTTGAGCACCCCATGGCTCAGTTAAGTTGGACACATGGAATTAATGCTCACAGATGCTGTGTTAGCAATTAAATTTTTCAATAGTTATGAACAATTATTTTTGTGATGGAAAATTAAAACATTGGGCTTTTGTTTTATACATGTTGTTCAGTTGCTAAGTTGTGTCTAACTCTTTCTGTCCCCATGGACTGCAGTGCACCAGGCTTCTCTCTCCTTCACTATCTCCCAGGATTTGCTTAGTCTCATGTCCACTGAGTTGGTGATGCCATCCAACCATCTTATCCTTTGCCACCCCCTTCTCTTCCTGTGCTCAGTCTTTCCCAGCTTTCCCAGGGTCTTTTCCAGTTAGTCAGCTCTTCCCATCAAGTGGCCAAAGTGAAACCATTTACCTCAGATTGAAACTTGAACCCATGTGCCAGGACTCAAACCCTGCCAAGACCTAGTTTGGAACTCAAACCAATGAGGCCAGAACTCAAACACAGCCAAAGCCCTGCTTGGGGCTCAAACCCACATGACTGGGATTGGAATCTGGCCATAATTTTGCTTGGTACTTGAATATTTTAGTTAGAATCACTCACCTGGTTTCTGGACTTGTGGAGGCTCAATTCCTTTCTGTTTCATTGAAGAAATAATTCAGAGAGATACAAAGTGAAAGGTAAGAAGTGGATTTTATTCAGAGAGAAAAATATTCCACAGAGTGTGGGCCATCACAGAGAGCAAGAGAAGCTTCAAAATATGGTGTGGTTAACTTTTATGGGCTGAGTAATTTCATAGACTAGTGAATAGGAGGATTATTTAAACTATTTTAGGGAAGGGACTGGGATTTCCAGGGGTTGGGCCACCACCTACATTTTTTGGTTTTTGTTGATCAACATTGAAACTGTCATGGCACCTCTGGGTATGTCATTTACCTCGTGATGTGTTACAGTGAGCTTATACTAAGGATCAAGGTTTAGTTAAGTTGACTTGTCTGCTATCTCGAACCCATTTGGTTCTAATAACTTTCTATTGCACCTTCAGGCTTTGTCATTCTTTCAAAGATTGTGCTCTACCCCTTCCCTCCTGTTTCAAAAGGATTGGAACTTCAGCATCAGTCCTTTCAATGAATATTCAGGCTTGGTTTTCTTTAGAATTAACCGGTTTGATCTCCTTCCTCTGCAAGAGTCTTCTCCAGCACCACAGTTTGAACGTATCAGTTCTTCAGTGCTCAGCCTTCTTTATGGTCCAACTCTTACACCCATACATGATTACTGGGAAAAGTCATGTCTTGGGCACCATGCTGGAGCTTACTCTGATTACTATTCTCACTAGTTCTCACTGAGAGGCACTATGTTAAATAGCTCAGAGACTTTTTCGCAGACATGATGTAGTCCCCTCAGGGTGTGAGCCTCGGACTTCGACAATAAAGTGTCGTGGTCTCGAGTATTGCCATCCAACCATCTTATCCTTCAGTGCTCAGTCTTTCCCAGCTTTCCCAGGGTCTTTTCCAGTTAGTCAGCTCTTCCCATCAAGTGGCCAAAGTGAAACCATTTACCTCAGATTGAAACTTGAACCCATGTGCCAGGACTCAAACCCTGCCAAGACCTAGTTTGGAACTCAAACCAATGAGGCCAGAACTCAAACACAGCCAAAGCCCTGCTTGGGGCTCAAACCCACATGACTGGGATTGGAATCTGGCCATAATTTTGCTTGGTACTTGAATATTTTAGTTAGAATCACTCACCTGGTTTCTGGACTTGTGGAGGCTCAATTCCTTTCTGTTTCATTGAAGAAATAATTCAGAGAGATACAAAGTGAAAGGTAAGAAGTTGATTTTATTCAGAGAGAAAAAGACTCCTCAGAGTGTGGGCCATCACAGAGAGCAAGAGAAGCTTCAAAATATGGTGTGGTTAACTTTTATGGGCTGAGTAATTTCATAGACTAGTGAATAGGAGGATTATTTAAACTATTTTAGGGAAGGGACTGGGATTTCCAGGGGTTGGGCCACCACCTACATTTTTTGGTTTTTGTTGATCAACATTGAAACTGTCATGGCACCTCTGGGTATGTCATTTACCTCGTGATGTGTTACAGTGAGCTTATACTAAGGATCAAGGTTTAGTTAAGTTGACTTGTCTGCTATCTCGAACCCATTTGGTTCTAATAACTTTCTATTGCACCTTCAGGCTTTGTCATTCTTTCAAAGATTGTGCTCTACCCCTTCCCTCCTGTTTCAAAAGGATTGGAACTTCAGCATCAGTCCTTTCAATGAATATTCAGGCTTGGTTTTCTTTAGAATTAACCGGTTTGATCTCCTTCCTCTGCAAGAGTCTTCTCCAGCACCACAGTTTGAACGTATCAGTTCTTCAGTGCTCAGCCTTCTTTATGGTCCAACTCTTACACCCATACATGATTACTGGGAAAAGTCATGTCTTGGGCACCATGCTGGAGCTTACTCTGATTACTATTCTCACTAGTTCTCACTGAGAGGCACTATGTTAAATAGCTCAGAGACTTTTTCGCAGACATGATGTAGTCCCCTCAGGGTGTGAGCCTCGGACTTCGACAATAAAGTGTCGTGGTCTCGAGTATTGTCAAACCAAGAGTGAATTTATTCATCATAAAACATACCAGAATCAGAATCAAGATTCCATTAGTCAAGATTCAAATAAAGGCAAGCACAAATAATCAGAGCTCAATTAAATAAAGTCAGAACTCAATCAAATGCAAACAGATGCTCTTACCCCAGAGCTGGAGAGTCTCGGTCTCACATCGGGCACAGGCGATCTCTGTGAGCAAGCCTCCCGCACAATCTTCCTTTTCCCTTTTTATATTTTTTCCAACTAGAAATCTCAAGTTAATTAATAATCATGAAGAAGCTTTTTTGTTTCTCTAGAGATGCAAAAGAGGTCATCACTGGAGCCCTTTCTCCCCCACCAACACCTTTGCTCTTGAGGGGAAACATTCCTACAATTTTTAAGTTACAAAGGGAGCTCCGAGTTGTAAAGGGTTTCATTATCATTAAAAAGCAGGTAAGAGGAAGAACCTTTGTGCTCTGTATTGGTCTCAGAGAGGCGAGGTTTGCAGACAGCGCTGAGGAGACTTTTGTCTGCTCAGCCCAGATATCTTAATCTTTCCTGTGAGAAGCGAACATGCCTTTACTTGCCCATGACAGTCATAGCTTTGACTATAAAGACCTTTATCAGCAAAGTGATGTGTCTGCTTTTTGATACCCTATGTTTGTCATACCTTTCCTTCCAAGGAGCAAGCATCTTTTTAATTTCATGGTTGCAGTCACCATTTTTTTGGATCTCAAGAAAATAAAACCTGTCACTGTTTCTACTTTTACCCATCTATTTGCTATGATGTAATGGGACCAGATGCCATGATGAAAGTTTTTTGAATGTTGAGTTTTAAGCCAGTTTTTTTCCACCCTCCTTTTCCACCTTCATCAAGAGGGTCTTTAGTTCCTCTTCACTTTCTGACATTAGAGTGGTATCATCTGCATACCTGAGGTTATTAATATTTCTCCCAGCAGTCTTGATTCCAGCTTGTGCTTCATCCAGACCAGCATTTCCCATGATGTGCTCTGCGTATAAGTTTAATGAGGATACTGACTATATAGAACCTTGATGTACTCCTTTCCCGATTTGAAGTCAGTCCATTGTACTATGTCTGGTTCTAATTGCTGCTTCTTGTCTTGCATACAGGTTTCTCAGGAGACAGGTAAGGTAATCTGGTATTCCCATTTCTTTCAGAATTTTCCACAGTTTGTTGTGACCCACACAGTCAAAGGCTTTAGCATAGTCCAATGAAGCAGAAATAGATGTTTTTCTGGAATTCCCTTGTTTTCTCTGTGATCCATCGGATGTTGGCAATTTAATCTCTGGTTCCTCTAGCTTCTTTAAATCCAGCTGCACATCTGGAAGTTCTCAGTTCACATACTGCTAAAGCCTAGTTTTAAGGATTTTGAGTATTACCTTGCTAGCTTGTGAAATGAGTCCAATTGTGCAGTGGTTTGAACATCCTCTGGCATTGCCTTTCTTTCGGATTGGAATGAAGTCTGATTTTTCCAGTCCTGTGGCCACTGCTGAGCTTTCCAAATTTGCTGGCATATTGAGTGCCACACTTTAACAGAATCATCTTTTAGGGTTTTAAATAGCTCAACTGGAATTCCATCAACTGCACTAGTTCTGTTTGCAGTAATGCATCCTGTGGCTCATGTGCCTTCACACTCCAGGATGTCTGGCTCTAGATGAGTGACCACACCATTATGGTTATCAAAGTCAACGAGACTGTTTTTTTGTAAATTTCTTCTCTGTATTGCCCTCTTAACCTCTTCTGCTTCTGTTAGGTCGTTGATGTTTCTTCCCTTTATTGTGGCCCATTTTTGCATGACATGCTCCCTTGGTAGCTCTAATTTTCTTGAAAAAATCTCTATACTTTCTCATCCTATTGTTTTCCTTTATTTCTTTTTATTGTTCTCTTAAGAAGCTTTCTTATCTCTCCTTGCTATTCTTTAGAATTCTGAATTCAACTGGATATATTTTTCCCTTTCTCCTTTGCCTTCCACTTCTCAGCTATTTGTAAAGGCCTCTTTAGACAATCGCATTTGCCTTCTTGCATTTATATATATGAATTTCTATTAACTTGATGAATGTAAAATAGTACCTGGAAAGTAAATTTGTTTTCAGTGTGCTTATAATTATAGAAACTGAGTCTCTAAGACTTGTGATTAGCTATTAGAGCATTCATGAAGATAATGAATGTTGCCTAGAAGATAGCCAGCTGATTTTTCTCTGGGGAGTGTAACTTCCCTGTTTTACATTGTCTTTATTAATGCACACTCTAGCTTAAAAGGCACATTCAAAACAAAGCAGTGAATTAAGCAACTATCTAGTAATGTACAAAGGAAATAGTCACTGAATATCTTAAATGATATAGCCGTTAACTTTTTGATGCACAAATGGAATTCCTTGTTTTCTTGTGATCCATCGGATGTTGGCAATTTAATCTCTGGTTCCTCTAGCTTTTAAATCCAGCTGCACATCTGGAAGTTCTCAGTTCACATACTGCTAAAGCCTAGTTTTAAGGATTTTGAGTATTACCTTGCTAGCTTGTGAAATGAGTCCAATTGTGCAGTGGTTTGAACATCCTCTGGCATTGCCTTTCTTTCGGATTGGAATGAAGTCTGATTTTTCCAGTCCTGTGGCCACTGCTGAGCTTTCCAAATTTGCTGGCATATTGAGTGCCACACTTTAACAGAATCATCTTTTAGGGTTTTAAATAGCTCAACTGGAATTCCATCAACTGCACTAGTTCTGTTTGCAGTAATGCATCCTGTGGCTCATGTGCCTTCACACTCCAGGATGTCTGGCTCTAGATGAGTGACCACACCATTATGGTTATCAAAGTCAACGAGACTGTTTTTTTGTAAATTTCTTCTCTGTATTGCCCTCTTAACCTCTTCTGCTTCTGTTAGGTCGTTGATGTTTCTTCCCTTTATTGTGGCCCATTTTTGCATGACATGCTCCCTTGGTAGCTCTAATTTTCTTGAAAAAATCTCTATACTTTCTCATCCTATTGTTTTCCTTTATTTCTTTTTATTGTTCTCTTAAGAAGCTTTCTTATCTCTCCTTGCTATTCTTTAGAATTCTGAATTCAACTGGATATATTTTTCCCTTTCTCCTTTGCCTTCCACTTCTCAGCTATTTGTAAAGGCCTCTTTAGACAATCGCATTTGCCTTCTTGCATTTATATATATGAATTTCTATTAACTTGATGAATGTAAAATAGTACCTGGAAAGTAAATTTGTTTTCAGTGTGCTTATAATTATAGAAACTGAGTCTCTAAGACTTGTGATTAGCTATTAGAGCATTCATGAAGATAATGAATGTTGCCTAGAAGATAGCCAGCTGATTTTTCTCTGGGGAGTGTAACTTCCCTGTTTTACATTGTCTTTATTAATGCACACTCTAGCTTAAAAGGCACATTCAAAACAAAGCAGTGAATTAAGCAACTATCTAGTAATGTACAAAGGAAATAGTCACTGAATATCTTAAATGATATAGCCAAAAGCAGTTAACTCTGTGTAGAAAGATATATAAATTAAATGTAACAAAAAGAATGCCACAAATATTTTGGATCTTATAAACCAAATGGCTCATTGATAATTATCTTCAAAGAATAGTTGTTTTGTTGCTAAGTCATGTCCAATTCATTTTGAATCCTGTGGACTATAGTCTGACAGGTTCCTCTCTCTATGGAATTTCTCTGGCAAGAATACTACAGTGAGTTGCCATTTCCTTCTCCAAGGGATCTGCCTGACCCAAGGATCAAACTCATATCTACTCCATGGCAGGCAGATTCTTTGCCACTGAGCCACCTGGATAGGCCAAGAGAATAATGCTGTTGTTGTTCAGTTGCTCATCTGTGTCTGACTCTTTGCTACCCCATGGACTTCAGCATGCCAGGCTTCTCTGTTCTTCACTACCTCCAAGAGTTTGCTTAAATTCATGTTCAACAATACATCCTGTTAAAATTATATCATATCTCTGAGGGGAAAAATAGATAAATTATGGATTATTTGAAGCCTTGAATAAAATTTTAATATTTCTTGGTGTTGAGCTTTGACACATACTTTTTCACCTTTAAGACAAAAGATCTTTAAATTTAATGGTCAGGTGTAAATTATTGCATCTTGGGTTCAGAATAGTTAGAAGACATACGTAACTTCAGTTCTCTCAGGATGAAAATAAGTGCATACTTCAACAGGCTCTTTGTCCCTTTGTTTTTGCCTCTAAGTCATTGGTTTGTTTTTCACCCGTATTTATTCTTTGGCCTGTGTGGGCTTCCCATCGCAGTGGCCTCTCTCATTGTAGAGCACTGGCTCTGGGCACATGTGCTCCAGAGCGCTGACTCCTAATTGGACACAATGACCTACCCATTCCTCAGCATGTGGGATCGTCCCGGGGCCCGGGATTGCACTGGTGCCCTTTGCAGTGCAAGGCAGACTCCTTACCCACTGGACCACCAGGGAAGCCCCTCTTTGTCCCCCTTAATTCCAATACATGGAGTTAAAAAGCTTCCTTTTTACTTGTTATAGAGTTATACATTCATCAACCTATCCTTGAAACAAAATCACACTGACTCTGTAACCCCCTGTTTTCCTCATAAACTTGCTCTTATTACCATTCTCTCCATGTTGCCCTAACTGGTTTGTGGCCTTTTTGGATCTTATAAACCAAATGGCTCATTGATAATTATCTTCAAAGAATAGTTGTTTTGTTGCTAAGTCATGTCCAATTCATTTTGAATCCTGTGGACTATAGTCTGACAGGTTCCTCTCTCTATGGAATTTCTCTGGCAAGAATACTACAGTGAGTTGCCATTTCCTTCTCCAAGGGATCTGCCTGACCCAAGGATCAAACTCATATCTACTCCATGGCAGGCAGATTCTTTGCCACTGAGCCACCTGGATAGGCCAAGAGAATAATGCTGTTGTTGTTCAGTTGCTCATCTGTGTCTGACTCTTTGCTACCCCATGGACTTCAGCATGCCAGGCTTCTCTGTTCTTCACTACCTCCAAGAGTTTGCTTAAATTCATGTTCAACAATACATCCTGTTAAAATTATATCATATCTCTGAGGGGAAAAATAGATAAATTATGGATTATTTGAAGCCTTGAATAAAATTTTAATATTTCTTGGTGTTGAGCTTTGACACATACTTTTTCACCTTTAAGACAAAAGATCTTTAAATTTAATGGTCAGGTGTAAATTATTGCATCTTGGGTTCAGAATAGTTAGAAGACATACGTAACTTCAGTTCTCTCAGGATGAAAATAAGTGCATACTTCAACAGGCTCTTTGTCCCTTTGTTTTTTTGCCTCTAAGTCATTGGTTTGTTTTTCACCCGTATTTATTCTTTGGCCTGTGTGGGCTTCCCATCGCAGTGGCCTCTCTCATTGTAGAGCACTGGCTCTGGGCACATGTGCTCCAGAGCGCTGACTCCTAATTGGACACAATGACCTACCCATTCCTCAGCATGTGGGATCGTCCCGGGCCAGGGATTGAACTGGTGCCCTTTGCAGTGCAAGGCAGACTCCTTACCCACTGGACCACCAGGGAAGCCCCTCTTTGTCCCCCTTAATTCCAATACATGGAGTTAAAAAGCTTCCTTTTTACTTGTTATAGAGTTATACATTCATCAACCTATCCTTGAAACAAAATCACACTGACTCTGTAACCCCCTGTTTTCCTCATAAACTTGCTCTTATTACCATTCTCTCCATGTTGCCCTAACTGGTTTGTGGCCTAATCTTTATTCTCTCGAGTGGCCTTGTCTATTTCTGCTAAACATCAGAAACCTAGATTTCTCACTAAAGGGAATTATTATAATAACCTGAGATTACTCTGGAGCATGGGATTGTATATGCACATAAAGACTGACACCAGCTTATTATCTGGAGAACATAAAGCACAGAGGCTGGCCAGTTCAGCCTCTCAGTGGAAAAACAGAAAGGGAAGCAATAGGAAATCTTGAACTGTGATGATTATTTGCTATAGCAAGAATGTGTGATACATATATACCATAGAATATTACTTTTTCATAGAAAATGAAATAATGTCATTAGCAGCAACATGGATGGACCTAGAGACTGTCATACTGAGTGAAGTAAATCAGATATAGAAGGACAAATATTGTATTATATTGCTTATATGTGAAGTCTAAAAAATAGTATAAACTTATTTACAAAACCAAAATAGAGTTACAGATTATAAAACAGTCTTATGCTTACCAGGAGGAAGGAGAGGGATAAGTGGGGATATCAGGTTGACATATATACACTAGTATATATAAATACATAATTAATAAGAATCCATTGTATAGCACAGAGAACTCTACTCAATGCTATGTAATGATTTGATATGGGAAAATATTGAAAAAGAGTGGACATATGTATATTTACAGCTGATTCACTGTGCTATGCTGCATAAAGTAACACAACATTGTGAATCAACCATGTGCTTACTGTGTGCTAAGTCACTTTAATTGTGTCCAACTATTTGCGACCCTGTGGACTGTAGCCTGCCATGCTCCTCTGTCTGTGGGATTCTCCAGGCAAGAATACTGGAGTGGGTCGCCTACACTCCAATTAAAAAAGAAAAAGAAAAAGAATGTGCAAGCTTTCTGTGGCCCAATTAGAGGCCATACAGACTAGGTAAGCTCAAGCTATCTTAAAAATTATTCTACCCGAGAGGGCAGTTAACCAGGCAAGAGAGCTGGAGTGTGAGAGGTTATAGAATATATCACAAAGGGGAATCAGAGACAGTTTGTTGTAAGAGTTCCAAACTGCTTGTATCAAGGAACTATACAGCATGAGCATTTTTCAGAACAGCCAAAGAATTCATGTTTCTATCCAATTAAAGAGCCAGATGTTGGAAGCCTGCCACACAGACAGATTATAATGACACTGGAGACATAGACAGTTACTCTTATCCCTTTAATGCCCTTTGCTCCTGTCCAGCCCTAAAGGAGCCAGAAAAAAAGCAGGGAAGGAATATGAGAAAGTGCGGAAAAACAAACCCTGGGTGTGAACTTAAAATTTCCATTAAGAATGTACAGGGCCTCTAATGCAGGAAAATGAACTGTAATTATGGAGACAATGTTCATAACAGAAAATATCAAAAAAGCTAAGAAGTCCTTCCAACATATCACAAAAGGCATAGAAGGGGGATTCAATAGAATACATTTGAAGGTAGTAGCTATTTAAAAATGAAGTTATTTTTGTTTGAACACCATCAATTTAGATTATTCCATTAGAAAATGAATCTATATATACAGACACACACAGAACATGGACTAGCTTTTTTCCATTTAATACTATGTGATGAATATTTTTTTGTGACATTAAATACTCTTCTATATCTTTTTTTCTGGCTGTATAATATTTGTTTTAATAAACATACTAAAATATATTTAACTGATTCCCTATTATTAGACATTTATATTATTTCCTTAATTTTGATGTTATAACCAATGTTGCAATTAATAACTTTATGTATAAATTTTTGCCCATAACCTGTGATCAGTTTGGGAGAGAGATCTCTAGAGATAGAATTACTAGACCCATAACTATAAACATGTTTAAAGCTTTGGCTATATATTGCCAAATTTCAAAATGGATAATCTATTGATGAATGCATCTTTAATTAATATATCAATAACTCTGAAAAATCTTATAGTGTTTATATGAAATATTCTAGGTGTCAAAAGTTATGTTGTATATCACTTAGTTAATAAAAGATATTCAAATATTAAATTGAAACTTTTAAGTTTTATTAAAATAAAACTTTTAATAAATGTTTAAATAATTCAAATCAAACTACAGTCTACCATCATCTCAATAAAAATCCATCACATATTCATTTAATTTCTGGGCTGTTAGGTCAATTAAAAATTTTTTGATAACTACACTTGGTATCTTTGTGAAATGTCCTCCCCAGGAAGCCTATAGGAAAGGGTCTTTCTTCTATGATTAGGGGCTTTTGGGGTATTAGGCTTCATGTAAACTTGGGTTAAAAATCTGAGCTATATCCAAATAATCAAAATATAAGCCTTCAATGCAGTCCTCTTCTGCTTTCTGGGGAAAGAAAAAAGCAAAATTAACTGACACATGACATGGTTAAACTGGCTAAGTACAAACACATAAAGTTTTATAGTATCTTTCTGAACTTAGAAGGGTTCAGTAATTATAATTACTGATTTGTGAGTGAGTTATAATAATGAATCTATTTAAATTCATATTCTTTATAAAGAGTGTATGAAGCATTCTCACATGTGCCATCTCATTTGAATCTCATAAGACCTGTGCGGCTGGATTTTATTCTCGTTTCGTATGTGAGGAAAGTAAAGCTCAAAAAGTTAGTTGGCTCACCTGTGGGCACACAGCTCTGAAACAAACATATCCAGGAGTCAAAACTGTACCTTTGTTTAAATCCATAATTTTTCTACCACGCCACCCTGCCCCTTGATTTATATATTTACTTGTTACTTTGAACATCAAAGTACTAGACTACCAGGGACCAGTCTAATTAGATAGGTTAAATTCTACCCTCTTGTATCTTGGGAGGGCTGGTATGGTAAAGTGTGACAGGAAGGCTATAATTAAAAATTAACTTGTGTTATTTCAGGGAAAGTTAAGTGTCGTGAAAGATGATTCAGGGTTAGAGGAGAAAGAATGATTAAATATACTACTTAAGATTATGTTCTCAAGGATTACTAGACCCATAACTATAAACATGTTTAAAGCTTTGGCTATATATTGCCAAATTTCAAAATGGATAATCTATTGATGAATGCATCTTTAATTAATATATCAATAACTCTGAAAAATCTTATAGTGTTTATATGAAATATTCTAGGTGTCAAAAGTTATGTTGTATATCACTTAGTTAATAAAAGATATTCAAATATTAAATTGAAACTTTTAAGTTTTATTAAAATAAAACTTTTAATAAATGTTTAAATAATTCAAATCAAACTACAGTCTACCATCATCTCAATAAAAATCCATCACATATTCATTTAATTTCTGGGCTGTTAGGTCAATTAAAAATTTTTTGATAACTACACTTGGTATCTTTGTGAAATGTCCTCCCCAGGAAGCCTATAGGAAAGGGTCTTTCTTCTATGATTAGGGGCTTTTGGGGTATTAGGCTTCATGTAAACTTGGGTTAAAAATCTGAGCTATATCCAAATAATCAAAATATAAGCCTTCAATGCAGTCCTCTTCTGCTTTCTGGGGAAAGAAAAAAGCAAAATTAACTGACACATGACATGGTTAAACTGGCTAAGTACAAACACATAAAGTTTTATAGTATCTTTCTGAACTTAGAAGGGTTCAGTAATTATAATTACTGATTTGTGAGTGAGTTATAATAATGAATCTATTTAAATTCATATTCTTTATAAAGAGTGTATGAAGCATTCTCACATGTGCCATCTCATTTGAATCTCATAAGACCTGTGCGGCTGGATTTTATTCTCGTTTCGTATGTGAGGAAAGTAAAGCTCAAAAAGTTAGTTGGCTCACCTGTGGGCACACAGCTCTGAAACAAACATATCCAGGAGTCAAAACTGTACCTTTGTTTAAATCCATAATTTTTCTACCACGCCACCCTGCCCCTTGATTTATATATTTACTTGTTACTTTGAACATCAAAGTACTAGACTACCAGGGACCAGTCTAATTAGATAGGTTAAATTCTACCCTCTTGTATCTTGGGAGGGCTGGTATGGTAAAGTGTGACAGGAAGGCTATAATTAAAAATTAACTTGTGTTATTTCAGGGAAAGTTAAGTGTCGTGAAAGATGATTCAGGGTTAGAGGAGAAAGAATGATTAAATATACTACTTAAGATTATGTTCTCAAGGAAACTTACTGGAATAGGTTTCACTATTGAGTAGTGCTAAGTCACTTCAGTCATGTGCAACTCTTTGTGACCTTATGACTCTTTTTGACTATAGCCCACCAGGGTCCTCTCTCTGACAGATTCTCCAGGCAAGAACACAAAGGTGGATTAGTCATACCCTCCTCCAGAAGATCCTCCTGCATCTCTTATGTCTCCTGCAATGGCAGGCAGGTTCTTTACCACTAGTGCTACCTGGGAAGGCCCCTTCACTATTGAGTAGAGACTTGAGTTAAATGAAGGGTCCAACTATGCAGACATTAAGGGAAGGAGAATTCTAAGATCTTGGGATCCTAGGCATCAGCTATTATCATCACAGAACAACTCATGTCAGTCTTGCATTCTATTAGCTGAATAATTAATTCCAATTGCAGGGAAAATGCATTTTCTTTAAATAAATAAGATCTCTATGAAGAAAGACAAAGACCAGATAGCATACCCATCTCACAGAAACAAAAAAAAGGACAGCTGCTCAGATTTCTACCTCTAACTGATCTGACTCTTCAATATTCATAGCTTTTTCACAGGACAGCACTTTGGGGATAGCCTTTTATTTCATTCTTTAAAATAAAATCTTACAAATTCAGCATAGAATCAGATCCCATAAACTTCACTTGCAATTTTGTAAGTACTTTCTGACAACATTTACCAAGAGGAAGGAGTTCACATTTTTATACTTGTATTAATTTCTATTAACATGCTAGAAAGGGATTTTAACCATTTTCTACCAGCTATCTTAAGTCCTTAGCATCAATCAAGAAGGTATAATATAGGACTTCCCTGGTGATCCAGTGGGTAAAGAGTCCGCCTTTCGGTGCAAGGTGCACTGGTTTGACCCCTGGCCTGGGAAGATCCCACGTGCCATGGAACAGCTGGACCAACATGTCCAATTATGAGCCTGCACTCTGGAGCACATGCACCCAAAGCCGGTTCTCTGCAATGAGGAATGGGAGACTCACACTGGCCAAAGAACAAAGATGAATGAAAAATAAATAAAAAATAAAATAGGCAAAAATTTTAAAAAGAGAAGGTATAATATTACTCACTTGCATCTTTAGTATAAGATATTAGAGATTTTGATCATCTAATTACTTAGAAAAAACCAAATAAGTTAAGGAAGTGTTCTAATAATACCTTAGGAAAAGCCATATAGACATTCTTGTTTCAGATGCTAAGAGAAAGAGTAATTAAGAGATACCAAAGCCTTAGTTTTATTATATATATGACCTTATGACGCAGAGTCTGGGTAGTAGCTGAAATCTACCACTCTAACAATTTCTATCATTTCTCAATCTCCTTCTGTGTGGCAGGATTATGTTAAGCACATCACATCCATTGTGGTAAAAACCATCTAAAAATCTTATGAAAATCTTAACTATTATAATATACTGTATAATAACTGTATATTAATATTATGAAGATATTTACTATAATAACATATAATAGCTATGTAATAATCTTATGTAGACCTTCACTGTAATAATTTACTATATAATAATTATATAATAATCTTATAGAGATCTTTAATATAATAAGTTTACTGTATAATAATCTTATAAAGGTCTTTAATAATTTTACTGTAGGTAACTACTGTAGCCACTTTCATTGTACTGATAAGGAGCAGTTAAAAAAGCCCACCCAAGGTCATTTAACTGTAAAAGGCCCATTCAGGATTCGAACTCACTGTAAGAATCAAGGCTCTCAGACATGTGCTCAAGTGACTTCCTGCCAGATTCCTGATTATACACCTGGCCTCTCTACTGGAGTCCCAACAATGTTGATGCTGATTAAAAGAGCATGAGGTTTAACCACCATGCACAATCCATTCCCCACAATTCCAAATTTGAGGACACCTCCAAATTCAAGGACATCTCAAGTAGTTCAGTGCATGAGAATTGGAAAGAGAGATATAGGATCAGCTAGCTTCCTTTGGCAATGAGTGAGATGTGCTGAGCTCCTCTGAAGTAGAAGCTGCAAACTAGAGCAGATTCATCAAAGGGACAGGGCCCCACGTGCCATGGAACAGCTGGACCAACATGAAAACCTGCACTCTGGAGCACATGCACCCAAAGCCGGTTCTCTGCAATGAGGAATGGGAGACTCACACTGGCCAAAGAACAAAGATGAATGAAAAATAAATAAAAAATAAAATAGGCAAAAATTTTAAAAAGAGAAGGTATAATATTACTCACTTGCATCTTTAGTATAAGATATTAGAGATTTTGATCATCTAATTACTTAGAAAAAACCAAATAAGTTAAGGAAGTGTTCTAATAATACCTTAGGAAAAGCCATATAGACATTCTTGTTTCAGATGCTAAGAGAAAGAGTAATTAAGAGATACCAAAGCCTTAGTTTTATTATATATATGACCTTATGACGCAGAGTCTGGGTAGTAGCTGAAATCTACCACTCTAACAATTTCTATCATTTCTCAATCTCCTTCTGTGTGGCAGGATTATGTTAAGCACATCACATCCATTGTGGTAAAAACCATCTAAAAATCTTATGAAAATCTTAACTATTATAATATACTGTATAATAACTGTATATTAATATTATGAAGATATTTACTATAATAACATATAATAGCTATGTAATAATCTTATGTAGACCTTCACTGTAATAATTTACTATATAATAATTATATAATAATCTTATAGAGATCTTTAATATAATAAGTTTACTGTATAATAATCTTATAAAGGTCTTTAATAATTTTACTGTAGGTAACTACTGTAGCCACTTTCATTGTACTGATAAGGAGCAGTTAAAAAAGCCCACCCAAGGTCATTTAACTGTAAAAGGCCCATTCAGGATTCGAACTCACTGTAAGAATCAAGGCTCTCAGACATGTGCTCAAGTGACTTCCTGCCAGATTCCTGATTATACACCTGGCCTCTCTACTGGAGTCCCAACAATGTTGATGCTGATTAAAAGAGCATGAGGTTTAACCACCATGCACAATCCATTCCCCACAATTCCAAATTTGAGGACACCTCCAAATTCAAGGACATCTCAAGTAGTTCAGTGCATGAGAATTGGAAAGAGAGATATAGGATCAGCTAGCTTCCTTTGGCAATGAGTGAGATGTGCTGAGCTCCTCTGAAGTAGAAGCTGCAAACTAGAGCAGATTCATCAAAGGGACAGCCATGCCCTTCTGTTTGTGTCATCCTCACTGCTTTCTTCACCAACTCCAACATGATGCCTGGTGTACTCAATAGTCAGCCCTCATATGCTGACAAGGAAAGGAGGGGAGAGAGAACAGAAGCTCCTGTAGAGAAGACAAGGCCTAAACAGAGAATGAAACTTCAGATCATTTGTGAAGGATGCCGTCACCCAGGGAAGACTGGCACAGGGTATCTCAGCCATCCTCAGGAGCTGGTACCAAACTCAGAGGCGGAGGTCAGCTCCAACAGGTGAACTCTTATTGATGAGAGTCAACCAGAGCTGGTCTGTTCCAGCACAGCTTTTCCAACTCCCTGCTTCCCTATCAGTACAGGGCAACCCTGTGTCTCCTCGAGGCTCTGGGGAAGTGTTCTGACATGTTTTTATCATCTATTAATTATTGTCTTCTCCAGGAAGAGAAATATTTTTCTGACAAGTTAAAAACCTCTCTCTGCAATAAATGCCTTCAGCCTTTCTGAACCATCTCTGCATCTGAAGAATATCTCCTGGTAAGATGGTACAGTGGAATCTTCTAGTCATTTGTTAGGCCAGTATCTGTCCATCAACCAGAAGCAGCAGTTATCATTTAAGGCTCAAAGTGGGAAATAAGCGTAACCCTTGGCAACCACAAGAAAGTCTTAGTTGCTCCTGTCCTGAGATCCTGGGCTGATAATGCACAATTCTAGGAGAGAAATTCTGGAAGAGAGAAGAGTCTCACGTGTAAGTCTGTCTCCTTCTGTCTTATTGTGTGTCTAGAGCCCAAACTTTTCCCTCTATCCCAGGTATACTGAAGAGAATGGCAGCTATGTTACAAAGCTTGTACAGCCATATTACCAAGTATTAGAACAGGCCCAGAGAGGTGCGAGTGATGAATAGGGGTGAAGACTCCAAAGGGGCAATAGAGACTGGAGAAAAGAAAAGCATAGGGGAGGTTTTTTTCTGAAGAAAGAAGTGATGAAAAAAGAGAGATATAGGATCAGCTAGCTTCCTTTGGCAATGAGTGAGATGTGCTGAGCTCCTCTGAAGTAGAAGCTGCAAACTAGAGCAGATTCATCAAAGGGACAGCCATGCCCTTCTGTTTGTGTCATCCTCACTGCTTTCTTCACCAACTCCAACATGATGCCTGGTGTACTCAATAGTCAGCCCTCATATGCTGACAAGGAAAGGAGGGGAGAGAGAACAGAAGCTCCTGTAGAGAAGACAAGGCCTAAACAGAGAATGAAACTTCAGATCATTTGTGAAGGATGCCGTCACCCAGGGAAGACTGGCACAGGGTATCTCAGCCATCCTCAGGAGCTGGTACCAAACTCAGAGGCGGAGGTCAGCTCCAACAGGTGAACTCTTATTGATGAGAGTCAACCAGAGCTGGTCTGTTCCAGCACAGCTTTTCCAACTCCCTGCTTCCCTATCAGTACAGGGCAACCCTGTGTCTCCTCGAGGCTCTGGGGAAGTGTTCTGACATGTTTTTATCATCTATTAATTATTGTCTTCTCCAGGAAGAGAAATATTTTTCTGACAAGTTAAAAACCTCTCTCTGCAATAAATGCCTTCAGCCTTTCTGAACCATCTCTGCATCTGAAGAATATCTCCTGGTAAGATGGTACAGTGGAATCTTCTAGTCATTTGTTAGGCCAGTATCTGTCCATCAACCAGAAGCAGCAGTTATCATTTAAGGCTCAAAGTGGGAAATAAGCGTAACCCTTGGCAACCACAAGAAAGTCTTAGTTGCTCCTGTCCTGAGATCCTGGGCTGATAATGCACAATTCTAGGAGAGAAATTCTGGAAGAGAGAAGAGTCTCACGTGTAAGTCTGTCTCCTTCTGTCTTATTGTGTGTCTAGAGCCCAAACTTTTCCCTCTATCCCAGGTATACTGAAGAGAATGGCAGCTATGTTACAAAGCTTGTACAGCCATATTACCAAGTATTAGAACAGGCCCAGAGAGGTGCGAGTGATGAATAGGGGTGAAGACTCCAAAGGGGCAATAGAGACTGGAGAAAAGAAAAGCATAGGAGTGTAGGAATATAGTCTGTTTTCTGAAGATAATGAAATTCAGTGAGTGTCAGTAAAAAAATAAACATAACGCAAAACAAACATGGTAAGAAATAAACCAAATGGACATAACAGCTGAATACAATGAGTGAAGTCTAAGTGAATTCTGGAATTAAAAAAAATCTTAAAGTATGTTTTGGTGAAATTTGGATTTTTAAGAGTATTCTACCATAGTGCTAAATCAAAGAAGAATTTAGATTCAAAATTAAATAGAGGGCTTCCCTGGTGGTCCAGTGGGTAAGGACACTGCCTTGCAGTGCAAGGGGAGCCGGTTTGATCCCTGGCCTGGGAAGATCCCACGTGCCGCAGAGTGGCTGGACCGATGTGTCCAATTACCGAGCCAGAGCTCTCGAGCACATGCGCCCAGAGCCGGTGCTCTGCGACAACAGATGCCACCGCGATGGCCACATGGGCCAAAGAACAAAGATGGATGAAAATAGACAAATGAAAAATCAACAGAAGTGGCCCGCCTGCTCCCCTCACTCCCCACCCCAGCCCCCCCAAAAATAAATAAATAATTAATTAAAAAAATTAAATAGAGTTGCTTAAAAAGAAAAAAGTTAAAACACTTTAGGAATTCTGTTCAGCATTAGAGTCTGTTCTGCTCTTAGAAATCACTTCTCAGAGCAACTCTGAACTGGTACTGCCCATCCTGTCCTACCTGAATCATAGCTCATCATCAGAGCTCAGCCTGTTAAGGTGCAGGAGGGGAGAACAGAATGGAGATCAGACTTGGGCACAAAGGCTAGAGTGAAGAAGGATTAATATCATGGCGTTCAGACCCATCACTTGTGTAAAAGTACCCTTGAAAAGTCTTAGTTGCTCCTGTCCTGAGATCTTGATAATGAATCGGGTTGGAAGAGAGAAGAGTCTCACGTGTAAGTCTGTCTCCTTCTGTCTTATTGTGTGTCTAGAGCCCAAACTTTTCCCTCTATCCCAGGTATACTGAAGAGAATGGCAGCTATGTTACAAAGCTTGTACAGCCATATTACCAAGTATTAGAACAGGCCCAGAGAGGTGCGAGTGATGAATAGGGGTGAAGACTCCAAAGGGGCAATAGAGACTGGAGAAAAGAAAAGCATAGGAGTGTAGGAATATAGTCTGTTTTCTGAAGATAATGAAATTCAGTGAGTGTCAGTAAAAAAATAAACATAACGCAAAACAAACATGGTAAGAAATAAACCAAATGGACATAACAGCTGAATACAATGAGTGAAGTCTAAGTGAATTCTGGAATTAAAAAAAATCTTAAAGTATGTTTTGGTGAAATTTGGATTTTTAAGAGTATTCTACCATAGTGCTAAATCAAAGAAGAATTTAGATTCAAAATTAAATAGAGGGCTTCCCTGGTGGTCCAGTGGGTAAGGACACTGCCTTGCAGTGCAAGGGGAGCCGGTTTGATCCCTGGCCTGGGAAGATCCCACGTGCCGCAGAGTGGCTGGACCGATGTGTCCAATTACCGAGCCAGAGCTCTCGAGCACATGCGCCCAGAGCCGGTGCTCTGCGACAACAGATGCCACCGCGATGGCCACATGGGCCAAAGAACAAAGATGGATGAAAATAGACAAATGAAAAATCAACAGAAGTGGCCCGCCTGCTCCCCTCACTCCCCACCCCAGCCCCCCCAAAAATAAATAAATAATTAATTAAAAAAATTAAATAGAGTTGCTTAAAAAGAAAAAAGTTAAAACACTTTAGGAATTCTGTTCAGCATTAGAGTCTGTTCTGCTCTTAGAAATCACTTCTCAGAGCAACTCTGAACTGGTACTGCCCATCCTGTCCTACCTGAATCATAGCTCATCATCAGAGCTCAGCCTGTTAAGGTGCAGGAGGGGAGAACAGAATGGAGATCAGACTTGGGCACAAAGGCTAGAGTGAAGAAGGATTAATATCATGGCGTTCAGTCCCATCACTTCATGGCAAATAGACGGGGAAACAATGGAAACAGTGACAGACTTTATTTTCCTGGGCTCCAAAAATCACTGCAGGTGGTGACTGCTGCCATGAAATTAAAAGACACTTGCTCTTTGGGAAAAAGTGCTATGAAAAACCTAGACATAACTTTGCTGACAAAAGTCCATATAGTCAAAGCTGTGGTTTTCCCAGTAATCATGTATGGATGTGAGAGTTGGACCACAAAGAAGGCTGAACACCAAAGAAGTGATGCCTTAGAACTGTGGTGTTAGAGAAGACTCTTGAGAGTTCTCTTGGACTGAAAAGGGATCAAATCAGTCAATCCTAAAGGAAATCAACCCTGAATATTCATTGGAAGGACTGATGCTGAAGCTGAAGCTCCAATACTTTGGCCAGCTGGTGGGAAAAGCCACCTCATTGGAATGATGCTGTGAAATATTGAAGACAGAAGTAGAAGGGGATGACAGAGGACAAGATGTTTGGATGGCTCAATGGACATGAGTTTGACCAAAGTCCAGAAGATGGTAAAGGACAAGGAAGCCTGGTGTGTTGCAGTCCATGAGGTTGCAAAGAGTTGGACATGACTGAGTGACTGAACTGAACTGAGAGATGCTTTTCCCTACCCAACCCCTCCCTGACTCTGGCCAGGATGGTCCTGATTGGGTTTGAGTTTGCAGATGCAAAGGAAATTGGAGACACATTTGTGAGAAGAGGAGGAAAGTGAGGACAGGGAATCTGGTAAGAGCTGAAACATTGAAGAAGTATAAACTTCCTTCGCTGTCCCTCATCCTTTATACTTCTACTCCAATAGTTAAATGCTTGGGGTGATTTGTGAGCAGTGATGCCAGGTGAAGGGAAAGGGGAACTCTGTTTTTTTTCATTCCCAATTATGTGCCCACAGGATGGATGAAGGAGAGTCCCCAGGAAACAAAACATTGACCATTAAGTATATAAGAACTCTACAATAAAGCTTATTGGGGGAGATCCTGTTACCTGTGAACTGGAAAAGCAAAACAGTTCCTAATGACATCTATGTATAGCACTAATTATCCTGATGGTAATGTTGCACACATAAACAGCATTAAAATCAGCAGGAGGGAGGTTTTCCTCATGAGCCAGTGGGAAGAGATCAGCAGCAAATATTTCACTTACCGCTGAGATTGGTATCATAGAGAGACCTGGTCTGTGCTAGGAGGTTTCTACCAAGAGTAGCAAAGTATGTGGTGCATATGTAACACCAGGACTAAGACCTTAACAGCCAGCAAAGGGCCCAGGTGTCTCTGTGATATCATAAAGCACAGTCTCACAGATTCTACTCAGCAACTATTAATTCTATTATTTATCTCTACTATATGAAACAGTGGAGTTATTTCAAATGTTAAAAGATCATGCTGTTAAACGCTCAATAATCCAACAAATTTGGACAACTCAGTAGTCACCTAAGGACTGGAAAAGTTCAATTTTCGTTTCAATCACAAAGAAGGCCAATGCCAAAGAATGTTCAAACTACCACACTGTTGCACTCATTTCACACACTAGCAAAACAATGCTAAAAATCCTCCAAGTTGGGCTTCAACTGTATGTGGATGGAGAATTTCCAGATGTACAAAGCTGTATTTAGTAAAGGTAGAGGAACCAGCAATGAAATTACCAACATCCATTGGATCATAGAAAGAGCAAAGAAATTCCAGAAAAACATCTTTTTCTGCCACACTGACTAAGCTAAAGCCATTGACTGTGCAGATCACAACAAACTGTGGAAAATTCTGAAGGGGGAAATTTCTTGCCTCCTGTGAAATCTGTATACAGTTAGAACCGGATATGGAACAATGGACTGGTTCGAAATTGGGAAAGGAGTACAACAAGGCTGTATATTATCATCCTGCTTAATTAATTTACATGCAGAGCACATCATGCAAAATGCTGGTCTGAATGAAGCACAAGCTGGAATCAAAGATTGCCAAGAGAAGTAACAATAACCTCAGGTATGCAGATGACACCACCCTTATGACAGAAAGCAAAGAGAAACTAAAGAGCGTCTTGATGAAGGTGAAAGAAGAGAAAGCTGGCAAAAAACTCAACATTCAAAAACTAGAATGATGCCATACAGGCAAATAGATGTCATGAAGTAAGTAAAAGCAGCATAATATATTCCTGAGGGTAATGTTGCACACATAAACAGCATTAAAATCAGCAGGAGGGAGGTTTTCCTCATGAGCCAGTGGGAAGAGATCAGCAGCAAATATTTCACTTACCGCTGAGATTGGTATCATAGAGAGACCTGGTCTGTGCTAGGAGGTTTCTACCAAGAGTAGCAAAGTATGTGGTGCATATGTAACACCAGGACTAAGACCTTAACAGCCAGCAAAGGGCCCAGGTGTCTCTGTGATATCATAAAGCACAGTCTCACAGATTCTACTCAGCAACTATTAATTCTATTATTTATCTCTACTATATGAAACAGTGGAGTTATTTCAAATGTTAAAAGATCATGCTGTTAAACGCTCAATAATCCAACAAATTTGGACAACTCAGTAGTCACCTAAGGACTGGAAAAGTTCAATTTTCGTTTCAATCACAAAGAAGGCCAATGCCAAAGAATGTTCAAACTACCACACTGTTGCACTCATTTCACACACTAGCAAAACAATGCTAAAAATCCTCCAAGTTGGGCTTCAACTGTATGTGGATGGAGAATTTCCAGATGTACAAAGCTGTATTTAGTAAAGGTAGAGGAACCAGCAATGAAATTACCAACATCCATTGGATCATAGAAAGAGCAAAGAAATTCCAGAAAAACATCTTTTTCTGCCACACTGACTAAGCTAAAGCCATTGACTGTGCAGATCACAACAAACTGTGGAAAATTCTGAAGGGGAATTACTTGCCTCCTGTGAAATCTGTATACAGTTAGAACCGGATATGGAACAATGGACTGGTTCGAAATTGGGAAAGGAGTACAACAAGGCTGTATATTATCATCCTGCTTAATTAATTTACATGCAGAGCACATCATGCAAAATGCTGGTCTGAATGAAGCACAAGCTGGAATCAAAGATTGCCAAGAGAAGTAACAATAACCTCAGGTATGCAGATGACACCACCCTTATGACAGAAAGCAAAGAGAAACTAAAGAGCGTCTTGATGAAGGTGAAAGAAGAGAAAGCTGGCAAAAAACTCAACATTCAAAAAACTAAGATCATAGCATCCAGTCCCATCACTTCATGGCAAATAGATGTGGAAACAATGAAAACAGTGACAGACTTCATTTTCTTCAGCTGGAAAATCACTACACATGGTGACTGCTGCCATGAAATTAAAAGACTCTTGCTTCTTGGAAGAAAAGCTGTAACAAATCTAGAGAGCGTATTCAAAAGCAGAGATATCACTTTGCCAACAGAAGTTTGTACAGTCAAAGCTATTGTTTTTCCAGTAGTCACGTATGGATGTGAAAGCTGGACCATAAAGAAGGCTGAGCACTGAAGAACTGATGCCTTAGAACTGTGATATTGAAGATTCTTGAGAGTTCCTTGGACTGAAAAGGAATCAAACCAATCAATCCTAAAGGAAATCAACCGTGAATATTCATTGGGAAAGGGCTGATGCTGAAGCTGAAGCTCCAATATTTTAGACACCTGATGCAAAGAGACAACTCATTGAACAAGACCCTAATGTTGGGAAAGATAGAAAGAAAAGGTGGAAGGGACCAACAGAGGATGAGATGTTTGGATGGCACCACTGACTCAATGAACTTGAGTTTGAGCAGGCTCCAGGAAATGGTGAAGGATGGGAAGCCTGGCATGATGCATTCCATGGGGTTGCAAAAAGTCGGACAGCACTGAGCAACTGAACTGAACTAAACTATTTACCAAGCTACATTCTCGTTGCTAGGATGCAACTTTATCTTCAGAAGTTCATGCAATTTGTCTAAGTTTCTTATTACAAGGTCTCTTTGCCCTACTGAGTGTCCCCTGGAGGAAAATAACTTGAGCAATTATCAGTTTTGGTGAATATGAATTAGGGCTTCAGTGGTCTTCAATATTGCAAAATGCTGGTCTGAATGAAGCACAAGGGGCCTGTATATTATCATCCTGCTTAATTAATTTACATGCAGAGCACATCATGCAAAATGCTGGTCTGAATGAAGCACAAGCTGGAATCAAAGATTGCCAAGAGAAGTAACAACCTCAGGTATGCAGATGACACCACCCTTATGACAGAAAGCAAAGAGAAACTAAAGAGCGTCTTGATGAAGGTGAAAGAAGAGAAAGCTGGCAAAAAACTCAACATTCAAAAAACTAAGATCATAGCATCCAGTCCCATCACTTCATGGCAAATAGATGTGGAAACAATGAAAACAGTGACAGACTTCATTTTCTTCAGCTGGAAAATCACTACACATGGTGACTGCTGCCATGAAATTAAAAGACTCTTGCTTCTTGGAAGAAAAGCTGTAACAAATCTAGAGAGCGTATTCAAAAGCAGAGATATCACTTTGCCAACAGAAGTTTGTACAGTCAAAGCTATTGTTTTTCCAGTAGTCACGTATGGATGTGAAAGCTGGACCATAAAGAAGGCTGAGCACTGAAGAACTGATGCCTTAGAACTGTGATATTGAAGATTCTTGAGAGTTCCTTGGACTGAAAAGGAATCAAACCAATCAATCCTAAAGGAAATCAACCTTGAATATTCATTGGAAGGACTGATGCTGAAGCTGAAGCTCCAATATTTTAGACACCTGATGCAAAGAGACAACTCATTGAACAAGACCCTAATGTTGGGAAAGATAGAAAGAAAAGGTGGAAGGGACCAACAGAGGATGAGATGTTTGGATGGCACCACTGACTCAATGAACTTGAGTTTGAGCAGGCTCCAGGAAATGGTGAAGGATGGGAAGCCTGGCATGATGCATTCCATGGGGTTGCAAAAAGTCGGACAGCACTGAGCAACTGAACTGAACTAAACTATTTACCAAGCTACATTCTCGTTGCTAGGATGCAACTTTATCTTCAGAAGTTCATGCAATTTGTCTAAGTTTCTTATTACAAGGTCTCTTTGCCCTACTGAGTGTCCCCTGGAGGAAAATAACTTGAGCAATTATCAGTTTTGGTGAATATGAATTAGGGTTCAGTGGTCTTCCATATACACAGAAACACACCCACACATACATACACATATACACTATTTTTTTAACCAGAAGTACGCTTTTTTTTTTAAAATAAAATATACATATAACTCAGAAACAAGCCCTCCCAATGTCTTTGTAAGTCCTAAGTTTTGTTTGAGCCCCTGAACTCCCTACCTATGGCAGTGCAAAGTCCCATTGCACACGTCTGTCACTACCTGGGGCTATATCACACACAATTTGCTTTGCTTGAAAACTTCTGTCACACATCCTACTCCTGTTATGTGCGATGCTGATGTGGAAACATTCCCATCAAGATTTTAACCACTCAACTACATTCACACAAATCATTTGGGCTTAATTATTTTCTAATTACTGGTGGACATAATGATGCATATTTTTCTTAGTGAAGTATAGTTGATTTATAATTCTGTGTTAATTTCAAGTGCTAGTAAAGTTATTCAGTTATACATAGAAATATATCTTATTTTTTGGATTCTTTTATAGGTTATTAAAAATATTGAATATAGTTCCCTGTGCTATACAGAGGTCCTTATTGTTTATCTATTTTATACATAGTAATGTGTATATGTTAGTCCCAAACTCCTAATTTATGTCTCTCCCCACTTCACCTCTGGTAATCATGAGTTTGTTCTCTCTGTCTGTGAGTCTATTTCTGTTTTGTAAATAAGTTCCTTTGTAAATTTATGTTTATGTCCCATATATAAGTAATATCATATAATGTTCGTCTTTCTTATTTCATTTAGTATGATAATTCATTCATGTTTCTGCAGATGGAATTATTTCAGTCTTTTTCATGGCTAAGTAATATTTCAAGGTGTGTGTGTGTGTGTGTGTGTGTGTGTGTGTGTGTGTAAACATGTGTATGTGCATATCTTCATTGAGTCTTCTATTGATAGACATTAAGCTTGCTTCCATGTTTTAGCCATTATAAATAGTGCTAATGCAACTGAACAGCAGGTACATGTTCCTTTTCAAATTATCGTTTTCTCTATATATGCCCTACTGAGTGTCCCCTGGAGGAAAATAACTTGAGCAATTATCAGTTTTGGTGAATATGAATTAGGGTTCAGTGGTCTTCCATATACACAGAAACACACCCACACATACATACACATATACACTATTTTTTTAACCAGAAGTACGCTTTTTTTTTTAAAATAAAATATACATATAACTCAGAAACAAGCCCTCCCAATGTCTTTGTAAGTCCTAAGTTTTGTTTGAGCCCCTGAACTCCCTACCTATGGCAGTGCAAAGTCCCATTGCACACGTCTGTCACTACCTGGGGCTATATCACACACAATTTGCTTTGCTTGAAAACTTCTGTCACACATCCTACTCCTGTTATGTGCGATGCTGATGTGGAAACATTCCCATCAAGATTTTAACCACTCAACTACATTCACACAAATCATTTGGGCTTAATTATTTTCTAATTACTGGTGGACATAATGATGCATATTTTTCTTAGTGAAGTATAGTTGATTTATAATTCTGTGTTAATTTCAAGTGCTAGTAAAGTTATTCAGTTATACATAGAAATATATCTTATTTTTTGGATTCTTTTATAGGTTATTAAAAATATTGAATATAGTTCCCTGTGCTATACAGAGGTCCTTATTGTTTATCTATTTTATACATAGTAATGTGTATATGTTAGTCCCAAACTCCTAATTTATGTCTCTCCCCACTTCACCTCTGGTAATCATGAGTTTGTTCTCTCTGTCTGTGAGTCTATTTCTGTTTTGTAAATAAGTTCCTTTGTAAATTTATGTTTATGTCCCATATATAAGTAATATCATATAATGTTCGTCTTTCTTATTTCATTTAGTATGATAATTCATTCATGTTTCTGCAGATGGAATTATTTCAGTCTTTTTCATGGCTAAGTAATATTTCAAGGTGTGTGTGTGTGTGTGTGTGTGTGTGTGTGTGTGTGTAAACATGTGTATGTGCATATCTTCATTGAGTCTTCTATTGATAGACATTAAGCTTGCTTCCATGTTTTAGCCATTATAAATAGTGCTGCAATGAACAGCAGGTACATGTTCCTTTTCAAATTATCGTTTTCTCTCTATATATGCCCAGGTGTAAGATTGCTGGATCATATGGCACTTTTTTAAAAAAAATTTGGCCTCTTTTATTGTTTTTTTATTTGTTTATTTTTGTCCATCTTTATTCTTTGGTCTGTGTGGGTCTCCCATTGCAGTGGCCTCTTTCATTGCAGAGCACTGGCTCTGAGCAGACATGCTCCAGGCCGCTGGCTCCTAATTGGACACACCCACCCAGTTGCTCTGCGGCACATGACATCTTCCTAGGCCAGGGATCGAACCAGTGCCTTCCCCTGCAAGGCAGACTCTTTATCCACTGGACCACCAGGGAAGCCCCATATGGCATTTTTTTTTTTAGTTTTTTTTAAAGGAATGTTCTGACTGTTCTCCATAGTGGCTGTACTGATTTACATTCTCATGAACAGTGTAGGAGTATTTTCTTTTCTCCACACCCTGTCTAGCATTTTTTTTTTTTTTTGTAGACATTGTGATGTTGATCATTCTGATGGGTGGAATATGATACCTCATTGCAGTTTTTATTTGCATTTCTCTAATAATTAGCAGTGTTGAACATTTTTTTATGTGCCTATGGGCCATGTGTACGTCTTCTTTGGAGAAATATCTATTTGTATATTTTGCCTATTTTTTTTGAGTAGTTTGGTTTTTTGATACTGAGTTATATGAGCTATTTGTATGTTTTAGAAATTAATTCCTTATTGGTTACATTGTCTGATATATATTTTTGGAAATTAATCCCCTCTTGGTTACATTGTTTGAAAATATTTTCTCCCATTCTTTAGGTTGCCTTTTAGGTTTATTTATGGTTTTCTTTGCTGTGCAAGTTTTTAAGTTTGATTAGGATATGCTTCCATGCTAAGTCACTTCAGCTGTGTCTGGCTCTGTGTAATCTTGTGAACTATAGCCTGCCAGGCCCCTCTGTCCATGGGATTCCCCAGGCAAGAATCTGGAGTGGGTTGTCATGCCCTCCGCCAGATGATCTTCCTAATCCAGATACCGAACCTTCATCTCTTAAGCCTCTTACATTGGCAGACAGGTTCTTTACCACTACCACCACCTGGGAAACCCGCTTACACATTTTTAATTTTTGTCTTTATTTCCATTACTCTAGGAGGTGAATCCAAAAAAGATATTGCTGCTATTTATGTCAAAGAGCTGTTCTGCCTGTTTTCCTCTAAGAGTTTTATAGTGTCTCGGGCATTCAGGTATTTAATCCATTTTGAGTTTATTTTTGTGTTGTGTATGGTGTTAGGGAATGTTCTGATTTCATTCTTGTATGTGTAGCTGTCCTAGCACTATTTATTAAAGAGACTATCTTCACTGTATATTCTTGCCTACTTTGTCATAGATTAGGTAACCATATGTGTGTGGGTTTGTCTCTAGCTTTCTATCCTGTTTGATTGGTCTATATTTCTATTTTTGTGCTAGTAACATACTGTCTTGATTACTGTAGCTTTTTATGGTCTGAAGTCAAAGATCCCAATTTCTTCAACTCCATTTTTTTCTTTCTCAAGATGGTTTTGTCTATTCAGGGTCTTTTATGTTTTTATATAAATTTTAAAAGTTTTTGTACAAGTTCTGTGAACAATGCCATTGATAATTTGATTGGGATTACATTGCATCTGTAGGTTGCCTAGAGTAATCTAGTCATTTTGACAATATTGATTGGTTCTTCTAATCTAATAATAAGGTATGTCTTTCTGTTTGTGTCCTCTTCAATTTCTTTCATTGGTATCTCATAGTTTTTGGAATTCTTTTATTTCCTTAGGTAGGTTTACTCCTAGGTACTTTTTTTTTTAATATGATGGTAAGTGGGATTGTTTCCTTAATTTTTCTTACAGATCTTTCATTGTGAGGGTATAGAAATGCCACAAATTTTTTATATATTTGTATCCTGCAAGTTTTATATATTTGTATCTTGCAAGTTTACCAAATTCATTGATGAGTCAAGTAGTTTTCTGATAACATCTTTAGGATTTTATGTGTATAGTATTATGTCATCTGCAAACAGTGAAAGTTTGAATTCATCTTTTCCAGTTTGGATTCCTTTTATTTCTTTTTCTTCTCTGTTTGTTCTGGCTAAGACTTTGAAAACTGCGTGACATAAAAGTGGTGAGAGTGGGCATCCTTGTCTTGCTCTTAATCTTGAAGGGAATGCTTTCACATTTTCACCTTAAAGTGCGATGTTAGCTGTGCGTTTGTCATAAATGGTCTTTATTATGTTGAGTTAGGTTTCTCTGTGCCCAATTTCTGGAAAGTTTTTATTGTAAATGGAAGTTTGTATTCATCAAAAGCTTTTTATGCATCTATTGAGATGATTATATAGTTTTTATTTTTTAATTTGATGGAGTTTTTTAAGCTTTTTGTTGTTCATTCACTGTCAGTTGCGACTCTTTGTGACTGCATGGACTGCAGCATGCCAAGCTTCCCTGTCCTTAACTTCCTCCAGGAGTTAGCTAAAATCATGCAGTTTTTAGTCTTATTGTAGTCTATATTAGATCATACTGCCTCTATGTGATGGTCAACTTTTTATTGAAGTATAGTTGATGTACAGTGTTGTGTTAGTTTCAGATACACAGCAAAGTAATTCAAAGTATGTATAATGGGTATATACAAAAAAACAATTTGGACTATAATGCAAGATGTATCAATGTGCAGTAGAAAAAAATAGTTGATGAAATATTTCTGTAGTATTTACATTTTTATACTCCTATTATCAAAAATAGTAAGGACAAAAATAGAATAAATAATATACTGAAAGAGGCCAAATGACCTAATTTTATTGGAAGAAACTGAGGCATTTTGGTTTTGCTTTTGCATTTTTCTCCTAGCATTTATTGTAACCAAAGATACCATAAACTGTCTTCTCTGAAGCCTCATTTGAATCTAATCTGTAGACTGCATTACTGTACTCACATAGATTACTCAGGTCTTAACTTGTTCCAAAAACATCTGGAGGCAGCCTCTAAAATAGTAGAGACAGCATAGTGTATGGTCTAGCAACATGGATTCTGGAACCAGACAGCCTATGTATGATATCCATCTCTACCACTTACAAGCTGTGGGACCTTAGACAAGTTACTTAATTTCTCTGTGTCATATTAGTTTCCTCATGTTTAAAGATACTACCTACATTGAAATGTTATTTTCAGTAATTAATGTTTATTCTATTTTCTTCTCTGTTTGCTGCTGCTTTGAAATGCAATAAAGTGGTGCATCCTTGTCTTGCTCTTAATCTTGAAGGGAATGCTTTCACATTTTCACCTTAAAGTGCGATGTTAGCTGTGCGTTTGTCATAAATGGTCTTTATTATGTTGAGTTAGGTTTCTCTGTGCCCAATTTCTGGAAAGTTTTTATTGTAAATGGAAGTTTGTATTCATCAAAAGCTTTTTATGCATCTATTGAGATGATTATATAGTTTTTATTTTTTAATTTGATGGAGTTTTTTAAGCTTTTTGTTGTTCATTCACTGTCAGTTGCGACTCTTTGTGACTGCATGGACTGCAGCATGCCAAGCTTCCCTGTCCTTAACTTCCTCCAGGAGTTAGCTAAAATCATGCAGTTTTTAGTCTTATTGTAGTCTATATTAGATCATACTGCCTCTATGTGATGGTCAACTTTTTATTGAAGTATAGTTGATGTACAGTGTTGTGTTAGTTTCAGATACACAGCAAAGTAATTCAAAGTATGTATAATGGGTATATACAAAAAAACAATTTGGACTATAATGCAAGATGTATCAATGTGCAGTAGAAAAAAATAGTTGATGAAATATTTCTGTAGTATTTACATTTTTATACTCCTATTATCAAAAATAGTAAGGACAAAAATAGAATAAATAATATACTGAAAGAGGCCAAATGACCTAATTTTATTGGAAGAAACTGAGGCATTTTGGTTTTGCTTTTGCATTTTTCTCCTAGCATTTATTGTAACCAAAGATACCATAAACTGTCTTCTCTGAAGCCTCATTTGAATCTAATCTGTAGACTGCATTACTGTACTCACATAGATTACTCAGGTCTTAACTTGTTCCAAAAACATCTGGAGGCAGCCTCTAAAATAGTAGAGACAGCATAGTGTATGGTCTAGCAACATGGATTCTGGAACCAGACAGCCTATGTATGATATCCATCTCTACCACTTACAAGCTGTGGGACCTTAGACAAGTTACTTAATTTCTCTGTGTCATATTAGTTTCCTCATGTTTAAAGATACTACCTACATTGAAATGTTATTTTCATAATTAAATGTGTTCATATTTGTAAGCTGTTGAGGTCAGTGTTTGCACACAGTAATTGGTGTGTTTTTTTTTTGTTTTTTTTAAGATTTCTTTCTTTCTTTATTTTTGGGGTGGGGTGAGGCGGGCCACTTCTATTGGTCTTTCATTTATCTATTTTCATCCATCTTTGTTCTCTGGCCCGTGTGGGCCTTCCATCGCAGTGGCCTCTGTTGTCGCAGAGCGCCGACTCTGGGCGCATGCGCTCCAGAGCTCCGGCTCGGTACTTGGACACATTGGTCCAGCCGCTCCGCGGCACGTGGGATCTTCCCAGGCCAGGGATGGAACTGGCGCCCCTTACCCACTGGACCACCAGGGAAGCCCAGTAATTGGTATGTTAATGTTTATGTGCAGGGCATGATATTGGTTGTTGAAAATATGATAGCTTTTTTCATGGAGATAACATTTCAATGGTGTCCAGCAGTCTACAATAACTAACAATTTTCCCAGGATAATTGGGACCAGGTAAGGCCTCTTAATGCAGGGAACAGAAGTTCATAGTACATACAGTTTTTAAAAATGTGTCCTGGATTTAGTCTTTAAAAAATTAAACTAAGAACTCAAAGCCGTGAAAATAAATCCATTCTAGTTTATATTTAATAAAATATAGGATATAATTGCAACAAAGAATAACTTACGTGTTAGAGTTTAGTGTGTGATTCTTTCTAAAAAAAATGTTTACAACAACGTTCACTTTCCATTTGAATTTGTACAACACTATATTAAAGAGACCCTCCTAAAAAAAAACAGAGAATCTCCTTCATAAAAATGTTAACCAGCTTCATCAGTTTTTTTGATGTTTGGGCATGCAAATTATCCCCCTTTGATGCTTGTGTTATCAGTCATGTCAATTTTCTCTCAGGTTTTCAATCCAGTCAGTAGTTTTGTGAGTGATTTTAGCATTTACCTGGACTTCATCATTTCTAGTATTTTTTTGTAGTTCTTAAAATTTCACAGCAGTCTATTCACATTGTATCTGAGTTGTATTATGAGATATTTGCAGCATTTGGGAAACAGAGAAAAATGTAAAGATATTATGGTGATGACTAGCTATCACTTACAATAAATGAAGAGAAGCATTAGAAGAATTGGGATTAATATTATAACTTGTTGGCGAATTAAAAGCTATTTCCATGTTTCAGTTTTGCTTTTTCATGCAGGCTCATTGCTTTAGAAATTGAGATGATTAATAATCATGCTTTTTATATTACTATGCCAGGAAAAGTAAATATAACCATGTCAGTACACACCAAGTTCTTTAGGGATAAGCAAGAAAGAACAGTTAGGAAATGACATGAGACAAAGTAGAAAATAGCTCTGGTTTCAGTGGGAAGATTGAACTAGAAAGATTACATATTGAAGGCAAGAAGTCATATTAGGTAGCTATTTTAAATCACCTTATCATATCTGAATCAGGCTTACCAAAGAATTGTATTCTTTCTTTCTTTGTTCTTAACTCTGCTTCTCTCTCGCCCAATCTCTCCTTCTTTATTTCCTCCTCACACCCATGCTACCCCTTACTTTGTAAATAATTCTGAACCTTTTAGCCCTAAATATCTGCTAGATGCATGAGACCCAGGGAGTTGAAAAAAAAAAAAAAGGAACAGAGGCCACCAATGACCTCTGGACCAGCATTGTAAGCAAAAGGGAAGTGGTGTTTTCAAGGAGCTTACACATACCAAACTCCAAGCTGGCACTTGATAAATTTTATTTCACTTGATCTTAAAAGCCTATGAGTTAAGAACCTTTGATCTCACTTTTTTTGCAGGGGTATATAGGGTGCTTTATTGATCCTACACACAAGATAGAGCTCCCTAAGCCCCTCCCCTTCCTCAGGGAATCTGGAAGGAAACTGTGGAGGTCTGGAGATTTTCAGCATGGAGGAGGATCAAAATGGCACAGGGAATCCCCCACAGTTGAGGATCTCTCTCTTCCTCTTGTGCTCTTGCTTGGGCTGGTGGTCCAGGGATGCTTACTCTTTGGAGGCCATGTGGACTGTAAGGTCCACCACCCTGTTGCTATAGCCAAATTCTTTGGCAAAGTCTATTCACATTGTATCTGAGTTGTATTATGAGATATTTGCAGCATTTGGGAAACAGAGAAAAATGTAAAGATATTATGGTGATGACTAGCTATCACTTACAATAAATGAAGAGAAGCATTAGAAGAATTGGGATTAATATTATAACTTGTTGGCGAATTAAAAGCTATTTCCATGTTTCAGTTTTGCTTTTTCATGCAGGCTCATTGCTTTAGAAATTGAGATGATTAATAATCATGCTTTTTATATTACTATGCCAGGAAAAGTAAATATAACCATGTCAGTACACACCAAGTTCTTTAGGGATAAGCAAGAAAGAACAGTTAGGAAATGACATGAGACAAAGTAGAAAATAGCTCTGGTTTCAGTGGGAAGATTGAACTAGAAAGATTACATATTGAAGGCAAGAAGTCATATTAGGTAGCTATTTTAAATCACCTTATCATATCTGAATCAGGCTTACCAAAGAATTGTATTCTTTCTTTCTTTGTTCTTAACTCTGCTTCTCTCTCGCCCAATCTCTCCTTCTTTATTTCCTCCTCACACCCATGCTACCCCTTACTTTGTAAATAATTCTGAACCTTTTAGCCCTAAATATCTGCTAGATGCATGAGACCCAGGGAGTTGAACAAAAAGGAACAGAGGCCACCAATGACCTCTGGACCAGCATTGTAAGAAAAAGGGGAAGTGGTGTTTTCAAGGAGCTTCCACATACCAACCCCCAAGCTCGCACTTGATAAATTTTATTTCACTTGATCTTAAAAGCCTATGAGTTAAGAACCTTTGATCTCACTTTTTTTGCAGGGGTATATAGGGTGCTTTATTGATCCTACACACAAGATAGAGCTCCCTAAGCCCCTCCCCTTCCTCAGGGAATCTGGAAGGAAACTGTGGAGGTCTGGAGATTTTCAGCATGGAGGAGGATCAAAATGGCACAGGGAATCCCCCACAGTTGAGGATCTCTCTCTTCCTCTTGTGCTCTTGCTTGGGCTGGTGGTCCAGGGATGCTTACTCTTTGGAGGCCATGTGGACTGTAAGGTCCACCACCCTGTTGCTATAGCCAAATTCTTTGTCGTATCAGGAAATGACCTTGACAAAGTGGTTGTTGAGGGCAATGCCAGCCCCACCATCGAAGGCAGAAGAATGAATGTCACTGTTGATGTCGCAGGAGACAACCTGGTCCTCGGTGTAGTGCAGAATGCCCTTAAGGGGACCCTCCAACATGTGCTTTACCACCTTCTTGATCTCATCCTACTTGGCAGGTTTCTCCAGGTGGCAGGTCAGATCCACAACTGACATTGAGGGTGGGAATGCAGAAGGCCATGCCAATGAACTTCCCATTTATCTCAAGCATGATCTTGCCCACCACCTTGGCAGTTCCAGTAGAAGAAGGGATGATTTCTGGGCAGCCCCTCAGCCATCAGGCCACAGCTTCCCAGAGAGGCCATCCACAGTCTGGGTAACAGTGATGGCATGGACCATGGTCATAAGTCCCTCCACCATGTCAAAGTGATCATGTTTGACCTTGGCTAGGGGGCCAAGCAGGAGGCATTGCTGACGATCTTGAGGAAGTTGTCACACTTCTCATGGTTCATGCCCATCACAAGCACGGAGTATCGGCAGAAGGCACAGAGATGATGACCCTCTTGGTTCCACCCTTCAGGTGAGCCCTGGCCTTCTCCATGGTGATGAAGACACCAGTGGGCTCCACCACATACTGAGAACCAGCATTTCTCCATTTGATGTTGGTGGGATCTCGCTCATGGAAGATGGTGGTGGCCTTTCCATTGATGACAAGCTTCCCATTTTCAGCCTTGACTGTGCCTTGGAACTTGCCATGGGTGAAATCATACTAAAACATGTAGACCATGTAGTGAAGGTCAATGAAAGGTTCATTGATGGTAACGATGTCCACTTCGCCAGAGTTAAGCTTAGGTAGCCCTGGTGACCAGGCACCTGATATAGCCAAATCCGTTCACTCCAATCTTCACCATCATGTCTCAGGGCCACAGCTGGCACAGCACTGGAAGATGACGGTTATCTCTCCAATGTGGAGGATCAGAGAGCCTAATCTCATTTTTATAGGCGTAGCATGGTTGGGGAATCAGAAATTCACATCCAAATCCACTTGATCCCAATTCTAACATATCTATCCTAATCTGTGAAGGAGGAATGGGCAAAATGGGATTCTGATGTGAAAAGAACAGTTGGAAAGAGGGATAAAGCACTACAAGATATAATAATATTCTAAATCACAAAGTCCTTACTAGTTTTGTTATTGCTATTGCTGCTGTTGATTTTTGTATTTGTCTTTTTCCCAAGCCATATGGTATGATATCAGTCTAGGTTAGGTGTCTGAATCAAGTTGCTCCTGGAATTTTCCAAGAAACAGCATCCAAAGTCCATATGTTGAAGGCATTACTGCTTTCCCATTCCTTACTTATCCTAGGCTTTTAAAAGTTACCTTATTTCCTCAAGAGCTTCCCAGATGGTGCTAGCAGTAAAGAGCCCACCTTCCAATGCAGGTAGACATAGGAGACGAGGGTTCAATCCCTAGGTCTGGAAGATCCCCTGGAGAAGGGCATGGCAACCCATTCCAGTATTCTTGCCTGGTGAATCATAGGGACACAGGAGCCTGGCAACCTGCAGTCCATAGGGTCACACAGAGCCAGACACGACTGAAGTGACTTAGCATGCATGCACAGTTTCCTCAAGAAGTAGAACATCCTGAATTAAGTTCCCAGAGTGAAAATTTTGGAGGAAAGTCAGAAGAGGGAAGATATTATATTTGAATTCATGAATTAATTTATTCAAAGAATATTTTGAGTGCTGAAAATAGACCAGACATGACATCAAGCACCGGGGAGAGAATGATGATAAAACAGTTGCAATGACTTTATTTATGGCATTTATGTTTTAGCAGAAGGGCCAGTAGAAGAGCCACATCTATAGGAAATATAGTAGCTTCTTCCCACTGCATTCCATCGCAGCCAAGGAGCGACAGCTGGAGAGACTCTAGGAAGACGCAGGAAGTGCAACTGGCTCTCTTAAAGAAAGAATTCTAGCAGACTAACTCTTCTTGCACCATCTCCAGCTTTTCATTTCAAACACACCCTCCCCAAGCATTCATATATTATAAGAACTTCCTAAAAACTCACCATCCATTTGATCTTCAAGTTAAATGAAGGATTTGGTCAAGGAGAATCAGGCCATCCATACTCAGGACTGAATAGATTTCTTTCAATGTCATATAACTTTAAAGTTCACTGTGCAAGTAACTTCAAACATGGAACTAAGATTAAGTCAGTCAAAGCCATAATCCTTAAGGGAAACATCTAGGGGGGGGTTAAAGGTGTCTATAATTTTGCCTTATTTTGTTTTTGCTGTTGTTTTGTATTTGTCTTTTTCCCAAGCCATATGGTATGATATCAGTCTAGGTTAGGTGTCTGAATCAAGTTGCTCCTGGAATTTTCCAAGAAACAGCATCCAAAGTCCATATGTTGAAGGCATTACTGCTTTCCCATTCCTTACTTATCCTAGGCTTTTAAAAGTTACCTTATTTCCTCAAGAGCTTCCCAGATGGTGCTAGCAGTAAAGAGCCCACCTTCCAATGCAGGTAGACATAGGAGACGAGGGTTCAATCCCTAGGTCTGGAAGATCCCCTGGAGAAGGGCATGGCAACCCATTCCAGTATTCTTGCCTGGTGAATCATAGGGACACAGGAGCCTGGCAACCTGCAGTCCATAGGGTCACACAGAGCCAGACACGACTGAAGTGACTTAGCATGCATGCACAGTTTCCTCAAGAAGTAGAACATCCTGAATTAAGTTCCCAGAGTGAAAATTTTGGAGGAAAGTCAGAAGAGGGAAGATATTATATTTGAATTCATGAATTAATTTATTCAAAGAATATTTTGAGTGCTGAAAATAGACCAGACATGACATCAAGCACCGGGGAGAGAATGATGATAAAACAGTTGCAATGACTTTATTTATGGCATTTATGTTTTAGCAGAAGGGCCAGTAGAAGAGCCACATCTATAGGAAATATAGTAGCTTCTTCCCACTGCATTCCATCGCAGCCAAGGAGCGACAGCTGGAGAGACTCTAGGAAGACGCAGGAAGTGCAACTGGCTCTCTTAAAGAAAGAATTCTAGCAGACTAACTCTTCTTGCACCATCTCCAGCTTTTCATTTCAAACACACCCTCCCCAAGCATTCATATATTATAAGAACTTCCTAAAAACTCACCATCCATTTGATCTTCAAGTTAAATGAAGGATTTGGTCAAGGAGAATCAGGCCATCCATACTCAGGACTGAATAGATTTCTTTCAATGTCATATAACTTTAAAGTTCACTGTGCAAGTAACTTCAAACATGGAACTAAGATTAAGTCAGTCAAAGCCATAATCCTTAAATCTCAGGGAGTTATTTGACATTTCAATATCATGTCAAAAGACATAACATAATGTAGGAAGAGTAATAACTTCTTTTTTTTTTAATGGTTTTTTTTGGGCCATTTCTATTGATCTTTTCATTTATGTATTTTTGTTCTTTTGGCCTGTGTGGGCTTCCCATCACAGTGCCTCTCTTGTTGCAGAGCACCGGCTCTGGGCACATGTGATCCAGAGCTCCTGCTTGGTAGTTGGACACATCGGTCCAGTCGCTCTGCAGCATGTAGGATCTTCCCAGGCCAGGGATTGAACTGGTGCCCCTTGCACTGCAAGGTAGTGTCTTTACCCACTGGACCACCAGGGAAGCCCATAACTTCTTGTATAATAATTCTAAGAAGGTAGCAAGAAAGACTTTCTGCTTTGTGAACATGAAAGAAGTAGCAGAGAAGAAGTAAAATAATAAAAACTCAGGAATTAATCTCTATTAGAAAATGTAGACACGGCACCAAGCAATCCTTAGTCATTATTTCCATAAAGAAAAGAAAAGCAAGGTATCCTATAGTCAAGAAAGTGAATGTGTTCGTCATTCAGTCGTATCCAACTCTTTGTAATCCCATGAACTATAGTCCACTAGACGCCTCTGTCCATGAAATTGTTCAGGCAAGAGTACTAGAGTGGGAAGCCATTCCCTTCTCCAGGGCATCTTCCCAACCCAGGGATGGAATTTGGGTGTCCCATATTGCAGGCAGATTCTTTTTTTCAATTAATTAATTAATTTTGATTGGAGGATAATCGCAATATTTTGATGGGTTTTGCCATACATCATCATGAATCAGCCACAGGTATACTCTCTGAGCCACCAGGAGAGCCTTGTGGTCTAATGAGAAGAAGTATTTCTTGACTCCAGATACCCAGGAAGTGTTTCTAGTGTTTTTGAATGGAGAAATTGAATTCCTTATTTGCCCTCGAGATACTGGGTTTTTTCTTTTTGCTAACATTATGGCCTTTATTTTGTTTTATGTGTGTGTGTGTGTGTGTGTGTGTGTGTGTGTGTGTGTGTGTGTGTGTGTAATACCTATGGCAGGATTCAGGCTGATGTGTGACAGCAAAAACAAAACTCCATTTTAAAAAAAAAAGTAAAATAGACAGTATTTTTGTTGAACAAAAAAAATAAAATAGTGTTTTTGTTAAACAGAAAAAAAGTGTCTCAATTATCACCTCTAAGGCCCTACCTAACCTTCCCCCCCTCCACCCCCACCATGACTTCAGCCTCTACTCTTGTTCCCCTTGTTTACTTAGCTTCAGCACCCCTGACTCATCTTCACTGTTACTCAAATACACCAGTTTATGCTCCTCCCTAAGGTCTTTTTCACTTGCTATTCCCTTCACTAGGTATAATTCTCCCCTAATTATCCACATGGCTTTATTCTCACTTTTGTCAGGTCTTTGTGTAAAAATCACCTTCTCCCTGAGGTCTTTGTGGTCCCAGTATAAACTGCAGTCCCTTTTCCATCACTTCCCACTTCGTTTTCCTGCTTAACATTTAATCAGGATTTAACAAGCTATTCAGTATTTGCTTTGTTTATTGACCGAAAAAATGGGCTCCAAAAAGGCAGGGACTTTTGCCTGTTTTGTTCACTGCCACATCCTCAGAAGCCAGAATTGAGTTGGGCACATCGCAGGCACTCAGTTACTATTTGATGAGTAAATGAATAAATACCATAGGCAGCCTTATCTGGAGAGGCCACGATGGAAGCCCTTCCAGCTTGGTGTGAAACCATCTGGAAATAATGGCTTCAGGAACCCTGAACACTTCCTTGAAAAGCGACCACTGGCCTCCTCACCGTTTTTCAAGTACACTAGAAGGTAAAAAGTTTTTGAAACCAGCCTAGGTTGTCCATATATTTATCTCCAATGTGCACTTCTCAACAGTCATTATTAAGAAAAAAACTTATGTGAGAACATGAGTATTTGCCTAGTGAGTTCAAAATAAACCTATACTACACAACCATCAAGCTCTGACTGGCATGAAATACAAATCACCTATCAGTTCAGTTCTCATAAGATTCCTATGAGCTCCAGACCCCAGGGTTGGTATTCTTTATGAGCAATCACAGGCAGAGAAAGTCTGTTTACAGGAAAGCATTAAATTAGCCATAAAGCACAGCCACAAACGAAGATAGTTATGACACTAAGAGGGATATAAGACTGTGCAATTATCATGAATACAGCCTTTAATCAAGAATGACAACATTCTTATAAACACTTTATTTACACTGTTAAGAGCAAACACATCAATGGAAAACATAATAATATATGACTTTAGGATTGACTCATATATCAAATAAAAATGATATGTTTAATATTCAGTGTCCATTGAAGGCTGTGGCCTGCCCCATGGCAAGTTTAAAAATCACAGGATGAAGTTATAAACACCTTAACCTAAGAAAGTGAAAATGCAGTGATATTTCTAGATATAAGTTGTCTTGACTTTGAATTACTGTAAGTAGGGCAGAATATTGGAAAATTCCGTGGACGGACAAGCCTGGCAAGCTACAGTCCATGGGGTCTCAAATATATGTATACAGGGCTTTCCTGATGACTCAGTGGTGAAGAATCTGCCTGCAACACAGGAGACCCAGGTTCCATCCTTGGGTTGGGAAGATCCCCCTGGACGGGGGTATGGCAACCCATTCCAGTATTCTTGCCTGGCTGCAGTCTATGGGGTCACACAGAATCGGAGATGACTGAAGTGACCAAGCAGCAGCAGCAGGACAAAATATAATCAATTTACTAGGTTGTGCCCCAAATAAATGCTCCATTTATTAGCTTATAAAGCCACTTATTGGGCATAAATTCCATTTATAGAGACAGATTTTTCTCACACTGTTATGTATAAAGTTTCTGAGCAAATATCCTGAGAAGGATAACATGTTAACTTAAATTCACAAAAGTGACGCCTGGTTTCAAATCTTTTCCTTAGAACCTGTTTTGATAGTAAAGAGAATGCAAGATGTTACTCTCTTCTTTTTCACTCTCTTTTAATGTCTTATTTTTGTTGTTGCTGCTGTTATAGAGATAAGAGTACAATTTATTCTATTTCCAGAAGCTGAAAAATAAAGTCAACCACTGTGAACATGTCAGATATGTGATCCTGGCTATTGATGGAAAACAATTGACAAAAGATAAGAAACAGGAGAAGAGTCACACAAAATAATGAATATAAGATTATTTTATAAAATATAAACACAAATTTAAGGGAATACTATATAAGAAGAGACTTAGAAAGCTACACTTCATTAATTTCACTTATTCTTAATATATAATTGTTTCTTTGTCTGAGTACCTTACAGCTCTTAGTTTCTGTATGGTTGACTCATTGTAGATAATGCATTTAGAAAATCATAAAAAAATTTGACTTTAGGATTGACTCATATATCAAATAAAAATGATATGTTTAATATTCAGTGTCCATTGAAGGCTGTGGCCTGCCCCATGGCAAGTTTAAAAATCACAGGATGAAGTTATAAACACCTTAACCTAAGAAAGTGAAAATGCAGTGATATTTCTAGATATAAGTTGTCTTGACTTTGAATTACTGTAAGTAGGGCAGAATATTGGAAAATTCCGTGGACGGACAAGCCTGGCAAGCTACAGTCCATGGGGTCTCAAATATATGTATACAGGGCTTTCCTGATGACTCAGTGGTGAAGAATCTGCCTGCAACACAGGAGACCCAGGTTCCATCCTTGGGTTGGGAAGATCCCCCTGGACGGGGGTATGGCAACCCATTCCAGTATTCTTGCCTGGCTGCAGTCTATGGGGTCACACAGAATCGGAGATGACTGAAGTGACCAAGCAGCAGCAGCAGGACAAAATATAATCAATTTACTAGGTTGTGCCCCAAATAAATGCTCCATTTATTAGCTTATAAAGCCACTTATTGGGCATAAATTCCATTTATAGAGACAGATTTTTCTCACACTGTTATGTATAAAGTTTCTGAGCAAATATCCTGAGAAGGATAACATGTTAACTTAAATTCACAAAAGTGACGCCTGGTTTCAAATCTTTTCCTTAGAACCTGTTTTGATAGTAAAGAGAATGCAAGATGTTACTCTCTTCTTTTTCACTCTCTTTTAATGTCTTATTTTTGTTGTTGCTGCTGTTATAGAGATAAGAGTACAATTTATTCTATTTCCAGAAGCTGAAAAATAAAGTCAACCACTGTGAACATGTCAGATATGTGATCCTGGCTATTGATGGAAAACAATTGACAAAAGATAAGAAACAGGAGAAGAGTCACACAAAATAATGAATATAAGATTATTTTATAAAATATAAACACAAATTTAAGGGAATACTATATAAGAAGAGACTTAGAAAGCTACACTTCATTAATTTCACTTATTCTTAATATATAATTGTTTCTTTGTCTGAGTACCTTACAGCTCTTAGTTTCTGTATGGTTGGTAGACTGTATCTGAAATGATACATTGAATTTTCAGACATACTTTGAGCTCTACAAACTCTTAAGGTATTTTATTTTCTTGAAACAAAATGGTTACATAGAAGAACTACTCTATTCTTCAAAACACCCTCTGCAGGGTAAAGGACTAAGTCTTAGAAGATGGTTGCTCAGATGAAAGGGAACTCACATGTTTCTCTCATCTGTCCTTCTGTCTCCTCCTCTGCTCTCTTGGACCATCAGCTGTGTCTGTTCCTAAGTGATTTCACTGCTCCAGTGTGGCAGTGTAGGAAGAGTACGTGAGTCTGGGTCCCAGTCTTACCACTGTGCAATGGTGCCACCAAAGTTATTTGTCCTTCCCTGGTCTCAGTGTCTCATCTAAAAAGTAAGTTTTCCTTCCTACCACCTATCAGAAAGAAAAATTACCAATTCTTCTATAGCCGCTGCTTATTTGGAATAGGAAACTTTTCAGCTGTACCAAGAATGGGTCTGGGATTTTTAAGAAATCATTTTTCAAAAACTTGTCTCATTTAAAATTTTCGTAAGGCAACTCTAAGAAACAAAACAGTACAAGAAGCCTGTACACGTAGAACTGAGCCTGTCCCCCTTTACATGGTTTCAATTATCTATTGAGAGAATGGGAGTATAAACTTCTAAGGTTTGTCACTCTGTTATTATTTAAAAGGACACTGTGACACAAATTAAGAAAGTGACAGATAAAATAATACTTGGAAAATTTTAAAAATGTTAACTTTAAATCAGTGCCAACAAAGTTCATAGAACATGGAATTTTTTAACTGGGGGCTGAGGAATGAGAGTGCAACTATGAGGCATTCGGGGAAGATGGAGTTTTTTGATGGACATCTCTGACTGTCTTCCTCACAAGAAAGGTTTTGTGTAACACAAAAACCAAAATAGTTTGCAGGGGACAAAAGCAGTCGCCTATAATCTGAGCAGCCATGGGAAATAGAGAGACAGCTCAACAAAACAGAAGAGTGGTGAAGGAGGAAAAAAAAAAGAGTTTGTGGTCCCTTTGGGCCATTCAGTTGGCAGAAGGCTATAGGAGTCCTGACAGAGAGAGCTGCATGTCTACCTGCAGCTGTTTGTGTATTGCTCTGGGAAGCTGTAAACCCAGTGGACCTGAAGGATGCCTACCACGATGGGTACACCTGTTCTCTGGCTCAGAGTGTGCAGGTTTGAACCCCTACCTGGGTTGTGTCTTGGCCAGGATCCTTTGCCTTCGTGGGGATGGTTCTTTTTCCATTGGGGTTCACACAGCCAAAAACAAAACCAAAGATAAGACTGAAGCAGCACAAGCTTTATTCAATGACCAGAGAAGAGTTCACAAGTCAACTTCTGGGTCTCTTAGTGAGAGGGATTTGCTTTTAAGGAGTAAGGACGGGGCAGGGAGGAATGAGACTGATGATGGAAAGACAAATGTGTGAGTTTTCTGGGAAAGAGGCAGTTTTGCTGGAAATGGGGTGCAACCCCTTCTCTATATTTTTTGGTCTGTGATTTCTAGCCATTGGTAGATATGTTGTTTTCAATGATAATGTAGTAAAATCAGCATAGAACTCATTCTGTGAAGTTCTCAAAGGTCTGTTGGAGCTCAGATTCATTGTCATCTTAGTTTCAGACAGTTCTATCGCACCTTTTTTCCCCTTGTTGTAGCTTCCTTTGTGTCCAGACCCTGGGGCTTAAAGACATATGTTAGTTCCTGTTCAAGGAAGGGGTTGTTGGGTTTTGAGCAAGGCTCTGGTGGCAACTCCAGTAACAGCAAGAGCTGAAAGTTGTCTTCTCTCCACATAAACTCCTCACTCAAATGCCATTTTCCTGGCTCTAGAAACCCTGCCAGCCTAAATTATTCTCAGACTTGTTTAAATTCAGTGCCAACAAAGTTCATAGAACATGGAATTTTTTAACTGGGGGCTGAGGAATGAGAGTGCAACTATGAGGCATTCGGGGAAGATGGAGTTTTTTGATGGACATCTCTGACTGTCTTCCTCACAAGAAAGGTTTTGTGTAACACAAAAACCAAAATAGTTTGCAGGGGACAAAAGCAGTCGCCTATAATCTGAGCAGCCATGGGAAATAGAGAGACAGCTCAACAAAACAGAAGAGTGGTGAAGGAGGAAAAAAAAAGAGTTTGTGGTCCCTTTGGGCCATTCAGTTGGCAGAAGGCTATAGGAGTCCTGACAGAGAGAGCTGCATGTCTACCTGCAGCTGTTTGTGTATTGCTCTGGGAAGCTGTAAACCCAGTGGACCTGAAGGATGCCTACCACGATGGGTACACCTGTTCTCTGGCTCAGAGTGTGCAGGTTTGAACCCCTACCTGGGTTGTGTCTTGGCCAGGATCCTTTGCCTTCGTGGGGATGGTTCTTTTTCCATTGGGGTTCACACAGCCAAAAACAAAACCAAAGATAAGACTGAAGCAGCACAAGCTTTATTCAATGACCAGAGAAGAGTTCACAAGTCAACTTCTGGGTCTCTTAGTGAGAGGGATTTGCTTTTAAGGAGTAAGGACGGGGCAGGGAGGAATGAGACTGATGATGGAAAGACAAATGTGTGAGTTTTCTGGGAAAGAGGCAGTTTTGCTGGAAATGGGGTGCAACCCCTTCTCTATATTTTTTGGTCTGTGATTTCTAGCCATTGGTAGATATGTTGTTTTCAATGATAATGTAGTAAAATCAGCATAGAACTCATTCTGTGAAGTTCTCAAAGGTCTGTTGGAGCTCAGATTCATTGTCATCTTAGTTTCAGACAGTTCTATCGCACCTTTTTTCCCCTTGTTGTAGCTTCCTTTGTGTCCAGACCCTGGGGCTTAAAGACATATGTTAGTTCCTGTTCAAGGAAGGGGTTGTTGGGTTTTGAGCAAGGCTCTGGTGGCAACTCCAGTAACAGCAAGAGCTGAAAGTTGTCTTCTCTCCACATAAACTCCTCACTCAAATGCCATTTTCCTGGCTCTAGAAACCCTGCCAGCCTAAATTATTCTCAGACAGGTAATAAAAATTAGAACTCACTGAAGAAAACAAAAATTTAATGAAGGAAAACTATCAATGGTCTGAGTGTTTGTGTTCCCCTCCAAAATTCATGTTGTGGATATTAATGTCCAAAAGTGATGGTATGGTGTCGTAGGACCTTGGAGAGGTGTGGGAGGTGCTAGGTCATGTATAGGTGGAACTTTCATGAATAAGATTACTGTTCTAATGGAAAGGATTACAGAGTGATACCTAGCCCCTTCTACCATGTGAGGAAACAGTGAGAAGATGCTGGCTGTGAACCCAGAAGAGGGCCCTCACCAAAATGTGATCAAGCTTATGCTTTGATCTCAAATTTCCAGCCCCCATAAGTCAGAGAAATAAGTTTCTGCTGTTTACAAGCTACCCAGTCTGTTGTATTTTGTTATAGCAGACTTGAATAGGCTAAAGCTAGATCTAGTTAAACATCTAAGGAGGTAAATCCCTCTGAGAAAGAATTGCTAGGAAAGACATTTGAGAACTTCCATTCAAAACAAAAAAATAAATGAGAACACTCAAAAGGATCATTTAGAACACAAGATAATTTTCTAAAAATTATAATTATAATTTTTAAAAGTAAATTGGTAAATTAAACAAGAGTACATTTACTGCTAAGAATCAAATTTTTGTATTCAGGAAAATGAAATGGAAAAATAAAACTCCCAATATATAATAAAAACAAAAGTATTTAAATTATGAAGGAAAATACATGGCACATGAAGGTAGATGAAATAGTAATGGAAGATCCAGAAAGAGAAAAGAGAGGAGATGGGAGAACGATGATTGATCCAATAGGTAGATAACAGTCCAGAGCCTGTGAGGACTCAGTGACCAAGGCTACACCTCCCCTCTTCATCAGGAGGAAAGATTTCAATGTGGAGGTGCTTTTTCCAGCTAGGAAAGAGTAAACAAACCACCTTCTCCCTCCCACTTATTACAACTAAAGACTCTTCACAGCAAGCAGGAAGCGACTCTGTGAGGATTCTGAAAAGTAAATAAGAACAAGCAGATTAGGGAGAAAATCAAAACACAAAAAATACCATTGTGGTCTTCTCTCCACATAAACTCCTCACTCAAATGCCATTTTCCTGGCTCTAGCCTGAAATATCTCAGACAGGTAATAAAAATTAGAACTCACTGAAGAAAACAAAATTTAATGAAGGAAAACTATCAATGGTCTGAGTGTTTGTGTTCCCCTCCAAAATTCATGTTGTGGATATTAATGTCCAAAAGTGATGGTATGGTGTCGTAGGACCTTGGAGAGGTGTGGGAGGTGCTAGGTCATGTATAGGTGGAACTTTCATGAATAAGATTACTGTTCTAATGGAAAGGATTACAGAGTGATACCTAGCCCCTTCTACCATGTGAGGAAACAGTGAGAAGATGCTGGCTGTGAACCCAGAAGAGGGCCCTCACCAAAATGTGATCAAGCTTATGCTTTGATCTCAAATTTCCAGCCCCCATAAGTCAGAGAAATAAGTTTCTGCTGTTTACAAGCTACCCAGTCTGTTGTATTTTGTTATAGCAGACTTGAATAGGCTAAAGCTAGATCTAGTTAAACATCTAAGGAGGTAAATCCCTCTGAGAAAGAATTGCTAGGAAAGACATTTGAGAACTTCCATTCAAAACAAAAAAATAAATGAGAACACTCAAAAGGATCATTTAGAACACAAGATAATTTTCTAAAAATTATAATTATAATTTTTAAAAGTAAATTGGTAAATTAAACAAGAGTACATTTACTGCTAAGAATCAAATTTTTGTATTCAGGAAAATGAAATGGAAAAATAAAACTCCCAATATATAATAAAAACAAAAGTATTTAAATTATGAAGGAAAATACATGGCACATGAAGGTAGATGAAATAGTAATGGAAGATCCAGAAAGAGAAAAGAGAGGAGATGGGAGAACGATGATTGATCCAATAGGTAGATAACAGTCCAGAGCCTGTGAGGACTCAGTGACCAAGGCTACACCTCCCCTCTTCATCAGGAGGAAAGATTTCAATGTGGAGGTGCTTTTTCCAGCTAGGAAAGAGTAAACAAACCACCTTCTCCCTCCCACTTATTACAACTAAAGACTCTTCACAGCAAGCAGGAAGCGACTCTGTGAGGATTCTGAAAAGTAAATGAGAACAAGCAGATTAGGGAGAAAATCAAAACACAAAAAATACCATTGTGGCACAGATTTTTCTCTTTTTTTCCCCCTTCCTTTGCCTCCAGGCATAGACTCTAGAGCAGCTAGGATTTTGAAACGACAGAGGGCCTAGATAGAAAAATTCCGGAAGAAAATGTTTCGGGCTCGAGGAGCTCAAAGTAGGTTGACCAGGGGGACAATGAAAGACAGAGACTCCAAGCACACCCCTGGGTTGTCACTATATTTTTACTATTCAGTTTTTCCCTTAGTAAAGCCTCAGTTAGTAAGGTCCTTTGCAGCAGCTGCTGCTGCACAAATATACCTAAATATCTGAGAAAAAGTTCTGAGAAGAACTGAGAAAAGGAGTCACTGCTCTTCAGAGAATGGGGAGTTGAAAATGCTCTTTATTTTTCTCACCCCTCCTTTTCTCTAGCAGCTTCATGTGAAGGCAGAGCCAGTCATAGGAAACACCTGACAGCCCCTGGGGCTAAACCCCCAGCTTTTTAGCCAGAAGACCAGAAAAAGGGATTGTTGAGAGGTAGGAGGAATCAAGAGTGAAAAGAAGCAGAGAAGGAAAAGCCCAAGCATGAAGTCCTATGCTAATCCAGAGCTACCATTAGAAATGAGGAAAGAATGAATCAGACAATAATGGTTGCAAAACAAAAGATTTGTTTCCAAACAATAGCAACGACAATACTTTTATTATTGCTTCAACCACACACTAAGTGGAGTAATGATTTACTTGTGAAAAGCAACACTTTCACCATTTTAAAGATTAATACCTTGGAGTTTAAAACAAGACAAAAATGTTAAACAGCAAAGAAAAAGAATACTACAGTGACCACATCAAAGCTACAGTTTCTACAAGCAAAAACCACCATAAATAAAATGAAAACACAAGTTGCTAGCCAACAGAAGATACTTGCATTGTGTACAATGAGATCAGTGACCAAGGCTACACCTCCCTCCTTCATCAGGAGGAAAGATTTCAATGTGGAGGTGCTTTTCCAGCTAGGAAAGAGTAAACAAACCACCTTCTCCCTCCCACTTATTACAACTAAAGACTCTTCACAGCAAGCAGGAAGCGACTCTGTGAGGATTCTGAAAAGTAAATAAGAACAAGCAGATTAGGGAGAAAATCAAAACACAAAAAATACCATTGTGGCACAGATTTTTCTCTTTTTTTCCCCCTTCCTTTGCCTCCAGGCATAGACTCTAGAGCAGCTAGGATTTTGAAACGACAGAGGGCCTAGATAGAAAAATTCCGGAAGAAAATGTTTCGGGCTCGAGGAGCTCAAAGTAGGTTGACCAGGGGGACAATGAAAGACAGAGACTCCAAGCACACCCCTGGGTTGTCACTATATTTTTACTATTCAGTTTTTCCCTTAGTAAAGCCTCAGTTAGTAAGGTCCTTTGCAGCAGCTGCTGCTGCACAAATATACCTAAATATCTGAGAAAAAGTTCTGAGAAGAACTGAGAAAAGGAGTCACTGCTCTTCAGAGAATGGGGAGTTGAAAATGCTCTTTATTTTTCTCACCCCTCCTTTTCTCTAGCAGCTTCATGTGAAGGCAGAGCCAGTCATAGGAAACACCTGACAGCCCCTGGGGCTAAACCCCCAGCTTTTTAGCCAGAAGACCAGAAAAAGGGATTGTTGAGAGGTAGGAGGAATCAAGAGTGAAAAGAAGCAGAGAAGGAAAAGCCCAAGCATGAAGTCCTATGCTAATCCAGAGCTACCATTAGAAATGAGGAAAGAATGAATCAGACAATAATGGTTGCAAAACAAAAGATTTGTTTCCAAACAATAGCAACGACAATACTTTTATTATTGCTTCAACCACACACTAAGTGGAGTAATGATTTACTTGTGAAAAGCAACACTTTCACCATTTTTAAAGATTAATACCTTGGAGTTTAAAACAAGACAAAAATGTTAAACAGCAAAGAAAAAGAATACTACAGTGACCACATCAAAGCTACAGTTTCTACAAGCAAAAACCACCATAAATAAAATGAAAACACAAGTTGCTAGCCAACAGAAGATACTTGCATTGTGTACAATCAACAAGGGCTTCCAAGGTGTCTGAGTAGGAAAGCATCCACCTGCCAATGCAGGAGACCTGGGTTTGATCCCTGGGTTGGGATCAACCCACTCCGGTACTCTAGCCTGGAAAATTCCATGGACAGAGGACCCTGGAGGGCTACAGTTCATGGAGTCACAGAGCTAGACAAGACTAAGCAACTGAGCATCCATGCAAGCACACAAGGATGCAGTCACAAAAGCTATTACCCAGAATTTTAAAAATAACTTCTTTATATTGATAAGCAAAAGGAGAAGCAACACAATGGAAAAAGAAGATATGAATGAAAAATGCACAGAAGAGGAAATCTAAACACAACCTCCACAGGAGCCACGATAATGCAACTTAAAATTGCAGGGGGATGTTATTTCTGACTGATAAAAATTTTAAAAGCCAAACATCAGATATGGAGCAACAGGAACCCTCATATACTGCTGTGCTACTGGTAAGGATGTATAGTCTCAAATCAGTTTCTGTAGCAATTTAGCAATTTCCAGTAAAGTAGAAGAGACATACCCTATGGCCTAGCAATTCTAGCAACTCTCCATAATACAGCCTACAAATATGCTCACACACACACACACACACACACAAAAGAGCAATAATATACTTTACCATATTATTTGTAATGGTGAACAATTGGGCACTTCATAAATAGCATCCATCAGGAAGATAATAGAAGCCTTAGGAATGACGTCATCAGTACGGCAAAAGAAGAGTTTTCTACCATCTTTCTTCAAACACCAATTTTGACAACCATGTATGGACAAGAGGAACTTTGTGAAAGTCTGGAAGCCTAGCAGAAGTTCCAGTGACATCATTGAAAGATGAGATTGGATGCATTGAAAAGGGTAAGAGGAACAATTTCACTTTACCCACATCTCCCGTCACAGTGGACAGCATAGCTCAATGCCAGGAGAGACCTCTGCCTGCTATTTCTCCCATAAGAAAAGTGAGAAAGTGTGAGGAGCACCTGGCTTTTACAGCTGTGCAGGACACTGTCCATGAAGCCCATACCTCTCTTGCTCCAACCAGAATACTGGATCGTGAACTGTGTGACTGGGGGCGCGGGAAGTAGCTGGTAGACCAGCAGTCAGAACTGAGAACAGCATGCATGAAATGGACAGAGATCCTCCAAACCATTTTGTGGACGCCATCACAGGCCTCTGGGGACGCCAACCTGAGAGCCCTTACCATCACACCCATGGGCATCCCCTCTGCTCTGTGTTCTCCACCCACACAGTCCCACCCCATGGCCAGCTCCCTGTGCTCACCCCTCAGGACAGTGAGAATGAGCCTTTACAGACAGCTAGGGAGAACTGGCAGAAGCCAGACCAGCTCTGCAGGACTAAGAGAGTACACAACCCTTTGTGTACAGCCTCACCCTCAGGAAAGCAAATGGGGGGTTGTCAGCACATGGCCTGGTTTTGCAGACATAGAGTCTTGAGAATTCCCTCTCAAGGGGAAGTAGGAACTATGGAACAAGCATATCCAAAAAAAAAAAAGAACTGAGAAAGCCTCAGAATCCCTAACAAGGCTGATAGTGTACATTTTCTTATGTCTTTCAGATAGATGTTACCAAGTGACAAAGACCTGATCAGTAAAATGTGATTAGAAATTTTTGAGTGGGACCTCTATAGATTTCTTTAAATGGGGACAGATAGAGGAGGGTCATGATCCCTTTGTCCCATACTATTGGGCATGAACCATTAGGAAGTCATGGAGCTACCATATTAGCTTTGGAGGATCTACTCTGAAATTGTTTTAGGTGAGAGAACAGGTCTCTATATGGTAGAAGAAACTCCAATCAAAACTAGAAGTCAGGGAAATGAAAATGAAAGAAATGAGAAACATATTTTCATCCTCCATCCCCTCAAGATTAGCCCAAATTAAAGTCTGCAAAATCATTTGGTGGTGTTGAGGCAATGGATACTCAAAACTGCTGGTGAAGGTGAAATGCTACATCTTTCCTTTTGGAACATAATCTTGAAAATTCCAATTTAATCTTAGACTCTTTGATCAAGCTTGCCCCTTTTAGGAAACTCTGTTACGTGAGAAAGTGTGAGGAGCACCTGGCTTTTACAGCTGTGCAGGACACTGTCCATGAAGCCCATACCTCTCTTGCTCCAACCAGAATACTGGATCGTGAACTGTGTGACTGGGGCGGGGAAGTAGCTGGTAGACCAGCAGTCAGAACTGAGAACAGCATGCATGAAATGGACAGAGATCCTCCAAACCATTTTGTGGACGCCATCACAGGCCTCTGGGGACGCCAACCTGAGAGCCCTTACCATCACACCCATGGGCATCCCCTCTGCTCTGTGTTCTCCACCCACACAGTCCCACCCCATGGCCAGCTCCCTGTGCTCACCCCTCAGGACAGTGAGAATGAGCCTTTACAGACAGCTAGGGAGAACTGGCAGAAGCCAGACCAGCTCTGCAGGACTAAGAGAGTACACAACCCTTTGTGTACAGCCTCACCCTCAGGAAAGCAAATGGGGGGTTGTCAGCACATGGCCTGGTTTTGCAGACATAGAGTCTTGAGAATTCCCTCTCAAGGGGAAGTAGGAACTATGGAACAAGCATATCCAAAAAAAAAAAAGAACTGAGAAAGCCTCAGAATCCCTAACAAGGCTGATAGTGTACATTTTCTTATGTCTTTCAGATAGATGTTACCAAGTGACAAAGACCTGATCAGTAAAATGTGATTAGAAATTTTTGAGTGGGACCTCTATAGATTTCTTTAAATGGGGACAGATAGAGGAGGGTCATGATCCCTTTGTCCCATACTATTGGGCATGAACCATTAGGAAGTCATGGAGCTACCATATTAGCTTTGGAGGATCTACTCTGAAATTGTTTTAGGTGAGAGAACAGGTCTCTATATGGTAGAAGAAACTCCAATCAAAACTAGAAGTCAGGGAAATGAAAATGAAAGAAATGAGAAACATATTTTCATCCTCCATCCCCTCAAGATTAGCCCAAATTAAAGTCTGCAAAATCATTTGGTGGTGTTGAGGCAATGGATACTCAAAACTGCTGGTGAAGGTGAAATGCTACATCTTTCCTTTTTGGAACATAATCTTGAAAATTCCCTTAAAATTTAATTCATATAGACTCTTTGATCAAGCTTGCCCCCTTTTAGGAAACTCTGTTACTTAAAACATCAGTATATATCTTGGAAAATAATATATGCTAATTGCAGTTATAGTCATACTGGCCAAAAAAAGAGCTAGAAATAATGTGAATGTTAATAGGGAAATGGTTAAATAAATTTAAGAAAGAAAAGAAAGCAGAAAAATGCCAGCCTGCAGACCTGTGAGAAATAAATTTCTACTTCATAGTAGTTTGTTATTAGCAGCCCTAGAAACTAATACAATGATTAAACCTTTTTTCCTGATTCATGCAATTACCAGCATATTTAAATGTATGTAGGATGCGTTTTTTCTTGTTTATATTCAAGAAGAATAAGTTGTTTTGGTGGCTTGCTTTGAAAGTTCTTATTAGAAACTCTTTATGAGGTATATCTTCGCAAACCTTCATTTCTACATTTGTATAAAAAACGAAGAGAGCAAGAAAATAATTTCCAAAAGATGGGATTCTATTGTTCAGCATCATAGAATGGTATTATTAAAAATTGCCTTAAAGATTATTTTCTGCTTTAGCTCAGCTAGGTACAACTATTTAATGTGCTTGGGACGGGGGATATAAGCAGATCCAGTCCCTGCGCTTAAGAAACTTAAAGTCTGGTGGAGAACACAGTCAGTGCTATGACAGAGATGAAAATACAGTAATTCTCCTTTATCTCCGGTTTCACTTTCCATTTTCATGGATAATTCCAGAAAAAAGCCCCCAATTCTCAAGTTTGAAATTGTATGTCATTCTGAGAAGCAACATGAAGTCTTAAGACATCCTACTCCATCCAGCCAAGGACATAAATAATTTCTTGGTCCAGCATTTCCCACTGGTTAGTCACTTAGGCACTCTGGTTATCAGATCTCCTGCTTTGGTATTGATACTTGTGTTCAAGAAACCCTATTTAACTTCATAACATCTCCAAAGCACTAGAGTAGTGATGCTGGCAATTGGATATGCTGAAGAAAAGTCATAAATTGCTTCCTTTAAGTGAAAGTTCTTAACAAGGAAAGAAAAAAAATCATATGCTGAGGTTACTAAGTTCTATGGTTAGAAAGAACCATTTGTGAAATTGTGAAGAAAGAAAAAGAGGTGTGTGAGTATGTGCTAGTTTTGTTGCCGCACCCCAAACCACAGAAGTTAACGACCATAGTGCATGGCTACATGATAAACTCTTTAGTGAAGATAGAACAGGAATTAAACTTGTACTTCACTGGTCTGAATAACAATGTTTTAAGCAACATAAAGGGAGAACTAATGTTTCAATGCAACATAATATTTAATTTGCCTTTTAGAGTGAAATATACCCATCACTTCTTGTGACTTGGTTTCCTCGTGTAAAAACAGTTGTCAACTGGATTTACTAGAAAAGCTATAGTCTTACCTGGCCTCTAAAACCAGCACCTGGCCACTCTTTTGCCTTATTAAAGCTGAACTGCTGCCTCTTGATTCCCCCTCTTTCACTCCTCATTCCACAGCAATTTGATTTCTATCCTAGTTCTCCTCTAAACCTGCTCTTGTCAGGGTGCTGAGGCCACGCCATCTTGCTAAAGCCAATAAGCACTATTCCACCCTCATTTAAGGCGACTTCCTGGAACCTGTCTGCACTGTGGACTATTTCTTCCTTCTTGGGAACACTTATCTCTGGTTTCCACAGTGCAATCGTTCCCTGGTTTTTCCTCTGGCCTTCCTGGCATCTCTTCTTCATGCCTTTCAATCTCATCTTGGCCAGGTGTTCCCTAGGGTCATTTCCTGTGACTTTTGGCCCCATCCATCAACCCCAGCATTTAATGCATTTTTTCTGGGAAACAACCAGGCCTTTGCATGCTAATGATTTCTGAGCTGAATCTGTAGCCCAGTTTTCTTTCAAAAGAGATACACATTTTCATTTTGTTTTAATTAATTAAATAATCAAATTATTATATCAGACATTCTCACTTATATGTGTCATAGGCAATTCAAGTTCACCACATCCAAAATGGAACATGTGATTCCCTCTCCAGACTGTCTTCTGTATTCCTCATCTCAGTGAATGACTTCACTCTCCATGCTGATACCCAAGTTAGAAAATTGACCCTCACTCCTTTTGCCATACTCTACCATTCAGCCAATTATCAATTCTATTTTTTTTCCAAACCTATCTCCAGTCCATCCTTTTATATAGCTTAAAATATTGGTATCTGAATGTGAGTCAGTTAACATTATTAAGTACATGAAATAGTGCATATTTTCTTTCAAGGAGTTTCAATTCTAGGGAAAGAGAGAAGGCAAAATGATGAGTTCAAAGATGGCATAAACAGGTCTATAAAATTTGTTAAGGGAAGATTACAAGGTACTAAATTGTGCAGAAAATAAGAAGAATGAAGATGATCAAATTTCAATAATGGTTGTTTTGTGTTACCTGGAATCATATAGAAACAGTCTGCAACAATTTATATTAATAACTGTGAAAACACAACAGGGTGCTTCAGTGGCTTTGTGGGGACACTATCCCAAAGTGCCAGCAGGTGGAGATAATACAACAAAAGATGTCAGACTAGTGGCTTGTCATCATCACCAACACACAGGAATTGCATAAGAAAAGATTAGGTGTATGGTGTCCTGGGAGTAGACCAGCAAGTGTGCTCCCGAAAAAGATGACCCTCCTTATCTTTTCTTGTTTTTGAAATGTATGATATGGTCATTGTTTTGAACTGAATAATCATGAATGTTTGTTCTTTTAATTGATCTCTTGGGAACACTTATCTCTGGTTTCCACAGTGCAATCGTTCCCTGGTTTTTCCTCTGGCCTTCCTGGCATCTCTTCTTCATGCCTTTCAATCTCATCTTGGCCAGGTGTTCCCTAGGGTCATTTCCTGTGACTTTTGGCCCCATCCATCAACCCCAGCATTTAATGCATTTTTTCTGGGAAACAACCAGGCCTTTGCATGCTAATGATTTCTGAGCTGAATCTGTAGCCCAGTTTTCTTTCAAAAGAGATACACATTTTCATTTTGTTTTAATTAATTAAATAATCAAATTATTATATCAGACATTCTCACTTATATGTGTCATAGGCAATTCAAGTTCACCACATCCAAAATGGAACATGTGATTCCCTCTCCAGACTGTCTTCTGTATTCCTCATCTCAGTGAATGACTTCACTCTCCATGCTGATACCCAAGTTAGAAAATTGACCCTCACTCCTTTTGCCATACTCTACCATTCAGCCAATTATCAATTCTATTTTTTTTCCAAACCTATCTCCAGTCCATCCTTTTATATAGCTTAAAATATTGGTATCTGAATGTGAGTCAGTTAACATTATTAAGTACATGAAATAGTGCATATTTTCTTTCAAGGAGTTTCAATTCTAGGGAAAGAGAGAAGGCAAAATGATGAGTTCAAAGATGGCATAAACAGGTCTATAAAATTTGTTAAGGGAAGATTACAAGGTACTAAATTGTGCAGAAAATAAGAAGAATGAAGATGATCAAATTTCAATAATGGTTGTTTTGTGTTACCTGGAATCATATAGAAACAGTCTGCAACAATTTATATTAATAACTGTGAAAACACAACAGGGTGCTTCAGTGGCTTTGTGGGGACACTATCCCAAAGTGCCAGCAGGTGGAGATAATACAACAAAAGATGTCAGACTAGTGGCTTGTCATCATCACCAACACACAGGAATTGCATAAGAAAAGATTAGGTGTATGGTGTCCTGGGAGTAGACCAGCAAGTGTGCTCCTGAAAAAAGATGACCCGGGGCCTCCTTATCTTTTCTTGTTTTTGAAATGTATGATATGGTCATTGTTTTGAACTGAATAATCATGAATGTTTGTTCTTTTAATTGATCTCAAGTTTTTGAAATATGGTTACACTGTTTTTTGGGGTTCTTTTAGTAAGGTTTTTAATTCTTTTTTTTTTTTTTTTTGGCCACTTCTACTGGTCTCATTTATTTCCATCTTTGTTCTTTGGCCTGTGTGGGTCTCCCATTTCAGCGGCCTTTGTCGCTGCAGAGCACAGGCTCTGGGTGCATGTGCTCCAGAGCTCCAGCTCAGTAATTGGACACATCGGTCAGGCGGCTCCGTAGCACGTGGGATCTTCCCAGGCCAGGGATCAAACCCACACCCCTTGCACTGCAAGGCGGTGTCCTTACCCACTAGACCACCAGGGAAGCCTTACACTGTTTTTATAATTAATAGTTAGCACGCAAAATTTAAAAGGTGGAAATGCAATGAGGTACCCCCCCACACACATTTCTAGGGATTAATTCAGGATTAAAATGTGATATTAAGATGTATTTATATAGGAACTATAAAATTTCTAGAAGAAACATAGGTGGTAAACTCCTTGACATTGGTCTTAGTGGTGGTTTTTAGTTTGACTTCAAAGGCAAGGGCAACAAAAGCCAAAATAAGCAAGTGGGACAATATTGAACTAAAAAGTTTCTGCATAGCTGAAAAAACCTTCAACAAAATGAAAAGGCAGTCTACTGAATGGGAGAGAATATTTACAAATTATATATCCTATAAGGAATTAAAATATATAAAGAATTCATTCAACTCAATAATAAAAAAACAAGCATTTTTATTAAAAGATGGGCAGAGGATCTGAATAGACATTTTCTAAAAGAATACATATATGTGTCCAAAAGGCACACAAAGAGATGTTCAACTTTACTAGTCACTAGGAAATGCAAATCAAAACCACAATGAGGCATCACCTCACACCTTTCAGAATGGCTATTATCAAGAACAGAAGAAATGATAAGTATTAACAAGGATGTGGAGAAAAGGAAACCTTGTGTACTGGGAATGTAAACTAATACAAGAGCTTTGGAAAACACATAACGCTTCCTGAAAAAACTAAAGATGGAACTTCCATAGGACTCAGAAATTCCATTTCTGGGTATTTATCTGAAGAAAACACAAATACTAATTTGAAAAGATATAGGGAATCCCTTCTGGAGAAGGAAATGGCAACCCACTCCAGTATTCTTGTCTGGAAAATTCCATGGACAGAGGACCCTGGCAAGGAGCCTGGCAAGCTACAGTTCATGGGGTCTCATCTATCTATCTATCTATCTATCTGTATATGTATATATACAGATAGATAGAGAGGGAGAGAGAGAGATACATCTAGAGAGAGAGATACATCTAGATAGATAGATAGATAGATAGATTGATTGATTGATTGATTGATTGATTGATTCCCTGATGACTCAGTGGTGAGGAATCTTCCTGCAATGCAGGAGACCTGGGTTCTATCTCTGGGTTGGAAAGATCCCTCTGGAGGAGGGCACTCCAGTATTCTTGCCTGGAGAATTCCATGGGCAGAGGAGCATGGCAGGCTGCAGTTCATGGGGTCGCACAGAGTTGGACATGACTGAAGTGACTAAGCAGCAGAAGCATTCATTCCCTTGTTCATTATTTACAATAGCCAAGATTCATCTGTGGATGAATGGATAAAGAAGATGTAGTATATACACACACATGATAGAATATTGCTCAGCCATAAAAGGAATGAAATGTAGCCATTTGCAAAAAATGGATAGGTCTCATGGGTATTATACTAAATGAAACGTCAGACAAAGAAAGACAAATACCATATAATTTCATTTACATATGCCATCTAGAAAACAAAATAAAGAAGACTCATAAACACAGAGAATAGAACGTTGGTCACCAGAGGGGAGGGGTGTTGGAGTGAGCAAAATGGGTAAAGAAGATAAAGGTACAAACTTCCAGTCACAAAATAAGTCATGGAATGTAATGTGTAGCATGGTGTCTATAGTCAATAATACTATATTGCATATTTTATAACTGTATAGTGACAGAGGGAAACTAGACTAATTGTGATGATCATTTTGCAGTGCATACAAATACCAAATCATTATATTGTACATCTGAAACCAATATGCCAATTATATCTCAATTAAAAGAAATGATATACTATGTGAAAAAAGATGTGCTTTTATTTGTATGTGCTCAGTTGCTCAGTCATGTCCGACTTTTTGTGACTCCATGGACAGCAGCCCACCAGGCTCCTCTGTCCATGGGATTCTCCAGGCAAGAATACTGGAGTGGGTTGCCATTTCCTCCTCCAGGGGATCTTCCCAACCCAGGGATGAAACCTACATCTCCTGCACTGCCAGGCAGATTCTTTACTAGTCAGTCACCTGGGAAGCCATTATAAACATATAGTGTTTACAAATTTGTTAGATACTTAACTCATATTTTCCAAAGAATGAAAATTTTTTCTATTACAATTACTGGAACACACATACTCAAAGCAGTTTTGTGTTGAAAATTTGCATAAAATTCAGTGAACTTTTTTTTTTTAATTCTTTTTTTATTTGATTTTTGGAAGAAACAATAGAAACAAACTTCTTTAGGAATACGTGTCCTGTGTGTCTCTGCCTATGAATAGTGCTACTACAGCGTTGCTATCAGCTAGCAATGCGTGGGGCACTCACCTGTATCCAAACTGCCTATGACAAGTTCCCATAGACATTGCCCTGCTCTGGAGTCAGTGTTGTGGCTAGATCAGTCCTTCTGGTTCTTATAACAATTGCAAGATGGACTTTAACAACAGCCACCAGAGAACTATGAGAAGAGGTTTATTACTCACAGGTACTAGAAGATACACAACACAATCTACAGCCATATAGTCACGTCAAAGAGAGAGAGGGGAGTTTGTGGACCTGGGGCTCTGCTCTTACTGGGGTATAAGGGTGGGGTGCCTAGGTTTCTGTGAGTTCATTCTTTATTGGCTAATTTAAAATCTAAGAGTGAAAATTAGATCATGGGAAGGGGAAAAATGGAGTCACTTAAGTGATCAGTCATCCAGGTTACCTGGAGTTTTCTAGAAAGGCAACTTCTTGGGTGGAGGCAACCTGGTTTCTTGGCTAGTTGTTTGACTAGTATCTGACATATGGCTGGCAGTGTTTGTTCCAGAGGGATGTCTTTGAAATGGACGCCTTGATAATTAAAGCTTCATGTCAGGCATTTACACTACTCGGTATTTGTTCAAGAGGAATTTTTTTGGTCTGTTTAGTTTTATTTTGTTACTTGTTTCTTTATCTAAATAGTTCTCATACAGTTTAGTATTAGGTAGACATAGCTTCTATTTGCCATGAAGTAATGGGACCGGATGCCATGATCTTAGTTTTTTGAATGTTGAGTTTTACGCCAGCTTTTTCATTCTCCTCTTTCACCATCATCAAGACACTCTTTAGTTCATCTTTGCTTTCTGTCATTAATGTGACATCGTCTGCATATCTGAGACTGTTATTTCTCCCAGCAATCTTGATTCCAGCTTGCGCTTCATCCAGACTGGCATTTCACATGCTATACTCTGCATGTAAGTTAAATAAGCAGGATGACAACATACAGCCTTAATGTAGTCCTTGCTTGATTTGTAACCATGTCTGTTAGTTTCATCTTGATTTTTGGAAGAAAAAATAAGAACAAACTTCTTTAGGAATACGTATCCTGTGTGTCTCTGCCTATGAATAGTGCTACTACAGCGTTGCTATCAGCTAGCAATGCGTGGGGCACTCACCTGTATCCAAACTGCCTATGACAAGTTCCCCTAGACATTGCCCTGCTCTGGAGTCAGTGTTGTGGCTAGATCAGTCCTTCTGGTTCTTATAACAATTGCAAGATGGACTTTAACAACAGCCACCAGAGAACTATGAGAAGAGGTTTATTACTCACAGGTACTAGAAGATACACAACACAATCTACAGCCATATAGTCACGTCAAAGAGAGAGAGGGGAGTTTGTGGACCTGGGGCTCTGCTCTTACTGGGGTATAAGGGTGGGGTGCCTAGGTTTCTGTGAGTTCATTCTTTATTGGCTAATTTAAAATCTAAGAGTGAAAATTAGATCATGGGAAGGGAAAAGTGGAGTCACTTAAGTGATCAGTCATCCAGGTTACCTGGAGTTTTCTAGAAAGGCAACTTCTTGGGTGGAGGCAACCTGGTTTCTTGGCTAGTTGTTTGACTAGTATCTGACATATGGCTGGCAGTGTTTGTTCCAGAGGGATGTCTTTGAAATGGACGCCTTGATAATTAAAGCTTCATGTCAGGCATTTACACTACTCGGTATTTGTTCAAGAGGAATTTTTTTGGTCTGTTTAGTTTTATTTTGTTACTTGTTTCTTTATCTAAATAGTTCTCATACAGTTTAGTATTAGGTAGACATAGCTTCTATTTGCCATGAAGTAATGGGACCGGATGCCATGATCTTAGTTTTTTGAATGTTGAGTTTTACGCCAGCTTTTTCATTCTCCTCTTTCACCATCATCAAGACACTCTTTAGTTCATCTTTGCTTTCTGTCATTAATGTGACATCGTCTGCATATCTGAGACTGTTATTTCTCCCAGCAATCTTGATTCCAGCTTGCGCTTCATCCAGACTGGCATTTCACATGCTATACTCTGCATGTAAGTTAAATAAGCAGGATGACAACATACAGCCTTAATGTAGTCCTTGCTTGATTTGTAACCAGTCTGTTGTTCCTTGTCTGGTTCTAATTGTTGCTTCTTTTCCAGGTTTCTCAGGTCACAGGTAAGGTAGTCTGGTATTCCCATCTCTTTCAGAATTTTCTACCGTTTGTTGTGATCCACACAGTCAAAGGCTTTAGCATAGTCACTGAAGCAGAAGTAGAATTTTTTGAATTCCTTTTTTTTTTTCTATGATCAGACAAATGCTGCCAATTTGGTCTCTGCTTCCTCTGCCTTTTCCAAATCCAGCTTCAAAAAAAAAAAGAGAAAAGTCTTAATGACTCGAATAACCATGATGGTGTGATACACATCTAGACCCAGACATCGTGGAGAGTGAAGGGAAGTGGGCCTTAGGAAGCATTACTACAAACAAAGCTTGTAGAGGTGGTGGAATTCCAGCTGAGATATTTCAAATCCTAAAAGATGATGCTTTTAAAGTGCTGCATTCAATAGGCCAGCAAATTTGGAAAACTCAAAAGTGACCACAGGACTGCAAAATGTCATTTGTTTTTTAAATGTCAGTTTTAATTCCAGTCTGTAAGAAGGGAAATGCCAAAGAATGTTTCAATTACCATTGCTAACCTTACCTCCGGACAAGGTCTGTCATAGCATGTGTGCACACGCACGTACATGCGGTTGTGTCTGACTCTTTGCCACCTCATAGACTGTAGCTTGTTAGGCTCCTCTTTCCATGGGATTTTTCAGGCAAGAATACTGGAGTGGGTTGCCATTTCCTACTCAAAATTAATGTGGTGTCTAACTTCAAAAGCTCTCTGACCACTGTGAAAGTAAAATAAAAGTGGCATTCATATTATTAAGAAACCTTTATAAAATGGAACCAGGAAGTGGAAGTGTGACTTACACACATCTCAGGTCAAAGTCTGAAATTTGACTACTGATCTTCTTAATGCTGGCATTTAGAACCTCTGCCCAGTGTTTCATAAACTTAAGATACTTGTTGGACCTTTGTCCTGAAATAACTCATAACAACTTATCTATTGATTAAATCTTACCTTAAACAACCTATAATAGCCTGAGGACATATATTTCTTTCCTGCGTCAGAGTCAATCATAATCTTGACCAGACAGCTTTAACAACCTTAAGATTTTTGTCATTATAAGCCCTTGACTCCTTCTCCTTCCCAGAATACTTTTCTAGTTTTACCCAAATATACCTCTTTGGAAATGCAGTTCTTAATACTCCAAAAAAACTCTTTGTTCCCTGCAGACTTACAAGATTGCAGTAACTGATTACTGTTCAGCACCATAAACAGGATATGAAATGTCATGTTCCATGCATTGGAAGGAAAAAAAAGAGAATGTGCACCTTGCAAACATTTTTAGCTCAAGTGGGAGCACAGACTAATATCTGAACCAGCTGTTAGCTCAGCTCTGCTTGAGCAAACGCAGCAATTATGTGGAACTGGGGTAATGAAGCTACTTCCAGCCAACTGGTGGACACTGTGTTACATCTAGTTGTTAAAGAAAATGGAATTATCCTACCAAAGCACATTCAAGTTAGAACATGGCTTTGTTTTCACTCAATTAATGAATTATTTTGATCTTTTAGTCTTCTGTGATTTTTTTTTTAGCTTCCTGTGATCTTAATTATGAGCTACTGTCTCCTTTACAAGACAGTCCTGGAAGTTGCACATACGAGGGACAGAATGTTTTCATGTTTGAAATCTCTATGAAAACATCTAAAACCCAAGAAATCATGTTTAGCTGACTTCCACTGTCAATGGTTGAAAACAGTCATCTTCAACCCTATCATTTTACCATTTACATTTCACTTGTCAGCATCTGACAGTGAGCATTTTCTTCTTGAACCAGAAGGATAAAAAACAAAATATCTTTTAAGACTAAATTGCCCCTGGAATTCAGTATCATTGCCATTATAATGTCTGGTTTCTGTTTCTCACCTGAAGAAGATAACTCTCTGGTATATTCTTCCTACTTAACAGAAATATTGGCACCTCTGCTGTGTAGATGAAGCAATTCCCTAAAGAATTCAGGCAAGAAAGTTCTTCTGTTTGATTTCATCAGATGAATGCTTTGGGCTATGGATTTTAAGGGTATTACCACAAAACCATTTTCTAAACCACCCTATGTTTTGTTTAAATGTGCTTTAAATGTTATATTCCATGGAAGCTTAAGATCTCTTGAGGGAAGAGAACAATCAAAGCAGTCTAATTCTATACCATTTGATCAACAGATTAATTACTTGCATTTAAAATTCTCAATAATTGAAGGGAAAGGAAAGCTTGCAGCCATTTAGAAGTCAGCTGCCAGGGAAACCACAGATGGGGAATTTTCAGAGTGTCAAGAGGTTTCATGAGTAGAAACAGCTGCAATGCCTTTTTAATAAAAGAGCCGAATAATACCAGAAGAGTCTCCCTCCATGCAATGTGAGATATTATTCCAAATTTCTCAGATGTAATCCATTGTTTGAATATTTGTGCAGATATTAAATGAATGGAACATTCGAACTAACAACGTGAATGTTAACAGTAATTTCTAATACTTATTACAAATTTTAGGTGCTATTGTAAGCTTCTGTGCTCTCGCTCTTTCTTCCTCCCTCCCTCTTTCCTTCTGTGCCTCCCTCCCTCCCTCTCCCCCTGTTCTCCTCTCCCTCTCTCTGTGTGCTTACTTAATTTCCACAACACTCCTATAAAGCAGTTACTAGCATTACATCAATTTCTTTTCCTTTTCAATTTAAAGTATAATATACATAAAGAAAAATGAGTTTATGGAACCTCCATGGCAGTCCAGTGGTTAAAACTTTGCCTTCAAATGCAATTAATGGCAGGTTCCACTGTCAATGGTTGAAAACAGTCATCTTCAACCCTATCATTTTACCATTTACATTTCACTTGTCAGCATCTGACAGTGAGCATTTTCTTCTTGAACCAGAAGGATAAAAAACAAAATATCTTTTAAGACTAAATTGCCCCTGGAATTCAGTATCATTGCCATTATAATGTCTGGTTTCTGTTTCTCACCTGAAGAAGATAACTCTCTGGTATATTCTTCCTACTTAACAGAAATATTGGCACCTCTGCTGTGTAGATGAAGCAATTCCCTAAAGAATTCAGGCAAGAAAGTTCTTCTGTTTGATTTCATCAGATGAATGCTTTGGGCTATGGATTTTAAGGGTATTACCACAAAACCATTTTCTAAACCACCCTATGTTTTGTTTAAATGTGCTTTAAATGTTATATTCCATGGAAGCTTAAGATCTCTTGAGGGAAGAGAACAATCAAAGCAGTCTAATTCTATACCATTTGATCAACAGATTAATTACTTGCATTTAAAATTCTCAATAATTAAAGGGGAAAGGAAAGCTTGCAGCCATTTAGAAGTCAGCTGCCAGGGAAACCACAGATGGGGAATTTTCAGAGTGTCAAGAGGTTTCATGAGTAGAAACAGCTGCAATGCCTTTTTAATAAAAGAGCCGAATAATACCAGAAGAGTCCCCCTCCATGCAATGTGAGATATTATTCCAAATTTCTCAGATGTAATCCATTGTTTGAATATTTGTGCAGATATTAAATGAATGGAACATTCGAACTAACAACGTGAATGTTAACAGTAATTTCTAATACTTATTACAAATTTTAGGTGCTATTGTAAGCTTCTGTGCTCTCGCTCTTTCTTCCTCCCTCCCTCTTTCCTTCTGTGCCTCCCTCCCTCCCTCTCCCCCTGTTCTCCTCTCCCTCTCTCTGTGTGCTTACTTAATTTCCACAACACTCCTATAAAGCAGTTACTAGCATTACATCAATTTCTTTTCCTTTTCAATTTAAAGTATAATATACATAAAGAAAAATGAGTTTATGGAACCTCCATGGCAGTCCAGTGGTTAAAACTTTGCCTTCAAATGCAATTAATGGGGGGTTTGACCCCTGGTTGGGAAGCTAATATCCCACATGCCTGTGGCCAAAAAAGATCAAAGCATAATCCAGGAGCAACACTGTAACAATTTCAACGTAGACTTTTATAAAGGTCATATCAAAAATAGGGCTTCCCAGGTGGTCCATTAGGGGCGCAGGTTTGATCCCTGGCCTGGGAGGGTCCCACGTGCCATGGAGTGGCTGGACCGATGTGTCCAACTACCCAGCTCGAGCTCTGGAGTGCATGCGCCCAGAGCCGGTGCTCTGCGACGAGAGAGACCACTGTGATGGGAGGTCCACACAGGCCAAAAATAATAATAATAATGATGATGTTTTAAAAAGTTAGACAGATGTGGGCAAGATCCAGAACAGTCCATCATTCCTTATTCCCTCTCTTAATTTTTTTTTCCTGAACCATCTCCAGACACAGTCACTGTCCTGATTTATCTCATTTTTTTTTTTTGTCCTGATTTCTATCACCATTCTTTAATTAACCCTGTTCTAGAACTACTTACAAATGGGATAATGACATGTGTTCTTTTGTGTCTGACTTCTTTTGCTCAGAATAATAGTTTTGAGATTCACCCATTTAGTAACATATATAAATAGTAATGGAGAAGGAAATGGCAACCCACTCCAATATTCCTGCCTGAAGAATCCCTTGGACAGAGGAGCCTGATGGTCTCTAGTCCATGGGGTTGTAAAGAGTCAGACATGACTACAGTGACTTAGCATAAATAGTGAATTGTATAAATATACCACACTTTGCTTTCCCATTTATTATTGATAGACATTTATGTTATTTCCAGTTTTGAGCTACTGTGAATAAAACTGCTGTCAATATTCTTGTACAGACCTTTTTGTGAACATATGATTTTAGTTACCTTGCACTGAGATTAGAATATTTGGGCCATAGGTTAGGTGTTTTTTTTTTGTTTTTTTTTTAAACCTTTATTTTACTTTTAACTTTTACAGAGCTTTGTTGTTCACAGACATGCGTGTTCTCAGATTAGTCACATGTATATCCCCCCCTTCCCTCCCCTCCCGACCATCACACAGCACCCCTGAAGGATCCCCTTTTCTCACAGAGCAATGACTATAGCTATTTTCTTCACTTATGATAGTACAAGCCTTCATGCTACTTCCTTTACGCCTCTCACCCTCTGTTCCTTCCCCACAATGTCCATATGTCCACTGTCCATGTCTGTCTTTCTGTCACTTCACTGCATGCGCCATCATCACCATCCTACTAGATTCCATATATATGTGTTAATATACTGTATTTGTCCTTCTCTTTCTGACTGACTTCACTTTTGATGATACGTTCTAGATCCAGCCAAGGTTAGGTGTTTGTTTCATTTTATAGGAACTACCATATATTCTCCCAAAGTGATTGTATCATTTAACATTCTCAGAAACATTGTATTTTGCAGTTGTCCCATACCCTCATCAATACTTGATATTGTTATGCTTTTTAAATTTATCCATGCTTATTAGGTATGCAGTAATATCACATTTTGTTTAATTTTGATTCCCTGATAAATAATGATATGGGGCATATTTTCATTTGTTTATTGGCCATTGGGATTCTTCCGTTGTGAAATGGCTGTTATTTGCCTATTGATAGTTGAGGCTGTTTGTATTATTACTGTTGAATGGTGGGATTACATTATATTGTGGATACAAGCCCTTGGTCAATGATATGTGTTATTAGTTATATACGATGTCAATAATTTCTTCCCGTGTGTGATTTAGCTATTTACTATCTTAATGGAGGATTTTAATGAGTAAAAGTTTGTATTTTGATGATGCCTAACTTGTCTTTTTTTATTTTTTTCCTTTCAGGGTGAATGTTTGTGGTGTGTTCTATATAAGAAAACTTTCCCTACACCAAGGTAAGGAAGATAGATATTCTCCTATGTTTTATTTTAAATACTTTAAAGATTTAGCTTTTATGTTTTGGTTTATGATTCATCTTGACTTTTCTTTTTAAATATGCTGCCAGGTAGGCGTCAAAGTTGGTTTAATTTTTATATAGACATTCAGTGATTCAATTGTCATTTAGTCAAAAAAAAAAGAAATCAACTTTCTTCCATTGCTTTCATGCTTTGTTCTAATTTAGGTGTGGTATAGGTCTATTTCAAGATTTCCTATTCTGTTCCATTGATCTGTCAATCCATGTTGACATTTTTCTTTTAGGATTTTTTTTTTTTTTTTTAAGATTTATTTAGGGCTTCCCCTGGTGGTCCAGTGGGTAAGGACACCGCCTTACAGTGCAAGGGGCGTCGGTTCGAGCCCTGGCGTGGGAAGATCCCACATGCTGCGGAGCGGCTGGACTGATGTGTCCAATTACCGAGCCGGAGCTCTGGAGTGCATGCGTCCAGAACCGGCGCTCTGCAATGACAGACGCCACCGGGATGGGAGGCCCACAGGAGCCAAAGAACAAAGACGGATGAAAATAGAGAAACGAAAGACCAATAGAAGTGGCCCGCCTGCTCCCCTCCCTCCCCAACCAGACCCCCACCCAAAAATAAATAAATAAATAAATCTTTAAAAAAAAAAAAAAGATTTATTTATTTATTTATGGGGCGGTGGGGTGGGGAGGGAAGGGAGCGGGTGGGCCACTTCTATTGGTCTTTCATTTGTCTATTTTCATCCGTCTTTGTTCTTTGGCCTGTGTGGGCCTCCCACCGCAGTGGCCTCTGTTGTCGCAGAGCCCCGGCTCTGGGCGCATGCGCCCCAGAGCTCCGGCTCGGTAATTGGACACGTCGGTCCAGCCGCTCCACGGCACGTGGGATCTTCCCAGGCCAGGGATGGAACTGGGGCCCCTTGCACTCTGCAAGGCGGTGTCCTTACCCACTGGACCACCAGGGAAGCCCCTCTTTTAGGATTTTAACAACATAGTTTCAATGTCTTCTGGCTTGCATAATTTGTGATGAAAAGTACAGATCATTCTCATTGTTCATAATATATACATATATACAATCTTCACAATCCTTTTTTCTAGTTTTTTTAAAAAGATCTTCCCCTTTATCTCTGAATTTTAGCAATTTTATGCTAAAATTGCAAGGTAACTATAATGTGCCTGGGTATGGTTTTCCTTATGTTTAACCTTAGCTCTTGGAATTTGTTAAGTATCTTGAAAGTGGGTAAAAATGAAGACATTTTAATATTAACATATTTTAATAGCAGTTTATAAGTCAGACATATTTTAATAGCAGTTGTAAAGTTCTTCTATACTAATTTCAGTATATATCTCATCTCTGGATCTCTATTAATTATTTATCCCTCTGGTTTTAGATTATATATCCTTGATTTTTGTTGTGTGCCAAACATTTTGAATGATACAATTTTGGGAGATTGAATCTGTCTTACTTTACATTATGATGGGATTTATTCTGTTGTGTAGTTAATACATAGATAGATCAAATTGATGCTTTTGAAACTTTGTAAGAGCATCTATAATATTCCTTACTATAAGACAAAAGATAAGCCCTACTCCTAAGATATGGCTTTTGTGTGATATCAGTGGAATTTTCAGGGTTTTCAATGAAGTGTCTACACTAACTCCAATCCCAGTGACTCCCAGCACAGTGTAATATCTGGAATCAATATTCAGCTAACAGTTCCCCTGTAGCTTCTTCATTTTTCCCAGATCTTCCTCTAATCTTACACATCTGAATATTCAGTCAAATATTCTAGGAGATTCACATACAGATTTATATATTTTATTGTGTAAATAGCCCCTTCTAACCTTCTGCCCTACAAATTTCACTCACCTCAGCACTCACAAATCCTGTCTGTTTCTTTTGTAAAATTAAACTTGTTGGTCTCTGTTGAGTTCCCCTTATGAGTACCACACTTTGGAAAATTTCCCCAAGCAGAAAGCTGTGTTTTCCTCTGCTCAAGGACCACAGCTTCTTACTGTCTGTCCAGTACCCCTAAACAAATGCTTCATTCATGTTTCCAGTATTACAGTTCTTTATTACAATAGAATTTCTCTAATACCATTTTAGGTCATATTGGAAATCAGAAATCATTTGTTTTTTTCAACTTCATTTCCTAGGGATGAACCAGTGCCTTGCACTGTAAGGCAGACTCTTTACCCACTGGATCACCAGGAAGCCCCAAAAGTCCTTTTATTTCATATTTTATGCTAAAATTGCAAGGTAACTATAATGTGCCTGGGTATGGTTTTCCTTATGTTTAACCTTAGCTCTTGGAATTTGTTAAGTATCTTGAAAGTGGGTAAAAATGAAGACATTTTAATATTAACATATTTTAATAGCAGTTTATAAGTCAGACATATTTTAATAGCAGTTGTAAAGTTCTTCTATACTAATTTCAGTATATATCTCATCTCTGGATCTCTATTAATTATTTATCCCTCTGGTTTTAGATTATATATCCTTGATTTTTGTTGTGTGCCAAACATTTTGAATGATACAATTTTGGGAGATTGAATCTGTCTTACTTTACATTATGATGGGATTTATTCTGTTGTGTAGTTAATACATAGATAGATCAAATTGATGCTTTTGAAACTTTGTAAGAGCATCTATAATATTCCTTACTATAAGACAAAAGATAAGCCCTACTCCTAAGATATGGCTTTTGTGTGATATCAGTGGAATTTTCAGGGTTTTCAATGAAGTGTCTACACTAACTCCAATCCCAGTGACTCCCAGCACAGTGTAATATCTGGAATCAATATTCAGCTAACAGTTCCCCTGTAGCTTCTTCATTTTTCCCAGATCTTCCTCTAATCTTACACATCTGAATATTCAGTCAAATATTCTAGGAGATTCACATACAGATTTATATATTTTATTGTGTAAATAGCCCCTTCTAACCTTCTGCCCTACAAATTTCACTCACCTCAGCACTCACAAATCCTGTCTGTTTCTTTTGTAAAATTAAACTTGTTGGTCTCTGTTGAGTTCCCCTTATGAGTACCACACTTTGGAAAATTTCCCCAAGCAGAAAGCTGTGTTTTCCTCTGCTCAAGGACCACAGCTTCTTACTGTCTGTCCAGTACCCCTAAACAAATGCTTCATTCATGTTTCCAGTATTACAGTTCTTTATTACAATAGAATTTCTCTAATACCATTTTAGGTCATATTGGAAATCAGAAATCATTTGTTTTTTTCAACTTCATTTCCTGGGCCAGGGATGAACCAGTGCCCCTTGCACTGTAAGGCAGACTCTTTACCCACTGGATCACCAGGGAAGCCCCCAAAAGTCCTTTTATTTCATATTTTAAAGTTGCATAAACTGAGACAAAAAGAGGTTAAATAATTTGTCAAATATCCCATGGATGGGCAAAACTGGATGTAATTCATTTTGGCTTCAGAGTGTGTGGTCTAATGGAGAGTATGGCAATAATGTTGGGGGATTTTTTTTTCATGACCTCAATTTCTTGAGTTTAAAAATTAAAAAAAATAGTATAACATGATAGGACATGAGTAAGTGACTAAGAAATAGAATATGGTGTTATATAATCGTGGTGACAGCAAGCAATAATTTATTTTATTCTTTTCCCCAGCCAAAAAGTATTAAAAAGCTACAGTACACAGTCTTTTTCTTACTGTAACTTTTGGATTACTCAGTCTATGTACCTTACTATGCATATTAAATATTGGAGCTACTCAGATGATAAACCAGACATGCTAGGAGAAGCTGCATCAACCCAATCATTTGTATCCTTAATGTCATTTCTAGTTTACCAGTCTAGAAATAAACCAGAGTGAAGACAACTGTAGGCAGACTCATGTTGTCAGCTTCATCAGTCTTTTATCCTGGACCAGTCCTTTTTGTTTTTTTTCTAATACATTTAGGCTCTAATTTGCATTATCAAATCCTTTTGTAATCACTTTCTCCATAAACTTCAAATTAATTAGAATTATAGAACTTAAGCAGTCTTAGAGCTACTTTCCACAATACTACCAGGCTCATAATTCCTAGCTGTACTTCTCACAGTAACATTTATGTTCCTCTTAACAAAATACCACAGATAAAATAGGACAAAGTTTCCCTACAAAGGGAAATAAAAATTTTTGCTTCAACATTATGCTTTTAGATTCTGTGAACTCAGACTTTTATTGTGAAGTTGAACATCCTCTCCTTGATTTATAGATCAATATATATTTGAAGGAAATAATGTGTGTGCCAAAGACTACCCTCAGAAAGCAGAAAAATACTTCCCCTTAGTCATCAAGATAGCCAAGGATGACATACATTATGTGAATTCTTCCTCATTCATGTGTGTGTGGATGCTAAGTCACTTCAGTTGTGTCTTACCCTGTGCAACACCCAGACTAGGGGTGGACTGCCTTGTTAAGGCAGACTCTTTACCCACTGGATCACCAGAAGCCCAAAAGTCCTTTTATTTCATATTTTAAAGTTGCATAAACTGAGACAAAAAGAGGTTAAATAATTTGTCAAATATCCCATGGATGGGCAAAACTGGATGTAATTCATTTTGGCTTCAGAGTGTGTGGTCTAATGGAGAGTATGGCAATAATGTTGGGGGATTTTTTTTTCATGACCTCAATTTCTTGAGTTTAAAAATTAAAAAAAATAGTATAACATGATAGGACATGAGTAAGTGACTAAGAAATAGAATATGGTGTTATATAATCGTGGTGACAGCAAGCAATAATTTATTTTATTCTTTTCCCCAGCCAAAAAGTATTAAAAAGCTACAGTACACAGTCTTTTTCTTACTGTAACTTTTGGATTACTCAGTCTATGTACCTTACTATGCATATTAAATATTGGAGCTACTCAGATGATAAACCAGACATGCTAGGAGAAGCTGCATCAACCCAATCATTTGTATCCTTAATGTCATTTCTAGTTTACCAGTCTAGAAATAAACCAGAGTGAAGACAACTGTAGGCAGACTCATGTTGTCAGCTTCATCAGTCTTTTATCCTGGACCAGTCCTTTTTGTTTTTTTTCTAATACATTTAGGCTCTAATTTGCATTATCAAATCCTTTTGTAATCACTTTCTCCATAAACTTCAAATTAATTAGAATTATAGAACTTAAGCAGTCTTAGAGCTACTTTCCACAATACTACCAGGCTCATAATTCCTAGCTGTACTTCTCACAGTAACATTTATGTTCCTCTTAACAAAATACCACAGATAAAATAGGACAAAGTTTCCTACAAAGGAAAAAAAAATTTTTTGCTTCAACATTATGCTTTTAGATTCTGTGAACTCAGACTTTTATTGTGAAGTTGAACATCCTCTCCTTGATTTATAGATCAATATATATTTGAAGGAAATAATGTGTGTGCCAAAGACTACCCTCAGAAAGCAGAAAAATACTTCCCCTTAGTCATCAAGATAGCCAAGGATGACATACATTATGTGAATTCTTCCTCATTCATGTGTGTGTGGATGCTAAGTCACTTCAGTTGTGTCTTACCCTGTGCAACACCCAGACTAGGGGTGGACTGTAACCCACCACCAGGTTCCTCTGTCCGTGGAGATTCTCCAGGGAAGAACAGTGAAATGGGTTGCCATGCCTTCCACCAGGGGATCTTCCCAACCCAGATATCAAACTGGAGTCTCTGTCTCCTGCACTGGCAGGCAGGTGCTTTACCACTAGTGCCATCTGTGAAGCCCCTGCTCTTCCTCAAGGGAAATCAAATAAACAACCTTGGTAAAATCCCCTACTATGAACATACATTATCCTAGATTTATGGAAATAATCATACAAAGATTATGATTATAAACTCACAAAGGACAAAATCTTGTTATTTCCAACAGCATTTGTGAAATATTTCTTGGAGATATGAGATTGTGCTCATTTCATTCATTAGCCCTTATGAAAGGAGGCAGTATGTAATGCTTTGAAGCTCAATACAGTGAGAAGCCTTAGTCAAGGGTATAAACCTAACTGGAAATGGACTCATTCTTCAGGTACGAGGAACTGAAGCATTATGTATGATTAAATATAAGAGGCATGTAGAGGTGTCTGCCTCGCCATTGCCTTCCTCTCTGAGAGCTACCTGGTACTCATTGAACTGGGAGTGTGCATCAGACACTAAGTATCCAATCCTCTAACCTGCTAGTAATCAACCACATTCTCTATAAATATTTTAAACTAAGAAGTGATATGGCAAAATAAAACGTGCAATTAAGCTCAATAGACATAGAGGCTGGCATAAGGCAGTCATTTTTAGCTCTCTGCAGGCTGCCAACTAAGCAGAGAAAGGAGATCTGTAGTAGGGAGAAGCGTAAAGGAGGAGTAAGCACTTAGCACAAGCAGAAGCAAAAGACCAAGCTCCATAACAGATGAAAAAAGCCATGATTTCTTCCCAATTTCTGGGTTCACAAGCCTACGAGCATTTCAGTTTTTAGACTCTCGAGGTTGCCTCTTCAATCCTTAATATTAATTTATGTTAATTGGAACTAACTTGAATAGCTTCCTTGCAATGAATATTCCCTGACTATGATGCTCAACCACCTAGGATCATCTTTTTTAAAAATTTCAGAACAAAGTGGCCAATGTTTTAAAAGTTTCTTTGGAAATAATTATCCTCAGAGCCAAAGAGGTGGCCTGTCCACCTACCCAAGTAAGCACTGTGATCCCTTCCAAAATAAATGAGTTAATATAATTAACTATGTACAAAAAATAAGCAATATTTTGCCTTACTTCGCTGATTAAGAAATCAGGGCCAAGAGACTGACAATACAAGCAGCTACTGGTGCTTGAGAATCAGCATAATAAAATCAGACTCAATAAAGTAAAATGGAGATGGAGCCTGCTATTGTTTTTCTCTTTTTTTTTTAGATAAGAGATGGGTTTATTCAGATTCAGAGACAACACACTTCACAGACAGAGTGTGGGCCATCGCAGAGCGAATCCAGTGGCCCCCAAAACATGACGTTCTTAGCTTTTGTAAACTGGGTAATTCCATATGCTAATGAGTGGGAGGATTGTTCCAGCTCTTTTAGGGAAGGGGTGGAACTGTCATGGTGCCTCTGGCTGTGGCATTTAGCTTGCTGACTGAGGATCAAGGTCTGGTCTGCCATCTTGGACCCATTTGATTCTAACGGGTTAATGCTGTGTCCTTGGGCTGTCATTCTTTTCAAAAATTGTGCCCTGCCCCTTTCGCTCCTAACCCTTACATTCCGCCTTCAAGAGATTTTGCTCTCATATTCTTATGGGTGGCAAAAGGGAGAAGGTCCGTCTTCTGTAATTGCTTCAAGGCTGAGCATGGGCGTTGACCCTGCCTATCAGGGAGTAAAAATCTCTTGAGTACCTGATCTAAGGGCCCCAGGGGCAGGCAGCCCCTAGTTTTAGTCCATATGGGCTAAAATTCTTGCATAGCATCATCTTGATGTAGAACGGTTGTTTGTAATTGATTCCTTATCCTTTTTATGGATCTTGTTGACGATTAGGCATGTTCTGTACCAGGACCAGGACATAAATATATCTATAAATGACAAAAGACTTAAATGCATGATCTAACCCAACCCAACTGAATCATGATCATGAATAACTCTTTACGCATTAAGGGTGGTTCCCTTTCTCTTCCAGAGAGAGAGTGACCCCTTTATTAACTTAGTTAATAGATCTCTCACCATTAAAGGGAAAGGACAATCAGGCACAAACAGAAACAAATGGAAAAACAGCTGTCCACTAGCATTGCACAAAACAGGCTCCAGGAAAATGTGTCCCTGTTTCTTTCCTGACAACCCCATTACATACTCCTTATGACTGCTAAGGTTTCCAATCCTTTGGGTTAAGACTGAGAAGGTTGCAACAGTGTCTACAAGAACTTCTATCAAACAGCCAGCCACATCAATGACTACCAGGGGTTGAAGCAGAACCACTTTTGGCCTTGAGCCCCGTTGGTCTTCTGACTGCAAAGCCATCAATGGCTGAGAGGCCCCCGTCACTCTCTGGCATCTGGGGCATTCCCTTTGCCAATGTCCTGGCTGTCTGCAAAAGACACATAGATAGCAGTCCTTCTTCCAGTGCCCCTTTTGTCCACATAGGGTACACCGGCCTTGCATGGGCACCCATGGGCCTTGTGGTCTGCCGGGACCAGATTGGCCCAGAAATGGCAGCCTCCTAGTTGGTGGTTTTTGAGCAGACAAAGCCATTGTAATCATTTGGGTCTTTTGCATATTTCTCTGGGTGCACTCAGCCTTTTCAGCCATATCCCTATTATTAGAAACCGAATAAGTCAACTGGAGCGAATCCATTCATTGGGGTCTGAGGACCAGCACTTGCTTTCTGAATTTTGTACCTGATGTCTGGGGCAGATTGAACTATGAAATGCATAGCCAAAACGGCCTGTCCCTCTGGGGCAGAGGGATCCACGTTTGTTTATTTCCTAAAAGCCTCCACTAATCTACCTTGGAAGCCTGCAGGATTTGCATCCTGTGCCTGTTGGACCTCTTTCACCTTTTCATAATTAACAGGTTTTACTCTAAGTTTTTTCATATCTTATATAAAACAGTTAATCATGCGATCCCATCTATCTGTATCGGTAGAGTTCAGCTGGTAATTCCATTTCAGGTGTGCCTCAGGAACAGCCTCATTCCCCACCCAGTGCACTGCATGATCCTGTCACGCTTGGGCTGCCAGTTGATCGGCATGACCACTGGCCGCTAGTATTGCACCCAGTATGAAGCAAGGAATCACATATTTGCTTTTCATTCTGTCAGGGCAAGAGCTACATTAAAATAGAAATAGTTCGTTTCTTTTGCCTTCTATTCCTGTTGTGACATGTATATAATCTTCACTAACCAGGTTTTCTATGTTTACTCAAGTGATTTCATTAGGTTTAAATACTGTCAAGTGTTGATGTACCCAAACAGAATTTTAAATAATTTATTTCCTTTACTTTATTGCATTTTCAAGGATTAGGAACAATCAGTGTAACTGCCTATTTACACTAACAAGACCTCTCCAGAGATTACCACTTCAACTGGTTCTAAATCTAATAATACTTACTGTTTGCCCAGCATTTTAAAATTTTCCAGGCACTATCTCATGTGGGATCTCCTTTTGTTCTCTGTAGGAAAGGAAGATGGAATTATTCCTATTTTGCAGAAGAGGTAATGAAAGCCAGGAAAATCCTGTGTACTAGTTGTCTCTGGGCTACAGTAACAAAGTAGCACAACTTCCATAGTGTAAACAATGCAAATTTATTATTTTACATTTCTTTGGGTCAGAAGTCCCACGTGGTCCCACCACCCTAAAATTAAGGTGGTGCCAGAGCTGCATTCCTTTCTGGAGAGTCAAAGGCAAGTAACTGTGTTTTAAATTCTAGGATTGTGCTCTTCAACTCTCCTACTAGGACTTTTCTAGTCGTCTCTTTTTCAACCCCAGATACCTCTGACACCACCATGCTTATGACACAAGTGGTAGGGCTGCTTGTATTACAGCTCAAATCTGCTCCAGTCTTTTCTTGTTTTTGACACACTCAAAATGAGCAGACATTCATTTCACTCCTACAGTGGTTATAGCAATATTCTCAAGTGCTACCCTAACACCAAAGAGGACTGTGAAACATTTTGCTTTTCTCTTAATGGTAGGAGGCACAGGATGCAAATCCTGTCCTTTACTTCTGAGAGGATATCTTAGGCTATTTCAGCCTGCATGCTGCACGCTCAGTCGTTTCAGCTGTGTCTGACTTTTTGTGAATCTATGGGTTGTGGCCAGCTAGGCCCCACTGTCCACGGGATTTTCCAGGCAAGAATAATGGAGTGGGTTGCCATGCCCTCCTCCAGGGATCTTTCTGACCCAGGTATTGAACCAGCATTTCCTGTGGCTCCTGCATTGCAGATGGATTCCTTGCTTCTGAGTCACCAGAGAAGCCCATATTGGACCCCTAGTATCTACACCACTGTGGCAGACCCCTGAATATTTGTAGCATTTAACTCTTCCTCTCTGGCAAAAATATGTTTTACATAGGCATCTTGAGACCTTAGAGCTTGTTGATTACCAGGTCTGTTTAATGTACTGTTATCAATATATTGAAGGAAAGTAGTATCCCATAGTATGTCCAACTTTCCCAGTTCCCCTCAGATTACACTGTCCAGAGGATGGAAGAGTTCACATTCACCAGAAAACAAACTGCAGTGTGCACCACTGGCTGTTCAGTGTGAAGATGAATCGCCTCTTATTTTTTCTGCTAGGTATGGAAAGAATGCGTCCTCAATATCAGTAGCTACAAACCATGTACTTCAACTGGGGCTATGACTTGGTACAACGTGTAATAATACACTGGCAGGTGTCAGGATTCAGTTTCTGCAAGTGTCAGACCAATGATTTAAATGGAGATAAAATTGTAACCACCATCCTTGCATCCTTTAAGTCTTTGGGTATGGTCAAGCTCTGTTTTTAAATTCTAGGATTGTGCTCTTCAACTCTCCTACTAGGACTTTTCTAGTCGTCTCTTTCAACCCCAGATACCTCTGACACCACCATGCTTATGACACAAGTGGTAGGGCTGCTTGTATTACAGCTCAAATCTGCTCCAGTCTTTTCTTGTTTTTGACACACTCAAAATGAGCAGACATTCATTTCACTCCTACAGTGGTTATAGCAATATTCTCAAGTGCTACCCTAACACCAAAGAGGACTGTGAAACATTTTGCTTTTCTCTTAATGGTAGGAGGCACAGGATGCAAATCCTGTCCTTTACTTCTGAGAGGATATCTTAGGCTATTTCAGCCTGCATGCTGCACGCTCAGTCGTTTCAGCTGTGTCTGACTTTTTGTGAATCTATGGGTTGTGGCCAGCTAGGCCCCACTGTCCACGGGATTTTCCAGGCAAGAATAATGGAGTGGGTTGCCATGCCCTCCTCCAGGGATCTTTCTGACCCAGGTATTGAACCAGCATTTCCTGTGGCTCCTGCATTGCAGATGGATTCCTTGCTTCTGAGTCACCAGAGAAGCCCATATTGGACCCCTAGTATCTACACCACTGTGGCAGACCCCTGAATATTTGTAGCATTTAACTCTTCCTCTCTGGCAAAAATATGTTTTACATAGGCATCTTGAGACCTTAGAGCTTGTTGATTACCAGGTCTGTTTAATGTACTGTTATCAATATATTGAAGGAAAGTAGTATCCCATAGTATGTCCAACTTTCCCAGTTCCCCTCAGATTACACTGTCCAGAGGATGGAAGAGTTCACATTCACCAGAAAACAAACTGCAGTGTGCACCACTGGCTGTTCAGTGTGAAGATGAATCGCCTCTTATTTTTTCTGCTAGGTATGGAAAGAATGCGTCCTCAATATCAGTAGCTACAAACCATGTACTTCAACTGGGGCTATGACTTGGTACAACGTGTAATAATACACTGGCAGGTGTCAGGATTCAGTTTCTGCAAGTGTCAGACCAATGATTTAAATGGAGATAAAATTGTAACCACCATCCTTGCATCCTTTAAGTCTTTGGGTATGGTCCTAAATCTCAGTATCCTTGGAATGAATTGGGGTTGTATTTTTTGTTTGTTTGGGTATTTTTTTTTTAAGTTTTATTGGAGTATGATTTCTTTACAGTGTTGAATTAGTGCAATGAATTGTAATTTGACTCACTATATTGGTAAAGGTAAGGTTGGAACAACTTCAGGATTTCTATACCATCCTTCTATACTTGAATTTAATGGGTCTAAGAACACACTTGAGGGTTCCATTATGAATATACACTTAGGAACCAGAGACATGGCCACCAGGTGGGTCCATAGATATAATCGACCCCCGGTGAGACAGATTTGGACTAGAGTTCCATTTATTACTGGGCCCTTATAAGTCCCTATTCTAACAGGAAGTCAGTGATGGCACTTTGAGTTCCTTTCTGTATTATTTCAGTCCCTGTATCCAAGAGCCATCAAAAATTGTGGGTATTCTCTTTTCTCTGGTTTATTTTGACCCTGTAAATAGCAGAGGCTCAAGAGAACCAAATGTCAACAATACTGTATACCCTTCCATAATGTTGTAGGGTCTTGAGGAGGAGCCTCTTCTTTAGTTGATGGATTCTGGGTGAAGGAATGGGTTCTGATACTAAAACTGGTCAAGTAGCCATGACTCTCCAATGCACAGCTGTCCTCGGCCTTCTATCAAATCTTGATTTCTTCCAAAGATATATGTGGTCTCAAGTAAAGTCTACCTGAAAGGGTTAATAGCTAGATTAATAGGCAGATTTGATAAGGAGGCCAGCGGGCCCAAGGAAGAGGAGGTGAGGGACAAAAGAAGAAGGACAAGTATTTTTCTAATCTGAAATGTTTGTTATGGTAACATCAACCCAAAACTAAGTTTATTGTCTTATGTTGATGCCGTGGGCCTAGAAAGGCCTTTACACAAGAATGTCTTACCTAGCCCAGAGATTATCCCCTGGCCAGTCTCGTGTTGTGGGTGTAGGACTAGAATGCCTTTACAACCTTAAGCTATTGTTTCAATAACTGACTGGAGAATACAAATCGTGATGCTTAAACCGGCAAAGGTGGTACTCTTCTATCCCCTTTCCAGTGTCTATGCTGGAAGCTCTTCCCTATCCTGTCTCACTTTAATAAACTTTTCACTGCACAAAGCTCTGAGTAACCATTGCTGAGTCTTTTTGATCCCAGTGTGAATTCTTCTCCATTGGAGAGCAAAAATCTGACACTGTTCATGGTAACATACCGTCATCTATCACCTATCATACCCTTGGCCTGACTCGCATACCTCTGGAGGCTCAAGACCAGTGTGACTTAATAGGAATATAATGTGAGCCACATGTGTAAAAAGAAACAAGTGAAGCTATTTTTAATGTATTTTATTTAACTCAAAATATATGAAGGGGAGATGGGTGTGAAACTTCCTAGATGTCTCTGGGAAAGGTGGCTCTTACTAGTCAATGGCAATTCTCTGGAGAAGGTCACAACCATAAGCCATTATCGATAAGGACTTATAGCTATTAGAGAACAAGCTCACTGACTGGGAAAGGGAATCTGCTGGGAGACCCATGGTATCCGCTACACCAAGTTAACTAAAATCCTTTCTATTGCTTGTATCAAAAACCTTAAACTACAACAGAATAACTCAAGTGTGACTCTTTATCCCATGCTCTTTTTTTTTTTTTAATTTTTTTGGCTTCCTTTATTGGTCCTTTATCTTTTTATTTATTTTCATCCATCTTTACTCTCTGGCCTGTGTGGGCCTCCCATTGTATTGGCCTCTCTCATTGCAGATCACTGGCTCTGGGCACATGTGCTCCAGAGCCCTGACTTGTAATTGGACACACTGGTCCAGCCGCTCCATGGCACATGGGATCTTCCCGGGCCAGGGATCGAACTGGTACCCCTTACACTGCAAGGCGGACTCTTTATCCACTGGACCACCAGGTAAACCCCCCATGCCCTTATTTTTAACAACTCTTCTTAATGTGAGCTACTCCCCAAAGCTGCAAGTGCTGAGCACTTTAAAATGAAGAAGGAAACAGGGCAAACCTAATGCATCCAACTGGGAAAATCTGCTAAGTAAAAACAAAGCCTTAAGTTAAAGCAAGGGCTTTCAGAACTTGCTTCCAGCATCACCTGGGAATTCATCAGAAATGCGAACGCAGAAGCTTTTGGGTGGTGGTGGGGTCAGATATCCCCAACTCCTAACCCTAAGATAACTAGTCCTCGCAAAGATTATGATGTACACTCTAGGCTGAGAACCATGAGGTTAACTGCATGCTCACTTTAGGAAGGCAATCTCAGCCCTAGCACAGCAAAGGGAGACTTCTCATTAAATACCTGTGCTTCTGACCCCCTTAAAGAAAGCAGATCAGCAGCCTAGATGAATAGCCCTAATGCTCTGCGCACTTCCCATGTAAGTCCTTCATACTTGATGCATTCATAATTAAGATAGCACAACTTATCGCTTCTATACGGCAGAGTCTTGAGACGCGTGCTCTATTTTCAGGGTTTATAGAACAGGATTTCTGAATTTTTACCTGATGTATTTCTGCGGGAAAGTGCAGCCCAGTATGACACCTACTGGTGCAACAGACCTAGCACACGATGTGACAGAGAAACAGAGATGACAGGCAAGTAGCCATGCCTAGATCCTCTGCCTGGTGCCCTAGATTTGCTAAAGTTCAGAGCCAGGTAAATCTGGGGAGGTCACAAAGTTCTGATTAGTTTTCTCTCTGGGGATGCAAGCCCCCCAGCCAAGTTGCAAAGAAGAAACTAGTGATCAGGAGATACGATAAATTCAGTTAGAGGCCAGACACAGAAAAGTCATCAAAATAGAGGCAAGGGATCAAATATTGAAGATTGTCCCTAAGGTCAAATAAAAAAGTTTTTTATTTAGTTGGTAGTTTTTAGTCACTTAAAGATTAATCATCACACCGCACTTACTTATGAAAATAGGACATAATCATGACAGTGTTTAGGGATAGCAGTTAATTAATATAATGCAGATTCCTGTTCTCACAGCTACTCCCCATCACTTGTTCCTATCCATTTTGGAGCTCTAAAAGTTGTTGCAAAAATTTACAAATATATCTTCTGTAAATATTTACTAAAGTATTAATTAGGCAATATAATATTAAAATAGACTTCTCCATGTATAATAGCTCTGTTATCCATTCTTTCAGTACAGTGGTCCTCTAAGCACTGATACATAGAGCTTTCCCCAGCACTCTGACTTCTTAAACAATTTTCTACAAAACTAGAAGGTAGTGACATACGAAAATGCATTAACATATTAAAATATATAACATTTAAGAAGCTGTACTGAATAAGGCAGATGTGCATATATGTGGATATGTATGTGAGAGAGCAATTCAGGTACCAGCTGTATTACTAGATTACGATCGTGACCATTTCCTGTGATTGTACTGTCTTATGTCTGGTGGTACTTTTTAGCAGAGATGACATTAGGGTAGATCAGAATCCTTTTATCTCTATTTATTTACCAGTTGCACACCTCTGACCAAGTCATTTAGATTCTTTGTGCTCAGTTCTCTCCTCTGTAAATAGGAATAATAATCATATCCAACCATGTATAATAAAACAGTTTGAACAGTCGCTCAGACAAGATAAGCACTGTGTGTCTATGGAATTCTCCAGGCAGGAATACGGGAGTGAGTAGCCATTCCCTTCTCCAGGGAATCTTCCCAACCCAGCAATTGAACCTGGTTCTCCCAGTTTCTTTACCCTCTGAAGCACCAGTAAAGCCATATATGAATGTTATATAATATTATTAACAAAATGGCAAAACATACAGTTCAGTCTATATTTTTTCTATAGGAGATGTATAGGCAAATCTGAATCCAGTCATTTTATAGTTTCTTAAGATATTCTTTTGAATAAAATGGGAAAATAAGACTAAATGACAGTTCAAGGAAGTGAAATCACTTAAAAACCAAATCATAAGCATTTTTGGTTAGTAAACTGATATTAGTGATCAGGGAAATCTCTAGAGCAATTTTCAGAGTTCTCTATCTGCCCTTGGCTTTTCCTATATATTATCAATGACCTGAATAAAGATGGAAGAGCATACTTATCAGATTTGCATGTAAGATGAAAAGAATCTATAATACAATGTCTATAACAGAATCAGTAATAATCATAATAATAGGAGCTACACATATTCATATACTGTGATAGGCAATTTTTTTTCTTTCACCATCATGCCTCTTTTTTTTAATTTATATTTTTATTTTCATCCATCATTTTATTCTTTGGCCTGTGTAGGCCTCCCAACTCAGTGGCCTCTCTCATTGCAGAGCACTGGCTCTGGGCCCATGTGTTCCAGAGCGCTGACCCGTAATTGGACACACCGGTCCAGCCATTCCATGGCATGTGGGATCCTCCCGGGCCAGGGATCAAACCGGTACCCTCTGCACTGCAAGGCAGACTCTTCACCCCCTGGACCACCAGGGAAACCCTATGATGGGTAATTTACATGTATTATCTGCAATCCACAGGACGATCCTATGAGTTAGGAAATATAGCTCCCATAGCAGGACATTTGTGATTACCTACCTTTCCCTGCTTAATAAAAAATCCTTAAGGGAAACTACCTGCCCCATACGGCCCTAGCCTCAAGTCCTGAACAAGGACTGTATAAGGTTTGTCTAAGCCAGGAATTCTTTAACGGTCATCTCAACTGACAACATCAGTGTCATCTGGGAACAGTGTCAGAAAAGGAAATTGTTGGGCTTCACATCAGACTTGGACTTGCCTCGTGGCTCAGCAGTAAAGAATCTTCCACTTGCCCATGCAAGAGATGTGAGTTTGATCCCTGAGTTGGGAAGATGCCCTGGAGAAGGAAATGTCAAACCACTTCACTATTCTTGCCTTTGAAATCCCATGGACAGAGGAACCTAGCAGACCACAGTCTCTGGTGTTACAAAGAGTCAGGCACGATTCAGCAACTAAACATCAGACCTACTGAATCAGAAACTGTAGAGATGGAGCCAAAAAAATCTGTTTTAACAACCCCTATAAGTGATTCTGATACATAGCTAGTTTGAGAACACTGGCCTTTGACAATCTGATTATCCCTTGTCAGGAACTGACTTAAATAGGGTTATGATGGACTCCTGGACAATGAATTGTGAGAGGGAATCTGAGGGACTTCTAGGAAATGTTTACTTCTCTCTTTAAATGAAAGGTTTGGAAAGGAGTCTCTCTTTTGCTGGTAAACATTTGTGTGTTGTCTATGATGCCTGGAGCTGTGGCAGCCATCTTGAAGCCATGAAGGGGCTGAGTCTGAGGAGAACACACTGATTGTAGCAAGATGGAAGGATAGAAGGAACCTGAACCTCAATGACATCTAGCCACCAAATTATCCAAAACTAAAGTTGTCTTATATCCAGATTTATTATTTTAATATATCCTCATTAATTAGCCATTTTGATTGATAGTTTCTGATATCTATAATCAAAAGTGTCCTAAGCAATACTACACAGTTTTACAGTAAAGAACACTGAAGCTCTTAGAGACTGGGCTGCTTTTTCAAGCTCAAAATTCAAAACTCTTTCATGATGACCTGGAGGGATGGGATGAAGGAGAGAGGAGAGTGATTAGGGAGACAGGGGATACATGTATAACTATGGCTGATTCACATTGTTGTATGGCAGGAATCAACACAACATCGTAAAAATTAGAAATAAATACAATGAGAAAAAAAGATTCTACTAGGATCCTCAGTTTGAAATCTCCTATAGGAAAAAAATAATCAAAACCCTTTCAATAGACCAGATAAGAGGATATGTGTAGCTTGGAAGAGGACTAGAAGTAAAGGTGAAGAGGTGTTGGAGAGAGGCATAGCCTAATGTAAGTTTGAAAAAGCCCTAAGAAATTTACATGTTGTATAAGCCAGTAGAATGGCAAGGTACCAAAAAGGGAAGAGAGAGATTCAAGGCAATGTAGGATTCAGTCAGTGAAAATTGACTAGAGGGGGGCATACTCAAGGAAGTACATTCTATACTCATCTACAGTACTAAGTTCAGTTTTAGGTGCCTCCATTGTTTTCACAGAAACAATTGAGAACACAAAGATCAGAGTATGCTTGGAGATGAAAAGGTGTGAGAATCAAGCCATAGATTTTTAGCTGAGAAGAGATAAGATTCATAAAATCATAACTGTATTATTCAAGACTCTTGAGGAACAGCTAAGGAAAACTCAACTCAAACTGACTTACATATAATTTTTTGGTTCATATATATCAAGGTTCACGAAGTAACACAGCATAAAATGTGGGCTGTCTCCATGTGCTCCAACATATGTAGTAGGAGCTTTGTTTTATTCTCAAGGTTTTCTTTTGGGTCACCTTCATCCTCAGGCAGGCTCTCTCTCCATTTCTCAACCTCATATTTCTAGTATTTTAGTAATTCTGTAAGATAGAGAACTTCTCTTCTCCACTATTTTCCGTTGAAGTTCCAGTCCAGTGTACTGAAGCAGTTTAGATGACTAGCCTAAGGCTGAAATATTCATTATAAACAGGGGAACTGAATATGCCAAATGAGATGATATCCATTATGTGAACATCCAGAAGGGTTTCATTCCTTGGTAAACCCCAGCAGTGGAGAATAGGATGAAGTTAAATGTACTGTTGGAAAACTGATTATTTTGAGAAGAGAGGAGAATGAATCCTGGGTAGGCTAAAATAGAGATGACCACTTCACTAACACCCATCTTCAAATATTTGCATGTCTGATAAATACATAGATTCAGCTTATTTTGTCAGCTTTGACTTGATATAACAAGAACTAATACATACACGTTACTGAGAATCACATTTCTAATTAACACAGGAAAGAATTTTACAGTCATTACAGCATTCAACAATGAACAGGCTGTACCAGAAAGCAAGGACATCATGAGAAGTTTGCAGGCTAAGGTCAGATGGCCGCCTTAGAATGATATAACACACGATATTTCCTGAATTGTTAGGAAGGAGGAGTAGATGAAATCTGAGGCCCTTTCCAACTCTAAATCTATACTAAACTCTATAAATAGTCTAGTTGAAAATCACCTATTGCTGTTGTTGTTCCTATAAATGATTCCTCTAAACTGTACTGGTATTGCTGAAAAGCTGTCTGGTGTATAAATACACTGGATGATGGTTTTTGACCAACTATTCCATTGTTAGAGTAACTAAAGAAAGGGACAAAGCAGAAAGGACTGGCTAGTGATTAGGAAATTCTTCAATAGCAATGACTGCAAATGAGGAGAGAATTCACAGTATGTAATAACAATACTGAAGAGTGTGTTAGATCCGTCATTTGGAGAGTAAAAATTGACATGGGATATCCAACTACAAAGAATGACAGAAATGTCAAACATATATGCTAACCTAAACATAAGAAAAGAAGATTAAAGAACTATGAATAGATACTGGTATAAGATTTGGTTAGTCCATGAAAGGGACTTGATCTGAATCAGTAAGCTTGAAATATTTTAGCCTAATGATTCATAAATGGCATTTATGTGCAACTAACTAAATATTTTAATGAATTAAATGCAACAGTAGAAATGATTTGAAACACAAGTGTGATGTTGCATGAACAGAGATTGACTCTCATCCACATACAGTCTCCATAACCAACTCGGGGTGAGCAGTGGGGAGGGTGATCAGTTAATCTCAGTTAAACACAAGCCAAATACACTGAACTCAGTTAACCAAGCTAAAATACACTGAACTCTACTCAGTTGTCCAAATGGTTCAAAAGTTATCTGGATGAGAGAAAAGAGTGATTTTTAACTTAGGGAAAATGGAAATTAAACTCATTTCAGCATAATTGTTTATAAGCACTCCTTTGAATAAACCTTTTTTCCATATGCTTAACCATTTTCTGAATATAAAGTAAGGAATTGGACTAGATTTGAAACTCCTTCATGCGGAGCAGAGGGATCTCTGAACTTTCTAAAATTGTACATGAAATTGATGTCTACTTGCTTTTGCTCAGAGAAGATGGTCTATAGTTCCCACCAGATTTTTAAAAGGAACCGTGACTCGCCATGAGTCCTAGGTGAATTCCTCTGACACACAATTTGCTTCAGAAGTGTATGCCTTGAATTCTATGTTTCTGTAACACATAAAATGGAAAAGATAATTAAGCTAATTGCTACAATGAAATAAGGGGTGAATGGATGGATTATAACAGGTAGTTTTCACACACTTTCAGTTGTCATAGATAAATTAGGGTAGCCTTCTCTCTTAGACTCAGTAGAAAATACTTGGATTATTACTGGACCAACACTCGCATTAGGGGATGCTCCAAGTATCTTAAGGTTTGAAAATGCATTTTCTAAACAAACTTGAGAAGGCATAGAGGTAAGTAAATTTATTTTTATTATACAAATTAATAAAAAATAATATAGAATATACCTCTGAGTTAGAAATTTTCTACATATTTATTCAACCCATAGGATTTAAGAAGAGTAGGTAGAGACACTGTGATTAGAGGCAGGATTATCTATATTACTGGAAATAAGAAACCATAAAAAAGTATAGGGGCTTCCCTGGTGGTCCAGTGGGTAAAGAGTCCGCCTTGCAGTGCAAGGTGCACTGGTTGAATCCCTGCCCCAGGAGGATCCCACATGCTGCGGAGCAGCTGGACCAGTGGTCCAATTATGAGCCAGCACTTTGGAGTGCATCCACCCAGAGCCTGTGCTCTGCCATGAGAGAGGCCACTGCAATGGGAGGCCCACACATGCCTAAGAATAAAAAGATGGATGAAAATAAATGAATGATGACTTAGAGGCAAAAAAAGAAAGTATAGACTTTGAAATTTTAGACTTCTTACTAAGCTCTCTGAAGCTGAAGCTGTCTTTTTAAAAAACTGTACGTATGCTTCTAGCTAGGAAAATGGTTGGGAATGAAAATAAATCTTTGTGCGACTAAGTACGATATTAAAACATCAAAGAAAAAATGTAATGCCTATGGCTACTGAGCACATGTGCTTTTGAAAATAAGGTGCCCATTTCTGCATGACTCAGTGACACAGATACCCTTTCAAAAGAATAACCTGTGGACAGAAATTTCCAGTATGTCATGAGACTGTCTTCACCAAAAACATTGTCCAGTAAATTATAGAATGTAAATTGTCCTTATGCTTTCAATTGTGACTGACCTAAATCTTATTCTAGGTGTGTGTTTATTACTGATATCCTAAGCTCTATTGCTTAATTGACAAGTTCTATTCTTTTTCTCCCTGGCCATTTTTATTCTCCTCTTGTTCCCTAAGCCCTAAAGTCCTGACATTCTGCAGCTCTCTGGAGCCTCTTGTTTCTCCACAACGTACCACGACTGCCATGGCTACCTTTAGTTCCAAAGAAGGTGAGGTTTTGGGTGTTATTTCTCTAGCTTTCCATTTTAAGAACACTGTACTTTTTTCCAAGCCACTATACTTCTGTCTCCACTCCAGACACCCTTTGTAGTGATTCAATTGCTGTTTAACGTTGCTTTCTCTGGACTATTACTTCCAACTACTTTCATTTTTATTATTCTTTTTTTTTCTGCTTTTACCAAAGCATCCATCCTAAAATGCTGACCATTGACCATTAACATCTGCCTGATCAGTGAAAACATGGTGAAGTGGGTTTTCATCTCCTCAAATCTATACCATTGCTGATATACTTGGTTTGGTATTGAAAACCAAAATATTTAGAACCATCCAAGGCCACTGGCCTTGCTATACCATTATTAGTCCCAGCAATTATTTCCCATCCTGTGCCTCAGTATTCTACTTGCTTTTTTCCTAAATTTAAAACATTGGTTTGTCTGTGAGGAATATTTACTTAAGTTAGCCTTTCTATTCAGCTAGAAATTTGGGGTGGGGGAAGAAGATAATGGAGTTTTTTTGTTTGTTTGCTTTTGTTTTTTTTTTTTTTTTTTTTTTTTACCATATATCCTCTCCTATCTCTCTTTGTAACTCTGTATTTCCTTCCTTTTTCTATTCCCATTTTAGAGTATTTGTATATTTTAGTAACCAAGATGGTGAAAATACCAATATGCAAATATGTAATGCCTATGGCTACTGAGCACATGTGCTTTTGAAAATAAGGTGCCCATTTCTGCATGACTCAGTGACACAGATACCCTTTCAAAAGAATAACCTGTGGACAGAAATTTCCAGTATGTCATGAGACTGTCTTCACCAAAAACATTGTCCAGTAAATTATAGAATGTAAATTGTCCTTATGCTTTCAATTGTGACTGACCTAAATCTTATTCTAGGTGTGTGTTTATTACTGATATCCTAAGCTCTATTGCTTAATTGACAAGTTCTATTCTTTTTCTCCCTGGCCATTTTTATTCTCCTCTTGTTCCCTAAGCCCTAAAGTCCTGACATTCTGCAGCTCTCTGGAGCCTCTTGTTTCTCCACAACGTACCACGACTGCCATGGCTACCTTTAGTTCCAAAGAAGGTGAGGTTTTGGGTGTTATTTCTCTAGCTTTCCATTTTAAGAACACTGTACTTTTTTCCAAGCCACTATACTTCTGTCTCCACTCCAGACACCCTTTGTAGTGATTCAATTGCTGTTTAACGTTGCTTTCTCTGGACTATTACTTCCAACTACTTTCATTTTTATTATTCTTTTTTTTCTGCTTTTACCAAAGCATCCATCCTAAAATGCTGACCATTGACCATTAACATCTGCCTGATCAGTGAAAACATGGTGAAGTGGGTTTTCATCTCCTCAAATCTATACCATTGCTGATATACTTGGTTTGGTATTGAAAACCAAAATATTTAGAACCATCCAAGGCCACTGGCCTTGCTATACCATTATTAGTCCCAGCAATTATTTCCCATCCTGTGCCTCAGTATTCTACTTGCTTTTTTCCTAAATTTAAAACATTGGTTTGTCTGTGAGGAATATTTACTTAAGTTAGCCTTTCTATTCAGCTAGAAATTTGGGGTGGGGGAAGAAGATAATGGAGTTTTTTTGTTTGTTTGCTTTTGTTTTTTTTTTTTTTTTTTTTTTTTACCATATATCCTCTCCTATCTCTCTTTGTAACTCTGTATTTCCTTCCTTTTTCTATTCCCATTTTAGAGTATTTGTATATTTTAGTAACCAAGATGGTGAAAATACCAATATGCAAATATCATGTAACTTTTTGAAATATTTTTCTAAACTTTGCCATAGACTAGTTTTAGTGGTGATTCTAGAATCCTACTGTTCTGTTTGAACAAGACAAATTTTGCTTAGATGTAATGTTTGTTCACAGACCTCTGATGTGAATTGGTCTCTGTCTACTCAGGTGATGGTTCATACCTCTTCTCAGATTTACAGCTGGAGGGAAGGGTGACATGTACCCATCCCAGATGAGCTCTTAGTATTTTGTGGACGTTTCCTTAGTTCACTTCTGCTTTCCTGAAACAGCATCATTGTCTACCCTCATGGCCTCAACCTGATTACTCTGAACCTCATCCTCAAATTAGGCCCCGCCTGTCTCAATTGTTACCCAAAGTATTTTACTTAGTATAATATCACACTGCCCAAGGGTTATGCACCACTACCAGTTTTTAGGGCTTCTGCAATGGCTCAAGTGGTAAAATATACATATATCTGCAATGCAGGAGACTAAGGAGATGCATGTTTGAGCCCTGGGTATGGAGGATCCCCTGGAGGAGGAAATCGCAACCCATTCCGGTATTCTTGCCTGGGAAATCCCATGGACCGAGGAGCCTGATGGGCTACAATCCACGGGGTCACAGAGTCAGATCATGTCTGGGCAATTCACCAGAATTTAACCATTTCCCCTCCTCAGTTCTTGCCTAGTCAATTTCTGTTGGAAATGCCCTTGATAGGCATAGTAACTTGGTAAGAAGGAATAGCATGTGAAGGTTTGTAAGCGAGACAGAGTGGTGGCAATTCAGCACCTTTGGGATAGGGAGACAGTTGAGTGACTCATATCTGTGGGCTCTGAGTCCAGGAACACAAGAGCAAATGTTGGAAGCAAGAAGGGTCTTACTACTTTTTTTTCTATGTACTCGGTTTCATGAATCAGACCCCAATAGGCCATGAAAAGAACTGGTAATACTGTAGCCCTTTATTGGTCTTGGTTCTCAGAGGTGATGGGAGTTTACCCATTTTCTTGTTTCTTTCTTGTAGCAGAAAGTTAGAAAAACTGGAGAGCGGCTGTACTTGAGGCTGCTAGAGAGAATGTTGATTAAATGAGGAGTCTTTTCTCAGGAGCTTATCTTCTCAAAGTGCCTTTGAATTTTAATCCCTTTTACGCAGACACAATTTTTTCTGAATTTAGTATTATTCATGAACCTCATTACTATGCATAGCAGATCATGTTTTCCAAAGATGGCCACAAAAATATCTCACATCTCCCAAGCTCTTCTGCAATGTGACCTTGACATTTCCTCATTGAGAAGAAAAGTTGATTTCTCCACCCCGTTGAATCTGGATAAGACTTCTTCTTGATGGATAATAAAATATAGTAGAATGACATTGTTAAGGCATAGCCTTTCCCGACCTGGCACTTTCCTCTTCTTGTTTTTGGAAAACTTTCTCTTGGGATGTTCACTCTGTGAGCCTAGCGGCCATCCTATGAGAAATCCAAGCTATAAGGAGTAACCATGTGTAGGTGTCCTGGGGAGCAAGCTAGGATCAACTGTAACCATGAAAGTGAGTCATGTGAAATATCCAGTCCAGTGGAAGTTTCAGATCATGATGCCCTGGCAGTCATGTTATTTCAATTAATATGAAATTCCCAAAGTAAGACCCACCCAACTGAGCTCAATTCACAGAACTATGAGAAAATAATTTTGTTCTAAGTTGCTAAGGTTTGGGGTGATTTCTTAAGAAGAATAACATGGACCGAGGAGCCTGATGGGCTACAATCCACGGGTCACAGAGTCAGATCATGTCTGGGCAATTCACCAGAATTTAACCATTTCCCCTCCTCAGTTCTTGCCTAGTCAATTTCTGTTGGAAATGCCCTTGATAGGCATAGTAACTTGGTAAGAAGGAATAGCATGTGAAGGTTTGTAAGCGAGACAGAGTGGTGGCAATTCAGCACCTTTGGGATAGGGAGACAGTTGAGTGACTCATATCTGTGGGCTCTGAGTCCAGGAACACAAGAGCAAATGTTGGAAGCAAGAAGGGTCTTACTACTTTTTTTTCTATGTACTCGGTTTCATGAATCAGACCCCAATAGGCCATGAAAAGAACTGGTAATACTGTAGCCCTTTATTGGTCTTGGTTCTCAGAGGTGATGGGAGTTTACCCATTTTCTTGTTTCTTTCTTGTAGCAGAAAGTTAGAAAAACTGGAGAGCGGCTGTACTTGAGGCTGCTAGAGAGAATGTTGATTAAATGAGGAGTCTTTTCTCAGGAGCTTATCTTCTCAAAGTGCCTTTGAATTTTAACCCCTTTTTACGCAGACACAATTTTTTCTGAATTTAGTATTATTCATGAACCTCATTACTATGCATAGCAGATCATGTTTTCCAAAGATGGCCACAAAAATATCTCACATCTCCCAAGCTCTTCTGCAATGTGACCTTGACATTTCCTCATTGAGAAGAAAAGTTGATTTCTCCACCCCGTTGAATCTGGATAAGACTTCTTCTTGATGGATAATAAAATATAGTAGAATGACATTGTTAAGGCATAGCCTTTCCCGACCTGGCACTTTCCTCTTCTTGTTTTTGGAAAACTTTCTCTTGGGATGTTCACTCTGTGAGCCTAGCGGCCATCCTATGAGAAATCCAAGCTATAAGGAGTAACCATGTGTAGGTGTCCTGGGGAGCAAGCTAGGATCAACTGTAACCATGAAAGTGAGTCATGTGAAATATCCAGTCCAGTGGAAGTTTCAGATCATGATGCCCTGGCAGTCATGTTATTTCAATTAATATGAAATTCCCAAAGTAAGACCCACCCAACTGAGCTCAATTCACAGAACTATGAGAAAAAATAATTTTGTTCTAAGTTGCTAAGGTTTGGGGTGATTTCTTAAGCAGTAAGAAATAACCAGGGACTTCCCTGGTGGTCTAGTGGCTAAGCCTCTGAGCTCTCAGTGCAGGGGGCCCAGGTTCAATCCCTGGTCAAGGAACTAGATCCCACATGCTGCAACTAAGACCTAGAACAATCAAATAAAGTGAATAACTTTAAAAAAGAAAATAAGAACCAGAATCCTATGTTAAATGGAACCAGATCCTATGAATCATTATCTGTTAGAGTTTCCTCAAACTTAGCTACAGCTATTTCAATGGTAACTTTTTGAAAAACATCCAGCAGGCCCAACATAACTTCAAGATCAAGGGTAAATTGAACAAACAATGTTAATAGTATGTGCATGCATGTGTGTGTTGCTCAATCGTGTCCACCTCTTTGTGACCCCATGGACCACAGCCTACCATGCTCCTCTGTCTATGGGATTTTCCAGGCAAGAATAGTGAAGTAGATTGCCATTTCCTCCTCTAGGGCATCTTCTTGATCCAAATTGTGTGTAAAAGTGTATGCATGCATGTGTGTGAGGGCTGCCATAACAAATTCCCACAACTGGTGGCTTAAAGCAATAGAACTGTAATTTTCTTTATAAAGGTCTGGAGTTCATAAGTCTGAAATCAAAGTGTGTCACCAGGGACATTTCCTCATTGAGAAGAAAAGTTGATTTCTCCACCCCGTTGAATCTGGATAAGACTTCTTCTTGATGGATAATAAAATATAGTAGAATGACATTGTTAAGGCATAGCCTTTCCCGACCTGGCACTTTCCTCTTCTTGTTTTTGGAAAACTTTCTCTTGGGATGTTCACTCTGTGAGCCTAGCGGCCATCCTATGAGAAATCCAAGCTATAAGGAGTAACCATGTGTAGGTGTCCTGGGGAGCAAGCTAGGATCAACTGTAACCATGAAAGTGAGTCATGTGAAATATCCAGTCCAGTGGAAGTTTCAGATCATGATGCCCTGGCAGTCATGTTATTTCAATTAATATGAAATTCCCAAAGTAAGACCCACCCAACTGAGCTCAATTCACAGAACTATGAGAAAAAATAATTTTGTTCTAAGTTGCTAAGGTTTGGGGTGATTTCTTAAGCAGTAAGAAATAACCAGGGACTTCCCTGGTGGTCTAGTGGCTAAGCCTCTGAGCTCTCAGTGCAGGGGGCCCAGGTTCAATCCCTGGTCAAGGAACTAGATCCCACATGCTGCAACTAAGACCTAGAACAATCAAATAAAGTGAATAACTTTAAAAAAGAAAATAAGAACCAGAATCCTATGTTAAATGGAACCAGATCCTATGAATCATTATCTGTTAGAGTTTCCTCAAACTTAGCTACAGCTATTTCAATGGTAACTTTTTGAAAAACATCCAGCAGGCCCAACATAACTTCAAGATCAAGGGTAAATTGAACAAACAATGTTAATAGTATGTGCATGCATGTGTGTGTTGCTCAATCGTGTCCACCTCTTTGTGACCCCATGGACCACAGCCTACCATGCTCCTCTGTCTATGGGATTTTCCAGGCAAGAATAGTGAAGTAGATTGCCATTTCCTCCTCTAGGGCATCTTCTTGATCCAAATTGTGTGTAAAAGTGTATGCATGCATGTGTGTGAGGGCTGCCATAACAAATTCCCACAACTGGTGGCTTAAAGCAATAGAACTGTAATCTCTCATAGGTCTGGAGTTCATAAGTCTGAAATCAAAGTGTGTCACCAGGGACATGATTCCTCTAAAGTTTCTAGGGAAGAATTCTTTAACTCTTTCAGCTTATGATGGCTCCTGGCATTCCTTGGCTTTCTTGGCTTAGACCACGTCACTCCTATCTCTGCCCGTCTTCATACTGTGCTCTCCTCTATGTGTGTATCTTTTCTCTCTGTCTGTCTCTTTCTACTCAAATAATAAAGGATTAGCTCCTTATTTCAAGATTTTAAGTTAAACACATCTGCAAAGACCATTTCTCAAATAAGATAACATTCTTAGTTTCCAAGGATTTGACACAAATATCTTGGGTGAGCCATTGTTTGGTCTATCATGTTAGGTATGGAAACAGGAGCAGCAGAAATAAGTCCCTATCACCCTAAGGTTAGAGGATGGGGAAATAAAACTGGTCGTTATCAAGTAAGTGACTCGGTTCTTAATATAGTTTCAAAAACAGATGGTAGTTTATGCTGCAATGTGAGTTCTTTCCATAAGATTGATGACCAAGTGTGGGTTACTCTCTGTGTTTGCATTCTGTTCAGTTGTTGTGATCACTAGTTACATATATCAGTATGAAACAAATGTAGGGAAAATAAGTATTTGTAAGTGTATTCAAATCAAACTCACTCAGGATAATATGGATACTACAAGATTAACTCTGTCTAACAACGAAGGATGCCTTTCTGTTATATCACTTTGGAATTTCCCTGGGAAACTGCTTACTCTGACCACATAGTAATTGGTATTAGCCACTCTCCAACTTTCAGTCATATCCTTTTGAAAAACATCCAGCAGGCCCAACATAACTTCAAGATCAAGGGTAAATTGAACAAACAATGTTAAAGTATGTGCATGCATGTGTGTGTTGCTCAATCGTGTCCACCTCTTTGTGACCCCATGGACCACAGCCTACCATGCTCCTCTGTCTATGGGATTTTCCAGGCAAGAATAGTGAAGTAGATTGCCATTTCCTCCTCTAGGGCATCTTCTTGATCCAAATTGTGTGTAAAAGTGTATGCATGCATGTGTGTGAGGGCTGCCATAACAAATTCCCACAACTGGTGGCTTAAAGCAATAGAACTGTAATCTCTCATAGGTCTGGAGTTCATAAGTCTGAAATCAAAGTGTGTCACCAGGGACATGATTCCTCTAAAGTTTCTAGGGAAGAATTCTTTAACTCTTTCAGCTTATGATGGCTCCTGGCATTCCTTGGCTTTCTTGGCTTAGACCACGTCACTCCTATCTCTGCCCGTCTTCATACTGTGCTCTCCTCTATGTGTGTATCTTTTCTCTCTGTCTGTCTCTTTCTACTCAAATAATAAAGGATTAGCTCCTTATTTCAAGATTTTAAGTTAAACACATCTGCAAAGACCATTTCTCAAATAAGATAACATTCTTAGTTTCCAAGGATTTGACACAAATATCTTGGGTGAGCCATTGTTTGGTCTATCATGTTAGGTATGGAAACAGGAGCAGCAGAAATAAGTCCCTATCACCCTAAGGTTAGAGGATGGGGAAATAAAACTGGTCGTTATCAAGTAAGTGACTCGGTTCTTAATATAGTTTCAAAAACAGATGGTAGTTTATGCTGCAATGTGAGTTCTTTCCATAAGATTGATGACCAAGTGTGGGTTACTCTCTGTGTTTGCATTCTGTTCAGTTGTTGTGATCACTAGTTACATATATCAGTATGAAACAAATGTAGGGAAAATAAGTATTTGTAAGTGTATTCAAATCAAACTCACTCAGGATAATATGGATACTACAAGATTAACTCTGTCTAACAACGAAGGATGCCTTTCTGTTATATCACTTTGGAATTTCCCTGGGAAACTGCTTACTCTGACCACATAGTAATTGGTATTAGCCACTCTCCAACTTTCAGTCATATCCTTCATACAATGACCACAAATATAGTGCTTATTTCCTTAACTTGAATTCTAGATTGTTTTTCCTCTGCACCATTTCAGCACTATCCTAGTAACTGAAAAAATCTAAGCTTCTTATTCATTCTACAGTCTCACATTTCATAGAAAAAACTCATAGCATTTATTCTCACACTAAGTATAAGCATTCCTTAAGTGATATACCAACTAAGTATGCTAACAGTATTCACAGGTAGTATGATGTCTGTTGGAAAATGCACTGAAATGCTCAGGTCAGTTCATGTTGGCAATTATGTTCTTGTCATGGTTATAAAATTGTCCAGTATCTGAGTTAAGAATAAACAGAAAATTAACTCCCGCTGTGGAGCCATCTACATTATCCATTAAATACCTTCATTGGTCAAAAAAATTGAATTTAAAATACAGATAATGTTAGTATTTAAACTCTTCTCTCTCTCTCTCTCTCTCTCTCTCTCTCTCACACACACACACACACACACACACACACACAGAGAGAGAGAGTGGAAGAGAGAGTGGACTATTACATGTATCTGTCCATATGTCTGTGAGTGACAGACAGATGATCATCAAGATAGATGTTAGTGGCCATGATGATGTCTACTGGAAAATGAACTGAAATATCTGCTCATTAATGTATTTCTGACTTATTTCACTTAGTATGTCATTTTGCTGCAAATGACATTATTCATTAGTTTTTATGGCTAATAACATATATTTACTACATCTTTATCCATTCCTCTTTAGATGGAGATTTAGGTTGCTTTCATGTCTTGGATATTATAAATAGTGCTGCTATGAATATTGGGATTCATGTATCTTTTCTAATTACACTTTAATCCAGCTGTATGCCCAGGAATGGAACTGCATGATCATATGGCAACTTTATTTTTAGGGTTTTTTCTTTAAATTTGGGGCTCTTTTATTATTTGTTTGTTTGTTTTCTTCTTTGGCCTCTGTGGGCCTCCCATTGCAATGGCCTCTCTTATTGCAGAACATTGGCTCTGGGTGCATGCATTCCAGAGTTCTGGCTCCTAATTGAACACACCAGTCCAGCCGCTACACCACACGTGGGATCTTCCTGGGCTAGAGATCCAACAGATGCCCCTAGCATTGCAAGGCGGACTCCTTACCCACTGGACCACCAGGGAAGCCCTATTTTTAGTTTTTTAAGAAGCATTCTTATTGTTCTCCATAGTGGCTACACCATTTACACTTCCCACCAACAGTGTAGGAGGGTTCCCCATTTTCTATACCCTCTCCAGAACTTATTTCCTAACATTTTGATGATGGTTATTTTGACTGTCATGAAGAAATACCTCACTGTAGTTTTGACTTGCATTACCCTAGTGATTAGCAATGTTGAGTAGGTTTTCATGTGCCTTTGGCCATCTGTTCTTTGAAAAAATGTTTAGTTGGATCTTATTCCCATTTTGTTTATTGAGTTTTTGTTTGTTTTGCTTTTCTTTTTTTTATATGTAGAGCTGTATAACCTGTTTGTGTAATTTAGAAATTATTCCTTTCTCCTGAGAAACTGTATGTGGGTGTAGAAGCAACAGTGAGAATTTTACAGGGAACAACGAAATGGTTTCAAATTGTGAAAGAAGTACAACAAGGCTGTATATTGTCACCTTATTTATTTAATTTGTAGGCAGAGTACATCATGTGAAATGCTGGAGTTAGATGAATAACAAATTGGAATCATGATTTTTGGGAGAAATATCAGCAACCTCAGATATGCAGATGATAAACACTCTAATGGCAGATTGTGAAGAGGGACTAAAGAACCTCTTGATGAAGGTGATAATCAAGGAGAGTGGAAAGATGTCTTAAAACTTAACATTCAAAAAACCAAGATCATGGCATCCAATCCCATCACTTCATGGCTAATAGAAGGGGAAAAAGTGGAAATAGTGACAGATTTTATTTTCTTGGGCTCCAATATCACTGCAAATGGTGACTGCAGCCACAAAATTGAAAGATGGTTACTCCTTGGAAGGAAAGCTATTACAAACCTAGACAGCTATTAAAAAGCAAAGACATCAGTTTGTTGACAAAGTCTCATGTAGTCAAAGCTATGTTTTTTCCACTGGTCATGTACGGATATAAGAGTTGGATGGTAAAGAAGGCTGAGGGACAAAGTATTGATGCTTTTGAACTGTGATGCTGGAGAAGGCTCTTGAGAGTCCCTTGGACTGCAAGGAGATATAATCAGTCAATCCTAAAGGAAATCAGCCCTGAACATTCATTAGAAGGACTGATGTTGAAGCTGAAGCTCCATTCCTTGGCCACCTGATGTGAAGAGCCAAGTCATTGGAAAAGACTCTGATGTTGGGAAAGATTAAGGGCAGAAGGAGAAGGGGGCAACGGAAGATGAGATGGTTGGATGGCATCTGCCTCAATGGACATAAGTTAGAGCAAACTCAGGGAGATAGTGAAGGACAGGGAAGCCTGGCATACTGCAGTCTGTGGGGTCACAAAGAGTTAGACATGACTTAGCAATTGAACAACAACAACAATAAGGACTGTTCTTGATTGGAAGACCATCTATACTAGTTTGTCATGACTTCTGTAATAAAATACCATAGGCTTGGTGGCTTAAACATCAAGAATTTAATTTCTTATGGTTCTATAGACTGTCCAAAATTTAGATGTCCAAAATTAAGGTGCTGGCAGGGCTGCTTTCTCTTAAGGCCTCTTTCCTGGCTTATAAATGACTCTCTTTTCACCATGTTCTCACATAGCATTTCCTCTCTGCTCACTCATCCCTGGTATCTCTTTATCTTCTAGTATAAAGATACTAGTCCTATTGGGTTAAGGTACCACTTAACTCATTTAACTTTAATTACCTTCTTAAAGGTGCCATTGCCAAATATAATCATATTTTGGGTTAGGGATTCAATATATAAATTTGGAGGAAAGATGTCTTAAAACTTAACATTCAAAAAACCAAGATCATGGCATCCAATCCCATCACTTCATGGCTAATAGAAGGGGAAAAAGTGGAAATAGTGACAGATTTTATTTTCTTGGGCTCCAATATCACTGCAAATGGTGACTGCAGCCACAAAATTGAAAGATGGTTACTCCTTGGAAGGAAAGCTATTACAAACCTAGACAGCTATTAAAAAGCAAAGACATCAGTTTGTTGACAAAGTCTCATGTAGTCAAAGCTATGTTTTTTCCACTGGTCATGTACGGATATAAGAGTTGGATGGTAAAGAAGGCTGAGGGACAAAGTATTGATGCTTTTGAACTGTGATGCTGGAGAAGGCTCTTGAGAGTCCCTTGGACTGCAAGGAGATATAATCAGTCAATCCTAAAGGAAATCAGCCCTGAACATTCATTAGAAGGACTGATGTTGAAGCTGAAGCTCCATTCCTTGGCCACCTGATGTGAAGAGCCAAGTCATTGGAAAAGACTCTGATGTTGGGAAAGATTAAGGGCAGAAGGAGAAGGGGGCAACGGAAGATGAGATGGTTGGATGGCATCTGCCTCAATGGACATAAGTTAGAGCAAACTCAGGGAGATAGTGAAGGACAGGGAAGCCTGGCATACTGCAGTCTGTGGGGTCACAAAGAGTTAGACATGACTTAGCAATTGAACAACAACAACAATAAGGACTGTTCTTGATTGGAAGACCATCTATACTAGTTTGTCATGACTTCTGTAATAAAATACCATAGGCTTGGTGGCTTAAACATCAAGAATTTAATTTCTTATGGTTCTATAGACTGTCCAAAATTTAGATGTCCAAAATTAAGGTGCTGGCAGGGCTGCTTTCTCTTAAGGCCTCTTTCCTGGCTTATAAATGACTCTCTTTTCACCATGTTCTCACATAGCATTTCCTCTCTGCTCACTCATCCCTGGTATCTCTTTATCTTCTAGTATAAAGATACTAGTCCTATTGGGTTAAGGTACCACTTAACTCATTTAACTTTAATTACCTTCTTAAAGGTGCCATTGCCAAATATAATCATATTTTGGGTTAGGGATTCAATATATAAATTTGGAGGAAGGCAATCAACTCCATAATACACACCTCTCCATTACTTTCAGTGAGGAGATTCCACTTCATTCCTCATCATTTGATACGTTGGAGGTGATGAATCTCAGGTCTAGTTTAGTGGAATCATAGGTGAAACCTAATAACTCCTTAGCACTTAGCACCTTGCCCCTAGAACTAAGACAGAACTAAACTCTACCCAAATTACCAAGAATCAAATAGGGGGCCAGTGATTCCCAACTAAAAAGAAAAGTAGATACTCAGGAATTTAAATAACACATGCCAACTATACCTATACTTTAAAAACTAAGACATTACTCCATAAACAGCTACTATATCTCCTTCTCTCTCTCTCTGCCCCTCTCTCTGTGTCTCAATATCTGTCTAAAGTTCACTTGGGTTTTTCTGTACCATCTTATGGAAAAAACAAATAAATGTTTTGTCACCCCTATCTATCTCTCTCTCTATCTATCTTACCTAACTACTTACCTAGCTATCTATCTACACACACACACACACACACACACACACACACACAGTAGTGGTGTGATGGTAAATGTTTAACTGGATCTGTGACAGTGTAATTTTTAAAAAGCCATGATTTATAGTGTTTTCCAATTTCAGTGACCATAGCTTAGTTCTGACTACCAATGTGATGTCACTGAGTTCGGAATTAGTGAGAGATGCATGTTCACACTCCAGTATGAACATTTCAGTATGAACCAGGCATCTTTTAATAACATAGGGTATTATTTTGAAGCCCTGAAGTGATCCCTATATGCAAACAAACAGAAAGAGGGTTTGCAAGACCTTCAGAGTTAGCATATTGCTTGAGTCTTCAGCTTTACTGAGAGAATATAAAATTTTGAACGGGAACTCTCCCAACATTTTGCTTACCAAACTTACACACCTATCTTGGGCAGTGTAGCAATAAAGGAGCTGTCTCAGCCTTATCTTAAAGTTCATTCCTTCATTAAAGCTTTGGACTCCATCTGCTCTCTGGAGAAATTCACAATGAATTATCACTTCTCCTCTTTACATATTCATTCTCTCTCCCCCAACAATCTTTCTCATCAGTTTTTAGACATAGTCATATTTCTAATACATGTAAAACCTTATTTGGTCTACACTCCCTATTTCAGCAAGTCCCCCAGCATTCTCCTTTCTTCCACATTCTCATTTCTAAAGATGTTTAGCTAAGGTTCCCAATTCCACTTGCTTACTTTTGACTTGTTAGCCTATTACAGTCTGGTTTCCATCTCCACTAATCCAGTAAGATTTGTCTCATAAAAATCACTTTTGAGCAAGTAATACAAAATTTTATATTCATTCCTGACCTCCCTCTGACTTTGACTACTACCTTGACATTGCCTCAAATTCCTGATCTCCATAACCTTTCTTCCCAAACCTCACCTTCTTCTAGTGTTCCCAAAATAAAATGACTGAATGTACTGCTTATGCAAACCAGAAGCCTTGGAGTCATCTTTGACCCCTGCTTCTCCTCACCCCTCCTAACCAGTCATCTCCAAATCCTAAAAATCTCCTCAGGAATTCATCCTCCTCTTTCCATTTCCATTACCAACAACATGAGAAGTCCTAGCTACACTCCTCTCTTCCTTGTAATAATGCAGTGGTTGCCTAAGTGGTTACCAAACATTTGTTCTTGCTAGCCTCAAAGAGTTGCCAAATTGATTCTATTAATATGCAAATCTTGCTATGTTTATTTTTTCCAAAAACGTTAACCATATTTTCCTAGGTCCTAGGATAAAGACAAATCTACCTGCTGTCTCCTATAATGCTGCATGATTTGTTCCCTACCAATATCTCCTACCTCACTTGGTGCCACTCTGCTCCCTCTCATTCTCTCTACTCAGAATCACACTGGCCTTCTTTCAGCCCTGTGTTTGTGCCATATTTACTCAGCACAGGACCTTCGCATAAGCTGTTTTCTCATGGGAAGCTCTTTTGTCCACCTTCAACTACTTAATGCCTATGCATCTCAGTCTGAGTGATATCATCTGCATTGAATAGTCTGAAAGCAGTAAAGTAGACACAGAACCTGTTCTAGGAGAGAGTCAAAGACGACTTCCTAAAAGTCTTGGACCTAGTCTGATTTCACAAATTCAAGTCAAGTGAAGAGGGAAGAGAGAGCATTCCTTGCAGAGAAGTAAGAGAGGCAATGGAATAGAGATTGATACTGATGGAGCCAAAGGTTGAGGAAGCAGTAGAAAGTTGTAGAAGTAGAGTGGATTTGTTTACATATGAATAAAAAGTTTAAACTGTGCCCTGTAGCCTATAGGGGAGCATTAGAGAGTGTTAGGAAATAGAAAAAGAATAGACTTGCCTTAAGTGAGTTACAAACAGTCAGCAGTACCAGTGAGTTACAGAATCTCAACTAAGAGCTCAGTTTCTTAACACTTAGATCAAATGTCATTCTACAAGTCTAGCACACCCAAAGAATCTAAGGATTTGTTAAAATACAAATTACCAGATCCTACTAGCAGTCTCTGGCTCCCCAGATCTGGGGTGGGCTTTTAAATTAGTTTTCTTGGCTCCAAGCATCTTTGACCCCTGCTTCTCCTCACCCCTCCTAACCAGTCATCTCCAAATCCTAAAAATCTCCTCAGGAATTCATCCTCCTCTTTCCATTTCCATTACCAACAACATGAGAAGTCCTAGCTACACTCCTCTCTTCCTTGTAATAATGCAGTGGTTGCCTAAGTGGTTACCAAACATTTGTTCTTGCTAGCCTCAAAGAGTTGCCAAATTGATTCTATTAATATGCAAATCTTGCTATGTTTATTTTTTCCAAAAACGTTAACCATATTTTCCTAGGTCCTAGGATAAAGACAAATCTACCTGCTGTCTCCTATAATGCTGCATGATTTGTTCCCTACCAATATCTCCTACCTCACTTGGTGCCACTCTGCTCCCTCTCATTCTCTCTACTCAGAATCACACTGGCCTTCTTTCAGCCCTGTGTTTGTGCCATATTTACTCAGCACAGGACCTTCGCATAAGCTGTTTTCTCATGGGAAGCTCTTTTGTCCACCTTCAACTACTTAATGCCTATGCATCTCAGTCTGAGTGATATCATCTGCATTGAATAGTCTGAAAGCAGTAAAGTAGACACAGAACCTGTTCTAGGAGAGAGTCAAAGACGACTTCCTAAAAGTCTTGGACCTAGTCTGATTTCACAAATTCAAGTCAAGTGAAGAGGGAAGAGAGAGCATTCCTTGCAGAGAAGTAAGAGAGGCAATGGAATAGAGATTGATACTGATGGAGCCAAAGGTTGAGGAAGCAGTAGAAAGTTGTAGAAGTAGAGTGGATTTGTTTACATATGAATAAAAAGTTTAAACTGTGCCCTGTAGCCTATAGGGGAGCATTAGAGAGTGTTAGGAAATAGAAAAAGAATAGACTTGCCTTAAGTGAGTTACAAACAGTCAGCAGTACCAGTGAGTTACAGAATCTCAACTAAGAGCTCAGTTTCTTAACACTTAGATCAAATGTCATTCTACAAGTCTAGCACACCCAAAGAATCTAAGGATTTGTTAAAATACAAATTACCAGATCCTACTAGCAGTCTCTGGCTCCCCAGATCTGGGGTGGGCTTTTAAATTAGCATTTCTATCAAGTTTCCAGGTGCTACAGATGCTTCTAGTTTAAGGATTGTTCTTTGAGAAGTACTGAACTAGACCATCTCAATAAATTAAACAGAGACCATTCAAAGATTAGACCATTCAAAATTAGATCTAAAAACCTGAGGCATAAAAATACCCAAAAGATGAATTCATTTTAGTTTTGGAGCATTTTTTTTCTTAGCAGCAAAACATAACCTTGAGTCACAAATTAATTAATTTCTTTGTGTATTATTTACTTAGCTGTAAAATAAAGTCATTGAACCAGAATAACTCTAATGTCTCCTCCAGTTCTATACTTTTACAACCCTAAAATTTATCTTCCTAATTGTATTTTGTTAAGGTCCTTGTTAAATTAATTTTTACTCCATAAGTATACATCTGGGTACAAATAAGGAGAGGAGAACACTCTCAGAGATCACTGGGAAATGGATAAGACTTAATATAGTAGTCTTACTGAGAACTAACAAAAAGAGGCTGGACTATCACAATGAACACACATACCTATAAAGGCTGGTCATCAATAAAATCAAGAAAAAAATGTAGACTTTGTTAACAATTTATAAACTTTGAAATGTTTAGCACCTCTAATTTCTGAGGCATTCTTCTAAGTGTTTGTCTTTATTTGAAACATCATCCAAATGTTATTCTTCCTTTACCAAATCCCAAACGAGCCTTCTTTACCAGAAATGCTGTCATATTAGCTGATTCCCATGGTGAGACAAATTTTAAAGCATCACACAAATAGTAAACAATGTCTAAAGGTTGAGGAAGCAGTAGAAAGTTGTAGAAGTAGAGTGGATTTGTTTACATATGAATAAAAAGTTTAAACTGTGCCCTGTAGCCTATAGGGGAGCATTAGAGAGTGTTAGGAAATAGAAAAAGAATAGACTTGCCTTAAGTGAGTTACAAACAGTCAGCAGTACCAGTGAGTTACAGAATCTCAACTAAGAGCTCAGTTTCTTAACACTTAGATCAAATGTCATTCTACAAGTCTAGCACACCCAAAGAATCTAAGGATTTGTTAAAATACAAATTACCAGATCCTACTAGCAGTCTCTGGCTCCCCAGATCTGGGGTGGGCTTTTAAATTAGCATTTCTATCAAGTTTCCAGGTGCTACAGATGCTTCTAGTTTAAGGATTGTTCTTTGAGAAGTACTGAACTAGACCATCTCAATAAATTAAACAGAGACCATTCAAAGATTAGACCATTCAAAATTAGATCTAAAAACCTGAGGCATAAAAATACCCAAAAGATGAATTCATTTTAGTTTTGGAGCATTTTTTTTCTTAGCAGCAAAACATAACCTTGAGTCACAAATTAATTAATTTCTTTGTGTATTATTTACTTAGCTGTAAAATAAAGTCATTGAACCAGAATAACTCTAATGTCTCCTCCAGTTCTATACTTTTACAACCCTAAAATTTATCTTCCTAATTGTATTTTGTTAAGGTCCTTGTTAAATTAATTTTTACTCCATAAGTATACATCTGGGTACAAATAAGGAGAGGAGAACACTCTCAGAGATCACTGGGAAATGGATAAGACTTAATATAGTAGTCTTACTGAGAACTAACAAAAAGAGGCTGGACTATCACAATGAACACACATACCTATAAAGGCTGGTCATCAATAAAATCAAGAAAAAAATGTAGACTTTGTTAACAATTTATAAACTTTGAAATGTTTAGCACCTCTAATTTCTGAGGCATTCTTCTAAGTGTTTGTCTTTATTTGAAACATCATCCAAATGTTATTCTTCCTTTACCAAATCCCAAACGAGCCTTCTTTACCAGAAATGCTGTCATATTAGCTGATTCCCATGGTGAGACAAATTTTAAAGCATCACACAAATAGTAAACAATGTCTAAAGCCTATATAATATTTATGAATGGGTCATTTTTTTTAAAGCAACATCAAAAATATTTAATAGGAATTTTACATAATTCCAATGTCTTACTTTTTTTTTTTTACTTTAGATTCACTCCTTTTAAATTGGTTGTTTAAGATCATCAGATAACTCCTTTGTTAAATTTTTATTTCTTAGTTTTAGGTATTGAAAATTAAACAGTATTCAATATTTCCACTGTGGGTATTGATTTTCTGTCATATGAGTGCTTTCTACATAATCATACATTAACCCATACTCTACATTAACACATAATGTGTGTTAATTCACATTAAATATTTCAGCTAGATTCTAAACAGATGACATTAACTTTGTCATAGTCCTAAAGTTGTACATAATTAATAATGGATTGGGGGGTCAAGGTGGGAGGGTGCAAAGGATAGGTAGCAGTGACTTCTGAAATACAACATAATATTGAGACTAACTCACAACTTCAGGAGGAATTATTTTTCCATCAGTGAAACAGGTTTGTCAGTGAATTAATATCTTCTGTCTGCTGTGTGTACCTGTCTTGGATTCCTTTACTTTACAAGAATGAATTCTTTGTTCTTTATAAATGCTTTATCCAGTATACACTTTCTTCCTTCCCCTTTGGCCCTGAATGGCTGTCTTTTTCAAAATTGCACCTTCTCAAGGGGTTCTGACGCTGAGGGTAAAATTCAAATTCTTTGTGGAGGTTCTTACAGATGGCAAGTGATAGAAGCTTAGATCAAACAAGGTTATGGAAAATAATTTCTTGGAAGGATATCAGGATAACTTCCAGAAATGAAAGAACAACTGTATGACCAGAGAATTCCAGATTAACTTGGTGACTAGAACCAGAGTCCTCAGTAATATCAGTTTTCTCTCCTTCTCTCCCTTTTTCTTTTTCTCTCTGGGCTCTTTTATGTGCAGTTTTATTTTCCCATATTGCAAGAAGGCTTTCTCAATACTGTGAGAACATGATCATAGGTTACTTGCTAAACTAATAGGCCGAAATTTTCCCTCCAGGTCTAATTAAATTCACAGGAATGAACACAGACTGTCTCTGGTCAGGTCATGTGCCCTCCCTTGGTTCAGTCACTTTAGCAAAGGGATGCATTATATTTTTATGATTTCTCCAATGTAGCCCATTTCCTACCTTATGCTGGTTAAGGTATCCAAAGAGGAAGTATAATGATTGACAGCTTTCTGGTTGTATAGGGGGAGTTGTCCAAAAAGGCAGATATTTTCCCAAACAGACAAAACAACATGTTCTCTCCTATCCCAGTTATTACTGCAGTGTAACAAACCATCCCAAGGATGCCCAGGCAATCAGAGCAGGTACTGGCGATGAACGACTATTCTTGTGTAACTTTATTCGTATTGACAGAGCAGCAAACATTACCCCTGGCCGAGCTTCCTATGGAGACCTTGTGGCAAACCCTCCACAGCAGCTCCCAGAAGACTCTTCGAGAGCCAGCCTTAGGCTTCATTTGTCTTCACATAGACAAGTAGATTATACTTTCCCAATCTCAGATTAGCACCTGATATATTTCTGGAAGAGTATGTTGGAAAGTTTTAAGTCAAAACTGTAAAAGATCTTGCTGCTGTTGATAAAAATAATAACAAATAGGATAACAGTGAGGGAATTGATGACTATGTTAGGAGGTGCTGACAAACTATGCTGAACCCAAGGACAGTGAAGGCCACTATACATGCCACTATACATTACTTTAGCATGTTCAACAATGAGCTCAGATAGTCAATTATTAATGGAAGTATTGAGACCAAAAGCTGTAGAATACATTTATGGTTATAATTTTATCTGGTTTTCTGTTCTCTCAAATTGCTTTTATTACTTCAGGGTGTTCCTATTACTACTCTATGCATGCTAAACATCCACATATTTCTAAAGAATTATTTCTTCTTCTTCCTATTTCGTTTTTTTTTAACTTTTGTGGGGGGGGGGTGGGTAGGGAGGGGGAGGGGCTTGCAACTTTTATTGGTCTTTCATTTATCTATTTTCATCCATCTTTGTTCTTTGGCCCGTGTGGACCTCCCATCTCAGTGGCCTCTGTTGTTGCAGAGCACTGGCTCTGGGCACATGCGCTCCAGAGCTCTGGCTCGGTAATTGGACACATGGGTCCAGCCACTTCGTGGCACGTGGGATATTCCCAGGCCAGGGATCAAACTGGCGCCCCTTGCACTGCAAGGCAGTGTCCTTACCCACTGGACCACCAGGGAAACCCAAGAATTATTTCTTGATCAACAGAATGCTGGAAAATTTATTCAGGTGGCTCTTTAAATGTAATTTTCTTTCTAGTTTATATAACTGATAGTAACAGATCATCCTAATAGAATATAAATCATTCCAGTTAACCTTATAATTGAAGAACTAATATCAATTAAATATTGATGTTAGTTATAACATCAATAAATATTAGTATTTAATATTTAATCGAATATCCAATATGAAGAACTGCCTGATAGTGTGCTAAAAAGATTTGCTCTCATTTCACCAGTATTTTATTGATAACAATCAGATCATGTTGTTAATGCTCTATCATATTAAAATAGTTCACTAATAGTAACCTTTTTTTTAAATTGCCTATCTTAATCTTCATTCTTGCAGGCATTTAGTATATTCCAACCTCAACAAAGTCTCAAGCAATGATGTTGTTTTTACCTTTACTGTCATTTGATGCTATTTTATTAAGAAGGAACACAATACTGGAACAGTTGAAAGTACAGAGGCCCAAGTAGCAAATGACCTCTTTCAAGTCCTGGCTTGGCCACTTGCTATATGCCCCAAGAAAAGGCAGATCAGTGCCAAATCAGTGACCTCTAAACTTTGCTGTACATTACAATCACCTGGAGGACTTTTTAAAATTCCAACCACCAGATCACACCCATACCAATTCCATCAGAATGTCTGAGAGTGGGAGCCAGTGTGCACCAACATTTGGGAAGTTTGGGACTAATTTACTGCATGATCTGAGGTACTTTCAACTTTCAGAGTATTTAGTAAAAAGAAGAAATTCAACAATCAGAAAGAAGGAAATTAATACCTTCCTCACTTAGTTTAATCATTCTAGCTTTTAACTTAAAGTGAGAGACATGTGACTCTTTCTTGCTATGTGAATACTTAGTGGCCATTGTAAGGCTGTTAATTGGCCTAATTTCATTATTGTTGTGTTTAAAGGTTTAGGGAGGCTCAAGGAAAAGATCAGGGAACAGTCAATAGATGGAGCAGCCACAATGCAACTTTCATCAATTAAGTTCACCATCTTCTATGGTTGCAGTTTATGTCATTCCAAAATAATTACAATAGTAACATCAAATGTCACAGATCACAGATCACTAATAACATGTATAGTATTAATGAACATGTTCAAAAAATTGCGATTACCAAAATACAACACAGAGACAGGAAGTGAGCAAGTACTGTTGGAAGCATGGCACTGAGAGATTGGTCAATACAGGCTTACCATGAAACTTCAACCTGTAAAATATGGAGTATCTGCATGATGCAATAAAGTAAGGTATAATAAAACAAGAGTGGAGAGAAGGGTTAGTCGCTTAGTCATGTCCAACTCTCTGCGACCCCATGGACTGCAGCCCACCAGTCTCCTCTGTCCATGGAATTCTCCAGGCAGGAATACTGGAATGGGTTGCCATTCCATTCTCCAGGGGATCTTCCCGACCCAGGGAATGAACCTGGGTGCCCCGCATTCTGGGCCCATTCTTTACCATCTGAACCACCGGGGTGTGCCTAGATAATTCCATTTTATCCAACTCTTCTTAAATTCCTCTCAGCAGTAAGGTGCAATGTTCAGTGTACAGGTCATTGACGTCTTTTATCAGAGTTGTTTTTCACATATTCTGAAGCTGATATAAATGTACTGGTCTTTTAAATTTCATTGAAATAATTTTACAAAAGTGAAACTGTTGGTCACTCAGTTGTGTCCGAATTCTGTGACCCCATGGACTGTAGCCCAATAGGCTCCTCTTGCCATGGAAATTTTCCAGGCACAAATACTGGAATGAGTTTCCATTTCCTTCTCCTGGGATCCTCCTGACCCATGGATCGAACCTGGCTCTCCTGGTCTTTTCAGGCATTCCAATTGGATGAGAAAGAAGGAAATTAATACCTTCCTCACTTAGTTTAATCATTCTAGCTTTTAACTTAAAGTGAGAGACATGTGACTCTTTCTTGCTATGTGAATACTTAGTGGCCATTGTAAGGCTGTTAATTGGCCTAATTTCATTATTGTTGTGTTTAAAGGTTTAGGGAGGCTCAAGGAAAAGATCAGGGAACAGTCAATAGATGGAGCAGCCACAATGCAACTTTCATCAATTAAGTTCACCATCTTCTATGGTTGCAGTTTATGTCATTCCAAAATAATTACAATAGTAACATCAAATGTCACAGATCACAGATCACTAATAACATGTATAGTATTAATGAACATGTTCAAAAAATTGCGATTACCAAAATACAACACAGAGACAGGAAGTGAGCAAGTACTGTTGGAAGCATGGCACTGAGAGATTGGTCAATACAGGCTTACCATGAAACTTCAACCTGTAAAATATGGAGTATCTGCATGATGCAATAAAGTAAGGTATAATAAAACAAGAGTGGAGAGAAGGGTTAGTCGCTTAGTCATGTCCAACTCTCTGCGACCCCATGGACTGCAGCCCACCAGTCTCCTCTGTCCATGGAATTCTCCAGGCAGGAATACTGGAATGGGTTGCCATTCCATTCTCCAGGGGATCTTCCCGACCCAGGGAATGAACCTGGGTGCCCCGCATTCTGGGCCCATTCTTTACCATCTGAACCACCGGGGTGTGCCTAGATAATTCCATTTTATCCAACTCTTCTTAAATTCCTCTCAGCAGTAAGGTGCAATGTTCAGTGTACAGGTCATTGACGTCTTTTATCAGAGTTGTTTTTCACATATTCTGAAGCTGATATAAATGTACTGGTCTTTTAAATTTCATTGAAATAATTTTACAAAAGTGAAACTGTTGGTCACTCAGTTGTGTCCGAATTCTGTGACCCCATGGACTGTAGCCCAATAGGCTCCTCTTGCCATGGAAATTTTCCAGGCACAAATACTGGAATGAGTTTCCATTTCCTTCTCCTGGGATCCTCCTGACCCATGGATCGAACCTGGCTCTCCTGACGTGTCTCTTGCATTTCAGGCAGATTTTCTACTGTTGAGTCATTAGGAATGTCTTTGAAGTGTGCTATATATTATAGCACAAAACCTTTGCCACCCTTGGACCTGAAGGGGCTAGGGCCAGTGTTATCAGATGTGGCAACAGCTGGACCCACAAATGTGCCATCTGACAGGAACTGTGACTGTAGAGGAATGCAGGGTCATGTCATCCTGCTAGTTAAGAAGTGATAAAAAAGAATAAATATCTGAACCTATTTTTCCACACTCTCTGATTGTCTGCCAGTGCTTTCACAACCTGAGAAGTCATGAGACTGGGAGCACAGACAATAATCTGATGATGATATACTATGAAGTAAAGCATTATAAAGTGTGTGCTAACAGAGCAAGTAACTTTATTGTATTTACTACTGTGTCTCTACCGCTGAGAACAATTCCTGGCATGTAGAAAGTATTCAATAATTAATTGTTTAAAGACTATTTGGTTGGATATAAGTTCAAATGGCTGCTGTTTTGCATATAAATTTGTCATAAAGAGGCTTTAAAGCCATGTTCCTAAATTTAAAAATTGTTTAACAGCTGCATAAAGACTTGCAAAATAAATAATGGGAACAAAACTTAACCTGGATTAAAACAAACACATAAAAGACCAAAACTTCTGAGCCAGTGATTGTCTAGGAACAAGTGTGGAGAGAAGGTGAAGAGAACCACAGCAGTAATTTCTGGTGAAAAGATTTAGCCAACATTAGGGAACCACACACTTAATCTCCCAAATAGATCGCTTCTCCAAACTAGTATAAGGAACCAGAAGCCTCAATATGAATAAACTTGCAACAGTCCTTTGATCTGAGACTTGCAAAAGAGCAGCAATGAAGAATGAAGCCTGACAGTTTTTCAGGCAAAAATCTACTTTGCCCAACATAATTAATGTCAAACAAAATAAAAAGCCAGGCAACTATTTATACAGCTCAGAGAAGAGTAAATAACTCTTTTTCTTCCTTTGTTTAAAGGCACCTACATATAAAATAACTTAAAATTATATAATTTTTTTTGGCCATGCAGTGTATCTTGTGGAATCTTAGTTCCCCAACCAGGGATTGAACTTGGGCCCTTGGCATTGAAAGCACTGAGTCCTAAGTGCTGAGCCACAGAGAAATTCCCTAATATTATATGATTGTAGTTTATTAAGTGTAAAAGAGACTGAAATAAAAGGCTTGTCCTTTTATTCAGTGTAAATGATATTATGTACTCATTTAATATTTGCTGAGCACTCACTGCAATTGTCACCAAGCATATAGAAAAGAGTAACATGCAGTCCCTGCTGTCTAGGGCATTACAACTACATGATAGAAAGAATATGACAGCGGATGATTAGCTACATGGCAAGGGCTATATGAGAGGTAAACAGAGACATGAAAACACAGAACAGGGAGTACTTGCCATTGCCAAGAGATATCAAGAAGAGCTTTCAGGGGTGAGGGGAGACAATATACACTGAGTCTTAAAGGCTATATAGAAACGTTCTAGTTGAATAGGAGGTGGTAGCTCAGACAGTAAAGAATCTGCCTGCAATACAGGAGATGTGGGTTTGATCCCTATGTAGGGAAGATCCCTGGAGAAGGAAATGTCAACCTGGTCCAGTATCCTTGCCTAGAGAATTCCATGGAAAGAAGCCTGGCAGACTACAGTTCATGGGGTTGCAAAGAGTCAGATATGACTGAACAACTAATAGGGATGGGGAAGGCATGGCAGGTACTCCATAACACCTTCTATTGCTAGCAGATATTTTAATTATGATGAACTAAGGAGAAAAAGTCAGAGGTAGAATGAACATAAAAAGATACAATCATGCCATATGAACAGCAGAGAACTAGAGAGGGAGTTATATGAACCACAGTTTCACAGTAGTTCAAATAGAGAAAGTATTGGGCTCAATGGTAAAGAATTCACCTGCCAATATGAGTTTTATCCACGGAGTCCCAAAAGAGTTGGACATGATTTAGCAACTAAACAACAACAACAAAGAGAATGAAGTCATCATATTTACATCACATGGTAAATGGACACTTAAGTATCAATACTGCACCAAATACTAACACAATTATATGGAATCTAGTAAGATGGCAATGAGATCACACACTGTGAAGCAAAGGAAAAACAGACATGAAGAAGAGACATATGGACATTGTGGGGAATGAACAGTGAGTGGGAGGCATAAAGGGAGTAACATGGAAACCTATACTATCGTATGTGAAAAAGATAGCTATTGTCATTGTGTTGTGGGAATAGGGAATCCTGCAGCAGTGGGGTGCAGTGACCTGAAGGGGTGGGATGGGGGTGGGATTAGTCATATACATATGACTAATGTGGGATTATACATATCTGTAAACAACAAAACTCTGTAAAAGTAAAAAGTAAACTAAAATTAAAAAAAGAAAAACTGCACCAAAGTAAGAATCATATTCATATTGCAAGTGATAATTAGCTTTAGAAACAACTTCTGCCACATTGAATTAATGTTCTAAATTTGATCTCACCTAGTGTTATGGCTCTAAACACAACGTACAGGCTATATCTCCAAAGATTTTATCACTGTCCTAGATTGTTCCTCTGATCTGCAGTTTGATACGTGCTCAGGCATAATCTCAAACATTTCCAAATAACTACTCAATCTCTTCCCTACCTTTATTCCTCCAACCAGATCTTCCCCCAGACTTCTCCTTTTCTATAATTGCCCATCCTGTTTACTCGGCCATTCAGTCACCCTAAAGTCCTCTCTTCACATCCCTCATTCAGTCCATCAGCAAAATATTTGCAGATCCTGACCATATCTCAGTACGTCCCTCTGTCATGCCAGTCCAAGTTGTTGTTACTCCTTGCCTCATAACAAGTCTCCCTCTTGGCTCTTGCAACCCCTCTGTCTATTCACCATGTAATCCTCACAGTGATCTATTTAAATATGTCAAGTCATATTTCCCCTCCATAAGCCTGCAATCTCTTTCAGAGCCATATATAAACAACCCAGGATTTAGGACTACCAACCCTCCCTGAGTCAAGAAAATTTATGTGTAACTTAAGAGTCAGCCCTCCGTGTATATGTGGTTCTGCATCTGTGGACGCAACCAACATATCGTGGAGGGCTATAGCATTTACTATTGAAAAAAATCCAGGAGCTAAAAAAACCAGAAAAAATTTGTGTGTAAGTATACATGCACAGCTCAAACTTGTTGTTCAAGGTTTAACTGTATATGTGTGTGTTCGTAGGCATAGGTACATGTATATGATATATATATATATATATATATATATATATATATATACTATATATATATGTAATATAATATATATATATATATGCAATTGCCTACAAGGCCTTGTGTAATCTGCTTCCACCTGCTGTTCCATACTGAGCTCTCTAACCTATGCTGAACTTCTCCCTCCATAGTCACTTTGTTCTAGGGCTTCAGCCACAGTGGCCTTCTTGGTGTTCTTCAAACCTACCAAGCAACCTCCAGCTTCAGTGTTTATTGCTCTCTGTCTGTTCCATGAGGCTACATTTTTATACCTGTTTCATTCACTGCTATATCTCCAGTGCCCAACTCTCTAGCTCACAGAAGCTTCTCAATAAGTGGTAGTTAATTTTTTAAATTATGCACCTCTGTATTACTTCATTTGACAAGATGAGCAATTATAATACATTTCTTGAATTAATTCACAAGTAATAGTTTAGACCAGAAACAGGGCAGCAAAGCTTCACTAGCTCAGCAAGTGGACACCACATTGGGTCAGCTGTTCCTTCGGAACAGATTAAGTGAACCAAGCTGGTCCCAGAAGTCTGAGCTGAAGAGGATGAGCCGGAAAACTGATTAGGACTGTGTCCTCACTGAGAAGCAGAGGAACAGGCAGGAGGAGAGGGAGACAAGGCTTGTCCAGAAGAATGACACACACACTGGGGCCCCATGGAATCCAGTGCATCTTAAATAGTGTCTTTAAGTCAACCCCTCTGTCTATTCACCATGTAATCCTCACAGTGATCTATTTAAATATGTCAAGTCATATTTCCCCTCCATAAGCCTGCAATCTCTTTCAGAGCCATATATAAACAACCCAGGATTTAGGACTACCAACCCTCCCTGAGTCAAGAAAATTTATGTGTAACTTAAGAGTCAGCCCTCCGTGTATATGTGGTTCTGCATCTGTGGACGCAACCAACATATCGTGGAGGGCTATAGCATTTACTATTGAAAAAAATCCAGGAGCTAAAAAAACCAGAAAAAATTTGTGTGTAAGTATACATGCACAGCTCAAACTTGTTGTTCAAGGTTTAACTGTATATGTGTGTGTTCGTAGGCATAGGTACATGTATATGATATATATATATATATATATATATATATATATATACTATATATATATGTAATATAATATATATATATATATGCAATTGCCTACAAGGCCTTGTGTAATCTGCTTCCACCTGCTGTTCCATACTGAGCTCTCTAACCTATGCTGAACTTCTCCCTCCATAGTCACTTTGTTCTAGGGCTTCAGCCACAGTGGCCTTCTTGGTGTTCTTCAAACCTACCAAGCAACCTCCAGCTTCAGTGTTTATTGCTCTCTGTCTGTTCCATGAGGCTACATTTTTATACCTGTTTCATTCACTGCTATATCTCCAGTGCCCAATCTCTCTAGCTCACAGAAGCTTCTCAATAAGTGGTAGTTAATTTTTTTTAAATTATGCACCTCTGTATTACTTCATTTGACAAGATGAGCAATTATAATACATTTCTTGAATTAATTCACAAGTAATAGTTTAGACCAGAAACAGGGCAGCAAAGCTTCACTAGCTCAGCAAGTGGACACCACATTGGGTCAGCTGTTCCTTCGGAACAGATTAAGTGAACCAAGCTGGTCCCAGAAGTCTGAGCTGAAGAGGATGAGCCGGAAAACTGATTAGGACTGTGTCCTCACTGAGAAGCAGAGGAACAGGCAGGAGGAGAGGGAGACAAGGCTTGTCCAGAAGAATGACACACACACTGGGGCCCCATGGAATGAACAGATGGATTGTTAGGGAACCTAGGCAAACAATGACTTCCTTGGTGGCTCAATTAGTAAAGAACCTGCAATGCAGGAGACCACCTGTTACACAGGACACCAGAGTTTGGTCCTTGGGTTGGGAAGATCCTCTGGAAAAGAAATGGTGACCTACTCTAGTTTTCTTGCCTGGAAAATCCCATGGACAGAGGATCCTGGCGGGCTACAGTCCATGGAGTAACAAGAGTCAGACAAGACATAGCCACTAAACCACCACCAATCAAAGAATTAGGCAAATTATCCCCAGTCATGTCAGGAAACCTCTAGGTAATAGCCACAGTGGGACACCCCTCTTAAATGACAAGGTTTTTATTTTTATAGCCTGAGCCAGAAATCCAAATATACCTATCTCTAAGAAGACTGGTGGGGAATGGTGTAGATCCCAGGTGTGGTGTCCCGTCCCTGAGGATCATGGGTTTTTGGTTTTTTTTTTTAACTTTTTTTTTTTTAAGATTTATTTATTTATTTATTTTGGGTGGGGGTCGGGTTGGGGAGGGAAGGGAGCGGGCAGGCCACTTCTATTGGTCTTTCATTTCTCTATTTTCATCTGTCTTTGTTCTTTGGCTCCTGTGGGCCTCCCATTGCGGTGGCGTCTGTCGTTGCAGAGTGCCGGCTCTGGGCGCACGCGCTCCAGAGCCCCGGCTCAGTAATTGGACACATGGGTCCAGCCGCTCCACAGCACGTGGGATCTTCCCAGGCCAGGGATCGAACCGGCGCCTCTTGCACTGCAAGGCTGTGTCCTTACCCACTGGACCACCAGGGGAAGCCCCCATGGATTTTTAATCATTGTAATATTCTACATCTTAGTTAAGTAAAATCCAAAATGGCAAGTGCTTGAGTGTAGGTTGCTACAGCAGAAAACCATATATTGGTACCTTTGAATTATCAAAACAAGTTAAAATAATGTTAGCCACGTATGGTCAAATACAGTTCTTTTTTTCTTCCATTATTCATTCAGCATTCAGACATTGTCATTTACTCCCTAAGAAATTGTCATTCTTTAGGGTTTTTTGTTTTTTTTTTAACAATGTTTAATCTCTTTAAGCCCACTTCCCAAGTTTATTTTTCCTCATTTTGGTAAGCATTCTTTTCATCTTTCTTACATGACTTAGAGATACTCTGTTTAATGTGAGAGCCACTGGCTATATGTGTCCTTTTAGCATTGAAATGTGATTGACAAACTGATTTTTTACAAATTCATTCAGTTCTAATTAATCTACATTTAATTATGATTATATGATTTGCTCAAAAATTATGCTGTAAATTAGATCAGAATGAGATGGCCAAACAACCAAAGTTCTAAAGACCAAATCTTTCTGATGAAAAAAAAATTATAATGAATTATACAACCAAAGTTCTAAAGACCAAAACTTCCTGATGAAAAAAAAAATTATAATGAATTATACATACTTGAGGCATAAAGCCAATAAGATATCTGAAATGTTTCTCATCACATAAATTCACAGATGTGAATTCACAGAATTTAAAGTCATACACTTGATCCTTATAATATCTTTCTGCACTTAAATATTGCTGCTTGAAACTTTAAGACAATCATAAATGTCTACTTAGAGGGGTTGTACTGCTACTGAAATTAGAGGAAAGGATAAACATCCAAATACAACCAGGGGTCAAAAGTGCCTTGTTCTTAACGAAAGTGCAAACCTTAATGTTTTCTGCCTTCATTTTATTAAGAATGTCTAAAGCATGAACTAATGCTTGCAAGCACAGAATGCCTGTAAGTTTTAAATTACATCTTCTCCTCAGTGATGTTCTCGATAATACAGGTATTGTCATAATACAAGGAAGCTTTGGTTTTTAAAAGTGCTTTAAACAGGTATTTTTCTGTGTTATAATACCTTTAGAGTGAAAAGTTACTGACTATTCCTTTTTAAATGGCATTTGGATGTCAAATTGCCACTTTGGGAGTCATGAGGGGAAAACGGAGAAAAATACAATTTTCTTTTAACAAATAAATTTCACTGACAATTTGAACCCTTTGAGTTCAAAACAATTTTAATTTGATACTTGACCTCAAAATAAAATATTTATCAGTTTTTCATAGATAGTTTGGATTTGGGGGTGGGAATGAGGGCCATGTTTCTACAGTGGTAGATCCAGGAAAATAGCTCTGGTTCTGGAATTTCAAATGATAAACTTTATGTAAAAATAATATGCATGCATACTTACATAGAACTTTTACATGCATATTATAAACACACACTCAATTCTTTGTTTCTGTAGCCTTCTATACCTCAGCATACCTAATGAAAACCACTGGCTATATGTGTCCTTTTAGCATTGAAATGTGATTGACAAACTGATTTTTTACAAATTCATTCAGTTCTAATTAATCTACATTTAATTATGATTATATGATCTGCTCAAAATTATGTTGTAAATTAGATCAGAATGAGATGGCCAAACAACCAAAGTTCTAAAGACCAAATCTTTCTGATGAAAAAAATTATAATGAATTATACAACCAAAGTTCTAAAGACCAAAACTTCCTGATGAAAAAAATTATAATGAATTATACATACTTGAGGCATAAAGCCAATAAGATATCTGAAATGTTTCTCATCACATAAATTCACAGATGTGAATTCACAGAATTTAAAGTCATACACTTGATCCTTATAATATCTTTCTGCACTTAAATATTGCTGCTTGAAACTTTAAGACAATCATAAATGTCTACTTAGAGGGGTTGTACTGCTACTGAAATTAGAGGAAAGGATAAACATCCAAATACAACCAGGGGTCAAAAGTGCCTTGTTCTTAACGAAAGTGCAAACCTTAATGTTTTCTGCCTTCATTTTATTAAGAATGTCTAAAGCATGAACTAATGCTTGCAAGCACAGAATGCCTGTAAGTTTTAAATTACATCTTCTCCTCAGTGATGTTCTCGATAATACAGGTATTGTCATAATACAAGGAAGCTTTGGTTTTTAAAAGTGCTTTAAACAGGTATTTTTCTGTGTTATAATACCTTTAGAGTGAAAAGTTACTGACTATTCCTTTTTAAATGGCATTTGGATGTCAAATTGCCACTTTGGGAGTCATGAGGGGAAAACGGAGAAAAATACAATTTTCTTTTAACAAATAAATTTCACTGACAATTTGAACCCTTTGAGTTCAAAACAATTTTAATTTGATACTTGACCTCAAAATAAAATATTTATCAGTTTTTCATAGATAGTTTGGATTTGGGGGTGGGAATGAGGGCCATGTTTCTACAGTGGTAGATCCAGGAAAATAGCTCTGGTTCTGGAATTTCAAATGATAAACTTTATGTAAAAATAATATGCATGCATACTTACATAGAACTTTTACATGCATATTATAAACACACACTCAATTCTTTGTTTCTGTAGCCTTCTATACCTCAGCATACCTAATGAAAAGTACTTGTGTTTCATGTGTGTGGCAGTATGAGTGTTCACATGTGTGAGCTTACCTGGTAGAGATTCTAGTACCTTATTCTTATGTGAGAAGAGGGGGTTTTCCCACACCAGTAGCCAATTATCAGATACCAACTGGCCATCTTACAATTCTGGCACTATCTACCCAGAGATAGCATCAGATTCCACAGGTTAAGAATTAAGTCCCACTGCCTTCCACTTCAAATGCCAAGAGCAAGTTGAGTTTGTTACCTGTACTTCTTACAAACAGGCTATAAATCAAAGGTTCCCACACACCTTAGGTATAATTAATTTGCCCAATTATAATTGTCATTAATTTGTACCACTGGCATCATCCAAAGCTGAAATCTCCATGAGAAATTGTTGCCCCATCTGGCATGAGGGACTCTCTGTTATCTCTTATTTTCTATATCCTTTTCTACCTAAGAAAACATGCATCCTCTAAATGAGCCCATTTTGTCTCTCCACCATTCATACCACTATCCCACTATGAAAACCTTGTGTGAACAATAGCCAAGTCATACTTCCTTACCATTGAGCTGAAGAGTAAGGGGTTGAAAAACAAGGAACTGTTTGTTGAAAGTGCCTAGCAATGGTAATACTTAATAAATATAGGTTATTTTACCTTCTATCAGAGAAAGCATTATTTTTGTTTTCATTTTTTCCAATACTGGAAAACATTTGAAAACATCTAATTTATATTTTCAAAATTATTATTTTATTATACTTAGACAAAGAAAAGGACTTTGCAGTAGTGATTAATTTATTTCATCCGTCTGACCTTGATCATGTCTTTTGTCTCCAATTCCTATCATATTCGATTCCTTCAGGCAAAATTTTCTATTTCATCTCTTTTAATTCTATTTCTTTGTTCTTAACTCCTCCTTGGGCTCTTTTTCAATTGCAGCAAAATCCTAGAAATGAAAGACTACTGTCCTAGAAACATACAGAGCATTTATAAACACACACTCAATTCTTTGTTTCTGTAGCCTTCTATACCTCAGCATACCTAATGAAAAGTACTTGTGTTTCATGTGTGTGGCAGTATGAGTGTTCACATGTGTGAGCTTACCTGGTAGAGATTCTAGTACCTTATTCTTATGTGAGAAGAGGGGGTTTTCCCACACCAGTAGCCAATTATCAGATACCAACTGGCCATCTTACAATTCTGGCACTATCTACCCAGAGATAGCATCAGATTCCACAGGTTAAGAATTAAGTCCCACTGCCTTCCACTTCAAATGCCAAGAGCAAGTTGAGTTTGTTACCTGTACTTCTTACAAACAGGCTATAAATCAAAGGTTCCCACACACCTTAGGTATAATTAATTTGCCCAATTATAATTGTCATTAATTTGTACCACTGGCATCATCCAAAGCTGAAATCTCCATGAGAAATTGTTGCCCCATCTGGCATGAGGGACTCTCTGTTATCTCTTATTTTCTATATCCTTTTCTACCTAAGAAAACATGCATCCTCTAAATGAGCCCATTTTGTCTCTCCACCATTCATACCACTATCCCACTATGAAAACCTTGTGTGAACAATAGCCAAGTCATACTTCCTTACCATTGAGCTGAAGAGTAAGGGGTTGAAAAACAAGGAACTGTTTGTTGAAAGTGCCTAGCAATGGTAATACTTAATAAATATAGGTTATTTTACCTTCTATCAGAGAAAGCATTATTTTTGTTTTCATTTTTTCCAATACTGGAAAACATTTGAAAACATCTAATTTATATTTTCAAAATTATTATTTTATTATACTTAGACAAAGAAAAGGACTTTGCAGTAGTGATTAATTTATTTCATCCGTCTGACCTTGATCATGTCTTTTGTCTCCAATTCCTATCATATTCGATTCCTTCAGGCAAAATTTTCTATTTCATCTCTTTTAATTCTATTTCTTTGTTCTTAACTCCTCCTTGGGCTCTTTTTCAATTGCAGCAAAATCCTAGAAATGAAAGACTACTGTCCTAGAAACATACAGAGCATTTATAAGCAAATTTTTCCTTTGTATCCTTTGCCTTAAGCAATGGGAACACCTGTAAAAAAATTAATGTGAAACCAAAAAAAGAAAGTCTTTTGCCAGTCATATTTCTAAAAGGCTCAATCCAAACTCTCACTCCATTTAAAATTAAAGTTCAATCGAATTATCTATATTTACCTTGTTTATCAAGAATCTTTCAAATGAATAAATAAAATCAATAATCAAATCATTTAATAAGAATTTTATTGATGAAAATTTGCCTAATTTAATGTAAAGCTACAACTCATTAAATGTGGTTATATTTTTTGAGAGTTGGTTTATAATTCTGGGCCTAATAATTGAGCACTGAAAGACATTGATTATAAATATTATAAACTAAATGTAGAGAACTTCCTTAAGGCAATATAATCATTCCTAATTATTAGGTGGGGGTTTCCAGGTGGCTCAGTGGTAAAGAATCAACAGGACACATGGGTCAATCCCTGGGTTGAGAAGATCCCCTGGAGATGGAAATGGCAACCCACTCCAGTATTCTTGCCTGGAGAATCCCACAGGTAGGGGAGCCTCGTGGCTACAGTCCATGGTGTCACAAAATACTGAACGTGACTTAGCAGCTAAACAGGAAATATTAGGTACTTTTGATAAATAACAATAGCCTGGTTCAAAGAGATATGTAAGGATAACAGGTCACCTCCACCAAAGCCGTACAATGGACTATTATAATGAAAGCAAGTCTGAGAGCAAAATTTACCACAGCTACAAATACTAGAAAATAAGTAGGTGAGAAAAAAAGAGAGAAAAGTGACAACAGTATACAGTCTTTAAAAGGAAGTTCATAAAGACACTATCAGAAAATTACTAGGGCTAATCTAGTAATTTACTAGAGAATTTAGCAAAGTCGCAGGATAGAAAATCAATACACAGAAATCACTCACATTCCTACATACAAACAATGGAAAATCAGAAAGAGAAAGCAAGGATGCAATCCCATTCACCATTACAACCAAATGAATAAAATATCTAGGAATAAACCTACTTAAAGAGACAAAAGAACTGTATGCAAAAAATTATAAGGCACTAATGAAAGAAACTAAAGATGACATAAACGGATAGAAAGCTATTCCATGTTCCTGGCTTGGAAGAATCAATACTGTGAAAATGACCATGCTACCAAATGTAATCTACAGATTCAAGGCAATCCCTATCAAATTACCAATGGCATTTTTCACAGAACTAGACCAAAAAAATAGCACAGTTCGTAATGGAAACACAAAATACCCCAGATAACTGAAGCAGTCTTGAGAAAGGAGAATGGAGCTCAAGAATCTTTCAAATGAATAAATAAAATCAATAATCAAATCATTTAATAAGAATTTTATTGATGAAAATTTGCCTAATTTAATGTAAAGCTACAACTCATTAAATGTGGTTATATTTTTTGAGAGTTGGTTTATAATTCTGGGCCTAATAATTGAGCACTGAAAGACATTGATTATAAATATTATAAACTAAATGTAGAGAACTTCCTTAAGGCAATATAATCATTCCTAATTATTAGGTGGGGTTTCCAGGTGGCTCAGATGGTAAAGAATCAACAGGACACATGGGTCAATCCCTGGGTTGAGAAGATCCCCTGGAGATGGAAATGGCAACCCACTCCAGTATTCTTGCCTGGAGAATCCCACAGGTAGGGGAGCCTCGTGGCTACAGTCCATGGTGTCACAAAATACTGAACGTGACTTAGCAGCTAAACAGGAAATATTAGGTACTTTTGATAAATAACAATAGCCTGGTTCAAAGAGATATGTAAGGATAACAGGTCACCTCCACCAAAGCCGTACAATGGACTATTATAATGAAAGCAAGTCTGAGAGCAAAATTTACCACAGCTACAAATACTAGAAAATAAGTAGGTGAGAAAAAAAGAGAGAAAAGTGACAACAGTATACAGTCTTTAAAAGGAAGTTCATAAAGACACTATCAGAAAATTACTAGGGCTAATCTAGTAATTTACTAGAGAATTTAGCAAAGTCGCAGGATAGAAAATCAATACACAGAAATCACTCACATTCCTACATACAAACAATGGAAAATCAGAAAGAGAAAGCAAGGATGCAATCCCATTCACCATTACAACCAAATGAATAAAATATCTAGGAATAAACCTACTTAAAGAGACAAAAGAACTGTATGCAAAAAATTATAAGGCACTAATGAAAGAAACTAAAGATGACATAAACGGATAGAAAGCTATTCCATGTTCCTGGCTTGGAAGAATCAATACTGTGAAAATGACCATGCTACCAAATGTAATCTACAGATTCAAGGCAATCCCTATCAAATTACCAATGGCATTTTTCACAGAACTAGACCAAAAAAATAGCACAGTTCGTAATGGAAACACAAAATACCCCAGATAACTGAAGCAGTCTTGAGAAAGGAGAATGGAGCTGGAGGAATCAACCTTCCTAACCTCGAACTATACTACAAAGCAACACTCATCAAGACAGTATGGTACTGGCACAAAAACAGAAACATAGACTAATGGAACAAGATAGAGAGCCCAGAGATAAACCCATGCATCTATGGGTACCTTATTTTTGACAAAAGAGGTGAAAAAATACAATAGGGCAAAGACAGCCTCTTCAACAAATGGTGCTTGGAAAATTGGACAGCTACAAGTTAAAGGATGAAGTTGGAACACTCCCTAACACCATACACAAAGATAAACTCAAGATAGATTGAAGATCTAATGGTAAGATCAGAAACCATAAAACTCTTAGAGAAAAACAAAGGCAGAACACTTGATGACATAAATCAAAGCAGGATTTTCTTTGGCCCGCCTTTTGGAGTAATGTAAGTAAAAACAAACATAAACAAGTCATATCTAATTAAAAGCATTTCCACAACAAAAGAAGCTATAAATAAGGTGAAAAGACAACCCTCAGAATGGGAGAAAATAATAGTAAATGAAACAATGAACGAAGAATTGATTTCCAAAATAAACAAGCAGCTAATACAACTCAACACCAAAAGTAAAAAAATTGAAAAATGGGAAAAAGGGCTTCCCTGGTGATCTAGTAGGTAGAGAGTCCATCTTGCAATGCAAGGAACACCAGTCCATCACTGGCCTGGGAGAATCCCACATGCAGCAGAGCAGCTGGGCCCGTGTGTCTAATTGTGAGAGGGTGCTCTGCAGCAAGAGAGGCCACTGCAGTGGGAGGCCCACACAGACCAACGAATAAAAAAGATGGATGAAAATAAATATAAAAATAAAAGAGGCATGAAGGGAAAAAAAATTTTTTTAAAAGGGAAAAAGACCCTAAACAGACATCTCTCCGAAGAAGACATACACATGACCATAAAATACATGAAAAGACACTGAAAATCACTCATTATTGGAGAAATGCAAATCAAAACTACAATGAGATATCACCTCACATCAGTCAGAATGGCCATTATCAAAAAGTCCATGGACAATAAATGCCAGAGAGGGTATGGAGAAAAGAGAACACTCTTACACTGTTGGTGGGAACGTAAGCTGATATAGCCACTATGGAAGACAGTGGGGAGATTCCATAAAATACTAGGAATAGAAGAACCATATGACCCAGCAATCCTACTATTAGACATACTCTGGGAAATCAAAATTGAAGAGACACATGCAGCCCAATGTTCACTGCAGCACTTTTTTACAATAGCTAGAACATGGAAGCAACCTAGATGTCCATCAACAAATGAATGAACAAAGAAACTGTGGTACATATATAAAATGGGATATTTCTCAGCCATAAAAAGAAATGCATTTGAATCAGTCCTAATGAGGTCGATGAACTTAGAACCTGTTATACAAAGTGAAGTAAGTCAGAAAGGATAAATATAGTATACTAACATATATATATACATATATATATATATGGAATCTAAAAAGATGGTACTGATAAATGTATATGCAGAGCAGCAATGGAGAATCAGACATAGAGAACAGACTTGTGGATATTGGAGGGAGTGAGGAGTGGGCAAGAAATATTGAAAGAGTAACATGGAAACTTACATTACCATATGTAAAAGAGACAGCCATTGTGAGTATGCTATAAGACTAAGGGAACTTGCACAGGGACTATGCAACAACCTGGAGGGGTGGGATGGGAAGGGAGATGGGAGGGAGGTTCAGGTGTGTTTGAGGGTCAAGTGTATACCTATGACTGATTCAGGTTTATGTATAGCAGTAAACAATAAGACCCTATAAAGGGAAAATTTATTTAAAAAAAAAAGCAAAGGAAGTTCATTCTAATGCATGACTGAACTGGGAGGAACCTCAAGGACGGTGTCTTAACTGAAATGAGGCAGTCACAAAAAGACAAGTACTGTATGATTCCACTTACATGAGTTGCTTAGAGTACATCAAATCCTACAGACAGAAAATAGAATGCAGATTTTAAGTGGCTGAGGGGAGGGATTAGCTCTTTATTGTTTAGTGGGTATAGAGTGTCAGTTTTATAAGATGAAAAAGAGTGCTGGAGATACACAATAGTGGCAGCAGCACATTATGAATATATTTACTATCACAACTGTACATTTAAAATGGTTTCCATGTAAATTTTATGTTACGTGTATTTTACTACTACACACAAAAAACAAATAGAAAAGAAAAAAAAGGTAATTAACTTATTCTGTAAAGTCAGTGACATCTTGGATCTCTGTTATTTCTAGCACTTTGCAATAAAAATTCACTCATGGCAGATGCAGCAATATTCTGCACTCAGTATGCTAGCAAATTTACAAAACTCAGCAATGGCCACAGGACTGGATAAGGTCAGTTTTCACTCCAATCCCAAAGAAGGGCAATGTCAAAGAATGTTCAAATTACATTACAATTGCACTCATTTCACACGCTAGCAAGGTAATGCTCAAAATTCTTCAAGCTAGTCTTCAAAAGTACCTAAACTGAGAACTTTCAGATGTGAAAGCAGGATTTAGAAAAGGCAGAAGAACCAGAGATCAAATGGCCAACATTTGGTTGAATTTCTTGTGGAAACAAACAATAGCTGGCTGAGAAGATGGGGGACAGGTGAACTGAGGGTTATATAAAGGTTACTAAGATGCCCTAGAACCCAGATCTGAGTGTGAGACTGTGGTTGGAATATTGAATAACACAAGGGAGGAGATGGAGCCACGCTCTGCATACACCAGGGATATGGTAGCTGGCTATTATTTATCTCCTATTCTAGGCTGAACCTTCCAGAAGGGTAGAAGCCATTCTTGTTTTGATTTACTATTGGATTCCCAGTATGTAGCACATTATTTGCCAAATTTTCATTTCCAGTTTTCCTATGACTGATTCAGGTCTATGTATAGCAGTAAACAATAAGACCCTATAAAGGGAAAATTTATTTAAAAAAAAAAGCAAAGGAAGTTCATTCTAATGCATGACTGAACTGGGAGGAACCTCAAGGACGGTGTCTTAACTGAAATGAGGCAGTCACAAAAAGACAAGTACTGTATGATTCCACTTACATGAGTTGCTTAGAGTACATCAAATCCTACAGACAGAAAATAGAATGCAGATTTTAAGTGGCTGAGGGGAGGGATTAGCTCTTTATTGTTTAGTGGGTATAGAGTGTCAGTTTTATAAGATGAAAAAGAGTGCTGGAGATACACAATAGTGGCAGCAGCACATTATGAATATATTTACTATCACAACTGTACATTTAAAATGGTTTCCATGTAAATTTTATGTTACGTGTATTTTACTACTACACACAAAAAACAAATAGAAAAGAAAAAAAGGTAATTAACTTATTCTGTAAAGTCAGTGACATCTTGGATCTCTGTTATTTCTAGCACTTTGCAATAAAAATTCACTCATGGCAGATGCAGCAATATTCTGCACTCAGTATGCTAGCAAATTTACAAAACTCAGCAATGGCCACAGGACTGGATAAGGTCAGTTTTCACCCAATCCCAAAGAAGGGCAATGTCAAAGAATGTTCAAATTACATTACAATTGCACTCATTTCACACGCTAGCAAGGTAATGCTCAAAATTCTTCAAGCTAGTCTTCAAAAGTACCTAAACTGAGAACTTTCAGATGTGAAAGCAGGATTTAGAAAAGGCAGAAGAACCAGAGATCAAATGGCCAACATTTGGTTGAATTTCTTGTGGAAACAAACAATAGCTGGCTGAGAAGATGGGGGACAGGTGAACTGAGGGTTATATAAAGGTTACTAAGATGCCCTAGAACCCAGATCTGAGTGTGAGACTGTGGTTGGAATATTGAATAACACAAGGGAGGAGATGGAGCCACGCTCTGCATACACCAGGGATATGGTAGCTGGCTATTATTTATCTCCTATTCTAGGCTGAACCTTCCAGAAGGGTAGAAGCCATTCTTGTTTTGATTTACTATTGGATTCCCAGTATGTAGCACATTATTTGACACACATGTGTGTGATAAGTTGTTTCAGTCATTTCCAGCTTTTTCTGACCCTATGGACTGCAGCCCGCCAATCTTCTCTCTCCATAGGATTCTCCTGGCAAGAATACTGGACATTCCCTTCTGCAGGGGATCTTCCCAACCTGGGGATGCAACCAGCATCTCCTGTAGCTCCTGCATTACAGATGGATTTGTTACCACTCAGCTACCAGGGAAGCTCATTTGACACACAGCGGGTACCTATTAAGTATTTGTTTAATGCAAAAAGATATATTAATGGAAATACATCACAAAATTCTGTATTTTGCCCTGAAACCTCCATGAACAATTGGATTTGAGTTTATGACAAACTCAGTATAAATAGAGTATGACTGCCAGAAGAAAGCTACTGAAATCTCTGGCTACACTAATGGACATACATATAATGCAATGGTCAAGGGAGATGAAAGCTCGTCTGTGCTCTACATGGCCAGACTGTGTCCATAGCAATATGTCTATGCTTGGTGCTCCTGCAATACTCATGTTTTCATGTATGTACATGATTTTCCCTTGTCTCGTTCATATTTCTACTCAAATACCACTGCATCTGTCAGGGTTCCAATAGGAAACAACATATTTTAAATAGGATACTGTCCAAGAAGGCTCGTGACCAAAGGGGCTTTTTTCAAGTGTGGACAAAAACAAACCACAAAGGATAGTGCAGTAACTTAGAGCCTACTGAAAGGGGTGAATGGGCAGATTTGATAAGGAGGTCAGTGGTTTCCAAAGAGGAGGAAGAGGAGGAGAAGGAACAAACATTTTCTAGATAAAGATCAGCCCTGAAACTAAGTTTATTGTCTTATAGAAACAAACTATTTTTCATTGAAATATCCCATCCAGCCCTAAAGCTGGGAGACTATCCTCTAGCTAATCTTATGTTAATGCTGTGGTCGTGGGCCTAGTAAGGTCTTTACAACCTTAAGATATTCTTTTGATCTATTGTTAATAACCAACTGGAAACTACAAAAATGCCTTGCCTGAACTAGCTTCTGGGGGGCATTCTTCCATTGTTCCCTTCCAGGGTCTGTGCTGGAAGCTTTCTCTATTCCTTTTTCCTTTAAAAAACTTTTCACTGCATGCAGCTCTGAGTGACCAAAGCCAAGTCTTTTTGATCCCAATGTGAATTCTTCTCCTTTGGAGATCAAGGATCTGGCAGCATTCACAGTAACCTGTCCACCGTCATCTATCACTACCATCCCTAGACCTAAAGGTTCAAGAAAGGGAGTGGCTACTGGAGACAGAAGGAGGGGGACTCTTGCAAAGTTAACCTCCTTGAGAGGAACTAAACTTCCGCTAGAAGGACACAGCTAACCAGAGAGTCCTCTCACTAAGTGACAGCCAAGGAATAAATATCTTATCTTACTCTCTTCCCTCCCTCCAGTGTCTTACTGGGATTCCCAATGGTCAACCCAAACAGGGAGCCAGGTAGTAGGGGAACTGCTGATCGACTCTATAGGTCAGCCTCTTGAAGTGGAGAATACGTGGGATAAGGGAAGAGAGTAGACCTAGGGTGACCAGAAGATGATGAGCACAGTCACCTTTGCAGTGACTCTCTGGTCAGTATTTTACATTGTAACTCCCCCCTCTCCCCATGTACATGATTTCCCTTGTCTCGTTCATATTTCTACAAATACCACTGCATCTGTCAGGGTTCCAATAGGAAACAACATATTTTAAATAGGATACTGTCCAAGAAGGCTCGTGACCAAAGGGGCTTTTTTCAAGTGTGGACAAAAACAAACCACAAAGGATAGTGCAGTAACTTAGAGCCTACTGAAAGGGGTGAATGGGCAGATTTGATAAGGAGGTCAGTGGTTTCCAAAGAGGAGGAAGAGGAGGAGAAGGAACAAACATTTTCTAGATAAAGATCAGCCCTGAAACTAAGTTTATTGTCTTATAGAAACAAACTATTTTTCATTGAAATATCCCATCCAGCCCTAAAGCTGGGAGACTATCCTCTAGCTAATCTTATGTTAATGCTGTGGTCGTGGGCCTAGTAAGGTCTTTACAACCTTAAGATATTCTTTTGATCTATTGTTAATAACCAACTGGAAACTACAAAAATGCCTTGCCTGAACTAGCTTCTGGGGGGCATTCTTCCATTGTTCCCTTCCAGGGTCTGTGCTGGAAGCTTTCTCTATTCCTTTTTCCTTTAAAAAACTTTTCACTGCATGCAGCTCTGAGTGACCAAAGCCAAGTCTTTTTGATCCCAATGTGAATTCTTCTCCTTTGGAGATCAAGGATCTGGCAGCATTCACAGTAACCTGTCCACCGTCATCTATCACTACCATCCCTAGACCTAAAGGTTCAAGAAAGGGAGTGGCTACTGGAGACAGAAGGAGGGGGACTCTTGCAAAGTTAACCTCCTTGAGAGGAACTAAACTTCCGCTAGAAGGACACAGCTAACCAGAGAGTCCTCTCACTAAGTGACAGCCAAGGAATAAATATCTTATCTTACTCTCTTCCCTCCCTCCAGTGTCTTACTGGGATTCCCAATGGTCAACCCAAACAGGGAGCCAGGTAGTAGGGGAACTGCTGATCGACTCTATAGGTCAGCCTCTTGAAGTGGAGAATACGTGGGATAAGGGAAGAGAGTAGACCTAGGGTGACCAGAAGATGATGAGCACAGTCACCTTTGCAGTGACTCTCTGGTCAGTATTTTACATTGTAACTCCCCCCTCTCCCCATCTTTAGAGTGGCCTATGTCCCCTCTCTGCTTTTTTTTTTCTATTTTATTTTTATATTTGTTTTTTTTCCCCATGAGAATATAAGTCCCATAAGGGCAAGGATTTTTCTATTTTGTTAATTGCTATATCTAACCCTTAGAGACAGGCGATGTGTTCTTTAAAAACACCGTGAGTGACTGAAAGTACTAAGTCCTGGGTTCTCATTTTAAGTGAAATTGAAAATGATAGTTGCTCAGTCGTGCTCAACTCTTTGCTACCTCATGAACTGTAGCCCACCAGGCTCCTCTGGGATTCTTCAGGCAAGAATACTGGAGTGAGTTGCCATTTCCTTCTCCAGTGGATCTTCCCGCCCAGAGACTGAACCTGGGCCTCCGGCATTGCAGGAAGATTCTTTACCATCTGAGCCACTAGGGAAGCCCAGGACATCAAATATTAGAAAAGGACTTTAGATTAGTAAAGGTTTGGTCTGCAAATGCCATAAATGATTGAAGGGTCTGATCACACAGCCTAGAAAAGATATGGTAAAGGATTGACTTCAAATCTGTAGAGGGCTAACCTTCAAAGGTTCTGCTACTAGTATGTTACATCAGAAGACAATTAAAGGCACTGGATGAAATTTTAATAAGCAAGAAGATTTCAGTTCAACATAATAAAATATATTTGATTAATTAGAACTGTCTACTAAAAGGGCTTCCCTGGTGACTCAGATGGTAAAGAATCTGCCTGCGGTGTGGGAGACCTTTCCTGGATTAATCCCAAAGAACTGTTTCTAAAACAAAGTGGGTAACGGGTCCTCTCACTAAGTGACAGCCAAGGAATAAATATCTTATCTTACTCTCTTCCCTCCCTCCAGTGTCTTACTGGGATTCCCAATGGTCAACCCAAACAGGGAGCCAGGTAGTAGGGGAACTGCTGATCGACTCTATAGGTCAGCCTCTTGAAGTGGAGAATACGTGGGATAAGGGAAGAGAGTAGACCTAGGGTGACCAGAAGATGATGAGCACAGTCACCTTTGCAGTGACTCTCTGGTCAGTATTTTACATTGTAACTCCCCCCTCTCCCCATCTTTAGAGTGGCCTATGTCCCCTCTCTGCTTTTTTTTTTCTATTTTATTTTTATATTTGTTTTTTTTCCCCATGAGAATATAAGTCCCATAAGGGCAAGGATTTTCTCTATTTTGTTAATTGCTATATCTAACCCTTAGAGACAGGCGATGTGTTCTTTAAAAACACCGTGAGTGACTGAAAGTACTAAGTCCTGGGTTCTCATTTTAAGTGAAATTGAAAATGATAGTTGCTCAGTCGTGCTCAACTCTTTGCTACCTCATGAACTGTAGCCCACCAGGCTCCTCTGGGATTCTTCAGGCAAGAATACTGGAGTGAGTTGCCATTTCCTTCTCCAGTGGATCTTCCCGGCCCAGAGACTGAACCTGGGCCTCCGGCATTGCAGGAAGATTCTTTACCATCTGAGCCACTAGGGAAGCCCAGGACATCAAATATTAGAAAAGGACTTTAGATTAGTAAAGGTTTGGTCTGCAAATGCCATAAATGATTGAAGGGTCTGATCACACAGCCTAGAAAAGATATGGTAAAGGATTGACTTCAAATCTGTAGAGGGCTAACCTTCAAAGGTTCTGCTACTAGTATGTTACATCAGAAGACAATTAAAGGCACTGGATGAAATTTTAATAAGCAAGAAGATTTCAGTTCAACATAATAAAATATATTTGATTAATTAGAACTGTCTACTAAAAGGGCTTCCCTGGTGACTCAGATGGTAAAGAATCTGCCTGCGGTGTGGGAGACCTCCTGGGTTCGATTCCTGGGATTGGAAGATCCCCTGGAGAAGGGAATGGCTACCTACTCCAGTATTCTTGCCTGGAGAACTCAATGGACAGAGGAGCCTGCTGGGATACAGTTTACATTGTTGCAAAGACACGATTGAGCGACTAACACACACACATACACACACACACAAGACAAGGAAAATATTGCCCTGTTCAGAAGTAAATTGCTTATCATTGGAGGAGCTCTGTCATAATTAAATGGCTATTTTCTAAGATATTGTGGAAATAATTGCTGAATTGGATGGAAAGTTGAACTAAGTTTCTCATATAAATACAACAAATATATATTTTGATTGAATAACTGAATGTTTATATCAGTATTTGACCAAAGTCAAGGTCAAATTAAAGCACTGCCATCACAGAATGAATTTCTGGAATATCAAAGCTGAAGTTTTGTTTCAAAATGTTACTGTAATGGTATTAAATTATAGTAGCTATCTTAAAAGTTTGGCATTATAATGTGATCATTAATCATCACTTAGCATGACAGCTACTAAATTGTTCATGTGGTCACTACAGTGCATATTTGTGATACTAAACACTGACCTTCATTTGAGGTTGATGGAGATGCAAGATATATTTTGTCTTGTTTTGCCAATACTGGATACTACAGTTATATTATTAATTTTTCCTTCCTCTCTAAAAGGAAGGAAAACCAATCAAAAATTATACCTTCTAACTTTCCTACCTTCTTTCTTTTTTTTTTTTTAATTTTTGTTTATTTATTTGGGGGCGGGGGTCGGGTTGGGGAGGGAGGGGAGCAGGCGGGCCATTTCTATTGGTCTTTCATTTCTCTGTGTTCATCCGTCTTTGTTCTTTGGCTCCTGTGGGCCTCCCATCGAGGTGGCCTCTGTCGTTGCAGAGCACTGGCTCTGGGCGCATGTGCTCCACAGCTCTGGCTGGGCAACTGGACACATCAGTCCAGCCACTCCGTGGCATGTGGGATCTTCCCAGGCCAGGGCTCGAACCGGCGCCCCTTGCACTGCAAGGCGGTGTCCCTACCCACTGGACCACCAGGGAAGCCCCCCTACCTTATTTCTTGCTAGCTCTCTGAACCCAAAGATTCTATTACTGGTGACGAATGCAATTTCAGTGATATACCTAAACACTGAAACTTCATGCCCTGACTAAGCAAAACACTCTCTCACACAGACTTAATTTACTTGCCCTTACTTTTTGCTTTTTCTTTCTTTTTATTTCTTTCACATGCTCATTCTTCACATAACCACTTGAGAGAATATTTTCCTTAAACTTTGGGTCTGTTAACATATCAAAATAATAATATTACTGGTTTTCAGAATAAAGGAAGATGTCTCTATGTTATCAGAAATGCCATTCTATTCAGTATTAGATGTTTTGACCCTCTGAAGACTGAGGCCATAGTTAAAGATGAATTCTGCTTCAAGACTGACTGCATCAGACAGTGATGAGCTTTCGGGCATCCTTGATTTTTAGGGTGCCTTCCAGTCCTAAAATTCTATGATTCTGTTATTTTACAGATAAACTGAAGTTAAGACAGGTTAAGTCATTTGACCAGAAATGGCACATAGCTAATGAGAGAGACAGGCTTGGGTCTTTCATCAAAGTGGCATTCATTTGTTCCATTATGTATATCACAAAGGATACACTGGTTAAATATGTAGTTAAGATACCAAATATCATGGATGCAATGTGTCTGGAGCTGTGCTGAACAACTCTGTCAAGGCAAGTCTTAAACCATAACCTATTTTTTTAAAAATTATATACATGGGATATATATTCTTACTGGATACCTACAGTAAAGTTAGCAAATGAAGTTAGTGGATTGCAAATGTGTGATCCTTTCAGTAAAGCACAGATGTGACAGCTACTTTGACATGACAGGATATGGACAGAGAGATATATTGAGCAATGTGCACTAGAGTGAATGATCTTATTTTGGTAAATTTGCAAGTTGCAAGCCTACAATGCCCAAGGCCATAAACTTAAATATGAAAGCACACTGCAGGTTTGACCTTTTGCAGGGAAACAAATAAGCTGTCTGACAGACTGAGACCTTGCTGCTGCCAAAGAGTGAGCTGGAGTGAGAAGTGCCATAATATTTAAGAGGTTCTATTTGCTTGGATTACTTTGGAAAGACAGCACATACAAAACACAGTTTTTTGTTTTTCTCTCTCTCTCTCCTTTTTTTATTACTCCTGAGTAAATAACAATTGCCTCCATACACCGTTTCATTTAAATTATTAAATCACACAGACTTAATTTACTTCCCTTACTTTGCTTTTCTTTCTTTTTATTTCTTTCACATGCTCATTCTTCACATAACCACTTGAGAGAATATTTTCCTTAAACTTTGGGTCTGTTAACATATCAAAATAATAATATTACTGGTTTTCAGAATAAAGGAAGATGTCTCTATGTTATCAGAAATGCCATTCTATTCAGTATTAGATGTTTTGACCCTCTGAAGACTGAGGCCATAGTTAAAGATGAATTCTGCTTCAAGACTGACTGCATCAGACAGTGATGAGCTTTCGGGCATCCTTGATTTTTAGGGTGCCTTCCAGTCCTAAAATTCTATGATTCTGTTATTTTACAGATAAACTGAAGTTAAGACAGGTTAAGTCATTTGACCAGAAATGGCACATAGCTAATGAGAGAGACAGGCTTGGGTCTTTCATCAAAGTGGCATTCATTTGTTCCATTATGTATATCACAAAGGATACACTGGTTAAATATGTAGTTAAGATACCAAATATCATGGATGCAATGTGTCTGGAGCTGTGCTGAACAACTCTGTCAAGGCAAGTCTTAAACCATAACCTATTTTTTTAAAAATTATATACATGGGATATATATTCTTACTGGATACCTACAGTAAAGTTAGCAAATGAAGTTAGTGGATTGCAAATGTGTGATCCTTTCAGTAAAGCACAGATGTGACAGCTACTTTGACATGACAGGATATGGACAGAGAGATATATTGAGCAATGTGCACTAGAGTGAATGATCTTATTTTGGTAAATTTGCAAGTTGCAAGCCTACAATGCCCAAGGCCATAAACTTAAATATGAAAGCACACTGCAGGTTTGACCTTTTGCAGGGAAACAAATAAGCTGTCTGACAGACTGAGACCTTGCTGCTGCCAAAGAGTGAGCTGGAGTGAGAAGTGCCATAATATTTAAGAGGTTCTATTTGCTTGGATTACTTTGGAAAGACAGCACATACAAAACACAGTTTTTTGTTTTTCTCTCTCTCTCTCCTTTTTTTATTACTCCTGAGTAAATAACAATTGCCTCCATAAACCGTTTCATTTAAATTATTAAATCAAACAACTAATATTTGTAACAGCTTCCGTAACAACATTTGGAGATGCAAGGAATATGTAACCTCTTTGACCAGTAATATTCCCAATGTTAGATAAATGAATTGGTTGTACAAAATTGCTTTGAATTATTATCTTAGAAAAGACAACTCTAAGATGTGGGACAGCAGACTCAAATTGATTGGGAAATTACGTCAGTAATCTCGAAGGAACTTTTTAAATGAAAAGTTAGTGTTAAAGTGTGTGTGAGTGCGCTTACTCAGTCCTGTCAGACTTGTTGTGACCCCATGGACTGTAGCCCTCCAAGCTCCTCTGTACATGGAATAATCCAGGCAAGAATACTAGAGAGGTGGGCCATTTGCTTCTCCAGGGGATCTTCCTGACCCAGGGATAAAACCTGTGTCTCCTACACTGAGGGAGGATTCTTTACCATCTGAGTACCCGAGAAATTAAAATGTGTATCCTTCTAACTAGCTTAGAAATTAATGTGGACTCTACCTAATAGTTACTATAGTAACTATCTAAAGTGTAAAACAGGGGCGTCCCCTGGTGGTCCAGTGGGTAAGGACACCGCCTTGCAGTGCAAGGGGCGCCGGTTCGATCCCTGGCCTGGGAAGATCCCATGTGCTGCGGAGCAGCTGGACCGATGTGTCCAATTACCCAGACGGAGCTATGGAGCACATGCACCCAGAGCCGGTGCTCTGCGCTGACAGAGGCCACCACAATGGGAGGCCCACAGGAGCTGAAGAACAAAGAGTGAATGATCTTATTTTGGTAAATTTGCAAGTTGCAAGCCTACAATGCCCAAGGCCATAAACTTAAATATGAAAGCACACTGCAGGTTTGACCTTTTGCAGGGAAACAAATAAGCTGTCTGACAGACTGAGACCTTGCTGCTGCCAAAGAGTGAGCTGGAGTGAGAAGTGCCATAATATTTAAGAGGTTCTATTTGCTTGGATTACTTTGGAAAGACAGCACATACAAAACACAGTTTTTTGTTTTTCTCTCTCTCTCTCCTTTTTTTATTACTCCTGAGTAAATAACAATTGCCTCCATAAACCGTTTCATTTAAATTATTAAATCAAACAACTAATATTTGTAACAGCTTCCGTAACAACATTTGGAGATGCAAGGAATATGTAACCTCTTTGACCAGTAATATTCCCAATGTTAGATAAATGAATTGGTTGTACAAAATTGCTTTGAATTATTATCTTAGAAAAGACAACTCTAAGATGTGGGACAGCAGACTCAAATTGATTGGGAAATTACGTCAGTAATCTCGAAGGAACTTTTTAAATGAAAAGTTAGTGTTAAAGTGTGTGTGAGTGCGCTTACTCAGTCCTGTCAGACTTGTTGTGACCCCATGGACTGTAGCCCTCCAAGCTCCTCTGTACATGGAATAATCCAGGCAAGAATACTAGAGAGGTGGGCCATTTGCTTCTCCAGGGGATCTTCCTGACCCAGGGATAAAACCTGTGTCTCCTACACTGAGGGAGGATTCTTTACCATCTGAGTACCCGAGAAATTAAAATGTGTATCCTTCTAACTAGCTTAGAAATTAATGTGGACTCTACCTAATAGTTACTATAGTAACTATCTAAAGTGTAAAACAGGGGCGTCCCCTGGTGGTCCAGTGGGTAAGGACACCGCCTTGCAGTGCAAGGGGCGCCGGTTCGATCCCTGGCCTGGGAAGATCCCATGTGCTGCGGAGCAGCTGGACCGATGTGTCCAATTACCCAGACGGAGCTATGGAGCACATGCACCCAGAGCCGGTGCTCTGCGCTGACAGAGGCCACCACAATGGGAGGCCCACAGGAGCTGAAGAACAAAGATGGATGAAAATAGATAAATGAAAGACCAATAGAAGTGGCCCACTCATCCCCCTCCCTCCCCACCCTACCCCCCAAAAAGATAAATAAATAAATGTTTTTTTTTTAAAAAAGGAATAAAGTGTAAAACAATTCCTAGTTTTTAAAATGATGTATTTAAATAATGGTATTGACTAGATATTGTCATATATTGTTCCCATTTGATTATTTCCTTTGATAAGCACAATAATTAAAACATACCACTTAAGATAAGCCACTGTTATAGTTGAGGGAACTTGGTGTTAATGTTACAACTTGTCCAAGATGATGTGGTTGAAAAATCACGAATCTCAAATCTTCTTTGATATTTTCACAATATCTTGATTTTCTTTGAACAGTTTTTCCTCTTAGGTGTTTTAAGGATTGGAAAATTCTGGTAGAAGAAACTCTGGCTTGATTTTTATTAATAATAATATTAATCTATTCATTATATATTTAATATGACATATATTTATATTTTTTCATATTATATAACCATATTGCCTATATTTACAACTAATATAATATTGATGAATAAACTCCTAATTTCCTGCCACTGGAGTGGTTTGAATGGAATTCCATTCCTTTCTACTAGCAATAAAACATAAACTAACATGTATTGGTTATTACAGTTACAAAATGAGATTTCTTCAGCTTTTTGGACTTCAGTACAATTTGAAATATGTCCACTTAGTCAATTACATCCTGAGGAGAGCGAATTAAAATTAAAACTAAACAACTGAGGTTTATTTTTCCTGAAGTCTCTTTCCATCTCCTATTACCTACAAATCTCTGGGAACATTTCCTTTCTCAATCATTTTAGCATGAGGCTCATAACTTTACCAGTGCAGATACATTAGGATCACTTTACCAATACCTTTCGGGCCTTATCGCATTTCTGCCCAATTTGGCCCCATGAATTGCCATTTCTGCAGTTCTTTTATGACTCCTTCTTTGCTTTGACCCTTCTTCATTAGTCATGTTCACTTTCCCAAACCTGAACCTCATGTAAATTGCATCATTTACAACTGTCTTTGTTTTTTCATTTTTCCTGGGATGCTAAATATCCCACAAAACCTACATACAGGTTTCTACCATCACTCAAGTCCCAGCTGGGCTTTCTCTAATGTTTAGTACTCTTTAATTCTGTGTTCCAGTAATTACATTCATCACTTATAATGTACATACTCTATTTTTATCTGCCCAAATATCCATTTCCATTTTCTGATAACAGCACCCAGTATTCCTTTGAGGAACTACTATGCCTCTCCCACTTTTAGTCTATGTGATTTGACTAAGAAGGTTGATACCACCTCCCCCGAGCCCCACCAGCACCCATATCCCAACACACACAGCTTTAAGGGTGAATAAATCATACTCCATTGGCTAACCTGCTTGTTATCTCCTTCTAGTCACAGTAATTGACGGGGATGGATGTGTAATCCAGGTCTATATATTGAGACAGTTTCAAAATCTAGCTGCAACTACTGGGAAAGAACTATTCTTTTTCCACTGTGGTTGGTAACTTTGTAACCCCTAACAGTTAGTTGTATCTAATCCTAGAGTTCCTGGCTGCCCATCTTGTCATGATATAGACTGATCTTGCCTAAAAATAAAATGAACACAGAACCAAACATAGAGATAAAAGATAGATATTCTGCTGATGGCATTATTTGACCAGTTATGTGTATGTGCTCAGTTGCTCAATCATATCTGAGTTTTTGCAGCTCCGTAAACTGCAGACTGCCAGGTCCCCTCTGTCCATGGGATTCTCTGAGCAACAATACTGGAGTGGGTTGCCATTTCCTCCTTCAGGGGATTCTCCAGGGGTTCTTCCCAACCCAGGGATCAAATGCACATCTTTTGCCTCTCTTGTAATGGCAGCAGATTCTCTACTACTGAGTCACCTAGGAATGTCAGAGGTGCACAAAACTGTAATAGACTTTTTATTATGAAATAATGAATATTTCCCTTGGCCAACTAGAGTTGGATTTGTCATTTCATTGAAATGACTCAGCTAGTTATTGGTCGCTAAGTCGTGTCTGACTCTTGCAACCCCATGGGCTGGAGTCTGCCAGGCTCCTCAGTTCATGGGATTCTCCAGGCAAGAATACTGGAATGGGTTGTCGTTACCTTCTCCATAACTAATTACTACTCTACAGAAACTATTTTCTTAAAAGTTGTCAGTAATAACAATTGCCAGTATTTATTGAGCATTCACTATGTCCCAGATATTTTAAGCAGTTGGGTGGAACTTTATCTTTTTATTAAGAGAGTAAATTACATGAATAATTTTACACTAAATCAACCTTGGGCTCATTAGATAAATCCCTCTTGTGCATGTTGTAAAATGTTTTTTCTACATTGCTGGATTTGGTTTGCTGGGTTATTTTGTTGTGGACTTTTGTATTAATATTCGAAAGGTCTGCAGTTGACTTTTCCTGTCATGTCTTTGTATGGTTTTGCTGTTGTTGATTTCATCAAATTTTCACTTGGGAAATCACTGCATATTGCCTTAGTCTTAGAACAAGACTCTGAAGAGGTCATTCAGACAAACAATGAGTCCTGTATCCAGCACAGAAAGCTATATACAGTCTTTGAGGTCCTCCCACCCAGATTCCTTCACCTTCCTGAAGCAAACTAATAAAACCTTTTAAAAATATTCCAAATCCTTTTTTTAATAGTCTTTGAGCATCTCTTTTCATTTCCCTGGACCTAGAGTTCACGATGTGCTGACAGGTCCACCTTACGCCAAGCGAGCCCCCTAACTCCCTGACTAAGCGCTTTTGATTTACCTCTGGTCAACTCACCTACCAGCTGTCATTTATCAAGAGTGGAATAGAGAACCCATTGTTAGTTAATCCCAGGTGCACTTGGATGAAACCTTAGGCATAAGAAGCTAAGCAACCAGGACAGTAAAAGCAGTAGAATCTCTTACTATCTTCCATTTACAGATGAAGAAACTAAGATACAGACAGAAAGAAAGAAACTTGTCCTAAGGTTTTTTTTTTCTTTTTCTGCCACTTTTATTGGTCTTTCATTTATTTATTTTCATCCATATTTGTCCAGAGCTCTGGCTCGGTAATTGGGCACATCTGTCTAGCCGCCCTGCAGCGCGTGGGATCTTCCAGGGCCAGGGATTGAACTGGTGCCACTTGCACTGCAAGGCGGAGTTTTTACCCACTGGAGCAACAGGGAAGCCCTGTTCTGAGGTTTTAAGTGGTAGAGCTGGGATTCAAATGAGGACACTTTGATTCCAGAACCCCACACCTAAGTTGTTATTCTCTGTTGCCTCATGGGTTAGTTCACACAGTGGCTTGTCCTCATCCTCCTTAAATTCTTTGCTACATTTGACACTATCTCTTTTCTTCACACTCTTGTGGAAAGCAAAGGCTTTAAAGATTAGGTTGGGTCTACCTGGATAATCCAAGAAAACCTACATATTTGTGGTTGTAACTCTAACAATATCAGCAAAGTCTTTTTTACTATGAAATGCAATATATTCATAGATTCCAGGGACTAGGATGTGCACTTTTTGGTGGCTGTGCCACCTACCACAGTTGTCCTGGGTGTAACCTTGACCTGTCATCTCCGTCTGACCCCCTACCCCTTTGTAGTGGTAGAGCATGTTTTCAATGGTTTTCTGTGAAAGAATACCTGAAAAGAATATTTAAAACTTTGCATACTGAAACTGTTTTTTTATAACCTTTATGAACTTCTACATTGCAAATACTTTTCTCTAAGAATTTGTTACTTTTATTTATGTTTCTGTCAAAAAATTCCAATGCCATTCTGATTTCTGAATCTCCATAAATGATCTCTTTTTTCCCTCCCTGGAACAGATTAAGATCTTTTCCCAGAACCATGTACTTGGAACTTTCACAGTGATACACCCTGACATAGATGATTTTTATCCATTGATAGGAGAGCTTTTGTCCTATTGCCCCAGTGCTAAAAACTATTGTCCTGTTTTTCTTCAATAATTTTTTCTTCTGTTTATTTTCTGTAAGATATTTGACCTTTCCGTGCCTATTTGCTATGGTTAGAACCTGTTGTACAATATTGAATAAAAGTAGCAAGAGTAGACATGTTTTGTCCTATCCCTGACCTTAGGTGAAAAAATTCATTCTTTTACCAGGAACTAGGTTAGCTTCTGGGTTTTGTTTTTTTTTTCTGTATCATACTGAGTGTTTGCTTCCTAGCTTGTTGAGTATTTTTAATCATAAAAAATTGCTAGATTTTGTCAAGTGCTTTTTCTTAAACTATTGAAATGATCCTGGAGGTTTTGTCCTTTTTTTTTTTCTTTTTAAATTAAGAGCATATTACATGGATAATTATATACTAAAATCAACCTTGGGCTCATTAGGTAAATCCTTCTTGCATATGTTGTACAATGCTTTTTCTATGTTGCTGGATTTGACTTGCTGTTTTTTTGTTGTTGTTGTGATTTTGGTATTAATATTCAAAAGGTCTGCAGTTGACTTTTCCTGTCATGTCTTTGTATGGTTTTGTTGTTGTTAATTTCATCGAATTTTCACTTGGGAAATCACTGCATATTGCCTTAGTCTTAGAACAAGACTCTGAAGAGGTCATTCAGACAAACAGTGATTCCTGTATCCAGCACAGAAAGCTGTACAGTCTTTGAGGTCCTCCCACCCAGATTCCTTCACCTACCTGAAGCCAACTAATAAAACTTTTTTTAAATATTCCAAACCCTTTTTTTGTAATAGTCTTTGAGCATCTCTTTTCATTTCCCTGAACCCAGAGTTCAGGATGTGCTGACAAGTTCGCCTTCAAGCCAAGGGAGCCCCCTAACTCCCTGACTAAGCGCTTTTGATTTACCTCTGGTCAACTCACCTACCAGCTGTCATTTATCAAGAGTGGAATCGAAAACCCATTGCGAGTTAATCCCAGGTGCACTTGGATGAAACCTTAGGTATAAGAAGTTAAGCAACTAGGCCAGTGACATCAGAAGGGAAAAGTAGACTCAGAGAGTGTCTTAGCAAGGGTCTTTGGGCTGGTAGCGTGATTGACATAAAGATGATTTTATCCATTGATAGGAGAGCTTTTGTCCTATTGCCCCAGTGCTAAAAACTATTGTCCTGTTTTTCTTCAATAATTTTTTCTTCTGTTTATTTTCTGTAAGATATTTGACCTTTCCGTGCCTATTTGCTATGGTTAGAACCTGTTGTACAATATTGAATAAAAGTAGCAAGAGTAGACATGTTTTGTCCTATCCCTGACCTTAGGTGAAAAAATTCATTCTTTTACCAGGAACTAGGTTAGCTTCTGGGTTTTGTTTTTTTTTTCTGTATCATACTGAGTGTTTGCTTCCTAGCTTGTTGAGTATTTTTAATCATAAAAAATTGCTAGATTTTGTCAAGTGCTTTTTCTTAAACTATTGAAATGATCCTGGAGGTTTTGTCCTTTTTTTTTTTCTTTTTAAATTAAGAGCATATTACATGGATAATTATATACTAAAATCAACCTTGGGCTCATTAGGTAAATCCTTCTTGCATATGTTGTACAATGCTTTTTCTATGTTGCTGGATTTGACTTGCTGTTTTTTTGTTGGTGATTTTGGTATTAATATTCAAAAGGTCTGCAGTTGACTTTTCCTGTCATGTCTTTGTATGGTTTTGTTGTTGTTAATTTCATCGAATTTTCACTTGGGAAATCACTGCATATTGCCTTAGTCTTAGAACAAGACTCTGAAGAGGTCATTCAGACAAACAGTGATTCCTGTATCCAGCACAGAAAGCTGTACAGTCTTTGAGGTCCTCCCACCCAGATTCCTTCACCTACCTGAAGCCAACTAATAAAACTTTTTTTAAATATTCCAAACCCTTTTTTTGTAATAGTCTTTGAGCATCTCTTTTCATTTCCCTGAACCCAGAGTTCAGGATGTGCTGACAAGTTCGCCTTCAAGCCAAGGGAGCCCCCTAACTCCCTGACTAAGCGCTTTTGATTTACCTCTGGTCAACTCACCTACCAGCTGTCATTTATCAAGAGTGGAATCGAAAACCCATTGCGAGTTAATCCCAGGTGCACTTGGATGAAACCTTAGGTATAAGAAGTTAAGCAACTAGGCCAGTGACATCAGAAGGGAAAAGTAGACTCAGAGAGTGTCTTAGCAAGGGTCTGGGTGTGGAGGTGTGTCTGGGGCTGCCAGTGGACCTGAGCAGGTACTGAACGGACCCAGCAGGTGGGCTCGGAGCTCCCCACTCTGGGAGGGACTGGTGAGGCCGTGGCTGAAGGAGGCGCCGGCAACTTCTGATGCCCTGCTAAAGGGATGAGCAAAAAGCACAACTTTCCCACGCTGTCGCCGGGCCGTGCGGGGTCAGGGCGGGGCGCCGCCCACGCGCCGCTCCGGCTGGAGCCGCCCGAGGTGTATGCGCCAGGCCGGAGGCTGCGGCGAGCGCCGGGGTGCCGAGACCGAGGCCGCGGGTCCGGGCCGCCCGCGCAGCTCGAGCGCTTTCCGCGGCGTTTGGCTCCTGTCGCTTCCCGTCTCGCCGAACCGGCCTCGCCGCCGCGGGAGCCGCAGCCGCCCCGTGTCTTCCGAGCCGGGCTGCCGGCGGCCGGGCGCGCCGGGACGCGGACGCCGGTGAGGGCCGGAGGCTGGGAGCAGGCGGGGCGCGGCCGCCGGGGCCCGGGGGCGGGTCGGCCCTGCCCGGCCGCGGCGGCTCGGGCCCGGGCTCGCGCCGGGCGGACGCGCCGAGGGCCGGGCTGCGCCGGCCCGGCCGCCTCCCGCCCCGGCCTCAGGGGATGCGGCGGCGGTGTAACTTTCCACCTGCAGCTCCCGGGGCGCGAGCCGGCGGGAGGGTGGACCTACACGGGGTCGGCGGACGCGAGCCGGGCGGCGCCGGGGCTCGCCTGGGGGAGGGCGGCGGGCGGCGGGGCCGGCGCGGGCGGCCCTCCGGTGGGAGCTGGGGAGCTGCGTCCGGCGTCCTCTCGGCGCTCCTGCGGAGAGTCGCACACACCCCCTTCCGCGGCCGGTCCCCTTCGCCCGGATCCACTTTCTTTTGTCTGGTCCATTTGGGTATCGGCGTTTCAGCTGCTTTTGTTGCAGCCTCGGGTTCGGGGTGTTGAGACTTGTCGGAGGTCTTGGCTAAGCTCTGAGATGCAGCGGGGCGGAGGTGGGGAGAGGGTCCCTGGGATGGAGAGGATTTATCATTAGTGCCCTGATGAGCAATTATGTGTGTTTGTCGCCGTGTTTATTTCGAGGTTTGGACGTACTCAGTATTTTTTGGAGCGTCTAATAGTTTTAAGTACACCCGGGAGAGCATTCATTAATCAGTTTCAAAGGAGCATTGTGTGGGCAGGTTACTATTAAATTACCCATTTTATAGACCAGGCAGTTGAGGCACCAAGGAGGAACAGTGATTATATCAAAGAATAAGCAGTCAGCCCTTATGGGAACTGTGGTTAGAACTTGTCTGACTGAGAGTTGTCCTCAGTACTGCCACTTAACCTCGAACAAAATTTAGCGCTGAAAGCCCCTCTAATACGCATGTTTTTATTTATTCACTAATTACTGAAACCTTTCTTAAAAAGTAAACCTGCGTTCTTTCATATTTCTGGAGTAGCACCCCTAAAAGAGATACTGAAAAGACCAGAGTCAGTCCATTTGTTGAATAGGATCACTGTAATTGTAGTAAGGATCCATTAATCTTCTGTATAATGCCACTGGGACCTCAGATATACCTAATGATCATCATAACACAGACCCTAAATGTTATCTAATGAATAAGTGGGAGGGTAATACGCCTGAGCAGCTAGTTTTCTTTTCTCACATAAAAGAATTAAATATTTAGAAGAATTATTTTAATAATTTCAGTGAAACATAAGTTGGAACCAGGTGCATAGTATGTTGTCCTCTCTCTCCAGAGCTATCAGCAATTTACCTGTTTCCTTGGGGTTTACTTTTAAATTATTTTGCCAAGAGATCTTTTATTGCCCCATTTTTCTTCCTCTGTTTCATTTGTATATTTGGTTTTTCAAAGTGAAGTTTTTTTTTCTTTTTAAAATTCAAAGAAAAGATTCTTAAAAAAAGAGAGAAGCTTTTTCCCCTTGAAATAGACTTAACTAGACTTTTATGGGTGTATCTGAAGAGAGACACCTGCTTCTTTAATTAGTAACTCCTGTACATCAAGCAAGAGTTCTTCCAGGCAAATATCCAATGAATTAATAATCATTTAATAGGTCCTTGTAATATTTTATGAGACATCTACCTCATATAATTTCTTTTTGTCAAACAGAATAAAGCTGAAAAAAAATCAGTTAAATTTTGCTAACTGCATAGCACACATTTTAGGGCACAGTATGCTTAGACTTAATTAGTGACTCATGGAATAAACACTAACAATTCTCTTTCCCTTATACCATCTACACTCAGCAATGGAAAAGAAAAAGAACTGCAATCTGTCCTTTCTCTCTTAAGGGGTATTTGGAGAATTAATGAAGTAATATCTGGAGAATATTTTAGTCTTCTTGGAAGAAAGCTTCTTTGTGACTTCAAAGTGTGACTGTAGGGTCGTGAAACACTGCCACTTCCCACAAGGAATGCTGTCATTTATGTTTTTAGAATGGTTATTCCAGGTAGTTTAGGAGGCTTGAGGCTTATTTAAATAGTGCCACTGCTATTCACAATTATTTTGAATATTTGAAATATTCAGTCAATTTACAAGACATAAAAACATGATTTTAGAATATCTTTTTATAAGTACTTGCTTTTTGTTTATATTTTTGTAATCCAAAACTATGTAACTCCGTTTGAACATCTTTTATTTGCTCAAATTGGCAGAATGATTCCTGCATCCTTGCAAAACTCAGCTCTGCCTTCAAGAATTTAATACTTTTAAGGATATTTAAACAGTTATCGTGAAGGCTGTGAAGACAATTGTGAAAAGATGTTTTAAAAGTAGTTTTAATGACAACATTAATAGAAACTGTTTATAACCTTCCTTTCAGAGTGACTCCCCTGAAATGGGGACTAGTTACTTGTGGGCTCCTATACATTTGTGATGTGGCGGTGGCTTAGTTGCTAAGTCATGTCCCAGGGAACAGACAAGGATATCTGTTTCATATTTAACATGAATTTTTTTTTCTCATTTTGTAAGGTTAATAGTTCATTTTAAAGGTCTCATCAAAATTCCCTGGATCAAAACAGCCCCAATAAGTAGGCAGTCTCCAATAAAATGGTGACATAAAAACATTTTCATTTTTTCCCCAGAGCGTTGGTCTCCTGCTGTTGTTGTTTAGTTGCTAAGTTGTGTGTGACTCTTTTGCGACCCCATGGACTGTAGCCCATCAGGCTCTGTCCATGGGCTTCTCCAGGCAAGAATACTGGAGTGGGTTGCCATTTCCTTCCCCAGGGGATCTTCCTGAACCAAGGATCAAATCTACATCTCATGCATTGGCAGGCAGGTTCTTTACCACTGAGTCACCTGGGAAGCCCAGTAATCTCCTGAAAGAAATATAAATCATAGAATTATTTGTATAGCTTCACCTGTCTGACTTTGAACTAGCTAAGGCTATAGAGTCCTAAATAAAGCTTGCTCTACTCTAGTCTGGCATTATACTTTCTGCTCACCCAACAACCATACCCTTTCCCAATTTAGTGTTTTGGTTTATATTCTTTTTCTTGCTCAAGATGTCCATTCCTCTGCACTCTACTTGCTAATGCTATCTAAATTTTCTCTATGATTTAGGACACAGCTGGGTTGCTTGTTTTTCCAGAAAGCCTTCCCTAACTCCCTAATTCTTATTTTTAGTTCACCATATCTTTCTATTAGTTAATTAATCTCACGGTTTATTATTATTATTATTAGTTCTCTTATTTTGGCCTTGAATTCTTTTAAATTAATTTTATTATAGTTTCTTTACGATGTTATGTTAGTTTCTGCTGTGCAGCAGAGTGAATCAGTTATACATGTCTCCACTCCTTTTCAGATTCTTTTCTCAGATTCTTTCCACCGATAGGCTGTTACAGAGTCTTGAAAAGAGCTCCTGATAAAGTAGGTTCTTATTGTCTATTTTATGTCCAGTAGGTTGAACATGTCAATCCCAATCTCTCAATTTACCCTCCCACCCCATTTTACCCCTTGGTCACCAGAAGTTTGTTTTCCACATCTGTGACTCTTTCTGTTTTATAAATAAGTTCATTTTAAAGGTCTCATCAAAATTCCCTGGATCAAAACAGCCCCAATAAGTAGGCAGTCTCCAATAAAATGGTGACATAAAAACATTTTCATTTTTTCCCCAGAGCGTTGGTCTCCTGCTGTTGTTGTTTAGTTGCTAAGTTGTGTGTGACTCTTTTGCGACCCCATGGACTGTAGCCCATCAGGCTCTGTCCATGGGCTTCTCCAGGCAAGAATACTGGAGTGGGTTGCCATTTCCTTCCCCAGGGGATCTTCCTGAACCAAGGATCAAATCTACATCTCATGCATTGGCAGGCAGGTTCTTTACCACTGAGTCACCTGGGAAGCCCAGTAATCTCCTGAAAGAAATATAAATCATAGAATTATTTGTATAGCTTCACCTGTCTGACTTTGAACTAGCTAAGGCTATAGAGTCCTAAATAAAGCTTGCTCTACTCTAGTCTGGCATTATACTTTCTGCTCACCCAACAACCATACCCTTTCCCAATTTAGTGTTTTGGTTTATATTCTTTTTCTTGCTCAAGATGTCCATTCCTCTGCACTCTACTTGCTAATGCTATCTAAATTTTCTCTATGATTTAGGACACAGCTGGGTTGCTTGTTTTTCCAGAAAGCCTTCCCTAACTCCCTAATTCTTATTTTTAGTTCACCATATCTTTCTATTAGTTAATTAATCTCACGGTTTATTATTATTATTATTAGTTCTCTTATTTTGGCCTTGAATTCTTTTAAATTAATTTTATTATAGTTTCTTTACGATGTTATGTTAGTTTCTGCTGTGCAGCAGAGTGAATCAGTTATACATGTCTCCACTCCTTTTCAGATTCTTTTCTCAGATTCTTTCCACCGATAGGCTGTTACAGAGTCTTGAAAAGAGCTCCTGATAAAGTAGGTTCTTATTGTCTATTTTATGTCCAGTAGGTTGAACATGTCAATCCCAATCTCTCAATTTACCCTCCCACCCCATTTTACCCCTTGGTCACCAGAAGTTTGTTTTCCACATCTGTGACTCTTTCTGTTTTATAAATAAGTTCATTTGTACCATTAAAAAAAAAAGTTTCCACATATAATATCACATGATATTCATCTGACTTTTACTTAACTCAGTGTGACAATCTCTAGGTCCACCCATATCACTGCAAATGGAATCATTTCATTCTTTTTAATGTATCATAATTTTATTCATTGAAATCAAAAAAAAATTTTACAAATTTTTATTGGAGTATAGCTTCTTCACAATGTTGTGTTGGTTTCTTCTGTACAACAAAGTGAATCACTTATACGTACGCATATATCACCTCACTTTTTAGATTTTCTTTCTATTTAGGTCACCACTAAATGGAAAGGAAATCTGAGAGCACTGAGCAGAGTTCCCAGTGCCATCCAGTAGGCTTTCATTAGTTATCTGTTTCATGCGTTGTAATGTAGATATGTCAATCTCAATCTCCTGGTTCATCCCACCCTCTGCTCCCCCTTTGGTATCCATGATTTGTTGTCTCCATCTTTGCCCCTATTGCTTCTTTGCAGATAAGTTCATCCGTGGCATTTTTGTAGATTCCATGTATGTGTGTTAACATACTATGCATTTTTTTTTCTTTCTGACTTACCTCTGAATGACCGTTTATAGGTCTGTTCCACATCTCTGCAAATGGCACAATTGTGTTCACTTTTATGTCTGAGTAGTAGTCCATCGTATGTATGTACCACAGCTTCTTTATCCATTTATCCTTCATTAAACATCTAGGTTGCTTCCATGACCTGGCTATTGTTAATAGTGTTACAGTGTATGTTGGGGTACATGTATTTTTTCAGATTATAGTTTTCTCTGAATATATAAGCCCAGGAGTGGAATTGAAGTTCTTTTCCACCTAGGTTTTTTTTTTCCTCAAAATTGTAGGTCAGGCATTCAATATACATTTTCCTCAATCGTGTATAGCACCTGTAATGGTGGTTACTAGCTGAACATATTCAGTTTGTGAGGTTAGATCTACAAAGGCATTCTGCTTAGAGACAGGGTAAAATATCTTCACGCTTTATAATTGTGTCAGTGTTCTGGTAGAAACTATGTAGCAGGCTCAAAATGGATTAGCTGAGAAGATTAATTTTATAAGTGTACCTGGGGTAAAATAAACCAGCAAAGGGTGGTAAGCATGTGAGAACTAACAGTAGTGAGAAACATTATCCCTAGGCCTAAAGGGATGAGACAGTAGGATCATGACTAAAACCTGGATAGCGTAGCTATGTGTGGGAGGCTGCCTGGCTAGACCTCTGATCTTTCTGGGATTGGGAGAGATAGAGGAATAAATACGCCAGCTTCACTTTCTTCCAGCCCTCCTCTGATTTCCTGGTGGTGCTTCCTACTGGTAAATCCAGGTGGAAGGCAGAAGGTTAGGGGGTCCTGTTTTTGCAGATCGAAAGTTAGCCTCTGGGGCATTCAAGGTAGAGTAGGTGAAAAATACCTCTGGAGTGTGGGCGAGGGAGGACAAAGAACATCCAGTGCTGTAATCATATTATCTAGTGAGTGTTTTCATTACAGTTACATAAGCCCTTTTGTGCTGTCTCTATTTCATAAAAGGCATACATATTTATTTCTAGTCTAATTCAGTTTATGATTGATGTGTGATTTATGGCACTTTGTTTTAAGATTGATGTATTTCATGAGAACCATTTTCCCTCTTTTGTATTAGCCGATGTCATATTATTACACATGTTTTCTCAGTGATTTCATTTTTTCATATTTTGTGTTTTGCTTGTAGAGTGCCCAGGCAGGAGACATAGGGCTGTCTGAATAGCCCCTGGGAAAACGGTACCTTCACCATCCTAACCCCACAATTTGTCTGAATTAGTGGGGGTTGCTCATTTTTCTTTTGTGACATTTTCATAGATCAGTAGTTGTAAGTCTTGGTGTATGTGGTTCTCATTGCAGATACTCTGTTTCAAGCAGGTTTAAGATAAGTCTTGAGCATCTGTTCTTTTAAAAAGCTTTCATGGGGGAGAATGGATAGTATAATGGACACCCATTCTCCTACCCTGTAACCTTATAAAATATTAACAATTTTTTTTCTGATTTAAAAAAAATAGGTAAGGGCTTCCCCTGGTGGTCCAGTGGGTAAGGACACTGCCTTGCAGTGCAAGGGGCGCCGGTTCGATCCCTGGCCTGGGAAGATCCCACGTGCCACGGAGCGGCTGGACCGATGTGTCCAATTACCGAGCCGGAGCTCTGGCGCGCGTGCTCCCAGAGCCGGTGCTCTGCGTCAACAGAGGCCACCGCGATGGGAGGCTCACAGGAGCCAAAGAACAAAGACGGATGAAAATAGAGAAATGAAAGACCAATAGAAGTGGCCCGCCCATCCCCCTTCCTCCCCACCCCCTTTCAAAAGATAAATAAAATTTATTTAAAAAAATAGGTAAAATTTAAGCCCCCTTAGATCCTTTTCTAAATGTTACTATTATCCTAAACTTGGTATTTATTATTCCTCTTCATATATTTATACTTTTGCTACATATGCATGTATCAGTAAAGAAATTATAACATTGTTGCACATCCTTTTTTATTTTTTATTTTTTTGGTAGCTGTTTAGAATGTAGGATGAGTGCATCAGATGTCTGGAAACATTTTAAAGAAGGCAAGCTAAACCATGCGTATTTCAGGAGATTCTGAGGACCTCACTGAATGGGAAGACAGAAGGAACAATTAGTATAGCATGGCTGCTTCAGGACTATAAACCAAATCATCTTAGTACAGCAGCTAAGTCTCTCTCAATTCTAGGGAGAGCTATGCCGAAGGACTATTTAGAAGAGCTGTCTACAATAACACTTGCTGCCAGACAGTGGTAAACTTGTAAGGACAGGAGAATAAAGGATAACCAATTGGGGACATGATGCAGATTCCATAATTCCAGAAGAGCAGGGAGTAACCAAAGGCAAAGCAAATGTAAAATTAAAATGCACCCAGAAAAATAAGAAAAAAAGAGTAAAGTACGCTGAAATCCATGTGGTTAGATAGATGTCCCTGCAGTTTTTTTGTGGACTCTGTTAATTTATGGGGCCCAGATTTATTTTTAGAATGGCTCAAGAAGAATATTTCTGATGTCACCCAAAAGCTGATCAAGACAGTGTAGATCCTGAAACTTAGAGCTGGCCACTGCTTCCATACCTTACCTTCTGCTTTTCTCTCTGTAGTCATTAAAGATGCCAGCAGGTGTGGGAGGACGGCCGGTGCCTTTGTTGCCTCCTCTGTTCTAGCAAATGACTTAATAGAGAGCGCTTTTCCCCATCCCAGCCTTGAACTCTGTCGGGGCTTCAGTCCCCCTCACTCCTCTTGTCCTTCGAAATCCCGAGATGCTAGAAAATAGGAACTTCTTCCTCATAAAATGTTGGAGATACTTTGGGAAGTTATTTTATTTCTCTAGGCCTTAATTTCTTCATTTATAGGACAATTAACAATCCTGATGATGAGAGGAGCTAATGCCATTTGATAATGACATTTTGAATTCAAAAGTAGTAGCTAGTCTTTAAAGAGAGTATACCCCTTTCCCATTGCTAACTGAAAATACTATCTTCTGATGTGTGTGCATGCTGTCGCTTCAGTCTGACTCTTTGCGACCCCATGGACTGTGGCCCAACAAGCTCTTCTGGGGGCTTGGTATCCTCCTCCAGGGGATCTTCCTAACCCAGGGATCAAACCCATGTTTCTTAGGTCTCCTGCATTGGTTCTTTACCACTAGTGCCACCTGGGTAGCCTGGAGAATTTCATGAACAGAGGAGCCTGGTGGGCTGCAGTCCATGGGGTCACAGAGTCATACAGGACTGAGCAACTAAAAGTGGATAGATAGTTTCTTTCTGATAGCTGCATAAGGATTATAAATAATCTGAATACCTCCAGTGAAGTATAAAATATGTCATCAAATCACACAAGGTGTCACGAAGCTCAGATCATATTCTAAAATGGAGCTTCTAAACAGTCAATCTCTTTAACAGCTTTGTGAGGCTGAAATCAGCTTCATTAGGTGATGTTTGCTAGATTTACCCTGGTGATGCCAGTACATTTTGCCCTGATTTTAAGCAGAGTAAGGAAAGAATGACTTTTTGTTTTGTTTTGTGTCTTGCCTATGTTTGCTTGCATATTCACTCATTCAACTGATCAGTGCTCACCACAGTGCTTGCACTGTTATAGACTAAGGAGTTTGCAGCTGAGCAAGGAAGACACATATGATAGGAGCAGTCAGATGCATAACGAATGTTCTAAAGAAAGATTTGAAAGGTCATTGGGTGAAAATGGGATCGCAGAGAGGGGTGGGGTGGGGGGCTTCTAGTTATGATAACCTGAAAACCTGTGCTACAAATATTAGCACTTACCTAGAAATACTTGATTCTCTACTACATAAATGCACTAATGAGCTTGTAGCAAAATATGTAAAAGACCTCAAGAGCTAAAAAGAAGGCGGAGAGAGTCTGGCAAGGAGACACATAACATAAAAACTACCCTTAATGTTAGGGTGAGGTTGCTAGGCTTACTTTTATAGTGTCTTGAGTTTTACTACTTATCGTTACCCAAGAGACCAAGGCCTTGGGTGCACATGAAGCAGGGAGTTGGGAACTGAGACCCCAGAGTAAAATTAGGACTTGGGAAGGGCAGCAATTCCAGTAGAACAGTAGAGTATAAAAAACAAACAAAAACAGATGATGAGGGAGTCTCTTTTGGCTTAGTCTCTGAGTAGATGGTAGAGAAGTTTCACCTAAACATTCCATTTAATCAGTTTTTTTTTAAACAATCTTTTTTATGAAAATGTCAAGCATACACAAAGATAGAGGACTGGTATAATGAATCATCATGTAGCTGTCAGCCAGCTTCAGTAGATACTCCTCCATTCTTGTTTATTTTTTCTGCATTATATGATTTGTTTCCACATTATGTATTTTTTTCTTGTAAATACTCAGAATATTTATCTCTAGCAACTAAAAGTGGATAGATAGTTTCTTTCTGATAGCTGCATAAGGATTATAAATAATCTGAATACCTCCAGTGAAGTATAAAATATGTCATCAAATCACACAAGGTGTCACGAAGCTCAGATCATATTCTAAAATGGAGCTTCTAAACAGTCAATCTCTTTAACAGCTTTGTGAGGCTGAAATCAGCTTCATTAGGTGATGTTTGCTAGATTTACCCTGGTGATGCCAGTACATTTTGCCCTGATTTTAAGCAGAGTAAGGAAAGAATGACTTTTTGTTTTGTTTTGTGTCTTGCCTATGTTTGCTTGCATATTCACTCATTCAACTGATCAGTGCTCACCACAGTGCTTGCACTGTTATAGACTAAGGAGTTTGCAGCTGAGCAAGGAAGACACATATGATAGGAGCAGTCAGATGCATAACGAATGTTCTAAAGAAAGATTTGAAAGGTCATTGGGTGAAAATGGGATCGCAGAGAGGGGTGGGGTGGGGGGCTTCTAGTTATGATAACCTGAAAACCTGTGCTACAAATATTAGCACTTACCTAGAAATACTTGATTCTCTACTACATAAATGCACTAATGAGCTTGTAGCAAAATATGTAAAAGACCTCAAGAGCTAAAAAGAAGGGCGGAGAGAGTCTGGCAAGGAGACACATAACATAAAAACTACCCTTAATGTTAGGGTGAGGTTGCTAGGCTTACTTTTATAGTGTCTTGAGTTTTACTACTTATCGTTACCCAAGAGACCAAGGCCTTGGGTGCACATGAAGCAGGGAGTTGGGAACTGAGACCCCAGAGTAAAATTAGGACTTGGGAAGGGCAGCAATTCCAGTAGAACAGTAGAGTATAAAAAACAAACAAAAACAGATGATGAGGGAGTCTCTTTTGGCTTAGTCTCTGAGTAGATGGTAGAGAAGTTTCACCTAAACATTCCATTTAATCAGTTTTTTTTTAAACAATCTTTTTTATGAAAATGTCAAGCATACACAAAGATAGAGGACTGGTATAATGAATCATCATGTAGCTGTCAGCCAGCTTCAGTAGATACTCCTCCATTCTTGTTTATTTTTTCTGCATTATATGATTTGTTTCCACATTATGTATTTTTTTCTTGTAAATACTCAGAATATTTATCTCTAGCCTGCAGACCTATAAAAAGCACAACAGTCTTATATAGTATGCCCAATGAAATGAACAATTCTTCAATATCATCTAATACCTAGTTCATGTGTAGTTTTCTCTGATTGTCTCAAAAATATTTTTCTTAGAGTTGATTTGTTTGAATTAAGATTTAAACAAGGTCTATACATTGCATTTGATTAATATCTTAAATCTCTAAATTTTCTCCTCTCTCTTTTAAAATTAATTTGTTGAAAAAACCAAGTTGTAGAATTAACCACATCCTGTATTGGACTAGTTTTAAAGCCTCATGATGTCATTTAACACATTCATATGTTCATATAGTAAGTAAAGTGGTTCTTAGATTTAGATGTTTGATTCAGTTCAGGTTATTATTATTATTATTATAAGAATACTTTAGAGATGGTGCTAAATACTTCACATTTATCAAGAGGCACGAGGTGTTTGGTGGTTGTTCTAACATGAATTGTATTCCCTGCAAATTTGTATATTGAGTTCATTCCCAATAAGTGCCTCTGGGTGTGACTGTATTTGGAGATATGGCCATTAAAGTGTGACTAAGTTGGGATGAGGCTATTTGGGTGGACTCAATCCAGTCTGAAGGTGTCCTTATTTTGTTCCTCAGTTCTGTCTGACTGTGACCTCATGGACTGCAGCATGCCAGGCTTCCCTGTTCTTCATCATCTCCCGGCTTGCTTAGACTTATGTCCATTGAGTGTCCTTTTAAGTGGAGGAAATTTGGACTTGCAAAGAGACACCAGAATACATGCCTACAAAAGAAAGGTCATGTGAGGACACATGAGAAGGCAGCCGTCTAAAACCCAAGGAGAGAGCCTCAGGAGAAACCAACCCTAGTGGCCCCTTGATCTTAGACTTCTAGTCTCCAGAACTGTGAAAACAAATTTTTTTTCTTTTTCTGTTAAAGCCACCCAGTCGGTGGTATTTTGTTGTGTTAACCCTAGCTAAGCAGTATAGTTGTTCTGTTTTCAGAGACGTTAAGATCTTTGAGTTCAGGTGGTAACAGCCCTGAAAATTGAAAGTGTTGGTGGCTCGGTCGTGTTTGACTCTATGCAACCCCGTGGATTGTAGCCTGCCAGGCTCCTCTGTCTATGGAATTCTCCAGGCAGGAATACTGGAGTGGGCTGCCATTCCCTTTTTCTCAGTCTTCCTGACTCAGGGATCGAACTGGGTCTCCCGCATGGCAGGTAGGTTCTTTACAGTCTGAGCCGCCAAGGAAGTCCAGCCTTACACATACATTATAAAATGTTTCATCCTTTTTCCCTAAGTTTTTTTAGTATCCACTGATTTTTCTTTCCTGAAATGCATCATCTCATTAGGGGTTGAAGGTGGTGATTATATAAATCATCCTATATTTATTTTTAAACTGAAGAATTTTTCCTCACTATTTGATTACCTAGAGATGGTCTTTTCCTATATTTATTCATTTTCAATTCTGACATCCTCTAAATCACCTGCGAATCCTTACCTTCGGATTTTACTTCTTGGATTTATACTAATAGGGTGATCCAAGTAACCTCAAACTGGGAAACTTACCTAAAAGCTACTCCTGTGCTGGTGATGTCCATTAAGAAACCTGGCAAGATACAGTGTGAAACTGTTCTTTCTGGAGGGGTAGTCCTCAAACAAAGTACCATGCTTGTCTCATGGCAAAGGTGAACTCATTTTCCAAGACTACAAAATACAGGGGAAGATGAATGAAACATAACTGTAAGGAAGTTTAGATCCCCAGAAAATTTATGTGAGCCCAGGGCTCAGGATTCTGCTCTCTTCTCTAGCAATACTTAGAACCTTGTAGATCTCATCCTTTTTCATGAGTTAGAGAACCCACCCATATTTAAAGCTCTTGCTCAGACACTTGTTAGAACTCCAGATTCTTGAATCCAGCTTCTACTTGTCAGTTCTTTGTGAAAGTAGAATAGACATCTCAAATGTAATGCATCCAGAACATTCAAACTCATGTGCGCCGTCTGTCCGATCTGCATCTGTCCCCGTGTCTGTCAGCGGCAGTTCCATCCTTATGGTTGCTCATGCCAAAACATTGGGTTGGAACCATCCTTTATTCCCTTTTCTCTTTGACCTCATATTCAATCTGTCAGGAAATCCTGTCTGTTCTGCTTCCAGTGTATATCCATTGCTTACCAGTACCAGTGTATATCCATTGCTTACCAGTACCACTGTATCACCCCAGTTCGAGCTTTATGTTTTGACTGGATTCCTGTAGGAATGAGTTTTCATTATAACGGCATTTATCTAGTAGAAAAGTTAAATTGATGGATTCATAACCACGTTTCTCCTTTATATTCAGAGAATCTTATTTAAAGCTAAATCTAATAAACCATTTAAAAAGTGCTACTTTCAGCTGTTATGTATAAAATAGGTGAACAGCAAGGCTCAACTCTGTTGATTATCTGAAATGCATAATCTCATTAGGGGTTGAAGGTGGTGATTATATAAATCATCCTATATTTATTTTTAAACTGAAGAATTTTTCCTCACTATTTGATTACCTAGAGATGGTCTTTTCCTATATTTATTCATTTTCAATTCTGACATCCTCTAAATCACCTGCGAATCCTTACCTTCGGATTTTACTTCTTGGATTTATACTAATAGGGTGATCCAAGTAACCTCAAACTGGGAAACTTACCTAAAAGCTACTCCTGTGCTGGTGATGTCCATTAAGAAACCTGGCAAGATACAGTGTGAAACTGTTCTTTCTGGAGGGGTAGTCCTCAAACAAAGTACCATGCTTGTCTCATGGCAAAGGTGAACTCATTTTCCAAGACTACAAAATACAGGGGAAGATGAATGAAACATAACTGTAAGGAAGTTTAGATCCCCAGAAAATTTATGTGAGCCCAGGGCTCAGGATTCTGCTCTCTTCTCTAGCAATACTTAGAACCTTGTAGATCTCATCCTTTTTCATGAGTTAGAGAACCCACCCATATTTAAAGCTCTTGCTCAGACACTTGTTAGAACTCCAGATTCTTGAATCCAGCTTCTACTTGTCAGTTCTTTGTGAAAGTAGAATAGACATCTCAAATGTAATGCATCCAGAACATTCAAACTCATGTGCGCCGTCTGTCCGATCTGCATCTGTCCCCGTGTCTGTCAGCGGCAGTTCCATCCTTATGGTTGCTCATGCCAAAACATTGGGTTGGAACCATCCTTTATTCCCTTTTCTCTTTGACCTCATATTCAATCTGTCAGGAAATCCTGTCTGTTCTGCTTCCAGTGTATATCCATTGCTTACCAGTACCAGTGTATATCCATTGCTTACCAGTACCACTGTATCACCCCAGTTCGAGCTTTATGTTTTGACTGGATTCCTGTAGGAATGAGTTTTCATTATAACGGCATTTATCTAGTAGAAAAGTTAAATTGATGGATTCATAACCACGTTTCTCCTTTATATTCAGAGAATCTTATTTAAAGCTAAATCTAATAAACCATTTAAAAAGTGCTACTTTCAGCTGTTATGTATAAAATAGGTGAACAGCAAGGCTCAACTCTGTACCACAGGGAACTATATTCAATATCCTGTAATAAGCCATAATGGAAATGAAAACAAATACCATAAACTAAGTGGCATTTTAAAAAAGTTCACCTTTATCCCATTGTACTTTTCTAACCTTAAGTAATTATGAGTAAGTAAGAGCTTAGTAGCACAGGAGCAGAATCTTTTGGAAACACCATGTATATTATGACAAACTGTTGATTCATATGAAGCTTTGGAGTCATATGAAAATGTTAATTATATTTTAGTCTCTGAATTGGACTATTTCCCCATATAATACCATATAATGTAATTAGTCATAGATTTGACTTATAGGTGAATTTATGTGAAAGAAGAATGTGGTTTATAGGTGGTCTGTTAGAATTTCTTTTCAGTACCCAAAGTGAGAAAATTAGTTGCCCCTAATTGAAATTAATAAAATATCTATCCATGAAAAAGCATCATATGGTATTGTAAAGAGCTAAGAAGATTTGAGGGTCCCCCCTACCCTTTCTCTTGGAACTTACAATTTGGAAAGAAACAAATGTACATATACCTGGTTTGCAGTGTTATGAGTGCTTAGCAGAGGCTTAGGTTACAGATGATGTAGTCAAAGGTAAAGGCTGTTCAGGAAAGACAGAGCAAACAATGAAAGTGATAGGACCTTTAGACCCTTTTGTTGGGAAGAGGATAGGATAAATAAGTGAAATAAACAAACCCAAGTTTCTTAGCTTGCGGGTCAGTGCTTTTCCTTCTAGGAGATACCTACTTTTTTTAAAAAAAATTGTTTATTTTTAATTGAAGGATCATTGCTTTACAATATTGTGTTGGTTTCTGCCATACATCAACACGAATTAGCCATAGGTATCCATATGTCCCTTCTCTCTTGATCCTCTCTCTCACTGCCATATATGCTTCCATGTTTCTCTCTGCATTTGTCCTACCCTCTTCTCTGTGCTCCCTTCTGTGTCCATAAGTCTGTTCTTTGTCTGAATCTCCACAGCTGCCCTGCAAATCGGTTCATCAGTACCATTTTCTGGGTTCCATATTCAGAGAATCTTATTTAAAGCTAAATCTAATAAACCATTTAAAAAGTGCTACTTTCAGCTGTTATGTATAAAATAGGTGAACAGCAAGGCTCAACTCTGTACCACAGGGAACTATATTCAATATCCTGTAATAAGCCATAATGGAAATGAAAACAAATACCATAAACTAAGTGGCATTTTAAAAAAGTTCACCTTTATCCCATTGTACTTTTCTAACCTTAAGTAATTATGAGTAAGTAAGAGCTTAGTAGCACAGGAGCAGAATCTTTTGGAAACACCATGTATATTATGACAAACTGTTGATTCATATGAAGCTTTGGAGTCATATGAAAATGTTAATTATATTTTAGTCTCTGAATTGGACTATTTCCCCATATAATACCATATAATGTAATTAGTCATAGATTTGACTTATAGGTGAATTTATGTGAAAGAAGAATGTGGTTTATAGGTGGTCTGTTAGAATTTCTTTTCAGTACCCAAAGTGAGAAAATTAGTTGCCCCTAATTGAAATTAATAAAATATCTATCCATGAAAAAGCATCATATGGTATTGTAAAGAGCTAAGAAGATTTGAGGGTCCCCCCTACCCTTTCTCTTGGAACTTACAATTTGGAAAGAAACAAATGTACATATACCTGGTTTGCAGTGTTATGAGTGCTTAGCAGAGGCTTAGGTTACAGATGATGTAGTCAAAGGTAAAGGCTGTTCAGGAAAGACAGAGCAAACAATGAAAGTGATAGGACCTTTAGACCCTTTTGTTGGGAAGAGGATAGGATAAATAAGTGAAATAAACAAACCCAAGTTTCTTAGCTTGCGGGTCAGTGCTTTTCCTTCTAGGAGATACCTACTTTTTTTAAAAAAAATTGTTTATTTTTAATTGAAGGATCATTGCTTTACAATATTGTGTTGGTTTCTGCCATACATCAACACGAATTAGCCATAGGTATCCATATGTCCCTTCTCTCTTGATCCTCTCTCTCACTGCCATATATGCTTCCATGTTTCTCTCTGCATTTGTCCTACCCTCTTCTCTGTGCTCCCTTCTGTGTCCATAAGTCTGTTCTTTGTCTGAATCTCCACAGCTGCCCTGCAAATCGGTTCATCAGTACCATTTTTCTGGGTTCCATATATACGTGTTAATATACAATATTTGTTTTTAATCTTTCTGACTTATTTTACTGTGTAGAACAGACTTTAGGTTCATCCACCTCATTAGAACGGACTTAAATGCATTCCTTTTTATGGCTGAGGAATAATATTCCATTGTATGTATGTACCACACCTTCTTTATCCATTCACTAGTCGATGGACATCTAGGTTGTTTCCATGTCCTAGCTATTGTAACCAGTGCTGCAGTGAACATTAGGGTACATGTGTCTTTTTCAATTGTGATTTCCTCAGAGTATATACCCAGTAGTGGGATTGTTGGCTTGTGTGGTAGTTGTATTTCTAGTTTTTTTAAGGGATCTCCATACTGTCTTCCATAGTGGTTGTATCAGTTTACATTCCCACCAACAGTGCATGAAGATTCCCCTTTCTCCACACCCTCTCCAGCATTTATTTTCTGTAGATTTTTTTTTTTTTTAAAGATTTATCTATTTATTTATTTTGGGCTGGGGTCGGGTTGGGGAGGGAGGGGAGCAGGCGGGCCACTTCTATTGGTCTTTCATTTTATTTATTTTCATCCGTCTTTGTTCTTTGGCTCCTGTGGGCCTCCTATCGCAGTGGCGTCTGTCGTTGCAGAGTGCTGGCTCTGGGCACATGTGCCCCAGAGCTCCTGCTCGGTAATTGGACACATTGGTCCAGCCGCTCCGCGGCACGTGGGATCTTCCCAGGCCAGGGATCGAACCGGCGCCCCTTGCACTGCAAGGCGGTGTCCTTACCCACTGGACCACCAGGGGAAGCCCTCTGTAGAATTTTTTGATGATGACCATCCTGACCGGTGTGAGGGGTGATACCTTGTCGTTTTGATTTACAGTTCTCTACTAATGAACAATGTTGAGCATCTTTTCATGTGTTTATTAGCCATCTGTATGTCTTCTTTGGAGAAACATCTGTTTAGGTCTTTTGTCTACTTCTTGATTGGCTTGTTTGTTTTTCTGGTATTGAGTTGTATGAACTGCTTGTATATTTTGGAAATTAATGCTTTGTCAGTTGCTTCATTTGCAATTATTTTCTCTTATTTTGAGGGTCGTCTTTTAATCTTGTGTATTGTTTCCTTTGCTGTGCAAAACCTTTTGAGTTTAATCAGGTTTCATTTGTTTGTTTTTGTTTCTATTTCCATTATTCTAGGAGGGAGTCATAGAGGATCCAGCTATGTGGAAAAGTGTACTGCCTATGTTTTTCTCTAAGAGCTTCATAGTTTCTGGCCTTACATTTAAGTCTTTAACCTATGTTGAATTTCTTTTTGAGTAAGGTGTTAGAAAGTGTCCTAGTTTCATTCTTTTGCATGTAGCTGTCCAGTTTTTTTCAGCACCACCTATTGAAGAGGCTGTCTTTTCTCCTTTGTATATTCTTGTCTCCTTTGTCAAAGATAAGGTGCCCATAGGTGCATGGGTTTATCTCTGGCCTTTCTGCCTTGTGTTGTTTGTCTGTATTGCTGTTTTTGTGCCAGAACCATACTATCTTGATGACTGTAGTTTTGTAGTATAGTCTGAAGTCAAGGAAGGTTCTTTCCTCGAGCTCCATTCTTCTTTCTCAAGATTGCTTTGGCTATTCAGAGTCTTTTGTGTTTCCATACAAACCATTTTTTTTTTGTTCTAATTCTGTGAAAAATGCTATTGGTAATTTGATAGGGATTGCACCGAGTATATAGACTGCATTTGGTAGTATAGTCATTTTTACAATATTAAATCTTCTAACCCAAGAACATGGATTACCTCTCCATCTGTTTATGTCACCTTTAATTTCTTTCATCAGTGTGTTATAGTTTTCTGTATACAACTCTTTTTGTCTCCTTAAGTAGGTTTATTCCTAGGTGTTTTATTCTTTTTGTTGCAGTGGTAATGGGATTAATTCTTTAATTTCTCCTTTTGATTCTTCATTGTTAGTGTATAATAATGCAAGTGATTTCTATGTATTTATTTTGTATCCTGTGACTTTACTAAAATCATGGATTAGCTCTAGTATTCTGTGATAATATCTTCAAGATTTTCTACGTATAGAAGCAAGTTATCTGCAACCCGTGAGTATTTTACTTCTTTTTCCAATCCGGATTCATTTTATTTCTTTTTCTTCTCTGATTGCCATGGCTAGGGCTTCAAAAACTATGTTGAATAATAGTAGTGAGAGTGGGCACCCTTGTCTTGTTCCTGATCTCAGAGGAAATGCTTTAGCTTTTTCACCATTGAGAATAATGCTTGCTTTGGATTTATTGTATATGACATTTATTATGTTGAAGTAGATTCCTTCTGTGCCCATTTTTTAAAAGAGTTTTTATATTAAATGGGTGCTGAATTTTGTTGAAAGCTTTTTCTGCATCTATTGAGATAACCATATGATTTTTATCTTTCAGTTTATTAATATAGTGTGTCACATTGATTGACTTGCATATATTGAAGAATCTTTGCATCCTTGGCATAAACCCAACTTAATCATGGTATATGATATTTTTAATGTGTTGTTGAATTCTGTTTGCTAGAATATTGTTAAGGATATATTTGCATCTATGTTCATGAGCGATATTGGCCTTTAACATATTGTCCTTTTTTTGTGATGTCCTTGTTTGATTTTGGTATCCAGGTGATGTTGGCCTCATAGAATGAGTTCTTTCCTCTGCAACTTTTTGAGTTTTGGAAGGATAGGCATTAGTTCTCTAAATGGTTGATAGAATTTACTTATGAAGCAATCTGGCCTTGGGCTTTTTTTTTTTTTTTGGAGATCTTTTATCACATTTTTTATATCAGTGCTTGTAATTGGCTTGTTCATAATTTCTGTTTCCCCCTGGTTCACTCTTGGAAATTTGAACTTTTCTAAGAGTCTTTCCATTTCTTCCAGGTTGTCTACTGTATTGGCAGATAGTTGCTCATAAGAGTCTCTTATCCTTTGTATTTCTACATTATCTGTTGTAACCTCTCCTTTTTTATTTCTAATTTTTATTGGTGTAATTCTTTTTTTTTTTCATGATGAGTCTGGCTAATGGTTTGTCAATTTTCTTTAATTTCTCCTTTTGATTCTTCATTGTTAGTGTATAATAATGCAAGTGATTTCTATGTATTTATTTTGTATCCTGTGACTTTACTAAAATCATGGATTAGCTCTAGTATTCTGTGATAATATCTTCAAGATTTTCTACGTATAGAAGCAAGTTATCTGCAACCCGTGAGTATTTTACTTCTTTTTCCAATCCGGATTCATTTTATTTCTTTTTCTTCTCTGATTGCCATGGCTAGGGCTTCAAAAACTATGTTGAATAATAGTAGTGAGAGTGGGCACCCTTGTCTTGTTCCTGATCTCAGAGGAAATGCTTTAGCTTTTTCACCATTGAGAATAATGCTTGCTTTGGATTTATTGTATATGACATTTATTATGTTGAAGTAGATTCCTTCTGTGCCCATTTTTTAAAAGAGTTTTTATATTAAATGGGTGCTGAATTTTGTTGAAAGCTTTTTCTGCATCTATTGAGATAACCATATGATTTTTATCTTTCAGTTTATTAATATAGTGTGTCACATTGATTGACTTGCATATATTGAAGAATCTTTGCATCCTTGGCATAAACCCAACTTAATCATGGTATATGATATTTTTAATGTGTTGTTGAATTCTGTTTGCTAGAATATTGTTAAGGATATATTTGCATCTATGTTCATGAGCGATATTGGCCTTTAACATATTGTCCTTTTTTTGTGATGTCCTTGTTTGATTTTGGTATCCAGGTGATGTTGGCCTCATAGAATGAGTTCTTTCCTCTGCAACTTTTTGAGTTTTGGAAGGATAGGCATTAGTTCTCTAAATGGTTGATAGAATTTACTTATGAAGCAATCTGGCCTTGGGCTTTTTTTTTTTTTTTGGAGATCTTTTATCACATTTTTTATATCAGTGCTTGTAATTGGCTTGTTCATAATTTCTGTTTCCCCCTGGTTCACTCTTGGAAATTTGAACTTTTCTAAGAGTCTTTCCATTTCTTCCAGGTTGTCTACTGTATTGGCAGATAGTTGCTCATAAGAGTCTCTTATCCTTTGTATTTCTACATTATCTGTTGTAACCTCTCCTTTTTTATTTCTAATTTTTATTGGTGTAATTCTTTTTTTTTTTCATGATGAGTCTGGCTAATGGTTTGTCAATTTTGTTTATCTTCTCAGAGAACCTGCTTTTAGTTTTATTAATTTTTACTATTGTTTCCTTCATTTCTTTTACATAAATTTCTGCCCTGATGTTTATGATTTCTTTCCTTCTACTAACTTAGGAGATTTTTTTGTTCTTGTTCCAGTTGTTTTACATGTAAAATTAGGTTGTCTATTTGATGTGTTTTCTGTTTCTTGACATAGGATTTTATTGCTACAGGCATCCCTCTCAGAACTGTTTTTGCTGCATCCTATAGACTTTGAGTCTCCATGTTTTCATTGTCATTTGTTTCTAGAAATTTTTTGATTTTTAAAATTTCTTCAGTAACCTCTTCATAACTTAGGAACATATTATTTAATCTTCTTGATTATTTTTTCCCTGTAATTGATACCTAGTTTCATAGTGTTGTGGTCAGAAAAGATGCTTGGTAATGTTTTCATTTTTCTTAAATTTACTGAGGATTGATTTGTGATCCAAGATATGGCCTATCTTGGAGAATATTTCATGTGCACTTGAGGAGTGTGTTCTTCTGCATTTGTATGCAATGTCCTAAACATATCAATTAGGTTATTCTGCTATAATGTGTAATTTAAGACTTGTGTTTCCTTATTATTATCTGTTTTGATGATCTGTGCATCAGTTATAAGTGGAGTGTTAAAGTCCCCTACTATTATGTTACTGTGAATTTACCCTTTTATGTCTGTTAGTATTTGCCTTATGTATTGAGGTGCCCCTATGTTGGGTGCATTGATATTTACAATTGCTGTCTTCTTGGACTGATTCCTTGATCATTATGTAATCTACTTATCTGTTGTAATATTCTTTATTTTAAGGTATATTTTGTCTGGTATGAGGGTTGCCACTCTGGCTAGCTTTTGATTTCCATTTGCATGGAATATCTTTTTCCTTCCTCTCTTGGGTTTAGTCTGTGTGTGTTTCTAGGTCTTGCGGACAATAGACACACACACACACACACACACACACACATATGTATATAAGCGTCTTATTTTTAAATTCAGTCAATCTGGGTCTTTTGGTTGGAGTGTGTAATCCACTTACATTTAAAGTAATTACTGATATATATATATTCCTACTGGCGTTTTCTTAATAGTTTTGTATTTGTTTACTTAGATCTTTTCCTTTTCCTTGTGTTTCATGCCTATAGGAATCTCTTTAACATTTGCTATAAAGCCAGTTTGGTGGTGCTATATTGTCTTAACTTTCACTTGTCAGTAAAGCTTTTGATTTTTTCATCAGGTTTGAATGAGATTCTTGCCAGGTAGAGTAATCTTGGTGTAGACTTTTCCCTTTCAGTGCTTTAAATATATCCTGCCATTCCCATCTGTGCTGCAGAAATTCTGCTGAAAAAATCAGCTATTAATCATATGGGGCTTCCCTTATTTGTTATGTGTTGCTTTTCCCTGCTGCTTTTAATATTATTTCTTTGTGTTTAATCTTTATTAGTTTGCCTAGTATGTGCCATGGCGTGTTTCTCCTTGGGTTTATCCTGATTGGGACTCTGTGCTTCTTGAACTTGAGTGACTGTTTCCTTTTCCATACTGCAGACGTTTTCAGCTATAATTTCTTTAAAAATTTACTCAGTGCTTCCCTGGTGGTCCATTGGGTAAGGACACCACCTTGCAGTGCAAGGGGCGCCGGTTGGATCCCTGGCCTGGGAAGATCCCACGTGTGGCAGAGCGGCTGGACGGATGTGTCCAATTACTGAGCTAGAACTCTGGAGCACATGCGCCCAGAACCAGTGCTCTGTGACAACAGAGGCCACTGCGGTGGGAGGCCCACATGGGCTGAAGAACAAAGATGGATGAAAATAGATAAATGAAAGACCAATAGAAGTGGCCCACCCGCCCCACTCCCTCCCCAACACCTATCCCCTCCCCAAAAATAAAATGTACTCAGACCCTTTTTTTTTCTCTTCTTCCTCTGAAAATGGAAGTGGTAGTTGCTCAGTTGTATCCAGCTCTTCACAATTTCATGGACTGTAGCCCACCATACTCCTCCGTCCATGGAATTCTCCAGGCAAGAATGCTGAAGTGGGTTGCCATTCCCTTCTCCAGGGGATCTTCCTGACCCAGGGATCAAACTTGGATCTCCTACATTGCAGGCAGATTCTCTACCGTCCAAACTACCAGGGAAGCCCCTCTGCCTCTGGGACCTCTATAATTCAAATGTTGGTGCATTTAACATTGTCCCAGAGGTTTCTGAGACTATCCTCTTTTCTTTTTTTCTGCTCCTTAGCATGCATTTCCACCATTCTGTCTTCCAGGTCTCTTATCCATCCTTCTGCCTGAGTTATTCTGCTACTGATATCTTCTAGAATGCTTTTAATTTCAGTAGTTATGTTCTCCATTTCTATTCTTTATTCTAGGACTTTGTTAAATGTGATGATTCTTGCATTTTCTCCATTTTATTGTTGAGTTTTAGATCATCTTTACTGTCATTACTCTGAATTTTGTTCAGGTTGTCTGTCTATTTTCTCTTCCTGCTCTTGGGACTGTCTACCTTGTTGCTTCATTTGTGCAGTATTTCTCTGTCTATCTTTTCTTTCTTTCTTTTTTTCGCCGGGTGGGTGTGGGGGCTTACTGTGTTTGGCACCTCCTTTTCCCAGGCTTTAGGGTCATATTCCTTCTTCCTGTTGGTTTTTGCACTCAGTGGGTAAGGTTGGTCCAGTTGTTTGTGTAGGCTTCGTACTGGGAGTGACTTGGACTGTGTTCTCGTAGGAGGAGGTGAGTTTTTTTTTTCCTTCTGGTGGGCAGGGTTGTGTGAGGTGGTATGTTTTGGGGTGTCTGTGGAAATTCTGTTTGCTGACAGTTGAGTTTGTTTTGTTGTCTTGTTTATTGTTTAGGTGATGCATCCTGCACTGGTTGCTGCCAAGTTGGTTGGTGCTGGGTTTTGTATACAGTTGGAGGCCCTTTTGGGGAGTGCTTGCTAATTAATAGGGGTTAGCAGTTCTCTGGCAGTCTAGGGTTCTGGACTCAGCGCTCCCACTCTGAAGTCTCAGGCCCCATCTCTGGCCAGGAACCAAGATTCCACAAGTTGTTTCTTATGGCATTAAAAAGGATTAAAACATACACAAAAAACAGAAAAGAAAACAAGAAATGAAAGGCAAATCCAGACAAATGATCAATGCAAAATCAGACAATAACAAATGGAACATACACACGCACACAACAAAACCGACAAAAATCTTCCTGACCCAGGGATCAAACTTGGATCTCCTACATTGCAGGCAGATTCTCTACCGTCCAAACTACCAGGGAAGCCCCTCTGCCTCTGGGACCTCTATAATTCAAATGTTGGTGCATTTAACATTGTCCCAGAGGTTTCTGAGACTATCCTCTTTTCTTTTTTTCTGCTCCTTAGCATGCATTTCCACCATTCTGTCTTCCAGGTCTCTTATCCATCCTTCTGCCTGAGTTATTCTGCTACTGATATCTTCTAGAATGCTTTTAATTTCAGTAGTTATGTTCTCCATTTCTATTCTTTATTCTAGGACTTTGTTAAATGTGATGATTCTTGCATTTTCTCCATTTTATTGTTGAGTTTTAGATCATCTTTACTGTCATTACTCTGAATTTTGTTCAGGTTGTCTGTCTATTTTCTCTTCCTGCTCTTGGGACTGTCTACCTTGTTGCTTCATTTGTGCAGTATTTCTCTGTCTATCTTTTCTTTCTTTCTTTTTTTCGCCGGGTGGGTGTGGGGGCTTACTGTGTTTGGCACCTCCTTTTCCCAGGCTTTAGGGTCATATTCCTTCTTCCTGTTGGTTTTTGCACTCAGTGGGTAAGGTTGGTCCAGTTGTTTGTGTAGGCTTCGTACTGGGAGTGACTTGGACTGTGTTCTCGTAGGAGGAGGTGAGTTTTTTTTTTCCTTCTGGTGGGCAGGGTTGTGTGAGGTGGTATGTTTTGGGGTGTCTGTGGAAATTCTGTTTGCTGACAGTTGAGTTTGTTTTGTTGTCTTGTTTATTGTTTAGGTGATGCATCCTGCACTGGTTGCTGCCAAGTTGGTTGGTGCTGGGTTTTGTATACAGTTGGAGGCCCTTTTGGGGAGTGCTTGCTAATTAATAGGGGTTAGCAGTTCTCTGGCAGTCTAGGGTTCTGGACTCAGCGCTCCCACTCTGAAGTCTCAGGCCCCATCTCTGGCCAGGAACCAAGATTCCACAAGTTGTTTCTTATGGCATTAAAAAGGATTAAAACATACACAAAAAACAGAAAAGAAAACAAGAAATGAAAGGCAAATCCAGACAAATGATCAATGCAAAATCAGACAATAACAAATGGAACATACACACGCACACAACAAAACCGAAACAACCTAAAGAAAAGAAAGCGCAAGAGAGTGACCTAGTGAGCAAAGGAAACCAAAATGACATTGGCCAGTTAAAAAGAAAACTAATTAAAACACGAACTGGAGAACAGAATCAAAGTAGAATGCTAATGGAGAAATAAAGCAAAGCAAACAAAACAAACACACATGGAGAAAAAAAAAGACAAGGGAACAAATGGAAAGCAAAGTTAAATAGAAGTATATATAAAAAAAGATTTATATATATTAAAGAGTAACTACAACAGGAAAAGAATAAAAAGAAAAACAAAACAGGGACCCTGGCAGTGCCAGGTACGTAGGGGACCTGGCAGCCAGGGAAGCAAGAGATACAGTACTCTTAGGGTTTTTCTAGTCTCTGGAAGCTCTGCCCCAGTGGGGATCCAGTGTGGAGATGGTACTGCTGTGTGGATCATGGGGACCCGGACAGTGAAGGGGAGCCAGCAGTCATTGCTGCAGGAAATGTGGACCAATTAGGGTTTTGCCCAGCCTCTGACAGCTCCAGCTCAGGATTCAGTGTGGAGGTGGCACAGCTGCTTGGATTGTGGGGATCCTGGCGGTGCCAAGTGTGCAGTTAGGTCAGTGACCTCTGTCTCAGGAACTGTGGCACTGTTAAGAGTCTTTATCTAGCCTCCAGTAGCTGTCAGTCAAAGGGCCTCTTTGGCTAGTCCTTCTCTGTTGGTCAAGGGCCCCAGCTGGCTGGAGAGTGAAAGTGTTAGTCGCTCAGTCAAGTCTGACTCTTTGCAACCCCATGAACCAGCCGGCCAGGCTCCTCTGTCCAAAGAATTCTCCAGGCAGGAATACTGGAGTGAATTGCCATTTCTTTCCCCAGGGGATCTTCCCAACCCAGGGATTAAACCTGGGTCCTGCTGCATGGCAGGCAGATTCTTTATTGTCTGAGGCAGGAAGACCCCGCCCCTAACTAGCTGGGATGCTTCCTTTTCAACTCAGGCTCAGGCCACCTCTCTGTGGTCTTGAAAAGAAAACAAGAAATGAAAGGCAAATCCAGACAAATGATCAATGCAAAATCAGACAATAACAAATGGAACATACACACGCACACAACAAAACCGAAACAACCTAAAGAAAAGAAAGCGCAAGAGAGTGACCTAGTGAGCAAAGGAAACCAAAATGACATTGGCCAGTTAAAAAGAAAACTAATTAAAACACGAACTGGAGAACAGAATCAAAGTAGAATGCTAATGGAGAAATAAAGCAAAGCAAACAAAACAAACACACATGGAGAAAAAAAAAGACAAGGGAACAAATGGAAAGCAAAGTTAAATAGAAGTATATATAAAAAAAGATTTATATATATTAAAGAGTAACTACAACAGGAAAAGAATAAAAAGAAAAACAAAACAGGGACCCTGGCAGTGCCAGGTACGTAGGGGACCTGGCAGCCAGGGAAGCAAGAGATACAGTACTCTTGGGGTTTTTTCTAGTCTCTGGAAGCTCTGCCCCAGTGGGGATCCAGTGTGGAGATGGTACTGCTGTGTGGATCATGGGGACCCGGACAGTGAAGGGGAGCCAGCAGTCATTGCTGCAGGAAATGTGGACCAATTAGGGTTTTGCCCAGCCTCTGACAGCTCCAGCTCAGGATTCAGTGTGGAGGTGGCACAGCTGCTTGGATTGTGGGGATCCTGGCGGTGCCAAGTGTGCAGTTAGGTCAGTGACCTCTGTCTCAGGAACTGTGGCACTGTTAAGAGTCTTTATCTAGCCTCCAGTAGCTGTCAGTCAAAGGGCCTCTTTGGCTAGTCCTTCTCTGTTGGTCAAGGGCCCCAGCTGGCTGGAGAGTGAAAGTGTTAGTCGCTCAGTCAAGTCTGACTCTTTGCAACCCCATGAACCAGCCGGCCAGGCTCCTCTGTCCAAAGAATTCTCCAGGCAGGAATACTGGAGTGAATTGCCATTTCTTTCCCCAGGGGATCTTCCCAACCCAGGGATTAAACCTGGGTCCTGCTGCATGGCAGGCAGATTCTTTATTGTCTGAGGCAGGGAAGACCCCCGCCCCTAACTAGCTGGGATGCTTCCCTGTTGTTCAGCACATCAGGCACTTACAGGGCCACCTCTCTGTGGTCTTTGTCTTACTGGTCAGCTGCTGGCACTGGTGTACAGAGTGAGGCTATAGTGATGGCTCTACCCCCCATCCTCCAAAGGCACTGTCTTTACCTCGTACTCCCTCGGGCCATCTTCCCACAGTCAATAGCAGACCTTGCCCTGGAATTGCTCTCCAATCCCTGTTCTTCAACTCCTAGCCACTGTGCATTCCAGGGGACTTCTGTCCCTGTCCAGGCAATGTAGGGCTGCGGCGGGGATTGCCTGTGTGGTTCTCCTTCCATTCAGACCGTCACAGGTCGGCTGCTACACTCTGGAAGAGCGTCAAATGCTTCTCCACTCCCCCAAACAGTTGCTTTAGTGTTGGGCTCTGACCACTGCCGCCTTCAGTTCCCCTGCCCCACTAGGTGCAGGTCGTCTTGCTGATTCTCTTCTTTTCCCCATTCCTTCCTTTGTCCTCCTGAGTTTTGCGTGCATCTGTAAACTTTTTCTGGTGGTCGGGAACTCCTGCCTGCTCTCAGCTGGTGTCCTGTGAGATCTTCTCTGTCGGAAGGTGTGTTCCTGATGCAACTGTGGAGAGAGGTGTACTCTGTGTCCACCTACTCCTTCACTGTTTTTCTCCTCTTTTTTAAGATTCACCAACGAGTTGAACCATTAGTTGTACCACTCTGATTTTTTGGACCTGGGTGTTTTGGGTCTGAGAGGATTCAAGGATCTCTTAGCCTGTAGGTGCAGTGGCGAGGGAGACAGAGGCAGACACCCGCCATAATGCCGCAGGGAACACACTCAAGACTTACACCCCTGGGAGTTGAGGCAGGGCCCTACTTCTTTTTTGTCTTCATTATCTAGCAGTCGTTTTACAGTAACCTAGTATACCTGCCTCTGTATACAACAAAAAGCATCTCTGTGTAACTATTCCTTTGTCCAGAAGAAAAAAGGGTTTTGAAACCAACGTGTTTATTTTGTTACCAATTTCTCATATGAACCTTTTCTTGATTATTGATACTTGACCCATCAAAAAGAATATAGCCATCCAATAAAAGCATGAGTTCAATAATTTACTTAGTATTAACTTTCTGTTAACACTGGTTCATATACTATTAATATATTTCACATAGTGTAAATAGATTTTGACCCTAATTTTCCCTTCTGAGAAATCAGCATGAGGAGCACTTGGGGAAGCAAGGCTCTGTTTGACCTCAGGATCAATTCTTTAATTATGTACTTTCCTCTGAGGATACTGACGGTTTTGCCTCCCCTGTCACTCATCTGGCTTGGAACTCCTCTTTCCCTCTCATATGCTTTCCCAGTACATGGTGTGTGTGTGTGTGTGTGTTCCCTGGCAAAATAGTAGGTGCTCAGCAAATATTCACTGAATGAATGAACATTTGTGGCCTCAAAACACAAATTTAAGAAGTTACCTAGTTTTATTTTCTACTTGCTTCTTCCTCTTCTTGGTCTAATCAGAGATATTACTGGCAGTTTTTTAAAACATATGTTCAGATGGGTTCTGGTTTGCTCAGAAGTTTCCAAATATGACTAAATCTATTGCTTAGTACAGAGTACTGTAGACTCATCATATGGTTGTTTTCTAAGATTTATACATGATTACAAATAGACACACTATTTTGAAAATATATTTCAGCTTTCCTCACAGCTTTATTAATTCTTAAAGAGATGGGTACACCAGACCATCTTGCCTGTCTCCTCAGAAACCTGTATGCAGGTTAAGAGACAACATAAAACAACTTGCATGAGACAACTAACTGGTTCAAAGTTGGGAAAGGAGTATGACACGGCTGTATATTGTCACCCTGCTTATTTAACTTCTATGCAGAGTGTATCAATCTAAGTGCCTGGATGAAGCACAGCCCAAAATAAGATTACTGGAACAATATCAGCAACCTCATCTAGGCAGATGATACCACTATAATGGCAGAAAGAGAAGAAAAACTTAAGAGCCTGTTGATGAGGGTGAAAGAGGAGAGTGAAAAAGCTGGCTTAAAACTTAACATTCAAAACACTAAGATGATAAAATCCAGTCTCATCACTTCATGGCAAATAGAAGGGGAAAAAGTAGAAGCACAAAAAAAGACAGAGTTTATTTTTTATTTTCCTATTGTGCTTTAGAATCACTGTAGACTACAACTATAGCCATGAAATTAAAAGACTTTTGCCCGTTGGAAGAAAAGCTATGACAAAACTGGACTTCAGTATTTTTTTTTTTTTAAAGACATCACTTTTCCAACAAAGATCCATATAGTCAAAGTTACAGTTTTTCCAGTAGTCATGTATGGATGTGAGAGTTGGACCAATTCTTTGGCTGAGTGCCAAAGAATTGGTGCTTCCAAGTTGTGGTATTAAGATCCTTGAGAGTCCCTTAGACTGCAAGGAGATCAAACCAGTCAATCCTAAAGGAAATCTGCCCTGAATATCCTTGGAAGGGCCGATTCTGAAGCTCCAATACTTTGGCCACCTGATGCAAAAAGCTGACTCATTGGAAAAAACCCTGATGCTGGGAAATATGAAGACCAAAGGAGAATAGGGCAGTGAAGAATGAGATGGTTAGGTAGCATCACTGACTCAATGGACATGAATTTGAGCACTCCAGGAGATAGTGAAGGACAGGGAAATCTGACTTGCTGCAGTTTATGGGATCGCAAAGTGTCAGACATGACTTAGTGACTGAACAACAACAGTAATGTAATTTCTACCTTTTCCTGTATTTTCTCCCTAAGAAAGTAGTGTGTGAAAAATAAGTGAATATATGGGTACTACCTACTATTACTTTCATCCATCTTAAAGCATTCCTTCTGTGACAGCGTGGTAGCAGTTAAAATGGGCTAAACTAATTAAAAAATATACAGAAGTTACAAAGTACCTACATTTCTTCAATGATTTTTTTTTTGTAATTCTTAAAGGAGTCACTTGGATTCAAAGACTACAGTGAGCATTCAAGACTGAGTGTCTGGTGTGTTTGTGAGAAAAAGGAAAAGGAGAAATTTAAAAGAATAAAGAGCTGGTATTCAAGTATAGTATATAGTTTAAGAAGCTGTGTTGAGAGTGTAGAACTTGATAGCTACTACAACATCAAATTTAGTTGGCTTTTCTCTTTAAGGTGAAATATGCGTAAGAGTTTAGTAAGCCCAAGAGAGACAGAAGAGAAGACAAGGAGGGTGGGTGAGAGGTGACTAGATGGTAATAAGGTAGTTCAAACTAGTGAATAATTTTTATCAACAAAAGTTGTGTGCTTTTCAAGAAAAGTATTTCGGGATGTGAATACTAAAAAGCATGCAGAACAATTTAAACACTTACAGCTGTTGAAGCTGATGTTATCACCTTCAAACCTGAAGTATGTAACACCAGCAGTTATTGAAGAAAATTGAGATGTTTCTCTGTAACTCAAAATTAGGACAGTTGTAGAATTAATAAATTGGAAGTATCAACTGCCATTTTAGTCTACAAGGTCTTTAATTATAGAATTGCCAGTTTAGAAATCACCTGATCCAGTCTCCTATTTGTGCCTGTAAAGTATCTGAAACCCTTGTCAAAGACTGAAAGCTAATGTGAGAAGGATCCTGAATTTCAAGTCAGCTTTCATTAAATAATACATGTTCTGAAAATAGCTATTGAACCACATAAGGTGTATAAATTCCACAGTAATCTAATTATGCTTGTAAAGCCCTGTTTTAACTTCTGCCTAATGTAAGGTTAATTTTTTGAGTCCCAATTTTTTTTTTAAAGCAGTTTACAAACAAGTGTAGTGACTGCTGCTTTGAAAACTCAGTGATTTATATTTTTGTAATTTTTCACAGATCATTGACTGCAGTGTTAATGCTTGTTTTTTATAAACTGCTTGAAGTTGAAGACATTTTCTTCCAGTTCTTCTGCGTGCACAACACTCTTGAATCAAGAAGGTTCGAAATCAGCAGGGGCAGCTGACAGATGCTATCAGTTTTATAAAATAGTACCTGTGCCGCATCATCGGAACAGAGTTAGTACATGTGATGTTCTGTTTATGTGAACAGTCAGTGGTTTCAAAGCCCATTTCTACAATAGTTAAGGATTACTTCTGAGGTTACTGTGTCCTACATAACAATGAGATTTCTTTTACACTGAACATTTCCGTGTTTAAGAAATACTGCTTCTTACTTCATGGAGTATTAGTTGAGCTTTTGAGTGTAGAACTTGATAGCTACTACAACATCAAATTTGGGTTTTTTTGGAAATATGCGTAAGAGTTTAGTAAGCCCAAGAGAGACAGAAGAGAAGACAAGGAGGGTGGGTGAGAGGTGACTAGATGGTAATAAGGTAGTTCAAACTAGTGAATAATTTTTATCAACAAAAGTTGTGTGCTTTTCAAGAAAAGTATTTCGGGATGTGAATACTAAAAAGCATGCAGAACAATTTAAACACTTACAGCTGTTGAAGCTGATGTTATCACCTTCAAACCTGAAGTATGTAACACCAGCAGTTATTGAAGAAAATTGAGATGTTTCTCTGTAACTCAAAATTAGGACAGTTGTAGAATTAATAAATTGGAAGTATCAACTGCCATTTTAGTCTACAAGGTCTTTAATTATAGAATTGCCAGTTTAGAAATCACCTGATCCAGTCTCCTATTTGTGCCTGTAAAGTATCTGAAACCCTTGTCAAAGACTGAAAGCTAATGTGAGAAGGATCCTGAATTTCAAGTCAGCTTTCATTAAATAATACATGTTCTGAAAATAGCTATTGAACCACATAAGGTGTATAAATTCCACAGTAATCTAATTATGCTTGTAAAGCCCTGTTTTAACTTCTGCCTAATGTAAGGTTAATTTTTTGAGTCCCAATTTTTTTTTTAAAGCAGTTTACAAACAAGTGTAGTGACTGCTGCTTTGAAAACTCAGTGATTTATATTTTTGTAATTTTTCACAGATCATTGACTGCAGTGTTAATGCTTGTTTTTTATAAACTGCTTGAAGTTGAAGACATTTTCTTCCAGTTCTTCTGCGTGCACAACACTCTTGAATCAAGAAGGTTCGAAATCAGCAGGGGCAGCTGACAGATGCTATCAGTTTTATAAAATAGTACCTGTGCCGCATCATCGGAACAGAGTTAGTACATGTGATGTTCTGTTTATGTGAACAGTCAGTGGTTTCAAAGCCCATTTCTACAATAGTTAAGGATTACTTCTGAGGTTACTGTGTCCTACATAACAATGAGATTTCTTTTACACTGAACATTTCCGTGTTTAAGAAATACTGCTTCTTACTTCATGGAGATGTAATCTCCCATGCATTTTGAGAATACAGCCTTTACGTAGACTAATTGTGTCTCGGTCTAATGGCTACAAATGCCACCTAGTGCTTTTTATTATTACAGGGTTTTTTTTTTTTTTTGCCTCTAAGTCATGGTTTACCTTTCATCCACCTTCATTCTTTGGCATGTGTGGGCCTCCCATTGCAGTGGCCTCTCTCGTTGCAGAGCACTGGCTCTGGGCGCATGTGCTCCAGAGTGCTGGCTCATAATTGGACACACTGGCCAAGCTGTTCCTCAGCACGTGGGATCTTCCTGGGCCACGGATTGAGCCGGTGTCCCTTGCACTGCAAGGCGGATTCTTTACCCACTGGACCACCAGAGAAGCTCCCATCTAGTGCTTTTAAGCAAAGTATATACTCATCTTTATATTATAGGCCCCTGGGGGGGATGGGTAGCATTTCTCAATTAATAGAATATTTCTTTTCTGCAAGTATTTTTCTTTTTGATTTTAGTATTCATAGCCCCCAAAATCCTGCCAGACATCAGTACATTTTTGTTAACCTTATATATGCAGGAAAGTATGTATATAAAGCAAAAAGATTTCCTCAAATAGTTCTAACTTTTTGCCACTGTCATCCTTGCAATAGACTAAGACTGAGATTCTGTATTTTTCTGCATGGCATCATTCCTTTATAAGAGCTTGTGTCTAGTTTGACTGCACATTAAAGAGGAATCCGTCTTATCAGTGTTTAGATTTTTCACAGATCATTGACTGCAGTGTTAATGCTTGTTTTTATAAACTGCTTGAAGTTGAAGACATTTTCTTCCAGTTCTTCTGCGTGCACAACACTCTTGAATCAAGAAGGTTCGAAATCAGCAGGGGCAGCTGACAGATGCTATCAGTTTTATAAAATAGTACCTGTGCCGCATCATCGGAACAGAGTTAGTACATGTGATGTTCTGTTTATGTGAACAGTCAGTGGTTTCAAAGCCCATTTCTACAATAGTTAAGGATTACTTCTGAGGTTACTGTGTCCTACATAACAATGAGATTTCTTTTACACTGAACATTTCCGTGTTTAAGAAATACTGCTTCTTACTTCATGGAGATGTAATCTCCCATGCATTTTGAGAATACAGCCTTTACGTAGACTAATTGTGTCTCGGTCTAATGGCTACAAATGCCACCTAGTGCTTTTTATTATTACAGGGTTTTTTTTTTTTTTTTTTTTTTTGCCTCTAAGTCATGGTTTACCTTTCATCCACCTTCATTCTTTGGCATGTGTGGGCCTCCCATTGCAGTGGCCTCTCTCGTTGCAGAGCACTGGCTCTGGGCGCATGTGCTCCAGAGTGCTGGCTCATAATTGGACACACTGGCCAAGCTGTTCCTCAGCACGTGGGATCTTCCTGGGCCACGGATTGAGCCGGTGTCCCTTGCACTGCAAGGCGGATTCTTTACCCACTGGACCACCAGAGAAGCTCCCATCTAGTGCTTTTAAGCAAAGTATATACTCATCTTTATATTATAGGCCCCTGGGGGGGATGGGTAGCATTTCTCAATTAATAGAATATTTCTTTTCTGCAAGTATTTTTCTTTTTGATTTTAGTATTCATAGCCCCCAAAATCCTGCCAGACATCAGTACATTTTTGTTAACCTTATATATGCAGGAAAGTATGTATATAAAGCAAAAAGATTTCCTCAAATAGTTCTAACTTTTTGCCACTGTCATCCTTGCAATAGACTAAGACTGAGATTCTGTATTTTTCTGCATGGCATCATTCCTTTATAAGAGCTTGTGTCTAGTTTGACTGCACATTAAAGAGGAATCCCGTCTTATCAGCATTAAATATGCTCCCATTGGTGTATGTATCCATAGACTTCCTACTTTATTTTTGGGGAAGGCGTGGGGTGCAGGCCACTTGTATTGGTCTTTCATTTATCTATTTTCATCCATCTTTGTTCTTTAGCCCACGTGGGCCTCCCATTGCAGTGGCCTCTTGTCGCAGAGCACCGGCTCTGGGCGCATGTGCTCCAGAGCTCCCGCTTGGTAATTGGACACATCAGTCCAGCCACTCCATGGCACGTGGGATCTTCCCAGGCCAGGGATGGAACCAGCGCCCCTTGCACTGCAAGGCGGTGTCCTTACCCACTGGACCACCAGGAAAGCCCGACTTCCTACTTTCAAACCAGTCTTGGGCAGTTGTAAGAGATACTGGTGCTTTATCATTTAGGTAGCAACTGCTACTTATTGAGAGTCCAGGTTTACAGTAGCCTTTATCTGTAGTGCATTTTCATCAGCTTTTCCTTAAAAAAAGTAAAAAATAAAAAAACACAAATTTTAGGAATATCATTTGCCTTGAAATGGTCTGAACCAACTAATTTAATGTTTTACTTTCTTTTTAATTTGATATGCATTGCTTCTTCTGCACTGTTACCATTTTTATTGTTTTTATCCCCATTGGCACTTTGTCTTTGCCCTGTTCCAATTTTTAAGAAATATATGGATAATTGATAGTGTAAGTGTATTAGTCACTCAGTTGTGTCTGACTCTTTGAGACCCAGTGGACTATAACCCACCAGGCTCCTCTGTCTGTGGAATTCTCCCGGTGACAATATTGGAGTGAGTTGCCATTTCATTTTCCAGAGGATCTTCTTGAACCTGGGTCTCCTGAATTGCAAGCAGGTTCTTTACCATCAGAGCCATCAGGGAAGCCCCAGTTGATGATTGATAAGGGAATTCAAAATTATTTGTCCATTTCACCTCTGATTTTTCTTTCCTGTTCACTTGCATGACTTTAACCTTTTGAAGAAAATTACTCAATATCAGGAAAGTATGTATATAAAGCAAAAAGATTTCCTCAAATAGTTCTAACTTTTTGCCACTGTCATCCTTGCAATAGACTAAGACTGAGATTCTGTATTTTTCTGCATGGCATCATTCCTTTATAAGAGCTTGTGTCTAGTTTGACTGCACATTAAAGAGGAATCCCGTCTTATCAGCATTAAATATGCTCCCATTGGTGTATGTATCCATAGACTTCCTACTTTATTTTTGGGGAAGGCGTGGGGTGCAGGCCACTTGTATTGGTCTTTCATTTATCTATTTTCATCCATCTTTGTTCTTTAGCCCACGTGGGCCTCCCATTGCAGTGGCCTCTTGTCGCAGAGCACCGGCTCTGGGCGCATGTGCTCCAGAGCTCCCGCTTGGTAATTGGACACATCAGTCCAGCCACTCCATGGCACGTGGGATCTTCCCAGGCCAGGGATGGAACCAGCGCCCCTTGCACTGCAAGGCGGTGTCCTTACCCACTGGACCACCAGGAAAGCCCGACTTCCTACTTTCAAACCAGTCTTGGGCAGTTGTAAGAGATACTGGTGCTTTATCATTTAGGTAGCAACTGCTACTTATTGAGAGTCCAGGTTTACAGTAGCCTTTATCTGTAGTGCATTTTCATCAGCTTTTCCTTAAAAAAAGTAAAAAATAAAAAAACACAAATTTTAGGAATATCATTTGCCTTGAAATGGTCTGAACCAACTAATTTAATGTTTTACTTTCTTTTTAATTTGATATGCATTGCTTCTTCTGCACTGTTACCATTTTTATTGTTTTTATCCCCATTGGCACTTTGTCTTTGCCCTGTTCCAATTTTTAAGAAATATATGGATAATTGATAGTGTAAGTGTATTAGTCACTCAGTTGTGTCTGACTCTTTGAGACCCAGTGGACTATAACCCACCAGGCTCCTCTGTCTGTGGAATTCTCCCGGTGACAATATTGGAGTGAGTTGCCATTTCATTTTCCAGAGGATCTTCTTGAACCTGGGTCTCCTGAATTGCAAGCAGGTTCTTTACCATCAGAGCCATCAGGGAAGCCCCAGTTGATGATTGATAAGGGAATTCAAAATTATTTGTCCATTTCACCTCTGATTTTTCTTTCCTGTTCACTTGCATGACTTTAACCTTTTGAGAAATTTTGAACTCAATATTTTTATCTTCTAATCCAGGACTTTAATTCTGTGAATTCTAGAAAAGGAAAAACATACAATAAAACATGGCCTGGACATGAAATAATGTCAAAATTGAAAAGACTACTTTCTCTTTCATAAGTACTTTTATGGACCAAATTAGCTGCAGATATGTTTTATCCTTCAAGAAAAGGGAAAAATGACCCTGAAGGTAATTCAGAGATTAGCAGGGCCACCATTGTTTCCATCCACCCAGAGGACCCAGTTCCAGAGGGTAAAGTTATCGCCTCCTAAGCTTCAAAGTGGAGTCACCTCCTCAGTTTCAGTACACACATAGCCTCAGGGACAGGGCTGCCTCCCATAGCCACGGGTGTGAAGTCACCCATGCCGGTGGGCAGAAGACAAAGCCACCATCTTAGTGGGCTCCAGCGAGAAAGGCACTAAACCAAAAAAAATAATTGTTGAATCTTAAGTCTAATGTATTAGGTTGGTATAAATATAGTTGTGGTTTCAAACCATGAATTTTAAATCATTATAACAAGACTCAAACACATCTTCATTAATTAAAATAGGAACCATTATAACTAGACTCAAATAGCTTTATCCATAAAAATGGGAAGCATTACAATCAGCACATTTTACCAACATTTTGACCTGGGGAAATTGTGTCTCATGCATTGGCAGATAGGTTCTTCACCAGTAAGCCAGCAGGGAAGCTGAAGCTTGTGTGGAGCCTTATCTAACAGGACTGTTTCCCTTATAAAAGACACCAGAAGTACACATCCTCGAGGAAGGAAAAACCCTTGATAGTGTAAGTGTATTAGTCACTCAGTTGTGTCTGACTCTTTGAGACCCAGTGGACTATAACCCACCAGGCTCCTCTGTCTGTGGAATTCTCCCGGTGACAATATTGGAGTGAGTTGCCATTTCATTTTCCAGAGGATCTTCTTGAACCTGGGTCTCCTGAATTGCAAGCAGGTTCTTTACCATCAGAGCCATCAGGGAAGCCCCAGTTGATGATTGATAAGGGAATTCAAAATTATTTGTCCATTTCACCTCTGATTTTTCTTTCCTGTTCACTTGCATGACTTTAACCTTTTGAGAAATTTTGAACTCAATATTTTTATCTTCTAATCCAGGACTTTAATTCTGTGAATTCTAGAAAAGGAAAAACATACAATAAAACATGGCCTGGACATGAAATAATGTCAAAATTGAAAAGACTACTTTCTCTTTCATAAGTACTTTTATGGACCAAATTAGCTGCAGATATGTTTTATCCTTCAAGAAAAGGGAAAAATGACCCTGAAGGTAATTCAGAGATTAGCAGGGCCACCATTGTTTCCATCCACCCAGAGGACCCAGTTCCAGAGGGTAAAGTTATCGCCTCCTAAGCTTCAAAGTGGAGTCACCTCCTCAGTTTCAGTACACACATAGCCTCAGGGACAGGGCTGCCTCCCATAGCCACGGGTGTGAAGTCACCCATGCCGGTGGGCAGAAGACAAAGCCACCATCTTAGTGGGCTCCAGCGAGAAAGGCACTAAACCAAAAAAAATAATTGTTGAATCTTAAGTCTAATGTATTAGGTTGGTATAAATATAGTTGTGGTTTCAAACCATGAATTTTAAATCATTATAACAAGACTCAAACACATCTTCATTAATTAAAATAGGAACCATTATAACTAGACTCAAATAGCTTTATCCATAAAAATGGGAAGCATTACAATCAGCACATTTTTACCAACATTTTGACCTGGGGAAATTGTGTCTCATGCATTGGCAGATAGGTTCTTCACCAGTAAGCCAGCAGGGAAGCTGAAGCTTGTGTGGAGCCTTATCTAACAGGACTGTTTCCCTTATAAGAAGAGGAGGAGACACCAGAAGTACACATCCTCAGAGGAAAGGGTATTATAAAATAAGTTTCTGTTGCCACCCAGCCTGTGCTATTTTGTTACGGCAGCCCAAGTAAGCTAATAGAGGTATCATATTGACAAGATAGAAACTTTTTCTTACATTTAAGAAAGATGAAAGAAATATGAATAAAGAAAAAAAAAACAATGTTGATGTCATGTTTCAAAGGAAAAACAGCTTTCAATTATTTAAATAACCAAAAATATATTTGTTAATGAATAATAACTTTGAGTCTGTAATGCTATCATGTCAAAATAATAATTTTTAATTAACAGACCTTATTTTGGAGTAGTTTTAGTTTTACAAAAATGTACAGAGAGTATACAAAGTTGTCATACACTCCATAGCCCTCTGTACAGTTTTTCCTGTTATTAACCACCACCACTTGTATTACTGATACACTTTTGACAATTGATGATTGAATATTGATTTTTTTTTTTTTAACTAAAGCCCATAGTTTGCATTAGGGTTCATTCTGTGGTAGTTCTATAGATTTTAACAAATGTGTAATGTCATGTACCCACCACTAATATTATAAACTATAGTTCCGCTGCCGTAAAATTCTGTGTTTTACCTATTTATTTGTCCTTCTCTCTGCCCAAATAATTAGATACTGATATATAATGATGACAAAACTGCTGGAAATCACTAACTTAAAATTGTCGGGCTTCCCTGGTGGTCCAGTGGGTAAGGGCACCGCCTTGCAGTGCAAGGGGCGCCAGTTTGATCCCTGGCCTGGGAAGATCCCACGTGCCGCGGAGCGGCTGGACCAATGTGTCCAACTACGGAGCCAGAGCTCTGGAGCGCATGCGCCCAGAGCCGGTGCTCTGCGACAACAGAGGCCACTGCGATGGGAGGCCCACATGGGCTGAAGAACAAAGATGGATGAAAATAGATAAATGAAAGACCAATAGAAGTGACCCGCCTGCCCCCCTCCTTCCCAACCCGCCTCCCCACCAAAAAAAATAAATAAATAAATTCTAAAAAAAAAAAAAAAAGCCTTCCTTCACTGTATGATAGCAAAGTTGGAATACTTCACATTCAGATTCTATGCATGAAATATAAAAATACAGACTGTTTTCCCTACATTCGAGATCTTTACATTGGATTTTTATACCTTGATCCATTTCCAGCTGTGTAGGATTTAGGTTCCAAACTCTCCTTTAGAATTTTAACCAGTATTTTGGTCGTGAAAGGAGCTGGAGCCATTTATATAATGAGCGAGCAGCAGGGAAAGAAAAAAACAATGTTGATGTCATGTTTCAAAGGAAAAACAGCTTTCAATTATTTAAATAACCAAAAATATATTTGTTAATGAATAATAACTTTGAGTCTGTAATGCTATCATGTCAAAATAATAATTTTTAATTAACAGACCTTATTTTGGAGTAGTTTTAGTTTTACAAAAATGTACAGAGAGTATACAAAGTTGTCATACACTCCATAGCCCTCTGTACAGTTTTTCCTGTTATTAACCACCACCACTTGTATTACTGATACACTTTTGACAATTGATGATTGAATATTGATTTTTTTTTTTTTAACTAAAGCCCATAGTTTGCATTAGGGTTCATTCTGTGGTAGTTCTATAGATTTTAACAAATGTGTAATGTCATGTACCCACCACTAATATTATAAACTATAGTTCCGCTGCCGTAAAATTCTGTGTTTTACCTATTTATTTGTCCTTCTCTCTGCCCAAATAATTAGATACTGATATATAATGATGACAAAACTGCTGGAAATCACTAACTTAAAATTGTCGGGCTTCCCTGGTGGTCCAGTGGGTAAGGGCACCGCCTTGCAGTGCAAGGGGCGCCAGTTTGATCCCTGGCCTGGGAAGATCCCACGTGCCGCGGAGCGGCTGGACCAATGTGTCCAACTACGGAGCCAGAGCTCTGGAGCGCATGCGCCCAGAGCCGGTGCTCTGCGACAACAGAGGCCACTGCGATGGGAGGCCCACATGGGCTGAAGAACAAAGATGGATGAAAATAGATAAATGAAAGACCAATAGAAGTGACCCGCCTGCCCCCCTCCTTCCCAACCCGCCTCCCCACCAAAAAAAATAAATAAATAAATTCTAAAAAAAAAAAAAAAAGCCTTCCTTCACTGTATGATAGCAAAGTTGGAATACTTCACATTCAGATTCTATGCATGAAATATAAAAATACAGACTGTTTTCCCTACATTCGAGATCTTTACATTGGATTTTTATACCTTGATCCATTTCCAGCTGTGTAGGATTTAGGTTCCAAACTCTCCTTTAGAATTTTAACCAGTATTTTGGTCGTGAAAGGAGCTGGAGCCATTTATATAATGAGCGAGCAGCAGGGAAACATTTCTACATCCTCCCCATTCACCAGTTTTTCCATGGTGGTGAATAAGTAATCCCTTTATAGGCAGAAAAATACATCTGTGGTTCCTTCTCTCTGGAATTCCTTGACTTCCATGTATCATAAAAACTGACAGCGTAACCAGAACCAGATGATGAAAATTGTTACTGTAGACATTGCTTCGTATTGGGAGTTCTTTATCCATTGTTCTCAAATAAATATAAGCATGGGGTTATATTGATGAAGTAAGATACATACAGAAAAATAAACAGATCACAGCTGTGTACAGTGTACAGCTTGATGAATTCTCAGGAGTGTTCACAAGTACCCACACTGAGAAACTGATAGTATGTTAGAAATAAGCAATATAGTTCTAAGATGGAAATGGCTGCAGCTCCCGAAAAGAAAAATGGTGTCACAGGCATTTAATTTCTTTTTCACTTATTACATCTTCACATCCTTGTGCTCTTATTTGCTTTTTTTCTATTGTGTTCTAAAACTTAATAATATAAAAATTAATAAGTATCATTGTCTCTTTGTTTTCTTCCTAATTTTCATAGAATGCTTTTAAAGTTCATCAGGTATTATAAATTGCTAAGATTTTTCCTCTCTTTATCTGGTTAATGAAATTTCCTTCTACTTCTAGGATGCTAAGTGTTTGTGATTTTTTTATCATGACCTAAAGTTGAACTTTACTAAAGGTTTTATTTTACATTTTTTGAGGTTATTATGTGTTTTTCTTTCTTTTTATCTTATAGTTTGTAAAATATATTCAGTAGTTTTCTTTTTCTCATTTCAATCATTCTTGAAATTCTGAAAATAATCTTCTTTGGCTAAAATGTGTTGTTCTTTTAAATCACTAATGGATTCTATTTCTGATCATATTTAAGATTTTATCATCTATTTTAATAGAATAGCATTTACTGTTCTTATACTTTATTTGTCTAGTTTAATATCTCCTTATTTAGTTAATGTATCAGGTTGTGTTTTATTTGCTGAGCTCATTTGCTTTGATGTTTTCTGGCCCCCACAATTGTATAAGTTGCAAAGAGTATCCATTTCTTAAAAAATTGATAACATTTACCAATTATATTATTTTTTGCCTGGATCCCCTATACTTTCTTTTTTGAAACTTCTTTTTTGTTGCCTCTAAGTCATCGTTTGTTTTTCATCCATCTTTATTCTTTGGCCTGTGTGGGTCTCCCATCTCAGTGGCCTCTCTCACTGCAGAGCACTGGCTCTGGGCGCACGTGCTCCAAAGCGCTGGCTCGCAATTGGACACACTGGCTCAGCCGTTCCTTGGCATGTGGGATCTTCCCAGGCAAGGGATCAAACTGATGCTCCTTGCACTGCAAGGTGGACTCTTTACCCACTGGACCACCAGGAAGTCCTGGATCCCTGTTCTTTATGAATATGGAGAAGATATTCAAAGTCTACTTCAATTTTAAAAGTTACATTTAGGCTTTAGATTTACAACTTGTTAGTTGCTCATTTGTCTCCCCTGTTCCAATATAGTTCTAAGATGGAAATGGCTGCAGCTCCCGAAAGAAAATTTCAGGCATTTAATTTCTTTTCATTTATTACATCTTCACATCCTTGTGCTCTTATTTGCCTTTTCTATTGTGTTCTAAAACTTAATAATATAAAAATTAATAAGTATCATTGTCTCTTTGTTTTCTTCCTAATTTTCATAGAATGCTTTTAAAGTTCATCAGGTATTATAAATTGCTAAGATTTTTCCTCTCTTTATCTGGTTAATGAAATTTCCTTCTACTTCTAGGATGCTAAGTGTTTGTGATTTTTTTATCATGACCTAAAGTTGAACTTTACTAAAGGTTTTATTTTACATTTTTTGAGGTTATTATGTGTTTTTCTTTCTTTTTATCTTATAGTTTGTAAAATATATTCAGTAGTTTTCTTTTTCTCATTTCAATCATTCTTGAAATTCTGAAAATAATCTTCTTTGGCTAAAATGTGTTGTTCTTTTAAATCACTAATGGATTCTATTTCTGATCATATTTAAGATTTTATCATCTATTTTAATAGAATAGCATTTACTGTTCTTATACTTTATTTGTCTAGTTTAATATCTCCTTATTTAGTTAATGTATCAGGTTGTGTTTTATTTGCTGAGCTCATTTGCTTTGATGTTTTCTGGCCCCCACAATTGTATAAGTTGCAAAGAGTATCCATTTCTTAAAAAATTGATAACATTTACCAATTATATTATTTTTTGCCTGGATCCCCTATACTTTCTTTTTTGAAACTTCTTTTTTGTTGCCTCTAAGTCATCGTTTGTTTTTCATCCATCTTTATTCTTTGGCCTGTGTGGGTCTCCCATCTCAGTGGCCTCTCTCACTGCAGAGCACTGGCTCTGGGCGCACGTGCTCCAAAGCGCTGGCTCGCAATTGGACACACTGGCTCAGCCGTTCCTTGGCATGTGGGATCTTCCCAGGCAAGGGATCAAACTGATGCTCCTTGCACTGCAAGGTGGACTCTTTACCCACTGGACCACCAGGGAAGTCCTGGATCCCCTGTTCTTTATGAATATGGAGAAGATATTCAAAGTCTACTTCAATTTTAAAAGTTACATTTAGGCTTTAGATTTACAACTTGTTAGTTGCTCAGTTGTGTCCGACTCTCTGCCACCCCATGAACTGTAGCCTTCCAGGCTTCTCTGTCCATGGAATTCTCCAGGCAGCAATACTAGAATGGGTAGCCATTCCCTTCTCCAGGGCATCTTCCTGACCCAGGGATCGAACCCAGGTCTCTCGCACTGCACACATTTCAAGGACAGCTGTTTTGCCTGAAATACTGGTTCTCAAAATGTGATCCACACCCACTGGTGTACCACAGAGAGTCAAGCCAGACTGTTCTTAGTACTAAGATGTTATTTTCCTTTTAAAATTGTGTTAACATTTTTATTAATCATGGGAAAGTAATAGTAAAATTTCTGCTCCTTTAGGAGAATCAAGGCAATGGTGACAGACAATATCAACTGCTGTTCTTCACTGCCATACATATACAGTTAAAAAAAAATGTTTATTGAAGAAGTAACTTGTATTGATTTTGTTAAATCTTTCTTCTTCAATACATCTATTTCTAATAGTCTGAGTGAAAAAAGGTGGTAAGACTACATGAAGCACTTCTGTAGTGCACTGAGTGATGATGTTGGTAGTCTTGAAGAAAAGCCTTAGTTCAGTTGTTTCCACTGAGAGCTGAGCTAGCCACCTTTCTATGCCACACCATTTCACTTGAGTGAATGACAAACTCTGGTTATTCAGACGTGGATATATAGCAGTATTTGTTGCAAGTGATAAAATTTGATTTAAAAAAATTAACACTTTGAAAAACATGTATCCACTGCTGTGAACTTAACTACTGTCCAATAATTAAAGAACTTTTTGCTGAGGTTGGTGGTAATGCTCATTGTGAGACATTCTTAATGTGTTCAGCAGTTCATTTTCAGGTTATGCTTTACCATTTCCCAAGTTCACTTCTCTGTTTGCTTCGATAGTTCTCTAGTTGTTGCCCTCAGGTCCTCAGAGTGTTAAACTGGCTCAGCCGTTCCTTGGCATGTGGGATCTTCCCAGGCAAGGGATCAAACTGATGCTCCTTGCACTGCAAGGTGGACTCTTTACCCACTGGACCACCAGGGAAGTCCTGGATCCCCTGTTCTTTATGAATATGGAGAAGATATTCAAAGTCTACTTCAATTTTAAAAGTTACATTTAGGCTTTAGATTTACAACTTGTTAGTTGCTCAGTTGTGTCCGACTCTCTGCCACCCCATGAACTGTAGCCTTCCAGGCTTCTCTGTCCATGGAATTCTCCAGGCAGCAATACTAGAATGGGTAGCCATTCCCTTCTCCAGGGCATCTTCCTGACCCAGGGATCGAACCCAGGTCTCTCGCACTGCACACATTTCAAGGACAGCTGTTTTGCCTGAAATACTGGTTCTCAAAATGTGATCCACACCCACTGGTGTACCACAGAGAGTCAAGCCAGACTGTTCTTAGTACTAAGATGTTATTTTCCTTTTAAAATTGTGTTAACATTTTTATTAATCATGGGAAAGTAATAGTAAAATTTCTGCTCCTTTAGGAGAATCAAGGCAATGGTGACAGACAATATCAACTGCTGTTCTTCACTGCCATACATATACAGTTAAAAAAAAATGTTTATTGAAGAAGTAACTTGTATTGATTTTGTTAAATCTTTCTTCTTCAATACATCTATTTCTAATAGTCTGAGTGAAAAAAGGTGGTAAGACTACATGAAGCACTTCTGTAGTGCACTGAGTGATGATGTTGGTAGTCTTGAAGAAAAGCCTTAGTTCAGTTGTTTCCACTGAGAGCTGAGCTAGCCACCTTTCTATGCCACACCATTTCACTTGAGTGAATGACAAACTCTGGTTATTCAGACGTGGATATATAGCAGTATTTGTTGCAAGTGATAAAATTTGATTTAAAAAAATTAACACTTTGAAAAACATGTATCCACTGCTGTGAACTTAACTACTGTCCAATAATTAAAGAACTTTTTGCTGAGGTTGGTGGTAATGCTCATTGTGAGACATTCTTAATGTGTTCAGCAGTTCATTTTCAGGTTATGCTTTACCATTTCCCAAGTTCACTTCTCTGTTTGCTTCGATAGTTCTCTAGTTGTTGCCCTCAGGTCCTCAGAGTGTTAAAGCCACGTGGCATATGCTGCTCAAACTTGTTTAGAACCCAACAGAGAATTCAGTTTTCAGTTGTTTACTTCTACGGCTCCTTCTTTTCTGGAACCCATACTAGTGTCTTGGGAGCTGGAATTAGGGCTGGGTTTGAGCTAGCAGGCCACAGTCAGGCTGTATTCAAATCAGTTCAGAGACTATCATTTTGTTAATAGGTTCATTTACCGTATTTGACCTCTTCTTTCAGTATAAATTCTCTGAAAACAATCACTTCAGCTGTCCTATAAATATCACTGTTGGGTAGCCTACTTTCTCCTTTCAAGTTCAGATGTGTATAAACACAGCTTTATTTCTTTCTTTGGTCTCACATTCCTGCTAAAGGACTTCTGTTTGGTTTGCGCTGTTAGTTAGCCAGGCATACATAAAACTTGATATTAGAAAAAGAATTTTTGTAAGCTGAGCTGCCAAGTCTTGTTGATTTGATTTCGGTAAGCACTTGTAACTATCATTTTTGGTGCCAAGTACAGTATTTGACTGTAAAATTGTATATTTGAATAGCGTATGGTGCTTTTTAGGACATCACCATTAAGTTAATAAGACACACACACAAGCACGCACACGTGTGCACACACACATACACACGTATGCTACAACTTGGCTAGTGCTACTGTGGAGACATGTGCCAAGTTGCATGGGAACACAGACGGGGAGAAACTGTAGTTTCCCTGAGAGTGTCTGTAAAAGAAAATTTTGAGCTCAGCCTTAAATAATGAGAAGTAAAGGCAGAGAAAAAGGAAATGATATTACAGGAAGGGAGAACAGCAAATTTGACAGTGGCAAATTAGAAAAAGGTGTTTTTAGGGAACTGCACAAAGTTCTGCATTGTGTTGCTTTGGTGTGTTCATGGAGGGGACTCCGAGACTTGAGAGCTAGTTTGCAGTTGGTGTTTAAAGGGCCTTTTTATTTCTTTAAGAGGAAAGTCTTACATGCTCTTTTTATTCTCTTTGTACAAAATATTGCAAAATTGTTGTCATATGAAGAAGCTATCAAAAATTATGCTGCTAAAAATATAGGGAAAAGATAACAGAAGATCATACACATATGTCAGGACAGTTAATTGGTAAAAATGTTACAACTTTTTAAAATTTTGAGGTTTTTTTTTTTTTTTCCTTTATTTTAAAGATTTTACAGAGTTTTGTTGTTCACCAACATGTATGTTCCCAGATCATTCATATGCATATCCCTGGACCCTCCCCCCACCCAGTTCCCCCCCTCCCATCCCTCCAGACCATCGCCCCAAGTGGTTGTAGGTACTCCTATTCCCCTAGCACAATGACAATAGCTGTCTTTTCCACACATGACAGTATAGGTTTCCATGTTACCCCCTCCATGCCTCCCTCCCAGTGTTCGGTCTCCACAATGTCTTTATGTCTATTCTCTGTTTTTTCATGAGTTCACTGCATGTGTTATCATGACCAAATTTTGAGTTTTTAATATACATGGTCAAAGTTTCTTTTTTTGACTTTTTACTTGGAAATAGATATAAGTTGGGAATTAGGAATTATTGAGTCACAGAGAGACTTTGTATACCGTTCAGTCTGCTTTATTCAGATTTTAACAGTTGCATATGCTTGTGTGTACATACTTAGCTATATGCAATTTTATCACATGTATAGATTCATGTGAGCAGCATCACAATCAGATACATAACAGTTCCATCACAAGAATCCCTTGTGCTACCTAACAAACCTTTTTTAACATCTCAAGAGACTTACACTGTTTTTTTAAATTGAAGTATTGGTGATTTTTTTGGCTACTCAGGTGGTGCTAGGGGTAAAGAACCTGCCTGCCAATGCACATTCTTTATAGGTTCAGTCTCAGGGTAGGGAAGATCCCCAAGAGGAGGGCTTGGGGGAAATACTCCAGTATTTTTGCCTGGAGAATCTCATGGACAGAAGAACCTGGTGGACTGTGATATTTCAGGTGTGCAACATAGTAATTCAGTATTTTTTCCAGCTTATACTTTATTTAAACTTATTACCGTATAATGGCTGTATTTGTCTATGCTATACAATAATATATCCTTATTGCTAATCTGGGTTATTCATAGTGGTATCTTTTATTCTCATAGCCCTGTCTTACCCCTCTCTTCCTTCTTCTCCCCACTGGTAACTACTATTTGTTCTCTATATCTGTGAGTCTGTTTCTCTTTTTGTAGATACATTTATTTGTTTTACTTCTTAGATTCTGCACACGAGTGATAGAGTATTTATCTTTGTCTATCTGACTTATTCCACTAAGCTTAAAACTCTCAAGGTCTATTCATGTTGTTGCAAATAGAGCTTAAACTCTGTTCGGTCCCTTCAAGTGTGATCTTCAGATCACCTGTAATAGAATCACCTAGTGTGCTTGTTAATAATACTCAGAGTCCTACCCGAGAAACATTGAATTAGATTTCAGGTACTCTGACCTACATCTAACTAATCTCCCCAGGTGTTTCTTAAGGTGCTTCCTAGACTATACCTATGAGGATATGTCTTTATGTCTATTCTCTGTTTTTTCATGAGTTCACTGCATGTGTTATCATGACCAAATTTTGAGTTTTTAATATACATGGTCAAAGTTTCTTTTTTTGACTTTTTACTTGGAAATAGATATAAGTTGGGAATTAGGAATTATTGAGTCACAGAGAGACTTTGTATACCGTTCAGTCTGCTTTATTCAGATTTTAACAGTTGCATATGCTTGTGTGTACATACTTAGCTATATGCAATTTTATCACATGTATAGATTCATGTGAGCAGCATCACAATCAGATACATAACAGTTCCATCACAAGAATCCCTTGTGCTACCTAACAAACCTTTTTTAACATCTCAAGAGACTTACACTGTTTTTTTAAATTGAAGTATTGGTGATTTTTTTGGCTACTCAGGTGGTGCTAGGGGTAAAGAACCTGCCTGCCAATGCACATTCTTTATAGGTTCAGTCTCAGGGTAGGGAAGATCCCCAAGAGGAGGGCTTGGGGGAAATACTCCAGTATTTTTGCCTGGAGAATCTCATGGACAGAAGAACCTGGTGGACTGTGATATTTCAGGTGTGCAACATAGTAATTCAGTATTTTTTCCAGCTTATACTTTATTTAAACTTATTACCGTATAATGGCTGTATTTGTCTATGCTATACAATAATATATCCTTATTGCTAATCTGGGTTATTCATAGTGGTATCTTTTATTCTCATAGCCCTGTCTTACCCCTCTCTTCCTTCTTCTCCCCACTGGTAACTACTATTTGTTCTCTATATCTGTGAGTCTGTTTCTCTTTTGTTAGATACATTTATTTGTTTTACTTCTTAGATTCTGCACACGAGTGATAGAGTATTTATCTTTGTCTATCTGACTTATTCCACTAAGCTTAAAACTCTCAAGGTCTATTCATGTTGTTGCAAATAGAGCTTAAACTCTGTTCGGTCCCTTCAAGTGTGATCTTCAGATCACCTGTAATAGAATCACCTAGTGTGCTTGTTAATAATACTCAGAGTCCTACCCGAGAAACATTGAATTAGATTTCAGGTACTCTGACCTACATCTAACTAATCTCCCCAGGTGTTTCTTAAGGTGCTTCCTAGACTATACCTATGAGGATATGACTTTGAGCTGATCTTCAAAATGTAAAAATAAACATGGAAGATATTTTTATAGTAAATTTTTAGCAGTAAATTAAAAATTTGATATCAGCATGAACTAAATGTGAAAACCATTAAAATATTTAGTCCGTTTTCCTATATAGTATTCAAAATCAGGTGTATATTTTACACTTACTGTGCATATCAGTTCAGATTAGCCACCCATTTCAAGTGCTTAATAACACATCTAACAAGTGGCTGCCATACAGAGAGCGAACAGCCCCCCAAAGGCTCTAAAGAAGATTCACGTAAAGATAGCATTTGACATTCAGAAGCTGAAAATACTGGTCTAGAGCTTTGTAATAAGATCAAAGTATATATATAGATTTAAAAATCCTTGCCATAAAAGAGCCAGCCCACAGAGTATGTTGCAGAAATCAGACTGTTGAGAAACCAAGCACCACACTCCGGGTTGGAGAACTCAGATTTATTATGCTGGCGGTTCCAGATGAATTAGCACTCAGAAATTCTGGGCTCTGAGCTCAGGGTGAGCTCTTCTTTTATAGGATTAACATATGCAGGTACAGTTGGTGATCTTTGATTGGGCACATTAAAATCAGCAGTTACAGAATGCAAGAGTTGTTATGGCTTTCAGGACAGAAAATGGGCAGAGCACAGGAGTTACTAGGGGCTACAGGTAAGATTAATGGCCTATAGAATCAGGAGTGGAACCTTCTGACCTTATCAGAAAATGATAATCAATGCCAGCACCATAGGCATACCTTATGGGAGCAAAAGGAAATTTATAGTTAATCATTATTGAGCATTTGAGTTCAGTAGAGTATTTATCTTTGTCTATCTGACTTATTCCACTAAGCTTAAAACTCTCAAGGTCTATTCATGTTGTTGCAAATAGAGCTTAAACTCTGTTCGGTCCCTTCAAGTGTGATCTTCAGATCACCTGTAATAGAATCACCTAGTGTGCTTGTTAATAATACTCAGAGTCCTACCCGAGAAACATTGAATTAGATTTCAGGTACTCTGACCTACATCTAACTAATCTCCCCAGGTGTTTCTTAAGGTGCTTCCTAGACTATACCTATGAGGATATGACTTTGAGCTGATCTTCAAAATGTAAAAATAAACATGGAAGATATTTTTATAGTAAATTTTTAGCAGTAAATTAAAAATTTGATATCAGCATGAACTAAATGTGAAAACCATTAAAATATTTAGTCCGTTTTCCTATATAGTATTCAAAATCAGGTGTATATTTTACACTTACTGTGCATATCAGTTCAGATTAGCCACCCATTTCAAGTGCTTAATAACACATCTAACAAGTGGCTGCCATACAGAGAGCGAACAGCCCCCCAAAGGCTCTAAAGAAGATTCACGTAAAGATAGCATTTGACATTCAGAAGCTGAAAATACTGGTCTAGAGCTTTGTAATAAGATCAAAGTATATATATAGATTTAAAAATCCTTGCCATAAAAGAGCCAGCCCACAGAGTATGTTGCAGAAATCAGACTGTTGAGAAACCAAGCACCACACTCCGGGTTGGAGAACTCAGATTTATTATGCTGGCGGTTCCAGATGAATTAGCACTCAGAAATTCTGGGCTCTGAGCTCAGGGTGAGCTCTTCTTTTATAGGATTAACATATGCAGGTACAGTTGGTGATCTTTGATTGGGCACATTAAAATCAGCAGTTACAGAATGCAAGAGTTGTTATGGCTTTCAGGACAGAAAATGGGCAGAGCACAGGAGTTACTAGGGGCTACAGGTAAGATTAATGGCCTATAGAATCAGGAGTGGAACCTTCTGACCTTATCAGAAAAATGATAATCAATGCCAGCACCATAGGCATACCTTATGGGAGCAAAAGGAAATTTATAGTTAATCATTATTGAGCATGAGTCTCTCAGTTACCTTCTTCAAGTATAATTCTCAGAGATTTTCAGTGAGAACTTCTTAGAATCAGCAATAGGGCTTTTGCTAACTGCATGCTCCCACTGCAAAGAGGGTGTGGAACAACCAGGAGAAGTGGGGAGGTGTGTAGTGGTCTCAGGGAGGGGGAGAACACAAGCAGATAGGGGGGTTCTTAGCCATCGGTGGCTTCAAAGGAGCTGAGGATAGATGCCAAGAAGACTGTTGAGAGATGGAAGGAGTGCTTGTGAGGCCACGTAAAGGAGGGGAGGTCAGGACATATGCAAATGAAGATATTAATGATGATCATTGAGGACAGAGTTTAAGTAGTCTTTACCTGGGCTAAGATGGGTTCCGAAGATGCCAGTGGGGGCTGAACTGCTACCTTGTACCCGAAAGTCAGAGCTAGGTTGGTTTCAAGAGCGGCATTCTGTGCCCTTCCAGGCAGAGTTGCTCAAATCCTTCCTTTAAATTTGGTTTAAGTCCATCTGTGTCCCCTCTCTTGGCCTTTCAGCTGTGATGCATGCATTTTACTTAATTGTGTTTTAACGCAGCCTATCCTCACCCTGATCACACTAGAGAATCACCTAGGGAACTTTTTAATAAAAAGGACTGATTCCTAACTCCTTACCCATCTCAGAAAAAGTCAAACTTTCTAGGAATGGAGCCAGGCATCACTATTTTTTAAAACTTCTCACAGTACTGAGATAAAATCTGAGGTATACAAATAAGCTTTTTTTTTAAAACTGATAAATGGATTGGAGAACTCAGGTTTATTACGCCAGCGGTCCCAGAAGAGCTAGCGCTCAGAAATTCTCGGCCCTGGGCTCAAGGTGAGCTCTTCTTTTATAGGATTAGATATGCGGGTACAGTTTGTGATCTTTGCTTGGGTACATGAAAATCAGCAGTGACAGAATGCAAGAGTTGTTATGGCTTTCAGGACAGAAAATGGGCAGAGCACAGGAGTTACTAGGGGCTACAGGTAAGATTAATGGCCTATAGAATCAGGAGTGGAACCTTCTGACCTTATCAGAAAAATGATAATCAATGCCAGCACCATAGGCATACCTTATGGGAGCAAAAGGAAATTTATAGTTAATCATTATTGAGCATGAGTCTCTCAGTTACCTTCTTCAAGTATAATTCTCAGAGATTTTCAGTGAGAACTTCTTAGAATCAGCAATAGGGCTTTTGCTAACTGCATGCTCCCACTGCAAAGAGGGTGTGGAACAACCAGGAGAAGTGGGGAGGTGTGTAGTGGTCTCAGGAGGGGAGAACACAAGCAGATAGGGGGGTTCTTAGCCATCGGTGGCTTCAAAGGAGCTGAGGATAGATGCCAAGAAGACTGTTGAGAGATGGAAGGAGTGCTTGTGAGGCCACGTAAAGGAGGGGAGGTCAGGACATATGCAAATGAAGATATTAATGATGATCATTGAGGACAGAGTTTAAGTAGTCTTTACCTGGGCTAAGATGGGTTCCGAAGATGCCAGTGGGGGCTGAACTGCTACCTTGTACCCGAAAGTCAGAGCTAGGTTGGTTTCAAGAGCGGCATTCTGTGCCCTTCCAGGCAGAGTTGCTCAAATCCTTCCTTTAAATTTGGTTTAAGTCCATCTGTGTCCCCTCTCTTGGCCTTTCAGCTGTGATGCATGCATTTTACTTAATTGTGTTTTAACGCAGCCTATCCTCACCCTGATCACACTAGAGAATCACCTAGGGAACTTTTTAATAAAAAGGACTGATTCCTAACTCCTTACCCATCTCAGAAAAAGTCAAACTTTCTAGGAATGGAGCCAGGCATCACTATTTTTTAAAACTTCTCACAGTACTGAGATAAAATCTGAGGTATACAAATAAGCTAAAAAATGATAGGAATATCTTTTTGTTTGATTGCACATACCATAAAATATAGTATAGTTAACTGTTCACTGAATACAAGTAAATCTGTTGAGCTAGGGTAGAGAATGGTTGATCTGCAGCGTAGTGAGGTCTGTGACAGAAAACAAGTACTTCTCATCTTTGTGCCCCCAGAGTTTGACTCATTGTGTGGCATATGGTTGGTTATTTCTGAGTAAATGTTTTTTAAAAATAAATACTGAAGAGCTAAGGAAGAGGAATGAGGAAGTGTGGCCAGGGAACTAGGCAGGCCCTTGTACATAGCTTAATAAATTAACATTTCCTTTTTTTTTTCTTTTTTTAATAATGATTAGTTACCAGGCAGATTCTTAAATACACTGAAATTTAGAATCCTTATTAGTGTGAAACTGTTTTCCCAAACTGGTCTAATTCCCAGTACAGACATAAAAATCTCGGGTATAAAAATAGACTGAAAAACGGTAGGATTATTATCTTTTTGTTTGATTGCACATACCACAAGACGTAGTATAGTTAACTGTTCACTGAATGCAGTATACGAGAGAAGTGACCACTTTTAGGGTACAGGATTTTCCCCACTAATTTGAAGTAATTACTTCCAGTTTTCACAGAAATAACTATAATTCAGTAAATCCTATTATGTTTAAAATTCAATGCTAAAAAAAAAAATTCAGTGCTGTCACTCTTCAAGAGATCCTATTTATAAGAATATGTTTTTGTTATAGAAAAAGTTACTGCAGTAACTTTATTTAATTCACTACTTCACAGGACAATAGAATGGGCTGAACTGTACCTTGTACCCGAAAGTCAGAGCTAGGTTGGTTTCAAGAGCGGCATTCTGTGCCCTTCCAGGCAGAGTTGCTCAAATCCTTCCTTTAAATTTGGTTTAAGTCCATCTGTGTCCCCTCTCTTGGCCTTTCAGCTGTGATGCATGCATTTTACTTAATTGTGTTTTAACGCAGCCTATCCTCACCCTGATCACACTAGAGAATCACCTAGGGAACTTTTTAATAAAAAGGACTGATTCCTAACTCCTTACCCATCTCAGAAAAAGTCAAACTTTCTAGGAATGGAGCCAGGCATCACTATTTTTTAAAACTTCTCACAGTACTGAGATAAAATCTGAGGTATACAAATAAGCTAAAAAATGATAGGAATATCTTTTTGTTTGATTGCACATACCATAAAATATAGTATAGTTAACTGTTCACTGAATACAAGTAAATCTGTTGAGCTAGGGTAGAGAATGGTTGATCTGCAGCGTAGTGAGGTCTGTGACAGAAAACAAGTACTTCTCATCTTTGTGCCCCCAGAGTTTGACTCATTGTGTGGCATATGGTTGGTTATTTCTGAGTAAATGTTTTTTAAAAATAAATACTGAAGAGCTAAGGAAGAGGAATGAGGAAGTGTGGCCAGGGAACTAGGCAGGCCCTTGTACATAGCTTAATAAATTAACATTTCCTTTTTTTTTTCTTTTTTTAATAATGATTAGTTACCAGGCAGATTCTTAAATACACTGAAATTTAGAATCCTTATTAGTGTGAAACTGTTTTCCCAAACTGGTCTAATTCCCAGTACAGACATAAAAATCTCGGGTATAAAAATAGACTGAAAAACGGTAGGATTATTATCTTTTTGTTTGATTGCACATACCACAAGACGTAGTATAGTTAACTGTTCACTGAATGCAGTATACGAGAGAAGTGACCACTTTTAGGGTACAGGATTTTCCCCACTAATTTGAAGTAATTACTTCCAGTTTTCACAGAAATAACTATAATTCAGTAAATCCTATTATGTTTAAAATTCAATGCTAAAAAAAAAAATTCAGTGCTGTCACTCTTCAAGAGATCCTATTTATAAGAATATGTTTTTTGTTATAGAAAAAGTTACTGCAGTAACTTTATTTAATTCACTCTTCAGCAGTTGCCTTTTGCCACTTTTAGTGACAATAGATGGAAAGAAATAACATGTTTTGCAAAAATAAGCTTGTAGTCACTAGTACATTGCATCATTATCATAGTTAATCCCGGATATAGTTTGTGGAGCACCTCTGGCCAAAGACACTATAGTAAGTATGTCAGTAAAGGATCATTCTTTTGGGTCAACATGTAGCTAATGCTGTTCAATGGGTTTAGAAAATCAAGTTTAATCCGACATGGTTTGACATTCTAAAAATGTGTTAATTTTCCCACAGATGAAGAGAAGTAAAGAACTGATAACTAAAAGCCCTAATCAAGAAGACATAAGTATTCTTCGTTGTTGGAAATGTAGAAAATGTATAGCAAGTGCTGGTTGTTTGATGGAATACCTTGAGAATCAAGTGACTAAGGTGAGTACTGCCAGCTGTATGATCATTAAGTGATTTCCTAGCATGGCAGTGCCGGGGGCACACCTGCGCGGGCACACGTATCCCTCCATACCTTCTAGCTTCTACCTTATTTTACCTGACCCCCTGAAAACTTTTCAGAGTGGTTTTCAAAAGGCATCCAGCCTTCCACAGTTAGTATCATTTTACTTCTAGCTGCTAACACTAACATGACCTTAAAGTTTTAAGTGCAATATCACAGATGTAAGGTGAATAGTCCATGTTTTTCTTTAATCCCCACTGTGAATGAACCTTAGACATCACCACACAATTAAATTCAAGATATTAAAAGGTAGAAAACCTATTTTTACATGTATATAAAGATTATATATATATTACACATATATTATTGTTGATTTTGTTGTTATTTAGTCGCTCAGTTGCGTCTGACTCTTTTGTGACTCCATGGACTGTAGGCTCCCAGGCTCGTCTCTGTTCATAGGATTTCCCAGGCAAAGATGCTGGTCTGGGTTGCCATTTTTATCTCCAGGGAATCTTGCTTGCATCTCTTGCTTCTTCTGCTTTGGCAGGTGAATTCTTTATCACTGCCACCTGTGAAAACCCAGTATATATTATAGATATATATACACCTATATCTAAACATATATATTCACAGGTTTATGTATGCATGTGTATATATATATATATATATATATATACACACACACTTAGGTATATGTATGTGTGTATGTTTGTGTATATATATATATATATATAAAATATGTATACCCACATAGGTATATGTAGATATACATGAATATACTGAGAGCAGTGTGCAAGGGGCAGTATCAAAGAAGTCCAAACACAGATAGTTATCCATGAACTTCACAGGGAATTCTCAGTTTAGTAGAGTGGATATAATTACCTGTCATTGTTTTCTTCCTGACTTTGAGCGACTTTTTTGTTTTATTTTTTGCCTCATTAAGTCATGATTATTTCCTATCCACTCTAACAGATTAGCCAACTTGAATTATTGATAATAGTGGAAGATTTTCATTGCATACTTTTATATGTCAGATACTTTTTAAAATGTGACAAAAGCATTTTAATTGGAATATGCTGAATAATTTTTGGATATAATATAGCTTGGTAAATTTTTCAACACTGCTATGAATCAGATCAAGATATATTTTCATCTCCTCAGAAAGTTGTCTTGCCCATTTCCAGGCGCTGTTCCCCCTCACATGGCAACCATCAGATTAATTTCTATCATTGTCAGCTACATTTGCCTGTTTCTGTCCTTCATTCAAATGGAGTCATATAGCATGTGCTCTTTTGCACCTGATTTATTTTGCTCAGCATAGTGTTTTAGAGGTCCATGTATGCTTTATATGTAGTAGTTTGCTTCCTTTCTCCTGAGTAGTGTGCCATTTATGAAAGTAACCATGTTTTTCTTTAATCACATATTAACTAATTGTTGAAACATTTTGTATATAAAGATTATATATATATTACACATATATTATTGTTGATTTTGTTGTTATTTAGTCGCTCAGTTGCGTCTGACTCTTTTGTGACTCCATGGACTGTAGGCTCCCAGGCTCGTCTCTGTTCATAGGATTTCCCAGGCAAAGATGCTGGTCTGGGTTGCCATTTTTATCTCCAGGGAATCTTGCTTGCATCTCTTGCTTCTTCTGCTTTGGCAGGTGAATTCTTTATCACTGCCACCTGTGAAAACCCAGTATATATTATAGATATATATACACCTATATCTAAACATATATATTCACAGGTTTATGTATGCATGTGATATATATATATATATATATATATACACACACACATTAGGTATATGTATGTGTGTATGTTTGTGTATATATATATATATATATAAAATATGTATACCCACATAGGTATATGTAGATATACATGAATATACTGAGAGCAGTGTGCAAGGGGCAGTATCAAAGAAGTCCAAACACAGATAGTTATCCATGAACTTCACAGGGAATTCTCAGTTTAGTAGAGTGGATATAATTACCTGTCATTGTTTTCTTCCTGACTTTGAGCGACTTTTTTGTTTTATTTTTTGCCTCATTAAGTCATGATTATTTCCTATCCACTCTAACAGATTAGCCAACTTGAATTATTGATAATAGTGGAAGATTTTCATTGCATACTTTTATATGTCAGATACTTTTTAAAATGTGACAAAAGCATTTTAATTGGAATATGCTGAATAATTTTTGGATATAATATAGCTTGGTAAATTTTTCAACACTGCTATGAATCAGATCAAGATATATTTTCATCTCCTCAGAAAGTTGTCTTGCCCATTTCCAGGCGCTGTTCCCCCTCACATGGCAACCATCAGATTAATTTCTATCATTGTCAGCTACATTTGCCTGTTTCTGTCCTTCATTCAAATGGAGTCATATAGCATGTGCTCTTTTGCACCTGATTTATTTTGCTCAGCATAGTGTTTTAGAGGTCCATGTATGCTTTATATGTAGTAGTTTGCTTCCTTTCTCCTGAGTAGTGTGCCATTTATGAATATACCACATTTATCAATTTTTTCTGCTGATGGATGTAATTTCCATTTTGGCATTATGAATAAAACTGCCATTAGTATTCTTGTAAAAGACACTGTGTTTTGTTATTTCTTTTTGATACATATATATATATATATATATATATATATATATATATACATACATATATATGTATATATACAGGAATGATGAAGGGATTATACAGTAGGTGTATTTTAAGGTTTTTAGAGACTTGTAGTTTTCCAAAATAAATGTTCACTTCTAGCAGCAGTAATGTGTGTAGTTAGTGATGGATCCCGAGAGTGTTTTTAAAGCAGTGGTAATATTGTACTTATTAAGCTGGGTAGTGGATATATGTATTGGTGTTTGCATCTCTTTAAATATTTCTTTATACAAACATATTTTACACTTACATTTGCAAGTGTATACATTTGATATAGATATGTGCAGTATTAAAGATTATCTATTTTAATTAAAGAAAACAGTAAAATATTGGGATCTAAAAGTAATTTCTCAGGTGCTATAATGAGAGAGGGGCTTCCATGGTGGCTCAGATGGTAGGGAATCTGCCAATAATTGGGGAGACCTGGGTTAGATCCCTAAATTGGGAAGATCCCCTGGAAGAGGGAATGGCTAACCACTTCAGGATTCTTGTATGGAGAGTTCCATGGACAGTAGAGCCTGGCAGGCTATAGTCCATGGGGTTGCGGAGAGTTGGACACAACTGAGCAGCTAACACTTTTACTTCATGCTGTATGTATGTGTAAACCGCTCAGTCCTGTCCACCTCTTTGTTCAGTCGTGTCCAGCTGTTTGCAACTCCTTAAACAATAGCCTTCCTGGATCTTATGTCCATGGGATTCTCCAGACAAGAATACTGGAGTGGGGTGCCATTGCCTTCTCCAGGGGATCTTCCCAGCCCAGTTACTGAACCCAGGTCTCATGTTTTGCAGGCAGACTCTTTACCATCTGAGCCACCAGGGAAGCCCCTATGCATCACCTGTCCAATGATATTAATTTATTACCTATTTAAAAGTGTAATTTAAAATGTATCTATATGTAAAATAAGTGTTTAGCTTGTTTTTGGAAGTGTTTTGTCTACTTTCTGTAAATGAAACCACTTTGTAGGTAGATTTTCTACTGGAAATAGATGCTTTTGCTAATATCATCATATAGTGTAGCTTATTTTTCACTTTTATATAGTACTCTAGTATATTCGTATGTCACAAGTGGTAATTCATTCTGCCATTGAGTTGTGTCCAGTTGTTTTGCCCTTGGCAGCTGTGCTGCTGTGGGTTTTCTTGTCTGTATCTTGGTAAACATGGGCAAGAGTATGTTACTGGACATGGAGTGCATGTCACAGGATGTGTGCATCTTCATCTTTCCTGGGCAATGCTAAGTTGTTTTCAAATGTCAGTCCCATAAGTAGTGGTCAGACATCACTGTGATGCCACATCTTTGACAACTTTTAACATCTTCCCGTTGTTTAAGTCTCTGTGTTTCCTCTGAAATGTCTTTTTCTTCTCTTGCCTGTTTTGCTATTATGTAGTTTTGGAAGCTCTTTACACATTGTGAATGCTAATTATTTGTTTGTTATTGTATTACAGATATCTTTTGTCAGTTTATATAATTTGCATTCTGTTCTTTGAAATATCTTTTGATGAACAGAATTTTTAATATAAAGTGAATGAATGTATCAGTCATCTCCTTTATGTTCTGTACTTTTTGCATAAAAAATTCTTTGGTACTCTGAGGGCAACGCTTTTTTTTTTTCCTTTCTATTGAATACCAAAATTGAGATAGGCAGGTGTCCTTTTTTGTCCTTCTGAGTAAGAGGTTTATTTCTCATTCCCCCTTAGGCTGATATAACCCAGTTTCATGTAGGAGCTCCCCCTTACTGTCTCCCAGCCATGAGCAAAGCCTGGACTTTGTCTCCTTTCATCCACACCCTGTGCAGGTCGGTGTGACGTGGCCCTCAGAAGGACATAGGGGGTCAGGACGCTGAGAAAGAGCGTCCTCAGCTACTGGTTCCGGGGCCCCAGTTGTTTAACCCTGACTAGTGCCAGGAAATGGAGGTCTCACACCCTGTCTCTAGGCACCCCCAACAACTAGGAACTGGCTCCTGGAATCACTGCCTGTTGCTGCAGACGAACCAGGTACCTTCAGAGTTAACCTTGCTAAAAGAAGTAGCACATAGATTCTTATGACTTGTGCTTTCATAATGTGTAGCAGTGTATCAGCTTGGTGGAAGCTAGGTCATGTGTAGAATCTGAACTGGGAGAGAATTTGGGACATCTGAGCTTTAGTTTTCCAGCCACTGACATGTAGTAAGGCATGTGACTGGGAGTTTCAAATGGAATTCTGAGAAAGTCTACAATGTCCACAGGGATGAAAGGGACTTCTTCTGTACCTTTAGGCCTGGGCAATGCTAAGTTGTTTTCAAATGTCAGTCCCATAAGTAGTGGTCAGACATCACTGTGATGCCACATCTTTGACAACTTTTAACATCTTCCCGTTGTTTAAGTCTCTGTGTTTCCTCTGAAATGTCTTTTTCTTCTCTTGCCTGTTTTGCTATTATGTAGTTTTGGAAGCTCTTTACACATTGTGAATGCTAATTATTTGTTTGTTATTGTATTACAGATATCTTTTGTCAGTTTATATAATTTGCATTCTGTTCTTTGAAATATCTTTTGATGAACAGAATTTTTAATATAAAGTGAATGAATGTATCAGTCATCTCCTTTATGTTCTGTACTTTTTGCATAAAAAATTCTTTGGTACTCTGAGGGCAACGCTTTTTTTTTCCTTTCTATTGAATACCAAAATTGAGATAGGCAGGTGTCCTTTTTTGTCCTTCTGAGTAAGAGGTTTATTTCTCATTCCCCCTTAGGCTGATATAACCCAGTTTCATGTAGGAGCTCCCCCTTACTGTCTCCCAGCCATGAGCAAAGCCTGGACTTTGTCTCCTTTCATCCACACCCTGTGCAGGTCGGTGTGACGTGGCCCTCAGAAGGACATAGGGGGTCAGGACGCTGAGAAAGAGCGTCCTCAGCTACTGGTTCCGGGGCCCCAGTTGTTTAACCCTGACTAGTGCCAGGAAATGGAGGTCTCACACCCTGTCTCTAGGCACCCCCAACAACTAGGAACTGGCTCCTGGAATCACTGCCTGTTGCTGCAGACGAACCAGGTACCTTCAGAGTTAACCTTGCTAAAAGAAGTAGCACATAGATTCTTATGACTTGTGCTTTCATAATGTGTAGCAGTGTATCAGCTTGGTGGAAGCTAGGTCATGTGTAGAATCTGAACTGGGAGAGAATTTGGGACATCTGAGCTTTAGTTTTCCAGCCACTGACATGTAGTAAGGCATGTGACTGGGAGTTTCAAATGGAATTCTGAGAAAGTCTACAATGTCCACAGGGATGAAAGGGGACTTCTTCTGTACCTTTAGGCCTGAGATACATGAAATGTGGGCAAGAGCCCAACCGAAAAACAAAATAACAATGAAAACCCCTAACAATGAAAACCCTCAACACGGAAATGTAACAAAGTTGACCTCTGTTTCTGAAGTCTGATGGCGTGCGGGTTCTGGGCAAGAGATGGTGTCCTCAGTTTTAACTTTTTAGTTTTGACACAGTTTTGGACATGTCAAATTTCTGTGGCCTAGTGAACATTTAAATAGAGGTTTCTAGGGGTGTGCTAGTTCTATGGATATGATATTCAGAACAGAGATCTGAACTGTGTGGATTTGGGAGTCATCAGCATTTAAATGGTGAGTGAAAGCAGATGAGATCACCGTGTAGACTGTGAATGGGATGAGAAAGAAAAGGGCCCAGGAACATTTAAGGAATGGACAGAAAAAAAAAAAATACAAAATAGGACAAAAAAATAGTACTAAGAAGGATAAGATTGGAAATTAGGATACAGTGTCATGGAAGTCAAAGGATGAACATCTTCAGAAGGAAGTGTTGGTTAGTAGTATTGAATGCTGTAAAAGACCAAATACTGCCTTTGATGTGCAAGGTATTCACTGCCTAATTCTGGAAGGTGCTAGTCTGTGAAAGGTGTCCCCAGATTTGAACATAAATGGTGTATAAACTGTTTGGCCAAGTGTAGAAACCGTGAATGAGAATTTAAAGCATGCTTTGGTTTTAGCAAAGAGGAGATCATTGGTCAATATTCCAGTGAAGTTGAGTTTCAACCCCTGAAGTGACTGTATTTGGAATTAGATTTTTAGGAGGTTAAGAAGGTTAAATGAAGTCAGAAAGATGGGGCCTTAATCCAGTAAGACTGTGGCTTATAAGAACAGAGAGCTCTTTCTACCAGAGCTGGCAAGAAGGCAGTTATCTACAAACTAAAAGGAAAGCTCTCATCTAGTGCTTTCATAATGTGTAGCAGTTTGTTTTTTTCAGTGTATCAGCTTGGTGGAAGCTAGGTCATGTGTAGAATCTGAACTGGGAGAGAATTTGGGACATCTGAGCTTTAGTTTTCCAGCCACTGACATGTAGTAAGGCATGTGACTGGGAGTTTCAAATGGAATTCTGAGAAAGTCTACAACGTCCACAGGGATGAAAGGGACTTCTTCTGTACCTTTAGGCCTGAGATACATGAAATGTGGGCAAGAGCCCAACCGAAAAACAAAATAACAATGAAAACCCCTAACAATGAAAACCCTCAACACGGAAATGTAACAAAGTTGACCTCTGTTTCTGAAGTCTGATGGCGTGCGGGTTCTGGGCAAGAGATGGTGTCCTCAGTTTTAACTTTTTAGTTTTGACACAGTTTTGGACATGTCAAATTTCTGTGGCCTAGTGAACATTTAAATAGAGGTTTCTAGGGGTGTGCTAGTTCTATGGATATGATATTCAGAACAGAGATCTGAACTGTGTGGATTTGGGAGTCATCAGCATTTAAATGGTGAGTGAAAGCAGATGAGATCACCGTGTAGACTGTGAATGGGATGAGAAAGAAAAGGGCCCAGGAACATTTAAGGAATGGACAGAAAAAAAAAAAATACAAAATAGGACAAAAAAATAGTACTAAGAAGGATAAGATTGGAAATTAGGATACAGTGTCATGGAAGTCAAAGGATGAACATCTTCAGAAGGAAGTGTTGGTTAGTAGTATTGAATGCTGTAAAAGACCAAATACTGCCTTTGATGTGCAAGGTATTCACTGCCTAATTCTGGAAGGTGCTAGTCTGTGAAAGGTGTCCCCAGATTTGAACATAAATGGTGTATAAACTGTTTGGCCAAGTGTAGAAACCGTGAATGAGAATTTAAAGCATGCTTTGGTTTTAGCAAAGAGGAGATCATTGGTCAATATTCCAGTGAAGTTGAGTTTCAACCCCTGAAGTGACTGTATTTGGAATTAGATTTTTAGGAGGTTAAGAAGGTTAAATGAAGTCAGAAAGATGGGGCCTTAATCCAGTAAGACTGTGGCTTATAAGAACAGAGAGAGCTCTTTCTCTACCATGTGAGGACATGGCAAGAAGGCAGTTATCTACAAACTAAAAGGAAAGCTCTCATCAGTACCTGAACGTGCTGGCACTTCAGTCTTCGGCTTCTAACCTCCGGGATTGTGAGGAGTAAGCATTGTTTAAGCTACTCAATCTAAAGCATTTTGTTTTGCAGTCAAACCAACTAAGTCATGACAGGCCATTAAATAAGCACTGGAAATTCAACAAAATGCAAAAGATAAGTGTTCTGTCCTTTTGAAGCTTTCAAGGTAGCATTCAGTCATAAATATTAAATTATTAACTATGTAAGTGGGGGAAAAAGGAAACCATGAAGGGGATCATGAAGACTGGACACGCACAGAAGATTGTGTCATAAGGCAATGACTTTTCTGAGAAAGTGACTTGTGTAGAGATTTGTTAGATGAGTCACTAGGGCAGTACAAGACAGAGGATATTCCAAGTTTTAAGACCAGCATATTCAAAGGCCATGTGGTAGAGAAATGTTCTGTCTTTCCATGAAGCTAGATTTCTTTGACTGAAGTGCAGAGATTAAGAAGGAATTTGGCCAGACTTGAGGCTAGAAAGTTGGGTGCTGATTAGAACATTTATAGTCTTTTAAGACAAACTAAGGACTTTGGTCTTTTTCCTTAAAAGCTGGAAAGTCAATGATCATTGCATTTTTAAAAATAATTTGCAATTATGAAAGAGTAAAATTAGAAAGTTAGCAAGAATAGGTGCAGACGATGGTCTGACTTTAAGTGAGGCTTTCAATTTCTTTCTTATTAATTCTGACCTTTTGAATAATTAAAAAAATCACCCTTGAAGTACCTTCTCAAAGTATAAATAGAAAAACCAGGCAGTCCAACAGAATTTGATTCCTTTTATATGGTTACATGTATAGCACCTTGAACATTTAATTAATAATGTTAATCTAAAAGATATTCATCTTTTCCCTGTAGTGTTTATAGTTGCAGTACTTAAGTAATACAGAACCCCTGAAGTGACTGTATTTGGAATTAGATTTTTAGGAGGTTAAGAAGGTTAAATGAAGTCAGAAAGATGGGGCCTTAATCCAGTAAGACTGTGGCTTATAAGAACAGAGAGAGCTCTTTCTCTACCATGTGAGGACATGGCAAGAAGGCAGTTATCTACAAACTAAAAGGAAAGCTCTCATCAGTACCTGAACGTGCTGGCACTTCAGTCTTCGGCTTCTAACCTCCGGGATTGTGAGGAGTAAGCATTGTTTAAGCTACTCAATCTAAAGCATTTTGTTTTGCAGTCAAACCAACTAAGTCATGACAGGCCATTAAATAAGCACTGGAAATTCAACAAAATGCAAAAGATAAGTGTTCTGTCCTTTTGAAGCTTTCAAGGTAGCATTCAGTCATAAATATTAAATTATTAACTATGTAAGTGGGGGAAAAAGGAAACCATGAAGGGGATCATGAAGACTGGACACGCACAGAAGATTGTGTCATAAGGCAATGACTTTTCTGAGAAAGTGACTTGTGTAGAGATTTGTTAGATGAGTCACTAGGGCAGTACAAGACAGAGGATATTCCAAGTTTTAAGACCAGCATATTCAAAGGCCATGTGGTAGAGAAATGTTCTGTCTTTCCATGAAGCTAGATTTCTTTGACTGAAGTGCAGAGATTAAGAAGGAATTTGGCCAGACTTGAGGCTAGAAAGTTGGGTGCTGATTAGAACATTTATAGTCTTTTAAGACAAACTAAGGACTTTGGTCTTTTTCCTTAAAAGCTGGAAAGTCAATGATCATTGCATTTTTAAAAATAATTTGCAATTATGAAAGAGTAAAATTAGAAAGTTAGCAAGAATAGGTGCAGACGATGGTCTGACTTTAAGTGAGGCTTTCAATTTCTTTCTTATTAATTCTGACCTTTTGAATAATTAAAAAAATCACCCTTGAAGTACCTTCTCAAAGTATAAATAGAAAAACCAGGCAGTCCAACAGAATTTGATTCCTTTTATATGGTTACATGTATAGCACCTTGAACATTTAATTAATAATGTTAATCTAAAAGATATTCATCTTTTCCCTGTAGTGTTTATAGTTGCAGTACTTAAGTAATACAGCTGTCTCACTTTTAATGTATTGGTTAACAGAATGTTACTACTAACCTTAAAATGTTAAACATTTTCAAAATGGTATGTAATAATATTAAATTATGTCAGTTTTATGTTTAGCCTGTTCTACTCAATTAAAACTTTAGCAATCATTAAATGGTAAGATAATGCATACAATTTGTAATTTTAAAATTAAAGAAGTTCTTTGTGCACAGCAATTGAAAACATATCCACCCTTAAAGAGAAAACAAAATAACAATGCATTAGCTCCCCCTGCTGCATGAACAAACAGCATTTACAAAGTATTTTGTCCACATTCTTCTCGATGGCATTAAGTAAAATTGACCGTTTATTGCTTCTTTTCCTTTATTCCCTCCTTTGCCCTCGTGATAAACTTAAGACACAAAAAAGTTGTCTAGTGAGGCTTTTAAAATCCTAATTTTACAGTGTCCCTAATTTTCAGTGTATTTTTCCCAAGGAGATAACCTGACATGCCACTACTTTAAGCCTTTAAATTCCTCAAATGAAGTTGCTTCCAGTTTAACCATTCATCTTAAAATATGTCATTAAAACATGTTTTATCACATGTATTTGTGTACTTTTTTTTCAGAATTAAGTGACTGTAGATTTTATAAGCTTAAATAGTTTGTCTTTTCTATCTGTAAAATTCAACTGGAAGTAAATATCAAGAATATCATGTATTTCTAAGACAGTGTATATTATTATAGTTGAAATAGTTAGCAGTCTCATTTATAATTGAGGCTTCTGTGTTTATCCAAGATTTCTTTGTTTACCTCATCTAATTTTTAAAAAATGAAACAAAACTGTACGTTCTTAACCCAGCCTTTTATGCTCCTCCTACCATTATCAACTGCTACAACTGATATTTGTCTTTTTTTGTTGTTTGCATGAGAGTGTCCTTTAGCTTTTAAATATTTAAAGAAAAATATGTACTTGCTTTATGTTAATAGTTCTCAAATCCAGGGTGTCACATATCAGAATAAACTGGAATTTTTTCTAAACCTATCTTTATTCTTTGTAAGTGAGTATAATGTTTTTGGTTAATTTAAAAGTAAGTATAGTAAGTTAAGTTAAAAGTAAGTTCCAGTTTCTGTTTTGTTTTGCTTTTTCTGTTGTTCTGCTTTTTTGGTGAGTCTCTGGAAGACTAATACTATTATGCCTTTTAAAACAGCCTCAGGTTAAAGATGTAAGAAGGATGATTGCACTATAAACAACATTGTTGATTTAGTATAGGAAGTAACAGTGGAAGGTTATTGACCTGAGTTATGAAGCCAGACTGCCTGGATAGAAATCCTTGCTTTGCTTACTTTGTGACCTTGGGCAAGCTACCGAAAAGTTATTTTCTCATAGACAGAAACAGTTATCTTTCTCTGTTTCAATTTCCTTATTTGTAAAATAATAAAATCCTTAAAACAGAGCCTGAGTATAATAAGTCCAGTACAAGTAGGCATTTGTAAAAATACGAATATACATTGTAAACTTCCTTCACTTACCCGATCTATGACTCCAATGTTTAATATCGTAGAAATGCATAAGGCATCTCTAAAATTTATAAGTTTCTCAGTATTATAATCAATATTACATGATTAAATATCATGATGACTTTATCCAATTAAATGAAATAATGGAATTTGCACAATGAAATAGTAAAATGAGATAATCAGTGTAAAGTAAACACAGCCCCTGGCATATAAAAGTTTCTTTATTCTCTTTATATTGTCAACATTTTGTCTAGCAATGACTTCACAAATATTGATAGCTTGATTGTCAGTGTATATTATTATAGTTGAAATAGTTAGCAGTCTCATTTATAATTGAGGCTTCTGTGTTTATCCAAGATTTCTTTGTTTACCTCATCTAATTTTTAAAAAATGAAACAAAACTGTACGTTCTTAACCCAGCCTTTTATGCTCCTCCTACCATTATCAACTGCTACAACTGATATTTGTCTTTTTTTGTTGTTTGCATGAGAGTGTCCTTTAGCTTTTAAATATTTAAAGAAAAATATGTACTTGCTTTATGTTAATAGTTCTCAAATCCAGGGTGTCACATATCAGAATAAACTGGAATTTTTTCTAAACCTATCTTTATTCTTTGTAAGTGAGTATAATGTTTTTGGTTAATTTAAAAGTAAGTATAGTAAGTTAAGTTAAAAGTAAGTTCCAGTTTCTGTTTTGTTTTGCTTTTTCTGTTGTTCTGCTTTTTTGGTGAGTCTCTGGAAGACTAATACTATTATGCCTTTTAAAACAGCCTCAGGTTAAAGATGTAAGAAGGATGATTGCACTATAAACAACATTGTTGATTTAGTATAGGAAGTAACAGTGGAAGGTTATTGACCTGAGTTATGAAGCCAGACTGCCTGGATAGAAATCCTTGCTTTGCTTACTTTGTGACCTTGGGCAAGCTACCGAAAAGTTATTTTCTCATAGACAGAAACAGTTATCTTTCTCTGTTTCAATTTCCTTATTTGTAAAATAATAAAATCCTTAAAACAGAGCCTGAGTATAATAAGTCCAGTACAAGTAGGCATTTGTAAAAATACGAATATACATTGTAAACTTCCTTCACTTACCCGATCTATGACTCCAATGTTTAATATCGTAGAAATGCATAAGGCATCTCTAAAATTTATAAGTTTCTCAGTATTATAATCAATATTACATGATTAAATATCATGATGACTTTATCCAATTAAATGAAATAATGGAATTTGCACAATGAAATAGTAAAATGAGATAATCAGTGTAAAGTAAACACAGCCCCTGGCATATAAAAGTTTCTTTATTCTCTTTATATTGTCAACATTTTGTCTAGCAATGACTTCACAAATATTGATAGCTTGATTGTCATTAATTTACTTAGATGTAATATTCTATTCTTTATACCAACATGGAAATTCTCTGGTGGCTCAGCGGCAAAGAATTCGCCTGTGAATGCAGGAGATGTGGATTCAGTCCCTGGGCTGAGAAGATCCTCTGGAGAAGGAAATGGCAACCCACTCCAGTATTCTTGCCTGGGAAATCCCATGGACAGAGGAGCCTGGTATATACAGGTATTGGTGTTAAGAGATTAATTCTTTTCTTCAAAAATTAAATTTATATAAAGTATTTAGGTAAAGTTAGAGTGCTTATTTTTATGAGTCACTTCCTGTTATTTTCCCAATATTCCTTAAAAACTAGGTTTATGTGGTTAATTTAAATTTGTTACAATGGGCCTTGGCTAATACAGGTCAGTTGCTTAGAATTCAGATTTTTAAATGAATTTTCCCTAAGAATATAGAAAGTAAGAGTGAGCAAACTATTATCAATGTGTGTTTTTAGCAGTCTTCATTAACTTGAAGGAAATACTTAAAAAATACGGGGCTATAGAATGTAAGTGATAATGAGTACATTGAAAAATATATAAAATATGCATTCTTTCATTCAACAAGGATTTATTAAGTACTTTTTCTATTCTAGGCCTTGTCTTGTGATCTGAGCGTACAAAGAGGACTAAGACAGTGCATGCTGAAGGAAATTGCCAACAAAGAATTTTAGGATTTATACATTTTTAAAAGGAAAATTTTTTTAAAAAAATCCTGAAACAGAGCCTGAGTATAATAAGTCCAGTACAAGTAGGCATTTGTAAAAATACGAATATACATTGTAAACTTCCTTCACTTACCCGATCTATGACTCCAATGTTTAATATCGTAGAAATGCATAAGGCATCTCTAAAATTTATAAGTTTCTCAGTATTATAATCAATATTACATGATTAAATATCATGATGACTTTATCCAATTAAATGAAATAATGGAATTTGCACAATGAAATAGTAAAATGAGATAATCAGTGTAAAGTAAACACAGCCCCTGGCATATAAAAGTTTCTTTATTCTCTTTATATTGTCAACATTTTGTCTAGCAATGACTTCACAAATATTGATAGCTTGATTGTCATTAATTTACTTAGATGTAATATTCTATTCTTTATACCAACATGGAAATTCTCTGGTGGCTCAGCGGCAAAGAATTCGCCTGTGAATGCAGGAGATGTGGATTCAGTCCCTGGGCTGAGAAGATCCTCTGGAGAAGGAAATGGCAACCCACTCCAGTATTCTTGCCTGGGAAATCCCATGGACAGAGGAGCCTGGTATATACAGGTATTGGTGTTAAGAGATTAATTCTTTTCTTCAAAAATTAAATTTATATAAAGTATTTAGGTAAAGTTAGAGTGCTTATTTTTATGAGTCACTTCCTGTTATTTTCCCAATATTCCTTAAAAACTAGGTTTATGTGGTTAATTTAAATTTGTTACAATGGGCCTTGGCTAATACAGGTCAGTTGCTTAGAATTCAGATTTTTAAATGAATTTTCCCTAAGAATATAGAAAGTAAGAGTGAGCAAACTATTATCAATGTGTGTTTTTAGCAGTCTTCATTAACTTGAAGGAAATACTTAAAAAATACGGGGCTATAGAATGTAAGTGATAATGAGTACATTGAAAAATATATAAAATATGCATTCTTTCATTCAACAAGGATTTATTAAGTACTTTTTCTATTCTAGGCCTTGTCTTGTGATCTGAGCGTACAAAAAGGACTAAGACAGTGCATGCTGAAGGAAATTGCCAACAAAGAATTTTAGGATTTATACATTTTTAAGAAAATTTTATTGGGATATAACTTACAATGTTGTGTTAGTTTCAGGTGTACAGGAGTGAATCAGTTATAAGTGTGCACATAGTCACTCCTTTTTAGCTTCTTTAATCACATACACAAAGAATTCTGAGTAGAGTTCCCTGTACTCTGCAGTAGGTCCTTATTAGTTATCTGTTTTATAATTAGTAGTGTGTATGTGTCAATCCCAATTTTCCAATTTATGCCTCTCCATTGTACATGTTTCTTGATCACTTTACTTTAAGGATAATTTTATTTACTACTTTCTAAATCAGTTTTGTTAGGTTATAATTTACATATAATGAAATGCATATTTCAGTGACCTTAGACAAATGTATACAAGTTGTGTATCTGCCACCATTGTCAAGATGTACATTTGGTATTCTCTAGAGGCTCCTATATAAATAATCACATATATTCTTTTATGTTTTACTTTTTATGTGAGCAAAATGTTTTTGAAATTGATGTTGTTGCATATATAAGTAGTTCATTCCTTTTCATTATTGAATATTCATTGTACAGATTTCACAGTTGTTTATTTGTGGATGCCACAGTTGTTGATGGAAATTTTAGGTGTTTGCTTTGAACTTTAATAAAGTTGCTATGAAAATTAGTATACAACTCTTTAGGTGGATATATATTTTTATTTCTCTTGGTTGGTGCTAGGGATTGCTAGATTTTATGTTAAGTGTAGACATGACTGTTTAAAGAAACTGAAGTGGTTAATTTAAATTTGTTACAATGGGCCTTGGCTAATACAGGTCAGTTGCTTAGAATTCAGATTTTTAAATGAATTTTCCCTAAGAATATAGAAAGTAAGAGTGAGCAAACTATTATCAATGTGTGTTTTTAGCAGTCTTCATTAACTTGAAGGAAATACTTAAAAAATACGGGGCTATAGAATGTAAGTGATAATGAGTACATTGAAAAATATATAAAATATGCATTCTTTCATTCAACAAGGATTTATTAAGTACTTTTTCTATTCTAGGCCTTGTCTTGTGATCTGAGCGTACAAAGAGGACTAAGACAGTGCATGCTGAAGGAAATTGCCAACAAAGAATTTTAGGATTTATACATTTTTAAGAAAATTTTATTGGGATATAACTTACAATGTTGTGTTAGTTTCAGGTGTACAGGAGTGAATCAGTTATAAGTGTGCACATAGTCACTCCTTTTTAGCTTCTTTAATCACATACACAAAGAATTCTGAGTAGAGTTCCCTGTACTCTGCAGTAGGTCCTTATTAGTTATCTGTTTTATAATTAGTAGTGTGTATGTGTCAATCCCAATTTTCCAATTTATGCCTCTCCATTGTACATGTTTCTTGATCACTTTACTTTAAGGATAATTTTATTTACTACTTTCTAAATCAGTTTTGTTAGGTTATAATTTACATATAATGAAATGCATATTTCAGTGACCTTAGACAAATGTATACAAGTTGTGTATCTGCCACCATTGTCAAGATGTACATTTGGTATTCTCTAGAGGCTCCTATATAAATAATCACATATATTCTTTTATGTTTTACTTTTTATGTGAGCAAAATGTTTTTGAAATTGATGTTGTTGCATATATAAGTAGTTCATTCCTTTTCATTATTGAATATTCATTGTACAGATTTCACAGTTGTTTATTTGTGGATGCCACAGTTGTTGATGGAAATTTTAGGTGTTTGCTTTGAACTTTAATAAAGTTGCTATGAAAATTAGTATACAACTCTTTAGGTGGATATATATTTTTATTTCTCTTGGTTGGTGCTAGGGATTGCTAGATTTTATGTTAAGTGTAGACATGACTGTTTAAAGAAACTGACAAACTGCTGCCACAAATGGCAAGGTTTCATTATTTTTTTACAACTGAGTAACACTCTGTGTGTGTGTGTACCACATCTTCTTTCTTTATCTGTTGGTGGCTACTTTTATTGTTTCTATGTTTTGACTATTGTAAGTAATGCACCTATAAACTTTGGGATGCATGTATCTTTTTGAAGTATTGTTTCTGTTTCATTCATTTAAAATGCCCAGGAGTGGAATTGCTCAATTCTGTGGTAGCTATGGTAGCACTTTTTTTTTTTTTTGAGGAACCTCCATACTGTTTTCAGTAGTGGCTGTACCAATTTACATTGCCACCAGCAGTGCATGAGGGTTTCCTTTCCTTCTCGTCCTTACACTTATTAGTTCTCAACTTTGTGACAGTAGTCATTCTGAAAAATGTGAGGGGATTCTCATTCTGGCTTGATTTGCATTTCCCTGATGACTAGGGATGCTGAACACTTTTTCATGTGCCTGTTACCCATCTGTCTTCTTTGGAAAAATGTCTGCTTAGGTTCTCGGCCTATTTTGTTTTGAATTGGGTGGTTTGTTCTTTCCAATATTTCGTTGTGAGTTCTTAATCTATTTTATATTAACTCCTTATCAGTTACATCATTTGCAAATATCTTCTTCCATTCATTAGGTTCCCTTTCTACTTTGTTAATGGGTTCCTTCACTGTGTAAAAACTTTTGAGTTTGATTATATCCAATTTGTTTGTTTTCACATTTGTATTCCATGCCTGAGGAGATAAATGTTTATTATTATGAGTTTGTCCACTTCATTTTTAAGTTCTGTCAGCTTTTGTTTCAGGTATTTTGAAGTCTGCTATTAGGTACATATATTTGCATTTGTTGTATCTTTCTGATGAACTGACTCTTTAATTATGAAAAGTTTGAGTTTTTTTTTCTTGTCATGAAATCTGCTTTGTCTGATATTAGTATAGGAGCCCTGGTTTTCCTTTTATTTTTACATGATAAAAATTTTTATCCCTTAAATTTTAAACCTATGTGTGCCTTTATGTTGAAATGAATTTCCTGTATATGATACATACTTTGATCTTTGTCATCCAGTGTAATATACTCTGATATATTAATTGGAGTATTTATACCATTGCATTTAATGTAATTATTAATATGTTTGATCTTAAATGTAATATCTTATTTATTCTCTGTCTCATGTTCTATCTTCTGTTTTCCTTTTACTGCGTTTTTAGTTTAATTATTTGTAGGATTCCTTTTATACCTTGTATTGACTTTCTAGGGTACTTTTATTCACTAGTGGTTGATCTTTGGTTTACAATAAGTAGCCTTAATTTATCACTGTCTTCCTTTAGATTATATTATGCTGCATCATGTATAGGATGAGAATCTTAGCATGCTTTCATTTTTCATTTCCTAATCTTTGCATTTTTGTTTTCATATGCTTTACTTTTGCATTTTTTAAAAAAAAATATTTTTTGGGGAGCGGGGGATGGGTTGGGGAGGGAGGGGCATGGGCGGGCCACTTCTGTTGGTTTTCGTTTATCTATTTTCATCCATCTTTGTTCTTTGGCCTGTGTGGGCCTCCTATCACAGTGGCCTCTGTTGTTGCAGAGCACTGGCTCTGGGCGCATGCGCTCCAGAGCTCCGGCTTGGTAATTGGACACATAGGTCCAGCCGCTCCGTGGCATGTGGGATCTTCCCAGGCCAGGGATTGAACCGGCACCCCTTGCACTGCAAGGTGGTGTCCTTACCCACTGGACAACCAGGGAAGCCCTACTTTTGCATTTAAAAGCCCATAATATATTTTTAATGTTCTTCTTTAACAAGTAAGTTGTCCTTTAAAGATAACTGAAAGGAAAAAATAAATAAATTTTACATTTACCAATATAGTTACCATTTGAAAATCACTTTGTTGTGTTGATCCAAATTTCATTTGATGAAATTTTTCTTGTACTTGAAGAACCTCCTTTGACATGTCTTATCATTCAGGTTTGCTGGTGATAAAATTATTCCCTAGATTCTCTCAAGCTCGCTTCATATTCAGTCCTTTCCTCCCCACCCCAACACTGACAATTACTGATCTCTTCTCTGTACTTGATTGTATTTAAATGTAAATTTACCCTTAAATTTAATTCCTTTTTTCTGTATATGATACATACTTTGATCTTTGTCATCCAGTGTAATATACTCTGATATATTAATTGGAGTATTTATACCATTGCATTTAATGTAATTATTAATATGTTTGATCTTAAATGTAATATCTTATTTATTCTCTGTCTCATGTTCTATCTTCTGTTTTCCTTTTACTGCGTTTTTAGTTTAATTATTTGTAGGATTCCTTTTATACCTTGTATTGACTTTCTAGGGTACTTTTATTCACTAGTGGTTGATCTTTGGTTTACAATAAGTAGCCTTAATTTATCACTGTCTTCCTTTAGATTATATTATGCTGCATCATGTATAGGATGAGAATCTTAGCATGCTTTCATTTTTCATTTCCTAATCTTTGCATTTTTGTTTTCATATGCTTTACTTTTGCATTTTTTAAAAAAAAATATTTTTTGGGGAGCGGGGGATGGGTTGGGGAGGGAGGGGCATGGGCGGGCCACTTCTGTTGGTTTTCGTTTATCTATTTTCATCCATCTTTGTTCTTTGGCCTGTGTGGGCCTCCTATCACAGTGGCCTCTGTTGTTGCAGAGCACTGGCTCTGGGCGCATGCGCTCCAGAGCTCCGGCTTGGTAATTGGACACATAGGTCCAGCCGCTCCGTGGCATGTGGGATCTTCCCAGGCCAGGGATTGAACCGGCACCCCTTGCACTGCAAGGTGGTGTCCTTACCCACTGGACAACCAGGGAAGCCCTACTTTTGCATTTAAAAGCCCATAATATATTTTTAATGTTCTTCTTTAACAAGTAAGTTGTCCTTTAAAGATAACTGAAAGGAAAAAATAAATAAATTTTACATTTACCAATATAGTTACCATTTGAAAATCACTTTGCTTGTGTTGATCCAAATTTCATTTGATGAAATTTTTCTTGTACTTGAAGAACCTCCTTTGACATGTCTTATCATTCAGGTTTGCTGGTGATAAAATTATTCCCTAGATTCTCTCAAGCTCTCGCTTCATATTCAGTCCTTTCCTCCCCACCCCCAACACTGACAATTACTGATCTCTTCTCTGTACTTAGATGGTGCTAGTGGTAAAAGCATCTATCTGCCAATACAAGAGGCTCAAGAGACACTTCTCCTGAGTCGGGACGATCCCCTGGAGAAGGAAATGGCACCCCACTCCAGTATTCTTTCCTGGAAAATCCTGTGGGCAGAGGAACCTGGCAGGCTACAGTCCATAGTGTCACAAAGAGTTGAATGTGACTCAGCTATTGAGCATGCAGGCACTCATGGTCTATCTTGATACCTTGGTATCTCTGCTTTAGGGTTTCAAAGCCCTTTTAAAATATATTAACTATTTATTTACCGTTATGAGAAAATTAATTGCCTTCTAATCCATTGGGGCTTTCCTGGTGGTTCAGACAGTAGAGAATCTGCCTGGAATGCACAAGACCAGGGTTCTGTCCCAAGGTCAGGAAGATCCCCTGGAGAGGGGAATGGCTACCCACTCCAGTATTTGTGCCTGGGGAGTTCTGTGGACAGAGGAGTGTGGTGGCTATAATCCATGAGGTCGTAAAGAGTCAGACATGACTGGGTGACTAACACACTTTTTGTCTATCCCCGTAGTTTCATTATACCTTGAAGAGGGAGAACTACTTCAGTAAACCTCTAACTTCTCTACTTACCCCTGGGCTCTCGTCCGGCCTCCACCTCCTGGGTCAGACAAATGTATTAATATATTTATCTCTGTGATGAAGGGTTCAAGTTTCTCTGTTATATACCCAGGCTATCAAGATCAGAGACAAACTGGCATGAGTTTTAATTCAGCCTTATCAGTGCAGGCTTTTCCTTGTTCTTCCCTCATTTGTATCCATCATGCTTTCCTGACTGCCTCAGTCTTAACATACACTGTGTCCCTGGGTCTTAGGGATCTGGCCATGTCTGTGCTTCCATCCCTTTCAGTTATAGCTCTGGGCCCAGCATTGTGTTCCTGCCACTCTCTCAAGCATATAGAATTTTATTGTTGCCCTTCACTGCTCCAAGACTCATAGTGTGTATTGTCCTTCCCTTAGTAATTTAAGGTTTTGTTTTGTTGGAAAGATAAAGAGAAAAAATCCAGATAGAATTTTATGCCTGACCTTTAGTGGCTGTCCCTCGCCCCAGACCTGTATGATGTTGACTGATTGGATATCAGACATTGTAGATTTAATTTTGTAGAGTATTATATTTTGTTTTATTCCTTTAAAGGATTTTATGTTTTGTTATGCCTAATCACTGTTTGTAGATAAATTTGATCATTTAGAAGCTTATTTTTAGGTTCTTAGGGTGAGTTTAGAGTAGTCTTTATTCTAAGGCTTATTTAGCCCAACTTTTATGGAATGACCCTTTGGGTCACTACTGAATGTCTCATTATTTAATGAATCCTTTTCTGTCAGGCTAGTTGGAACATAATGATTCCCGGCCCTGTGTGAGCTCTTGGTATTGTTTGACTTATAACCTCTGCAATTGTTCTTTCCCCTGTAGGTGTTGTACAGTTTCTCTCTATTGTCCAGTCTCTTGAAGTTTTACTCTAAGCCTGACCGTATTAGAATTTGAGCAAAGACTCAGGGGGAAAACTTATACAAACTTCCGAAGCTTTTTTCTCCTCCTTTCTTTTGGATACTGTGCCCTACATATTTTAGGTTGCCTTCACCTCCAAAAAATATGATTCCTGTTTCCTCAGCTTAGAAAGTTGACCAGACTGTGTTGGGGTTCCTTCTTCATGTGTACTGTATACTGTTAATTGCCTCCAGGAAGAAAATCTGGATGACTGCAGGCTCAAATAATTTATTTCTCTCAGAAGTCGTTATTTTCCGGCAACTCACTTCAGTAAACCTCTAACTACTCTACTTACCCCTGTGCTCTCGTCCGCCCTCCACCTCCTGGGTCAGACAAATGTATTAATATATTTATCTCTGTGATGAAGGGTTCAAGTTTCTCTGTTATATACCCAGGCTATCAAGATCAGAGACAAACTGGCATGAGTTTTAATTCAGCCTTATCAGTGCAGGCTTTTCCTTGTTCTTCCCTCATTTGTATCCATCATGCTTTCCTGACTGCCTCAGTCTTAACATACACTGTGTCCCTGGGTCTTAGGGATCTGGCCATGTCTGTGCTTCCATCCCTTTCAGTTATAGCTCTGGGCCCAGCATTGTGTTCCTGCCACTCTCTCAAGCATATAGAATTTTATTGTTGCCCTTCACTGCTCCAAGACTCATAGTGTGTATTGTCCTTCCCTTAGTAATTTAAGGTTTTGTTTTGTTGGAAAGATAAAGAGAAAAAATCCAGATAGAATTTTATGCCTGACCTTTAGTGGCTGTCCCTCGCCCCAGACCTGTATGATGTTGACTGATTGGATATCAGACATTGTAGATTTAATTTTGTAGAGTATTATATTTTGTTTTATTCCTTTAAAGGATTTTATGTTTTGTTATGCCTAATCACTGTTTGTAGATAAATTTGATCATTTAGAAGCTTATTTTTAGGTTCTTAGGGTGAGTTTAGAGTAGTCTTTATTCTAAGGCTTATTTAGCCCAACTTTTATGGAATGACCCTTTGGGTCACTACTGAATGTCTCATTATTTAATGAATCCTTTTCTGTCAGGCTAGTTGGAACATAATGATTCCCGGCCCTGTGTGAGCTCTTGGTATTGTTTGACTTATAACCTCTGCAATTGTTCTTTCCCCTGTAGGTGTTGTACAGTTTCTCTCTATTGTCCAGTCTCTTGAAGTTTTACTCTAAGCCTGACCGTATTAGAATTTGAGCAAAGACTCAGGGGGAAAACTTATACAAACTTCCGAAGCTTTTTTCTCCTCCTTTCTTTTGGATACTGTGCCCTACATATTTTAGGTTGCCTTCACCTCCAAAAAATATGATTCCTGTTTCCTCAGCTTAGAAAGTTGACCAGACTGTGTTGGGGTTCCTTCTTCATGTGTACTGTATACTGTTAATTGCCTCCAGGAAGAAAATCTGGATGACTGCAGGCTCAAATAATTTATTTCTCTCAGAAGTCGTTATTTTACTGCCTGTTGTCAGGAAATAGGTGTTTGTTACGTTTTTGTCCAGTTTCCTAATTGTTTGTTGCAGGAAGTTACTTTTAAACTGTTATTCCTTTAAGACCCTAAGTGGAATTCCAAAAATCACTGCTTCTTTCTCCTGTTTGTAAGATGTCTATTTTTTCTTGGTACTTCTTGTTGTCACTAAATTTCCACACTGTTATTAAGAGCCATGGTTTCCCGTATGTTTACACTATTTAAGAATCCCTGACCTTCTTTTATCTTTAGGCCTTTGGAAAATTCAGCCACGATTTATTCTGTTATCCTGTCTTTTCTCCATTTATGTGTGTTGTTGTTGTTCAGTTGCTAAGTCATGCCCGACTTGTTACAGCCCCGTGGACCACAGCACACTGGCCTTCTCTGTTCTCCACTATCTCCTAGAGTTTGCTCAAATTCGTGTCCATTGAGTTAGTGATGCTATCTAACTGTCTTGTCCTCTGCTGCCCCTTTCTTCTTTTGCTTTCGGTCTTTCCCAGCATCAGAGTCTTTTCCAATGAGTCAGCTCTTCAAATCAGGTGACCAATGTAGTAAAACTTCAGCATAGTTCTTCCAGTGAATATTCAGGGCTGATTTTTCCTTTAAAAGGAAAATGACTTGTTTGAAAACTGGACTGGTCAAAGAAATATGTTTGACTTATAACCTCTGCAATTTTTGTTTCTGTCGGGCTAGTTGGAACATAATGGTTCCCGGCCCTGTGTGAGCTCTTGGTATTGTTTGACTTATAACCTCTGCAATTGTTCTTTCCCCTGTAGGTGTTGTACAGTTTCTCTCTATTGTCCAGTCTCTTGAAGTTTTACTCTAAGCCTGACCGTATTAGAATTTGAGCAAAGACTCAGGGGGAAAACTTATACAAACTTCGAGCTTTTTTCTCCTCCTTTCTTTTGGATACTGTGCCCTACATATTTTAGGTTGCCTTCACCTCCAAAAAATATGATTCCTGTTTCCTCAGCTTAGAAAGTTGACCAGACTGTGTTGGGGTTCCTTCTTCATGTGTACTGTATACTGTTAATTGCCTCCAGGAAGAAAATCTGGATGACTGCAGGCTCAAATAATTTATTTCTCTCAGAAGTCGTTATTTTACTGCCTGTTGTCAGGAAATAGGTGTTTGTTACGTTTTTGTCCAGTTTCCTAATTGTTTGTTGCAGGAAGTTACTTTTAAACTGTTATTCCTTTAAGACCCTAAGTGGAATTCCAAAAATCACTGCTTCTTTCTCCTGTTTGTAAGATGTCTATTTTTTCTTGGTACTTCTTGTTGTCACTAAATTTCCACACTGTTATTAAGAGCCATGGTTTCCCGTATGTTTACACTATTTAAGAATCCCTGACCTTCTTTTATCTTTAGGCCTTTGGAAAATTCAGCCACGATTTATTCTGTTATCCTGTCTTTTCTCCATTTATGTGTGTTGTTGTTGTTCAGTTGCTAAGTCATGCCCGACTTGTTACAGCCCCGTGGACCACAGCACACTGGCCTTCTCTGTTCTCCACTATCTCCTAGAGTTTGCTCAAATTCGTGTCCATTGAGTTAGTGATGCTATCTAACTGTCTTGTCCTCTGCTGCCCCTTTCTTCTTTTGCTTTCGGTCTTTCCCAGCATCAGAGTCTTTTCCAATGAGTCAGCTCTTCAAATCAGGTGACCAATGTAGTAAAACTTCAGCATAGTTCTTCCAGTGAATATTCAGGGCTGATTTCCTTTAGGACTGACTTGTTTGATCTGGACTGTCAAGAGTATTCTCCAGCACCACAATCTGAAAGCATCAGTTCTTCACTACGCAGCCTTTGTGGTCCAACTCTCACATCTGTACATGACTACTGGAGAAACCATACCTTAGAATATATGAACCTTTAATACACTGTCTGGGTTTGTCATAGCTTTCCTTCATGGTTGCAACACTATCGACAATGATTTTGGAGTCCAAGAAAATAAAATCTGTCACTGCTTCCATTTTTCTCCCTTCTATTGGCCATGAATTGATGGAACCAGATGCCATTGATCTTAGTTTTTTCTTTTTTGTTTTTTTATGTTGAGTTTCAAGCCAGCTTTTTCACTTTCCTCCTTCACTGTCATCCTGAGGCTCGTTAGTTCTTTTTTGTTTTCTGCCATTAGAGTGGTATCATCTGCATATCTGAGGTTGTTGATACTTCTCCCAGCAATCCTTCCACTCTTCCCCAGTAGCATATTGGATACCTTCTGACTTGAAGGCCTCATCTTCCAGTGTCATATCTTTTTGCCTTTTCATACTGTTCATGGGGTTCTTGAGGCAGGAATACTGGAGTGGGTTGCCATTTCCTCCTCCAGTGGACGACATTTTGTCAGAACTCTTCACCATGACACATCTGTCTTGGTTGGCCCTGCATGGCATGGCTCACTGAGGTACTCAACCCCCTTTACCACAACAAGGCTATGATTCGTGAAGGGGTGTTTACATGTATGTTATATTATTTGATGTTTCCCACAGGTCACTGTGATTTTGCTCATTTTTTCCATACTTTTTCTTTCTATGCTTGGTTATTTCATCATTTTTACCTCTATAGCTGTTCATGCGTATTCAGTATTGTTACAGCCCCGTTGGGGACCACAGCACACTGGCCTTCTCTGTTCTCCACTATCTCCTAGAGTTTGCTCAAATTCGTGTCCATTGAGTTAGTGATGCTATCTAACTGTCTTGTCCTCTGCTGCCCCTTTCTTCTTTTGCTTTCGGTCTTTCCCAGCATCAGAGTCTTTTCCAATGAGTCAGCTCTTCAAATCAGGTGACCAATGTAGTAAAACTTCAGCATAGTTCTTCCAGTGAATATTCAGGGCTGATTTCCTTTAGGACTGACTTGTTTGATCTGGACTGTCAAGAGTATTCTCCAGCACCACAATCTGAAAGCATCAGTTCTTCACTACGCAGCCTTTGTGGTCCAACTCTCACATCTGTACATGACTACTGGAGAAACCATACCTTAGAATATATGAACCTTTAATACACTGTCTGGGTTTGTCATAGCTTTCCTTCATGGTTGCAACACTATCGACAATGATTTTGGAGTCCAAGAAAATAAAATCTGTCACTGCTTCCATTTTTCTCCCTTCTATTGGCCATGAATTGATGGAACCAGATGCCATTGATCTTAGTTTTTTCTTTTTTGTTTTTTTATGTTGAGTTTCAAGCCAGCTTTTTCACTTTCCTCCTTCACTGTCATCCTGAGGCTCGTTAGTTCTTTTTTGTTTTCTGCCATTAGAGTGGTATCATCTGCATATCTGAGGTTGTTGATACTTCTCCCAGCAATCCTTCCACTCTTCCCCAGTAGCATATTGGATACCTTCTGACTTGAAGGCCTCATCTTCCAGTGTCATATCTTTTTGCCTTTTCATACTGTTCATGGGGTTCTTGAGGCAGGAATACTGGAGTGGGTTGCCATTTCCTCCTCCAGTGGACGACATTTTGTCAGAACTCTTCACCATGACACATCTGTCTTGGTTGGCCCTGCATGGCATGGCTCACTGAGGTACTCAACCCCCTTTACCACAACAAGGCTATGATTCGTGAAGGGGTGTTTACATGTATGTTATATTATTTGATGTTTCCCACAGGTCACTGTGATTTTGCTCATTTTTTCCATACTTTTTCTTTCTATGCTTGGTTATTTCATCATTTTTACCTCTATATGTTCATGTTCACTGCAGTATTCAGTATCAAATTTGCTAATAAATGAACTTTTTAATTTCAGGAAAGATTTTTCTCTAGGTAAACCATTCATTTAGTATTAAGATGATTTATCTTTTTGTTATACTCATGCTTTTCTTTTAATACTTGAAAATAATGTGTCATAGCTAGTTTAAAGACTGTTTCTTTCATCTCCACTTTGTGAGGGGATATGTCTACCAGTTTTTCTCCTAGTCTTGGGTCATGTATGTGTGTGTGTTTGTATTATTTTTTTGGCCATATGTAGTACTTTTTCTTGGAGGTACAACATTTAGATTTAACATTACTGACTGTCAGGGTATTATTTGTCTTTCCTTACACAGTATTTTAGCAGGCATAAGTTACTTGTGATTGAAATTCATTCTTTGGAGGGTTTTTGTTAAGCTTTGTTGGGCTTCCCTGGTGGCTCAGCAGTAAAGACTCTGCCTGAAATGCAGGGGACTTGAGTTTGATCCCTGGGTCAGGAAGATCCCCTGGAGAAGGAAAGGGTAACCCACTGTAGTGTTCTTGCCTGGGAAATCTCATGGACAGAGGAGCCTGGCAGGCTACAGTCCATGCTATTGCAAAGAGTTGGGCACAACTGAGCGACTAACACAGCACAACATAACAACAGGGTTGTGTTTTAGTAACCTGGACTAATTTAGCCCTACTTTTAAGGTAGAGCTCTTCTGGAATCTCCCCTGAACACCCCGTATATTCCTTGAGATCATTCTGCTTTGGCTGCTTGGAACTTGAAAATCTTCCCAGCCTTGCTGTGAGCCCTATGTGAATAGCTATGTTTACAGTTCACTGAAAGATGCCTTTTCCTAGATAAACTTTATCTGGTTCTCTGATATCTCACCCTACATGCATCCATAATGGTATTAACCAAAATTTGGATTTTCTTTACCACACAAGGCTAAATCGATTGCCATTTCCTCCTCCAGTGGACGACATTTTGTCAGAACTCTTCACCATGACACATCTGTCTTGGTTGGCCCTGCATGGCATGGCTCACTGAGGTACTCAACCCCCTTTACCACAACAAGGCTATGATTCGTGAAGGGGTGTTTACATGTATGTTATATTATTTGATGTTTCCCACAGGTCACTGTGATTTTGCTCATTTTTTCCATACTTTTTCTTTCTATGCTTGGTTATTTCATCATTTTTACCTCTATATGTTCATGTTCACTGCAGTATTCAGTATCAAATTTGCTAATAAATGAACTTTTTAATTTCAGGAAAGATTTTTCTCTAGGTAAACCATTCATTTAGTATTAAGATGATTTATCTTTTTGTTATACTCATGCTTTTCTTTTAATACTTGAAAATAATGTGTCATAGCTAGTTTAAAGACTGTTTCTTTCATCTCCACTTTGTGAGGGGATATGTCTACCAGTTTTTCTCCTAGTCTTGGGTCATGTATGTGTGTGTGTTTGTATTATTTTTTTGGCCATATGTAGTACTTTTTCTTGGAGGTACAACATTTAGATTTAACATTACTGACTGTCAGGGTATTATTTGTCTTTCCTTACACAGTATTTTAGCAGGCATAAGTTACTTGTGATTGAAATTCATTCTTTGGAGGGTTTTTGTTAAGCTTTGTTGGGCTTCCCTGGTGGCTCAGCAGTAAAGACTCTGCCTGAAATGCAGGGGACTTGAGTTTGATCCCTGGGTCAGGAAGATCCCCTGGAGAAGGAAAGGGTAACCCACTGTAGTGTTCTTGCCTGGGAAATCTCATGGACAGAGGAGCCTGGCAGGCTACAGTCCATGCTATTGCAAAGAGTTGGGCACAACTGAGCGACTAACACAGCACAACATAACAACAGGGTTGTGTTTTAGTAACCTGGACTAATTTAGCCCTACTTTTAAGGTAGAGCTCTTCTGGAATCTCCCCTGAACACCCCGTATATTCCTTGAGATCATTCTGCTTTGGCTGCTTGGAACTTGAAAATCTTCCCAGCCTTGCTGTGAGCCCTATGTGAATAGCTATGTTTACAGTTCACTGAAAGATGCCTTTTCCTAGATAAACTTTATCTGGTTCTCTGATATCTCACCCTACATGCATCCATAATGGTATTCAACCAAAAATTTGAAGGAATTGCTATACAGATTTCTGGAACATTTTTTTTTTTTCCTATTAACAGGTCTCTCCTTGCCAATACAATGTCCAGTAAATTCTAGCTATTTAGTCTTTTTTTTTTTTTTTGGCCACTTCTATTGATCTTTCATTCACTTATCTTTTTTGTTCTTTGGCCTGTGTGGGCCTCGCATTGCTGTGGCCTCTCTCATCACAGAGCACTAGCTCTGGGCACACGCGCTCCAGAGCTCTAGCTCGGTAGTTGGACACATCACTCCAGCTGTTCCACGGCATGTGGGATCTTCTCAGGCCAGGAATTGAACTGGCGCCCCTTGCACTGCAAGGCGTTGTCCTTACCCACTGGACTGCCAGGGAAGCCCACTATTTAGTCTTTACAGCCTATGATTTCCATCTTAATGCCATACACTGAGTTCTTCCTCACTATGCCACATTTCTGAAAGTTCCAGAGGCAGAAATTCAGGGTTATTTTTAGGCTAACCTCATTTGTTTGACTTCACTGAGAGATCACAGCCCTGCCTGTGCTTCGGTTTAATGTCTTAAAACAGTATTTTAATATATTTTGCCTAGTTTTATCAGTTGTAATGGTGAGAGCATGTCTAATAGTACTTATTCCAGTATTTCCAGAAGTAATCAGTGTATTTTAGTTTTATTTATATCAATTTAAATAATTTTTTACTTATGTAAGTATAATTTAATAAACCAATTATGGAAAAGTTAGTTTCCTTTTAGTAACTTTCCTAATCTTGAACTTATTTATTTCTTCAAATCTAATCAGTGGGGCTTCCCTGGTGGTCCAATGGATAGAGTCCACCTTGCAGTGCAGAGGGCACTGGTTCGATCCCTGGTCTGGGAAGATCCCACATGCTGCAGAGCAGCTGGACTGGTGTGTCCAGTTAGGAGCCAGTGCTCTGGAGCACATGTGCCTGGAGCTGGAGCTCTGCACCGATATAGGCCACTGCAGTGGAAGGCACACATAGGCCAAAAAATAAAGATGGATGAAAATAAATAAATAACCAATCAAATAGGTCAAAATTAAAAATAATCTAATCAGTGATGTCAACTTGGTACACAACCTGTAAGGTGCCTTTTCTATCCATTTATATACAGTTTTTCTATAAAAAAATTATAATACTGATTTTTTTTATGTTGTATATGCTTGTAATATAATTCAGAGCAGAGTATATTAGTTCACTTGCTTTAAAAAGAAAACAAGATGTATTGGAGATGTATCTCGTTATTAAAACAAATCTCTTTCACCTTATATGTTGATATAGTTAGCAAATAATGTAATATTTTCATATGGTAATATTTTCAGCAAGAGATTGGTCCTTAGTAACTCATCTTCTGGACATATGGCAAATGCTTTTCTTTTTTTCTCCAGGACTTTCCAGCCACATTTTGTACAAATGTTACCCTGTTTCTCTGTGTCCCAAGTACTACTCTTGCCTACAGGCTTCAAACTTAACCCCCAGTAGTTGCCCAGAGTCCTTTTTGCTTTCACTTTTCACAGCTTTGGCATGGACCATTCTTTGTGTTATTCTCATCTGCTGTGTAGTTATCGCCTTCTTGTCAGTCAACTATTTCTGTCATTTCATAGAAGGAAATTCTGTAGACCCAGAAGGGACTTGAGCCATTTATCCAGCAGTGTTTAACAGGAAGAAAAAAAACAGAGACCCAGAGAGGTAAAGGAAATGTCCTAAGGCCACAGAGGTAGTAAAGAACACATTGGAAAGTCATAGAGTCTCAGCTATAGATCACATTTATTTCTGCATATGTACTTCAAAAGGTCAAAACTGTCTTGTTTTGAAGTTTTTTGTTGTACTTACACAGCTGAAACTTTTTTTAGTTCCCTGCATAATTATTCCTCTCTCCTGTCCTCTTAAGCGTTTTTCTTTATTTTTCTAGTTTTTTTGTTATTGTTGTTGTTGCTATTTTGCACCAGGATTGTAGTTCCCCAAACAGGGATCAAACCTGTTTTGATCAGCAGTGAAAAGTGTGGAGTCCTAACCATTGGACCTTCAGGGAGTTCCCTTCTTAAACTTTTCTTGAGCACTTGATGGTGAATATAGTAACTCCTTTATTCTGTCATTTGATTCCAGATAGAATCAGTGATTGAAGGCTGGGGAACGTTCTTATGAAAGGTTTCTCTCACACACAGAAAAAATATAGGGTGCCAGATTTGTCCATTTAGTGACTTTGTACTCTAATTTGATGATCTCAGTGCAGTGGGAGGATGTGTATGTGTATGTGTGTGTATATATATATATATATATATATTTTGGTCCATTTAAATGTATCTATTCATTTTCTTCATGGGTTTGTCTTGGCAATGGGAGTAAGGAGAGAAGACTAGGATATACTTCCTTGCGACCTAAAATTGTACTTATATTTTTGTTTTGCTCAAATATGAGTTTTGTGAAATAAAATCTGAACTAGTAATCATGACTGATACCATGCATTTTAATGTAACAGGATATACATGATTCAGCTTATGATGAAAATATTTGTCATGTGTGGCATATGAATGTAGAAGCTCTTCCAGAATGGATACACTGCCTAATACAAAAAGTAAGTTCCTTATTTTCTGAGTAAATTTAGGAATATACTACTTTCAGAATGTTTTGTACTCATTTTAGAGCTTTTTTTTGTGTTTATGGCTGTGTCATTTCAAGAGGCATGAAAGGGTGTGTAGCTCCTGATTATGTTTGCTATTTTCTTCATTATTACTGAGTACTTCTATACCTCAGACTTTGCACTTGGTATTTTCCCTTTGAGTTCTCTTTCCACCATTACCTACCTGTTCCTTTGTTTCCTTAGGTCTCTATTCTTAATGAGGCATTGCCTGGCCAGTCTTTCCACTGCCTCATCTCACTCTTACCACTCTTAACACTTTCTCCTTTCTGTATATTAATATCCATGTTTTACACACACAGTATATCTGATATATATAGAACTTACATGCTTAAGGGTATATGACATATATAAATTACTATGCACATCCATACACATATGCACATTTACACACATAAATGGCTTACTGATCATGTAAATTACCTACCTCCTCCACTAGAATATAAACTCCATGAAGTGAGAAGTTTTTATGTTTTGTTCATTATGTATTATATTACTCAGTACCTGGAACAGTACCTATGAAGTGACTGAAAGATCCTGTGTGTATCATTCATTTATGTTAAAATTTTCGAGTATAGTAACTCCTTTATTCTGTCATTTGATTCCAGATAGAATCAGTGATTGAAGGCTGGGGAACGTTCTTATGAAAGGTTTCTCTCACACACAGAAAAAATATAGGGTGCCAGATTTGTCCATTTAGTGACTTTGTACTCTAATTTGATGATCTCAGTGCAGTGGGAGGATGTGTATGTGTGTATATATATATATATATATATATATTTTGGTCCATTTAAATGTATCTATTCATTTTCTTCATGGGTTTGTCTTGGCAATGGGAGTAAGGAGAGAAGACTAGGATATACTTCCTTGCGACCTAAAATTGTACTTATATTTTTGTTTTGCTCAAATATGAGTTTTGTGAAATAAAATCTGAACTAGTAATCATGACTGATACCATGCATTTTAATGTAACAGGATATACATGATTCAGCTTATGATGAAAATATTTGTCATGTGTGGCATATGAATGTAGAAGCTCTTCCAGAATGGATACACTGCCTAATACAAAAAGTAAGTTCCTTATTTTCTGAGTAAATTTAGGAATATACTACTTTCAGAATGTTTTGTACTCATTTTAGAGCTTTTTTTTGTGTTTATGGCTGTGTCATTTCAAGAGGCATGAAAGGGTGTGTAGCTCCTGATTATGTTTGCTATTTTCTTCATTATTACTGAGTACTTCTATACCTCAGACTTTGCACTTGGTATTTTCCCTTTGAGTTCTCTTTCCACCATTACCTACCTGTTCCTTTGTTTCCTTAGGTCTCTATTCTTAATGAGGCATTGCCTGGCCAGTCTTTCCACTGCCTCATCTCACTCTTACCACTCTTAACACTTTCTCCTTTCTGTATATTAATATCCATGTTTTACACACACAGTATATCTGATATATATAGAACTTACATGCTTAAGGGTATATGACATATATAAATTACTATGCACATCCATACACATATGCATATTTACACACATAAATGGCTTACTGATCATGTAAATTACCTACCTCCTCCACTAGAATATAAACTCCATGAAGTGAGAAGTTTTTATGTTTTGTTCATTATGTATTATATTACTCAGTACCTGGAACAGTACCTATGAAGTGACTGAAAGATCCTGTGTGTATCATTCATTTATGTTAAAATTTTCGAGTACAGTAAACGAAAATTAATGACTGTTACGGGCACAGTCAGAACGAAAAAAAGAAAAAAACACTTTGAAGGATCCTTAATGAAATAGTGTAAGAGCAGGAACTTGTTCAGTGTGGCCTTATTATTTTCCCCCATTGAGAAGGTCTAAGTATTAGGAAAGTATAAGTAATATGATTTGGGGAAAAATACAGTTGCTTTTCTTCACTGACTAGCTTACTTTTTTGGTTAAAGAATAACATGAGGTAGATATCTCTTGGATTCATTCTCACTTTGTAGTGATTTCCTGGGGTAACGCCAGTGCACTGCTTAGAAGTGTCATGGACTTTACAAAATGTGTTAGTGCACTGCACATTCTCCACTACCTCTGTTGAAAGATAATTTTAAGGTAGTTCGTTATTAATTTGTAATCTAAGTAGAGAGAATGAACTAACTGATGTATACAACCAATATCTTTTGGTTGCATGTAAAAAGGCAGGAAGAGCTTTATTCTGCTGGTTGGGTGAAGTTCCCTCCCACAGTGCTTGGTATGCAAGAAGTGTATCAAAACAGACACTTTTCTCTGAGATTTTACTTGCAAATTAAGCTCTGTAGACTGATTTGCTTCCTGGTTCCATAGAGTATTTTTCTTTTCATTAGTTCACACTGTATCCATATTCAGCCTATTGTTTAAGAGATTCTTTGCGAATCTTAGGAGTATTGTTTAGATGGGTGTGATGGGCAATATGTTACCATTCTAGACCTTTGGAGCTTCTTATCTCTGTTTATTGGAAGGTTTGTTTCCATTTACTGTTCTGTCTGCTAATCAGAAAACAGAAAGCTGGCTTTTTCTGTGGCATAGAAAACTTTCATGTGGTCGGCTTTAAAAAAAAAAAAAGAAAGAAAAACCTCACACATAAATGGCTTACTGATCATGTAAATTACCTACCTCCTCCACTAGAATATAAACTCCATGAAGTGAGAAGTTTTTATGTTTTGTTCATTATGTATTATATTACTCAGTACCTGGAACAGTACCTATGAAGTGACTGAAAGATCCTGTGTGTATCATTCATTTATGTTAAAATTTTCGAGTACAGTAAACGAAAATTAATGACTGTTACGGGCACAGTCAGAACGAAAAAAAGAAAAAAAAAACACTTTGAAGGATCCTTAATGAAATAGTGTAAGAGCAGGAACTTGTTCAGTGTGGCCTTATTATTTTCCCCCATTGAGAAGGTCTAAGTATTAGGAAAGTATAAGTAATATGATTTGGGGAAAAATACAGTTGCTTTTCTTCACTGACTAGCTTACTTTTTTGGTTAAAGAATAACATGAGGTAGATATCTCTTGGATTCATTCTCACTTTGTAGTGATTTCCTGGGGTAACGCCAGTGCACTGCTTAGAAGTGTCATGGACTTTACAAAATGTGTTAGTGCACTGCACATTCTCCACTACCTCTGTTGAAAGATAATTTTAAGGTAGTTCGTTATTAATTTGTAATCTAAGTAGAGAGAATGAACTAACTGATGTATACAACCAATATCTTTTGGTTGCATGTAAAAAGGCAGGAAGAGCTTTATTCTGCTGGTTGGGTGAAGTTCCCTCCCACAGTGCTTGGTATGCAAGAAGTGTATCAAAACAGACACTTTTCTCTGAGATTTTACTTGCAAATTAAGCTCTGTAGACTGATTTGCTTCCTGGTTCCATAGAGTATTTTTCTTTTCATTAGTTCACACTGTATCCATATTCAGCCTATTGTTTAAGAGATTCTTTGCGAATCTTAGGAGTATTGTTTAGATGGGTGTGATGGGCAATATGTTACCATTCTAGACCTTTGGAGCTTCTTATCTCTGTTTATTGGAAGGTTTGTTTCCATTTACTGTTCTGTCTGCTAATCAGAAAACAGAAAGCTGGCTTTTTCTGTGGCATAGAAAACTTTCATGTGGTCGGCTTTAAAAAAAAAAAAAGAAAGAAAAACCTCACATTCTCTTTGATTACTTTACAATGAAAGCATTGTTTTTATTTTCCTTTATTACCTGTAGGCCCAGTGGACAGTTGGAAAACTGAATTGCCCTTTCTGTGGGGCCCGTTTAGGGGGCTTTAATTTTGTCAGCACTCCAAAATGTTCCTGCGGCCAGCTTGCAGCTGTACATCTCTCCAAGAGCCGGACCGATTATCAGCCAGCACGGTCAGGCCGACTAATGAGACCATCACTGAAATACTTGTCACATCCTAGAGTTCAGTCAGGTTGTGACAGGGAAACTCTGCTGACAGGTGGCGCCTCCAAAAACAGAAATCACAGGCTTTTAAACATGGCCCAAAATAATAATGGTCCTGGAAGATTAACCGAAGCACTCTGCCTGGAGGTACGGTCAACATGTTTCAAGATGAAGAATGAAAAACGGCTCTTCAAAGCATCAGATCCAAAATATCAGCTTTTTGTTCCACAGCTTGTGACCAGCAGATGTGCTCCGAGAGCTTTTCATAGAAAATCACATAGTCTGGATCTGAACATCAGTGAGAAACTGACTTTATTACCCACTTTATATGAAATCCATAGTAAGACTACTGTGTATCCCGGGCTTAGTGAGCCACAGCCTGTTGACCTTCCGGGCCTGCCTTTAGAGTCGAGTAAAAATAACTGTTCCTTTCAGATTTCATCCAGTTTTGATCCTAATATGCTGCTGCAAAGATTTTCAGTGGCTCCCCGTGAGACCCAGACACAAAGAGGAGGAGATTTTCAGTGTGGTCTAGAAGCTTCTGCCGTGTATTCTGGCCATGCTAGTTCCAGCAGCCTGACTTTCCTGATGGACCTGCCCTCAGCTGGCAGGAGCACGCTGGAGGCCGTGAACCAGGAGGAGCATCTCTCTCTGAACTTCCTGCACTCGGGCAGTTTTTCACTGGGTGCCATTAATCAGAGGCTCAGTAAGAGGGAGAAGACCAAGCTGAAGAATCTGAGACGGAAACAACGAAGGCATGAGAAGTGGCTGCAGAAGCAGGTAATTTTTAAAAGAGTTTCCTAGAAACCCTGTGTTATAAATGTCAGGCTTTGGGGAGAAGAGCCATCTTTGAAAAGTTGATTATAAAAGCTTGGTTTGAGTGATTTTGAAAATGGCATTTCACCCAAGGGAACGTAACAATCATGTAGCTGTTTTATAATTGATATGTATAACCATGTCTGTATACTTGAACATGTTTAGAAATGCCCTTTTGTGAAGTTTTCCCCAATTTTGTCATTAGTTTATATGAACTCACGATATTGAGGCTAGGTTGTCACACACGGTCAGGCCGACTAATGAGACCATCACTGAAATACTTGTCACATCCTAGAGTTCAGTCAGGTTGTGACAGGGAAACTCTGCTGACAGGTGGCGCCTCCAAAACAGAAATCACAGGCTTTTAAACATGGCCCAAAATAATAATGGTCCTGGAAGATTAACCGAAGCACTCTGCCTGGAGGTACGGTCAACATGTTTCAAGATGAAGAATGAAAAACGGCTCTTCAAAGCATCAGATCCAAAATATCAGCTTTTTGTTCCACAGCTTGTGACCAGCAGATGTGCTCCGAGAGCTTTTCATAGAAAATCACATAGTCTGGATCTGAACATCAGTGAGAAACTGACTTTATTACCCACTTTATATGAAATCCATAGTAAGACTACTGTGTATCCCGGGCTTAGTGAGCCACAGCCTGTTGACCTTCCGGGCCTGCCTTTAGAGTCGAGTAAAAATAACTGTTCCTTTCAGATTTCATCCAGTTTTGATCCTAATATGCTGCTGCAAAGATTTTCAGTGGCTCCCCGTGAGACCCAGACACAAAGAGGAGGAGATTTTCAGTGTGGTCTAGAAGCTTCTGCCGTGTATTCTGGCCATGCTAGTTCCAGCAGCCTGACTTTCCTGATGGACCTGCCCTCAGCTGGCAGGAGCACGCTGGAGGCCGTGAACCAGGAGGAGCATCTCTCTCTGAACTTCCTGCACTCGGGCAGTTTTTCACTGGGTGCCATTAATCAGAGGCTCAGTAAGAGGGAGAAGACCAAGCTGAAGAATCTGAGACGGAAACAACGAAGGCATGAGAAGTGGCTGCAGAAGCAGGTAATTTTTAAAAGAGTTTCCTAGAAACCCTGTGTTATAAATGTCAGGCTTTGGGGAGAAGAGCCATCTTTGAAAAGTTGATTATAAAAGCTTGGTTTGAGTGATTTTGAAAATGGCATTTCACCCAAGGGAACGTAACAATCATGTAGCTGTTTTATAATTGATATGTATAACCATGTCTGTATACTTGAACATGTTTAGAAATGCCCTTTTGTGAAGTTTTCCCCAATTTTGTCATTAGTTTATATGAACTCACGATATTGAGGCTAGGTTGTCACACACATTTGAAATATATTCAGGTTAGGATTGTGGCAGTGCTGAGTTTTCAGATTAAACTGAAACAAAGTTTTCCTGAGTAAATGGAATATAGTGAGAAATTGATTCACTTTCGTTGCATTTGGTTTATATGGATATTTTTAAGAAGCCTGGTTTAATTATGTGCCCACTTGAGCCAGATATGGTTAACTGTGCTTAATTGTGGAAATTGTCTAAAGGATAATTGACTGAGTAATTTTATAGGAGAGGGTGCTTCTCTGTGGTTTGAACGCCTGTGCACATAATGATATGTTCAAGGGAGGAGTGTGTGAAGGAAACCTGAGGAAAACCAGGTAAAGCCAGTGGAGGATGTGCTCATGAAAATTTGGAAGTTTGAGGACTGGCTTATTTCCATATAAACATTTTTTGCAAATTGGCTGTATTATTTACTTGGTCATAATAGATAGCAGTCCTTATTAATTAGCATATTGTATATTAACAGTGTTCTCAGAGCTAAAATATAGAAAACTGCAACTTTACATAAGTAGTTCATTCTTAGTTAAGCAAACTCATTAGTGTTTATAACTCTAGTCATGGGCCAAATAAAATTACTGCATTAAGTGCTTTAATCAGGTTAGATGTTTTCATCTTTTGGTTAGATTGTTTATTAAATTTTTGACTGTTTTCTGACAGAAGTATTTCAGTTTGGTTTATTTGCAGGTGATGGTGTAATGTATCGAAGTGTGTATTGTAGAATATAAAAAATGAGTATATTTTAGCACCACTATAATAAGCTATATAATTCATCAAAGCTGTGAAGTTCAAAAATTTACTGAAACTTTGACTTAAACCTAGATTTATTAGAGATGCTCATGTTAGTTAACAGCAATAATACCTTAAAAGCAATGTGAAGAGCTTTATAATAATTCTCTTAACAAACAGCAACTTTAGAGAAGTATGGGAACTATCCTTGTTCTGTATTTAAATATATGCAAATAGTATCTTTACAGTTTTCAAGATGTGTTTAATTCTTAGACTGGGTGCTTCTAAAAACCTCGGTTATGTTTTTAATCATTTTCTAGTGTAGAAACACTTTTTTTTTTTTTGCACAGCTTAGAGCAAAGCAAGACCAAAATTAATAGTCTTTTTGTTTTTGTAATGAAGTTGCTTTTATTTATTCACACACATGTGCTTTAACCAGTCAGCTTAGCTAATTGATTGAAGTGAATGCATCTTAGTCAGACCTGTGACAGGTCAATACAGGAACCATGTAGTGGGATCCTGTTTGGTTGCTTGCAGGGGAGTTGCAGGCAAACAAATGCCCAATATGTCCTTAGCAAAGAAGCTCTAAAAACGTGTAGCAGCATAGAAACGACACGAATTCACATTGGGACTACACACTGTGGTTTGAGTCAGAAGGAAGAAGAATTTTTAATCATCAGTTTTACTAATTCAAGGAAAAGGATAAATCCTAGAAAGGGTTAATATTCAAGATAAATCAATGCTTTAGCTATTCAGCTCATTTGATGTTTAATAAGGATTAGTTGATACGTAAATATTCATCAAATACCTGTTTTGTATATCGTGCCTTAGGGTAATGACTTAATGTTCCCTTTTTAATGAGAAAGATATGCATATAAGATATAAAGAAAAAGTTACCTGTTATTAATAATAATTGTTACAGTTTAAAATAATTGGTTGGAATAACTAGATTTCTGACTTTCATTTGACATTTTAAATTTGTGTGTGTGTAAATTAGACATCTTTCTGTGGCAGATAGCATGTTAGAAAATGTTAATGATGCTATAAAAAGTGATTTACATGTTTGAAGCTTAGGGATGTAAGTAATATTAATGTTAAAGCAGAACCTACCGCCAGTTTTCAATGTTTTTAAATGTTAATTGAGCATCTGCTTTGGGAAAAGACCCTACTGAGCAAACTTTTTTTTTTTAATTCAACATAGTCTTTTTGCTTTATTTTTTAAATTACCATGCAAAAAGTTGATTTATTCTGGGCATACAGCTCTATGATTTAAATATATCTACAAATTTAACAGCCAGCACAATGAATGTTCAGCACAGTTCCATCTCCCCCCAAATTTCCCTTGTGCCATTATAACTGTACTATGATTATATCTTATAAGCATACCCTTGTCCCATCCCTTATTCCTGAAGACCACTCATCTGTTTTCTATTGCTTTTGCTTGTCTTTTTGAAGATTTTATACAATAATGTGATGTTTATAAAATTAGAACGTATTAGTATGTAATGTTTTGAGACTGACTTCTTTTGCTCAGCAAAATTGCCTGTGAGATTCATCGAGGTTGTTGCAAATATCTATAGTTTGTTATTTTTATTGCTTAATAGTATTCCGTTGTATGAATGAACCCCAGTTATCCATTTACTTGTTGAGAACAGGTAGGTTATTCCATATTTTGGCAGTTATGAATAGAGCTGTTATAAACATTGACGTACAGGTTTTTGTGTGAACCTGAGCTTTCATTTCTCTAGGGTAAATGTCCAGGAGTGGGATTGCTGGAACATAAGGTAAGTGTATATTTGACTTTATAAGTAACTGTCAAATTGTTTTCCTGAACGGCTATACCATTTTTTAGTCCAGGCAGCAATGTATGAGAGTTCCTTTTGCTGTGTGTTCTCACAAACATCTGATAACAGTCTACTTTTAAAATTTTGTCATTAATAGATTGTGATGGTATCACATTGTGACTTCAGTTTTCATTTCCCTAATGATGTTGAACATTTTTCAAGTACTTATTTTGTCATTTTCATATACTATTTAGTGAAGTATCTTTTCAGATCTCGCAGTAATTTTCTTAATTGAGTTTTCTTCTTCATATTAGATTTTGAAAGTTCCTTGCACACTTTGGAGGTAAATCCTTTGCTGAGTATGTGATTTGTAAATATTTTTTCCTACTCTGTAGCTTGTCCCTCTTTTTTTTTGTCCTTTTATTCTCTTTGAAAAAAGTCTTTTTCTGTAGAGGAAACTATATTTAATTTTGATGAAGTATGATTTCTCAATTTTATTTTGAATGGATTATGCTTTTGGTGTCCTAAGAATTCTTTGCCTAACTCTAGGTTATGAAGATTTTCTCCTATGACCTTTTCTGACAGTTATATAATTTTAAACTTTATATTGAGAATTATGATTCATTTTGAGTTTTTTTAAAATACGATGAGATTTTAGATTGTGGTCCCTTGTATCGCATAGAGATACTTGATTGTTCCAGAACCATTTGTTGAAAACACTGTCCTTTCTCCATTGAAATGCTTCTGCAGCTTTATCAGAAATCAACTAACTAGATATGTGTGGGTCTATTTCTGGACTCTCTATTCTGTTTATTTTTCTGTCTCACCCATCGCCAGTAGCCCTCTTTCTTGTTTATTGTAGCTTTATACCAAGTCATTAAAATGGAGTACTGTGATTCCTTCAACATTTTTTTCCTTTTTCAAAATTGTCATTCTAGCTTCTTTGCATTTCTATATAAAATTTAGAATCAGCCTTTTTATTTTTACAAAAAAAGACCAACTTGTTTCTTCCATTCCATGAACACACGGTATGTCTCTTCTTTAAGTTAGGTCTTTGATTTCTTTCATCAATCAGTATCTTGCAATTTTCAGCATTCAGAACTTGCATTTATTTTGTTAGATTTACACCTATGTATTTACTTTTTGTATTATCATTTAAAAACATTTCTTATTATTGCCTATCACTAGTTTACAGAAACATAATTGATTTTTGTTTTGATTTTATATCTTGTGATATTGATAGTACACATCTTTGACTCCTCTTGTCAGATTTATCTCTTAATATAGTATTACTTTATTACATTTTAATTTTAATTGTTTGTTAATAACATATAGAAATAAAATATGGGTTTTGTATATTAATCCTATGTCTTGCATGCTTTCTAATCTTACTTATCAGAAATAGGAGAGTATCTGTAGATTTCTCTGGATTTTCTACTTAAATGAGTAGGTATGCAAATAAAAGCAGTGTTAGTTCTTCCTCTCCAATTTGATTTTTTCTTTTTTGTTATTGAGTGAGCTAGAATATCTAGTACAATGTTGAGTAGAAGTGATGAGAGCAGATATCCTTGTCTTTTTTCTGATGTTAGCAGGAAAACATTCAGTCTTTCATCAATAAGTTTTATGTTGGATATGGGTTTTGTGTAGATATTATTTATTAGGTTGAGGAAGGTTTTTTTTTTTTCTCCTATTCATAGTTTGTTAAAAGCTTAATCATGAATGGATGCTGAATTTTGTCGGATGCTTTTTCTGAATCAGTTGATACAATTATGTGTTTTTAATGTGAATTTTAAGTGATTATCAAATATTGAGCCGGTATTTGATTCCTACAGTAAAGTAAGGATGTTGTTATGTTGTATTTTTCTTTTTGTAGGGTTTTCGGTTTGTTTATTTTCTTAGTTCTGAACACGAAGGATATTATTCTGAAGTTTACTCTCTTTTTGTACAGTCTTTGATTTTGATAGTGCTGGCTTTGGAAAATGAGTTAATAATTATTCTTTCCTCTTTTGTAGAAGATACTGTTGAGAATTAAGGCCACTTTTTCTTAAATATTTTATAGTGAATCTATCTGGGGCTGAAGATTTCAGGGGGAGGAGGTGAATTTATGTATGAATTCAGCTGCCTTAATGTTTATAGGAAATTCAGGTTATCTGTTCATTTGGATAATTTTGGTAATTAGTTGTTTTCAATGGTATCTAAAGTGAAAATTCAGCTGTATATTCCTTTAGATTTACACCTATGTATTTACTTTTTGTATTACATTTAAAAACATTTCTTATTATTGCCTATCACTAGTTTACAGAAACATAATTGATTTTTGTTTTGATTTTATATCTTGTGATATTGATAGTACACATCTTTGACTCCTCTTGTCAGATTTATCTCTTAATATAGTATTACTTTATTACATTTTAATTTTAATTGTTTGTTAATAACATATAGAAATAAAATATGGGTTTTGTATATTAATCCTATGTCTTGCATGCTTTCTAATCTTACTTATCAGAAATAGGAGAGTATCTGTAGATTTCTCTGGATTTTCTACTTAAATGAGTAGGTATGCAAATAAAAGCAGTGTTAGTTCTTCCTCTCCAATTTGATTTTTTCTTTTTTGTTATTGAGTGAGCTAGAATATCTAGTACAATGTTGAGTAGAAGTGATGAGAGCAGATATCCTTGTCTTTTTTCTGATGTTAGCAGGAAAACATTCAGTCTTTCATCAATAAGTTTTATGTTGGATATGGGTTTTGTGTAGATATTATTTATTAGGTTGAGGAAGGTTTTTTTTTTTTCTCCTATTCATAGTTTGTTAAAAGCTTAATCATGAATGGATGCTGAATTTTGTCGGATGCTTTTTCTGAATCAGTTGATACAATTATGTGTTTTTAATGTGAATTTTAAGTGATTATCAAATATTGAGCCGGTATTTGATTCCTACAGTAAAGTAAGGATGTTGTTATGTTGTATTTTTCTTTTTGTAGGGTTTTCGGTTTGTTTATTTTCTTAGTTCTGAACACGAAGGATATTATTCTGAAGTTTACTCTCTTTTTGTACAGTCTTTGATTTTGATAGTGCTGGCTTTGGAAAATGAGTTAATAATTATTCTTTCCTCTTTTGTAGAAGATACTGTTGAGAATTAAGGCCACTTTTTCTTAAATATTTTATAGTGAATCTATCTGGGGCTGAAGATTTCAGGGGGAGGAGGTGAATTTATGTATGAATTCAGCTGCCTTAATGTTTATAGGAAATTCAGGTTATCTGTTCATTTGGATAATTTTGGTAATTAGTTGTTTTCAATGAAGTATCTAAAGTGTTGAAAATAAGTGTATAGCATGTTCTGTATATTCCTTTAGTATCTTTTTAATGTGTGTTGGGTCTGTAGTGGTATCCCTTTTCAATCCTGATAATGGCACTTTGTATTTCTTCTCTCTCTCTCTTTCTTTTAGTTTTGCTAATGGTTTATTGATTTTATTGATCTTTTGAAAGAACCCGCTTTTGGTTTCAATTATTTTTATTATTAGCCGTTCCAAAGTCACTGATTTCTGGTCTTACTTTGTTACTTCCTTCTTGCTTGCTTTGACTTTGTTTTCCTTTTTCTTATAAAATATTTTTATGGGAAAAACAAAAGTTATTTATTGAAAATCTTTATTTTCTCTCATCTAGGCTTTTATTGGTATGAATTTACCCTTAGTTACTGCATTAGCCACCTCCCATGGCTTTTATGTAATATTTTTAATTCAACTCAAATTGCTTTCTAATTTCCTTTGGAATTTCCATTGGCCTACCTAGTTTAAATAGCTAGTATAATCACAAAACGACTGAAATATTAGCATTTTGAGGAAATTTTAAAACTTCATCCTATGGGAACTATTTCTTCCTCTGGGTTAAGGGAAAGTAAATCTGCCACTAATATAGCTGTAAAGTATTTTAAATAATTCAATTTAAACATCTTATTCTACTCTGTTGACATTTCTTCACCTTGGGCTTATTTAATATGAATAAAAGAAAATGATTAGCCACAAGAAACTATTGTAAAAGAGTTTACCTTATGTTTCTGTGAACTGTTGTTCATGAGAACATAAAATAATTGACCAAGTATCATGGTTTTTTAATAAATCACTGAACCATCTACAGTGATTATATTACAATGTCTAAGTGAACTAAATGAGTTAAGACTACTTGTATTATTACAAGGGTGTCACTTAGGCACTGGAGAGAATCAGTTCAGTTGATCAGTCATGCTCAGACTCCCCATGGACTGCAGCGTGCCAGGCTTCCCTGTCCTTGACCATCTCCAGGAGCTTGCTCAAACTCATGTCCTTTTAATCAGTGATGCCACATGACCGTCTCATCCTCTGTCATCCCCTTCTCCACCTGCCATGAACCTTTCCCAGCATTGGGATCTTTTCCAATGAATTGGCTTTTTGCATCAGGTGGCCAAAGTATTGGAGCTTCAGCTTTAGCCCTTCCAGTGAATATTCAGGGTTAATTTCCTTCAGGACTGACTGGCTTGATCTCCTTGCAGTCTAAGGGACTGTCAAGAGTCTTCTCCAACACCACAGTTTGAAGACATCAGTTCTTTGGTGCTCAACCTTCTTTATGGTCCAATTCCCACATCCATATATTACTACTGGAAAAACCATAGTTTCGACTATAATGCACCTTTGTCAGCAAAGTCATGTTTCAGCTTTTTAGCATGCTATCTAGGTTCGTCATAGCTTTTTTTCCAAGGAGCAAACATCTTTTAATTTCATGGTTACAGTCACCGTCTGCAGTGATTTTGGAGTCCAAGAAAATAAAGTCTATCACTGTTTCCATTATTTGCCCATCTATGTGCCATGAAATGATGGGACCAGATGCCATGATCTTAATTTTTTTAATTTTGAGTTTTAGGCGAAAATGTTCAGTTTTTTACTTTCCTATTTTACCTTCATCAAGAGTCTCCTTAGTTCCTCTTCACTTTCTTCCATAAGGGCAGTGTCATATGCATGTCAGAAGTTACATATATTTCTCCCAGAAATTTTGGTTCCAGCTTGTGCTTCATCCAGACCAGCACTTGATGTGATTTACTCTGCAGATAAATTAAATAAGCAGAGTAAATTTAATATAATTTATTGGACTCTGTTATCCTCAGAGCCCTACTTATTTAAGATTGCCTAGAGAAGATACATTTACAAATAAAAATTAGCCACAAGAAACTATTGTAAAAGAGTTTACCTTATGTTTCTGTGAACTGTTGTTCATGAGAACATAAAATAATTGACCAAGTATCATGGTTTTTTAATAAATCACTGAACCATCTACAGTGATTATATTACAATGTCTAAGTGAACTAAATGAGTTAAGACTACTTGTATTATTACAAGGGTGTCACTTAGGCACTGGAGAGAATCAGTTCAGTTGATCAGTCATGCTCAGACTCCCCATGGACTGCAGCGTGCCAGGCTTCCCTGTCCTTGACCATCTCCAGGAGCTTGCTCAAACTCATGTCCTTTTAATCAGTGATGCCACATGACCGTCTCATCCTCTGTCATCCCCTTCTCCACCTGCCATGAACCTTTCCCAGCATTGGGATCTTTTCCAATGAATTGGCTTTTTGCATCAGGTGGCCAAAGTATTGGAGCTTCAGCTTTAGCCCTTCCAGTGAATATTCAGGGTTAATTTCCTTCAGGACTGACTGGCTTGATCTCCTTGCAGTCTAAGGGACTGTCAAGAGTCTTCTCAACACCACAGTTTGAAGACATCAGTTCTTTGGTGCTCAACCTTCTTTATGGTCCAATTCCCACATCCATATATTACTACTGGAAAAACCATAGTTTCGACTATAATGCACCTTTGTCAGCAAAGTCATGTTTCAGCTTTTTAGCATGCTATCTAGGTTCGTCATAGCTTTTTTTCCAAGGAGCAAACATCTTTTAATTTCATGGTTACAGTCACCGTCTGCAGTGATTTTGGAGTCCAAGAAAATAAAGTCTATCACTGTTTCCATTATTTGCCCATCTATGTGCCATGAAATGATGGGACCAGATGCCATGATCTTAATTTTTTTAATTTTGAGTTTTAGGCGAAAATGTTCAGTTTTTTACTTTCCTATTTTACCTTCATCAAGAGTCTCCTTAGTTCCTCTTCACTTTCTTCCATAAGGGCAGTGTCATATGCATGTCAGAAGTTACATATATTTCTCCCAGAAATTTTGGTTCCAGCTTGTGCTTCATCCAGACCAGCACTTGATGTGATTTACTCTGCAGATAAATTAAATAAGCAGAGTAAATTTAATATAATTTATTGGACTCTGTTATCCTCAGAGCCCTACTTATTTAAGATTGCCTAGAGAAGATACCCATTTCCCACAAAAGCATCAAGTTTAATTTTCTTGAATTTGCACTTAGTGATATTTTTTCACAGATTTTAAAGGAATCACTTAATATTTATAATTTTATTCATGTTCAAATCACATACAAATCATATTCTAACTATTTTTGGTTATCTTTTTAAAAGAAAAATTTGTGCTTCTGAATGATAATAGTAGTTCACACGTTGAACATTTATTCCCCATTTATTCTCTTTCTCAAGAAGAAAATTGATGGTTTATTGAAATAAAGAAATTCAATTGTGAAACTTCAGTAATGAAAATACTACAGTTTTAATTAGATGGCACAGATTTTACTGTAATATCCCATTACGTGTGTGTATACACACACACACACACACACACACACACATACACACACACACACACAGACAGTTCTTTATCAGTTGACCTCTTGATGGACACTTAGGCTACTTCCATATCTTGGCTCTAGTAAATATGCAGCTATGAAGATTGTGGTGCATGTATCTTTTTGAGTTAGTGTTCTTGTTTTATTCAGGTATGTATCCAGGAATGGTATTGCTGGATCATATGTAATCTTATTTTTAGTTTTTTGAGTAATCTCCATACTGTTTTATGTAGCACCTGCAGCTTACATTTTAAGCAGAGGTGCACTGAGGGCTCCCTTTAATCCTCATCCTTGCTAACATGTATAATTTATGGTCTTTTAAAAAAAAATTTTTGGCCTCTTTTATTGGTTTTTTATTTATTTATTTTCATCCATCTTTATTCTGTGGCCTGTGTGGGCCTCCCATTGCAGTGGCCTCTCTTGTTGCAGAGCACCGGCTCTGGATGCATGTGCTCCAGAGTGCTGACTTGTAATTGGGCACACCGGTTCAGCCGCTCCATGGCACGTGGAATCTTCCCGGGTCAGGGATCGAACAGGTACCCCTTGCACTGCAAGGTAGACTCTTTATCCACTGGACCACCAGGGAAACCCTACGGTATCCTTGATGATAGCCATTCTGGCAGGTGAGAGGTGGTACTTTAACATGAATTTGATTTCCATTTCTCTGATGATTAGGAACATACAGCATCTTCTCATGTATCTGTGTATCTTATTTGAAGAAACATCTATTGAGGTCTGGGACAGTTGGACCATAGAAGGCTGAGCTCTAAAGAACAGATGTTTTCAAACTATGGTGCTGGAGAAGACTCTTGAGAGTCCCTTGGACTGCAAGAAGATCAAACTAGTCATTCCTAAAGGAAATCAGTCATGAATATTCATTTGAAGGATTGATGCTGAAGCTCCAATATTTTGGCCACCTGAGGCGAAGAGCACCTCATTGGGAAAGACCCTGATGTTGGGAAAGACTGAAGGCAGAAGAAGAGGGTGGCAGAGAATGAGATGATTAGATAGCATCACTGATTAAATGAACATGAGTTTGAGCAAACTCCAGGAGTTAGTGGAGGACAGAGAATCCTGGGGTGCGGTAGGCTATGGGATCGCAAAGAGTTGGGCATGAATCAGGGACTGAACAACAATGTTGTGTAAGGAAGGGAGGAAACATTACTGTCAGTAAGCTAGCTCCAGAGTGACACAGAAAATCATAGTGTATGACAAAGGACTGAGCTTAGTCTAGCTGTGTTTATGGAGCAACTCCAGGCTCTGCCTTCAGCCCTTTTAGCCTAGCATGCACTGGGAAGACTACACATGGTTTATATTCTAAACCTTTGCATTTAAATACCATGTTATTTACTACATCAGCCAAGGTATTCACTGCCCAACCTGTTCTCCCTCGTTGCTCCATTTCTGCCCTCACACATTATGAAAATCATAGTCACTTGCCAGCAATGAATGCCTCCTTGTCCTGTTCAGACTTCTTTGTCAGATGCTGCAATGTCTTACCTACTCTTCTCACAGATGGGAAGCTCACAATATCCGGTTCCATGTGCTCAGAAATGGGGGAAGTAGCTGGACTACTCTCCCTAGCCTGGCATGACTAATTGTGATTTTTGTTACTTGGACTTTCTTTTACAAAGTAATATTTTGAAGTTAATTTTTTAATTTTAGGAGCAATGTGACAAATTTAGAGATAAGTGTAGGAAACTGAAAAGTACATTTACAAATCAATTAAGAAGTTACCTGAGAGAAGCAGCAGGGATGTGATCAGGGACTATAAGAGAACTCCAACTCTCTTAGTTATGTTTTACTTCTTAAGCTAGCTCATATTGTTGCAGGTGTCATCTTCTGTTTTATTCCATTTTGTATGTTTTCATATTTTACAATACATTGAAAAATCGATTATAAACTCTCCTCCCCTAGTAATGATATGCCCTTTTTCATCACTATTTCTGTTGCAAAATCTTAGCTTATTTACGTTTGTTCTCCTTGGAAAGCTAGAGGCTCCAACAGATAACATAGGCCAGTATTCTATCTAAGAGGTTCATTTGTTAATAATGATTTTGTAGTTTAAAACACCTCCATTAGAATAAAGTCAAATATTTTAATAATCCATGAGAAAAACTTTCCAGTAAAAAAATAATTATATGTCTGCACTAGAATATGCTATTCAGCTCTAAAATTCTATGCTTTTATGACCCTCTCTGAATATGAGTTTGTAAAAGCAGCATGGGTCATGTTTTTCAACACCAGAGGGCGCCAAATTTCCTCTTGCAGCAGTACTGTCAAAGTTATTTCTTTCCATCAGAGAATTTCATATACTGGGTAGAATATAAAATGGTACATTTTTAATTTCTTGACATATTACAAAATAATAGAATTTGTGCTTTCTGAGAAAGAGTTTGCAAATCATGGTAAGGCTTGTTGCCATCAGGTAGGAATCTGTTAAGTACTTTAACACAGCTGCTCTTCAAATGTATCTTATGTTTGTTAGAGGGAATAAAGCAGCTACTCTGGAGGTATGCTTAGGATAAATTACTTTGAAGTAGCTGTATATATTCCATCTATTCTGTCTGTGAGTTTCAGGTGACATGCATAGTTTTCTGGAAATGGGCATGAGCCCTTAAGTCAGGATAAACTTAATGGCAAGTGAGGTACTATAGAATGGAGTTGGGTACTGACAGCGGGGAGTAAAATGATGCAAGCCAGTAAGTCACAGTGAGCCAGTCCCAGCTTGGTGTTTAATAGAGTTTTGTTAACTTGCTGTGGTAAGCCATTATGCTTCCATGCCTGAATAAAAGAATGTTTGAAACAAGGCCACACAAGCCAGTGTTCCTTTGGACTAATTGTACTTTTTTGTGTGTGCAGTTTAACATATAAAAATATTTTTATAGTGTGTGTGTATGGTGAATTATTTCTAGTCGTTAAACCCATTTTTCCCCTTTTATCTCCAGTCATAACACGTGGTTATCTCTTCTGATTTTCTAATCACTAGCAAATACAAATAAGCAGCTTTTATAAAGCAGCAACATAATCTTGTAGGGAAAATACCAAGCAAGTGTTTTAAAGAAATCAAGGTGCTAGCTCCCTCTATGTATTTTATTGGAGTTTTGTAAATTACCACATAATTAGCTGCTTAATACAGAACGAATATACTTCTGGAGATCAGAAGTTTGAAATTGGTCTCACTGTGCTAAAATCAAGGTATGTCAGGGATGCATTCCATTCTGAAGGCACTAGGGGACAATACTCTTTCCCCTGTTATAGCTTCTAGAGTCTGTCTGCTTTTGTTGGCTCATGGCCATGGTTCCAATTACAAAGCCAGCAATGGCTAGTCAAGTCTTTGTTACATGCTATCCCTCTGGTTTTGATTCTTCGGTCTTCTCTCTCCCCATTTAACAACCCTTGTGTTTATGTTGGGCCCAGCCCACTTAATCCAGGATAATCTCCGTATTTTAAAGTCAGCTATTTAGCAAGCATAATTCCATCTGTAGTCTTCCCTATGCCATCTAATATAATCACAGCTTCCAGGGATTAAGATGTGGGCATTTTTGGAGGAGGAGGGATTGTTTTCTCTACCACAGATGGTTTTACTGAAATCTATGGATCAGGCCAGCCTTGAGAGAGAAGAGGTATTTATGTATAGGTCTTTAAAGCTTAGGGACAAATGAGTGTTTTCTCTAACCTTTCCTGGAATTTCGACATTAGTATTAAGTGTGTGTCCGTAGCTTTATCTTCTCCGACTCTTTGCAGCTCCACAGACTGTAGTCTGTCAGTGTCCTCTGTCCATGGAATTCTCCAGGCAAGAATACTGGAGTGAGTAGCCATTCCTTTCTCCAGGGGATCTTCCCAACCCAGGGATCAAATCCAGGTCTCCTGCAGGTGGATTCTTTATCATCTGAGCTACATTATTCACTTTCATAGTTTTTCTTGGGATTTTGAAAATGAATGTTTGTTCTAGAAGACATAACTCATTAATTATCATCATGATAATTCGACAGAAATGATTAGTGCACCAGGGTCTTCCCTAAGTACAGTAAAGGACAATTAGACCACCTAGGTGGCGCTAGTGGTAAAGAATCTGCCTGCCTAATGCAAGAGACTACACAGGTTCGATCCCTGGGTTGGGAAGATCCTCTAGAGGAGGAAAAACTAGCATTCAGGTTACGGGTCCCTGGGTAAAGAAATAATCATTTATTTTTTTTTCCACATAATTAGCTGCTTAATACAGAACGAATATACTTCTGGAGATCAGAAGTTTGAAATTGGTCTCACTGTGCTAAAATCAAGGTATGTCAGGGATGCATTCCATTCTGAAGGCACTAGGGACAATACTCTTTCCCTGTTATAGCTTCTAGAGTCTGTCTGCTTTTGTTGGCTCATGGCCATGGTTCCAATTACAAAGCCAGCAATGGCTAGTCAAGTCTTTGTTACATGCTATCCCTCTGGTTTTGATTCTTCGGTCTTCTCTCTCCCCATTTAACAACCCTTGTGTTTATGTTGGGCCCAGCCCACTTAATCCAGGATAATCTCCGTATTTTAAAGTCAGCTATTTAGCAAGCATAATTCCATCTGTAGTCTTCCCTATGCCATCTAATATAATCACAGCTTCCAGGGATTAAGATGTGGGCATTTTTGGAGGAGGAGGGATTGTTTTCTCTACCACAGATGGTTTTACTGAAATCTATGGATCAGGCCAGCCTTGAGAGAGAAGAGGTATTTATGTATAGGTCTTTAAAGCTTAGGGACAAATGAGTGTTTTCTCTAACCTTTCCTGGAATTTCGACATTAGTATTAAGTGTGTGTCCGTAGCTTTATCTTCTCCGACTCTTTGCAGCTCCACAGACTGTAGTCTGTCAGTGTCCTCTGTCCATGGAATTCTCCAGGCAAGAATACTGGAGTGAGTAGCCATTCCTTTCTCCAGGGGATCTTCCCAACCCAGGGATCAAATCCAGGTCTCCTGCAGGTGGATTCTTTATCATCTGAGCTACATTATTCACTTTCATAGTTTTTCTTGGGATTTTGAAAATGAATGTTTGTTCTAGAAGACATAACTCATTAATTATCATCATGATAATTCGACAGAAATGATTAGTGCACCAGGGTCTTCCCTAAGTACAGTAAAGGACAATTAGACCACCTAGGTGGCGCTAGTGGTAAAGAATCTGCCTGCCTATGCAAGAGCTGCAAGAGACTACACAGGTTCGATCCCTGGGTTGGGAAGATCCTCTAGAGGAGGAAATAACAACCAGCTCCAGCATTCTTAACTGGAGAATCCCATGGACAGAGGAGCCTGGTGGGCTACAGTACATGGGATGGCAAAGAGTCAAACACGACTGAGCAGAATTTGGAAAGAACTCAGTAGGGGAGCTGGGTCAGGAAAGGTAAGAGGCAGAAGGCATTATTTGAAAAGGTTTAGTGAGCCTCAGGACAGAGAAAAGAACTTGATAGCAAAGGGCTGCCTGGGTGAAAAGTATTATAGTAAAGGTAGTATTGACCCACCTTACAGTGTTGCCTGAAGCCAGGACTTGGAGTAAGGGAACATTAAACAATAAACCACATCTTCTTGGTGCATAAATAACTTTCAGGTAGCACAAGGCTATACCAAGATCTGTTAGGGTTCATTTCATTTTATAGAAATAAGTCACAGACCACAATTATATTAATGCTAAAAATGACAGCTTTCATTTAGAGTGCCTGTGTCAGTTTTTTGTGTCTGATAATGAATTATGTACCCTTAAAGACCATTTCCTAATGTTACTATTTTATTTTGGAGTTAAGTGCTATATGAAAGAAAGACACTCTTAAGTTTTTGCTCTGATGGTGTACATTAAGTGACAAATACTGAGTTTGACAAGGAAGAACAAGTTATCTTTCAGTGAACTCATTAGTTATATAAGTCCCTAATCATTATTGCTAACTATTGGACCTACACCTTTGAGTTAGACTTTAGACTAGTAATTTTTTGAAAAATAGTGTATATTGTGATATGTTAAAGAGTTTCTACCTCCTCAGAAGTAAGTTGCTAAATTCTGCTCTTCTCACAGGCTCAGGAACAAAATTTGGAAATCTTTTTTACACCTTATCATCTGAGCTACATTATTCACTTTCATAGTTTTTCTTGGGATTTTGAAAATGAATGTTTGTTCTAGAAGACATAACTCATTAATTATCATCATGATAATTCGACAGAAATGATTAGTGCACCAGGGTCTTCCCTAAGTACAGTAAAGGACAATTAGACCACCTAGGTGGCGCTAGTGGTAAAGAATCTGCCTGCCTATGCAAGAGCTGCAAGAGACTACACAGGTTCGATCCCTGGGTTGGGAAGATCCTCTAGAGGAGGAAATAACAACCAGCTCCAGCATTCTTAACTGGAGAATCCCATGGACAGAGGAGCCTGGTGGGCTACAGTACATGGGATGGCAAAGAGTCAAACACGACTGAGCAGAATTTGGAAAGAACTCAGTAGGGGAGCTGGGTCAGGAAAGGTAAGAGGCAGAAGGCATTATTTGAAAAGGTTTAGTGAGCCTCAGGACAGAGAAAAGAACTTGATAGCAAAGGGCTGCCTGGGTGAAAAGTATTATAGTAAAGGTAGTATTGACCCACCTTACAGTGTTGCCTGAAGCCAGGACTTGGAGTAAGGGAACATTAAACAATAAACCACATCTTCTTGGTGCATAAATAACTTTCAGGTAGCACAAGGCTATACCAAGATCTGTTAGGGTTCATTTCATTTTATAGAAATAAGTCACAGACCACAATTATATTAATGCTAAAAATGACAGCTTTCATTTAGAGTGCCTGTGTCAGTTTTTTGTGTCTGATAATGAATTATGTACCCTTAAAGACCATTTCCTAATGTTACTATTTTATTTTGGAGTTAAGTGCTATATGAAAGAAAGACACTCTTAAGTTTTTGCTCTGATGGTGTACATTAAGTGACAAATACTGAGTTTGACAAGGAAGAACAAGTTATCTTTCAGTGAACTCATTAGTTATATAAGTCCCTAATCATTATTGCTAACTATTGGACCTACACCTTTGAGTTAGACTTTAGACTAGTAATTTTTTGAAAAATAGTGTATATTGTGATATGTTAAAGAGTTTCTACCTCCTCAGAAGTAAGTTGCTAAATTCTGCTCTTCTCACAGGCTCAGGAACATATTTAGGGAAGAGGTGGAGATTTTAACTTCTATGGGTTGATTTTTCTCTACACCTTATTATGTAGTGGTTTTAAAATGCTCATCTGTATACCAACTGCATCAGAACCATCAAGGGAGCTCTGTACAATTCCCCTAGAGATTCTAGTGCCATGAGTCTGGGACAGACCCCAGACAGTTTTTAAAAGCTCCCTAGTTAATTGCAATATGTAGCCTGATTTGGTAACTCAGATGATTATTCTCAAGTCAACTGGAGTTAAAGTTTAGAAGGTCATTCTCTCTTTGATGTTGCTAGAGTACATCTTTCAAAATCAAAAGATCAATATTGATGAAAGAGTACTAGCAAATGGTATGTCACATTTAAAGGATTGACTTCAAAGGTAGTAATCTTTGTTTCTGTTGTTCAGTTGCTAAGTCATTTCTGACTCTTTGTGACCCCATGGATTGCAGCATAGCAGGCTTCCCTGTCCTTTGCTATCTCTCAGTGTTTGCTCAAACTCATGCCCATTGAGTCGATGATGCTACCCAATAATCCCATTCACTGTTGCCATGCCCTTCTCCTCCTACCATCAGTCTTTTCTAGCATCAAGGTCTCTCCCAGTGAGTCAGCTCTTCACATTAGGTGAATAAAGTATTGGAGCTTCAGCTTCAGCATTAGTCCTTCCAATAAATATTCAGGGTTGATTTCCTTTAGGATTGACTGGTATCATCTCCTTGCTGTTGAAGGGACTCTCAGAGTCTTCTACACCACCACAGTTTGAGAGCATCACTTCTTTAGCACAGCCTTCTTTATTGTCCATCTTTCACATCTGTAGATGACTACTGGAAAAAAAACATAGTTTTGACTATGCGAACCTTTGTCGGCAAAGTGATGTCTCTGCTTTTTAATACACTGTCTAGGTTTGTCATAGCATTTCTTCCAAGGAGTAAGTGTCTTAATTTCTTGGCTGAAGGCAACCTCTGCAGTAATTTTGACAAGGAAGAACAAGTTATCTTTCAGTGAACTCATTAGTAAAGTCTTTTTGCTAAATTTTTTGGCTTAGACTAGTAATTTTTGAAAAATAGTGTATATTGTGATATGTTAAAGAGTTTCTACCTCCTCAGAAGTAAGTTGCTAAATTCTGCTCTTCTCACAGGCTCAGGAACATATTTAGGGAAGAGGTGGAGATTTTAACTTCTATGGGTTGTTTTTTCTCTACACCTTATTATGTAGTGGTTTTAAAATGCTCATCTGTATACCAACTGCATCAGAACCATCAAGGGAGCTCTGTACAATTCCCCTAGAGATTCTAGTGCCATGAGTCTGGGACAGACCCCAGACAGTTTTTAAAAGCTCCCTAGTTAATTGCAATATGTAGCCTGATTTGGTAACTCAGATGATTATTCTCAAGTCAACTGGAGTTAAAGTTTAGAAGGTCATTCTCTCTTTGATGTTGCTAGAGTACATCTTTCAAAATCAAAAGATCAATATTGATGAAAGAGTACTAGCAAATGGTATGTCACATTTAAAGGATTGACTTCAAAGGTAGTAATCTTTGTTTCTGTTGTTCAGTTGCTAAGTCATTTCTGACTCTTTGTGACCCCATGGATTGCAGCATAGCAGGCTTCCCTGTCCTTTGCTATCTCTCAGTGTTTGCTCAAACTCATGCCCATTGAGTCGATGATGCTACCCAATAATCCCATTCACTGTTGCCATGCCCTTCTCCTCCTACCATCAGTCTTTTCTAGCATCAAGGTCTCTCCCAGTGAGTCAGCTCTTCACATTAGGTGAATAAAGTATTGGAGCTTCAGCTTCAGCATTAGTCCTTCCAATAAATATTCAGGGTTGATTTCCTTTAGGATTGACTGGTATCATCTCCTTGCTGTTGAAGGGACTCTCAGAGTCTTCTACACCACCACAGTTTGAGAGCATCACTTCTTTAGCACAGCCTTCTTTATTGTCCATCTTTCACATCTGTAGATGACTACTGGAAAAAAAACATAGTTTTGACTATGCGAACCTTTGTCGGCAAAGTGATGTCTCTGCTTTTTAATACACTGTCTAGGTTTGTCATAGCATTTCTTCCAAGGAGTAAGTGTCTTAATTTCTTGGCTGAAGGCAACCTCTGCAGTAATTTTGGAGCCCAAGAAAATAAAATCTGTCTCTATTTCCACTTTTCCCCATCAATTTGCCTTGAAATGAAAAGAACAGATGCCATGAACTTCATCTTGTGAATGTTGAATTTTAAGCCAGCTTTTTCACTCTCCTTTTTCATCTTCATCAAGAGACTCTTTAGTCCCTCTTCACTGTCTGCCATTAGGGTGGTATCATCTGCATATCTGAGGTATTGGTATTGCTCCTGGCAATCTTGATTCCAGCTTGTGATTCATCCAGCCAGGCATTTCACATGATATATGTATATAAGGTAAATAAGCAGGGTGACTGTATACAGCCTTGACGTACTCCTTTCCCAATTTAGAACCAGTTCAATTGTTCCATGTCTGGTTCTTATTGCTGCTTCTTGACCGCATACAGGTTTCTCAGGAGGCAGATAAGGTGGTCTGATATTCCTATCTCTTTAAGAATTTCCCATGATTTGTTATGATCCACAGAGTCAGAAGTTTTTGCATAGTCAATGAAGCGGTAGATGTTCTTCTAGAATTCTCTTGCTTTCTTTATGATCTGCTGGATGTTGGCAATTTGATCTCTGGCTCCTCTAACTGTTTTAAGTGCAGCTTGTAATTAAGGAAGTTGTCAGTTCATGTAATGCTGAAGCCTAGTTTAAAAGCCTTTGAGCATTACCTTGCTAGCATCTGAAATGAGCACAGTTGTAAAATACTTAGAACATTTGGGGCATTGCTTCTTTGAGAATGGAATGAAAACTGATCTTTCCAGTCACTGCTGAGTTTTCCAAATTTGCTGGCATATTGAGTGCAGCACTTTAACAACATTGTCTTTTAGGATTTGAAATGTCTCAGCTGGAATTCCATCACCCCCACTAGCTTTGTTTGTAATAGTGTAATCTTATTTTTACTTGGAGTTAAAGAATAATCATAATGATAATAATAAGCAACAGTAGAAAAAAAATAAACACTTCCATAACACTTTCGATGTGCCAGATCCTGCTTCAAGCCCTTAAGACATACTGTACTAGAGTTTTAATCATGACAACTGTACAAGGTAGTTACCTTGTTACTGTTATTTTATAAATGAATAGTACATGCCTTGTCCAAGATCACCCAGTTAGTAGCTATGGGAGCTGACATTCAAAACCTGGCCTTGAGGCTTAGAAAGCTGTGTTCCATCTACTGCATTTCATTTTTTTTTCATGATTTTGCTGTGAAAGAAAAGAAAGTGTTAGTCATTCAGTTGTGTCTGACTCTTCATGACTCTATGGAGTGCAACCCACCAGACTCCTTAGTCCATGAAATTTTCTAGACAAGAATACTAGAGTGGTTTGCCATGCCTTTCTCTAGGGTATCTTCCTGACCCAAGGATCAAACCCAGACCTCCTGTATTATAGCAGATACTTTATCGTCTGAGCCACTTGGGAAGCCATGGAACCCATTTATGTGATAGGAACACATAAGTGTACAAATTGTGTGTACAGCAAGTTGTTTAAAACCATGGAGTTCCAAGCAGACTCTGTAGGTACTGTCTAAATAATCAGTTAGGTGGACTGCTTACCTTCTCTGGGCCTTAGTTTCCTCATCCAAAATAATAGTAATAATAAATAAAGTTTAAAATACATTCCTGCAACTTCCCTGGTGGTCCAGTTGTTAAGACTCTGTGCTTCCAATGCAGGGCATGCAAGTTCAGTTCCTGAATCAGGGAACTAAGATCCTACATGCCATGTGGTGCAGCTAAAAAGAAAAAAAAGCATGTAAATAAATAAATGTTCTTTAAGATGTTGTAAGATTAAATTAGCCAAAGTTTGGAAAATATTGGATACATGAATTTTTACATAATCAGTGCACAGTAATTGGTAGATGTTGCTGTTGTTACCATTATTTTATTGTATAGTAAGTTTTGAGGCATTGAAATGGTCAAGAAGCCTAAAAAATGAAAAAAAAAAAGGCAAACATAACTGTGTAGAATATATTGGCAGGTTAGATTTTAGCAAGTACAGGGTTGTGTGGATAATTTAGCAACTGTTCTTAAGTGAGACAATAGAAGTCTGTAGTGGTATGCAGAAATTATCTTGATGGACCAATTTGAAGCTTCAGTGTTTTTTTAAAGATTCTTGTGGTCTAGATAGTCTTCCTAGATGGTATGTCATGAAGTTTAAGACCAATGATTCAAAAACCAGGTCACTGGTGGTCCATTCTAGGGATTCTGTTACAGTGGAGCACCAAAAGGCCCTAGGAGAAGTCCACAAGGTTGCACTACTCCAAGAAGATTTTAGTGACAGATGTGGTGAGAATTCACAAGGAGTGGAGGACATAACTGAGGACCGTATAGCCTTTGGGTTGTTCTTAGTGATAGTTGAATAAGTCATCTTGATCCTGGTCAGTAAGGAAGAAGAACAGTCACCAGGGCTTGACATCTTTCTTTACAAGTAGTTATTTTTTGATTGCTGCTGCAACTGAGGGAATGTGCACAGCATCATTTCTCCAGTACCTACGGAAAGATTTACTGTGCTTATCAGTTTCCTTTGGTTCCACTCATGTACTTTCCTAATTCTACTTGCACTTGTTACTCCAGGATTATTTATTACAGCAATAGGTAGTATTCCTCTTATCTGGACTTTGCAGTGGCCTCACAGCTATTTCCTTTCAGTATGCACTCAATGTCCACTATGTACTTTCCAATTCTTTCCTTTACTATATAAAGTTTAAAATACATTCCTGCAACTTCCCTGGTGGTCCAGTTGTTAAGACTCTGTGCTTCCAATGCAGGGCATGCAAGTTCAGTTCCTGAATCAGGGAACTAAGATCCTACATGCCATGTGGTGCAGCTAAAAAGAAAAAAAAGCATGTAAATAAATAAATGTTCTTTAAGATGTTGTAAGATTAAATTAGCCAAAGTTTGGAAAATATTGGATACATGAATTTTTACATAATCAGTGCACAGTAATTGGTAGATGTTGCTGTTGTTACCATTATTTTATTGTATAGTAAGTTTTGAGGCATTGAAATGGTCAAGAAGCCTAAAAAATGAAAAAAAAAAAGGCAAACATAACTGTGTAGAATATATTGGCAGGTTAGATTTTAGCAAGTACAGGGTTGTGTGGATAATTTAGCAACTGTTCTTAAGTGAGACAATAGAAGTCTGTAGTGGTATGCAGAAATTATCTTGATGGACCAATTTGAAGCTTCAGTGTTTTTTTTTTAAAGATTCTTGTGGTCTAGATAGTCTTCCTAGATGGTATGTCATGAAGTTTAAGACCAATGATTCAAAAACCAGGTCACTGGTGGTCCATTCTAGGGATTCTGTTACAGTGGAGCACCAAAAGGCCCTAGGAGAAGTCCACAAGGTTGCACTACTCCAAGAAGATTTTAGTGACAGATGTGGTGAGAATTCACAAGGAGTGGAGGACATAACTGAGGACCGTATAGCCTTTGGGTTGTTCTTAGTGATAGTTGAATAAGTCATCTTGATCCTGGTCAGTAAGGAAGAAGAACAGTCACCAGGGCTTGACATCTTTCTTTACAAGTAGTTATTTTTTGATTGCTGCTGCAACTGAGGGAATGTGCACAGCATCATTTCTCCAGTACCTACGGAAAGATTTACTGTGCTTATCAGTTTCCTTTGGTTCCACTCATGTACTTTCCTAATTCTACTTGCACTTGTTACTCCAGGATTATTTATTACAGCAATAGGTAGTATTCCTCTTATCTGGACTTTGCAGTGGCCTCACAGCTATCCTTCTTTACTTTTCAGTATGCACTTCAATGTCTACAACTTTATTTATTCCTTTAGCTATTATCTTCCCAAACCTCTTTGACTACAACTGCCTACTGAATAATTAGTAACTAGGTTGCCAATTCATGCCTTTGCTTGTATCCCAAAGTCTCTGTACCTATATACTGTATTTCAGTCAAGTTGGACTGTATTCCTGAACACTTTTCACTTCTTAGCTTTATTTTGTGATTTTATTCCTGAGCTTAGACCTTTCTCTTAAAATGATGATCATCTCCTTTGTTTGTATCAGTATTTTTCTTTTATTTTTCTTTTTTACAGAGTTTTGTTGTTTATTGCCACGCACTGATCTGAATCCGCCGTAGGTATACATATGCTCCCCCTGCAAATGATGGTCATCTCCTAAGGCACAATTAAGAGAACATCTATTTTCTTGGAGTCTTCCATACTTATTTAGGCAGAAATTATTATTCCTTTGGCATAACTTTCAAAATTTGTCTTACCTCGTCAAGTCCATTACATGTTCCTAAAAATAGGTATAAAATGGTTGAAGCAGACATCTTTGTGTCTTCCTTGGACAACATTGACATAGTAACTTTGTATATAGGCACGCAATAAATAATAAATGCATAGATTAATGTAAGAACCATTCAGTAAATTTTTGTAAAAATACAAATTATACTGAGAACTTTCCATCATTTAGAGTAATTCGATGGAGTCATCCAAAAAGTGTATACTCTGTGTTAGAGTGGCTTTTTAAAGTTTTGAGACTTACACGCTTTTTCATTTAGAAAGTGAGAAATTCACACATTTTTAAATGTATGCATGAAATTATGATATAAATTATCTTCATGGTAGATTGTTGTATAGCATAAAAGATCTTTTCTTACAGTTCAGTCCTGTATTCCAAGTTCTAAACTAAGTACATGTTACTGAATTATTATCATAGAAAACAGACTATGTTTACTATATTACACTTCTGGCTCTTTTCTTGTCTTTTAAAAATACATGAACAAGTATTTCAAGCATGTAAATATTATTTTAGGCACACTAGGGAAGAATTTACTTTGTCTTTAATTGAATATTGGATAAATATTAACTAACTATTAAGACTGCTGTATTAGTTATCTTTCACTATAATGCTGCGATAAAGCTTACTGGCTTAAAGAAAGTCTATTTTACTTGTTCACCATTTTTGGTCAGCATATTGAGTTAGGACCAGCTGCCCTTTACTCTTTGACTACAACTGCCTACTGAATAATTAGTAACTAGGTTGCCAATTCATGCCTTTGCTTGTATCCCAAAGTCTCTGTACCTATATACTGTATTTCAGTCAAGTTGGACTGTATTCCTGAACACTTTTCACTTCTTAGCTTTATTTTGTGATTTTATTCCTGAGCTTAGACCTTTCTCTTAAAATGATGATCATCTCCTTTGTTTGTATCAGTATTTTTCTTTTATTTTTCTTTTTTACAGAGTTTTGTTGTTTATTGCCACGCACTGATCTGAATCCCCGTAGGTATACATATGCTCCCCCTGCAAATGATGGTCATCTCCTAAGGCACAATTAAGAGAACATCTATTTTCTTGGAGTCTTCCATACTTATTTAGGCAGAAATTATTATTCCTTTGGCATAACTTTCAAAATTTGTCTTACCTCGTCAAGTCCATTACATGTTCCTAAAAATAGGTATAAAATGGTTGAAGCAGACATCTTTGTGTCTTCCTTGGACAACATTGACATAGTAACTTTGTATATAGGCACGCAATAAATAATAAATGCATAGATTAATGTAAGAACCATTCAGTAAATTTTTGTAAAAATACAAATTATACTGAGAACTTTCCATCATTTAGAGTAATTCGATGGAGTCATCCAAAAAGTGTATACTCTGTGTTAGAGTGGCTTTTTAAAGTTTTGAGACTTACACGCTTTTTCATTTAGAAAGTGAGAAATTCACACATTTTTAAATGTATGCATGAAATTATGATATAAATTATCTTCATGGTAGATTGTTGTATAGCATAAAAGATCTTTTCTTACAGTTCAGTCCTGTATTCCAAGTTCTAAACTAAGTACATGTTACTGAATTATTATCATAGAAAACAGACTATGTTTACTATATTACACTTCTGGCTCTTTTCTTGTCTTTTAAAAATACATGAACAAGTATTTCAAGCATGTAAATATTATTTTAGGCACACTAGGGAAGAATTTACTTTGTCTTTAATTGAATATTGGATAAATATTAACTAACTATTAAGACTGCTGTATTAGTTATCTTTCACTATAATGCTGCGATAAAGCTTACTGGCTTAAAGAAAGTCTATTTTACTTGTTCACCATTTTTTTGGTCAGCATATTGAGTTAGGACCAGCTGGTCAATTCTTCTTCTGGTTTTGCCTACACCATCTGGCACTCATTTGGGCCCAGAAGGTCCAAGATGGCCATATTCACACATCAGGAGGTTGATGCTGATCTCAGTTGGTCCTTTTTCTCTCTTATATCATTAAGGATCTTCTCATAGCACTGTTGCCTTCTAAGATAGCTAGAATGGAAGCTGAAGACTGCTTGAAGCCAAGGCTTGGAAATCACAAGACATCACTCCTACTACACACTGTTGCTCAGAGCAGATTATAAGGTTAGAGCAGATTCATGGGTATAGAAATGGATTGTTCCTTTTGATGAGAGGAACAATGAAGTCATGTCGTGGACAGGGTATAGTTACTTATTTCTGATTAATGGAAATGAGGAAATACTCAATTGCCTCTATACTACTATCAGAAAACCTCAACCTATACTCTGTAGCTCCCTCTAATTTGAGAATAGAACTTCAACAGTAAAAAGGCATGGAGTTCAAATCAAGATCAGATTTATTGAAACATAATATAAATCAACCATCATTTATCATAATGTGCATTAATAACTCTAAACAACATAACATTAACAATTCAATAATTTCAGAACTCTATTCAAAACTTTAAAGCATATGTCAGAACTCTAAAGTTATCTCAGAACTCAATCAACAATACAATGTTCTTACCCCAGAGCTGGAGGGCTTCCCAATTGTGGTTGAGTCACATGAGCAAGCTCCCTTACAATCTGTCTCCTGCCCCTTTTATAATAAAACAATCCTAAAATCAATTTCTAAAATCTCAGAATTCACTAACCCACTGAATTCGTGCCAACTGTGAATTCGCTGGGCTATGGAAGTGCTCCATCACATTACAGAAGTAACTCAATGAGCAATTGCTTTTAAAAATACATGAACAAGTATTTAAGCTTAATTTTTTCACTAGGGAAGAATTTACTTTGTCTTTAATTGAATATTGGATAAATATTAACTAACTATTAAGACTGCTGTATTAGTTATCTTTCACTATAATGCTGCGATAAAGCTTACTGGCTTAAAGAAAGTCTATTTTACTTGTTCACCATTTTTTTGGTCAGCATATTGAGTTAGGACCAGCTGGTCAATTCTTCTTCTGGTTTTGCCTACACCATCTGGCACTCATTTGGGCCCAGAAGGTCCAAGATGGCCATATTCACACATCAGGAGGTTGATGCTGATCTCAGTTGGTCCTTTTTCTCTCTTATATCATTAAGGATCTTCTCATAGCACTGTTGCCTTCTAAGATAGCTAGAATGGAAGCTGAAGACTGCTTGAAGCCAAGGCTTGGAAATCACAAGACATCACTCCTACTACACACTGTTGCTCAGAGCAGATTATAAGGTTAGAGCAGATTCATGGGTATAGAAATGGATTGTTCCTTTTGATGAGAGGAACAATGAAGTCATGTCGTGGACAGGGTATAGTTACTTATTTCTGATTAATGGAAATGAGGAAATACTCAATTGCCTCTATACTACTATCAGAAAACCTCAACCTATACTCTGTAGCTCCCTCTAATTTGAGAATAGAACTTCAACAGTAAAAAGGCATGGAGTTCAAATCAAGATCAGATTTATTGAAACATAATATAAATCAACCATCATTTATCATAATGTGCATTAATAACTCTAAACAACATAACATTAACAATTCAATAATTTCAGAACTCTATTCAAAACTTTAAAGCATATGTCAGAACTCTAAAGTTATCTCAGAACTCAATCAACAATACAATGTTCTTACCCCAGAGCTGGAGGGCTTCCCAATTGTGGTTGAGTCACATGAGCAAGCTCCCTTACAATCTGTCTCCTGCCCCTTTTATAATAAAACAATCCTAAAATCAATTTCTAAAATCTCAGAATTCACTAACCCACTGAATTCGTGCCAACTGTGAATTCGCTGGGCTATGGAAGTGCTCCATCACATTACAGAAGTAACTCAATGAGCAATTGATTTTATCTTTCCCTTAACCATTGTATTCACTCATGCAGTGTATGCATCAGAACTCAAGAAACAAAAAGCAAAAACCTCTCGATTAGTTTCTAACATTAAAGAGAGCCTAAATAATTTTTTAAAAAAAAATCAGAAGGAAACTTTCTTCCTGATCATTCGAACCAGTGATCACGGAAAAAATACCTGAACCTTGGAATTACCACATAGAGACTTTAACACATGTGCTAGACTAGGGCAGGCTACCTTACTTAAAAACTTAAACTCCTTATACCTGAATAATAATAACATATTGTTTTGGGGAATTTCCTTTCTCACTTCTTATTCTTTACCTTTTGAACCTTACAAGGTAGTTGTAACTCAGGTGGGGGTGTGTGAGTCACATATTCCTCCTCGCTAGAAGAACTTTGACTAACCCATTCATAACTTCTTTTATTTCTTTTGGATACAATGCTCTTGCCTTTCAGATTGACATATGTCCCCCCTTTAGGTATCATCATATTCACCTACTCTTCTTCTCCATCTGAACTTATCTCACTTTCCAGGGGGCGATTCATAGGTCTAAAGAACTTATCTGGGGTTCGAGGACTATCTGAATCATCTGTGTCATCATTACTCATTTCATTATATCCAGGGGCCCAATAATTTCCTAAAAATTCTCTGGTGCCAGCCCACAATAGTCACATTGAGAAGGAACATGCACAGAGACATGAGAGGACTAGTTAGGCCTATGTTTGCAGACAATATGTATATTACAAGTTTTATGAGCTTCAGAATATGATGTATAAATTGTCAGTTGGCTTTTGTTTTCTCTGAAAAAGTCCATGGAAAACTGGTTGTCTCCATAGTATTTTGTTCTGTGATGACTATGCTGCCCTTGACTTAAATAGATTTTGTTGGGGAGGTTTAAACATACCTCTGTTCCCCCTCTGACTGCAGAGAATCTTGTTCAGTTCATCTGGGGAGTGGGCCTCAGTCATTAGCATTTTTTAAAAGCTTTTTGAATTGTTCTAATAATGTGTAGGCAGGGTTTTGGACCATTGCACTGGACAGTGTTCTGCTCATCAAATATCAGAAATTACATGATTGACAGCAATTTGTTGCCTTATTGATTTTCAAATTATCTCACTTCTTTAAAGCAAAATGAAGTACTGAAAATAAGAAATAAAACATCCAGTGCAAATGATTTTTAAAGAGAACCAGAAATGAAAGACATTCAAAAATTAATATAATGAAAAAAGAATAATTACTACTGAGAGTAACAGTTGTAAGTGGCACAGTGTGCAAATTTTGCCTCTGGGCTCTTGTATACACTGTCCACTAGTAATTGATATGGGAGTTGCATTCATGCCTCTGAGAAGACACTTTAGACCAATGGTTACTGGGTGATATGCACTAAAAATCTGTAAAGGTAAATAGATTATACTGGTAGCCAAAATAAACGAGTTCAGCAATTCCTCTGAAGAGTGCAGAGTCACAGAATGTTAGACCTGAGAAGGCCCACAGAAATGATCTAGTTTACCACTGTACTTCTTTTCACCACCATTAGAAATGAGACTCCCTGCCCTAAATATTCTCCCTGCATTCTGAATGAACACTGTGAACTGTTTGAGAAAACCCATTGTTCTGCATGGCCTGTAATTGAGGGGAGACAGCATAGCACACTGGAGAGAGAACCAGAAGTTCCAACAGATTAAAATTTGAATCCTGTCTCTACTGACAGTGTAGCTGTGTAGTCTTTGCTAATTAGTTTTCCTGAGCCTTGGTTTCTTCTTTGTGTTTAGTGTCTCATCCACAAAAAGAAATATTTATATGGATAAATGCCACGGACATGTCTCTTCCTCTCCATTTGTTGATTAGTAAAGATGTTTTTTTTCTTTTAATTAAAGGTTAGTAGCATGCTCAGTGACTTTCAATAAGTTCAAAAAGGGCTTTCTTATGTGTGCTATGCTTAGTCACTCACGTCACAACGGAAATAGATTTTGTTGGGGAGGTTTAAACATACCTCTGTTCCCCCTCTGACTGCAGAGAATCTTGTTCAGTTCATCTGGGGAGTGGGCCTCAGTCATTAGCATTTTTTAAAAGCTTTTTGAATTGTTCTAATAATGTGTAGGCAGGGTTTTGGACCATTGCACTGGACAGTGTTCTGCTCATCAAATATCAGAAATTACATGATTGACAGCAATTTGTTGCCTTATTGATTTTCAAATTATCTCACTTCTTTAAAGCAAAATGAAGTACTGAAAATAAGAAATAAAACATCCAGTGCAAATGATTTTTAAAGAGAACCAGAAATGAAAGACATTCAAAAATTAATATAATGAAAAAAGAATAATTACTACTGAGAGTAACAGTTGTAAGTGGCACAGTGTGCGAAATTTTGCCTCTGGGCTCTTGTATACACTGTCCACTAGTAATTGATATGGGAGTTGCATTCATGCCTCTGAGAAGACACTTTAGACCAATGGTTACTGGGTGATATGCACTAAAAATCTGTAAAGGTAAATAGATTATACTGGTAGCCAAAATAAACGAGTTCAGCAATTCCTCTGAAGAGTGCAGAGTCACAGAATGTTAGACCTGAGAAGGCCCACAGAAATGATCTAGTTTACCACTGTACTTCTTTTTCACCACCATTAGAAATGAGACTCCCTGCCCTAAATATTCTCCCTGCATTCTGAATGAACACTGTGAACTGTTTGAGAAAACCCATTGTTCTGCATGGCCTGTAATTGAGGGGAGACAGCATAGCACACTGGAGAGAGAACCAGAAGTTCCAACAGATTAAAATTTGAATCCTGTCTCTACTGACAGTGTAGCTGTGTAGTCTTTGCTAATTAGTTTTCCTGAGCCTTGGTTTCTTCTTTGTGTTTAGTGTCTCATCCACAAAAAGAAATATTTATATGGATAAATGCCACGGACATGTCTCTTCCTCTCCATTTGTTGATTAGTAAAGATGTTTTTTTTCTTTTAATTAAAGGTTAGTAGCATGCTCAGTGACTTTCAAAGTCAAGGTCTTAACTGATTTTAAGGATGACAGTTAGCCTTTCTTATGTGTGCTATGCTTAGTCACTCAGTCGTGTCCAACTCTTTGCAACCCTGTGGACTGACCATAGGGATTCTTGAGGCATGAATACTGGAGTGGGTTGCCATACCCTCCTCCAGGGAATCTTTCCAACCCAGGGATCGAACCTAGGTCTCCTGCATTGCGACTCTGTTCTTTACTGTCTGAGCCACCAGGGAATCCCTTTCTTATTTACTTTATTTCTGAGCATATATTTAAGATATTAATTTTAAATGCTGTGTCATAACATTAAATGAAAAACAGAACAGACTACACGTATATGTTTACAGATAATCTGACCACATGAAAAGAAAGAAACATATCAAAATTTTACAAAGATTTACAAAGCTTTCTTTTTTCTTCCAAATGCCTAAAATAAATGTGAATTTCTTCTACAACAAGAAGCAAATAACACATTTTCCCCCTTAAGCTAAATGTATTCATTTGTCAAAGGTAGCCACAGTTTCACTATTTTTTAGTGACATTGAATTCACCCACAGTTCTAGAGTTTTCTAAGTCAACCAACCCTAGTGTAGAATTCTTACTCTTTTTCCTGAATTTTCTATCTAAATTTATACTGTATGTGAAAGGGATGAATAGGCAGACTTGGTAAGGAGGCCAGCAGTTTCCAAGGAAGAGGAAGGAGAACAAATATTTTTAGCCAGGGTGCCTTCACCTTAATTGCCCCACCGATGACAATAATCTATTTTGTCTAAGACTTTCTTTAAGCCCAGAGCTAATGTTTATAACAACAATGTATCTTGTTGGAGGACATGTTCCTCCTTCTTTGTATCTATGTTATCTAAAGATGTATGTTGTGGGTGTGGGTCTAGTAAGACCTTAATCACCTTAAAATATACTTTTGATCTATTGTTAATAGCCAACTAGAAAAGTAGAAAATGACTCGCTTAAACTAGCTTCTAGGAGCATTTGTCTATCTTCCTTCCAGTGTCTATGTTGGAAGATTTCTCTGTCCTTTTTTCCTTTAATAAAACTTTTACTGTACAAAGCTCTAAGTGACAAAGCCAAAGTTTTTTGATCCCAATGTGAATACTTCTCTTTTGAAGATCAAGAATCCAACACTGGAGAAAAGGGAACACTCTTGCATTGTTGCTGGGAATGTGAATTGATACGACCACTATGGAAGACAGTATGGAGATTCCTTAAACTAAAAATAGAAGCACCATATGACCCAACAATCCCACTATTAGGCTTATACTCTGATAAAATCGAACCTAGGTCTCCTGCATTGCGACTCTGTTCTTTACTGTCTGAGCCACCAGGGAATCCCTTTCTTATTTACTTTATTTCTGAGCATATATTTAAGATATTAATTTTAAATGCTGTGTCATAACATTAAATGAAAACAGAACAGACTACACGTATATGTTTACAGATAATCTGACCACATGAAAAGAAAGAAACATATCAAAATTTTACAAAGATTTACAAAGCTTTCTTTTTTCTTCCAAATGCCTAAAATAAATGTGAATTTCTTCTACAACAAGAAGCAAATAACACATTTTCCCCCTTAAGCTAAATGTATTCATTTGTCAAAGGTAGCCACAGTTTCACTATTTTTTAGTGACATTGAATTCACCCACAGTTCTAGAGTTTTCTAAGTCAACCAACCCTAGTGTAGAATTCTTACTCTTTTTCCTGAATTTTCTATCTAAATTTATACTGTATGTGAAAGGGATGAATAGGCAGACTTGGTAAGGAGGCCAGCAGTTTCCAAGGAAGAGGAAGGAGAACAAATATTTTTAGCCAGGGTGCCTTCACCTTAATTGCCCCACCGATGACAATAATCTATTTTGTCTAAGACTTTCTTTAAGCCCAGAGCTAATGTTTATAACAACAATGTATCTTGTTGGAGGACATGTTCCTCCTTCTTTGTATCTATGTTATCTAAAGATGTATGTTGTGGGTGTGGGTCTAGTAAGACCTTAATCACCTTAAAATATACTTTTGATCTATTGTTAATAGCCAACTAGAAAAGTAGAAAATGACTCGCTTAAACTAGCTTCTAGGAGCATTTGTCTATCTTCCTTCCAGTGTCTATGTTGGAAGATTTCTCTGTCCTTTTTTCCTTTAATAAAACTTTTTACTGTACAAAGCTCTGAGTGACAAAGCCAAAGTTTTTTGATCCCAATGTGAATACTTCTCTTTTGAAGATCAAGAATCCAACACTGGAGAAAAGGGAACACTCTTGCATTGTTGCTGGGAATGTGAATTGATACGACCACTATGGAAGACAGTATGGAGATTCCTTAAACTAAAAATAGAAGCACCATATGACCCAACAATCCCACTATTAGGCTTATACTCTGATAAAATCAAAATTGAAAGAGACACCAGTACCCCAATGTTCATTGCAACTCTCTATACAATAGCTAGAACATGGAAGCAAACTAGATGCCCATCAATGAATGAATGGATAAAAACCCTATGGTACATTTATACAATGGAATATGTCTCAGCTGCAAAAAGAAATGAAGAAGAATCAGTCCTAATGAGGTAGATGAATCTAGAAACTATTATACAAAGTGAAGTAAGTCAAAAAGAGAAAGACAAGTACAGTATACTGACACATGTATGTAGAATCTAGTAAGATGGTAATGCTAACACACACAGAGAAGTGATGGAAAAACAAACATAGAGGACAGACTTATGTACATTGTAGGGAGTGAACTGTGGGTGAGAGGCATGGAAACCTGTACTGTCATATGTGAAAAAGATAATTATTGTCAATGTGCTGTGAGAATAAAGTATCCTACATGGAGCTATATGATGGCCTGGGGGGACAGGGGTAAGAGGAGGGAGGGGTAGGGATATACATATGACTAATCTAGTATTATACATATCTGTAAAAAACAAAACTGTGTAAAAGCAAAAAGTAAAATTTAAAAAAAAAGAATAAAAAACAGAGTCCAACACCATTCATGGTAAGCTATCTACCGGTCATCTATTATATGCTTGCGTGCTAAATCTAACCCTATGCACTATAACCTACCGTGTTCCTCTGTCTGTGGGATTCTCCAGGGAAGAATACTGGAGTGGGTTGCCATGTTCTCCTCCAAGGGATCTTTCAGACCCAGGGATGGAACTTCCTGCATTGACAGGTTGATTCTTTACTACTGGGGCCACCTGGGAAGTCACCAGATTTATAGTATCATATAAGAAGTTGTCTAAGGTAGACACATGGGAAAATTTCATGACTGTTTCCTTCATTGCTCATGTTATCACACTCTTACTATGAATAAAACTTTTACTGTGTTGAAAAGCAAAACCCAATGTGAATACTTCTCTTTTGAAGATCAAGAATCCAACACTGGAGAAAAGGGAACACTCTTGCATTGTTGCTGGGAATGTGAATTGATACGACCACTATGGAAGACAGTATGGAGATTCCTTAAACTAAAAATAGAAGCACCATATGACCCAACAATCCCACTATTAGGCTTATACTCTGATAAAATCAAAATTGAAAGAGACACCAGTACCCCAATGTTCATTGCAACTCTCTATACAATAGCTAGAACATGGAAGCAAACTAGATGCCCATCAATGAATGAATGGATAAAAACCCTATGGTACATTTATACAATGGAATATGTCTCAGCTGCAAAAAGAAATGAAGAAGAATCAGTCCTAATGAGGTAGATGAATCTAGAAACTATTATACAAAGTGAAGTAAGTCAAAAAGAGAAAGACAAGTACAGTATACTGACACATGTATGTAGAATCTAGTAAGATGGTAATGCTAACACACACAGAGAAGTGATGGAAAAACAAACATAGAGGACAGACTTATGTACATTGTAGGGAGTGAACTGTGGGTGAGAGGCATGGAAACCTGTACTGTCATATGTGAAAAAGATAATTATTGTCAATGTGCTGTGAGAATAAAGTATCCTACATGGAGCTATATGATGGCCTGGGGGGACAGGGGTAAGAGGAGGGAGGGGTAGGGATATACATATGACTAATCTAGTATTATACATATCTGTAAAAAACAAAACTGTGTAAAAGCAAAAAGTAAAATTTAAAAAAAAAGAATAAAAAACAGAGTCCAACACCATTCATGGTAAGCTATCTACCGGTCATCTATTATATGCTTGCGTGCTAAATCTAACCCTATGCACTATAACCTACCGTGTTCCTCTGTCTGTGGGATTCTCCAGGGAAGAATACTGGAGTGGGTTGCCATGTTCTCCTCCAAGGGATCTTTCAGACCCAGGGATGGAACTTCCTGCATTGACAGGTTGATTCTTTACTACTGGGGCCACCTGGGAAGTCACCAGATTTATAGTATCATATAAGAAGTTGTCTAAGGTAGACACATGGGAAAATTTCATGACTGTTTCCTTCATTGCTCATGTTATCACACTCTTACTATGATTGGTTATTAAATTTTTATTTCTTCTACTTTTAAATTATTTTTTTTTCTTCTGCTCCCACTGTTGAAGGCTCTTGTTCAAACCCTTATTACCTTATTCTTTGTTATTGTTTAGTTGCTAAGTCATGTCTTAGTCATTTGGGACCCCATGAACTATAGCCCACCAGGCTCAAATGCCCATGGGATTTCTCAGGCAGGAATACAGGAATGTGTTGCCATTTCCTTCTCTAATCTTACTTTTAATATATATATATATGTATAATTATTTTTATTTTACTTTTACAGAGTTTTGTTTTTTACAGCTATATATAAATCCAAATCCATCATAGGTATACCCTTGACCTCTCCCACCTGAACCCCTCTCCCTCTCCCTCCCCACCCCATCCCTCCAAGTTGTTGCATAGCCCCCATGTAAGTTCCCTTCGTCTTACAGCATACTCACAATGGTTGTCTCTTTTACATATGATAGTGTAGGTTTCCATGTTACTTTTTCCATACTTCTCATCCACTCCTCCCTCCTCACAATGTCCTTAAGTCTGTTTTCTATGTCTGTTTCTCCATTGCTGCTCTGCATATATGCATCTATCAGTACCATCTTCCTAGATTCCATATGTATGTGTTCGTATACTGTATTTGTTCTTCTCTTTTTTGACTTACTTCACTTTGTATAATAGGTTCTAAATTCATCTATCTCATTAGGACTGATTCAAATGCATTTCTTTTTATGGCTGAGAAATATTCCAATATGGTGTATATGTACCATAGCTTCTTTATTCATTCATTTGTTGATGGACATCTAGCTTGTTTCCATGTTCTAACTATTGTTAAAAGTGCTGTTATGAGATACGTGTGTCTCTTTCAATTTTGACTTCTCCAGGGTATATGCCTAGTAGTGGGATTGCTGGGTCATATGGTGGTTCTATTCCTAGTTTTTTTTTTTAGGAGTCTCCATACTGTCTTCCATAGTGGCTGTATCAATTTCCATTCCCAGCAACAATGTGAGAGTGCTCCTTTTTCTCCACACGCTCTCCAGCATTTATTGTCCGTAGATTTTTTTTGATTATAGCTATTCTGACTGGTGTGAGGTGATATCTCATTGCAGTTTTGATTTGCATTTCTCTAATGATGAGCAACATTGAGCATCTTTTCCTGTGTTTTGGCCATGTGTATATCTTCTTTGGAGAGATGTCTGTTTAGGTCTTTTTCCCATTTTTAGATTGGGTTGTTTGTTTTTTCAGTGTTGACTTGTATGAGCTGCTTGTAGATTTTGGAAATTAATTCCTTGTCAGTTGTTTCATTTGCTATAATTTTCTCCTATTCTGAGAACTGTCTTTTCACCTTGTTTATAGTTTCTTTTGCTGTGCAAAAGCTTCTAAGTTTAATTGGGTCCTATTTGTTTATTTTTATTTTTATTTCCACTGCTCTAGAGGGCGGGTCATATAAGATCTTGCTTTGATTTATGTCATCAAGTATTCTGCCTATGTTTTCCTCCAAGAGTTTAATGGTTTCTGGTCTTACAGTTAGGTCTTTAATCCATCTTGAATTTACCTTTGTGTATGGTGTTAGGTAGTGTTCCAGCTGCATTTTTTTGCATGTAGCTGTCCATTGTGTATTTTTGCCTCCTTTGTCAAAAATAAGGTACTCATAGGTTTGTAGGTTTATCTCTGGGCTCTCGATCTTGTTCCATTGGTCTATATTTCTTTTTCTGTGCCAATGCCACACTGTCTTGATGACTGTTGCTTTGTAGTATAGTCTGAGTTTAGGAAGATTGACCCTCCGGCTCTATTCTCCTTTCTTAAAACTGTTTTGGGGCTATCTGGATCTTTTGTGTTTCCATATGAATTGTGCTATTTTTTGGTCTAGTTCTGTGAAAAATGCCATTGGTAACCTGATAGGAATCACGTTGAATCTGTAGAAGATAATTTCATATCATGATCATTTTCACAATATTGACTGATTCAACCCAGGAATATGGATTATCTCTCTGCCTGTTTATGTCATCTTTGATTTCTTTCATTAGTGTTTCATGATTTTCTGTATACAGGTCTTTTGTCTCTTCAAGTAGGTTTATGGTCTCTTCAAGTAGGTGAATGGTATTGCTTCCTTGCTTTCTCTTTCTGATTTTTCATTGTTTGTAAGAAAGAGAGTGATGCCTGTGTATTGATTTTGAATCTTGTGACTGCTAAATTTGCTGATTAGCTCTAGTAATTTTCTAATAGTAGCTTTAGGGTTTTCTATGTATAATATCATGTCGTCTGCAAACAGTTTGAGTTTTACTTCGTCTTTTCCAGTCTGCATTCCTTTTATTTCTTTTTCTTCTCTTATTGCTGTTGCTAAAACTTCTAGGACTGTGCTGAATAATAGTGGTAAGAGTGGACACCCCTGTCTTGTTCCTGATCTTAGGGGGAATGCTTTCAGTTTTTCACCATTTAGAATAATGTTCGCTGTGGGCTTCTCAGTATATGGCTTTCACTTTGTTGAGGTAGGTTCCTTCTATGCCCATTTTTTGAAGAGTTTTTTATCATAAATGGGTGTTGAATTTTGTCAGAGGCTTTTTCTCCATCTATTGAGATTATATTATTATTTTGTTTTTTTTTAAATTTTTATTTTATTTTTTACTTTTACAGACTTTTGTTGTTTACAGATATGTATGATCTCAGATTAGTCATATGTATATCCCCCTCATCCCACCCCTCCAGTCTGTTGCACAGCACCCCAGATTATATTATTTTTGTCTTTCAATTTGTTGATATGGTGTATCACATTGATTGATTTGTGGATATTGAAGAATCCTTCCATGCCTGGATAAACCCAACTCGATCATGGTGTATGAGCTTTGTGATGTGTTGCTGAATTCTGTTTGTTAGGATTTTTTTGAGGATTTTTTAGTCTAAATACATTAGTGATATTGGCCTGTAATTTTCTGTTTTGTATTGACTTTGCCTGGATTTAGTATCAGAGTGATGGTGGCCTCCTAGAATGTGTTTGGAAGCTTTCTTTCCTGTGAAATTTTTTGAAAGAGTTTTAGAAGGATAGGCATTAGCTCTTCATTAAATGTTTGGTAGAATTCACCTGTGAAGCCATCTGGCCCTGGGATTTTTATTTTGGGGTATATTTTTTTTTGGCTTCTTTTATTGGGCCATCATTTATTTATTTTCATCCCTCTTAATTCTTTGGTATGTATGGGCCTCGCATCGCAGTGGCCTCTCTTGTCGCTGAGCACTAGCTCCGGGCGCATGCACTCCAGAGTGCTGGCTCGCAATTGGACAAATTGGTCCAGCTGCTCCATGGCACGTGGGATCTTCCCCTGCCAGGGACCAAGTCGGTGCCCCCTGCACTGCAAGATGGACTCTTTACCCGCTGGACCACCAGGAAAGCCCTAAGGTAAATTTTTGATCTAGTATTCTAATTCTGAGCTTATGATTGGGTTGTTCCTAATTTCTATTTCTTCCTTGGTTAAGTCTTAAAAGATTGAACTTCTCAAAGAATCTGTCCATTTCTTTCAGGTTGTCCAGTTTGTTGCCATGTAGTTGTTCATAATAGTCTATTTTGACAGATTTATGATATGTTTTTTGGCTTTCACTTTGTTGAGGTAGGTTCCTTCTATGCCCATTTTTTGAAGAGTTTTTTATCATAAATGGGTGTTGAATTTTGTCAGAGGCTTTTTCTCCATCTATTGAGATTATATTATTATTTTGTTTTTTTTTAAATTTTTATTTTATTTTTTACTTTTACAGACTTTTGTTGTTTACAGATATGTATGATCTCAGATTAGTCATATGTATATCCCCCTCATCCCACCCCTCCAGTCTGTTGCACAGCACCCCAGATTATATTATTTTTGTCTTTCAATTTGTTGATATGGTGTATCACATTGATTGATTTGTGGATATTGAAGAATCCTTCCATGCCTGGATAAACCCAACTCGATCATGGTGTATGAGCTTTGTGATGTGTTGCTGAATTCTGTTTGTTAGGATTTTTTTGAGGATTTTTTAGTCTAAATACATTAGTGATATTGGCCTGTAATTTTCTGTTTTGTATTGACTTTGCCTGGATTTAGTATCAGAGTGATGGTGGCCTCCTAGAATGTGTTTGGAAGCTTTCTTTCCTGTGAAATTTTTTGAAAGAGTTTTAGAAGGATAGGCATTAGCTCTTCATTAAATGTTTGGTAGAATTCACCTGTGAAGCCATCTGGCCCTGGGATTTTTATTTTGGGGTATATTTTTTTTTGGCTTCTTTTATTGGGCCATCATTTATTTATTTTCATCCCTCTTAATTCTTTGGTATGTATGGGCCTCGCATCGCAGTGGCCTCTCTTGTCGCTGAGCACTAGCTCCGGGCGCATGCACTCCAGAGTGCTGGCTCGCAATTGGACAAATTGGTCCAGCTGCTCCATGGCACGTGGGATCTTCCCCTGCCAGGGACCAAGTCGGTGCCCCCTGCACTGCAAGATGGACTCTTTACCCGCTGGACCACCAGGAAAGCCCTAAGGTAAATTTTTGATCTAGTATTCTAATTCTGAGCTTATGATTGGGTTGTTCCTAATTTCTATTTCTTCCTTGGTTAAGTCTTAAAAGATTGAACTTCTCAAAGAATCTGTCCATTTCTTTCAGGTTGTCCAGTTTGTTGCCATGTAGTTGTTCATAATAGTCTCTTATCATCCTTTATATTTCTGTATTGTATGTTGTAACCTCTCCTTTTTCATTTCTGATTTTGTTAATTTGATTCTTGTCTTTTTTTTTCTTGATAAGTCTGGCTAGAGGTTTGTCAATTTTGTTTATCTTTTCGAAGAAACAGCTCTTTGTTTTATTAATCTTTACTGTGGTTTCTTTCATTTCTTTTTCATTTATTTCTTCTCTGATCTTTATGATTTCTTTTCTTCTGCTAACTTTAGCGTTTCTTTGTTCTTCTTTTTCCAGTTGTTTCGATAGTTGATAGATGATGGTCATGAACCGCATTGACTTCTTGATCTCCAATGGAGAAGAATTCACATTGGGATCAAAAAGACTCAGCAATGGTCACTCAGAGCTTTGTGCAGTGAAAAGTTTATTAAAGTAAGAAAGGTTAGGGAGAAGCTTCTAGGATAGGCACTGGAAGGGAGATAGAAGAGTATCCTCCTTGCCAGTCTAAGCGTGACAATTTGTATTTTCCAGTTGGTTGTTAAAACAATAGCTTAAGGTTGTAAAGGCATTCCAGTCCCACACCCACCACATGAGATTGGCCAGGGGATAATCTCTGGGCTAGGTGAGACATTCTCATGTAAAGGTCTTTCTAGGCCCACAGCATCAGCATAAAAGAATAAACTTAGTTTGGGGTCGATCTTATCATAACAAACATTTCAGGTTAGAAAATACTTGTCCTCCTTCTTTTGACCCCATCCATCAACTATTTATTTTTCATCCTTTTTTTCTTTAATTCTTTGGTATTCCCGCAAGTGGCCTCTCTTGTCGCTGAGCACTAGCTCCGGGCGCATGCACTCCAGAGTGCTGGCTCGCAATTGGACAAATTGGTCCAGCTGCTCCATGGCACGTGGGATCTTCCCCTGCCAGGGACCAAGTCGGTGCCCCCTGCACTGCAAGATGGACTCTTTACCCGCTGGACCACCAGGAAAGCCCTAAGGTAAATTTTTGATCTAGTATTCTAATTCTGAGCTTATGATTGGGTTGTTCCTAATTTCTATTTCTTCCTTGGTTAAGTCTTAAAAGATTGAACTTCTCAAAGAATCTGTCCATTTCTTTCAGGTTGTCCAGTTTGTTGCCATGTAGTTGTTCATAATAGTCTCTTATCATCCTTTATATTTCTGTATTGTATGTTGTAACCTCTCCTTTTTCATTTCTGATTTTGTTAATTTGATTCTTGTCTTTTTTTTTCTTGATAAGTCTGGCTAGAGGTTTGTCAATTTTGTTTATCTTTTCGAAGAAACAGCTCTTTGTTTTATTAATCTTTACTGTGGTTTCTTTCATTTCTTTTTCATTTATTTCTTCTCTGATCTTTATGATTTCTTTTCTTCTGCTAACTTTAGCGTTTCTTTGTTCTTCTTTTTCCAGTTGTTTCGATAGTTGATAGATGATGGTCATGAACCGCATTGACTTCTTGATCTCCAATGGAGAAGAATTCACATTGGGATCAAAAAGACTCAGCAATGGTCACTCAGAGCTTTGTGCAGTGAAAAGTTTATTAAAGTAAGAAAGGTTAGGGAGAAGCTTCTAGGATAGGCACTGGAAGGGAGATAGAAGAGTATCCTCCTTGCCAGTCTAAGCGTGACAATTTGTATTTTCCAGTTGGTTGTTAAAACAATAGCTTAAGGTTGTAAAGGCATTCCAGTCCCACACCCACCACATGAGATTGGCCAGGGGATAATCTCTGGGCTAGGTGAGACATTCTCATGTAAAGGTCTTTCTAGGCCCACAGCATCAGCATAAAAGAATAAACTTAGTTTGGGGTCGATCTTATCATAACAAACATTTCAGGTTAGAAAAATACTTGTCCTCCTTCTTTTGTCCCTCACCTTCTCCTCCTTGGGACCCGCTGGCCTCCTTATCAAATCCACCTATTAATCAAGCTATTAAACCCTTTCAGTTTTAAGTGTAAAGTTAGATTGTCTTTTTAATGTTTTTCTTATTTCTTGAGGAAGGATTGTATTGCTGTAAACTTCCTTCTTAGAACTGCTTTTGCTGCATCCCATAAGTTTTGAGTTGTCTTGCTTTCATTGTCATTTTCTTCTAGGAATTTTTTTATTTCCCTTTTGATATCTTTGGTAATCTGTTCATTGCTTAGAAATGTGTTGTTTAATATCCATGTGTCTGTGTTTTTAGTGATTTTTCTGTGCTTGATATCTAATCTCATAACATTGTGGTCAGAAAATATGGTTGATATAGTTTCAATTTTCTTAATTTACTGAGGTTTGACTTGTGACCTAGGATGTAATCTATCCTGGAAAATGTTCCATGTGTAGTTGAGAAAGAAGTATATTCTTCTGCCTTTGGGTGGAAGGTCCGAAAGATATCAGTGAGATCCATTCCATCTAATGTATCATTTAAGGTTTGTGTTTCCTTATTATTTTTCTGTTTTAATGATCTGTCCATTAGTGTGAGTAGGGTGTTAAAGTCTCCTACTATTACTGTGTTACTGTCACTTTCTTCTTTTATGTCTGACAGTGTTTGCCTTATGTATTATGTTGGGTGTACAGATATTTACGATTGTTGCATCTTCCTCTTGGATTGTTCCCTTGATCATTATGTAGCGTCCTGTCTTGTCTTTTATAGTCGTCTTTATTTCAAGGTCTATTTTGTCTGATATGAGAATTGCTACTCCAACTTTCTTTTGGTTTCCATTTGCATAGAATATATTTTTCCATCCTCTCACTTTCAGTCTATATGTGTCTTTATGTCTGAAGTGTGTTTCTCGTAAACAGCCCATATATATAAAACATATATAGGTCTTGTTTTTGTATCCAGTTAGGCAGTCTGTGTCTTTTGGAGCATTTAGTCCATTTACATTTAAAGTAATTATTGTCTTAGGTCAGCTAAAAGAATAAACTTAGTTTGGGGTCGATCTTATCATAACAAACATTTCAGTAACTTCTCCTTCTTTTGTCCCTCACCTTCTCCTCCTTGGGACCCGCTGGCCTCCTTATCAAATCCACCTATTAATCAAGCTATTAAACCCTTTCAGTTTTAAGTGTAAAGTTAGATTGTCTTTTTAATGTTTTTCTTATTTCTTGAGGAAGGATTGTATTGCTGTAAACTTCCTTCTTAGAACTGCTTTTGCTGCATCCCATAAGTTTTGAGTTGTCTTGCTTTCATTGTCATTTTCTTCTAGGAATTTTTTTATTTCCCTTTTGATATCTTTGGTAATCTGTTCATTGCTTAGAAATGTGTTGTTTAATATCCATGTGTCTGTGTTTTTAGTGATTTTTCTGTGCTTGATATCTAATCTCATAACATTGTGGTCAGAAAATATGGTTGATATAGTTTCAATTTTCTTAATTTACTGAGGTTTGACTTGTGACCTAGGATGTAATCTATCCTGGAAAATGTTCCATGTGTAGTTGAGAAAGAAGTATATTCTTCTGCCTTTGGGTGGAAGGTCCGAAAGATATCAGTGAGATCCATTCCATCTAATGTATCATTTAAGGTTTGTGTTTCCTTATTATTTTTCTGTTTTAATGATCTGTCCATTAGTGTGAGTAGGGTGTTAAAGTCTCCTACTATTACTGTGTTACTGTCACTTTCTTCTTTTATGTCTGACAGTGTTTGCCTTATGTATTATGTTGGGTGTACAGATATTTACGATTGTTGCATCTTCCTCTTGGATTGTTCCCTTGATCATTATGTAGCGTCCTGTCTTGTCTTTTATAGTCGTCTTTATTTCAAGGTCTATTTTGTCTGATATGAGAATTGCTACTCCAACTTTCTTTTGGTTTCCGTTTGCATAGAATATATTTTTCCATCCTCTCACTTTCAGTCTATATGTGTCTTTATGTCTGAAGTGTGTTTCTCGTAAACAGCCCATATATATAAAACATATATAGGTCTTGTTTTTGTATCCAGTTAGGCAGTCTGTGTCTTTTGGAGCATTTAGTCCATTTACATTTAAAGTAATTATTGATACAAATGTTCCTATTGTCATCTTCTTAAATGTCTGAGGTTTGTTTTGTAAATCTCTCTCTTCTCTTGTAGTTGTTGACTATATAAGTCCCTTTAACATTTGTTGTTAGGCTGGTTTGATGGTACTAAATTCTTTTAATTTTTGCTTGTCTGTAAAGCTTTTGATTTCTCCATCAATCTTGAATGAAATCCTTGCCAGGTATAGTATTTTTGGTTGTATATTTTTCTCTTTCAGGACTTTAAATGTGTCTTGCCATTCCCTTCTGGCCTGCAGGGTTTCTGCTGAAAGATCAACAGTTAAATGTATAGGGTTTCCCTTATATGTTACTTGTTGCTTTTCCCATTCTGCTTTTAATAATTCTTCTTTGTGTTTAGTCTGTGTTGGCTTGATTAGTATATGTCTTAGCATGTTTCTCTGTGATTTATCCTATATGGCAGTCTTTCTGCTTCTTGGACTTGATTGACTATTTCCTTTCCCATACTGGGGAAGTTTTCAATTATAATGTCTTCAAAATTTTTTCAAACCCTTTATTTTTCTCTTATTCTTCTGGTACCCCTATAATTCAAATGTTGATGCTTTCAATATTATCCCAGAGGTCTCTGATACTATCTGCATTTCTTTTCATTCTTTGTACTTTATTCTGTTCTTCAGCATTTGTTTCCACCATTCTGTCTTACAGCTTGCTTATCCATTCCTCTGACTGAGATACTCTACTATTGATTCCTTCTGTAGTATTTTTAAGTTCAACAATTGAGTTGTTTGTCTCTATTTAAGCATATTTTTGATTTCTTGTATATCTTTGCTCACTGCGCTAATTTTCTCTTACACTATTTTTGACATTTTGGATCATTGTTAGAACCTGAGTGAGTGCCTGCTTATAACTGCTTTGTCTGTTAAGACTTCAGTAAATCTCCAAGTTGAAGGATGATAGTCTACCACCAGCTTGTAAAAGTTGCTTTGGTAGTCTTTCACTGCATTGCTCATCCTGTGATTGTTGTTTAATACGAATGTATAAACATTCCAAGTTTCTTGTGGAAGTTTTGGAGCTTCTGGTTTCCTTTGCCTCTTTTAAACCTTCCTTGGGCATATACTTTCTCAACACAATCCATTAAATCATCTACATTTTATTCTGTCTTCTCCATAATATACTCACTCCGGTGGACAGAAGAGAATTCCATGGACAGAGGAGCTTGGCAGGCTACAGTCCGTAGGGTTGCAAGTAGTCAGACACAAGTGAGCAACTAATGCTTGGGAAGAAGGACAAGCAGCATCTAATATGCCAGAGAACTTGGCCAGATAGTAGTGTGAAGGAAATAGATCATGGCACCAGTTACAATTTGACTACATATAAGAACGCAGCCTGTTGATTTAACTGACTGTTTTTTTCTTTAACTACAGTCATGAATCACTATTTCTCTGACTTGGGGTATGAAGGTACTCTCACATTCTACATGTATGAGAATGGCAAATAAAAAAGAATAATTCATTTATGCCTTGAAGATACATGGTTAAGTCAGATTTTTTTTTTAGAGCATTCTGAACTCTTTGACCTCAAAGATGGATTTCCTGACTAAACTGATAAAAAACTGATCTTTGGACTCACTAATGGATTGAAATTTGCAGTTTGAAAAACACTGCTTTGAGAGACTTTGATAAATTTTAACTGTGCCTCCTCCCTTTGAATGCTACATCTCATGCTTCTTTTCAAAGTGAGCCAGTCAATTTGTGAGTATTCAAAGCCATTTGATTTGCCTGCTGCCATAGCTGCTCCAAATTGTACAGAAGTACTTCTCAGTAAACTCATCACAAAGGAAAAATAAGTTCAAGCAAAGAATTTGGTTCAACTGAGTAGGTTTGTTGAGTAAGATCTTGCCATGTGCCAGACCCAATACAAGGTGATGAGGATGTAGGCATGGATTAAGCATGACACATTTCTCCAGGGGAACCTAGGGTACTGAAGCGGGAAAGATGGAAATAAAGTATTTTAAGACATTTTGGATCATTGTTAGTTTTGGGCCTGCTTATAACTGCTTTGTCTGTTAAGACTTCAGTAAATCTCCAAGTTGAAGGATGATAGTCTACCACCAGCTTGTAAAAGTTGCTTTGGTAGTCTTTCACTGCATTGCTCATCCTGTGATTGTTGTTTAATACGAATGTATAAACATTCCAAGTTTCTTGTGGAAGTTTTGGAGCTTCTGGTTTCCTTTGCCTCTTTTAAACCTTCCTTGGGCATATACTTTCTCAACACAATCCATTAAATCATCTACATTTTATTCTGTCTTCTCCATAATATACTCACTCCGGTGGACAGAAGAGAATTCCATGGACAGAGGAGCTTGGCAGGCTACAGTCCGTAGGGTTGCAAGTAGTCAGACACAAGTGAGCAACTAATGCTTGGGAAGAAGGACAAGCAGCATCTAATATGCCAGAGAACTTGGCCAGATAGTAGTGTGAAGGAAATAGATCATGGCACCAGTTACAATTTGACTACATATAAGAACGCAGCCTGTTGATTTAACTGACTGTTTTTTTCTTTAACTACAGTCATGAATCACTATTTCTCTGACTTGGGGTATGAAGGTACTCTCACATTCTACATGTATGAGAATGGCAAATAAAAAAGAATAATTCATTTATGCCTTGAAGATACATGGTTAAGTCAGATTTTTTTTTTTTAGAGCATTCTGAACTCTTTGACCTCAAAGATGGATTTCCTGACTAAACTGATAAAAAACTGATCTTTGGACTCACTAATGGATTGAAATTTGCAGTTTGAAAAACACTGCTTTGAGAGACTTTGATAAATTTTAACTGTGCCTCCTCCCTTTGAATGCTACATCTCATGCTTCTTTTCAAAGTGAGCCAGTCAATTTGTGAGTATTCAAAGCCATTTGATTTGCCTGCTGCCATAGCTGCTCCAAATTGTACAGAAGTACTTCTCAGTAAACTCATCACAAAGGAAAAATAAGTTCAAGCAAAGAATTTGGTTCAACTGAGTAGGTTTGTTGAGTAAGATCTTGCCATGTGCCAGACCCAATACAAGGTGATGAGGATGTAGGCATGGATTAAGCATGACATTTTTCTTCTGGGGAACCTAGGTTACTGAAGAGGAAAAGATGGAAATAAAGTATTTGTCAATGGACATCTTATGAAATGTATAAGGAGTACAAAGGAGGAAGTAGTCAGTTTTCCCTGAGAAAAACTGAAAATGTTTCACAGCATACATGATGCTTGCGCTGAGCCTTGTAAGATAATTCAGTGTCAAGTTATCTTAGAAGATGCAAGGTGTTCTCTGTCTAGATGGCAGTAAAGAGCGGTCCAGGCAGTGAGAGTAATGTGAAGATAAATGAAGAGGCATGAATTAGCCTGTTTTTTCTCTGGATCTCATTTTGTTCACTGTGAGAAGACAAGAGTGATAGCTGGTAGGGAAGAACTCAATGACAGATTTAAAGGCTTTTGCTGAGGACACCGTTCAGCAACAGAGAGATACTGACAACAGGTTTCAATTTTTTAGGAAGAGTTTTCTTTTGGGTACATTGTGAAGACTGAGACATGTTGTTTGGAAATCAGAATATCAGAAAGTAGACTGTCAAATAATCTGGTGAGGGTTTTAAATAGGCCGATGTTTGAAGGAATGGAGAGGAACACAGTGGTAGAGGAACGAAACCAAAGTAAATCTGAGAAATGAAGAAGTTTGTTATATTTCAAACTTGAGTTATCCGAAAGTATATTAATTGAATATGCCTGGAACTTAAAGTTGGTCATTCTTACCAGTCTATATAGCTCTCACCCATTCACCCAGGAGTGTTTGAGTAACTATGTCAGGTTATGTACTAAATGCTGAGAATACAATAGAGAGTAAAACAGGCATGTACCCTGCCCTCAGTGGAACATGGGCTCTATTAGCATAAATATTAAACAGATAAATATTGTATTTGTAGAGAATATTAACTTTGTGTTGCATAGTGTAGAGAATAGTATTATAAGGGCCTTGTGGGGTTCCTGAGTGCTTACAGCCATGGAGTTTAGGGGTCTCAGACGTAGTCCCTGAAGAAGTGTCACTGGCGTAAAGATGCTTTTTTATTTTTTCACCCGTGCAGAAACAGTGTTACAAGTAGAGAGTGCAATTGTTGCAGAAATCAGAGAAACCAAGTACCACACTCAGAGGGTTGGCGAACTCAGGTTTATTATGCCGATGGTCCCAGACAAGCTAATGCTCAAAAATTCTGGGCCCTGGGCTCAAGGTGAGTTCTTTTTATATAGGATTAATATATGCAGGTACAGTTGGTGCTCTCTGATTGGGTGCATTAATATCAGCAAGGAAGCAGGAAATAAAGTATTTGTCAATGGACATCTTATGAAATGTATAAGGAGTACAAAGGAGGAAGTAGTCAGTTTTCCCTGAGAAAAACTGAAAATGTTTCACAGCATACATGATGCTTGCGCTGAGCCTTGTAAGATAATTCAGTGTCAAGTTATCTTAGAAGATGCAAGGTGTTCTCTGTCTAGATGGCAGTAAAGAGCGGTCCAGGCAGTGAGAGTAATGTGAAGATAAATGAAGAGGCATGAATTAGCCTGTTTTTTCTCTGGATCTCATTTTGTTCACTGTGAGAAGACAAGAGTGATAGCTGGTAGGGAAGAACTCAATGACAGATTTAAAGGCTTTTGCTGAGGACACCGTTCAGCAACAGAGAGATACTGACAACAGGTTTCAATTTTTTAGGAAGAGTTTTCTTTTGGGTACATTGTGAAGACTGAGACATGTTGTTTGGAAATCAGAATATCAGAAAGTAGACTGTCAAATAATCTGGTGAGGGTTTTAAATAGGCCGATGTTTGAAGGAATGGAGAGGAACACAGTGGTAGAGGAACGAAACCAAAGTAAATCTGAGAAATGAAGAAGTTTGTTATATTTCAAACTTGAGTTATCCGAAAGTATATTAATTGAATATGCCTGGAACTTAAAGTTGGTCATTCTTACCAGTCTATATAGCTCTCACCCATTCACCCAGGAGTGTTTGAGTAACTATGTCAGGTTATGTACTAAATGCTGAGAATACAATAGAGAGTAAAACAGGCATGTACCCTGCCCTCAGTGGAACATGGGCTCTATTAGCATAAATATTAAACAGATAAATATTGTATTTGTAGAGAATATTAACTTTGTGTTGCATAGTGTAGAGAATAGTATTATAAGGGCCTTGTGGGGTTCCTGAGTGCTTACAGCCATGGAGTTTAGGGGTCTCAGACGTAGTCCCTGAAGAAGTGTCACTGGCGTAAAGATGCTTTTTTATTTTTTCACCCGTGCAGAAACAGTGTTACAAGTAGAGAGTGCAATTGTTGCAGAAATCAGAGAAACCAAGTACCACACTCAGAGGGTTGGCGAACTCAGGTTTATTATGCCGATGGTCCCAGACAAGCTAATGCTCAAAAATTCTGGGCCCTGGGCTCAAGGTGAGTTCTTTTTATATAGGATTAATATATGCAGGTACAGTTGGTGCTCTCTGATTGGGTGCATTAATATCAGCAGCAAAGGAATGCAGGAGTTGCTAGGGTCTTACAGGACAGAATGTGAGCAGTTACAGAGCACAGAAGTTTCTAGGAGTTAGGTAAACAATTAATGACCCATAGAAGCATAAACGGAGCTTTCTACCCTTATCAGAGCAATGGTTTCAGCACCACAGGCATACCTCATGGGGGCAAAAAGAACTTTATAGTTAATCATTATTGAGCATGAGCCTCAGTTTCCTTCTTTGCAGTGACTTCAAGGTAATACTCTTGCTAATATTCTAGTCACCAGTTAAGAAGTCCTTGAGCTTTAACTGTGAACCAAGCTAGATACAGGATCCCAGTATAATAATTAATTTAAATTAATTTAAAACATAAATAATATTGGTAATACTTGATTGCATCATATCATTTCAAATGTCTTAATTTGTTCTCTTAATTAGTCTGCACGTGGCCTTATTCCTAATGTAAGAATAGTGCATCCTGTTTTCCGCTTAAAGAGCATACAAGCAGACATGTCTAAAAGACAGTAAATGAGGACAGGCAGCAGGAGGCATCACAAATGGTTAGTTGTTAAAATGTAATGCTTACCTCGCCATGCTTTCTGTGGCAGTTCACTCTTCCAGCTTTTCTTACAGCAGTGTATATTCATATCTCCCATTTACTATGCCTTAAGAATCTAGTCATACCTTTTCTCTCTTGGACTATTTTTCTCTATATTTTTATAATATTTATTCATGTGTCTATTTCTCTAACTAATTTAGGTAGGCAGGTAACTGTTTAGTCTTTATTACAGCAAAAGCGAAAACTTATTGTAAAAAAAAAAATGCAGAAAGCAAAAAGGCAAATAGAAATCAACTGTAATCCCACCAATAATAACTTCTGTTAACAACATTTCCTATCATTCTATATTTTGTACATTTCCTGTTGCTCCTTTTTACAAAATGAAATCAAGTTGTACATACTTTAAAACTGCTTTTCTCTCAGTAATTATGTTATGATCTCTTTCCATGCTTCTGTAATGTTAAAAGTTGTTGGACAGTTGATGAACATATTTAAATGACATGCTTATACCCAAAGTTATTGTGTGTATTCAAGATTATTTCCTTAGAATATTCTAGATATAAAATGACTCATCAGATGATATGCAGAATTTTAAGGCTGTTGCTACTTACTGCTGAACGGTCTTGTAGAAAGATTGTCATATGCTGTCCAACTACATAAAGTATTTTTATATACTTTGGATTATTAAAACATTTTAAGTCTTTGCACATAGTGAAGCAATGTCGTTAGGATTTCATATTAAAAAAGTAAAGCTAATAGGGTCAGAGGAACAAAAATCATTAAAATGGCATTGCAGAAATCATTAGTATCTAGTTTAAAAATGTATGCATAGGCTTATTTATAAAGTGCCTATTCTATAAATGGTATTTCTGATTTTATGGTATTCTGCATTTGTCCCTTATTTACATATGAAAGAGCTGATGTACGAAGAGGTTAAAAATGAGGAATGACCTTTGCTTCTAGTTTTTAGCATTCAGAATAAATAGTGTTAAGCCTAGGCTCTGCACCCAGCTTGTGGGTTTTAATCCTGCGTATTTTCTATTATTTAAGTAAGTTTAAATACATACAAGACCTCTTTGCCTTAATTTCTTTGCTAAAATGGGGCTAGTAATACTACCTGCCATATACAGTGGTTTGTAAGCTAGTAAATATAAGGAACTTAAACACATAGCAAAAAAAAAAAAAAAAAACCACGAGTTAGCTATAATAACAATAAATAACCAATATAATAAATATAATAATAATAGAAAACCAGTATTGTTCCTTAATGAAAAGTAGCTTTCAGTATTTGTATCTTTAAGGCTTTTTGGTTTTCATATAAATATTAGCTTTTAATTGCCTGAGACAAAGCATTAACAGGCAATCTACTATTAACCCCTGTCTTTAACAGTTTATGTACATCTGAGGATTCTAACCAAAGAGAGGAAAACTTTTTGAAGATTTTTGTTAACAACATTTCCTATCATTCTATATTTTGTACATTTCCTGTTGCTCCTTTTTACAAAATGAAATCAAGTTGTACATACTTTAAAACTGCTTTTCTCTCAGTAATTATGTTATGATCTCTTTCCATGCTTCTGTAATGTTAAAAGTTGTTGGACAGTTGATGAACATATTTAAATGACATGCTTATACCCAAAGTTATTGTGTGTATTCAAGATTATTTCCTTAGAATATTCTAGATATAAAATGACTCATCAGATGATATGCAGAATTTTAAGGCTGTTGCTACTTACTGCTGAACGGTCTTGTAGAAAGATTGTCATATGCTGTCCAACTACATAAAGTATTTTTATATACTTTGGATTATTAAAACATTTTAAGTCTTTGCACATAGTGAAGCAATGTCGTTAGGATTTCATATTAAAAAAGTAAAGCTAATAGGGTCAGAGGAACAAAAATCATTAAAATGGCATTGCAGAAATCATTAGTATCTAGTTTAAAAATGTATGCATAGGCTTATTTATAAAGTGCCTATTCTATAAATGGTATTTCTGATTTTATGGTATTCTGCATTTGTCCCTTATTTACATATGAAAGAGCTGATGTACGAAGAGGTTAAAAATGAGGAATGACCTTTGCTTCTAGTTTTTAGCATTCAGAATAAATAGTGTTAAGCCTAGGCTCTGCACCCAGCTTGTGGGTTTTAATCCTGCGTATTTTCTATTATTTAAGTAAGTTTAAATACATACAAGACCTCTTTGCCTTAATTTCTTTGCTAAAATGGGGCTAGTAATACTACCTGCCATATACAGTGGTTTGTAAGCTAGTAAATATAAGGAACTTAAACACATAGCAAAAAAAAAAAAAAAAAAAACCACGAGTTAGCTATAATAACAATAAATAACCAATATAATAAATATAATAATAATAGAAAACCAGTATTGTTCCTTAATGAAAAGTAGCTTTCAGTATTTGTATCTTTAAGGCTTTTTGGTTTTCATATAAATATTAGCTTTTAATTGCCTGAGACAAAGCATTAACAGGGAATCTACTCTTAACCCCTGTCTTTAACAGTTTATGTACATCTGAGGGATTCTAACCAGGAGAGGAACTGTGAAGGGAAAATATGCCTCCTCTTCATCTATATGAAAAAAAATGACATTATTTGGGGAAGTTATTTATTAAAACAATAAAGCCTCCTATTCAAATTCAATTTTTTTTTTCAATTTTGTCCTCTTTTACTGTTTTTTGCTATTTTTAAATTTTCATCCATCTTTATTCTTTGGTCTGTGTGGGCCTCTCGTTGCAGTGGCCTCTCTCGTAGAGCACCGGCTCTGGGCGCATGACTCCAGAGCACTGCTCGCAGTTGAACACACCAGTCCAGCCGCTCCACGGCATGTGGGATCTTCTCGGACCAGTGATCAAATCAGTGCCCCTTGCATTGCAAGGCAGACTCTTTACCCACTGGACCACCAGGGAAGCCCCACGTTCAAATTTTTAACATATGTTTATTTGCTCTGTATTATACTTGGAAGATAAAATGTAGAATGTAAACTTAATTTGTGTCATTGCAGAATGACGTTGTAGAATGTACATTAAAAAAGGTTTTTTTGATTGTTTTATTAAAAAAAACCTGCAGTGTCACTTAGCTTCTCCCTTGTGCACGTAGGAACTCCTGGTCTGGCCTCCATAGAAAGACATCATCTGTTACTCGCTGGCCTTTTTGACCAAGACTCCTTGAAGGCAGTGCCTCTTCACTTGTATTCTTATCTACCTCCTATTAGGAGCTAAATAAATATTGATTAAGTAGATCTGGTGAAGGGAAAAATACTTGAAATGTACAAAGGGATAACTTTTGAAAAAAAGTAAGGGATTTAAAATAGTACAGACTACAACATGCATGACTGCTAGGGAAATCTAACAACTTGATTTTATATTTGTTGCATGTATCCTGAATGAGCTATCTGAATAAAAACCCAAATTAATAAATTTAGCCTAATTCATATCCTTGGGGGAGGGTATATAACCTGTCTCCTTAATACCCAGATACAGGAAATATAGGGAATTTTCTTTTAAACATTATATCTTTAATTTTTTTTAATATTGACTTCCTATAATCCTCTTATGTATCTTGTATTCAAAATCTTTAACAGAACACTCAGTTCCTATTCAATCTGTAGATATATATTCAGCTTTTAAAAATTGAATGTTCTAGAGCATTTCCTATATAATTAACTATTCCTCTATATAATTAAATATTATCATATCTGGATATGTTAAGTATGTTTTCAGCCACATCCCATTGTTGAAAACTTAGATTGTTCCCAAGTTTGGGTTGTTATAAACTGGCATCCTTAAATGTAAATCTTTATGTTCTGGTATCTTGGCCACTTTGCTTAAGATAAAGTCCTAGGGTCAGAATTGTTAGGATCATAGTTTAGGACATATTACCAAATTGTACCCTAGAATGATTAAACCAGTTTATTCTCTTACCAGCGATTTATGAATAGGCATTCTACTGCATGTTTAAAAATGCTGAGCAACTGTGTATAAAGTTCTTCCTTGACTGCTGTTGGACCACTTCAGGGTGTTTTTGTTCTGATTTTACACCTTTCCATCTTCTAGCTATCGCCAGAGGTCCCCGAGCTAATGTGCAGACCTAGGAGTTAAAGTAGAAATGTGGCAATAACATCTTCTTAGACATGGTGTCAGCAAGAGACCAGTTAAATCATTTTTAAAAAGAAAGAAACAGCCAACTCTTCTGTTGGCTAGGTTCTGTTTTAAGCACTTTACATTTATTAGCATATATTAATTCTTATAGCTGCTTTGCAAAGTTTATACTGTTATTATGCCTTCTTTTTAGGTTAGGAAGTTTACTTCAGATCTGAATTTTGGGAATACAAATCTAAAACCAATATATTTGTGTTCAGGAAAAATGTATTTTATTCATTTGCTTTTGTTAAAGTAACTTTAAGCAAAATAGAACATTAAGATAAGCAAAAAAAAGAAAAAACAAATTATTATTCTTATGTTTGGATATATTTAAGTGGAATAATTTTGTCCATACTACATTCAAGCCTTTTTTCTTACTAACAGTATTCTGTAAACACTTTCTCATGTCATTAGCTATAGATCTATATCAACATTTTTTCTCGTTACCTAGTATTTTACTTTATGGATGAAATAAAATACATTAGTATGTTTTATGAATTTCTTTGTTTTTTCAAAATCTTTAACAGAACACTCAGTTCCTATTCAATCTGTAGATATATATTCAGCTTTTAAAAATTGAATGTTCTAGAGCATTTCCTATATAATTAACTATTCCTCTATATAATTAAATATTATCATATCTGGATATGTTAAGTATGTTTTCAGCCACATCCCATTGTTGAAAACTTAGATTGTTCCCAAGTTTGGGTTGTTATAAACTGGCATCCTTAAATGTAAATCTTTATGTTCTGGTATCTTGGCCACTTTGCTTAAGATAAAGTCCTAGGGTCAGAATTGTTAGGATCATAGTTTAGGACATATTACCAAATTGTACCCTAGAATGATTAAACCAGTTTATTCTCTTACCAGCGATTTATGAATAGGCATTCTACTGCATGTTTAAAAATGCTGAGCAACTGTGTATAAAGTTCTTCCTTGACTGCTGTTGGACCACTTCAGGGTGTTTTTGTTCTGATTTTACACCTTTCCATCTTCTAGCTATCGCCAGAGGTCCCCGAGCTAATGTGCAGACCTAGGAGTTAAAGTAGAAATGTGGCAATAACATCTTCTTAGACATGGTGTCAGCAAGAGACCAGTTAAATCATTTTTAAAAAGAAAGAAACAGCCAACTCTTCTGTTGGCTAGGTTCTGTTTTAAGCACTTTACATTTATTAGCATATATTAATTCTTATAGCTGCTTTGCAAAGTTTATACTGTTATTATGCCTTCTTTTTAGGTTAGGAAGTTTACTTCAGATCTGAATTTTGGGAATACAAATCTAAAACCAATATATTTGTGTTCAGGAAAAATGTATTTTATTCATTTGCTTTTGTTAAAGTAACTTTAAGCAAAATAGAACATTAAGATAAGCAAAAAAAAGAAAAAACAAATTATTATTCTTATGTTTGGATATATTTAAGTGGAATAATTTTGTCCATACTACATTCAAGCCTTTTTTCTTACTAACAGTATTCTGTAAACACTTTCTCATGTCATTAGCTATAGATCTATATCAACATTTTTTCTCGTTACCTAGTATTTTACTTTATGGATGAAATAAAATACATTAGTATGTTTTATGAATAGACCATACTTTATTTAACCAATCCCGTTCTTTGGTCGCTTTGGTAGCAAACTCACACTTTTTTGGCTGACAGTCTTGTCATTTCCTCAGATTAAACTCCCACATGTTGTTAACTTCCATCCTTACTCCTGTCTAGTTGCTACGCTGTGTGTTCATCCCCTGAAAGATCATCAGTTCTTTTAGATGGACATCTCCAGTTTACAGCTAGGGAAATTGGATCACCTCGGTAAGAGACTTCAAAGTTCTTAATATTCAAATTAATCTTTTCTTCCCCTAGCCTCAAGTATCGGTTGAAATGTTTAAAATTTTGAAGATTAATTTTATAATGGTGATTGATGCTCTATGGGTATTTTGTTTGTTTGCTTTAAGTTATGGAGAATTTACCATTGCTTTTCCTACCAGTTAAACAATTTTTTTTTAAAGAAAGGATTTGGGTGTTATCTTTTCTCATGGTGTATAGGCATCCTAGGTATAGGGACTTTATAAATAGTGTATGTTAAGGCTGGAAGTCAGGTCCCTGGACAAGTACCATCAGCGTCATATGAGAACCAGTTAGAAATATACTATCTTAGGCCCCTCTCTACCTACTGAATCAGAATCTGCATTTTGATAAGTCCCCCAGATAATTCATGTGTTCTTAAATGTTTAAGAATCATTGCTTTGGACTCTTTTTCCTCAGCTCCCATTTGTCATGTATAGACAGCTCACTTTGCTCAATGGGTGTAAGTGCTTTTGCTGTATGCTGCACTTTCCTGTCTGCTGGTAAATAGTGCGTCTTTTTTGGAAAAGCTCACTATTTTTTTTTGTGGTCTTTGGTTCAAAACCGAGAGAAGAATTATTTGTATAAGGTAAGTTTTATTCATTTTTTTTAAGCAAAATAGAACTTGATAAGAAAAAAAAAATATATTTAAAAGTGGAATAATTTTGTCCATACTACATTCAAGCCTTTTTTCTTACTAACAGTATTCTGTAAACACTTTCTCATGTCATTAGCTATAGATCTATATCAACATTTTTTCTCGTTACCTAGTATTTTACTTTATGGATGAAATAAAATACATTAGTATGTTTTATGAATAGACCATACTTTATTTAACCAATCCCGTTCTTTGGTCGCTTTGGTAGCAAACTCACACTTTTTTGGCTGACAGTCTTGTCATTTCCTCAGATTAAACTCCCACATGTTGTTAACTTCCATCCTTACTCCTGTCTAGTTGCTACGCTGTGTGTTCATCCCCTGAAAGATCATCAGTTCTTTTAGATGGACATCTCCAGTTTACAGCTAGGGAAATTGGATCACCTCGGTAAGAGACTTCAAAGTTCTTAATATTCAAATTAATCTTTTCTTCCCCTAGCCTCAAGTATCGGTTGAAATGTTTAAAATTTTGAAGATTAATTTTATAATGGTGATTGATGCTCTATGGGTATTTTGTTTGTTTGCTTTAAGTTATGGAGAATTTACCATTGCTTTTCCTACCAGTTAAACAATTTTTTTTTAAAGAAAGGATTTGGGTGTTATCTTTTCTCATGGTGTATAGGCATCCTAGGTATAGGGACTTTATAAATAGTGTATGTTAAGGCTGGAAGTCAGGTCCCTGGACAAGTACCATCAGCGTCATATGAGAACCAGTTAGAAATATACTATCTTAGGCCCCTCTCTACCTACTGAATCAGAATCTGCATTTTGATAAGTCCCCCAGATAATTCATGTGTTCTTAAATGTTTAAGAATCATTGCTTTGGACTCTTTTTCCTCAGCTCCCATTTGTCATGTATAGACAGCTCACTTTGCTCAATGGGTGTAAGTGCTTTTGCTGTATGCTGCACTTTCCTGTCTGCTGGTAAATAGTGCGTCTTTTTTGGAAAAGCTCACTATTTTTTTTTTATGTGTCTGGTTCAAAACGAGAGAAGAATCTATTTTATAAGGTAATTGTCTTTTAAAGTATTGTTGCCCAGTTGAGTTAGAAGCTATTGTATTGATTGTGGTATTTGAGAGCAAACTGAATTATTAATTTGGCTTCATTTGGCAGATAGAGACGTTTTAAAATCAGAGATTTTATGAAACATGGTACCCTCTGTCATGGAGCTGTTATCTTTCTCTTCAAGATATGCTAGTGCTAATGAATATTTTATAATGTATCTGCCTGAAAATAAATAAGTAACCATCACAGTAGAACAATCATTATATTTATCTGAAAATGCTTACTTTGCAAATTCATTATTTTAAAGCAAACAAATGTGCATTTAAAATGAGAAACATGATAAAAGTTCTGTTTGAGGTTACAGTTATTTGCTGAATATAACAAAATATATCCAGAGGTGTTACCATTTCAAATCTTAGATTAAATTGCAAAAGCACTGCTCATCCATCAAAATACACAGGTATCCCCCCTCTTTAAAGCAGGAACTAAGGACATTTGAACACAAGTTTGAAGGTACACATTTTCTCTGTGGGTGCTTACTTCTTACTCTCTAAACTCAGGAACCTTATAGAGTCAATTAGCAAGTCTTGGCTTACATCCTTCTTCCCCATTAGCCATCAACTTAATAAATACATATGACACTGTAATATATAGCAACTTTTCATAGTTAACTTCCCACAAAAATGTTAGCCTGTATTTCATCTTCTTTTTTGACACTCAGAACACAGATGAGTATAATAAAGCCTTTGAATGAATCCTCTGTGAAATAAATCTGTTCAGTCTTCTTTTAATCCAGCATTCAGGCACAACTATAAAACAAGGACCAGCAGGTCATATGCCAAAATGCCAAGTACCTATTGTGTCTATAGTAGAGACTATGAAAGCTTTAACAAGGATGAGACTCAGACCTGCTATTTGTAAAACTAGATTTTAGAGTTAAATATGCTGCTCTGTGTCAGAATACTTGTTATACACAGGCAGAGGTTTTATCTTCCCATTGGAAACTTGGTGACTGGGCTATGTTAGAGCTATTAACTAGTGATTACTCATGGAACATGGCATTTTCTATAAAACCCTCCCGGTACGCTGCCTTCTCTCTGATGGCATCACTGAGCATTTGTCCCCTCATCCTTTCAGCTGTAGTGGTGCTGGTCCCTTATTGTCTTGAGCACACACACACCAAGCACTTGTTCCTTCCACCCAGAAGGATCTGCCCTGGAATATCCACGAGTCTTTCACTTCATTCACATCTCTACTCAAAAGGCACTTTCTTAGACCTTATTGGACAACTCAAAGTGACCTGTCTATCCTCTACGTATATTCTCTATTTTTTTACAATTTATTTTTCTTCACGCTGCTTATTGCCACCAAGTATATATTTGTTTTCTTTTTTATTTATCCCCACTAGAGTATAAGTTCTACAAGAAAAAAGATCTTTTTAGGTTGTGTTCACAAATGTGCCCATAGGGATTCAGTATGAATGAATGAATAGCAACAAACATTTTATTAAATATATAGAAATTAGATTTCTTTTGAAGCTTCTCCCAGTTTGTATTTTTAGCATCAAATATATACTTTCAGAGCTATGTCCAATACAGTTGTGACAGACATTTTTAATTCACCAAGTTCATACCTGTTTCCAGCTTCCTTCCTTCCTTTACTTTGGGGGACCCCCGCAAAATAGAACAAACCCCCAAAACAAACTTTTCCAATCTCCCTTTTCACTCAGTGACTATGGGGCATAATACAGAGGAGCTATGAGAAATAGGCAGAAATCTCCCAGGACCTTCCAGAAAAAACTTTTCATTCTGTGTAAAAGAGACAGATGTGGCTGGGCCAGACACTCCCTACCTTAAACATCACAATACTTAAAGCAGTGGCAGCCATCTTGCAGCTTGCAAGTTCAGGTTTCTTCATGCATGAGAAAGCGACACATAATCAGTGCTTCTGTTTGTTGTATTTGAAAGCTTTCATAACCATACAGATACCTGTAAGAGGCAGAGAGCCACCACACCTGCCACATGAGATGATTCTTATATTGCGGCAGCTATTATTATATCAGTTTATGCCTTTGAATGTTAAGGAATGAAAAATAAATGGTCACATTCTAAATAGTTTTAACAACTTAATCTAATGAATTTACGATTCTTAATTTTTAGTGTTATACTAACGTTCTAAATTAAGAATGTAGAAGTAAATTAATTGAACTTCCATGGAAGAGTCTCGAGGCACCCTTGATTTCAGCTGTAGTGGTGCTGGTCCCTTATTGTCTTGAGCACACACACCAAGCACTTGTTCCTTCCACCCAGAAGGATCTGCCCTGGAATATCCACGAGTCTTTCACTTCATTCACATCTCTACTCAAAAGGCACTTTCTTAGACCTTATTGGACAACTCAAAGTGACCTGTCTATCCTCTACGTATATTCTCTATTTTTTTACAATTTATTTTTCTTCACGCTGCTTATTGCCACCAAGTATATATTTGTTTTCTTTATTTATCCCCACTAGAGTATAAGTTCTACAAGAAAAAAGATCTTTTTAGGTTGTGTTCACAAATGTGCCCATAGGGATTCAGTATGAATGAATGAATAGCAACAAACATTTTATTAAATATATAGAAATTAGATTTCTTTTGAAGCTTCTCCCAGTTTGTATTTTTAGCATCAAATATATACTTTCAGAGCTATGTCCAATACAGTTGTGACAGACATTTTTAATTCACCAAGTTCATACCTGTTTCCAGCTTCCTTCCTTCCTTTACTTTGGGGGACCCCCGCAAAATAGAACAAACCCCCAAAACAAACTTTTCCAATCTCCCTTTTCACTCAGTGACTATGGGGCATAATACAGAGGAGCTATGAGAAATAGGCAGAAATCTCCCAGGACCTTCCAGAAAAAACTTTTCATTCTGTGTAAAAGAGACAGATGTGGCTGGGCCAGACACTCCCTACCTTAAACATCACAATACTTAAAGCAGTGGCAGCCATCTTGCAGCTTGCAAGTTCAGGTTTCTTCATGCATGAGAAAGCGACACATAATCAGTGCTTCTGTTTGTTGTATTTGAAAGCTTTCATAACCATACAGATACCTGTAAGAGGCAGAGAGCCACCACACCTGCCACATGAGATGATTCTTATATTGCGGCAGCTATTATTATATCAGTTTATGCCTTTGAATGTTAAGGAATGAAAAATAAATGGTCACATTCTAAATAGTTTTAACAACTTAATCTAATGAATTTACGATTCTTAATTTTTAGTGTTATACTAACGTTCTAAATTAAGAATGTAGAAGTAAATTAATTGAACTTCCATGGATGGACCTGCAGTGTATCAGTTATATATCTCAAGTTCAGTGGGTAGTCTTATGTGTTTTTTAACTGATGTTCTCCTTGCATGTGTCCCTTCTGTTTTTTTTTTTTTTTTCCTCCACCATTTAGCTGGCTACTTTCTACACGTGCATTGTCCGCACATAAAGGACAAAAAACTGTTTAGCAAAAAGACATCAATGTAGTAGAGCTTTGGGACTTTTTGCTCACTTGTTTGTGTTGTTGTTGATGATGGTGATGATGATATTTTTAATTCTCTATGAAACAGTAGCCTTGAAAGCAAATGACTTTGATTTATAAGATCTGGGTTCTTTGACGGAAGAAAAGATTTTTTAAAATTCAAAGATAAAGTCCTGAAGGAATAAAACGTGAACTCTGTGGCATAGCCAACTGATCGATAAGGAAAGAATGATTGATTTAGAAGTTCATTTTCCTTGTACCTGGAAAGCACATAAAAACCTTTCTTACACTAGGAGAAGGAGACTTGCCCTCCCCCACCCAGAGTCTGTATTGGCAGAGGACACCCATAGACCATTTACCCTCTTCTCTTCCACCTCAGATGCCCTGATTCAGGTAAGCTCTGTGCCTCTGCAGAACCTCTCAGGGATCAAGGATGGAAAAAAGGGAAAGTGTGCTAAGGGAAAATCCTATTTACCACAGAGAAGCTAAGCTTTGACCTCGAAGCAGATACTTTGCCCTGAAGATTACTGTCCTAGTTCACAGAGAGAAGTGGAGAGCTAAATAGACTAGTTGGATTCACTTGCTGTAAAACTATTATGTTTTTATACATCTAAGTTTGGTAACTTTGAAATTCATACTTGCTAGACTATGACCATTTATGAGGCTAAAGACACTCATTCTACAAGTTGTTCTTTCTTAATGTCAAGAGTTTAAGGCGTGTCGGTAGAGTTTCCATCTCATAAAATATTATGAGAAACGTGTCAGTTGAGCTTTGAATTTCTTGGGTTTTTTTGCATCATTTACAAAACCCTTTCTTCATATAACCATTATAACCAAAATAGTGTTCTCTAAACTAGTGGAAAATAACATTTCTTTTTCTTCAAAGATAAAAATGAACAAAAACTTGACGTTTTCACAGGAACCTCTTAGAGTTTTAAAAAAATAATATGTTAAAATTTGATCCTCTGGGGTTTAACAATTTGTTACTAAAAGATTATTCAGGTAAAGTGGACTTTAATATGTTTTAATCCATGAATCTGGTAAATTCAGTGAGGTCCTAGGAGTTTTGTGAGCAGAGAAAACAAGGTCTGTAAGAAATTAGAGTAAAAGGTGTCCTTAGTAGTGGAGTAGCTTTTACTTTTTTCTTGAATTTTTATCCTAGAAGTGTTCTTAGTAAGTCAACGTCACTTATTATCCCACGTCCACCTACAAATGTAGGGAAAATCCTGAACTAAAATCATACAGGCATATTCTACTTTTTCATTGAAGTATAGTAGATTTTCAGTGCTGTGTCAGTCTTTGCTGTACAGCAAAGTGACTTAGTTATACACATAAAATGCATTCTTTTTTATATTCTTTTCCATTATGGTTTATCACAGGACATAGTTTATATAGGATAATATAGTTCCCTGTGTTATACATGAGAACCTTGCCATTTATTTATTCTCAGTATAGTCTACCAATCCCCAAATCGCAGTCCATCTCCTCCTCCTCCCCCTATCTTGACAACCGTGAGTCTGTTCTTTAAGACATGTTCTACTTTTAAACAAATTTGATGTGTCAGAATCTGAATTTACACTATGACTGATGTAAGGATAAATTCTTTCTTTTGCTAAAGTGTTTGCATTAGATTTCCATAATATAGCAAACTTGCAGTCCAATGAAAACAGACATTTTCTGTCAAACCAAGTATAGTTGGTTATATCTTCAAAATGTCTCCTGAAAACCATTTTTCCCCCTTCATCTTCTGCTAGAATCAAATCACCATTGTCTGTTGCCTAGACCACTGCGCCAGCTGTAATTATCTTCCTGCTACTATTCTTTATTTTTTTACTTTAATTTTACTTTTAAATATTACAGAGTTTTGTTGTTTACAGATATGTATGTTCCCAGATTAGTCATATGTATATCCCCCCCTTCCCACCCCTCCCGACCATCACACAGCACCCCTGAAGGATCTCCTTTTCTCACAGAGCTATGACTATAGCTATTTTCTTCACTTATGATAGTACAGGCCTTCATGCTACTTCCTTTATGCCTCCCACCCTCTGTTCCTTCCCCACAATGTCCATATGTCCACTGTCCATGTCTGTATTTCCATCGCTTCACTGCATGTGCCAACATCACCATCCTACTAGATTCCATATATATGTGTTAATATATTGTATTTGTCCTTCTCTTTCTGACTGACTTCACTTTTGATGATAGGTTCTAGAGCCAGCCACCTCATTAGGGCTGATTCTTCTGCATTTCTTTTAACAGCTGAGTAGTATTCCATTGTATATATGTACCAGAGCTTCTTTATCCATTCATTCGTCGATGGACATCTAGGTTGCTTCCATGTTTTAGCTATTGTATAGAGAGCTGCAATGAACATTGGGGTACAGGTGCTTCTTTCAGATTTGATTTCAACAGGGTATAAGCCTAAGAGTGGGATTGCTGGGTCGTATGATGCTTCTATTTTTAGTTTTTTAAGGAATCTCCATACTGTCTTCCATAGAGGCTGTATCAATTGACATTCCCACCAACAATGCAGGAGTGTTCCCTTTTCTCTGCACCCTCTCCAGCATTTATTGTCTGTTTATTTGTGGATGATGGCCATTCTGACGGGTGTGAGGTGATATCTCGTTGTAGTTTTGATTTGCATTTCTCTAATTATAAGTGAAGTTGAGTATCGTTTCATGTGTTTTGGGGCCATCTGTATGTCCTCTTTGAAGAGGTGTCTGTTTAGGTCCTTTTCCCATTTTTTGATTGGGTGGTTCATTTTTCTGGTGCTGAGTTGCTTGTAGATTTTGGAGATTAATTCTTTGTCTGTTATTTCATTTGCTATGATTTTCTCCCATTCTGTGGGTTGTCTGTTCAACTTTATTGTAATTCTTTTTGCTGTACAAAAGCTTTTAAGTTTCATTAGGTCCCACGTGTTCATTTTTCTTTTTAGTTCTGCTATTCTAGTAGGTAGGTCAGAGAAGATCTTGCTTTGATTGATGCCAGATGGCTTCACAAGTGAATTCTACCAAACATTTAAAGAACTAATGCCTGTCCTTCTAAAACTCTTCCCAAAAATTGCACAGGAAGGAACACTTCCAAACACATTCTACGAGGCCGCCATCACCCTGACACCAAAGCCAGGCAAAGACAACAGAAAAAAAGAAAATTATAGGCCAGTTTCACTGATGAATATAGATGCCAAAATCCTCAACAAAGTCCTAGCAAACAGAATTCAACAACACATCAAAAGTGTTCATACATCATGATCAAGTCAGGTTTATTCCAGGCATGCAAGGATTCTTCAGTATCCACAAATCAATCAATGTGATACACCATGTTAACAAATTTAAAGATCAGTATCCAAAATTTTAACAGCTGAGTAGTATTCCATTGTATATATGTACCAGAGCTTCTTTATCCATTCATTCGTCGATGGACATCTAGGTTGCTTCCATGTTTTAGCTATTGTATAGAGAGCTGCAATGAACATTGGGGTACAGGTGCTTCTTTCAGATTTGATTTCAACAGGGTATAAGCCTAAGAGTGGGATTGCTGGGTCGTATGATGCTTCTATTTTTAGTTTTTTAAGGAATCTCCATACTGTCTTCCATAGAGGCTGTATCAATTGACATTCCCACCAACAATGCAGGAGTGTTCCCTTTTCTCTGCACCCTCTCCAGCATTTATTGTCTGTTTATTTGTGGATGATGGCCATTCTGACGGGTGTGAGGTGATATCTCGTTGTAGTTTTGATTTGCATTTCTCTAATTATAAGTGAAGTTGAGTATCGTTTCATGTGTTTTGGGGCCATCTGTATGTCCTCTTTGAAGAGGTGTCTGTTTAGGTCCTTTTCCCATTTTTTGATTGGGTGGTTCATTTTTCTGGTGCTGAGTTGCTTGTAGATTTTGGAGATTAATTCTTTGTCTGTTATTTCATTTGCTATGATTTTCTCCCATTCTGTGGGTTGTCTGTTCAACTTTATTGTAATTCTTTTTGCTGTACAAAAGCTTTTAAGTTTCATTAGGTCCCACGTGTTCATTTTTCTTTTTAGTTCTGCTATTCTAGTAGGTAGGTCAGAGAAGATCTTGCTTTGATTGATGCCAGATGGCTTCACAAGTGAATTCTACCAAACATTTAAAGAACTAATGCCTGTCCTTCTAAAACTCTTCCCAAAAATTGCACAGGAAGGAACACTTCCAAACACATTCTACGAGGCCGCCATCACCCTGACACCAAAGCCAGGCAAAGACAACAGAAAAAAAGAAAATTATAGGCCAGTTTCACTGATGAATATAGATGCCAAAATCCTCAACAAAGTCCTAGCAAACAGAATTCAACAACACATCAAAAAGCTCATACATCATGATCAAGTCGGGTTCATCCCAGGCATGCAAGGATTCTTCAGTATCCACAAATCAATCAATGTGATACACCATATCAACAAATTGAAAGACAAAAATCACATGTTCATCTCAATAGATGCAGAAAAAGCCTTCGACAAAGTACAACACCCATTTATGATAAAAAAAAACTCTTCAGAAAATGGGCATAGAAGGAACCTATCTCAACATTGTGAAAGCCATATAGGAGAAGCCCACAGCGAACATTATCCTCAACAATGAAAAACTCAAAGCATTCCCTCCAAGATCAGGAACAAGACAAGGGTGTCCACTTTCACCACTCTTATTCAACACAATCCTGGTAGTTCTAGCAACAGCAATAAGAAAAGAGAAATAAAAGGAATCCAGATTGGAAAGGAAAAAATCAAACTCTCTCTTTTTGCAGATGACATAATATTATACATAGACAATCTCAAAGACACTATTACAAAACTACTACAGTTAATCAACGAATTCAGCAAAGTCGCAGGATATAAAATCAATATACAGAAATCACTGGCATTCCTATACACAAACAATGAAAAATCACAAAACTAAGTCAAAGAGGCAATCCCCTTCACCATTGCAACCAAGAGAATCAAATATCTAGGAATAAACCTACCCAAAGAAACAAAAGAACTGTACACTGAAAATTACAAGACACTCATGAGAGACATTAAAGAAGACTTAAACAGATGGAGAGATATTCCATGTTCCTGGATCGGAAGAATCAATATTGTGAAAATGACCATACTGCCAAATGTCATCTATAGATTCAATGCGATCCCTATCAGACTACCAGTGACCTTCTTCATAGAACTAGACCAAAGAATAACACAGTTCATATGGAAACACAAAAGACCCCGAATAGCCAAAGCAATCCTGAGGAAGAAGAATGGAGCTGGAGGGATCAGCCTCCCTAACTTCATGCTCTACTACAAAGCAGCAGTCATCAAGACAGTATGGTACTGGCACAAAAACAGAAATATCGACCGATGGAACAAGATAGAGAACCCAGAGATAAATCCACGCACCTATGGGTACCTTATTTTTGACACAGGAGGCGAAACTATAGAATGGGACAAAGACAGCCTCTTCAACAAATGGTGCTGGGAAAATTGGACAGCTACATGCAGAAAAATCTGACACCATGCGCAAAGATCAATTCAAAATGGATTAAAGACCTAAATGTAAGACCAGAAACCATCAAACTCTTAGAGGAGAATATAGGCAAAACCCTCAAGGATATCAATCAAAGTAAGATCTTCTCTGCCACTGTTCTTTCTCCTACAGTCGACTCCTTCCTGTCCCAGGTCAGGTAAATCAGAGCATGTTATTTGATACAGAACATGTATCAACATGTCATATGGCTTCCAACTGCCATATAATGAATTTACCACAGTTAAATATAAACCCTTACAAGTTCCTCAGGACGCTGATGCGCTGACTCCACAAGAACAGAGCAGCCTGTATTCTTGACCATTCCTCCCTCCTCCTCCTCCTTGCTCACTTCACTTGGACTACACTAGCCTTTCTCCAATTCCCTTCTTATACTCCAGTGTAGCCCTGCCCTCAGGTCTTGGCCTCTGCTTTTCCCAACTCTGCTTGGCTGACTGTTCTTGTTTTTGATCAAATGCACTTATCTTTACTTTCAGTTCTCTTATTTTTTTCATTTATTCGCTTGTGTATTATCCCTCACTTCTGTTAGAGGATAAGCTCCACTGGAGTGTTTTGCTTTATTGTTCCTGTAACCCTAGTGCTGTGCCTGGCACTGCATAGTGCCTGACTTAGTAAGTATTTGTTGAACAATTAAGTTGTAGGTATGTGACTGTAAAGCAAAATTTATGTAAATCATAATACTTTATAGGTCACATTATTTTAAAAGCAAAAATGTATTGATTATTTTTAAAGCTACAGATTTATCTTTTTGAAAAAATCTCAGGTTTTTCCATTGCCCAGCATGTCACTGAGCATGAAAACTTCTTGATCTCAGTCTTTTCTCCACGCTATAGCCAGAGTGACTTTATATAGCACAGACATTTACTCCCTTCTTAAAAACCTTCCATAGATTCTTTGCTCTTGTGATAAATTTAATTCTGCTCTACTACAAAGCAGCAGTCATCAAGACAGTATGGTACTGGCACAAAAACAGAAATATCGACCGATGGAACAAGATAGAGAACCCAGAGATAAATCCACGCACCTATGGGTACCTTATTTTTGACACAGGAGGCGAAACTATAGAATGGGACAAAGACAGCCTCTTCAACAAATGGTGCTGGGAAAATTGGACAGCTACATGCAGAAAAATCTGACACCATGCGCAAAGATCAATTCAAAATGGATTAAAGACCTAAATGTAAGACCAGAAACCATCAAACTCTTAGAGGAGAATATAGGCAAAACCCTCAAGGATATCAATCAAAGTAAGATCTTCTCTGCCACTGTTCTTTCTCCTACAGTCGACTCCTTCCTGTCCCAGGTCAGGTAAATCAGAGCATGTTATTTGATACAGAACATGTATCAACATGTCATATGGCTTCCAACTGCCATATAATGAATTTACCACAGTTAAATATAAACCCTTACAAGTTCCTCAGGACGCTGATGCGCTGACTCCACAAGAACAGAGCAGCCTGTATTCTTGACCATTCCTCCCTCCTCCTCCTCCTTGCTCACTTCACTTGGACTACACTAGCCTTTCTCCAATTCCCTTCTTATACTCCAGTGTAGCCCTGCCCTCAGGTCTTGGCCTCTGCTTTTCCCAACTCTGCTTGGCTGACTGTTCTTGTTTTTGATCAAATGCACTTATCTTTACTTTCAGTTCTCTTATTTTTTTCATTTATTCGCTTGTGTATTATCCCTCACTTCTGTTAGAGGATAAGCTCCACTGGAGTGTTTTGCTTTATTGTTCCTGTAACCCTAGTGCTGTGCCTGGCACTGCATAGTGCCTGACTTAGTAAGTATTTGTTGAACAATTAAGTTGTAGGTATGTGACTGTAAAGCAAAATTTATGTAAATCATAATACTTTATAGGTCACATTATTTTAAAAGCAAAAATGTATTGATTATTTTTAAAGCTACAGATTTATCTTTTTGAAAAAATCTCAGGTTTTTCCATTGCCCAGCATGTCACTGAGCATGAAAACTTCTTGATCTCAGTCTTTTCTCCACGCTATAGCCAGAGTGACTTTATATAGCACAGACATTTACTCCCTTCTTAAAAACCTTCCATAGATTCTTTGCTCTTGTGATAAATATCTGAATTCTGACATGACCCGAGAAACCCAGCCTGGTCCATTCCTGTCTGCGTCTCTAGCCCTAAGTTGCTGTACTTTCCCCTTAGGTCTCTGTTTGCTCCCCAGGGGCTTTGTAACCTCCACCCATTTTGCTGCCTTTTTAATCCTGCTCATCTTCCTTATGTCAGCTAAAGGATTCCTTCCTTGGAAGTCTACCTGCACCCACAAGATGAGATCAGGCTCCTTTGTCATTTATCTCAATGAACTTATTTCTTTCAGAACATTTATTTCAATATGTAGTTAGTCCTTCATCAGTAGGATTACTTGGTTAACATTTCTTCCTCACTAGGCTATATGAAAACAGTGACTATGTCTGGTTTTTCTAATAGTCATAACTCCAGCATCCAAGGCTGGTGTATATTAGGGATTCAATAGGTATTCACTGAATGAATGGACTCTCAGAGCCTAAATGTGCCATGCTGTGTATTCAGTCCTGGGAATACAAATATTAAGACTGGATCTCTACCTCAAGGAGTTTATAAATTAAAGGCAAAGATATAATCAGTTGTTATAGGGTAGGAATATGGGGATAAAAGGTATTAAAGTTAAAATTATTTTTATATGAAATTTGCTTTTATCACTAAGAGTGGATCCTTTCTTCCTGAACCTTCACATACTCTTAATGCTTACATTAATGTAATCTTGAAAAGTGAAAACAACATTTGAGTATTTTGAATCTGAAAACTAGACCTGGTGTTCATGACTTCACCATTAATGCATGGAAGATGCTCAAAAATTCTGTTCAGTTATGTAAAAGATTAAAAAAAACAAAAATTATAAAGAATAATCACTTTTAAGCTTAAAGAGAGTGAACATCTTAGACATCTAACACCTTTGGAGAGCTAAACCTATTCAGAGTCCACCTTTAGCTATTTTCTACAAAGTTGCCTTTTAAGAAGCAGTGCCAGAATGGTGATCAATAGGGCTTGATGGTCAGATGAAAATGAAAATTGTGGCAGTGGTGTTTCACCTAATGATTCTTTCTCCATAGGGAATGATGGAAGCATATCGATGCCTTACTTCTAATAGTGAACGGCTCTTCAACAGGAATTGTTTACTTTATTTCTTTTATTTAAATAGAAATAAGGTATTTTATGCCTTGACATCAAAAAAACCTCTGGCATTTTGCAGCATACTTCTTGTATGTGTTATGTTACAGACCATTTAGAAGGCTTAAGCTGGAAGAAAATGAATTTATAAATGGACTCATCAAATAAAACTGATGTTTGTAATGATTTGGTTGTAAAGCAAGCCGTAGGAAAAATACAGGATAGTCTTTTAAGATTGTCCACTCTTTTTATTAATAGATAATCTGTTTTTTTGGATATTGTATACCACATTACACTTAGCTAATTGTACAGTACGGCAGGCTTTAAGCAAAATGCCTAAGAAAATGTATAAGACAATAGTAAAAAAAGGAAAAGAAAAAACTTTTAATTCCTATGCTTTTCTTCAACCGTTAATATATGTTCTATCCTGGGTTCACAGATTCTTAAGGATCTTAGAAAGTCATATGGTTTACATAGCTGAGCCACGTGAAATACATTTGATGCCCTGCTTTCAGAGAAGGAGAATCCACTTTCAGAAATCAGCTTTTGTTATTCCTTCCTACATTTTTTCTTATAAATAAATCATACTTCCCATATTTCTAAAGAAAGATCACATTGCTTTGAACTAAAGTTTTTGAAAAGATTCCTCAAAAAATAATCAGCCATTAGGTGAATTTTGGATCCTTTCTTGCTGAACCTTCACATACTCTTAATGCTTACATTAATGTAATCTTGAAAAGTGAAAACAACATTTGAGTATTTTGAATCTGAAAACTAGACCTGGTGTTCATGACTTCACCATTAATGCATGGAAGATGCTCAAAAATTCTGTTCAGTTATGTAAAAGATTAAAAAAAACAAAAATTATAAAGAATAATCACTTTTAAGCTTAAAGAGAGTGAACATCTTAGACATCTAACACCTTTGGAGAGCTAAACCTATTCAGAGTCCACCTTTAGCTATTTTCTACAAAGTTGCCTTTTAAGAAGCAGTGCCAGAATGGTGATCAATAGGGCTTGATGGTCAGATGAAAATGAAAATTGTGGCAGTGGTGTTTCACCTAATGATTCTTTCTCCATAGGGAATGATGGAAGCATATCGATGCCTTACTTCTAATAGTGAACGGCTCTTCAACAGGAATTGTTTACTTTATTTCTTTTATTTAAATAGAAATAAGGTATTTTATGCCTTGACATCAAAAAAACCTCTGGCATTTTGCAGCATACTTCTTGTATGTGTTATGTTACAGACCATTTAGAAGGCTTAAGCTGGAAGAAAATGAATTTATAAATGGACTCATCAAATAAAACTGATGTTTGTAATGATTTGGTTGTAAAGCAAGCCGTAGGAAAAATACAGGATAGTCTTTTAAGATTGTCCATCTTTTTATTAATAGATAATCTGTTTTTTTGGATATTGTATACCACATTACACTTAGCTAATTGTACAGTACGGCAGGCTTTAAGCAAAATGCCTAAGAAAATGTATAAGACAATAGTAAAAAAAGGAAAAGAAAAAACTTTTAATTCCTATGCTTTTCTTCAACCGTTAATATATGTTCTATCCTGGGTTCACAGATTCTTAAGGATCTTAGAAAGTCATATGGTTTACATAGCTGAGCCACGTGAAATACATTTGATGCCCTGCTTTCAGAGAAGGAGAATCCACTTTCAGAAATCAGCTTTTGTTATTCCTTCCTACATTTTTTCTTATAAATAAATCATACTTCCCATATTTCTAAAGAAAGATCACATTGCTTTGAACTAAAGTTTTTGAAAAGATTCCTCAAAAAAAATAATCAGCCATTAGGTGAATTTTGGATCCTTATTTTTTTTTGTAAAGCCTTAAACCATTCATCTAAACAAAATGTTGATAGTGAATAAGGCTTCCAAATTTTTTATGTATTTCATTTAGAATTTACTGAGTATGTTCTGTATCCAAATATCCTGCTCAGAGTGAGGGAACTAAAGAAAAGACAGTGTTTTCTCTCTAAGATCTCACACTGTAATAACTGAGATGGGTAAAAGGCAGTAATGATATTCTAATTGTGGCAAGTGCCATAAAAGAAGTATGCACAGGATGTTGGAGTAACAGACCACTCTACTGGAAAGGTTCGAGTCAGAAGGCATTTCCTCCTAAGAATCCTCACATGAAGTCTGTGTGACAATCAGATGCTGACTAGGAGGTTAGTCAGGGGTGAGGACATGGCCTCCTCAGGGACTAAGCATTAGAAAATGGTAGCCTTGGGAGGATGAGTGAGGAGGTGTTTCTGACTGGGAGTCAAGATGGAAAGTACATGGAGGCCAGAACCAAAAAACAATTGGATGCCTTGCTAGGAAATTTAAAACAAGCTGAAGAGTGACCTGATAAGGTTTTATTTTTGAAGTCAGTATAGCCAAAAGGGAGTAGAGAAGATTTAGAGAGGTGTCACAGAGACTACTAGTTAGCTTATTGTGGAAATTCTGATGAGAGGTTAAAATCACATTGGAGATCAATACATTTGAGAGAGACTGAGTCCCAAAAGCACTTGAGAACTAATTAAACATGATGGTGAAAGAGGGAGAGGTAGAATCATTCAGTTTTGGAGAGTAAATTGAGGATGCTCCTCCCATGTGTCATAAATACAGGTTAAAGAGTTCAATTATGAAAGGAATGAAATAAGGAATGGGTAGACATGTTGAGACTAATATGTTTTGGGGATATATAGGCAGATATATTCAACAGTTGGTTATAAATATGTTCACTTATTTATCCATATGGTTATGGATGTTAAACTTTACAGTATATCCTGGAATAAGGTACAGTTTCTTTGTTATTGTTTACATCCAAGTCTTTGCAACCACATGGACAGCAGCATGTCAGGCTTCCCTGTCCTTCCCTACCCTTCACCATCTCCCGAAGCTTGCTCACTCATGTCCATTGAATTGGTGGTACCATCCAACCATCTCATCTTCTGTTGTTCCCTTCTCCTCTTACCTTCTGTCTTTCTCAGAATCAAGGTCTTTTCCAATGAGTCATCTCTTTGCATCAGCTGGCCAAAATATTGGAGCTTCAGCTTCAGCACCAGTCACTCCCTCCAGTGAGTATTGAGGGTTGATTTCCTTTAGGATTGAATGGTTTAATCTCCTTACAGTGCAAGAGACTCTCAAGAGTCTTCTCCCGCACTACAGATCAAAGGCATCAATTCTTCAGCACTCAGCCTTCTTTATGATCCAATTCTCACATCCATACCTGACTACTAGGGAAACTATAGCTTTGCCTATATGGACTTTTGTCAGAAAAGTGATGTCTCTGCTTTTGAATATGCTGTCTAAGTTTGTTATAGCTTTTCTTGCAAGGAGCATCTTAATTTCATGGCTGCAGTCATTGTTAACAGTGATTTCGGAGCACAAGAATATAGTCTGTCTGTTTCCATCTCTTCCCTGTCTAATTGCCATGAAGTGATGGGACTGGATGCCACGATCTTAGTTTTCTGAATGCTGAGTTTGAAGCCAGTCTTTTCACTCTTTTTCACCTGCATCAAGAGGCTCCTTAGTTCCTGTCTGCTTTCCGCCATTAGTGGGTGTCATCTGCATAACTGAGGTTGTTGATATTTCTCCGAGCAGTGTAGATTCCAGTTTGTGATTCATTCAGCCTGGCATTTCACATGATGTACTCTGCATGTAGGTTAAATAAACAGGGTGACAGTGTGTACGGCCTTGACGTACTTCTTTCCCAATTTGAAAGCAGTTCCTTGTTTGATCTCCAGTTCTAACTGTTCCTTCTTGACCTGTATACAGATTTCTCAGGAGGCCAGTGTGTTCCACGGCCCCTTGATCGTGGGCGTTCTTTAACAATATGTTCACTTATTTATCCATATGGTTATGGATGTTAAACTTTACAGTATATCCTGGAATAAGGTACAGTTTCTTTGTTATTGTTTACATCCAAGTCTTTGCAACCACATGGACAGCAGCATGTCAGGCTTCCCTGTCCTTCCCTACCCTTCACCATCTCCCGAAGCTTGCTCACTCATGTCCATTGAATTGGTGGTACCATCCAACCATCTCATCTTCTGTTGTTCCCTTCTCCTCTTACCTTCTGTCTTTCTCAGAATCAAGGTCTTTTCCAATGAGTCATCTCTTTGCATCAGCTGGCCAAAATATTGGAGCTTCAGCTTCAGCACCAGTCACTCCAATGAATATTGAGGGTTGATTTCCTTTAGGATTGAATGGTTTAATCTCCTTACAGTGCAAGAGACTCTCAAGAGTCTTCTCCCGCACTACAGATCAAAGGCATCAATTCTTCAGCACTCAGCCTTCTTTATGATCCAATTCTCACATCCATACCTGACTACTAGGGAAACTATAGCTTTGCCTATATGGACTTTTGTCAGAAAAGTGATGTCTCTGCTTTTGAATATGCTGTCTAAGTTTGTTATAGCTTTTCTTGCAAGGAGCATCTTAATTTCATGGCTGCAGTCATTGTTAACAGTGATTTCGGAGCACAAGAATATAGTCTGTCTGTTTCCATCTCTTCCCTGTCTAATTGCCATGAAGTGATGGGACTGGATGCCACGATCTTAGTTTTCTGAATGCTGAGTTTGAAGCCAGTCTTTTCACTCTTTTTCACCTGCATCAAGAGGCTCCTTAGTTCCTGTCTGCTTTCCGCCATTAGTGGGTGTCATCTGCATAACTGAGGTTGTTGATATTTCTCCGAGCAGTGTAGATTCCAGTTTGTGATTCATTCAGCCTGGCATTTCACATGATGTACTCTGCATGTAGGTTAAATAAACAGGGTGACAGTGTGTACGGCCTTGACGTACTTCTTTCCCAATTTGAAAGCAGTTCCTTGTTTGATCTCCAGTTCTAACTGTTCCTTCTTGACCTGTATACAGATTTCTCAGGAGGCCAGTGAGTTGGTCTCATATTCCCCTCCCTAAGAATTTTCCACAGTTTGTTGTTATCCACACATTCAAAGGCTTTAGTGTAATCAGTGAAGCAGATCAGTTTCTTTAACATAGATATAGTTATTTTTTAATTAAATTAGCCATTTTGCTTTGAATATGAAGATATTAAAATATGTCCATTAGAAAAATCCAAATCCTATGAAAAGAATCAAAACCTCTGAAAATCCTATTTCTAGCTTCCTTATGTTTATTTTTATGGCCTCTTTTATTGATTTTTTAAAAATTTTCTTTATTTTCATCCATCTTTATTTTTCAGCCATTGTGGGCCTCCCATTGCAGTGGCCTCTCTCATTGCAGAGCACCAGCTCTGGGCGCATGCGCTCCAGAGCACAGGCTCATAATTGAACACAGCGCCCCGACTGCTCCGTGGCATGTGGGATCTTCCCAGGCCAGGGATCAAACTGGTGCCTCTTGCATTGCAAGGCAGACTCTTTACCCACTGGACCACCAAGGAAGCCCTAGCTTCCTTTCCTTTAATAGATTTTCACATACATAATTTTGTAAACACAAAATACAACTGTAAGAATATGTTGATTTGTATGTATCTATAGGCATATTATATAATGCACAAATTTATTCATATAGCCTTTATAAAGATATATATTTTGCCAAAAAGGAATAATTCTGCATAACCTTATAAACTGCTGCACCCGAGTTAAAATAGCCTCACAGCAGTGTTTTTATCAAGTTCATGACTTACATCATCATTTTCAGTAGCTGCAAATATATTCCATTGTATGTTTGGCCCATAGTTTCTCTAATCATTTCTGTGTGATTGATTTTTCATTGTTTTCCAATGTTTTATTATAACTGATTTCAAAGAATTACTTATAAAAGAATAGTCTTTCTTTTGAAATGACTTCAAATTTAAGTAAGAAATATATTCATTTCTGCAATGTTTGGTTAAGTCTTGGGTTCTACTATTTATGTTATCTGAGTAGCTCATACTACTTCCCTTGCTTCAGTTTCCTCATTCGTATAATTATCTATTCATTTAGAATAATCAATTCCTGTATTCTTCTCAGTGTTAATTATTTATTATGCGACTTGCCTGTTTGCCTCTGATGATAACTAGTTCTCAGGAGGTAGTTGAGCATAAACATTAATATAGAGCAAAGACTTTTGAAATGAGATCAATTTACGATTGAGCCCTGGTTGCACAACTGACTAGGTTACTAGATCAGGTTTATTTAACATCTCACCTCTGAATCCCAGTTTCCTCATATAGCAAATGGGAATGATAGTACCTATCTTAAAAGGAAAATTATATACACTGAAATTTCCTAGCACAGTGCATTTCACATAGCAAGTGCTATTGTTTGTATTATTTTATTTTTCTTCCTGGTTCAGCCTCCTCTTTTCTTTATTATGGGTCAGATTTAATCTAGCAGTCATTTCATTCTTAATACATACTGAATGGAAACAAGCATTTCAAAGCCCCAAATAGGAAAGAATATAAAGAAGTTATATTTCCTTGATGTCAACCACATTTATTTCAGTACATGCAGAAATAGAAGATTTAACAATTTTAACTTTCTAGTGGTTCTGTTTTAAGCTGCTTATCATGCTTCTGCCCACAACAGCAACCTTGGATAGGAGTGACTTCATTTGTCAATTGTGTCCTTTTGTATTTATCTAACACAAATATGTTTTTTTGTTTGCCTCTCAGAATATTATAAATATTTTCTGATACTGCAGATATTTTTCATTTTTTCTGAAAAAAAAAAAGAGGCAGTAAACTCATTTGTTCCCATTTACTCTAGGGTTTTTTTTTTTTTCTTTCTCAGAATGCCATTTCTTGATTAAATGCTATAAATATATGCTTTAAATGGCAAATTTGGGGGTCCTTGTGTATGAATACCATGTGAAAAGAAATGAAGATCACCCAAATGAGAATATGCAATGGCTGTTTATTCTAAGCTTTCTAGGTATCAAGGGAATGAGTCACTTTTACGTGAATTTGACAGATTCCAAAGACAGGCAGATGAATGGAAAATCTTTATAGTGAAGCAACAGGAAGGCTCGGGTGTACCTACTGGAGCTGGTTGGCATGGAGAAGCTGTAGTTGGACTCGCTAGAAGTAGGGCATCCTATGTTATGGGTAAGGGGTGCATAATTGACTTTGTTCTATTCTAGAATAATCAATTCCTGTATTCTTCTCAGTGTTAATTATTTATTGCGACTTGCCTGTTTGCCTCTGATGATAACTAGTTCTCAGGAGGTAGTTGAGCATAAACATTAATATAGAGCAAAGACTTTTGAAATGAGATCAATTTACGATTGAGCCCTGGTTGCACAACTGACTAGGTTACTAGATCAGGTTTATTTAACATCTCACCTCTGAATCCCAGTTTCCTCATATAGCAAATGGGAATGATAGTACCTATCTTAAAAGGAAAATTATATACACTGAAATTTCCTAGCACAGTGCATTTCACATAGCAAGTGCTATTGTTTGTATTATTTTATTTTTCTTCCTGGTTCAGCCTCCTCTTTTCTTTATTATGGGTCAGATTTAATCTAGCAGTCATTTCATTCTTAATACATACTGAATGGAAACAAGCATTTCAAAGCCCCAAATAGGAAAGAATATAAAGAAGTTATATTTCCTTGATGTCAACCACATTTATTTCAGTACATGCAGAAATAGAAGATTTAACAATTTTAACTTTCTAGTGGTTCTGTTTTAAGCTGCTTATCATGCTTCTGCCCACAACAGCAACCTTGGATAGGAGTGACTTCATTTGTCAATTGTGTCCTTTTGTATTTATCTAACACAAATATGTTTTTTTGTTTGCCTCTCAGAATATTATAAATATTTTCTGATACTGCAGATATTTTTCATTTTTTCTGAAAAAAAAAAAGAGGCAGTAAACTCATTTGTTCCCATTTACTCTAGGGTTTTTTTTTTTTTCTTTCTCAGAATGCCATTTCTTGATTAAATGCTATAAATATATGCTTTAAATGGCAAATTTGGGGGTCCTTGTGTATGAATACCATGTGAAAAGAAATGAAGATCACCCAAATGAGAATATGCAATGGCTGTTTATTCTAAGCTTTCTAGGTATCAAGGGAATGAGTCACTTTTACGTGAATTTGACAGATTCCAAAGACAGGCAGATGAATGGAAAATCTTTATAGTGAAGCAACAGGAAGGCTCGGGTGTACCTACTGGAGCTGGTTGGCATGGAGAAGCTGTAGTTGGACTCGCTAGAAGTAGGGCATCCTATGTTATGGGTAAGGGGGTGCATAATTGACTTTGTTCTTCTGGTCCTAAGTTAGAAATGGGAGCAAAAATTAGGCTGTCTCTTATTAATCAAGCCTTGGCCATTTAGGGCTGACTGTTTCAAAGGCTGTTTCTTGACTAGTTGCTAGAAGTAGTAGTTTCACTTCCTGGACAGTGGACTAATTTCCTTGCCAGGAGCTGCTGATGTGGGTCAGAGTTGTTTTTTCATTTATGATCTGGACATTGTCCATGTGAAATAGTCATTTTTGTCAATTACCTTTTCAGACAGATGAGTACTATATAGACTTATCCCACAGAAGTGTACTTAAGGAAGAGAAGTCTACCGGAGTCATGTATTATAGTTAATAAGTTCTTGGTATTTTATATAATAAATTGTACTTTTAGAAATATTGTGATATCACTTAATATAGTAGAATATAAATTATAAAAATATATATTCACTTATTGAATGAATACATTTATTAATGACAAGGCAACTTTTCATATATTTAGAAAAGATTCATGTCTAGGTATATATAATGAATGGTAAAAAATTTAAGAGATCTTTTGATCAAACCTTATGATGATTAACATTTAAATATTGTAATAGGCTAAAGAACATGCACAACTTTATATATGTACATGTATATAAACACAAATATAACTTTTACTAACTTCTTGGCATTATTAATTAAGGACTGTTTGAATATTAGCTACTGTAGTATCTCATCAATCCTATGAGGAAGATAATTTTATTTTTCTTCTTTTGTAAATGGGAAAACATAAGCATAGAGAGGTTAACTCATTGTCCAGGGTTCCTCAGATGGCAGAGATAGAATCAAAATTTGAGCCCTGAAAGCTTGGCTCTTCTTATCTTGGTGTACTGGTACAGCTTGATAACTGGATTACCCTACTTAGTTGGCACAATTTGAATATTTTATTGATCAGAAAACAAAACTATGTTGTTGTTGACCTAATTTTGAATCATTTGTCCTAACATGAAAAGGCCCTGGTCTTTTAAGTTTAGACAATGGTCACTTTTACGTGAATTTGACAGATTCCAAAGACAGGCAGATGAATGGAAAATCTTTATAGTGAAGCAACAGGAAGGCTCGGGTGTACCTACTGGAGCTGGTTGGCATGGAGAAGCTGTAGTTGGACTCGCTAGAAGTAGGGCATCCTATGTTATGGGTAAGGGGGTGCATAATTGACTTTGTTCTTCTGGTCCTAAGTTAGAAATGGGAGCAAAATTAGGCTGTCTCTTATTAATCAAGCCTTGGCCATTTAGGGCTGACTGTTTCAAAGGCTGTTTCTTGACTAGTTGCTAGAAGTAGTAGTTTCACTTCCTGGACAGTGGACTAATTTCCTTGCCAGGAGCTGCTGATGTGGGTCAGAGTTGTTTTTTCATTTATGATCTGGACATTGTCCATGTGAAATAGTCATTTTTGTCAATTACCTTTTCAGACAGATGAGTACTATATAGACTTATCCCACAGAAGTGTACTTAAGGAAGAGAAGTCTACCGGAGTCATGTATTATAGTTAATAAGTTCTTGGTATTTTATATAATAAATTGTACTTTTAGAAATATTGTGATATCACTTAATATAGTAGAATATAAATTATAAAAATATATATTCACTTATTGAATGAATACATTTATTAATGACAAGGCAACTTTTCATATATTTAGAAAAGATTCATGTCTAGGTATATATAATGAATGGTAAAAAATTTAAGAGATCTTTTGATCAAACCTTATGATGATTAACATTTAAATATTGTAATAGGCTAAAGAACATGCACAACTTTATATATGTACATGTATATAAACACAAATATAACTTTTACTAACTTCTTGGCATTATTAATTAAGGACTGTTTGAATATTAGCTACTGTAGTATCTCATCAATCCTATGAGGAAGATAATTTTATTTTTCTTCTTTTGTAAATGGGAAAACATAAGCATAGAGAGGTTAACTCATTGTCCAGGGTTCCTCAGATGGCAGAGATAGAATCAAAATTTGAGCCCTGAAAGCTTGGCTCTTCTTATCTTGGTGTACTGGTACAGCTTGATAACTGGATTACCCTACTTAGTTGGCACAATTTGAATATTTTATTGATCAGAAAACAAAACTATGTTGTTGTTGACCTTGTGGCTAATTTTGCCTCTGTTCTCAAGAAGTCCTCTTGAATTACCATTTTGTTTTTATACTTAACCCCAATTTTTCTACATGTAGTTTACCTTCCACAGCTTTTACATCTCAGGTAGTATTCCCCTGTGATCTTTCTATACTTGCAATGGTAACTTACTGAAGAGATACATACTGTTTTAATCTAATAAACAGGAAGTTGAAAATGAAAATAATATATGTATTTCAAAGCTAAATATAAGGCTGTTGCATTATCCATTCTTTAAAGTTAACTCCTTCCCTTAATACATAATTAAAAATAGTCTGTGTGAATCAGGAGAATGACAAGACCATCATTTACCAAGTGTCACCTATGTTCCGGACACTGTACTAGATGCTTTCATATGCCAGCTTATTTATATATTGCTTTTTTCATGTGTCAGCATTGAACAGTACAATTCATACTCACACTCTGCTAAGGGATTTGTAGATATTGATGACTCATTCCTATTACCATGACATTCAGTCCAAACAACTAATGGATTTGTATTTTAAATATGTAGTTTACTAGTAACACTTTGTTTAATCATAAATAGTCTCAGTTGCTTCAGATTGCTTAAAAAGGGAAATATTTAAATAGCATTAATTTTCAGAAACACAATAGCACTAATGAATAGGAAACATCCACTCACTAAGAGGCCCTTCCATGAGTAGCAGAGGATTTTGTTTATTTCATATATAATGAATGGTAAAAAATTTAAGAGATCTTTTGATCAAACCTTATGATGATTAACATTTAAATATTGTAATAGGCTAAAGAACATGCACAACTTTATATATGTACATGTATATAAACACAAATATAACTTTTACTAACTTCTTGGCATTATTAATTAAGGACTGTTTGAATATTAGCTACTGTAGTATCTCATCAATCCTATGAGGAAGATAATTTTATTTTTCTTCTTTTGTAAATGGGAAAACATAAGCATAGAGAGGTTAACTCATTGTCCAGGGTTCCTCAGATGGCAGAGATAGAATCAAAATTTGAGCCCTGAAAGCTTGGCTCTTCTTATCTTGGTGTACTGGTACAGCTTGATAACTGGATTACCCTACTTAGTTGGCACAATTTGAATATTTTATTGATCAGAAAACAAAACTATGTTGTTGTTGACCTTGTGGCTAATTTTGCCTCTGTTCTCAAGAAGTCCTCTTGAATTACCATTTTGTTTTTATACTTAACCCCAATTTTTCTACATGTAGTTTACCTTCCACAGCTTTTACATCTCAGGTAGTATTCCCCTGTGATCTTTCTATACTTGCAATGGTAACTTACTGAAGAGATACATACTGTTTTAATCTAATAAACAGGAAGTTGAAAATGAAAATAATATATGTATTTCAAAGCTAAATATAAGGCTGTTGCATTATCCATTCTTTAAAGTTAACTCCTTCCCTTAATACATAATTAAAAATAGTCTGTGTGAATCAGGAGAATGACAAGACCATCATTTACCAAGTGTCACCTATGTTCCGGACACTGTACTAGATGCTTTCATATGCCAGCTTATTTATATATTGCTTTTTTCATGTGTCAGCATTGAACAGTACAATTCATACTCACACTCTGCTAAGGGATTTGTAGATATTGATGACTCATTCCTATTACCATGACATTCAGTCCAAACAACTAATGGATTTGTATTTTAAATATGTAGTTTACTAGTAACACTTTGTTTAATCATAAATAGTCTCAGTTGCTTCAGATTGCTTAAAAAGGGAAATATTTAAATAGCATTAATTTTCAGAAACACAATAGCACTAATGAATAGGAAACATCCACTCACTAAGAGGCCCTTCCATGAGTAGCAGAGGATTTTTGTTTATTTCATACTTGTCATGCAGAAAGTTCATTTTAGCCTTGAGTGATTTATCTTGAGCATCAAAGCCTGCAAAATGTGTCCTTCAACATTTTTGTAAGTAGCAAGTACTTTTTATTTTCCCTCCAACATTCTCTAGGCTCCCCAAAAGAGTGTTTGTGAGACACTGACAAGTGATATCTCTGCCCAAGTAAAAACTCCCACTGCATGATAAGTGCTTCTGTAACAGCAGCTCATTCAAATAGGCTGTGCTCTGGCAATCCCAACAAGATATAAAACTGGGTGTTAAATACGGCAATGAGAATGGCTTTGTATAAGAGCATTTTCGATATGTCCTGGCTCTAAAACTGGCTATTTTTGTGGCTGTGAATGAGCCACCTGTCTGAGAATCAGTTTCCTGCAAGGGAGCATGAGAGGAATCTTCAGGGTGTTAGTCAAGTTCCACTTTTCAGCCAGATAGTGGCTATATAAGTGTTTCCAGTTTGTTACAGTGCATTGTGCATTTGAGAATTTTTCTATGTAAGTTATACTTCAATAAAATGAGTGCTGTGCTGATAAATATTTCTTCAGAGGGAAAATCCTGCCTTACAGCACTAGCCAATATCCATTTTATAAATACATGATATAAATCACCATGGCTGATTTCAAGCGACCAATATAACATCATTGAATGAAGAACTGGTAAGAGGTGTGCATATTTGGCTCCTTAAGCTGGTTCTATCACATTGCTAAATAAAATGTATTTGAAAGTCGACTAAGAGGCTTTTAACTTTTTTTTCTTATTTATATATTGCTTTTTTCATGTGTCAGCATTGAACAGTACAATTCATACTCACACTCTGCTAAGGGATTTGTAGATATTGATGACTCATTCCTATTACCATGACATTCAGTCCAAACAACTAATGGATTTGTATTTTAAATATGTAGTTTACTAGTAACACTTTGTTTAATCATAAATAGTCTCAGTTGCTTCAGATTGCTTAAAAAGGGAAATATTTAAATAGCATTAATTTTCAGAAACACAATAGCACTAATGAATAGGAAACATCCACTCACTAAGAGGCCCTTCCATGAGTAGCAGAGGATTTTTGTTTATTTCATACTTGTCATGCAGAAAGTTCATTTTAGCCTTGAGTGATTTATCTTGAGCATCAAAGCCTGCAAAATGTGTCCTTCAACATTTTTGTAAGTAGCAAGTACTTTTTATTTTCCCTCCAACATTCTCTAGGCTCCCCAAAAGAGTGTTTGTGAGACACTGACAAGTGATATCTCTGCCCAAGTAAAAACTCCCACTGCATGATAAGTGCTTCTGTAACAGCAGCTCATTCAAATAGGCTGTGCTCTGGCAATCCCAACAAGATATAAAACTGGGTGTTAAATACGGCAATGAGAATGGCTTTGTATAAGAGCATTTTCGATATGTCCTGGCTCTAAAACTGGCTATTTTTGTGGCTGTGAATGAGCCACCTGTCTGAGAATCAGTTTCCTGCAAGGGAGCATGAGAGGAATCTTCAGGGTGTTAGTCAAGTTCCACTTTTCAGCCAGATAGTGGCTATATAAGTGTTTCCAGTTTGTTACAGTGCATTGTGCATTTGAGAATTTTTTCTATGTAAGTTATACTTCAATAAAATGAGTGCTGTGCTGATAAATATTTCTTCAGAGGGAAAATCCTGCCTTACAGCACTAGCCAATATCCATTTTATAAATACATGATATAAATCACCATGGCTGATTTCAAGCGACCAATATAACATCATTGAATGAAGAACTGGTAAGAGGTGTGCATATTTGGCTCCTTAAGCTGGTTCTATCACATTGCTAAATAAAATGTATTTGAAAGTCGACTAAGAGGCTTTTAACTACTTATATTTTTTAAATTGATCCTTTCTTATATTGTGGTTAGCAGCTATGAAGTGAAAATCAACGGTCACAATGCTTCATGAAGACCTACTAACTTTTTAAAAAAATGTATAACATATCTTATTTCCTCAGTTGGCCAAAATTGAATTTTTCGTATTTCATAGTTTGTGACAGTCATCGTTAGTTCATGCACATTTACTTATTATATTTCATTTTACTCATTAGGGAAGTTTGTTGTTTTTATTAATTATTTGATGAATCCTCATGAACCCACTGCTCAACCCAGGAGCTAGAATATCCTCAGTTAAACATTCTTCAGAGTGACTCAGCCAGTGTATCCAATTATGAGCCACCACTCCGGAGTGCTTATGCCCAGAGCCAGTGCTCTGCAACGAGAGAGGGCACTGCGATGGGAAGCCCACACAGGCCAAAAAATAAAGTTAGATGAAAAATAAATGATGACTTAGAGGCAAAAAAAAAAAGAAAAGGAAAACATTCTTCTTGCATTTTCATATCTGACGCATATAGGTAATCAATATAGTTTTATTTAGTTTTGAATTTTTTAAAACTTTTAAAAAAATTTTGGCCTCTTTTATTGGTTTTTTATTTCTTTATTTTCATCATATATATATATATATGTATGTATATATCTATCTATCTATATATATATATATTCTCTCCCTTTAGAGCTTCCCCCCACTCACCTCCAGGTCATCACAAGATACCAGGCTAGGTTCCCTGTTTTATGTAGCAGCTTCCAACTAGTTCTCTATTTTACTCATGATGGTGTATATGTGTCAGTGCTACTTTCTCAATTCATCCTACTCTCCTTCCCCTGTTATATCCATGCATTCTAATCTATGTCTCCATTCCTCCCCAGCAGATAGGTTCATCAGCACCATTTTTCCATATTCCACATATATGCATTAATTTCTATACTTCTTTTTCTTTTTATGACTTAACTTCACTCTGTATAATAGACTTGAGATTTATTTCTACTACTCTTTCTTTTTATAGTGTGCATATTTGGCTCCTTAAGCTGGTTCTATCACATTGCTAAATAAAATGTATTTGAAAGTCGACTAAGAGGCTTTTAACTACTTATATTTTTTAAATTGATCCTTTCTTATATTGTGGTTAGCAGCTATGAAGTGAAAATCAACGGTCACAATGCTTCATGAAGACCTACTAACTTTTTAAAAAAATGTATAACATATCTTATTTCCTCAGTTGGCCAAAATTGAATTTTTCGTATTTCATAGTTTGTGACAGTCATCGTTAGTTCATGCACATTTACTTATTATATTTCATTTTACTCATTAGGGAAGTTTGTTGTTTTTATTAATTATTTGATGAATCCTCATGAACCCACTGCTCAACCCAGGAGCTAGAATATCCTCAGTTAAACATTCTTCAGAGTGACTCAGCCAGTGTATCCAATTATGAGCCACCACTCCGAGTGCTTATGCCCAGAGCCAGTGCTCTGCAACGAGAGAGGGCACTGCGATGGGAAGCCCACACAGGCCAAAAAATAAAGTTAGATGAAAAATAAATGATGACTTAGAGGCAAAAAAAAAAAGAAAAGGAAAACATTCTTCTTGCATTTTCATATCTGACGCATATAGGTAATCAATATAGTTTTATTTAGTTTTGAATTTTTTAAAACTTTTAAAAAAATTTTGGCCTCTTTTATTGGTTTTTTATTTCTTTATTTTCATCATATATATATATATATGTATGTATATATCTATCTATCTATATATATATATATTCTCTCCCTTTAGAGCTTCCCCCCACTCACCTCCAGGTCATCACAAGATACCAGGCTAGGTTCCCTGTTTTATGTAGCAGCTTCCAACTAGTTCTCTATTTTACTCATGATGGTGTATATGTGTCAGTGCTACTTTCTCAATTCATCCTACTCTCCTTCCCCTGTTATATCCATGCATTCTAATCTATGTCTCCATTCCTCCCCAGCAGATAGGTTCATCAGCACCATTTTTCCATATTCCACATATATGCATTAATTTCTATACTTCTTTTTCTTTTTATGACTTAACTTCACTCTGTATAATAGACTTGAGATTCATCCACCTCATTAGAACTGACTCAAATTCATTCCTCTGTATGGCTAAACAATATCCCTTTGTATACAGATGCCACAGCTTCTTTATCTTTTCATCTGTTGATGGACATCTAGGTTGCTTCCATGTCCTGACTCCTGTAAGTAGTCTTGCAATGAACACTGGAGTACACAAGTCTTTTTGAATTGTTGTTTTCTGACTCTTCCGAGAATACTATTTTGATTTAACTTTATATTACTAAGTAAATTCTTCAGGATGTTTCTTTTAAAATAGTTTGTTCATTTTTGTGGTACACATCTACAGACCTTTAACCGAGTGCTTGCCTTGTTTGGTTTATTTCACTCTTGTATACTAGTCTAGTTTCCCAGGAGGGCAGGCATATTGTACTTTATTTTAAAAGCAATTTGGTTGATTGTAAAATGCGTATCTTCCTTTCTCTTTTCTTGCCTTTTCTTATGTGTTTTTTTCCCAAATGGATCATAAGTCGTTGAAATACCTTAATGTGTATCAGTGCCACAAAAAATGTGCTAAAGCAATCTATGGTGATTACCAAAGAAAGTGTATTAATAGCTAAACTGAGAATGAGCCCAGAATATGATGGGTGACTAACAGCCAGAAACATTAGAGTCCTAATTACAAGGGATATGTAGCTCACTCAGAATGATTACCAGCTATCAAAATTTCATCACCCAGTTTTCCTAAATTGTAAGAAAAGACTTAAGATGCCTTTCTGCTACAAATCTAACTGCTAAAACTAAACATCTAAGAAAATCTTCCTGCTAATGAAATTAAAATCATGCTCAGTTAAAAAAAAAAAAAGTTAATCAATTCAGAAATTATGGGGGGAAAGTAGGTATAAATAGAGAAAAGGACAGAACTGATGAATATTTATTCATCTACACAAAAATAGGGCAATAGTCCCTATCACAGTTCTGAAATTCAAAAGCCCTTAAGAGCCAATAATTTTTGTTTTGTGTTTCATAATTCATTTGATTGCCAAATTTGTCCTGATCTAAATGCATTTGGCAGTAAAAACTGAATTGAGGTAAAAGGAAACTATGTATTATTTTATTTGTTTCATATAGTGTATATTTTCATGTTCTACTGGAAAATATTTATGTTCAATTCCAGAACACTGACCTAGACTCTGCTAGGACATTACATTATATAGAGCTTCTCTAATCTGAATGTTAAATTTATTCTGTATGGCTAAACAATATCCCTTTGTATACAGATTTTTTTTGTTGTCTCTATGCTCCTGACTCCTGTAAGTAGTCTTGCAATGAACACTGGAGTACACAAGTCTTTTTGAATTGTTGTTTTCTGACTCTTCCGAGAATACTATTTTGATTTAACTTTATATTACTAAGTAAATTCTTCAGGATGTTTCTTTTAAAATAGTTTGTTCATTTTTGTGGTACACATCTACAGACCTTTAACCGAGTGCTTGCCTTGTTTGGTTTATTTCACTCTTGTATACTAGTCTAGTTTCCCAGGAGGGCAGGCATATTGTACTTTATTTTAAAAGCAATTTGGTTGATTGTAAAATGCGTATCTTCCTTTCTCTTTTCTTGCCTTTTCTTATGTGTTTTTTTCCCAAATGGATCATAAGTCGTTGAAATACCTTAATGTGTATCAGTGCCACAAAAAATGTGCTAAAGCAATCTATGGTGATTACCAAAGAAAGTGTATTAATAGCTAAACTGAGAATGAGCCCAGAATATGATGGGTGACTAACAGCCAGAAACATTAGAGTCCTAATTACAAGGGATATGTAGCTCACTCAGAATGATTACCAGCTATCAAAATTTCATCACCCAGTTTTCCTAAATTGTAAGAAAAGACTTAAGATGCCTTTCTGCTACAAATCTAACTGCTAAAACTAAACATCTAAGAAAATCTTCCTGCTAATGAAATTAAAATCATGCTCAGTTAAAAAAAAAAAAAGTTAATCAATTCAGAAATTATGGGGGGAAAGTAGGTATAAATAGAGAAAAGGACAGAACTGATGAATATTTATTCATCTACACAAAAATAGGGCAATAGTCCCTATCACAGTTCTGAAATTCAAAAGCCCTTAAGAGCCAATAATTTTTGTTTTGTGTTTCATAATTCATTTGATTGCCAAATTTGTCCTGATCTAAATGCATTTGGCAGTAAAAACTGAATTGAGGTAAAAGGAAACTATGTATTATTTTATTTGTTTCATATAGTGTATATTTTCATGTTCTACTGGAAAAATATTTATGTTCAATTCCAGAACACTGACCTAGACTCTGCTAGGACATTACATTATATAGAGCTTCTCTATCTATCTTGAATGTTAAATATTCTGATTTCTGAACCATATCTGACTCTAACAGACTGTGAACTGTAGTAAATTAATTGCATTTATTTTATACTCAGATCATATATTTGCAGCCTTTTTGGTTCTGTAGACCTCTTTGGCAAATTTAAAAAATATTTTAAATGCATAAAAGAAAAAAATGGACAAGAAATTAATTATATCCAAAAACTATTATCAATATAATAAAAATTTGTGATATAGTTAGTATATGGGCTTCCTTATTAAAGCATTAGGTAGGGACTTCCCTGGTGGTCCAGTGGGTAAGGACACCACCTTGCAGTGCGAGGGGCGCCAGTTCGATCCCTGGCCTGGGAAGACCCCACGTGCCGCGGAGCAGTTGGACCGATGTGTCCAATTACCGAGCAGGAGCTCTGGAGCGCATGCGCCCAGAGCCGGCGCTCAGCGACAACAGAGGCCACTGTTATGGGAGGCCCACACAAGCCAAAGAGCAAAGATGGATGAAAATGGATAAATGAAAGACTAATAGAAGTGGCCTGCCTGCTCCCCTCCCTCCCCAACCTCCCCCCATAATAAATAAATAAATAAATCTTAAAAAAAAAAAAAGGCATTAGGTAACAGATCTAGCAGTTGGTCTAATTATTATGGTAAAGTCATCAGTGGTGAGTGTGAATGATACTTAGGGATGTCTGCACTGTTGTGTCATGTGAAGATCTTTAATTTCTGTTTGTCACAGTCGTAAATACGGCGGAGGTTCATCTCCTACATCCCCACTTGAAGGAGATGACTAATTTCAAATAGAGGTTAAAAAAAAAGTTTATATATAATTCATATTTTCATCCTAGCTCATAGAACCGCCCTTGTATCCATGGATCACAGTTTAAGAAACTTTGGTTACAAATACTATTAATTTTTGTTTTGTGTTTCATAATTCATTTGATTGCCAAATTTGTCCTGATCTAAATGCATTTGGCAGTAAAAACTGAATTGAGGTAAAAGGAAACTATGTATTATTTTATTTGTTTCATATAGTGTATATTTTCATGTTCTACTGGAAAATATTTATGTTCAATTCCAGAACACTGACCTAGACTCTGCTAGGACATTACATTATATAGAGCTTCTCTATCTATCTTGAATGTTAAATATTCTGATTTCTGAACCATATCTGACTCTAACAGACTGTGAACTGTAGTAAATTAATTGCATTTATTTTATACTCAGATCATATATTTGCAGCCTTTTTGGTTCTGTAGACCTCTTTGGCAAATTTAAAAAATATTTTAAATGCATAAAAGAAAAAAATGGACAAGAAATTAATTATATCCAAAAACTATTATCAATATAATAAAAATTTGTGATATAGTTAGTATATGGGCTTCCTTATTAAAGCATTAGGTAGGGATTTCCCCTGGTGGTCCAGTGGGTAAGGACACCACCTTGCAGTGCGAGGGGCGCCAGTTCGATCCCTGGCCTGGGAAGACCCCACGTGCCGCGGAGCAGTTGGACCGATGTGTCCAATTACCGAGCAGGAGCTCTGGAGCGCATGCGCCCAGAGCCGGCGCTCAGCGACAACAGAGGCCACTGTTATGGGAGGCCCACACAAGCCAAAGAGCAAAGATGGATGAAAATGGATAAATGAAAGACTAATAGAAGTGGCCTGCCTGCCCCCCTCCCTCCCAAACCCCCCCCACCAAAAAATAAATTAAAAAAAAAAAAAAGGCATTAGGTAACAGATCTAGCAGTTGGTCTAATTATTATGGTAAAGTCATCAGTGGTGAGTGTGAATGATACTTAGGGATGTCTGCACTGTTGTGTCATGTGAAGATCTTTAATTTCTGTTTGTCACAGTCGTAAATACGGCGGAGGTTCATCTCCTACATCCCCACTTGAAGGAGATGACTAATTTCAAATAGAGGTTAAAAAAAAAGTTTATATATAATTCATATTTTCATCCTAGCTCATAGAACCGCCCCCCTTGTATCCATGGATCACAGTTTAAGAAACTTTGGTTACAAATACTATTAATCATAAATTTCTCTCTTTCTTACCTGTTTGCAGTGTTGATTCATTTAGGTTCACAAGACGAGGAGGCTGGAGTTCAAGTCGTGGCTTTACTCTCAGCTGGCGTCATCTTAAACAATTCCCTACTTTATTTTGAGTTCATTACACAACACACCAAGCATCTGAGTGTTTGTTACTTATAAGTTGAATTCCAGCTATCATAGCTGTCTTTAGAATTTATTATTCTAGCCACATTATAAATTAGGAATGAAATATGTATATACAAGTTTTGTTCCTCCTTTTTTTAGTGTATGCAACATTCTACTTATTTTTTTTTTGGCATTTTTATTTTCCAATTCTGTTACAAATTTCCAAATGTCTTGGGCAGAGAAAATTGGTGTGGAGGGGACAAAATCCTCTGTAGGTCCTCTACTGATGTCTGCTGCCCACCCACAGTTCTTTATTATTACATCCTCTAGGGTCTGCTGCACACTTACATGGAGATGCTAATCCTCACATCCCTAGCCCGGCTCGTACCATCCTTTGCTCTCATGTGCCCTTTCTCTCTTTTCTTTAATTGTTGATATTTCACTTCTTTTTAACAGATGATTTCAGGCAACTCATTCAGTGACACGTTGTTAAAGTAACTGTATCTTAGTCTAGTCACTTTTTTGGACTTGACGTTACTTTTTTTATGTTGTCTGCACTTATACATTCTTAAAATTATCACACCTCTCTGTCTTAATTTTTAAGAGAAAATGAGTGGTGATTGTGCTTTCCTTAAAGTTTCTCTTACTCTGTATTTTCGCTGCCAGTAGCAGCCTACATGCTGCAAGCTTGAGGTGCGTCTTCTGTGTTTCTTTAGTTCAGAAAGCACTGCCGTCTCTTTGTATTCCTTTATGCACAGGTAGAAGCTTGAACATTATTTGTTTGTTTCTCTCTCAGCAAAAGTAAAGATGATTTTCAAAAAATCTTCCTGAAGGCCCTGAAGTGTTTGAGATAAATAGCTCTTCCGATAAGCCCACTGTTCTGCTAAACTGTAGGATATCAGAATAAATCACATGTGCCTTTGGAAACCGTTATTAGAAAGTACCACAGTTATCTACCTCTGACTTTATTTTCTAATGTCAAAGTTTATTTCTGAAATAAAGCTGACTTTTCAATGGAGTGTGAATAGTTCTGGCGAGCATGTGAAGTAATGACCTACTTTTAAAACTTCAGTTTGGAAGTTAGGGGTATCCATCAGTTTTCAGTTAACACAGGCATTTATTGCCTGACTGAAATCCATGGGCCAGATACACTCCATTAGGGCCACCATAATGGCTCCTGTGTCATTGTTGTTGTTTAATAGCTAAGTCATATCCAGTTTTCTGCTACTTTCTGGACTGTAGCCCACCAGGCTCCTCTGTTCATGGGATTTTCCATGTAAGAATACTGGAGTGGGTTACCCTTTCCTTCTTCAAGGGATCTTACCAACCTAAGGATCAAACCCACTTCTCCTGCCTTGTCAGATGGATACTTTACTGCCGAGCCACCAGGAAAGCCCTCCTAATACCACCACAAAAGCAAATATTTTTCTTTAATTTTTATAAGGAACTAATACATTTCACAGAAAGACACAAGAAAATGTCTTTGGAGTAAATGGGTACACCACTGAACTGCGTTTGTCTGTATTTATCACATTTTAGAGGGAAGTATTGTTATTAATAACTGGCCTTGCCCAACTGAGGAGATATTAAATGGTGGGCTTCCACAGTGTCAGGTTTACACAACAGAGAAGTGTTAGTCTGTATCCTCTCTTCAACTTGTTGGTAATCGCTGGGCAAGAAATAGGGAGCTTAACTAATTAAATGTAGCATTCATTTCCCCATATACCCATCTAACCTGTGAACAGATTGGAGCAAGATATTCTTACCTTTCTTTCCTAGGTGATTGAGATCAGATTCTGAAACATTTTAAGCGTTATTCCTTTAATGTGTTCTTATATCATGATCTTTGGGCTTTCCTGGTGGCACAGCAGTAAAGCATCTGCCTTCCAATGCAGGAGGCATAGATTTGATCCCTGAATCAAGGAGATGCCCAGAAGAAGAAAATGGCAATCCACTAAAATATTCTTGCCTGGGAAATCCCATGGACAGAGGTGCCTGGAGAGTTACACTCCATGGGATCACAAAAGAGTAATACACAACTTAGCTACTAAACAACATCATAAGGGTCTTTACTTATTACTCACTTTATGTGTATGATCTCATTTATAACAGACCTAGGAGATGAATGGTATTAGTCCCATCATGCAGATGAATAAACTGAGACTCATCTTAGGAAAAAATAATTTGTCTAAATTTATAATAAGTGACAATATTGGGAATTCAATTTATGTTTTCTTGAAGCATAAATTTTTAAGGGTTTAAAAAATTTTGATATTAACTGTAATCAAATTTTTGTCTATTTTGCTTCTTTATTTTTAAGTATTTATTGATTGTGCTGGGTCATCAGTCCTGCATGGGTTTTTCTCTAGTTGCGGCGAGTTGGGGCTGCTCTCTAATTGCAGTGCACAGGCTTCTCATTGCAGTGGCCTCTCTTGTTGAAGCTCCTGGGCTCTAAAGGGTGGGATAAGTAATTGGGCACATGGCCTTACTTGCCCCGAGGCATGTGGGATCTTCCTAGACCAGGGATCAGACCCATGTCTCCTTCTGGCAAGCATATTCTTTACCACCAGGAAAGCCCGGTTTTGCTTCTTCCAGTTAGATTTTGAGCTATTGAGGAAAGTATTCATTTGGAAATTTTGTTCATACTAAACATTTCTCTGAAGGCAAATGCAAATGTTTTGATAAAGATAAGGAAGAGCTTGATATGTGACCACAAAAATGTGACATTTTTTTTTTTTCATCTTGTATCATGGAGATGTCAGCTAATAGTCTTGTGGATGTTGTCAGTTGACCTCTTTAAATGTAACTCATGATCTTTAATGCCTACTAGAATTAAAAGAGACAAAACAATATTGGGCAATAAAATACTTAATTTGAAAGAATCAGGTACTTGGTCTACTACACCTGTTTATTAATCTGAAATTAAGAGTAAAAAGATGACCTGTTTACAATGAGTAAATAGATGAATTAGTGAATAAATTTTAAAAGAACAAAAATCTACTACTAGCAGTGAACCACATTATTAAGTCATTCATGAAAAAAAATCACAAAGGGTCATGTGTTTGATGACACGTTCTTGATAGTTTCATATCGTTTTAACTATGCAGAACTCACCTTTAATGTTGAATGCTTGTTACAATGAGTATATTACTTTTGACTATTAATTGCAATTGATACACATCTCTGATTTTATTTACATTTGTGTTTTCTCTGATTTTTGTGATAAAAGTACAAAGTAATTTCATTATTGCATTGGTTTCTGCTATTACTCATTCATTTAGTACATACGTGCCTACTGTGTGCGAGGCCCTGTGCTAGGGAACATAATGACGGAAAAGATGACGTGGTCCTCATCTCTGTGGTGGCTAAAGTTTAGTGGAAGAAGCACATAAACCAATGTAAAATTACATTGTGATAAATTCTAGGAAAAGGAGAGCCAGAATGCCATAGGAAACTGTATAATGCTGAGTTAAGAATTATATTTTCACAATTGGTTGTTTAGGGTTAGGATGCCAGGATTTTTTTTTGCTTTTCGAAAGCTGTCCAAAGGGACTGTAAAAAGAATTTTAAGAATAATTATAAAAGGGAGTTTATGTATCCCCATAGAAAAAGTACCTTGGAGGTTTAGTAACATAAATTCAGAAATGAATGTTAATGCAGTATACAATTTGATTTAATCTTGCATTGACTGCAGCATTTAAAATGTGCTCTGCACTAAAATTCAGGTTTTCAACCTTATCAACATTTACCTTATAAATATTATTGGGTTGTTGAGCAGCATTCCTGAACCCTACTCACTAGATGCAAAGGCACTCATACCACTCCTACATCTCAGTTATTCAGTCATAAAATGCAAAATGTTTCCAGACATTGCCCAATTTCTCTTATGGGCAAAATCATCCCAGTTAAGAATGACTGTTCTAGAATATTTTCATCCATTATGAGAGATGGGGGGGGGGGGGGAAACAAAAAGTTTGTGAAAATGTTCACAATGGGAAAAAAACACCATGATCCTATTTTTGCAAAAATCATGCTCTGTTTACAATGAGTAAATAGATGAATTAGTGAATAAATTTTAAAAGAACAAAAATCTACTACTAGCAGTGAACCACATTATTAAGTCATTCATGAAAAAAAATCACAAAGGGTCATGTGTTTGATGACACGTTCTTGATAGTTTCATATCGTTTTAACTATGCAGAACTCACCTTTAATGTTGAATGCTTGTTACAATGAGTATATTACTTTTGACTATTAATTGCAATTGATACACATCTCTGATTTTATTTACATTTGTGTTTTCTCTGATTTTTGTGATAAAAGTACAAAGTAATTTCATTATTGCATTGGTTTCTGCTATTACTCATTCATTTAGTACATACGTGCCTACTGTGTGCGAGGCCCTGTGCTAGGGAACATAATGACGGAAAAGATGACGTGGTCCTCATCTCTGTGGTGGCTAAAGTTTAGTGGAAGAAGCACATAAACCAATGTAAAATTACATTGTGATAAATTCTAGGAAAAGGAGAGCCAGAATGCCATAGGAAACTGTATAATGCTGAGTTAAGAATTATATTTTCACAATTGGTTGTTTAGGGTTAGGATGCCAGGATTTTTCTTTGCTTTTCGAAAGCTGTCCAAAGGGACTGTAAAAAGAATTTTAAGAATAATTATAAAAGGGAGTTTATGTATCCCCATAGAAAAAGTACCTTGGAGGTTTAGTAACATAAATTCAGAAATGAATGTTAATGCAGTATACAATTTGATTTAATCTTGCATTGACTGCAGCATTTAAAATGTGCTCTGCACTAAAATTCAGGTTTTCAACCTTATCAACATTTACCTTATAAATATTATTGGGTTGTTGAGCAGCATTCCTGAACCCTACTCACTAGATGCAAAGGCACTCATACCACTCCTACATCTCAGTTATTCAGTCATAAAAATGCAAAATGTTTCCAGACATTGCCCAATTTCTCTTATGGGCAAAATCATCCCAGTTAAGAATGACTGTTCTAGAATATTTTCATCCATTATGAGAGATGGGGGGGGGGGGGGAAACAACAAGTTTGTGAAAATGTTCACAATGGGAAAAACATACCATGATCCTATTTTTGCAAAAAATCATGCTCACACAGGCCAAAAACAAGGTTCAAATACAAAATACTAACAATACTTATCAAGATAAAACATGACTTGGAGTTTTATTTACTTTGTGTTTTTCTTACACTTAACTGATTACCTTTTTAACCAGAATAATAATGTATTCTATACTATTCAGCCATTTCAGTGAAAGATACAGTGTCTTGGTCTGCTTAGGCTGCTATTACAAAACTACCACAAAAAGATAGATTAAATAGACATTTATTTCTCATAGTTCCAGAGCTTGGCAGTCCCAGGTCGAGGCCTTGGCAGATGGTGTCTGGTTCTTGATCCATAGAAGACTGTCTTCGTGTAGTGTCCTCACACACTGGAAGAAACAAGGGGGCTCTCTGGGTCTACCTCATAGGGATACTCATCCTATTCATAAGGTCTTCACCCTCTTGGTTTAAGCATCCCTCAAAGCCCTCTCCTCCAAATACCATCACATTGAGGGTTAGGATTTCAACATACGAAGTTTGGGGAGATACAGACATTCAGTCTGGAACAGAATTTCTATAACTAGGACAGCATTTTAAATTTAAACTTTGATTATACACAACATCATGCTTGAAAGACTGAAGTGAATATTGCATATGTGAACTGAATTTTTATTGATGTACATGAAACTGGAAGAAAGCATGTGCCTAGTATTTTCCCTTTATGTAACCATCAGTTCCAGAAACATAATATCCCCATAGAAAAGTACCTTGGAGGTTTAGTAACATAAATTCAGAAATGAATGTTAATGCAGTATACAATTTGATTTAATCTTGCATTGACTGCAGCATTTAAAATGTGCTCTGCACTAAAATTCAGGTTTTCAACCTTATCAACATTTACCTTATAAATATTATTGGGTTGTTGAGCAGCATTCCTGAACCCTACTCACTAGATGCAAAGGCACTCATACCACTCCTACATCTCAGTTATTCAGTCATAAAAATGCAAAATGTTTCCAGACATTGCCCAATTTCTCTTATGGGCAAAATCATCCCAGTTAAGAATGACTGTTCTAGAATATTTTCATCCATTATGAGAGATGGGGGGGGGGGGGGAAACAACAAGTTTGTGAAAATGTTCACAATGGGAAAAACATACCATGATCCTATTTTTGCAAAAAATCATGCTCACACAGGCCAAAAACAAGGTTCAAATACAAAATACTAACAATACTTATCAAGATAAAACATGACTTGGAGTTTTATTTACTTTGTGTTTTTCTTACACTTAACTGATTACCTTTTTAACCAGAATAATAATGTATTCTATACTATTCAGCCATTTCAGTGAAAGATACAGTGTCTTGGTCTGCTTAGGCTGCTATTACAAAACTACCACAAAAAGATAGATTAAATAGACATTTATTTCTCATAGTTCCAGAGCTTGGCAGTCCCAGGTCGAGGCCTTGGCAGATGGTGTCTGGTTCTTGATCCATAGAAGACTGTCTTCGTGTAGTGTCCTCACACACTGGAAGAAACAAGGGGGCTCTCTGGGTCTACCTCATAGGGATACTCATCCTATTCATAAGGTCTTCACCCTCTTGGTTTAAGCATCCCTCAAAGCCCTCTCCTCCAAATACCATCACATTGAGGGTTAGGATTTCAACATACGAAGTTTGGGGAGATACAGACATTCAGTCTGGAACAGAATTTCTATAACTAGGACAGCATTTTAAATTTAAACTTTGATTATACACAACATCATGCTTGAAAGACTGAAGTGAATATTGCATATGTGAACTGAATTTTTATTGATGTACATGAAACTGGAAGAAAGCATGTGCCTAGTATTTTCCTTTTTTATGTAACCATCAGTTCCAGAAACATAATATCCCCAAAACTTGAAGTACTATTTTGGAGAACTGGATTGTTCTACTTTCTGACTGTTATAGTTACTTATCAAAAAAGCTTGCTTATTCCCAGAGGGAAGGTTAAAACTAGGACACCACACAGTGGATACAACAGAATGAATAAAATGTGTCTTCTTAGTCACATGTTGCCAACTAGCCTAATAGCATAATGTGTCTCATGATTATTTCTCTTTTTGTTAGAACTTTGTTTTTTTCTTTTTTAATAATAAGCTATTAGTTGGCAATCTAGAGCAGCAAGTCTCTGGTGTCTTTTTTCTTTTCCCCTCACTGTGACACAAATGAAGGAGAGTCTCATCTGTATTCTCAGGGGTATCTCCAGATTTACTAATAGTTCCCATTTCTCAGTTATAACCCTTCCCAATCAAGAAAGAAAATCAGAATGCAAATAGATTTAGAATATAGGGGAATAAAATAGAATAGATTAGAAATAAGCAATTTAAAACTAAAGTATTTGCAAATATTGGTAATTTATCAAATACATATTATTATAATAGCTCATTCATTCAACAGGTGTTTATTGAATGGCAGCTAGATGCCAGGCAATGTATTAGGCAAAGAGTTTAAAGTCCATTGGGAGTGGATCAAGCCCTCATACACAAATACGTAAAGTTCAAATTCTGATAAATACTGTGAAGGGGAAATGCATTTTGCTATAACAGTATATTGAGTGGGCGATCTATTTTAGATTACAGAGGCAGAAAAGTCTTAACTAAGAAAAAAGTCTCATAGGGATACTCATCCTATTCATAAGGTCTTCACCCTCTTGGTTTAAGCATCCCTCAAAGCCCTCTCCTCCAAATACCATCACATTGAGGGTTAGGATTTCAACATACGAAGTTTGGGGAGATACAGACATTCAGTCTGGAACAGAATTTCTATAACTAGGACAGCATTTTAAATTTAAACTTTGATTATACACAACATCATGCTTGAAAGACTGAAGTGAATATTGCATATGTGAACTGAATTTTTATTGATGTACATGAAACTGGAAGAAAGCATGTGCCTAGTATTTTCCTTTTTTATGTAACCATCAGTTCCAGAAACATAATATCCCCAAAACTTGAAGTACTATTTTGGAGAACTGGATTGTTCTACTTTCTGACTGTTATAGTTACTTATCAAAAAAGCTTGCTTATTCCCAGAGGGAAGGTTAAAACTAGGACACCACACAGTGGATACAACAGAATGAATAAAATGTGTCTTCTTAGTCACATGTTGCCAACTAGCCTAATAGCATAATGTGTCTCATGATTATTTCTCTTTTTGTTAGAACTTTGTTTTTTTCTTTTTTAATAATAAGCTATTAGTTGGCAATCTAGAGCAGCAAGTCTCTGGTGTCTTTTTTCTTTTCCCCTCACTGTGACACAAATGAAGGAGAGTCTCATCTGTATTCTCAGGGGTATCTCCAGATTTACTAATAGTTCCCATTTCTCAGTTATAACCCTTCCCAATCAAGAAAGAAAATCAGAATGCAAATAGATTTAGAATATAGGGGAATAAAATAGAATAGATTAGAAATAAGCAATTTAAAACTAAAGTATTTGCAAATATTGGTAATTTATCAAATACATATTATTATAATAGCTCATTCATTCAACAGGTGTTTATTGAATGGCAGCTAGATGCCAGGCAATGTATTAGGCAAAGAGTTTAAAGTCCATTGGGAGTGGATCAAGCCCTCATACACAAATACGTAAAGTTCAAATTCTGATAAATACTGTGAAGGGGAAATGCATTTTGCTATAACAGTATATTGAGTGGGCGATCTATTTTAGATTACAGAGGCAGAAAAGTCTTAACTAAGAAAAAAAAGTCTTAATTTTAGCCAAGTTCTAATAAATGAGTAGGAGTTCAATAGATAAAGAAGTATGATCACCTAACATGCCTGATAAGCAGACAGACACGTGCCAAGATCTATATCCTGAAGTAGCATGGTACATTTAAGAAAGTAAAAAAATGACAGGCTGGATCTCAGAGGACAAGAGGGCAGGTGGTGAGGGATGAAGGTGAGTTGGAGTTGGGTAGAAGGGACCAGGGTATAGATGCTGGCTATTTAACTGACGTACTGGAGGTTTTTAAACCATGGGCTAGCATGATAAGAATGACAGTTTGAAAAATTTTTGACCAAGTGTGCAAAAAATTGTTAGACGCAAAAAAGGATGTAAGGGCCAGTTAGTAGTCTACTGACATATATAGTCCAGGTGAGGAGACGATGGTAGTTGTAAAGACAGAAAGGCAGGAGTGAATTCAAGAAAAATTCAGCAACTAGGATAAATAGGATTTACTGATAAATTAGGAAGACATAGTAAGGATAACACCCTAGCATGTAGAACTGGTTGGATTCATTGGATTAAAGAGAATTTGAAGTGACTCAGGTATGCAGCAGAGACAGTGAATTCAGCTTGAGGCATATTAAAATGAGGTGCCTTTAAGACATCACAACTAAAATATCATAAAGACACTTAGGTGCATAGTTTTGGAGCTCAAAAGAGAGTCTGGGCCTGGGGTTATAAATCTGACAGTCATCTGTGCAAAAGCTGTAGGTCTGTGCCCAGGGAAATTGTATATATTTAGAAGAAAAATCAAGACAGCAGTTTAGAACTAAGCATCAAAGAATTTCAGTTTTATGGGAAGGAAGAAGAGTTCATTTGAGGATTGAGCAGGAAAAAATGTTGTATCATAAAAATCAAGACAAGTAATGGAAGTTTCAAAACATATAAAATTTTAAAGAAGAGAATGGTAGTGTCAACTACAAGCCAAGAAATCAAGAAAAATGAAACAGAGACAGTTCTCTTGAGAAGTTTAGCTGTTATAGGAAGGAGAGAGAGGGAAACTAGTACCTAGGACAAAATACAAGACTAAGGGAATTTGGTGGTTTTGTTATTTGGGTTTTTTTTTTCTCTTTTTCTTTTTCTCTGTTTGTTTTTAATGTGAGAAGCCATTAGAGAAAGAGAACTTGTAGATTCAGGCAGAATTTGAAAGCAATGGCAAATTGTAAAGGTTTTAGAATAATCATGTCAGTGAATTAATAAGTTACCCAGGAACAAAACAGAATCGTTCCCACAGATTTGATACTAGTGTGAACTGCCAATCTTGAAGAGTATGAGTGTGCTCAGTTGCTCTGTCGTGTCTGACACTTTGCGACCCCGTGGACTGTAGCTCATCAGACTCCTCTGCCCTTGGAATTCTCCAGGCAAGAATACTGGAATGGGTTCCCATTTCTTACTCGAGGGAATCTTCCTAGCCTAGAGATCGAACCCACGTTTATTGTGTCTCCTGCTTTGGCAGGGAGATTCGTTACTACTAGTGCCATCTGGGACATTTCAAAAAAGTATATTACAGTTTAATTATTTTGAGAAATATGTAGACTATTATTTGAAAGAGATTTTTAGAGAAACCTTGATTTTGGTGCTGAATCAGATGATTTTTGAAAATTCCTTACAGCCCTGCTCTGAACTTGGTTTCAAGGATGTTTCTCTTTGTCACTTAGTTTTTCCCAGATTTATTGAGATGTAATTAACACACAGCATTTTTAAGATATATAGTAAAAGAGTTGTCTCACATTTATCACAAAATAGTCAGTTTGTTGAAAAGCAGAGACACCACTCTGCCAACAAAGGTTTGTATAGTCAAGGCGGTGGTCTTCCCTGTGGTCACAGACAGTTATGACAGCTGGACCGTAAAGAAGGCAGAGAGCCAAAGATCTGATGCCTTGAACTATGGAGAAGACTCCTGAGAGTCCCTTGGACAGCAAGGAGATCAAACCAGTCAGTCTGAAAGGAAATCAGCCCTAATTATTCATTGGAAGGACGGATGCAGAAGCTGAAGCTCCAATACTTTGGCCACCTGATGCAAACAGCCACCTCATTGAAAAGGTCCCTAATGCTGGGAAAGATTGAGGGCAGAAAGAGAAGAGGGCATCCAAGGATGAAATGGCTGGATGGCATCACTGATGCATTGGACATGAACTTGGGCAAACTCCAGGGGGTGGTAATGGACAGGGAAGCCTGGTGTGCTGCAGTCAGTAGGATTGCAAAGAGTTGGACACAACTGGGAGACTGAACAACAACGTCACAAAATAATTACTCCAATGAGTTTAGTGAACATTGATCATCTCATATACATATACAATTAAAGAAATAGAATTTATTTTTTCCCTGTGATGAGAACTCTTAGGATTTACCCTCTTAACAGTTTTCATATGTAACATACAATATTAATTATATCTATAGTGTTGTATATTATGTCTTAGTGCTTGTTTATAACTGGAAATTTGTTTTCATACTTTCTGATTACCTTTATCCAGTTCTTCCTCTCCCAACTGCCTCTGGTAACTATAAATATGATCTCTTTTTTATGAGTTTGTTTTAGAAGGAAGTTTCTATCTTGCCTCTCTAAAATAAGCTGAGAAACTTATTAATTGTATTACCTTTAGCAATTTCTAATTTCATAATCCTATCTTCTATAACCTTTTTCATATTTACAATCTCCAAATTTGTCAATTACTTTTTGAAAATTTTAGAGAAACCTTGATTTTGGTGCTGAATCAGATGATTTTTGAAAATTCCTTACAGCCCTGCTCTGAACTTGGTTTCAAGGATGTTTCTCTTTGTCACTTAGTTTTTCCCAGATTTATTGAGATGTAATTAACACACAGCATTTTTAAGATATATAGTAAAAGAGTTGTCTCACATTTATCACAAAATAGTCAGTTTGTTGAAAAGCAGAGACACCACTCTGCCAACAAAGGTTTGTATAGTCAAGGCGGTGGTCTTCCCTGTGGTCACAGACAGTTATGACAGCTGGACCGTAAAGAAGGCAGAGAGCCAAAGATCTGATGCCTTGAACTATGGAGAAGACTCCTGAGAGTCCCTTGGACAGCAAGGAGATCAAACCAGTCAGTCTGAAAGGAAATCAGCCCTAATTATTCATTGGAAGGACGGATGCAGAAGCTGAAGCTCCAATACTTTGGCCACCTGATGCAAACAGCCACCTCATTGAAAAGGTCCCTAATGCTGGGAAAGATTGAGGGCAGAAAGAGAAGAGGGCATCCAAGGATGAAATGGCTGGATGGCATCACTGATGCATTGGACATGAACTTGGGCAAACTCCAGGGGGTGGTAATGGACAGGGAAGCCTGGTGTGCTGCAGTCAGTAGGATTGCAAAGAGTTGGACACAACTGGGAGACTGAACAACAACGTCACAAAATAATTACTCCAATGAGTTTAGTGAACATTGATCATCTCATATACATATACAATTAAAGAAATAGAATTTATTTTTTCCCTGTGATGAGAACTCTTAGGATTTACCCTCTTAACAGTTTTCATATGTAACATACAATATTAATTATATCTATAGTGTTGTATATTATGTCTTAGTGCTTGTTTATAACTGGAAATTTGTTTTCATACTTTCTGATTACCTTTATCCAGTTCTTCCTCTCCCAACTGCCTCTGGTAACTATAAATATGATCTCTTTTTTATGAGTTTGTTTTTAGAAGGAAGTTTCTATCTTGCCTCTCTAAAATAAGCTGAGAAACTTATTAATTGTATTACCTTTAGCAATTTCTAATTTCATAATCCTATCTTCTATAACCTTTTTTCATATTTACAATCTCCATTTGAATTCTTAGTCAAATTCACTTTTTGTTTTCATTATGCATTTTTAACTGTAGTTGATTTACAGTATTATTTAGTTCCAGATGTGCAAGTGATTCAATATTTTTATGCATTGCACACTATACAAAGTTATTGTATTGTTGTATTTGTATTTTATCCTTTCCTTGTCTAACTATATTCTTCTTTTAAAATCTAACACAATTAAGTTTCTTACATATTTCTCAGGTATATGTAGTGTTTTAAAAGTGAATTCTTTCCATTCATACATCTACTAATACTTTTTCATCGACAGTTGGTTTCATTGACAGTGTCTGACATACTTTGTAGTCTGACATACATTGTGAATCTCAGTTCAGTTCAGTTGCTCAGTTGTGTCTGACTCTTTGCGACCCCATGGCCTGCAGCATGCCAAGTTTCCCCATCCTTCTTCATCTTCCGGAATCTCAGGGGTCCTGAATTGCAGAAGAAACCCCTTGACACCAGTGTTGTGTGTGCCTTTGCTGTGGTTTTGTGACTTTGCTAGTGTAGCACTTGTTTAAATTTTATTTTCTCTATTCACGGTTTCCAATCTGCTAATTCATACCTCACAGCTACAAACAGTGCAGGTTTGGTGTGCTGGTATCCTTCTGTTGACTCTTCATCTAGATTAGTTGGCTCCTATTTCATACTGCTCAGACCAAATGGCCTTTCTAGCTCACTACTATACATAGAGCCTACAGTCTTGGGAGACTGAATAACAACGTCACAAAATAATTACTCCAATGAGTTTAGTGAACATTGATCATCTCATATACATATACAATTAAAGAAATAGAATTTATTTTTTCCCTGTGATGAGAACTCTTAGGATTTACCCTCTTAACAGTTTTCATATGTAACATACAATATTAATTATATCTATAGTGTTGTATATTATGTCTTAGTGCTTGTTTATAACTGGAAATTTGTTTTCATACTTTCTGATTACCTTTATCCAGTTCTTCCTCTCCCAACTGCCTCTGGTAACTATAAATATGATCTCTTTTTTATGAGTTTGTTTTTAGAAGGAAGTTTCTATCTTGCCTCTCTAAAATAAGCTGAGAAACTTATTAATTGTATTACCTTTAGCAATTTCTAATTTCATAATCCTATCTTCTATAACCTTTTTTCATATTTACAATCTCCATTTGAATTCTTAGTCAAATTCACTTTTTGTTTTCATTATGCATTTTTAACTGTAGTTGATTTACAGTATTATTTAGTTCCAGATGTGCAAGTGATTCAATATTTTTATGCATTGCACACTATACAAAGTTATTGTATTGTTGTATTTGTATTTTATCCTTTCCTTGTCTAACTATATTCTTCTTTTAAAATCTAACACAATTAAGTTTCTTACATATTTCTCAGGTATATGTAGTGTTTTAAAAGTGAATTCTTTCCATTCATACATCTACTAATACTTTTTCATCGACAGTTGGTTTCATTGACAGTGTCTGACATACTTTGTAGTCTGACATACATTGTGAATCTCAGTTCAGTTCAGTTGCTCAGTTGTGTCTGACTCTTTGCGACCCCATGGCCTGCAGCATGCCAAGTTTCCCATCCTTCTTCATCTTCCGGAATCTCAGGGGTCCTGAATTGCAGAAGAAACCCCTTGACACCAGTGTTGTGTGTGCCTTTGCTGTGGTTTTGTGACTTTGCTAGTGTAGCACTTGTTTAAATTTTATTTTCTCTATTCACGGTTTCCAATCTGCTAATTCATACCTCACAGCTACAAACAGTGCAGGTTTGGTGTGCTGGTATCCTTCTGTTGACTCTTCATCTAGATTAGTTGGCTCCTATTTCATACTGCTCAGACCAAATGGCCTTTCTAGCTCACTACTATACATAGAGCCTACAGTCTTGACTCCCAAGCTATATCCTCAACGTATATATTAGGTTTCTGAACAATTTAATCTAGTATTTTTATTTAATTAGCACTGAAGGGAGACACTGCATTTGCTTGGTTCCCTGTATTGACTAGAACTATTTTTTTGTGATATAAAAAACATTTCCAGTTGTTTCTTAAAATATAGTTTTGATAACATCTGTGGAAGCTAGCATATGTTAGAAGTCCCAAACCGTCAAATTTGAAATATGTATTTATGCAAGTTTGAAGCCATATTCTGAGTAGAAATACAGATTCTTATGACACAACAATGACATTTATACATTTTAAAAATGTAATCAGAATCAGAAATGAAGAGAATTCTGTAGTATATATGTCTGTATATTTAAAGTAACTTCCATATGCTGTTTCTTAATCTCTGCTATTTTCTGATAAGTTTGATATCTGAACTTTTTCCATAAAGACATAGCATGGACTTTGTGTCATGTATGAGATGAATACAATAGATAAGATTTAGAGAAAAGTAGGTGTACTTCAAGTTTATGTGAAAAAATTAAATAATATAAGGAAAATAAGGGAAAGGAAAGTTTATATTCTAGGAATGATTCATAGTCCCTCAATTCAGATATTCAGGGAATTCAACTTTATTTTTAATTAAAAGTGTTTGTACATATATGTTATGCAATGGTTATTTGTTGAAAGAATGAGTAAATTTAGTTTTTATTTTGAGCTGTCTATTGAAGGCTAGACAATAAATCTTAATTAGCCAAGGATTTCTCATCTTTTTACCTCTAGGTCTGTGTTCTAAGTTTCTGAAGTTCCATCCCCGGAATCTCAGGGTCCTGAATTGCAGAAGAAACCCCTTGACACCAGTGTTGTGTGTGCCTTTGCTGTGGTTTTGTGACTTTGCTAGTGTAGCACTTGTTTAAATTTTATTTTCTCTATTCACGGTTTCCAATCTGCTAATTCATACCTCACAGCTACAAACAGTGCAGGTTTGGTGTGCTGGTATCCTTCTGTTGACTCTTCATCTAGATTAGTTGGCTCCTATTTCATACTGCTCAGACCAAATGGCCTTTCTAGCTCACTACTATACATAGAGCCTACAGTCTTGACTCCCAAGCTATATCCTCAACGTATATATTAGGTTTCTGAACAATTTAATCTAGTATTTTTATTTAATTAGCACTGAAGGGAGACACTGCATTTGCTTGGTTCCCTGTATTGACTAGAACTATTTTTTTGTGATATAAAAAACATTTCCAGTTGTTTCTTAAAATATAGTTTTGATAACATCTGTGGAAGCTAGCATATGTTAGAAGTCCCAAACCGTCAAATTTGAAATATGTATTTATGCAAGTTTGAAGCCATATTCTGAGTAGAAATACAGATTCTTATGACACAACAATGACATTTATACATTTTAAAAATGTAATCAGAATCAGAAATGAAGAGAATTCTGTAGTATATATGTCTGTATATTTAAAGTAACTTCCATATGCTGTTTCTTAATCTCTGCTATTTTCTGATAAGTTTGATATCTGAACTTTTTCCATAAAGACATAGCATGGACTTTGTGTCATGTATGAGATGAATACAATAGATAAGATTTAGAGAAAAGTAGGTGTACTTCAAGTTTATGTGAAAAAATTAAATAATATAAGGAAAATAAGGGAAAGGAAAGTTTATATTCTAGGAATGATTCATAGTCCCTCAATTCAGATATTCAGGGAATTCAACTTTATTTTTAATTAAAAGTGTTTGTACATATATGTTATGCAATGGTTATTTGTTGAAAGAATGAGTAAATTTAGTTTTTATTTTGAGCTGTCTATTGAAGGCTAGACAATAAATCTTAATTAGCCAAGGATTTCTCATCTTTTTACCTCTAGGTCTGTGTTCTAAGTTTCTAGAACCTTTTAAGCGTCAGCATGTTGAAGGTGGAATTCAGCCTTGTTGATACCTACTGAGCCTATACTCAGAAATAGTGAGAAAGAAAGGTATTTGTTTTCTTTCTTGTATTGACTAAAAGATTTTTACTGCCTGCTTGGTGCCAGATCAATGGCATCTGACCTTCCCATGGTGCTCCTTACCATGCTAAGCATGAGAGAATTCTGAGACCTTGAATCCTCCTTGGACTGTAGACTGGAGATGGGAAGTTATGGACTTCTTGCTGTCCAAACTCCAAGTATGATGGAATTTTCTTTCCTGTCCATCCTCTTCCTCCAGGTTTTATGCTGAAGTGAACATGTTGCAGAATACTTTTTCAGAGGTCTATCAGACTCTTATTCCAATCCTGTAAAATCTTTGTCTAGTATGTGTTGAGTAGAAAGGGGTAGGGATACGAGCAGTAGGAAAAAGCTCTTCTAAATCTATCGTTTATACTCAGAATCCTAGGCTTTTGAAAATCAAATGCCAAATATTTAATAATTTAATATATTTTTCTTATCTGCATATTTCTGTGTCATCCATTCTTTAAACATTATCTATTTCTGCCTGAATGGAAAAGATTTATGGATAATGAAAATCTGGAACAAAAAACCACACTAATTAATATATAAATGTTTTTCTATGGCAAAGAAAATAATGGATAATGAAATAAGGCAAGAAAATGCACAAGAGGTTTAGTAAAGAAGACAAAAGTCTGAAAAAGACCACTTTGCTCTCCAAAGTAATGTGGGACATGCTGTGGCTTAGGACTAACTGGATTGATTGGACCTAAAACTGACTGACAAGTGTAAGGATCGTTGCTGAAGAGTTATAAATGACTTTTGATATTAGACATGTGTTCTTTCTGTTGAGACCCAATAAGACTTCTCACCTGCCTGGAAGTCAGACACTGAGATCCTTGACTTCTTTTTAAAGTCTTCAAAAGAAATGGTCTTCAAAATGCAAATCAAAATGAAGTTGTGAATTCAGAGATTTTTAAGACTAAAAATTAAAATTGTTTATAATGAAACCAGCATATTCTCCTCCAGCCATATAAGAACTAGCTCCTGCCGATTGTGGTTTCAAAATGCTTAAACAAATCCCAACACAGCCTGTTTTGGTTCAGGACCATGGTGAGTAAGCTATGACCATTTCTTACTTATTGCCTCTTAACTACCACTTGGCACTCACATTCTTGAAAGTATCTCCTCTCTACATTTTTTTTTCTTTTTTAAAAATTATACAAATTGCTTGATATGTTCACCTCAATATCCTTAGTACCTTGATATGTTCACTGCAATATCACTAGTGCCCCCAGACTCATTCCTTGGAGCTCTGACACCTGCTGTGACTATATTTGAAGATGAGGTTTTTAAAAGGTAATTGCTAAGGTTAAGTGAGGTCATAAGAATGGTGTTCTGATGTGTTAGATTTGGCAGCCTTCTAAGAAAAGGAAGGGAAATCTCTTGCCATACCCACAGAGGAAGACCATGTGAGCACACGGTGAGGAGTTGGGTGTTCGCAAATCAGAAAAAGATTTTTCACCGTAATCCAGCCATGCTGCCATCTTGATCTTGGATTCTCAGCCTCAAGATTTGTGATAAGTAAATGACTGTTGCTTAAGCTACCCAGTCTATCATTTTTTTTTAATCACAGGCCAAGCAAACTAAGAAAACCCCCACATTCTAAAATGATACTTATAGCTCACTCAATAAATGTTTGTTGATTGTGATGGAAATTAGTAGTGCTATACTGCATTGAGGAACATAATGAGACATCTCAGATTGGCAAGCAGTGGCTTTTACCATAAACTTTGCTGACTATACAGCCTCTGTCACAAGTGCTTAGTTCTGTTATAGTGGCACAAAAGCAGCTACGCACAGTACATAGGCTAGTGAGCATGTCTGTCTTCCAATGAAATTTTATTTACAATAATAGATGGCAGGTGGCATTTGGCACAAAGGCTATAGTTTGCCTGTTCCTGACCAATAGCAAATGTCCTATCTTAACTCTCAAGGAGTATTTCCTACTCCTTATTAGAAAAGCTGTTATCTTTTAGATTGACAGGTGCTTCATCCACAAATTCCATGATTTCCCCATGTGGTCTCTTTGTCTTTAATTTCCTCTCCAGTTGTCTCTTTAATTCGTATTTCTGTTCTTCCCTCTAAGTCCAGGAATTAAGGAAGCATAAATAAAATATAATCCATGTACACAAGGTTCTTATAAATGTAATAAAAGGGGACATATGTAGACAGTCAGTGTAAGTATAATGGAAGGTATAAAAAGAAGAGTAGGGGGCTTCCCCTGGTGGTCCAGTGGGTAAGGACACCGCCTTGCAGTGCAAGGGGCACCAGTTCGATCCCTGGCCTGGGAAGATCTCACATGCCACGGAGTGGCTGGACTGATGTGTGCAATTACCGGGCTGGAGCTCTGGGGCGCATGCGCCCAGAGCCAGTGCTCTGCGACGACAGACGCCACTGCGATGGGAGGCCCACCCAGGCCAGAGAACAAAGACGGATGAAAATAGATAAATGAAAGACCAATAGAAGTGGCCCGCTCGTCCCCCTCCCTCCACACCTTGCCCCCTAAAATATAAATAAATAAAATAAATGTTTAAGAAAAAAAGAAGAGTAGGGGCATAAAGGAAGAGGTAGAACATTTACAGAGGTAGAGGAGTTAAAGGAGAGTGGTTAGGTCTCACAAAGAAAATGATACGGTGCAAGATGAAACACTACAGGAAATGAGACAGGGGAGACTGGGAGAAGAGAAGGGAGGGGGAAGTCCAGCAAAAAAGAAAACAGAGAGAAATTGAAATATAAAAAGTAGGTAAGAGATCATCCTACCTAAGTCAGATATATGTGTATGTAGGTTAGAAAAAAGAGTAAAGATTAATATCACTGTCTTGCAAGCAGTGGCTTTTACCATAAACTTTGCTGATACAGCCTCTGTCACAAGTGCTTAGTTCTGTTATAGTGGCACAAAAGCAGCTACGCACAGTACATAGGCTAGTGAGCATGTCTGTCTTCCAATGAAATTTTATTTACAATAATAGATGGCAGGTGGCATTTGGCACAAAGGCTATAGTTTGCCTGTTCCTGACCAATAGCAAATGTCCTATCTTAACTCTCAAGGAGTATTTCCTACTCCTTATTAGAAAAGCTGTTATCTTTTAGATTGACAGGTGCTTCATCCACAAATTCCATGATTTCCCCATGTGGTCTCTTTGTCTTTAATTTCCTCTCCAGTTGTCTCTTTAATTCGTATTTCTGTTCTTCCCTCTAAGTCCAGGAATTAAGGAAGCATAAATAAAATATAATCCATGTACACAAGGTTCTTATAAATGTAATAAAAGGGGACATATGTAGACAGTCAGTGTAAGTATAATGGAAGGTATAAAAAGAAGAGTAGGGGGCTTCCCCTGGTGGTCCAGTGGGTAAGGACACCGCCTTGCAGTGCAAGGGGCACCAGTTCGATCCCTGGCCTGGGAAGATCTCACATGCCACGGAGTGGCTGGACTGATGTGTGCAATTACCGGGCTGGAGCTCTGGGGCGCATGCGCCCAGAGCCAGTGCTCTGCGACGACAGACGCCACTGCGATGGGAGGCCCACCCAGGCCAGAGAACAAAGACGGATGAAAATAGATAAATGAAAGACCAATAGAAGTGGCCCGCTCGTCCCCCTCCCTCCACACCTTGCCCCCTAAAATATAAATAAATAAAATAAATGTTTAAGAAAAAAAGAAGAGTAGGGGCATAAAGGAAGAGGTAGAACATTTACAGAGGTAGAGGAGTTAAAGGAGAGTGGTTAGGTCTCACAAAGAAAATGATACGGTGCAAGATGAAACACTACAGGAAATGAGACAGGGGAGACTGGGAGAAGAGAAGGGAGGGGGAAGTCCAGCAAAAAAGAAAACAGAGAGAAATTGAAATATAAAAAGTAGGTAAGAGATCATCCTACCTAAGTCAGATATATGTGTATGTAGGTTAGAAAAAAGAGTAAAAGATTAATATCACTGTCTTGCAGAGATATCTGCAGTGTGCTGCTGGCTAGTGAGAAAAGGGACAGCAGAGTATTTATGTGCTTATGTGCTTTTATGTTTTGCATGAACCAAGATAAGGAATGAAAGGATTTACCAACGTTGACTCGGGGACAGTAGCATCCGGGAGATAGGAAGTGGACAGAATAGAGATAGTTATTGTGATTTTAGCTGTAAGAATCTTGACTGACAGGAGCTTGACAGGTCAGTGTTTATTTTTCTCCTGTAAGTCTAGAGCTTGTCCGTTTGTGCAAACAAGGATGCATACTCTAACTTGGTCTCTTCTCTCTTTTATTCTCATGCGTGTTGCCTCGTGTTGCTAGATGGCTGTAACAGAGCTAAAAATCAGGACCGTGATGTTCAAGGAAAGTGAAGGAGTAGTGCTAGCCATTGCTGTCCTTTTCATGGACAATGCCAGAAACTTTCTGTATCCTTTCCTTTATCTCATAGGCCGAAGATGGGCCACCTCTAGCTGTAAGAAAGTCTGGGTAAACAACTATTGAGGCTTTCTGGGTTCAGTAAGGGACAACATTTCTTTTAAAGGAGAAGAGAGTTGGAGAAAATGTTGGGTTATCCAGTCAATAGTGTCTGCCATATCTTACTTTGCTAATAAGTTGTATTGTTTCATTTGTTAACATAAATGTGTGTTCCTTTTTAACTTAGAAAATAAAGTTCTCAATTCAAACTTGCCACCAGCCTACCAGCTGGCCTCTCAATCTCAAAAGTGTCATATTTCTGATCATCATAACAATGTGAAAAAAATAAGAAGAGAAAATGGTGGCAGGCTTGCATTTTTAACATAGAGACCTCACTAACTAGTTAGTAATGTGCTTTGGTCATTTATCTGTAAACTGACTTACCTGATTTGTAAAACCTTTGCATAAGGCTGGGTGGAGGTTTCCCTGAATGAGAAAAGTGAAAATTGCCCTTTCTTCTAAGAGACACAGACTGCTGTGTGTTTTCAGATTCCATTTATATTTTTATTAAGTTTTGTTGGTGTATAGTTGCTCTGTAATATCATGTTAGTTTCCGCTGTACAACAAACTGAATCAATTATACATATATCCATGCTTTTTTTTTAAAATTTTGACATGTTTTATTGGTTTATTTATTTATTTTCATCCATCTTTATTCTTTGGCCTGTGTGGGCCTCCCATTGCAATGGCCTCTCTCATTGCAGAGCACCGGCTCTGGGTGCTTGCACTTTAGAGCACTGGCTTGTAATCAGACATACCAGTCCAGCTGCTTCATGGCATGTGAGATCTTCCCCAGGCCAGGAATCAAACCTGCAAGGTGGACCCTTTACCCACTGGACCACCAGGGAAGCCCTATCCATGCTTTTGTAGATTTCCTTCTCATTTAGGTCACCACAGAGCATTGAGTAGAGTTCCCTGTGCTATAGAACAGATTCTCATTAGTTACCTATTTTGCACAGTAGTTTGTGTGTATATATATATATATCAACTCTAATCTCTCAGTTCGTCCCACCTTCTCTTCCTCCGCTTAGTAACCGTAAGCTTGTTCTCAGCATCTGAGATTCCTTTTAGAAAGATATGTCAAGTAGATTTGTATGCCAGCACTATAGAGCATGAACTGTATGGATGGTGAAGGAGAAAGACACTCTAAGGTCACCCAAGATTATAAGGGTTGAACTGAGGCAGTAACAATGGGAAGATAGAAGGGGAGTAAATACAGGCTTGTTAAACAAGTGGAATTTATGTGAAAATATTGCTGGAAAGTTGTAAAATATGAGGATAAAGGAAGCATCTGAAACGAGTGCTAACAATTGTATTGTTATAACAGTCACTAAGATTTTGGATGAATCTTAGGTTTAAGGGAAATTTTAATGTCCCTTTGAACGTATTATATTTTCCTATGCCTGGGTGGCAAATTCATAGATGAAAATCTACTAAACTAATAAATATCCATAGATTAATGGATTTGTGGTTCAGTAGAGAGATTTGGGCAAAAGAGAGAGATTATAAGTCATCAAATAACAGGTAGTAGCTTAAAACTATAGAAATTAAAAGTGAGATTGCTCAAGGAAAATATGTAAACATCCAAGGCTAGTCATTACAGAATACCAGTGTTTTGGGGTTTTTTTAAGATTTATTTATTTATTTATTTTGGGGGTGGGGTGGGGAGGGAGGAGAGCAGACAGGCTACTTCTATTGGTCTTTCATTTGTCTGTTTTCATCCATCTTTGTTCTTTGGCCCTTGTGGGCCTCCCATCACGGTGGGCTCTGTTGTCACAGAGCACCAGCTCTGGGTGCATGTGCTCCAGAGCTCCGGCTTGGTAATTGGACACATAGGTCCAGCTGCTCTGCAGCACGTGGGATCTTTCCAAGCCAGGGATTGAACCGGCGCCCCTTGCACTGCAAGGCGGTGTCCTTACCCACTGGACCACCAGGGGAAACCCAATACCAGTGTTTAGTGGATGTCCAAAGGAAGAAAAGCCAAAAATGAGAAAGAAATTAAAATGAGACTCTGTAAAAGTGGCATTCCTAAAGAGTACAGTTTTAAGAGAAGAAATTGGCCAACAATCTCAAATGCTGTAGAATTGTCAAGTACAGTGAGGACTAAAAATAGGCTACTGAATGTGGCAGTTGGGTCATAAATACACGACTTTTATCTAGAGCAATTTTAAGTGGATAGTGGGAGAGAATAGACATAAATTATATTCTCCCCTCTCCAGGAACTTGATCCTGAAAGGAAGGCAAGAGAAATGATTGTAGCTAGATAGAAAGGCAGCTTCCAAGGAGAGTTTTTCTGTTGTTTTAAATATAAGGGATCTGTATATGTGCATTTCCTTTAGGAAAGAACATATCAAAAGAGGATAATCTTCATTTTGATTTTGTTTTGGAATTTTTAATTGATGTATAATTAACATATACCATTATATTAGTTTCAGGCGTATTAACAGAATGTGAAAATATTGCTGGAAAGTTGTAAAATATATAAAATTTTCAATTGTATTGTTATAACAGTCACTAAGATTTTGGATGAATCTTAGGTTTAAGGGAAATTTTAATGTCCCTTTGAACGTATTATATTTTCCTATGCCTGGGTGGCAAATTCATAGATGAAAATCTACTAAACTAATAAATATCCATAGATTAATGGATTTGTGGTTCAGTAGAGAGATTTGGGCAAAAGAGAGAGATTATAAGTCATCAAATAACAGGTAGTAGCTTAAAACTATAGAAATTAAAAGTGAGATTGCTCAAGGAAAATATGTAAACATCCAAGGCTAGTCATTACAGAATACCAGTGTTTTGGGGTTTTTTTAAGATTTATTTATTTATTTATTTTGGGGGTGGGGTGGGGAGGGAGGAGAGCAGACAGGCTACTTCTATTGGTCTTTCATTTGTCTGTTTTCATCCATCTTTGTTCTTTGGCCCTTGTGGGCCTCCCATCACGGTGGGCTCTGTTGTCACAGAGCACCAGCTCTGGGTGCATGTGCTCCAGAGCTCCGGCTTGGTAATTGGACACATAGGTCCAGCTGCTCTGCAGCACGTGGGATCTTTCCAAGCCAGGGATTGAACCGGCGCCCCTTGCACTGCAAGGCGGTGTCCTTACCCTCTGGACCACCAGGGAAGCCCAATACCAGTGTTTAGTGGATGTCCAAAGGAAGAAAAGCCAAAAATGAGAAAGAAATTAAAATGAGACTCTGTAAAAGTGGCATTCCTAAAGAGTACAGTTTTAAGAGAAGAAATTGGCCAACAATCTCAAATGCTGTAGAATTGTCAAGTACAGTGAGGACTAAAAATAGGCTACTGAATGTGGCAGTTGGGTCATAAATACACGACTTTTATCTAGAGCAATTTTAAGTGGATAGTGGGAGAGAATAGACATAAATTATATTCTCCCCTCTCCAGGAACTTGATCCTGAAAGGAAGGCAAGAGAAATGATTGTAGCTAGATAGAAAGGCAGCTTCCAAGGAGAGTTTTTTCTGTTGTTTTAAATATAAGGGATCTGTATATGTGCATTTCCTTTAGGAAAGAACATATCAAAAGAGAGGATAATCTTCATTTTGATTTTGTTTTGGAATTTTTTAATTGATGTATAATTAACATATACCATTATATTAGTTTCAGGCGTATTAACAGAATGATCCTATATTTATGTGTCTTATGAAATGATTATCGCAATAAATCTAGTTGACATCTGTTACCATACATAGTTTCCTTTTCAATTAACATGTCAGTTAATCTTATTTAACTACTTAATGAGGAAGCCAGCCAAGTGTTACAACTGATTCAAATGAGAACTAATAGTACCACATATAGTCAATGACCAATGATGAAATGAATTTATAAAGTTATGTCGAATAGGTAAATCCACAGTGGGATAATAAACCGCATTCCACAAGACACAAATCATGTTTTTATATATTCAAAAATATTTGTGTTAAATCAGCTTTCCACAATTTTCAGAGCTGTAAAATAGCTCAAAGACAGTAAACAGCACAGAGACTCTATAGAATCAGACACCCTGGGTATGCTACACAAATCTCAAGTCTTCAACTGAACATATCCATTAAAAAAAAACTATCAATTTATTTTTAAAATTGTTGTGAGTACAAATACAGGTTTTTAAAACATATTCTCCTTATGATAAACACTTTTATGATCTAGTTTCTTAGCAACTTCCAACATACAAAACAGTATTATTAACTATAGTCGTCCTACTGTACATTACATCCTTATGGCTTAGTTATTTTATAACTAAAAGAATGTACCTTTGGACCCCCTTCACACATTTCTCCCACCCCTCCCACCTCTGATAACCACCAATCTGTTCTCTGTATCTCTCACCTTGGTTTCTTGTTTAAATTTCACATATAAATTAGATTATTTGGCATTTGTCTTTCTCGTATTTCACTTAGCATAATGCCCTCAAGGTCCATTCATTCATGTAGTTACAAAGGGCATGATTTCATTATTTCGTATGTCTGATTAGTGTTCCAGTGTATGTGTATAAATTATATTCTCCTCTCCAGGAACTTGATCCTGAAAGGAAGGCAAGAGAAATGATTGTAGCTAGATAGAAAGGCAGCTTCCAAGGAGAGTTTTTCTGTTGTTTTAAATATAAGGGATCTGTATATGTGCATTTCCTTTAGGAAAGAACATATCAAAAGAGAGGATAATCTTCATTTTGATTTTGTTTTGGAATTTTTTAATTGATGTATAATTAACATATACCATTATATTAGTTTCAGGCGTATTAACAGAATGATCCTATATTTATGTGTCTTATGAAATGATTATCGCAATAAATCTAGTTGACATCTGTTACCATACATAGTTTCCTTTTCAATTAACATGTCAGTTAATCTTATTTAACTACTTAATGAGGAAGCCAGCCAAGTGTTACAACTGATTCAAATGAGAACTAATAGTACCACATATAGTCAATGACCAATGATGAAATGAATTTATAAAGTTATGTCGAATAGGTAAATCCACAGTGGGATAATAAACCGCATTCCACAAGACACAAATCATGTTTTTATATATTCAAAAATATTTGTGTTAAATCAGCTTTCCACAATTTTCAGAGCTGTAAAATAGCTCAAAGACAGTAAACAGCACAGAGACTCTATAGAATCAGACACCCTGGGTATGCTACACAAATCTCAAGTCTTCAACTGAACATATCCATTAAAAAAAAACTATCAATTTATTTTTAAAATTGTTGTGAGTACAAATACAGGTTTTTAAAACATATTCTCCTTATGATAAACACTTTTATGATCTAGTTTCTTAGCAACTTCCAACATACAAAACAGTATTATTAACTATAGTCGTCCTACTGTACATTACATCCTTATGGCTTAGTTATTTTATAACTAAAAGAATGTACCTTTTGACCCCCTTCACACATTTCTCCCACCCCTCCCACCTCTGATAACCACCAATCTGTTCTCTGTATCTCTCACCTTGGTTTCTTGTTTAAATTTCACATATAAATTAGATTATTTGGCATTTGTCTTTCTCGTATTTCACTTAGCATAATGCCCTCAAGGTCCATTCATTCATGTAGTTACAAAGGGCATGATTTCATTATTTCGTATGTCTGATTAGTGTTCCAGTGTATGTGTATAAGTACTACAATTTCTTTGTCCATTCATCCGTCATTGAACACTTAGTTTTTTCCATAACTTGCCTTTTGAAAATAATGCTGCCGTGAACATTGGGGTACACATATCTTGTTGAATTAGTGCTTTCGTTTTCTTTAGATAAACACCCCAAAGTGAATCACTGGGTCACATTGTAGTTCTATTCGTTAATTTTCAAGAAACCACTATCCCTTTTTCCATAAGGGCTGCAACAGTTTACATTCCTTCCAACAGTGCACAGGAGGTTCACTTTAATGTAAATCCTCATCAGTACTTGTAATTTCTTGTGTTTTAGATAATAGCCATTCTGACAGGTTTAAGGTGTTATCTCAATGTGGTCTTGATTTATATTTTCTCAATAATTAGTGATGTTCCTGATGTCCATCTACATGTCGTCTTTGGAAAAAATGTCTGTTCAGTTCCTCTGTTCATTTCTTAGTTGGATTGTTGTTTGTTTGGGGTCCTTTTGCTACTGAGTTACATGAATTCTTTATTTATTTGGGATATTATCACCTTATCACATACATGATTTACAAATATATTCCACAATTCAGGGGGTTGCTTTTTCATTTTGTTGATAATTTTCTTTGCAGTATAGATTTTTAATTTGATATATAATTTTGTTTTCTAAAAACTTTAAGGGTATTTCAATACATAGGAAAAAATAGTAGAAAGATAAATACATAAATAGTAGAAGTCATTATTCTGGCTAATGGGTGACTTAATTTTTACTTTGTGTTTTTCTGTATCTGTTTCCCATAATAAATATTTATTGAGGCTCTTAACATATTTGAGACTGTTTTAAGTTACCTGTAATTTCCGCTTGTCCCAGGTTTGTCTAGCTCAGCCTCATATTGCATCCGAACCAGTCTTTCTTCAGCTGGTTAACTTACGCAGTGCCAGAGTATAGGTCAAAGCCTGCCTTGCTACCAAATATAGCCTGTGCCTTCTGTTGAGCTGCCCACCTGTATACTTTCTGATTTCCACTCATGGTTCAGCTTAGACTGGAGCTCTGATTTACATACATCATGGCTTAATAACTTTGTAACCATCTCTTTTCTTTCTTTTGGGTGCTAGACCCTTTCATCTTGCCCCTACCATGTTTGGAGGCTTACATCAAACACACAGAATTCCTGAAATGCCATGACTTTCATCACTGTCATGGAACCTTTACTATCCTATTTTTCATATTTAGCCTTTTGAATACTGATACTAGCCTAAGTTAAAGGCATTATAACCCTGGGTATTAGAATTTGGATAACTAACCACCCTCATCTGTGGATGTTCATCACTTGAGACCTTATCCCACTTGCTATGTCCAGCTGAATATAGGATTATACCCCACTCTCAGTCAGACTCCAGGTGAGAAAATAAAATTTAAACATTTTTTTCATGAATAATATCCACTCTCTTTGTTTCAAACATTTTAGTTTTCAAATGATTTAATTTGAACAGCATAGAGAGAGCCAACCTGTGGAACAAATAGGAAGTGTTTCATCTACAATACACTTTTATTGAGTTCATAAGATAAGTTCACTGTTTTGCAAGAAACAATATTTACATCATGATAATGATATGTAGAGAGCTGCTTTCATTTTAATTAATGCCTTTTTTCTTTATAAATTAGACATTTGAAAAGTTTATATATAAGGTACTTACTACATTGCCATGCTGAGTCATGTACAACTCTTTGCGACCCATGGACTGTAGATCTCCAGGCTGCCTTGTTCCGTGATATTCTACAGGAAAGAATACTGAAGTGGGTTACCATTTCCTTCTGCAGGGAAACTTCCCAACACAGGGATGAAACCTGCATCTCTTGTGTCTCCTGCATTGGCAGGCAGGTTCTTTACCACTGAGCCACCTGGGAAGACAAATTATAGGAATGTTCAGAATATAATAATCTACTCATGTAATTTCTAGTTTCCACAAAATAAGATACACGTACTCTATTTATTGAAAAGGCCATATGTTTTAAAATTGGTTATGAGATTCTGATTACATTGCAGTGATTCAAATAATTCAGATTCTACTTTCACATGCTAGCAAAGTAATGCTCAAAATCCTTCAAGCTAAGATCAATAATGGATGAACTGAGACCTTCCAGATGTAGAAACTGGATTTAGAAAAGGCAGGCGAACCAGAGATGAAATTGCCAACATGTACTGCATTATAGAAAAAACAAGGGGATTCCAACAAATATCTACTTTTGCTTCACTGACTATGCTAAAGCCTTTAACTGTGTGGATCACAATAAATTGGAAAATTCTGAAAGAGATGGGAGTACCAGACTACCTTACCTGCCTCCTGAGAATCCTGTATACTGGTCAAGAAGCAACAGTTAGAACCGGACATGGCAAAACAGACTGGTTCAGGAGTATATTAAGGCTGTATAATATCACCCTGCTCATTTTACTTATATGCAGAGTACACGATGCAAAATTTCAGGCTGGATGAACCACAAGCTAGAATCAAGATTATTTGGAGTGGTGAGGGGTCAGGGATATACTTATGATGGATTTGGGATTATGTGGAGCTGTAAACAACAAAACTCTGTAAAAGCAACAAAAAAGAAAGAAAAGATTTCTGGTAGATATATCAGCAATCTCAGATATGCAGATACTGAACTAATGGCAGCAAGTGAAGAAGAACTAAACAGCCTCTTGATGAAAGTGAAAGAGGAGAGTGAAAAGGTTGGCTTAAAGCTCAACATTCAGAAAACTAAGATCATGGCATCTGGTCCCATCACTTCATGGCACATAAATGAGGGAAAAGGGAGTACAGCCATGCTGAGTCATGTACAACTCTTTGCACCCATGGACTGTAGATCTCCAGGCTGCCTTGTTCCGTGATATTCTACAGGAAAGAATACTGAAGTGGGTTACCATTTCCTTCTGCAGGGAAACTTCCCAACACAGGGATGAAACCTGCATCTCTTGTGTCTCCTGCATTGGCAGGCAGGTTCTTTACCACTGAGCCACCTGGGAAGACAAATTATAGGAATGTTCAGAATATAATAATCTACTCATGTAATTTCTAGTTTCCACAAAATAAGATACACGTACTCTATTTATTGAAAAGGCCATATGTTTTAAAATTGGTTATGAGATTCTGATTACATTGCAGTGATTCAAATAATTCAGATTCTACTTTCACATGCTAGCAAAGTAATGCTCAAAATCCTTCAAGCTAAGATCAATAATGGATGAACTGAGACCTTCCAGATGTAGAAACTGGATTTAGAAAAGGCAGGCGAACCAGAGATGAAATTGCCAACATGTACTGCATTATAGAAAAAACAAGGGGATTCCAACAAATATCTACTTTTGCTTCACTGACTATGCTAAAGCCTTTAACTGTGTGGATCACAATAAATTGGAAAATTCTGAAAGAGATGGGAGTACCAGACTACCTTACCTGCCTCCTGAGAATCCTGTATACTGGTCAAGAAGCAACAGTTAGAACCGGACATGGCAAAACAGACTGGTTCAGGAGTATATTAAGGCTGTATAATATCACCCTGCTCATTTTACTTATATGCAGAGTACACGATGCAAAATTTCAGGCTGGATGAACCACAAGCTAGAATCAAGATTATTTGGAGTGGTGAGGGGTCAGGGATATACTTATGATGGATTTGGGATTATGTGGAGCTGTAAACAACAAAACTCTGTAAAAGCAACAAAAAAAAAGAAAGAAAAGATTTCTGGTAGATATATCAGCAATCTCAGATATGCAGATACTGAACTAATGGCAGCAAGTGAAGAGGAACTAAACAGCCTCTTGATGAAGGTGAAAGAGGAGAGTGAAAAGGCAGGCTTAAAACTCAACATTCAGAAAACTAAGATCATGGCATCTGGTCCCATCACTTCATGGCACATAAATGAGGGAAAAGGAGAAGTAGTGACAGATTCCATTTTTTTGAGCTACAAAATCATTGTGGACAGTGACTGCAGCTAGAAAATTAAAAGATGTTTGCTCCTTGGAAGAAAAGCTGTTGACAAACCTAGACAGTATATTAGAAAGGAAAGACATTACTTTGCTGACAAATGTCCATCTAGTCAAACCTGTGGTTTTATCAGTAGTTCTGTACAGATATGATTGTTGGAGTGTTACAAAAAGATAAAGAAGACTGAGCACCGAGGAAATGATGCTTTCAAATTGTGATGCTGAAGAAGACTCTCGAGAGTCCCTTGGAGAGCAAGGAAATCAAACCAGTCAATCCTAAATGAAATCAACCCTGAATATTCACTGGAAGGATGGTGGTGTAGCTCCAATACTTTGGCCACCTGGTGCACTGAGCCACCTCACTGGAAAGACCCTGATGCTGGGAAAGATTGAGGGTGAAGGAAGAAGTGGCTAATGGAGGATGAGATAGTTGGTTGGTATCACTGACCCAATGGACATGAGTTTGAGCAAACTCAAAAGAGATATCAAGGGACAGGAATGCCTGGTGTGCTGCAGTTCATGGGGTCCCAAAGAGTTGGACATGACTTAGTGACTAAACAACAGCAATGATGATAACTTTCTACTGTGTATAATTGGTATGGAAATAAGGGAAGTAGTAAGTGAATTATTCACTCTATTCACTCATTAACTAGAGAAATGCTTTAATAGAATTATTGATATTTCTGAATGAGATGGAGCCTGGTTAGCAACATCACAAGAGTGCACAAGCAAAAAACTAAGATGGAGATACCCAAGAAAAGTAACCATTCATATTTATAAAATCCTAAAAATATTAAAATATTATGTGAAAATGTTCTTAGCTATCCATATGTCTTTAAGGTGTTTAACTGGTTTTATAAACATAATTTTATATAAAACAAGAATCAGACAGTCTAATAGACAGTTAAATCTTAAAATATCAGAATCAGATGTTGCTTATGCATGCTAAGCGCTTCAGTCATGTCCGACTCTATGACCCTATGGACTGTAGCCTACCAGGCTCCTCTGTTTTGGGGATTTCCCAGGCAAGAATGCTGGAGTGGGTTGTCAGGGGATCTTCCTGACAATGGGGTTGAACTTGCATCTCTTATGCCTCCTGTATTGGCAAATGGGTTCATTACCATCTGGGGAGCCCAGATATTGCTTAAATGTCACTTAGTTCTTATCTGACATTTCTCAAATGAGGAAACTTGGTAAAGTAGCTTAACACTGGGCCATAACTGTTACTAGAAAGGTTATAAGGAGTTTTCTAAGCCAGAAAAATTTCTAAGATGACACCTTTTGCAACCATTTGCCTAAGAAGACTCTCGAGAGTCCCTTGGAGAGCAAGGAAATCAAACCAGTCAATCCTAAATGAAATCAACCCTGAATATTCACTGGAAGGATGGTGGTGTAGCTCAATACTTTGGCCACCTGGTGCACTGAGCCACCTCACTGGAAAGACCCTGATGCTGGGAAAGATTGAGGGTGAAGGAAGAAGTGGCTAATGGAGGATGAGATAGTTGGTTGGTATCACTGACCCAATGGACATGAGTTTGAGCAAACTCAAAAGAGATATCAAGGGACAGGAATGCCTGGTGTGCTGCAGTTCATGGGGTCCCAAAGAGTTGGACATGACTTAGTGACTAAACAACAGCAATGATGATAACTTTCTACTGTGTATAATTGGTATGGAAATAAGGGAAGTAGTAAGTGAATTATTCACTCTATTCACTCATTAACTAGAGAAATGCTTTAATAGAATTATTGATATTTCTGAATGAGATGGAGCCTGGTTAGCAACATCACAAGAGTGCACAAGCAAAAAACTAAGATGGAGATACCCAAGAAAAGTAACCATTCATATTTATAAAATCCTAAAAATATTAAAATATTATGTGAAAATGTTCTTAGCTATCCATATGTCTTTAAGGTGTTTAACTGGTTTTATAAACATAATTTTATATAAAACAAGAATCAGACAGTCTAATAGACAGTTAAATCTTAAAATATCAGAATCAGATGTTGCTTATGCATGCTAAGCGCTTCAGTCATGTCCGACTCTATGACCCTATGGACTGTAGCCTACCAGGCTCCTCTGTTTTGGGGATTTCCCAGGCAAGAATGCTGGAGTGGGTTGTCAGGGGATCTTCCTGACAATGGGGTTGAACTTGCATCTCTTATGCCTCCTGTATTGGCAAATGGGTTCATTACCATCTGGGGAGCCCAGATATTGCTTAAATGTCACTTAGTTCTTATCTGACATTTCTCAAATGAGGAAACTTGGTAAAGTAGCTTAACACTGGGCCATAACTGTTACTAGAAAGGTTATAAGGAGTTTTTCTAAGCCAGAAAAATTTCTAAGATGACACTATGCCTCAAAAGTATGTAGTTAGCAACCAGTTTTTTGACATACTAACAATAGAAGTCCCTGGGCTGAAGCCCCAGAGTTGCTTTTCTGTGACATGAACCACAGAAAGAAATAAGGTCCAAAAAAACCAACAACAGCACGTGGTGGTCAGTAGACTTGAAGATTAAATTTCTATGATTGATGAATTAAGATATAAGAGTCTAATAAACGCTTAATTCCAATACACTAGTCATACAGGGCAAAAACAGTATAATCATTATGTAAGAGAAAGGTGAAAGCAAGCAGACATGAAAAAGTAGATAAGTCAGAAGAAGCACAGGAAATGGAAAATTTAGGATTTAATCACTCCTCAATTATTGAGTTGATGCTACTGTTCACTGTTTTCAAGCATATTAAATCTTTGAAACAATTAGAGTTTTGATAACATCCATCATTTTTGTTCAAGCTATATTTAGTTCATTCACTCAGTAAACACCCAACTCCTACTACTGTAGAGCACTCTGTTTTAAAAGCTTACAATGATTCGGAGGTAACAAAGGCATGGTTGCCTCTCAGCTTACAACCTAGGAAATGGGCTAACTGTTCATCTGTATATGAAAAACTGAATATGAAATTCACAGGAGGCACAGCCAAGAGCTGTTATAAAAAGAAGTTTACAAGAGCTTGAAAACAGGACCTATTCCTTGCAGAGCAAAGCCCCTGTAGGAAAATAGTAAAGGAGACAACTAAAAACGTAGATACGTGCAAAAAGATAAAAGGCCCTGACTGGTAACCTAAAAAACATCCAGATTTGTTTTTGTATTGATATAAATGTAGTAATTGAAAAATCAGGTTACCAGACTCCAAAAAAGTAAGGAAAATTCAATATAGGGTAGCTATTATAAGTGGTTTACTAAATTCCTCTACTACTACTGAGTAATTCTCAAAGTAGACTCATTTCTAGTCAGGTTCCAAAACATCAGTTGACCTCCCTTTTCAGGTGGAGGGTTCTCTACACTTTCTGGGATATCCAAGAGCATTTAGGTCCTCTGGATGGTATACCTGCTGCTTATATCTGCAGTTAATTGTGGCTACACTTGCTCTTAGCCAAAAGGCCAAGAAGCAATCATTAATTGTGTCTGAGATAACAGAGAAATTAATATCTTGTAAAATAGAGATCCTACTTTCAGAATAACCTATATTAAACTTCCTGGGGAAATGTGAGTGGTCTCACAATGCTAGAGGATTTTAGGACTGCTCCTGGGCATACAGGTCGTGTCTGGGGCACTTTCTTACCCTCATTTCCATTCTAGGTGCAATGTAACTCTGTGTCCTGGTCACATATTCTGAGATTGAATTCTAAGTGTCATTTTGTTTGTTTGCTTTAGTTTTACATTATGACTTAGACATCAGTTAATATCATGGTGACCTACCAGATAAAGAAGTGTACCAATGGAATTATCAGCTGAGAAAAAAGTGAAAGTATCACATTTACCTTTACTGGATATACTTCCTCTTGGGGAAAATTTTGTAATAAAAACTAACTCTCCAGTATGAAAGAAAGTGCTAAATATGGAACATTAATGAATATAATAAGATGAAGAAAGTAAAGTATAAAGTGAAGAAGAGAAAGTAGTAATTAGGTACAGATATTGTTCTGGGTTTAACAGGCAATAGAAACTTTTCAGGGAGTTTCTGGGTTTTTCCCCATAAATAAACATCATGCATGTATTTACTTATGCCTTCAGAGGTCCACTTACAAAGGAAAGGCCCACTGTATATGAAAACTGAATATGAAATTACAGGAGGCACAGCCAAGAGCTGTTATAAAAGAAGTTTACAAGAGCTTGAAAACAGGACCTATTCCTTGCAGAGCAAAGCCCCTGTAGGAAAATAGTAAAGGAGACAACTAAAACGTGAACGTGCAAAAGATAAAAGGCCCTGACTGGTAACCTAAAAAACATCCAGATTTGTTTTTGTATTGATATAAATGTAGTAATTGAAAAATCAGGTTACCAGACTCCAAAAAAGTAAGGAAAATTCAATATAGGGTAGCTATTATAAGTGGTTTACTAAATTCCTCTACTACTACTGAGTAATTCTCAAAGTAGACTCATTTCTAGTCAGGTTCCAAAACATCAGTTGACCTCCCTTTTCAGGTGGAGGGTTCTCTACACTTTCTGGGATATCCAAGAGCATTTAGGTCCTCTGGATGGTATACCTGCTGCTTATATCTGCAGTTAATTGTGGCTACACTTGCTCTTAGCCAAAAGGCCAAGAAGCAATCATTAATTGTGTCTGAGATAACAGAGAAATTAATATCTTGTAAAATAGAGATCCTACTTTCAGAATAACCTATATTAAACTTCCTGGGGAAATGTGAGTGGTCTCACAATGCTAGAGGATTTTAGGACTGCTCCTGGGCATACAGGTCGTGTCTGGGGCACTTTCTTACCCTCATTTCCATTCTAGGTGCAATGTAACTCTGTGTCCTGGTCACATATTCTGAGATTGAATTCTAAGTGTCATTTTGTTTGTTTGCTTTAGTTTTACATTATGACTTAGACATCAGTTAATATCATGGTGACCTACCAGATAAAGAAGTGTACCAATGGAATTATCAGCTGAGAAAAAAGTGAAAGTATCACATTTACCTTTACTGGATATACTTCCTCTTGGGGAAAATTTTGTAATAAAAACTAACTCTCCAGTATGAAAGAAAGTGCTAAATATGGAACATTAATGAATATAATAAGATGAAGAAAGTAAAGTATAAAGTGAAGAAGAGAAAGTAGTAATTAGGTACAGATATTGTTCTGGGTTTAACAGGCAATAGAAACTTTTCAGGGGAGTTTCTGGGTTTTTCCCCCCATAAATAAACATCATGCATGTATTTACTTATGCCTTCAGACTTTTATAGACATTCATATTAGTTTGAAATAGCAGGAAAGGATATAACTGAAACTTATTTAATAATCAGTTAAAACACAGTTTCTGCTTTTTTCTTTTTTTCTCATGAAAATATTATTTCGAGTGAACCATTTTATAACCCACTGCAATTCTGGAACCTTATCAGTAAGGAAATCAGGAAGAAAGTGTAGTTAAGTTTTATAGTACTTTTTAGAAGTCATATGAAAGTTGATCTTTGTATATTATCTTAAATTATAATTTACTGAGCTATGATATTTACATGAAAAAAAAAAAAACAATTATAAGCCAAACTGATGAGGGCGTGAAATATTTTTATATTGTAATATAAAGTGATTTTTTATTGGTAGAGACTTTTCCATGGAGATAAAGCCTGTACCAAGCTGCTGGCCTTATGTCTTCTTATCTCTAATCACACTATCATTTACTAGTAGGATCTCAAAGCTGTTTTGATAGCTGGAAGCAGGAATTTACTGAGAGAGGCTAAAGTAAGTAGAGAACAAACAAACCTGTGTTAGAGAAGTTCTTGTCCTTGGCACTACTGGAGGAAAATGCTATGGGTGTGGGTGGGTGGGTGGGTAGGTGTGTGTGTGTGTGTGTGTGTGAAAAGTCATAATAACATGCTACGTTGATAAAACAATTTTAGATCACCAAAACTTTCCAGATACTATATATGGTGTTATAAAAGCCATGAGTATAGGGAGTAGATTGTTTGTTTGTTTGTTTTTTTAAAAAAAACCCTATAATTGTTTACATATAGGAAGGGTGAAGCCTAAATTGATGAAGTAGTTTGCCCATTTCTTTTCTAACCCCCAGTGATAAATAGTTTCATTTTGTGTGTGTGCTGGGGATTGGGGGAGGGATGAGAGGGTGCTGCTTTCATTTATTTTTTTTTATTATTTTTTATTTTTTTTAAATTCTTTATTTTAAAGGTTTTACAGAGTTTTGTTGTTCACAGACATGTATGTTCCCAGATCAGTCATATGCATATCCCTGGTCCCCACCCCCCGAGTTCTGCTGCTTTCATTTAGACCAGATCTTCTGGAACAGGCTCTGAGGTTACATTTGAACTGAGACCTAAATGAATGAGGGAAGATTCCTTTTATTTCTTTTTCTTCTCTGATTGCCATGGCTAGGGCTTACAAAACTATGTTGAATAATAGTGATGAGAGTGGGCACCCTTGTCTTGTTTCTAATCTCAGAGGAAAGGCTTTCAGTTTTTCACCATTGAGAGCAATGTTTGTTGTGGGTTTGTCCTATGTGCCCTTCATTATATGGAGGTGGAGGTTCTCTCTATGCCCACTTTCTGGAGGGTATTTAGCATAAATGTTTTGAGGTTTGTCAAAAGTTTTTTCTGCATCTATTGAGATTATCATGGTTTTTATCCTTCAATTTGTTAAAACAGTGCATCACTTAATTGATTTGCATATATTGCAGAATCCTTGAATCCCTGAGATAAACCTGACTTGATCATGGTGTATGATCTTTTTAATGTGTTGTTGGATTCTATTTGCTAGTATTTTGTTAAGGATTTTTGCATCCATGTTCATCAGTGATATTGGCCAGTAATTTTCTTTTTTATGGTATCTTTGTCTGGTTTTGGTGGTGATGATGGCCTTGTAGAATGAATTAGGGAGTGTTCCTCCCTCTGCAATTTTTTGAAAGAGTTTGAGATGGATAGATGTTAGCTCATCACTAAATGTTTGATAGAATTGGCCTGTGAAGCCATCTGGCTCAGAGCTTATGTTTGTCAGAAGATTTTTATTCACAGTTTCAAAGAATTTAGCCATTCACAGTGACAAGGGAGAACACTTGAGGCAAAGAAAAGTTATGTGAAATAAAGAGAGAAGAGACTACTCTAGCTACTCTAGCTAATAATTGGGGTTTGTTTAAACAAACCATAGTACATCTAGAATCACAGTATTATACAGTCATTAAATGTACTGTTCAGAGAGTCACACACACACACACATATACATACACTTTTTTATATATTATTTTTTATTTTTATTTTTATTTTTATTTTTTACATGTATGTTCCCAGATCATTCATATACATATCCCTGGACCCTCCCCCCACCCAGTTCCCCTCATCCCACCCCTCCGGACCATCGCCCCATGCCATTGTGAGCACTCCTATTCCCTTAGCACAATGACACTAGCTATCTTTTCCACACATGACAGTATAGGTTTCCATGTTACTCCCTCCCACTGTTCGGTCTCCACAATGTCTTTATGTCTATTCTCTGTTTTTTCATGAGTTCACTGCGTGTGTTATCATGACCATCTTACTAGATCCCATATATATGAGTTAGTATACTATACTTGTCTTTCTCTTTTTGACTTCTTCACATTTTATGATAGGTTCTAGATCCAGCCACCTCATTAGGACTGTCTTCTGCATTTCTTTTAACAGCCGAGTAGTATTCCGTTGTATATATGTACCAGGGCTTCTGTATCCATTCATTTGTCGATGGACATCTAGGTTGCTTCCATGTTCTGGCTATTGTATAGAGAGCTGCAATGAACATTGGGGTACAGGTGCCTCTTTCATTTTTGATTTCATCTAGGCCTAATAGTGGGATTGCTGGATCATAGGGTGCTTCTAATTTTAGTTTTTTAAGGAATCTCCATATTGTCTTCCATAGAGGTTGTATCAATTTACATTCCCACCAGCAATGCAAGAGGGTTCCCTTTTCTCCACACCCTCTCCAGCATTTGTTGTCTGTCAATTTGTTGATGATGGCCATTCTGACAGGTGTGAGGTGGTATCTCATTGTGGTTTTAATTTGCATTTCTCTGATAATAAGCGAGGTTGAGCATCGTTTCATGTATTTTGGGGCCATCTGACATACACACACTTTTAAAATACCTGCAGGTGTTAGGTAGAAAGAGTTCCAAAGATTGTGGACCTTTCTTATAAATACCTGCCAACATTTTTGTTATTTTTTTGTTTGCTTCTCTTGAGCCAGTGACATTTTTAAATTCCATATTTCAGACAAAGAAGTAAAATTAGTTTGGGATATGAACTACCACATACTAACTGAATTTTAATCTGTTTACACCTTAATGCAATTTAAATTTTTTTTCTATAACAAGTGTATATATATTTTTTCCTGTTTTTAAATGATTCCTATAAATACATTTTTGCACATTTTTCATTTTAAGAATTTTTCTTAACAAATTAGAATGTTATTTTTAAAATTTTTAAATGCTAAGGACATTTTCAGCAATAATTCTAATATAGATTTTTCCTACTGCCCTCAGAAGTAATCAGCATTAGAAGATTATTATATATTCTATCCTTTTTTTCTTAATTGCCTTTTCTTTATTTTTCTTTTGGCGAGGGCGGGTTGGGGAGGGAGGGGGCGGACAGGCCACTTCTATTGGTCTTTCATTTATCTATTTTCATCCATCTTTGTTCTCTGGCCCGTGTGGGCCTCCCATCACTGTGGCCTCTGTTGTCACAGAGCACCAGCTCTGGGCACGTGCGCCTCAGAGCTCTGGCTCAGTAATTGGACACATCGGTCCAGCTGTTCCATGGCATTTGGGATCTTCCCAGGCCAGGGATCGAACCGGCGCCCCTTGCACTGCAAGGTGGTGTCCTTACCCACTGGACCACCAGGGAAGCCTCTGCTTCTATCCTTTTAAGGAAAAAAATTACATGCTTTTATATATGTGTATATCTGTGTATATATATATATATATATAATAAATCCACATATATAGATATATACATAGAAATACATATACCCATATAAAATATATCACTTTCTTCTGTGTTATTTTTGTAAAAATTATACCACTATTGTTCATTCCTGTTGAATCGTATTCAGTTGCATTAATATGCCAGGTTTTTTTTTGTATTTTTGGTTTTGCGAATTTTACACACAGCAAAACCCACAAATCTTACGTGTTCATTCCTTACTCCCCTTCCCAGCCAATTAATCCCACCCCTGAGAGAAAACCGCTCTTCTGATTCTTTTTAACCATAGGCTAATCTCACTTGTTATAGAATTTTACAGAAGTAGAACTTTGTGTTATGTATTTTTTTCTGTAAGACATTTTTCATTAAGCATTGTTTTTTAGATTTGTCCATGTTGTTTGGTGTATATAAGTTATTTATTTTTAGTTGTTTTAAATATCAGTATAGTTGATTTACAGTGTTTCAGGTGTACAGCAAGGTGATTCAATTATGCATATATACACATGTGTGTCCTCAGTCACTCAGTTGTGTATAACTCTTAGTGACCCTATGAACTTCCCCCAGACTTCTCTGTCTGTGGAGATTTCCAGGCAAGAATACTAGAATGGGTTGCCATTTCCTACTCCAGGGGATTTTCCCTACCCAGTGGTCAAACCTGCAGGTATTGCATCTCCTGCATATATATTATTTTCATATTCATTTCCACTATAGATTATTATAAGATATTGAGCATAATTCCCAGTGCTTTATAGTAAGTCCTTGTTGTTTATGTTATAAACGGTATGTTATATGTATTAATGCCAAATTCCAATTTATCCCTCCCCCTACTTCTTTTTCTGAACTCATTTACCTGTATTGGCTTTAAAATAAACCTCAGTACAATAGTAAGAAAATGTCTTCTTTAAAGATGTAATTGCTGTTTCAAGGATAGATTGAATTTTAAGGATTTGCTAGGAAAGATATTGTGCAAATCCTGACCATTTTTGAATCCAAAAAGTTTGTTGGGAAAAAAAAATCTACTGTAAATATGCTTGAGTTTTAATTCAGTTGAAATGCACTAACTAGATAAACTTAAGAAAATGTACTTAATTTGAGAAATATCTGACATCGCTTGTAATTCCAACACTAGTTTCCCCCCCCCACCCCCAGAGGTTTTTTTATAATTTAAAATTTAATCCTGGATCCCCCCAAAGTTCTCCTTTGGTAACCATAGTTTTGTTTTCTATGTCTGTGAGTGTATTTTCATTTGTATCATATTTTTTTCAATAAGTGGTACCATGTGATATTTGTCTTTCTCTGACTTCATTCAGTATGATAGTCTCTAGGTCCATCCATGTTGCTGCAAATGGCATATTTCATTCATTTTTATGTCTGAGTAATAGTCTTGTGTGTGTGTGTGTGTGTGTACACCAGATTTCCTTTAGATATTGCTGCTATGAACATTGGGGTGCATGTAATTCTTTGAATTAGAGTTTTCCTCTTTTCCTGATAAGTGTCCAGGGGTGGGATTGCTGGCTCATATGGTCACTCTATTTTTAGTTTTTTAAGGAAATTTAATACAGTATGCCATAGTGTCTGCACTTATTTACATTCCTACCAAAAGTGTAAGAGGATCCTCTTTTCTCCACACCCTCTCTAGCATTTGTTGTTGTAGACTTTTTGATGATGGCCATTCTGACCAGTGAAAGGTGGTATCTTGTTTTAGTTTTTATTTGCATTTCTCTAGTAATTAATGATATTGAGCATGGCTAAGTCAGCAAAATAAGAAATGAAGAAAGGAAAAGTTATAACCAACACCACAGAAAGATAAAGGTTCATAAGAAACTACTGTGAACAACAATGTGCCAACAAAATGCATAACCTAGCAGAGACAGACAAATTCTTAGAAAGATACAATCTCTAAAGAGAAGCAGAAAGTATGAACCGATCAATCACAAGTTTTGAAATTGGATCAGTGATGTAAAATCTCCCAACAAACAGAACTTCAGGAACAGATGACTCCTCAGGTGAATTCTACCAAACACGTGGAAAAGAGTTAATACTTGTCCTTCTGAAACCATTCTAAAAAATTGCAGAGGAAAGAACATTTCCAAATTCATCCTGTGAGGCCACCATCATTCTGATACCAAAACAAGACAAATACATTCCAAAAAAAAGAAAAGTACAGACCAGTATCACTGATGAACAGAGACACAAATCCTCAACAAAATACTAGCCAATAATACCCAATAATACATTAAAAGAATCATACTGTATGATAATAAAGTGGGGTTTATCTTAGGGATATGGGGACTTTTCAGTAACTGCAAATCAGTGTGATATACCACATTTACAAACAGAAGAATAGAAACCGTATGATCATCTCAATAGACAGAGAAAAAGCTTTTCATCAAATTCAGCATTTATGATAAAAAACAATCTTCCAAAAGTGGGCATAGAGGGAACATACTTCTGCATAATAAAGGCTGTATATGAGTGATTTATGTTTTTTATTTCTGAGTAGTATTCCATTATATGAATATGCTAAAGTATGTCTATTTATGCCTCAGAAATCCTCTTAGCCTTACTTGTCTCTAGGCCTTTGGCCACCTGTTATGGCCTACCTGCCATCTCAAAGGACAGTTCAGCTGAGCTCTGCTTGGAAACTATACGAGCATGTAGATTATAGTAATTACCGGGCTTCCCTGGTGGTCCAGTGGGTAAGGACACGGCCTTGCAGTGCAGGGGGTGCCGGTTCGATCCCTGGCCTGGGAAGATCCTACATGCCGCGGAACAGCTGGACCAATGTGTCCAATTACCGAGCCGGAGCTCTGGAGCGCATGCGCCCAGAGCTGGTGCTCTGCAACAACAGAGGCCACCGCGATGGGAGGCCCACACGGGCCAAAGAACAAAGATGGATGAAAATACATAAATGAAAGACCAATAGAAGTGGGCTGCCCACCTCCCTCCCTCCCCAACCCGTCCCCCCCGCCAAAAAAAGATAATAATAATTGCCTCTTAGGGCTTCTAAACTATTACTGAAGCATAAGGTGCAGTGAGACCCACCTGATTCCCATGTGTGTGTAACCTGGGTGTGGGGATGTGTTAATGCTTCTTTGGGGCAAATATTGGACCGATAGGTAATGGGCACCAGCAAATAAATTAATTTCCCTTTATCCCTCAACAGACTATAGTTCATACTGCATACAGCTGAGACATAGACCCTTTCTGAAGACTGTACAATTAAATGCCTGTTCAGAAATTAATCTCAGTGTTTGCTCTCCCTTTCCCATCTTGATCAGTTTAAAGTCAGACAAAAGAATACATTCCAAAAAAAAGAAAAGTACAGACCAGTATCACTGATGAACAGAGACACAAATCCTCAACAAAATACTAGCCAATAATACCCAATAATACATTAAAAGAATCATACTGTATGATAATAAAGTGGGGTTTATCTTAGGGATATGGGGACTTTTCAGTAACTGCAAATCAGTGTGATATACCACATTTACAAACAGAAGAATAGAAACCGTATGATCATCTCAATAGACAGAGAAAAAGCTTTTCATCAAATTCAGCATTTATGATAAAAAACAATCTTCCAAAAGTGGGCATAGAGGGAACATACTTCTGCATAATAAAGGCTGTATATGAGTGATTTATGTTTTTTATTTCTGAGTAGTATTCCATTATATGAATATGCTAAAGTATGTCTATTTATGCCTCAGAAATCCTCTTAGCCTTACTTGTCTCTAGGCCTTTGGCCACCTGTTATGGCCTACCTGCCATCTCAAAGGACAGTTCAGCTGAGCTCTGCTTGGAAACTATACGAGCATGTAGATTATAGTAATTACCGGGCTTCCCTGGTGGTCCAGTGGGTAAGGACACGGCCTTGCAGTGCAGGGGGTGCCGGTTCGATCCCTGGCCTGGGAAGATCCTACATGCCGCGGAACAGCTGGACCAATGTGTCCAATTACCGAGCCGGAGCTCTGGAGCGCATGCGCCCAGAGCTGGTGCTCTGCAACAACAGAGGCCACCGCGATGGGAGGCCCACACGGGCCAAAGAACAAAGATGGATGAAAATACATAAATGAAAGACCAATAGAAGTGGGCTGCCCACCTCCCTCCCTCCCCAACCCGTCCCCCCCGCCAAAAAAAGATAATAATAATTGCCTCTTAGGGCTTCTAAACTATTACTGAAGCATAAGGTGCAGTGAGACCCACCTGATTCCCATGTGTGTGTAACCTGGGTGTGGGGATGTGTTAATGCTTCTTTGGGGCAAATATTGGACCGATAGGTAATGGGCACCAGCAAATAAATTAATTTCCCTTTATCCCTCAACAGACTATAGTTCATACTGCATACAGCTGAGACATAGACCCTTTCTGAAGACTGTACAATTAAATGCCTGTTCAGAAATTAATCTCAGTGTTTGCTCTCCCTTTTCCCATCTTGACTTTCTCATCTCTGCATTCCATAGTAAAATAGTGGCAAATAAGCTTTTGTCTCAGGCTCTGCATCCTGGAGAGCTCCAGCTAATGCATCCAAATTTAGATAACTTAGGTTATTTTTGGTTAACTTTCTTATGACCACCTGAAGTGTTTCTCTAGGGTCTTACCCACATGACAAGTATATTTTTCTCCTTTTAGTTTATACTTTACCGGTATTAATATTCTCTAAGTTTATTCACATTTACTGACCATATTCTATGAGCCATGCATTCTCCTAAGTAAAAGAATATAATGGGGCTTCCCTGGTTGTCCAGTGGGTAAAGAGTCCACCTTGCACTGAAAGGGGCACTGGTTCGATCCCTGGCCTGGGAAGATCCCACGTGCCACAGAGCAGCTGGACCGGTGTGTCCAATTATGAGCCGCGCTCTGGAGCGCATGCGCCCAGAGCTGGTGCTCTGCTACAGGAGAAGCCACTGCAATGGGAGGCCCACACAGGCCAAAGAACAAAGATGGATGAAAATAAATAAATGAAAGCCCAGAAAAAAGTGGCCAAAAAAAATTTTTTTAAAAAAAGAATATAATGGTTAAACATAATATTCATGATTTCTGTTTGATGGTGAAATTATATAAAAATGGTATGTATGCGCTTCAGTCAGTTCTGTTACCTCACGTCCATTGCTTTATTCTGCCAATAGCAGAAATGTGATTATTTTCAGAAACATGAATATTAGTATATTTGTAATATGTTTAGATTCAAAGACCTTTTTTTCCTAATGTGACTACGGGCTATATCAGACTACAGTGAGATTAGTTCGAAAATGGACAGGAAGCATGAGAAGATCTGCAGAACACTTAGTGTCATACAAAGAACAATTTCTACTGACGTATTAGGATTGACACCCTGACATTCCTCCCATATTGTTTTCCCCCAGTTTTGTTCCTTAATAAAAAAAAAAAAAATTGGCAGTGTGGGATGGAAAAAAGTTTAGTTCAAAATGGTATGGTTGAGTGTGCCTGTCATGGATATATTCTTATGCTTGATTTAAGATTAGTAGCTTTAAGTACTTGAGTGTCACAAATTTTGTTCACTTAAGACTAAAATTCTATGTAGTGGTAAAAAGAAGTTTCTGATTGGTGGTTAAGCTCTTCAGGGTACCTGTGAATCCCTGATATTTATGAAAAGAGCATGTATATAGATGTAGGTCAGTTTGGAGGCTGGGGTAAGAGTGCATCCAAATTTAGATAACTTAGGTTATTTTTGGTTAACTTTCTTATGACCACCTGAAGTGTTTCTCTAGGGTCTTACCCACATGACAAGTATATTTTTCTCCTTTTAGTTTATACTTTACCGGTATTAATATTCTCTAAGTTTATTCACATTTACTGACCATATTCTATGAGCCATGCATTCTCCTAAGTAAAAGAATATAATGGGGCTTCCCTGGTTGTCCAGTGGGTAAAGAGTCCACCTTGCACTGAAAGGGGCACTGGTTCGATCCCTGGCCTGGGAAGATCCCACGTGCCACAGAGCAGCTGGACCGGTGTGTCCAATTATGAGCCGCGCTCTGGAGCGCATGCGCCCAGAGCTGGTGCTCTGCTACAGGAGAAGCCACTGCAATGGGAGGCCCACACAGGCCAAAGAACAAAGATGGATGAAAATAAATAAATGAAAGCCCAGAAAAAAGTGGCCAAAAAAAATTTTTTTAAAAAAAGAATATAATGGTTAAACATAATATTCATGATTTCTGTTTGATGGTGAAATTATATAAAAATGGTATGTATGCGCTTCAGTCAGTTCTGTTACCTCACGTCCATTGCTTTATTCTGCCAATAGCAGAAATGTGATTATTTTCAGAAACATGAATATTAGTATATTTGTAATATGTTTAGATTCAAAGACCTTTTTTTCCTAATGTGACTACGGGCTATATCAGACTACAGTGAGATTAGTTCGAAAATGGACAGGAAGCATGAGAAGATCTGCAGAACACTTAGTGTCATACAAAGAACAATTTCTACTGACGTATTAGGATTGACACCCTGACATTCCTCCCATATTGTTTTCCCCCAGTTTTGTTCCTTAATAAAAAAAAAAAAAATTGGCAGTGTGGGATGGAAAAAAGTTTAGTTCAAAATGGTATGGTTGAGTGTGCCTGTCATGGATATATTCTTATGCTTGATTTAAGATTAGTAGCTTTAAGTACTTGAGTGTCACAAATTTTGTTCACTTAAGACTAAAATTCTATGTAGTGGTAAAAAGAAGTTTCTGATTGGTGGTTAAGCTCTTCAGGGTACCTGTGAATCCCCTGATATTTATGAAAAAGAGCATGTATATAGATGTAGGTCAGTTTGCGGAGGGGCTGGGTTGGGTAAGAGCCATCACTTTCATAAGAGACTCAAAAGGGCCTGGAAGGGGGTTTTAAAAAAAGAAAAGAGGAAAAGAATCAATGAATTAAATATGCTACTGCACATGTCATATCGGTGTTTTTGCAATCAGTGCTCTCCTGTCTGATCCTTTTGGAGAAATATATAATTACAATTGCTGCTGTAATATATATATATATATATCTAGAGAGAGAGAGAGACATCCCCCCTAAGGTCTAGACTGTCTAGTTGGCCACAGAAGGTAGCGTCTTCTGTACTTCTCCTGAAGTGGAGGTTTGACTATGGATGGGAAAGTCTCCTATCTCTGAAGTTCTCACGTTACCACCTGTTTGCCTTTTCAATAGGAAAAGGGTGATTTTTCTAGCTATACATTGTAAACTTATACAGGGTGGCAGAATGTTGCTGGATGTTATTAAGATAGTAATATGTATATAAAAGAAATACATCAGCAGTGAATTTCAGTCAGTAACACCTTTACTGGAATAATAGTTCAAAAAATAGCTAGAAATAATGGTTCAAGACTGAAACAACTAAAAACCAAATAATAAATTTATTGTGTTTATTACTCTTAAGTGTTTCAAGTGCAAATATGTTATTCTTTTAATATTTTGTGCATTGGTTGAGATGGCTTAGTTTCTCTACATAGTTTTTTGTTTTGTTTCATGTAGAAATATTCTGGAAATTTCTCATAAAAGACCCTGATTTTTTCTGTTGCTTATGTATTTGACTGCATATAGGAAATTCCAAGGTTTATGTGTCCAGTTATTCTTTCTGTAGAGTAATGAGTTTGTATTTGACTGTGTTCATTTTTACTTCCGGCTTTCTTAAGTCTCTCCAAGTTTGGCTGGAATTTCTGTTTCTTGGGAAAGTTTCTTAAAACTATTTGAAAGTAGTAAAAAATAAAAAATTGGTTTTGGCCCATGGAAGGGGAAAATAGTCTTAACTTCAGATATGAGTTTCTGTTTTAGTTTCTAAGGATCTTTGGGAATAAGTTTGCAAACTTTATTTCTTCAACTGAGAAGAAAACAAAGGGAAGAAAGCTGCAAAAAGCATGTATCACTTTATGGTAATAAAATTTATATATAGGTCGTGTCAAAAGTTTTATTATATAGGGCTTTCCTGGTGGTCCAGTGGGTAAGGAGTCCACCTTGCAGTGCAAGAGGCACTAGTTCGATCCCTGGCCCGGGAAGATCCCACATGCTGTGGAATGGCTGGGCTGGTGTGTCCAGTTATGAGCCAGCACTCTGGAGTGCATGTACCCAGAGCCAGTGCTCTGCAACGAGAGAGGCCACTGCAATATGAGGCCCCACATATGCCAAAGAGTAAAAAAGATGGGTGAAAATAAATGAATGATGACTTAGAGGCAAAATGAAAAAGATTTATTATATAAAAAAGTTATTGTAACTAAGCCCTATTACTTTAAAACAGTGAAAAAGAATTTTTATAATAATTTTTATTTTACTTTTACAGAGTTTTGTTTTTTACAGCCATTTATAAACCCAAATCCATCATAGGTATACACTTGACCCCCTCTCACCTGAACCTCCCTCCCAGTCCCTCCCCATCCCACCCTCCAGGTTGTTGCGTAGCCCCATGTAAGTTCCTTCGTCTTACAGTCAGTTTTACACATGGTAGTGCAAGTTTCCATGTTACTCTTTTCATGCATAGTTCAAAAATAGCTAGAAATAATGGTTCAAGACTGAAACAACTAAACCAAATAATAAATTTATTGTGTTTATTACTCTTAAGTGTTTCAAGTGCAAATATGTTATTCTTTTAATATTTTGTGCATTGGTTGAGATGGCTTAGTTTCTCTACATAGTTTTTTGTTTTGTTTCATGTAGAAATATTCTGGAAATTTCTCATAAAAGACCCTGATTTTTTCTGTTGCTTATGTATTTGACTGCATATAGGAAATTCCAAGGTTTATGTGTCCAGTTATTCTTTCTGTAGAGTAATGAGTTTGTATTTGACTGTGTTCATTTTTACTTCCGGCTTTCTTAAGTCTCTCCAAGTTTGGCTGGAATTTCTGTTTCTTGGGAAAGTTTCTTAAAACTATTTGAAAGTAGTAAAAAATAAAAAATTGGTTTTGGCCCATGGAAGGGGAAAATAGTCTTAACTTCAGATATGAGTTTCTGTTTTAGTTTCTAAGGATCTTTGGGAATAAGTTTGCAAACTTTATTTCTTCAACTGAGAAGAAAACAAAGGGAAGAAAGCTGCAAAAAGCATGTATCACTTTATGGTAATAAAATTTATATATAGGTCGTGTCAAAAGTTTTATTATATAGGGCTTTCCTGGTGGTCCAGTGGGTAAGGAGTCCACCTTGCAGTGCAAGAGGCACTAGTTCGATCCCTGGCCCGGGAAGATCCCACATGCTGTGGAATGGCTGGGCTGGTGTGTCCAGTTATGAGCCAGCACTCTGGAGTGCATGTACCCAGAGCCAGTGCTCTGCAACGAGAGAGGCCACTGCAATATGAGGCCCCACATATGCCAAAGAGTAAAAAAGATGGGTGAAAATAAATGAATGATGACTTAGAGGCAAAATGAAAAAGATTTATTATATAAAAAAGTTATTGTAACTAAGCCCTATTACTTTAAAACAGTGAAAAAGAATTTTTATAATAATTTTTATTTTACTTTTACAGAGTTTTGTTTTTTACAGCCATTTATAAACCCAAATCCATCATAGGTATACACTTGACCCCCTCTCACCTGAACCTCCCTCCCAGTCCCTCCCCATCCCACCCCTCCAGGTTGTTGCGTAGCCCCCATGTAAGTTCCCTTCGTCTTACAGCATACTCAAAACGATTGTCTTTTTTACACATGGTAGTGCAAGTTTCCATGTTACTCTTTTCATGCTTCTTATCCACTCCTCCCTCCTCACAGTGTCCTTAAGTCTGTTTTCTATGTCTGTTTCTCCATTGCTGCTCTGCATATGCATTTATCAATACCATCTTTCTAGATTCCATATATATATGTGTTAGTATACTGTATTTGTCCTTCTCTTTTTGACTTACTTCACTTTGTATAATAGGTTCTAGATTCATCTACCTCATTAGGACTGATTCAAATGCCTTTCTTTTTATGGCTGAGTAATATTCCATTGTGTATATGTACCACCGTTTATCCATTCATCTGTCGATGGACATCTAGGTAGCTTCCATGTTCTAGCTATTGTAAATAGTGCTGCAGTGAACAATGGGGTACATGTGTCTCTTTCAAGTTTGATTTCCTCAGGGTATATGCCTAGCAGTGGGATTGCTGGCTCATGTGGTTCTATTCCTAGTTTTTTAAGGAATCTCCATACTAAAATGTGAAAATTTTTTATTGAAGATTATAATTCCAAAAACAAAATATATATAATGCCTTCATATTCGCTACCATACATTAATTTTTCCTGGTATCTCAGAGTCATGACTAATCACAACAATCATCATCCTCTGAACTCAGGAGTTTGAGTTATTACCGCACACACACACACCCCCCAATACAGAGACACAAATTAAGCATTCATCTAGTTGTCTTTCTTAACCTTTGTTATTTAATTATGGAGTAAATCTTAAAATCCCCTTGTGATTTTAAAATGCCAAATGTTCTTATTTAGTTTAGTTCTTATTTAGTTTGGCATACTATTTTTAAAAAGTTTTAATTTATCTAAAACTAGCCTCCAAGACTGCTGATTCTTAACCAGAGGGGTTAAGCATTAGCCTGGAAGATTTTGATTTAGTCCATCTGTTTTGGAACTTGGGCATCATTTTTCTTAAACGTGAAATCAGATTTTCATGAGTAGTCTTCTTTAAGGAATCACTGATCTAAGAAAGTACATTGTGCAGATATCTGCAGATGAAACTCTGGGAGATCTCAGGGCCAGATCTCGAGCATTTAAAGGCTAGTGATTTTGGCACAAATACTGGATTCTCCTGTTAATTCTTGTCCTCCCCCTCCTTGCACACATAGAGAAGAGATGTTTTAAGGCTTCAGGTGCACTATGTAGAGGTTCATTTTATTCTCTAGAGAGTTTCTCTATACATTACTAACTCTTTTGCTTACTGTATCCCATCTTCACTCACCTGTTTTTTGGTCAGTCTTTTTATTCAGGATATTTTGAATTCTTTTGTCTTTTTTTTACTTTAAAAAAAAATTCTGTTGCCTGTCAGTAAGGTTCAGCCTTTTATAGGCAGTGACAACCAATCAGAGTATGACTTTACAAGAGTAAATTGATCAAATGTAAGAAATCAGGTATTAAAACCTGACTCTTCTCAGATGATTTTGATAAAGCCTATGGTTAATAATGAAGTAAGACATTATTAAATATATATGGCCCAAGTAACATATTTTTAAATGCATGGGTAAAAGCTTTGAAGCTCAAGAATAAAGTGACAGAAACACAATTATAGTAAAAACTATCAATTTACTTTTGTTACTTCATGGTAAATTTTACACATAAAAACAAAATTACAACAGCATGGTAAACCTCAGTTCTCATTGTTTTCAAGTATTACCAATCATTCTGTGAAAAATCACTGCTGGATGCCCAGGAGCTATTGCTTCATTCTCAGAGATACTGCCAAACCCTGAGAGCTCCAAAAAGCTAAATTCCAGGTCGCTTAGGATCTTCCTTTTTGTTCACATCTTTCTTATTAAATAGTCCTTCCCTCAGAGTGCTGTATATGCATTGTCAAAACAGTAAAGATTCAGTGGTAAGTAGGAAAAAAAATACAGTTCTAGAATGTACTGTTTTACCTAGCCCTTCTTACTAAATAACATCATCAGCAACAAAATGAACAAATCCAGTTTATTTAAATTTATTCAGTACGCTATCAATACAATTAGAACTGCAAATCCAGGGCAGTTGTTGAATCCTGATGGGTCATCATTTTTCTTAAACGTGAAATCAGATTTTCATGAGTAGTCTTCTTTAAGGAATCACTGATCTAAGAAAGTACATTGTGCAGATATCTGCAGATGAAACTCTGGGAGATCTCAGGGCCAGATCTCGAGCATTTAAAGGCTAGTGATTTTGGCACAAATACTGGATTCTCCTGTTAATTCTTGTCCTCCCCCTCCTTGCACACATAGAGAAGAGATGTTTTAAGGCTTCAGGTGCACTATGTAGAGGTTCATTTTATTCTCTAGAGAGTTTCTCTATACATTACTAACTCTTTTGCTTACTGTATCCCATCTTCACTCACCTGTTTTTTGGTCAGTCTTTTTATTCAGGATATTTTGAATTCTTTTGTCTTTTTTTTACTTTAAAAAAAATTCTGTTGCCTGTCAGTAAGGTTCAGCCTTTTATAGGCAGTGACAACCAATCAGAGTATGACTTTACAAGAGTAAATTGATCAAATGTAAGAAATCAGGTATTAAAACCTGACTCTTCTCAGATGATTTTGATAAAGCCTATGGTTAATAATGAAGTAAGACATTATTAAATATATATGGCCCAAGTAACATATTTTTAAATGCATGGGTAAAAGCTTTGAAGCTCAAGAATAAAGTGACAGAAACACAATTATAGTAAAAACTATCAATTTACTTTTGTTACTTCATGGTAAATTTTACACATAAAAACAAAATTACAACAGCATGGTAAACCTCAGTTCTCATTGTTTTCAAGTATTACCAATCATTCTGTGAAAAATCACTGCTGGATGCCCAGGAGCTATTGCTTCATTCTCAGAGATACTGCCAAACCCTGAGAGCTCCAAAAAGCTAAATTCCAGGTCGCTTAGGATCTTCCTTTTTGTTCACATCTTTCTTATTAAATAGTCCTTCCCTCAGAGTGCTGTATATGCATTGTCAAAACAGTAAAGATTCAGTGGTAAGTAGGAAAAAAAATACAGTTCTAGAATGTACTGTTTTACCTAGCCCTTCTTACTAAATAACATCATCAGCAACAAAATGAACAAATCCAGTTTATTTAAATTTATTCAGTACGCTATCAATACAATTAGAACTGCAAATCCAGGGCAGTTGTTGAATCCTGATAAGTATTATGAACCTTATATGTGTTAGTTGCTCAGTCATGTCCAACTCTTTGTGACCTATGGACTGTAGCCCACCAGGCTCCTCTGTCGTACGATTTCCCAGGCAATATTGAAGTGGGAAGCCATTCCTTTCTCCAGGGGATCTTCCCAATCCAGGGAACAAACCCAGGTCTCCCACATTGCACGTGCATTTTTTACCATCTGAGCCACTAGATAAGCCCTATGAATGTGTTAGTCTGCTAAGTCATGTCCTACTCTTTGCAACCCCATAGACTATAACCCACCAGGCTCCTCTGTCCATGGAATTCTCTGGGCAAGAATACTGGAGTGGGTAGAGATTCCTACCTCCAGGGAATTTTACCAGCCCAGGGATCAAACCCACCTCTCCTGCATTGCAGGTGTATCCTTTAGCATCTGAACCACCAGGGCCATGGCTCTTTATGAACCGTAGTCTCACCAAATTTGACATGCAACAATCAAAATTTCAAGTTTAAGTTTAGATTACTGAGTCTTGTAATATTCTATTCTCAGTGACATTATACTTCATTTCTGAAAACTAACCAAATAACTAAAGAGATAACTTTTAAATTTTATGAATTTGCAGATGGCTTCTGATTAGCTGTTTTACTTTTTATTCTGTATCTGTTAAAGAACAGTTAGATCTGGAAAATGCATTTTAGAAATGTTTCTACTAAAGTACTGTCTGACAATTTCTTCCCTAAGGTTAATATTCAGACATATGGCTTCATATTCAGCAGGGAAACTTTTTAAATAACCAAATGAACTGGAAATTAGAACTGCTTTTGTTTTTAAATAAGTTCTAGTTAACTATTTGCTGTATAATATGTATATCATATCAGAAAAAATACGTTCCTTTGCACTTTCAAAGTCCTTCCTCAGAGTGCTGTATATGCATTGTCAAAACAGTAAAGATTCAGTGGTAAGTAGGAAAAAAAATACAGTTCTAGAATGTACTGTTTTACCTAGCCCTTCTTACTAAATAACATCATCAGCAACAAAATGAACAAATCCAGTTTATTTAAATTTATTCAGTACGCTATCAATACAATTAGAACTGCAAATCCAGGGCAGTTGTTGAATCCTGATAAGTATTATGAACCTTATATGTGTTAGTTGCTCAGTCATGTCCAACTCTTTGTGACCTATGGACTGTAGCCCACCAGGCTCCTCTGTCGTACGATTTCCCAGGCAATATTGAAGTGGGAAGCCATTCCTTTCTCCAGGGGACCTTCCCAATCCAGGAACAAACCCAGGTCTCCCACATTGCACGTGCATTTTTTACCATCTGAGCCACTAGATAAGCCCTATGAATGTGTTAGTCTGCTAAGTCATGTCCTACTCTTTGCAACCCCATAGACTATAACCCACCAGGCTCCTCTGTCCATGGAATTCTCTGGGCAAGAATACTGGAGTGGGTAGAGATTCCTACCTCCAGGGAATTTTACCAGCCCAGGGATCAAACCCACCTCTCCTGCATTGCAGGTGTATCCTTTAGCATCTGAACCACCAGGGCCATGGCTCTTTATGAACCGTAGTCTCACCAAATTTGACATGCAACAATCAAAATTTCAAGTTTAAGTTTAGATTACTGAGTCTTGTAATATTCTATTCTCAGTGACATTATACTTCATTTCTGAAAACTAACCAAATAACTAAAGAGATAACTTTTAAATTTTATGAATTTGCAGATGGCTTCTGATTAGCTGTTTTACTTTTTATTCTGTATCTGTTAAAGAACAGTTAGATCTGGAAAATGCATTTTAGAAATGTTTCTACTAAAGTACTGTCTGACAATTTCTTCCCTAAGGTTAATATTCAGACATATGGCTTCATATTCAGCAGGGAAACTTTTTAAATAACCAAATGAACTGGAAATTAGAACTGCTTTTGTTTTTAAATAAGTTCTAGTTAACTATTTGCTGTATAATATGTATATCATATCAGAAAAAATAATAATACAGTTTTCGAGTTACTTTTTTCTTGACATCTTAATTGATTTCGATCAGATTATTCTGGTAAATGCAATTTTCTTGACAGAGGAGAAAGAGCCATAGAAGAACCAAAGGCTGACTCATAAAGTTTCTACTCAGGAGTGGCACACATTACTACTTCTTACATTCTGTTGGCCAGAACGTGTCAGATGGCCAACCCTGAAGAAACAGAACACTAATGGAACAGAAAACTAATGATTTTTTTCTTTTTTGCAGAAAGTGAGAACAAATAATTGGGAGCAATAATACAACTTGCCACAAGTAATATCTATTATATCTGTGGCTCACTTTACCAGAGATATTTGTTTCTCCACTTGACACTTGTAGAATACCGACTCTCCTAATGGACACGATAGTGGTTTCTATTACCTGGTCTGGATTTCTTGCCCTTCCTGATCCAGTGAGCTGGAAACTAAAGTGACAGATGATCTGCCTCACACATACTTGGTGTACGGTGCTGGAATGGGGATAGGATAATCAAAATAACTCCAGTTCAGAAAGAGAAAAATGAGAAGCAGACGAGAATCACTGGCAACTTGCAATTTTGAAATCACACTGGACATATGTTACACAGTTTTCTATACTGGAATAGGAAATACTTTTTATTTTCCTTCAGCTCTGATTCTGTACTCTAGCGTTAGCTCCCTCGTTCATTGTCTCCATGGCTTTTGACTCTGACTTTTGAGTGACCCATGGTTTCTTAGAATCTTTCTTGGCCATATCAGAGGAAGGTGTTTCTGAATGTATGTCTGTTTAAAGTTGAGCAACTTTCTCAGCCTGCTTAAATTCCATAGACTGTTGAGGTCACATGTCATTTTAAGTCTCAAAAAGCTCTAGTCTCTCTTAGTCCATGCTAAATGTCATCTTATCAGCAGTCTTTAAGGACTTAGGGATAACTGTTATCAACAGAACTAGAAAATTTTTTAAATTGAATATTAAATATCTCTATTCTTTATTTCTTCAGCCAGCCTCCTATGGACACATGCTCTGGTTTGTTCTGTTCTAATTGGTTTAAGTGCAGACTTCCACTCTGCTTCCATAGCTCTGTCCCTTTGTTACTTTGAGATCTCAGTGTCCAATTTCAACCCTGAAGTTCTTGTGTTTTTTATAATGAAGAACAGTTTGGTCCTCTCTTGGTCTTATCCTTTCCTATTTTAAAATCCTTTTTCCAGACTAATCTTGATACCTATCTCCATACAATCAAAAGATCTATTAAAGTATTTTCTCAAACAAAAAGGCATTTGTCTACTTTCAATATCAGGGAATCACTTCAAATTAGAACTTTTCAAAATAAGGAAATGTGTTTCCATTCACTATGTTACTATAATTTTATGATTTTATTTATTGTCAGAAACACATTTTTAGGATCCAGAAGCAACACTTACTCATCCAGACTGCATAATGAAAATTACCTGTCATCCCATAAATTACTGGGGAATGATTTATATTTATTGTGTTACTTTTAGGTGTACAGAGAGCAAAGTGATTTAATTATACATACATATGTATCTTTTCTTCAGACTTTCTGTTTTTAATTTTGGCCTCTTTTATTGGTCCTTCATTTTTTTATTTCCATCCATCTTTATTCTTCAGCCTGTGTGGGCCTCCCATTGCAGTGGCCTCTCTTGTTGCAGAGCACCAGCTCATGTACTCCAGCATACCAGCTCATAATTGGACACACTGGTCCAGCCACTCTGCGGCATGTGGGATCTTCCTGGGCAGGGATCGAACCGGTGCCCCTTGCACTGCAAGGCAGACTCTTTACTCACTGGACCACCAGGGAAGCCCCCATTTTTCAGATTCTTTTCCTTTGTGGTTTATTAAAATATATTGAGTAGTTACTTGTGCTATACAGTAGATGCTTCATGGTTATTGATGGTTATCTATATAGTAGTGTGTATATGGTGATTCAAAGTTCCTGATTTTCCTGCCCCACCCCATTCCTCTTTGGTAACTGTAAGTTTGTCTTCTATATCTGTGAGTCAGTTTCAGTTTTATGTAAGTTCATTTGCATCATTTTTTTTTAGATTCCACATATATGTAATGTCATATGATATTTGTCTTTGGCTTATTTCAAACCATAGAATGATAATTTCTAGTTTCATCCAAGTGCTGCAAATGGCATCATTTCACTCTTTTTATGGCTGAATAATATTCCACTGTGTGTTATATGTGTATATCACATCTTTATCCATTCCCCTATAACTGAACATTTAGGTTGCTTCCATGTCTAGACTGTTGTAAATGTGCAGGTATGAACATTGTCGTGCATGTATCTTTTAAAATTATGTTCCTGTTCCAGATTTATGACCAGGAATGGGATTACATAATCATTTGCTAGCTCTAATTTTAGTTTTTTAAGGAACTTCCATACCATTGTCCATAGTGACTGCACCAATTTTTACTTCCAACAACAGTGTAGGAGGATTCCTTTTTCTCCACAGACTCTCCAGCATTTATTGAGTGAAACTTTTGGATGATGCCCATCTGATGTGTGTGAGGTAATAACTTGTTACAGTTTGATTTGCATTTCCCTAATGATTATGATGTTGAGCATCTTTTCATGTGCCTTTTGACCATCTGGATGTGTTCATTGAAGAAATGTGTACTTAGATTTTCTTCCCACTTTCCATTTGGATTGTTTTGATTTATTATTGAGTCACATGAGCTGCTTTATATTTTGGAGATTAATACCTTGTCTGTGCCTTTGTCTGCAAACATTTTCCCTCAAAACTTTTCATTTCATTTAAGGATTTTGCTCTCCAAAATTTATAAGCCATTTTGCATCATTGACTGCCGAAGCATTGGACACACTGGTCCAGCCACTCTGCGGCATGTGGGATCTTCCTGGGCAGGGATCGAACCGGTGCCCCTTGCACTGCAAGGCAGACTCTTTACTCACTGGACCACCAGGGAAGCCCCCATTTTTCAGATTCTTTTCCTTTGTGGTTTATTAAAATATATTGAGTAGTTACTTGTGCTATACAGTAGATGCTTCATGGTTATTGATGGTTATCTATATAGTAGTGTGTATATGGTGATTCAAAGTTCCTGATTTTCCTGCCCCACCCCATTCCTCTTTGGTAACTGTAAGTTTGTCTTCTATATCTGTGAGTCAGTTTCAGTTTTATGTAAGTTCATTTGCATCATTTTTTTTTAGATTCCACATATATGTAATGTCATATGATATTTGTCTTTGGCTTATTTCAAACCATAGAATGATAATTTCTAGTTTCATCCAAGTGCTGCAAATGGCATCATTTCACTCTTTTTATGGCTGAATAATATTCCACTGTGTGTTATATGTGTATATCACATCTTTATCCATTCCCCTATAACTGAACATTTAGGTTGCTTCCATGTCTAGACTGTTGTAAATGTGCAGGTATGAACATTGTCGTGCATGTATCTTTTAAAATTATGTTCCTGTTCCAGATTTATGACCAGGAATGGGATTACATAATCATTTGCTAGCTCTAATTTTAGTTTTTTAAGGAACTTCCATACCATTGTCCATAGTGACTGCACCAATTTTTACTTCCAACAACAGTGTAGGAGGATTCCTTTTTCTCCACAGACTCTCCAGCATTTATTGAGTGAAACTTTTGGATGATGCCCATCTGATGTGTGTGAGGTAATAACTTGTTACAGTTTGATTTGCATTTCCCTAATGATTATGATGTTGAGCATCTTTTCATGTGCCTTTTGACCATCTGGATGTGTTCATTGAAGAAATGTGTACTTAGATTTTCTTCCCACTTTCCATTTGGATTGTTTTGTTTTTATTATTGAGTCACATGAGCTGCTTTATATTTTGGAGATTAATACCTTGTCTGTGCCTTTGTCTGCAAACATTTTCCCTCATTGTGTAAAGTTATCTTTTCATTTCATTTAAGGATTTTTTTGCTCTCCAAAATTTATAAGATTAATTCAATTCCATTTATTTTTGGTTTCATTTCCATTACTTTAGGAAATGGCTCCAGAAAGATACTGCTGTGGTTTATGTCAAAGAGTGTTCTGCCTATGATTTCCTCTAATAGTTTTACACTGTCCAGCCTTACGTTTAAGTCTTAAATTCATTTTGAGTTGATTTTTGTATATGGTGTTAGGCAGTGTTCTAATTTCATTCTTTTATAGCAGCTGTCCAGTTTTCCCACATCACTAATTGAAAAGATTGTCTTTTTTTCCAGTGTGTATTTTTGCCTCCTTGTCTTAGAATAATTAACCATAAATGCATGGGTTTATTTCTGGGCTTTCTATCTTATTCCATTTGATCAGTATTTCTGTTTTTGTGATAGTATCATACTGTTTTATTATTGTAGCCTAGAATATAGTCTGAAGTCAGGGAGCCTGATTCCTCCAGCTCCATTCTTCTCTCTTAAGATTGTTTTGGTTCTGTGGGGTCTTTTGTGTTTCCATACAAATTGTAAAATTTTATAATTGTATAATTTAAAAATTTTGTGTTTCCATAGAAACTAAAATACAAGTTTTATGAAAAATGCCTTTAGTAATTTGAAAGAAATTTATTGAATCTGTACATTGGCTGGGGTAGGTTAATCATTTAGATGGTATTGATTCTTCCAGTTGAAGAACATGATATGGCTTTCCACCTGCATCATCTTCAGTTTGTTTTATCAGCATCTGACAGTTTTGGGAATACAATTCTTTTGCCTCTTTGGGTAAATTTATTCCTATGTATTTTATTCTTTTGATGTGATGGTAAAGTCGATTGTTTCCTTAATTCCTCTTTCTGATCTTTCATTGTTAGTGTATAAAAATGCAAGATTTCTATGCATTAGGTTTGTATCCTGCAGTTTTACAAAATTCATTGATGAGCTCTAGTTGTTTTCTGGTATTGTCTTTAGGATTTTTCTATATATTGTATCATGTTATCTGCAAACAGTAACGTTTGTATGTATTTTCCAACCTGGATTACTTTTATTTCTTTTTCTTCTCTAATTGCTGTGGCTAAAACTTCCAAAACTATGTTGAATAAAAGTGGCAGGAATAAACATCTTTGTCTTGTTCCTAATCTTAAGAGAAAAGCTTTTAACTTTTCACTATTGAGTATGAGGTTAGCTGTGGGTGTTTCTTATATGGCCTTTATTATTTTGAGTTAGGTCTTCTCTGTGCCCACTTTCTGGATAGTTTTTTTTTTTTTTTTTTTTTTTATATCAGAAATGGATGTTGAATTTTATCAAAAACCTTTTTTGTGTCTATTGAGATCATCATATGACTTTTATTCTTCAGCTTGTTAATGTGGTGTATCATGTTGATTAAATTGTGGATATTGAAAAATCCTTATATCCCTGGGATAAATGCTACTGTAGCATAGTGTATGACCCTTTTAATGTATTATTTGATTTGATTTGCTAGTATTTTGTTAAGAATTCTTATGTCTATGTTCATCAGTGAAATTGGCCTATAATTTCCTTTTTTTGTAGTGTCTTTGTCTAGTTTTGGTATCAGTGTTGGTGGCCTCAAAGAATGAGTTCAATTGGAAGTATTCCTTCCTATACAATTTTTTGGAACAGTTTTGGAAGGATAGGTGTTAACTCTTTTCTAAATGGTTGGCAGAATTGGCCTGTGCAGCCATCTGGTCTTGAACTTTTGTTTTAAATCATAGATTCAGTTTGAGTATTTGTAATTGATTTGTTCATATTTTCTACTTCTTCCTAGTTCAGTCTTGGTAGATTATACCTTTCTAAGAATTTGTCCATTTCTTCTGGTTGTCCATTTTCCCTTTTATTGATAGATAGTAATCTTGCAGTATTCTCTTAGGGCCTTTTGTATTTCTATTGTAACTTCTACTTTTTCATTCCTAATTTTAATTTATTTGGGACCTCTCCTTTTTTATGATTCTGGCTAAAGCTTTATCAATTTTCTTTATTTTTCAAAAACTGGCTTTTTGTTTCATTTTCTATTGTTTTCTTTGTCTCTATTTCATTTATTTATACTCTGAGTTTTATGGTTTCTTTCCTCGGTTTTGTTTGTTCATGTTACTTTAGACCTTAGATTATATTGTTTATTTGAGATTTTTCCTGTTTCCTGAGGTAAGCTTGTGTAACTATACATTTCACACCCATGTCACATGCATTACTTTTATTTCTTTTCTTCTCTAATTGCTGTGGCTAAAACTTCCAAAACTATGTTGAATAAAAGTGGCAGGAATAAACATCTTTGTCTTGTTCCTAATCTTAAGAGAAAAGCTTTTAACTTTTCACTATTGAGTATGAGGTTAGCTGTGGGTGTTTCTTATATGGCCTTTATTATTTTGAGTTAGGTCTTCTCTGTGCCCACTTTCTGGATAGTTTTTTTTTTTTTTTTTTTTTTTTATATCAGAAATGGATGTTGAATTTTATCAAAAACCTTTTTTGTGTCTATTGAGATCATCATATGACTTTTATTCTTCAGCTTGTTAATGTGGTGTATCATGTTGATTAAATTGTGGATATTGAAAAATCCTTATATCCCTGGGATAAATGCTACTGTAGCATAGTGTATGACCCTTTTAATGTATTATTTGATTTGATTTGCTAGTATTTTGTTAAGAATTCTTATGTCTATGTTCATCAGTGAAATTGGCCTATAATTTCCTTTTTTTGTAGTGTCTTTGTCTAGTTTTGGTATCAGTGTTGGTGGCCTCAAAGAATGAGTTCAATTGGAAGTATTCCTTCCTATACAATTTTTTGGAACAGTTTTGGAAGGATAGGTGTTAACTCTTTTCTAAATGGTTGGCAGAATTGGCCTGTGCAGCCATCTGGTCTTGAACTTTTGTTTTAAATCATAGATTCAGTTTGAGTATTTGTAATTGATTTGTTCATATTTTCTACTTCTTCCTAGTTCAGTCTTGGTAGATTATACCTTTCTAAGAATTTGTCCATTTCTTCTGGTTGTCCATTTTCCCTTTTATTGATAGATAGTAATCTTGCAGTATTCTCTTAGGGCCTTTTGTATTTCTATTGTAACTTCTACTTTTTCATTCCTAATTTTAATTTATTTGGGACCTCTCCTTTTTTATGATTCTGGCTAAAGCTTTATCAATTTTCTTTATTTTTCAAAAACTGGCTTTTTGTTTCATTTTTCTATTGTTTTCTTTGTCTCTATTTCATTTATTTATACTCTGAGTTTTATGGTTTCTTTCCTCGGTTTTGTTTGTTCATGTTACTTTAGACCTTAGATTATATTGTTTATTTGAGATTTTTCCTGTTTCCTGAGGTAAGCTTGTGTAACTATACATTTCACACCCATGTCACATGCAATTATATCTGAACCAGGACTCACAGAGGAGGAGAGTACCACTGTAGGATATTTGAAACACATTTGAAATTAAGAGGTCAGCAACTTAAAACTTATGGAGACTGCTATATCGAAATCTCATGGTAACCACTAAATTAAAATTCACAATAGATGCACAAAAAAGAAAAAGCAATCAAAACACAACCCTGAAGTTAGTCATCATTTCACTAGAGAAGAGAACAAAAGAGAAAAGGAAGAAAGAAGGAAAAATGAAGACCTACAAAAATAAATCAATAACCAGAGAATGTCAGTAAGAGCATACATATCAATAATTACCTTATATGTAACCCAATTAAGTGCTCCAAGCAAAAGACATAGACTGACTGAAAGGATATTAAAATAAGATAAATATATATGCATCAAAAATGAAATGAGAATCAAAATGAAAAGAGAATTTATAAAAATTTGTTGCACACAGCTAAAGCTGCTCAGTGCAACTAAATACAATATGAAATCTTGAATAATGTATGAAAATAAATCATTGCCACAGCATAAAATTTTGTGAAATTTGAAAAAAGTCTACATTTTAGTTAATAATACTGTATCATGTGTTAATTTCCTGGGCTTTGTTTTTTACGACATATATCTCTTTTTCATATATTTTTAAAATTATTATTTTTATTAGAGGTGATAAATTTTTTCACGTTCTCATTTATGATGCATTTTCCCATATTATGCATTTTTCTTCTGAAGAATTTAATTTAAGAATAAGTCATTTCAAATTCTATAAAGTTTTAGCTTCCATACAAAATTTCTTTATTTTCCTAGAACTGGATTAGAAATCTCGTCTCAGTTTTTTTCAAAAATCACTATGATAATGAATTTTCTAGACTTATTAGTAATACTAGATGCCAGAATAAATCAAACGATATCAAAATTTTGAGTGAATATAAATTAGAAATCTAACAGCCTATTCATACTTAGTCAAACAAATGGGACCAAAATGTTATAAATTTTTTAGCTAAGCAAAAATTCGTAAGTTTTCTAAAGCATATGTGATATATACTTTATGTACATATGTGTATATATACGTACACAAAGACTTTTCTGCTGCATCTGATAAAGGTTTGAAAGAAAATAACAATAGAGGCAGAGAAATTGGAAAGCAAACTAAATGAAATGAGAGCACTGAATATAAAGTAGTAAAAGTGAAACAAACTATATAAAAGTAAAAGATAATCATATCATCCAATTGTTTTTAAACATGGCTGCCCATTAGAATCATATCTGGAGCTTTGGAGGAAAATAAAACAATAACTGGCTATTTGTATTTTCAAAAAATTCCAAGGTAATTCTAATATGTATCTGGATTTCAAAAAGTGATTACAAGCTTTTCTATTAAATGATAATTTTAGTGACATAGAATTCTGTGGTTTTTCAGTTGACCAATCATGATACAGTTGTATTAAAATGAGTAATAGTTAAATAATCACAGTCATAAAAGATGTTTATCAGCTTCACTATCAATAATCAGACAAAGAATAAAAGATAATTGCAATTGCAAGCCATAATGGAAACATGAGTAACCTAACAATTTAAAATCATTACATACAATTTGGGGGGTTAAGTAGAGTGGTGTGGTAAGTGGAGTACATACATGCACATGTTTTCATCCACCCAGCCAGGCTGTGTTCTTTGGTTGGTGCATTTAATCCATTTATATATAAGGTAATGATATTCCCTGGTGACTTAGCCAGTATGGAATCCTCCTGCAATGTGGGAGATCTGGGTTCAATCCCTGCGTTGGGAAGATCCCCTGGAGGAGGGCATGGCAACCTACTCCAGTATTCTTGCTTGGTGCATCCCCATGGACAGAGAAGCCTGGCAGGCTACAGTCCATGGGTTCATAGAGTCAGACACAACTGAGTGACTAATCACAGCACAGCACATGGCTCTATTGCTATTTTCTTAATTGTTTGGGGTTTATTTTGTGTGGTTCTTTTCTGTCTCTTGTGTTTCCTGCCAATATTTTTCTTTTCTTTTTTTTTTGGTTGTTAAGCATTTGTTATAAAGCTTGGTTTAGTGAGGCAGAATCCTCTTAATGCTCTGTAAAGGTTTGGATTTCTCCATCCAGTCGGAACAAAAGTGTGGCTGCATAGAGTTTTGATCATTGTAGGCTCTTCCCTTTCATCACTTTAAATGTATTGTTCCATTCCCTTATGGCTTGGAGAATTTCTGTTGAGAAATCAGGTAATAATTTAATGGGAGTTCCTTTGTATGTTGTTATTTTTCCTGTGTTGCTTTTAATATTTTATCTTTGTCTTTAACTTTTGATTAGTATGTGCCTCTGTGTGTTCCTCCTTGGGTTTATCCTGCCTGGGATGCTCTGCACTTTCTAGAGTTGGTGGAGTATTTCCTTTCTCATGTTAGGGAAGTTTTTGGCTATTATCTCTTCAAATATTGTCTTGGGTCCAAGACACATAGGATCCTTGCTCATCTCTTCCATATTTATGGCCCAATAGCTGGTTAGTCTTCCAACTTCAGTTGAAGGAAATTTATGTTGAAAACTCGAAGATAATTTAATGACACCAAATTCAACTGTGAAAAATAGCTTTTAATTATTTCAAAATTTCATGTGATACTTCTCTGAATTAGATTATCTTTCTACGTGTATCTGTTCAGTTTGGCATTTAAGAATCTGACAATACTACTTAGGTCTATCAAACACATGAGGTCACAGAGCAAACCACTTCCACACAACTGGAAAGAAAAACAAGCAGATTCAGAGTATCACAACTCACTAGAGCAGAAACCCACAACCAGAAACCTACATGGGAATAGTGTGGGATAGAAAAACCTGAAATATAGCTGATGAATTTCTGGAGGCTCAGTGTGGACAAGTCTGAGTGTTAAAAACTCCAGGGGAACCCATGCTTTTATAGTTGTACTTGCAGGAAGTGTATCAGGTTCTCACAGTGAGTGTCAGAGAAAAATCTCCATGCACTTCTGGCACACAGGTAGGGGAAGACACCAAAGGGAAAAATATCTTACATCTGTAGGAGCAAAAACAGAAGTTTCAGCTGATTTCTCAGAAACCATGCAGGCAAGACAAGAGTGGAGTGAAACATTTAGTATTTAGAAGAAAAAAGCGCCAACCTCAAATTCTATATTCTGAAAAATGATCCTTCAGAAATAAGAAATCAAAACACTGTCAGACCAAAAAAAAAAAAAATCAAGGCAATTGGTTACTGGTAGAACTGCCTTGTTAGAAATGTTAACTTCGTCAAAGAGAAGTAAACTAACTTTGGTAAGAAATTCATATCTGTGAAAGAAAGGAAGAGTGTTGGAGGAGGAATAAGTGAAGGTAAAATAAAAACTCATTTTTGTTATTCCCTTATATAACATGTAATAATCTGTTAAAAATAGTAATTGAGTAAAATATATATAGCAATATATATATATGAATCAAAAAGTATGTATTTGACTATATTATTCAAGTATACATATGTACTTTTTCTGAAGCTGAAACACCAACACTTTGGCCACCTGATAGAGTTGACTCATGGGAAAAACCCTTATGCTGGGAAAGATTGAAGGCAAAAGAAGCGGCGCAGCAGAGGATGAGACCGTTAGATAGCATCACCAACTCAGTGGATGTGAATTTGAGCAAACTCTGGGAGACAGTGGAGGACAAATGAACCTGGAGTGCTGCAGTCCATAGGGTCACAAAGAGTTGGATGTGAGTTAGTTACTAAACAGCAAAATTTGTGGAGTACAGATTGACTTTTAAAAATAACTTTAGGGCATCTTTGGTTTTCAAAGCTTAAAAAAAGATATTTTCAATTAATGACAGTCAGTACAAAATATTGCAAACATTTTATTTCAAATGCCAGGAATGGGGGTGGTGGGCAATATACTTTATATAAAGCAAAGGTCATATTTTTTCCATAGAAGGTAGTATATTTTAGTCGCATATATGCTCTGAAGATAGTCAAAATGGCAGAAATATATTCTTTCATATTTGCTGGAGAAAAAGATTTCCATTCTAGTTAATGGTTTTTAATCTCTAGACCAGAGTAATTTGCAGGAATCTATAAATCCTAGCCTGAACTTTTGCAGTCATTTATTGTGAATGCGGGCCACTTTTAGTTCTTTGAAAGTAAAGAGTATTCCTGAATGTTTCTCTTTATTTAGCTTGGTTATTTCATATGTAATAAAAGGATTATTATTTTAACATTCATATTTATTAAGAGCAGATAATCTGTGTAGAGTGGCATACCCCAGAGCAACTTTTAATGGAATAAATAGAATTCTTCAAATTGCCAATATAGGTAAAATGACAATATCTTTCTCTGGAATTTTCTGTTTCACAAGAGAAGTAAACTAACTTTGGTAAGAAATTCATATCTGTGAAAGAAAGGAAGAGTGTTGGAGGAGGAATAAGTGAAGGTAAAATAAAAACTCATTTTTGTTATTCCCTTATATAACATGTAATAATCTGTTAAAAATAGTAATTGAGTAAAATATATATAGCAATATATATATATGAATCAAAAAGTATGTATTTGACTATATTATTCAAGTATACATATGTACTTTTTCTGAAGCTGAAACACCAACACTTTGGCCACCTGATAGAGTTGACTCATGGGAAAAACCCTTATGCTGGGAAAGATTGAAGGCAAAAGAAGCGGCGCAGCAGAGGATGAGACCGTTAGATAGCATCACCAACTCAGTGGATGTGAATTTGAGCAAACTCTGGGAGACAGTGGAGGACAAATGAACCTGGAGTGCTGCAGTCCATAGGGTCACAAAGAGTTGGATGTGAGTTAGTTACTAAACAGCAAAATTTGTGGAGTACAGATTGACTTTTAAAAATAACTTTAGGGCATCTTTGGTTTTCAAAGCTTAAAAAAAGATATTTTCAATTAATGACAGTCAGTACAAAATATTGCAAACATTTTATTTCAAATGCCAGGAATGGGGGTGGTGGGCAATATACTTTATATAAAGCAAAGGTCATATTTTTTCCATAGAAGGTAGTATATTTTAGTCGCATATATGCTCTGAAGATAGTCAAAATGGCAGAAATATATTCTTTCATATTTGCTGGAGAAAAAGATTTCCATTCTAGTTAATGGTTTTTAATCTCTAGACCAGAGTAATTTGCAGGAATCTATAAATCCTAGCCTGAACTTTTGCAGTCATTTATTGTGAATGCGGGCCACTTTTAGTTCTTTGAAAGTAAAGAGTATTCCTGAATGTTTCTCTTTATTTAGCTTGGTTATTTCATATGTAATAAAAGGATTATTATTTTAACATTCATATTTATTAAGAGCAGATAATCTGTGTAGAGTGGCATACCCCAGAGCAACTTTTAATGGAATAAATAGAATTCTTCAAATTGCCAATATAGGTAAAATGACAATATCTTTCTCTGGAATTTTCTGTTTCACACATGTATCTCAGTAGGTGGAAATTTTATATACACAGAGTCTGTGATTAATCAAACAACATAAAGAATTCGCCTCTGGATAACCCGGTCTGATGACCTGGACGGTAATGTTGAGAATTGTGTTAACCTGCAAACACCCAGCAACTGCGATGGTGACTGGGGAAAAGAATGCTTTGGTTCAACATCGATGAACCGTTTAGAGGCAGGGAAAGTCTTCATTGAGTTCTTTCCTTCGTATGGGTAAATGAGAGATACAGAAATGAATATTGAGAAGTTCCCCATCAAACTTTTGGAATGCTCAGCTCTGGAGTTCATTTGAGATCCTGTGAATTCTTTTTTATTTTAACCTAAGCTGCATGGACTTAGTCTGTTTCTTTTGTAGTTGCTAACTGTGAACACACATTCTAGACTGTGTGATGTTATTTTGTTTCTGTTTTTAAATTAGAATGAGCACATAGATTCCTTTGGTACAGATTCCTAGACCTAACTTTGATCTAAAGCTATATTTCTGTCTTGCAAATGATGTAAAGAACAATTAGGAGTAGTAATTTTCAGTCTGTCTAGAATGAACTATTAATAAGATGTTCTGATCAGTTGAATATTCATATTAAACAACTCCATATGAATCACCAACTTTTAAATAGCGTAAAAATACAACTAAAATTGCATTGAAGATTATTTATTCTTTCCTTGATACTCTAAAGGGCACCTCAGTATCTAATAGTAGCTCTTTTCATTTTAAATGAAGTTATTTATCATCTAATGGAACTATAAATATAAAGCTGATTTATAAAGTATTGAAAATGATCTACCTAGCTTTGGTGTTTTGAAATAAATGTTATATATATATATAGATAGATAGATAGATAGATAGATAGATATAGATATATATTCATCCTCTGTCCTCCTCTCTAAAATCTACAGTATGGTAGCATTTTTTCTCCAGTATCTTTGAACTTTTATTTCTTTGGATCCTGTATAGATTAGAACTTACCATAATTTAGAACCCACATTGTATTTTCTCCCTAAATTATAGCACTTAGTATTATCACTGATGAACTTACTCACAAAATTGCCAATTCAGTAAAAACTTACATACTTTCAGTATCTAATGTATGTCTAGGGCCGCAGTCACCTTTGCTTTCTATCTCCTAGTATATCTGCCTCTTACTTTTTGATCTCAAGATCCCTTTAAAATCTTACAAATTATTGAGAAGCCCCAGAAGCTTTTGTTTATGTGGATTATGAATATTTTCTATAATACAAATTAAAACTGAGAAAAATTTAAAATATTTGTTTCTTAGCTTACATTAAGATAATAAATCATTGTAAAATAAAATTTTATAAAAAATAGCTTTTGCAGAACAAAAATTTTGAGAATGACACTTTTGCAAATCTTTTAACATTTGATTTAATAGAAGGCAGGTATTATTCTCATATCTGCTTTGGAATGCAGATTGTTGCCATCTATTAATATTTTTTTGGTTGACTAATATTAAGAAAACCCAGAAAGATAGGTAGTCAGAAAAGGAAATATAGATGCTTTTCAAGATAATTTTGGATGGTTGTCTTTGATACTACACCAGAGCTTGACAAGTGTAAATTATTAAAGGCTAGGTATAATGTGGGTTATAACAATTGATGTGAACTTTAAGGACTCTTAAAATAAAATCTGTTGATCTGTCTTTGCACTTTGAATGGTTCATTTACTTATGGATGATTTCATATTATCATGCATTAAACATTTGACAACTAATGGTTAGCTGAGTTATGCAGCTCTTTTAAATACTGATGTATTTCATTATGCAATATAAAATAATTGTTAATATCACCACCACTCTCTGCAAGAAAGACTGCAAGTATTCAAAAACTATAAGCAAATACAGGTTTTGTAAAATTCTGATTTTTGCTGAAAGCTCAAATTTTATGATTTCGATTGCTAACAAATACTGTCAGTTATTTTTCTTGAAGTGACAGATTTACTTTGTTCATTTTTGTGAAAATGTCTGCCAAATAACCAAATCTGAATGATCACTTTGACAGTTGTTCTTTTACATAAAAATGGTATTTTGTGGTAAAAGCAGCTGGTTTAGTTAACAACTCAAACAACAAAGATTCTCTCAAAATAAGCATTATGCTTTGATATGCAGCAGAAGTGCTTTGTATGTACTTCCCATAATTAAAAGATATGTTTTCAGAGGTGGATATTTAATAAAATTATTTTTCTGCATCACGGGCATTCTTAATGGAAATTGACTTTTCCCTTGATTTGTAGAATGTACATGCATAAGTATACATAAATACAATAAACTTAGGTATACCTTGTAACTTATCTTAATTATATTTACTGTTCTTTTAAGGATAATTTTTATTGGAAGAGAAATATGATATTAACTTCAGCTGATACTATTAAAACAGAATTATAGAAAAGATTTATTTGAAAAGAATACATACATAACAATGCTAGAGAATAAGAGAGCATTCAATCAGTGAACCAGAATTTTTTCAAAATATCTAAAAGATAGAAAGCAATTGGGTTTATATTTCTTTAGAAAATGGAATAAATCAGTTGTTTTCTTTTAAGCCCAAGAAAGAAAAATGATGTAGAATTAAGAGCAATTCTCTTTAGAGACGTTAGATAATTTCAAGATGAAAAATCTTTCACATTACGAGGCGCTTTGAATGCATATTGATAAGTAAGAGAAGCCGGTCTGAAAAGACTACGTCCTGTAAAATTGCTATCTATGCCATTCTGGAAAAGAAAACTATACACAGACATATCAGTAGTTGACAGGGATTGTGGAAGAGGGTCTCTGGGTGAGATAAGACATGTTGATCTGTCTTTGCACTTTGAATGGTTCATTTACTTATGGATGATTTCATATTATCATGCATTAAACATTTGACAACTAATGGTTAGCTGAGTTATGCAGCTCTTTTAAATACTGATGTATTTCATTATGCAATATAAAATAATTGTTAATATCACCACCACTCTCTGCAAGAAAGACTGCAAGTATTCAAAAACTATAAGCAAATACAGGTTTTGTAAAATTCTGATTTTTGCTGAAAGCTCAAATTTTATGATTTCGATTGCTAACAAATACTGTCAGTTATTTTTCTTGAAGTGACAGATTTACTTTGTTCATTTTTGTGAAAATGTCTGCCAAATAACCAAATCTGAATGATCACTTTGACAGTTGTTCTTTTACATAAAAATGGTATTTTGTGGTAAAAGCAGCTGGTTTAGTTAACAACTCAAACAACAAAGATTCTCTCAAAATAAGCATTATGCTTTGATATGCAGCAGAAGTGCTTTGTATGTACTTCCCATAATTAAAAGATATGTTTTCAGAGGTGGATATTTAATAAAATTATTTTTCTTCATCACGGGCATTCTTAATGGAAATTGACTTTTTCCCCTTGATTTGTAGAATGTACATGCATACGTATACATATATACAATAAACTTAGGTATACCTTGTAACTTATCTTAATTATATTTACTGTTCTTTTAAGGATAATTTTTATTGGAAGAGAAATATGATATTAACTTCAGCTGATACTATTAAAACAGAATTATAGAAAAGATTTATTTGAAAAGAATACATACATAACAATGCTAGAGAATAAGAGAGCATTCAATCAGTGAACCAGAATTTTTTCAAAATATCTAAAAGATAGAAAGCAATTGGGTTTATATTTCTTTAGAAAATGGAATAAATCAGTTGTTTTCTTTTAAGCCCAAGAAAGAAAAATGATGTAGAATTAAGAGCAATTCTCTTTAGAGACGTTAGATAATTTCAAGATGAAAAATCTTTCACATTACGAGGCGCTTTGAATGCATATTGATAAGTAAGAGAAGCCGGTCTGAAAAGACTACGTCCTGTAAAATTGCTATCTATGCCATTCTGGAAAAAGAAAACTATACACAGACATATCAGTAGTTGACAGGGATTGTGGAAGAGGGTCTCTGAGAGGAATGACGAGATAGAGCCAGTGGGTTTTTAGGGCAGTGAAACGATTCTGTATTATGTCAGAACCCATAGAATGTATGAAACCAGGAGTGAACTGTAATGTAAACCATGAACTTCAGTTAATAGAAATATATCCACATGGATTCATTTGTAAAACTGTACCACAATAATGCAAATAACAGGTTAAACTGTTTGTGTGTGCAGTGGGAAGGGGTATATGGGAATTCTCTGTATTTTCTGTGTAGTTTTTCTAAAAATGTAAAACTACTCTTAAAAAAGTCTCTCCTATGAAGAATTTACTGTCAGACCTTAAAGAAAGGTAATATGAATGATAAACATAAAAACTGATCCCAGAGGAAATAGATTTATCTAGGAAACAAAGGGATTTTATAAAAGTTCTATTACTTATTAGTTATTATTTTATGATAATCAAGAAGATACTATATCTTGAGGGAAAGAATAGCCTTCTATTAAACAAATGATCACTAGGAGGATATGAAAGCATTCATGAAGATTAAAAATGGTGACTTCTAAAATTAAAAATTATACATGAAAGCCATATAACAGAATGACCTAAAACATAAGCCTCAAAAGCAAGCATCCTACAGAGATGTATCTTGTGTTTACTGCTTTATAGATAGCACCTCGAATGGTATACAGTCCTTAGTAGATCCTCAATAAATATTTCTTAACTCAAACAATGAATAATTTTGTATGTTGGAAAATTCTGCTGAGGAACTTTCCCGAACATAGCATAACATAAAGAGATGGAAAATAGAAATGCAAAATTGAACATAGCTTAGATCCAGGAAATCTACTTTGTGTGTACTGAGTATACAAGCAGGAACAGAGAGAAGAGACAGTGGTGATTAACCAGAGAGAAATAAAATTTCTGCTGAACTGCTTAAAGACATATTTCTTCAGATTGAAAGAGACTACTGAGTACTGAACGGGGGCGACTATAAGGACACATAACTAGTAGAATTTTTCAGATCTAAGGATGAAAATAAGGTTGTAAGCGAGGAAAGAAGGACAAACAAGATACACGTGTCTTCACATTCAGTGGTAGATGCTATGAAACAGTGGATCCATATCTTCAAACTTTTTCCTTTTTTGGATTTTAACTCTTTATTTTTGAAAGATACTTTGATATGCTCACTGGATATAGAAATTCAAGTAGATAGCCCAAAAAATAAAGTCTGTCACTGTTGCTATTGCTTGCCCATCTATTTGCTGTGAAGTATGGAACCAGATGTCATGATCTTTTTTGAATATTGAGTTTTAAACCAGCTTTTTCACTCTCCTCATTCACTTTCATCAAAAGGCTCTTTAGTTCTTCGCTTTCTGCTATAAAGGTGATGTCATCTGCATGCCTGAGGTTATTGATATTTCTCCAGGCAATCATGATTCCAGCTTGTGCTTCATCCAGACTGGGATTTCTCATGATGTAATACTCTGCCTGTAAGTTAAATAAGTGGAGTGACAATGTACAGCCTTGATGTATTCCTTTCCCAATTTGGAGCCAGTTGGTTGTTCCATGTCCGATTCTAACGGTTGCTTCTTGTCTTGCATACAAGTTTCTCAGGAGGCAGGTAAAGTGGTCTGAAATTCCCATCTCTTTCATAATTTTCCACAGCTTATTGTAATCCACACAGTCAAAAGCTTTAGTGAAGCCAATGAAGCAGAAGTAGAGGTTTTTCTGGAATTATCTTGCTTTTTCTATGATTCAGTGAATGTTGGCAATTTGATCTCTGGTTCATCTGCCTTTTCTAAATCCTACTTGTAAATCTGGAAGTTCTCAGTTTGCATATGTTGAAGCCTAGTTTGGAGGATTTTGAGCACTAACTTGTAAAATGTGAAATGAGTGCAATTGTACTTGTTAAGTAGCCCACATTATATGTTAAGCTTCCAGTCAGTTAGAATCTCTCTCGCTTTGCATGAACTGCTCTCAGTCAAGTTTCATTCATCTTTTATGTGTGCAGTCTGTTCTGGATTCTTAATGAGGGATTTGTATTTAACCCTGTTAAATTTAAACATTTATTTTTATTTATTTATCTTTTTTCGGGGGGTGGGGAGGGAGGGGGATGGGCGGACCACTTCTATTGGTCTTTCTGACTCCTGTGGGCCTCGCATCGCGGTGGCCTCTGTCGTTGCAGAGCACCAGCTCTGGGCGCATGTGCCCCAGAGCTCCGGCTGGGTAATTGGACACATCGGTCCAGCCGCTCCGCGGCACATGGGATCTTCCCAGGCCAGGGATTGAACTAGCGTCCCTTGCACTGCAAGGCGGTGTCCTTTCCCACTGGACCACCAGGGAAGCCCCTAACCCTGTTAAATTTAATCTTGATTTAAGCCAGGAACTAACTTTAAAAAAAAAAAATCTTGACTCTGCTCTCTGGTTTACCTTAGTCTACATTTTTATATTATTGGCTAATGGCATAGCTTGTTCCGAGAAAGGATTTTAGTTGTTTTTAACTAGCCAGCTATCTTTCCTGTACCCTCTCTATTTCTGGTAAACGTTTTGAAGGCATCCATCTATGATAATTGAAATGTTGAGGAGGTGAAGACGAGTTTATGGCATACCTATAAAAACCTCCTTCCAAGCTGACATTTATCTATTAATGAATAGATAATTTTAAAAATGTAACCATCTATTTAGCAGTAAATTTATTACTGTATCTTCAATTTGGAGAAAAATGCAGTGGTGTTCTATCCTTGGGGATTTGTTTTATTTCTTGCAGTTTTTATTACCAGATATGTGCAATTCTCTAGATAACAAAAAGTCTTAAACCTTTTTAATCCCTTAAAATGTAGTGATCCTAGAGGTGTTTGTATGTGTTATATCTGTTCTGTGGATTGAGTCACAGAGCTCACATAATAGGTAAATAGTTCTGACCTCATTTTCTGTATTCAAACTTCTACCTTCAAGTTACTTCCAGAATATGTTTGTGTTTTTTATATATTTAAATACTGTGTTTTTAAATAGCAAGTAGTTTATTTCTTTGATATATATTTTGATGAAATATAGTCACTTTTGTTACACACATAGGAATAAAGTACTTCATAGAAATAAAATTCTGTACAATTATTATGGCCACAATTTGGACTGCTCTAAGAAGTTCTTCGAATTATGACTTTTTTAATGTCATGAATTTCTTGGAGGTCAATTAGTTCAAATCTCAAAGCATAATACCAAAAATGTAATACAAACAAAATAAGCTGTCACTGTGAAATAAAATTGAAGTATGTATGTATCTAGATTCAAAGATGTTTTTATTATCTGGGGTGCCAGAATCAGTACTAATGATATACTTCTAGCTTTCCTTTTTCAAGTTTCTTTCAAGTTGAGGAGAGAATAGTCAAATAGTAATAATGAGAAAAACCTTTCCCACTGGACCACCAGGGAAGCCCCTAACCCTGTTAAATTTAATCTTGATTTAAGCCAGGAACTAACTTTAAAAAAAAATCTTGACTCTGCTCTCTGGTTTACCTTAGTCTACATTTTTATATTATTGGCTAATGGCATAGCTTGTTCCGAGAAAGGATTTTAGTTGTTTTTAACTAGCCAGCTATCTTTCCTGTACCCTCTCTATTTCTGGTAAACGTTTTGAAGGCATCCATCTATGATAATTGAAATGTTGAGGAGGTGAAGACGAGTTTATGGCATACCTATAAAAACCTCCTTCCAAGCTGACATTTATCTATTAATGAATAGATAATTTTAAAAATGTAACCATCTATTTAGCAGTAAATTTATTACTGTATCTTCAATTTGGAGAAAAATGCAGTGGTGTTCTATCCTTGGGGATTTGTTTTATTTCTTGCAGTTTTTATTACCAGATATGTGCAATTCTCTAGATAACAAAAAGTCTTAAACCTTTTTAATCCCTTAAAATGTAGTGATCCTAGAGGTGTTTGTATGTGTTATATCTGTTCTGTGGATTGAGTCACAGAGCTCACATAATAGGTAAATAGTTCTGACCTCATTTTCTGTATTCAAACTTCTACCTTCAAGTTACTTCCAGAATATGTTTGTGTTTTTTATATATTTAAATACTGTGTTTTTAAATAGCAAGTAGTTTATTTCTTTGATATATATTTTGATGAAATATAGTCACTTTTGTTACACACATAGGAATAAAGTACTTCATAGAAATAAAATTCTGTACAATTATTATGGCCACAATTTGGACTGCTCTAAGAAGTTCTTCGAATTATGACTTTTTTAATGTCATGAATTTCTTGGAGGTCAATTAGTTCAAATCTCAAAGCATAATACCAAAAATGTAATACAAACAAAATAAGCTGTCACTGTGAAATAAAATTGAAGTATGTATGTATCTAGATTCAAAGATGTTTTTATTATCTGGGGTGCCAGAATCAGTACTAATGATATACTTCTAGCTTTCCTTTTTCAAGTTTCTTTCAAGTTGAGGAGAGAATAGTCAAATAGTAATAATGAGAAAAATTGTGAAAACTCTTGCCTTTCCATACACAAATCAATATGCAAGTCAATATAATACTTAACAAGACAAATCTGTGAGCATTTTGAGAATGCAAGCAGATTCTACTATTAATGCAGATTAGACTATTAATTCATTGGGGAAAAATATGTGTATGTGTATACACACACACATATGTAGTCCCCTTTATTAATGTTAATATTCTTTTGGGAAAAATAGAAAAAATAGGCAAATAAAAAATATTGAGGAAACAACTAAGTAGCAGAGAGAAAGAACAACTTTATGTAGAATAGCAATGAAATCCTTTGGGAAAGTTGATATTTAAGATTTTTTAAATGAGTTAAATTTAGCCATGTGTAGACAAGGATGTGTCAACTGATTTTGTTATGTAGGTAGTAGTAGTTTGGTCACTCAATCATGTCCAACTCTTGCATCCCCATGAACTGTAGCCCGCCAGGCTCCTCAGTCAGTGGAATTTTCCAGGCAAGAATACTGAAGTAAGTTGCCATTTCCTTCTCCATAATTTTGTTATGTAAGAACATTTTATTTAGTTGTTTAAAACAACACCCTGTATTCACTCACAATTTTCTGAGTTAGCAGTTAGGGCTGGACTCACCTATAATGGTTTATTTCTGATACACATGGTGCCATCTAGGCTCCCCAGTACATTTGCTATTAGGTGACAATCATTGGCTCTATGCACACATGTCTGGTGGTTGGCTTGTCATCAGCAGTCACAATGGAGGTAGCTAGACCATATGTCATTTTTACTATCAGCAGGCTAGCCTTGGCTTATTCACATGGTAGTCAGTTTAGGATTCCCAAGATCAGCAAGTGAGGATTATTCTAGTACACAAGATTAGCAAGAGAGGATTATTCCAATACACAAGATTTTTTAAAGCCTTTATTTGCATGATATTTGCTTACAATCCATTTTGCAAACCAAGTCATATGGCAGAACTCAAATTCAGAGGGTAGAAAACTGATCTCTACATCTTGATGAAATGCTCATGGGTGCACATGGAACTATAGGAATAATTTTAACTTCTTATAATCACCAATATGGCATACGCACTTGTTAGGAGGAATAAAGCATCCTGTCCTAAGGCCTTAGACTGAGAAAGTATTCAGTGTGTTTGTTGAGATAGAAGAACTGGAATGTAGCTCAATATGGAGGATAAAAATGAAGGCTGGAACTTAACCTGGACCCTGCAGAGCCCTGTAGAGCACTGAAAAAAAATGTCATTCCAAATGTAAGAAAGCAACACTAAGTATGTGACAAAAAAGGAAGAGGTCCCAGTCTACTTAGGAAAGCTGCTGAGAGACTAATGAAGGTAAGTCAGGAAAGCATCCTAGATTTGGATGAAAGGACTTTTAAGATGAATGGACTTCCTTTACCAGATATTGAGGCTTATTAGTAGGAAGACCACAGTAAGAGACTGTGATTATGGCATAGGAATAGACAGTAATGTAATGGGATAAAATGGAAGCCAACCAATGTATATTTGGCCTCTTAGTAACAATGTGGCACTTTAGAACAGTGGCAGAAAGTAAGATCTTTGAATAAATGGGTTGTACTAATCAGTAACTTCATGGAAAAATGAAATGTACCCCTAATGTATACCATACATGAAAATCAATTTCAAGTAAATCGTAAGGTAATGAACCATTATTAAATGAAAACTAATATTCTGTAAATGACCTTTGGAAAAGGTAAGTGTTCTTAGATAAGACACAAAATTTTCTAACCATAAAGGAAAAATGTTCTTTAAAATCAAGAATTTTGGTAAGCACTGTAAATATGTCATTTTTACTATCAGCAGGCTAGCCTTGGCTTATTCACATGGTAGTCAGTTTAGGATTCCCAAGATCAGCAAGTGAGGATTATTCTAGTACACAAGATTAGCAAGAGAGGATTATTCCAATACACAAGATTTTTTAAAGCCTTTATTTGCATGATATTTGCTTACAATCCATTTTGCAAACCAAGTCATATGGCAGAACTCAAATTCAGAGGGTAGAAAACTGATCTCTACATCTTGATGAAATGCTCATGGGTGCACATGGAACTATAGGAATAATTTTAACTTCTTATAATCACCAATATGGCATACGCACTTGTTAGGAGGAATAAAGCATCCTGTCCTAAGGCCTTAGACTGAGAAAGTATTCAGTGTGTTTGTTGAGATAGAAGAACTGGAATGTAGCTCAATATGGAGGATAAAAATGAAGGCTGGAACTTAACCTGGACCCTGCAGAGCCCTGTAGAGCACTGAAAAAAAATGTCATTCCAAATGTAAGAAAGCAACACTAAGTATGTGACAAAAAAGGAAGAGGTCCCAGTCTACTTAGGAAAGCTGCTGAGAGACTAATGAAGGTAAGTCAGGAAAGCATCCTAGATTTGGATGAAAGGACTTTTAAGATGAATGGACTTCCTTTACCAGATATTGAGGCTTATTAGTAGGAAGACCACAGTAAGAGACTGTGATTATGGCATAGGAATAGACAGTAATGTAATGGGATAAAATGGAAGCCAACCAATGTATATTTGGCCTCTTAGTAACAATGTGGCACTTTAGAACAGTGGCAGAAAGTAAGATCTTTGAATAAATGGGTTGTACTAATCAGTAACTTCATGGAAAAATGAAATGTACCCCTAATGTATACCATACATGAAAATCAATTTCAAGTAAATCGTAAGGTAATGAACCATTATTAAATGAAAACTAATATTCTGTAAATGACCTTTGGAAAAGGTAAGTGTTCTTAGATAAGACACAAAATTTTCTAACCATAAAGGAAAAATGTTCTTTAAAATTAAGAACTTCATTTCATCAGAAGACTATGAAAAGTGTGAAAAGGCCAACCAGAGAAAAGGGAAAAATACTTGAAGCACATTATCTAACCAGTAACAGCAAATAACTAGATTAAGTAAAAATGCTTGTAACTTTATAACAAAAAATAGAAAACCAGTTAAAAAAAATGGGCTAACCACTTGAATATGTCCTTCATAAAGAGAGGAGTTATCAACAGGTGGGAGAAGGAGGCAGACAGACAGGAAGCAAGGCCATCTGGATAAATTATTAACAGTTTATCCAGTAGAAAAGTTTTTCTGTATCATCAAGGCTCTTTTTGCCTCATTTCTGTAACTTCTATATTTCATGTAACCTAATAACATTTGGAAAACCCAAGGCCTACTCAAATATTAATTGTTGATCTCCATTTATCACTTTCATCAAAGTGAGGAAAAAGCATCTACACCATTTGCCTCAGTGGGCTGGGACCAGGCCTTATTTGCAGAATATTTCCCAAGGCTCTAGCCAAAACTCTGGGGCTTGTGAAGAAGGTAGGAGAAAAGGATGGCTGTGGAGAATATTTACTGAATGTTTGTTATATGCCAGGCATTATGCTAAATAGTTTATATGGGTTACATTGTTTAATTCTCACATAGCACCCTCAAAGATGAGGATATTGTGATGCTGAAGGAGTGTTATTCACTTAGTCATGTCTCACTCTTTGCAACCCCATGGACTGTCGCCAGTCAGGCTCTGTCCATGGGATTCTCCAGGCAAGAATACTGGAGTGTGTAGCCATTCCCTTCTCGAGGGGATCTTCCCAACCTTGGGATTGAACCTGGGTCTCCTGTATTGCAAACAGAATCTTTACTCTCTGAGCCACCAGAAAGGCATTGTGATGTTCAGTAACAGGGATTGCGCCACCAGACTTTGGGCTGCTAACCTCAGTGCCTCTTTTGTAACTGCCTGTTAATAGCCTGTTTCTTAACTATTTCATTTAGAAGAGAGGAGAAGGTTCATATTTTCTATCTGAAAGGCTGATCCCAGAGTTACTACAAATTTCTCTGCTATATAGACTTCCTGACATACCTTAGGGTTTGGCCTCTCATTGTCTCTCAGTCTGAGGAAGGTGCAAAACGTAGAATAAAAAATGTTGTCTGTGTTGTATAAAGCTATAGTATGACCTCCTCTTGCCTTCATATCTCTTCATGTGCAAATACCTGTAGAAGGATCATAATCTTTGTAGAAGGCTCATAATCCTCTTGTTTGCTGTGATAGAAGTAGGATAGATGGGCAGTCTGTCATCTTCAGACTAAACACTAACTTAACTAGTGCTGGTTAAATAGAGGTACAGGTATACTTCATGTGGTGAGGTACTATATTTTAACATGTGGGGTTATTTGAAAATGCTAAAAATGAATACGATGTCTGGGTTTTTCATGTATGTTTCTGGTTTCTCACTTGTCCAGGTAGCATTTCTGTCACTTTAATTATGCATAGAAACAGATTACCTGCCTCTCATAAATATTTTCATTCATTTTAAAAAGATAAAATCAATCTCTCAATTTCCCAAGGAAACCAGTCTCACATTGGACTTAGAGAAACTGTTTTTGCTTATGTTTTGCAGACTTTGGATAATGAGATGAGTACAGATGAGGACAATGAATATGCAGAAGAAAAGGAGAGCCACATCTGCGCAGTGTGCCTGGATGTTTACTTCAACCCCTACATGTGTTATCCATGCCATCACATCTTCTGTGAGCCCTGCTTACGGACTCTTGCCAAAGACAGTCCTGCAAGCACTCCCTGCCCATTGTGTCGGACGATTATTTCCAGAGTGTTTTTCCAGACAGGTAATTGTTGCCTTTTATTAACACAATTGCCTGGTTATTTTGACTGTCTCTTTGTTCCAGTTCTAAAGATACTTTATGAATTACTATGAGAAAGTTATTGAAAATCACATACAGCATAATTTGTTCCTCTTCAGTTTATAGAAGAGTGCCTGCCCAGCTCATTAGAATTTTTGTTAAAATGATAGAAGCATAGATGAGAACAGTTCCTTGTCTCTACTTCTCTGTTCAATGCTGAGATCTTTTCTAAAGCATCCTGACTAGGTGCTAACCAGCAGAAGTGCTGGTTGAACTCTGTTGGAAATGGCGGGGGGGAATACGGCTAAATCTTCACCTTGCATATAGAAATCCTTAAGTAAATAAATAACATTTAAGCCAACAGAATTTCAAGCATGAAGCAGGTTTATGATTTTGGCTGTCTCATATTATTGTGACACAACATCCTATTGTGGATGCTATTGGAATCTAGTCAACAGGGCAGGGATGACAGATACCCTGCAGTTGCATCCAGGAATATAAGGCATAATCTTTGATTTTGTGGTGAGGTAAACAGTCTGTCATCTTCAGACTAAACACTAACTTAACTAGTGCTGGTTAAATAGAGGTACAGGTATACTTCATGTGGTGAGGTACTATATTTTAACATGTGGGGTTATTTGAAAATGCTAAAAATGAATACGATGTCTGGGTTTTTCATGTATGTTTCTGGTTTCTCACTTGTCCAGGTAGCATTTCTGTCACTTTAATTATGCATAGAAACAGATTACCTGCCTCTCATAAATATTTTCATTCATTTTAAAAAGATAAAATCAATCTCTCAATTTCCCAAGGAAACCAGTCTCACATTGGACTTAGAGAAACTGTTTTTGCTTATGTTTTGCAGACTTTGGATAATGAGATGAGTACAGATGAGGACAATGAATATGCAGAAGAAAAGGAGAGCCACATCTGCGCAGTGTGCCTGGATGTTTACTTCAACCCCTACATGTGTTATCCATGCCATCACATCTTCTGTGAGCCCTGCTTACGGACTCTTGCCAAAGACAGTCCTGCAAGCACTCCCTGCCCATTGTGTCGGACGATTATTTCCAGAGTGTTTTTCCAGACAGGTAATTGTTGCCTTTTATTAACACAATTGCCTGGTTATTTTGACTGTCTCTTTGTTCCAGTTCTAAAGATACTTTATGAATTACTATGAGAAAGTTATTGAAAATCACATACAGCATAATTTGTTCCTCTTCAGTTTATAGAAGAGTGCCTGCCCAGCTCATTAGAATTTTTGTTAAAATGATAGAAGCATAGATGAGAACAGTTCCTTGTCTCTACTTCTCTGTTCAATGCTGAGATCTTTTCTAAAGCATCCTGACTAGGTGCTAACCAGCAGAAGTGCTGGTTGAACTCTGTTGGAAATGGCGGGGGGGAATACGGCTAAATCTTCACCTTGCATATAGAAATCCTTAAGTAAATAAATAACATTTAAGCCAACAGAATTTCAAGCATGAAGCAGGTTTATGATTTTGGCTGTCTCATATTATTGTGACACACCATCCTATTGTGGATGCTATTGGAATCTAGTCAACAGGGCAGGGATGACAGATACCCTGCAGTGCTTTGGGCCAGTCCCACACAGTGAAGAATTGTTCTGTATTCTGTCTGATTTTAGACATCCTGCTGGACTTTATCCAGGATGTACAACTCATCCAAAGGAACATCACACTTCCTCTTGTTATCTGCCATAACACTCTGTAATTGGTCTTGGTCTTTTGTCCCTATTCCCATTAAGTCAATTTCATATGTTCTCTCATTCTGTACCCAAAACTCTGTACTGTTAATTCATCTGCTAATAGTGATTTTGTTCTTGTATTCATCCATGCCTTAACTTTCTCATTTTTCTCTTCATCTTGTACAGTATGGTCATTGCCTCTGAAATCCAATTCATTCTTATTTTTATTGAATTGTAAAAAAAGATTTAGAGTGTTGTGCCAATCTCTGCTGTATAGCACAGTAACTCAGTTATACACATATATACAGTCTTTTTTTTTTAAATTCTATTCCATTATGGTTTAATCGTAGGATATTGAATATAGTTCCCTGTGCTATACAGAAGGACCTTGTTGTTTATCCATCCTATAGAATATAATTGCTTATATCTGCTAATCCTAAACTCCCAGTCCTTCCCTCCCATGCCCCACACCTCCCTTGCAACAAGTCTGTTCTCTGTGTTTCTGAGTCTGTTTCTGTTTGCAGATAGGTTCATTTGTACCATATTTTTTATTACACATATATAAGTGATACCATATGGCATCTGTCTTTCTGACTCCACTTAGTACAATAATCTCTAGTTGCACCCATATTACTGCAAATGGCATTACTTCATTCTTTTTTATGGCTGAGTAGTATTTCAGTGTTTGTGTGTGTGTGTGTGTGTGTGTGTGTGTGTGTATACAGATTCATTCTTTATCAGTAGGAGTATCGATTTCATGATGTCTTTTAGTAAGGTCACTCGAACTTTAATATATGGAAATAAATATTATTTTATTATGAAAAAGAAATATAAAATTAAGCATAATGATTACAGCAGTGTTTCTCAGATTTCCTACCACCTTTACAATTTTCATTGTATCAACATACTACCTGAATTATTTTTAATGGTTTTCTGTCATGCTGATCTTTAGATACCCTGCAGTGCTTTGGGCCAGTCCCACACAGTGAAGAATTGTTCTGTATTCTGTCTGATTTTAGACATCCTGCTGGACTTTATCCAGGATGTACAACTCATCCAAAGGAACATCACACTTCCTCTTGTTATCTGCCATAACACTCTGTAATTGGTCTTGGTCTTTTGTCCCTATTCCCATTAAGTCAATTTCATATGTTCTCTCATTCTGTACCCAAAACTCTGTACTGTTAATTCATCTGCTAATAGTGATTTTGTTCTTGTATTCATCCATGCCTTAACTTTCTCATTTTTCTCTTCATCTTGTACAGTATGGTCATTGCCTCTGAAATCCAATTCATTCTTATTTTTATTGAATTGTAAAAAAAGATTTAGAGTGTTGTGCCAATCTCTGCTGTATAGCACAGTAACTCAGTTATACACATATATACAGTCTTTTTTTTTTAAATTCTATTCCATTATGGTTTAATCGTAGGATATTGAATATAGTTCCCTGTGCTATACAGAAGGACCTTGTTGTTTATCCATCCTATAGAATATAATTGCTTATATCTGCTAATCCTAAACTCCCAGTCCTTCCCTCCCATGCCCCACACCTCCCTTGCAACAAGTCTGTTCTCTGTGTTTCTGAGTCTGTTTCTGTTTGCAGATAGGTTCATTTGTACCATATTTTTTATTACACATATATAAGTGATACCATATGGCATCTGTCTTTCTGACTCCACTTAGTACAATAATCTCTAGTTGCACCCATATTACTGCAAATGGCATTACTTCATTCTTTTTTATGGCTGAGTAGTATTTCAGTGTTTGTGTGTGTGTGTGTGTGTGTGTGTGTGTGTGTATACAGATTCATTCTTTATCAGTAGGAGTATCGATTTCATGATGTCTTTTAGTAAGGTCACTCGAACTTTAATATATGGAAATAAATATTATTTTATTATGAAAAAGAAATATAAAATTAAGCATAATGATTACAGCAGTGTTTCTCAGATTTCCTACCACCTTTACAATTTTCATTGTATCAACATACTACCTGAATTATTTTTAACTTAAGGGTTCTCTTCATATTGACACAGTTTTGAAATGTACTTTTTTTAGTCTCATCCATAACAGTGTATTTGTGAATGTATGCAGTTGATGTTCTAGTTTATACATTTATTCTAATACACATTAAAGTAATAACTATGAAAGCTTTTTAATTTTTATTCAATTTCACTCCAAATCCTTTCACATATTGCTAGTGCTTTGCAAACCAAATCTTGAAAAACACTGCCTTGTACTTAGGGAGGTTAATCTTTGGAGAAAAAAAGCCTGTAAACAGGAATATTTAAAATGGTTCCTGGGTTATGAGTTGAGATAGAGATAGAAGGAGCAGCACAGATATTCATTGTCATTTTGGTCTTGTTTTCTTACACCCTTTTACACCATTGGCCTTCTTAAACCATGGGCATGTGTTACTTTGACAGTTTTTAAAAATAAATAAATAAACTGAGCTATAGCATTAAATATGATGGTGGGCAGGCCACACGAAATCCTATTTCTTTTCATAAAGAAGACAGATAATCATGAATTCTTTGAAGCTGAAGATGTATTCTGTGATAGCCTTTTGAGGATCCACTAGTATATCTCCTCTATCCATAGCTTTTCAAAAGCTTTCTCTAAATATTGAAGTGTAACTTTAAATGCAAAATACTAATAGTATGCATCATAACAGTAAAAAGACTAAGCATTTTAATCTTTATCATACTAAGAGCACAATAAATGTTACAGTTGAATTGGGCTTAGTTTAATTGACCTCCTCTTGGCCTTATTTATCCATCTAACAGAGGTGTTCTTAAGTAATCAAACAGTTACTAAAATAAGTTTTCATGCTCCAAAGTCTTAAAAGACATCAATAACCACAACATACACCCAAGGTGACTGAGTAGAAGCATGAATAAATACTCTAACCTAAGAAAGTCTTATGGTACTAGCAGATTTCTCCTGGGCCAATGGACTACATCTTTTCTTATTCGGGGATAAAAATTATGGGAATAAAATATTATTTTATTATGAAAATTTTCATTGTAATTTCAACATACTTTACCTGAATTATTTTTAACTTAAGGGTTCTCTTCATATTGACACAGTTTTGAAATGTACTTTTTAGTCTCATCCATAACAGTGTATTTGTGAATGTATGCAGTTGATGTTCTAGTTTATACATTTATTCTAATACACATTAAAGTAATAACTATGAAAGCTTTTTAATTTTTATTCAATTTCACTCCAAATCCTTTCACATATTGCTAGTGCTTTGCAAACCAAATCTTGAAAAACACTGCCTTGTACTTAGGGAGGTTAATCTTTGGAGAAAAAAAGCCTGTAAACAGGAATATTTAAAATGGTTCCTGGGTTATGAGTTGAGATAGAGATAGAAGGAGCAGCACAGATATTCATTGTCATTTTGGTCTTGTTTTCTTACACCCTTTTACACCATTGGCCTTCTTAAACCATGGGCATGTGTTACTTTGACAGTTTTTAAAAATAAATAAATAAACTGAGCTATAGCATTAAATATGATGGTGGGCAGGCCACACGAAATCCTATTTCTTTTCATAAAGAAGACAGATAATCATGAATTCTTTGAAGCTGAAGATGTATTCTGTGATAGCCTTTTGAGGATCCACTAGTATATCTCCTCTATCCATAGCTTTTCAAAAGCTTTCTCTAAATATTGAAGTGTAACTTTAAATGCAAAATACTAATAGTATGCATCATAACAGTAAAAAGACTAAGCATTTTAATCTTTATCATACTAAGAGCACAATAAATGTTACAGTTGAATTGGGCTTAGTTTAATTGACCTCCTCTTGGCCTTATTTATCCATCTAACAGAGGTGTTCTTAAGTAATCAAACAGTTACTAAAATAAGTTTTCATGCTCCAAAGTCTTAAAAGACATCAATAACCACAACATACACCCAAGGTGACTGAGTAGAAGCATGAATAAATACTCTAACCTAAGAAAGTCTTATGGTACTAGCAGATTTCTCCTGGGCCAATGGACTACATCTTTTCTTATTCGGGTATAAAAATTATGGGAATAAAATACTGTAGTATCAAATATTGAGTGGAATTGTAACATTATAATGGATAAAATTTTACTACAGTCTATCTGCTTAATAAAGTAGGAACTCCTAAATATTAATTTCAGTTAAACATAAATTGTATTCTGAATGACTTGTATGTTATAAAATCCATAGCTCCATTTGACAAAGTATCAAATATAGAATTTTTGGTTTGGTTTGGCCCCTGTTGTATGTGCCTGTGTCATCAGGCTACATATTTAGTTGGAGAATTGGACATCCTAATCTAGATTTTAACTCTGAACAGTTCAGTAGGAAAGAATATGAAACCAGGTTGAAATTTATATTCAGAGGATACATAGATACATGTTCATCAATACTGAATGAGATATTCCTGGTTGACCTCTCTTTACTAACACTCAGAATTACTCAGATCACATAGGACATTCAGTTACTAGGAAACCTTGCAGACTCCCTAGGGTGAGAACCTGCCACATCTGAAAAGTTGATTTTGAGATTTATCTTATTGGTATTTCTTTGAGTCAAAGTAGTCATATTCTGTTAAATGCAAGCTGTAATAGTAAACTCAAGTTTTCTCTAACTGATATTGTTTCCCTTACAGACAAATATTTCTGGGTTCTCACATGGGTGCAAAATGAGTTTCATAAGAGTTAGGTCCCTTGCAAGTGAAACTTTTTGCCCCTCTTGAACAAGTGTAAATCAAGCATTGCTTTTGAAACTCCAAAGACAATTTTAAGATTGTTCATAGATTTTCATTAATACACTGTAAAATGAGCTCTAATGTCAACATATTAGTGCTTTCCTGTTCCTGTGTGAGGGAAAGATCTCAGATCCCCTAGAATCAGCATCCCAACTCAATTTCAGTCCTGCTGATACAAAACAGTACAAAGAAATTTTAGATTGTAAACTCTTGAAAAATTACTATTTTTCAACATATTAAATATATAAATATATATGTATTAAAGAGAGAAGACTAATCTTAAAGTTCTAAAGATCATCTCACAAGAATTTAATAAACTAAAAGCTGTGTTTAAAAGTGAGGATTAAGCATCAGCTGGTGAAGACTGCTTTGTGAGAAGTCTCCCTTTTTGTACAAATGCCTATTGATTATGATGCTGGGTCCCAATCTTGTCTATTGCTTGCATATCTCCTTTACTGTATGTTAATCTCCTAGAAGCAAATAATGCCTATGAACTAGCATGTCTAGTGCCTGCTGAGATGAAAGAAAGTTGAATTTCCACTCAAAATCAGGACTTATCCTATGTGTATAATTCAAAACTCTTGGAGAAGTAATCTTTTAAACTTTCATTATAACATACTATAAGTTTCTTTTTGTCAGATCATCTTTTTGCAACTTGCATATTTAGGAAAAAGGAAATACTATATATCAAACAGTATAAGACTCAGAAAGGAATTGTGAGAAGAAAACTTTCATAATAATGAGATGTAATTTTAAGTAGGGAAAGGTACTTTAGTAATCTGAATGAGATGGCTGGAAACATATCCTAGCCTTTTTATATATATATACATCTTTATTCTCTGGCCTGTGTGGACCTCCCATTGCAGTGTCCTCTCTACTTGCAGAGCACTGTCTCTGGGCGCATGCACTCCAGAGCACTGGCTTGTAAATGGACATACCGGTCCAGCTGTTCTGTGGCACGTGGGATCTTCCCAGGCTAGGGATTCTATAGAAAAAACATCCTTGGGTATGGTTTGTACAGTTTATAGCAGATAAACTATAAGAGATAAGATATATTTAATCTATTTAAATAAATGCATATATATTGCTTCCAACTTGGAAATTGTGATTAAAGCTGCCAAAAATATGTGTGTGCAGGTCTTTTTGGTAAACCTAAACTTTCAGCTTCTTTGGGTAAATACCAAGGAGCTGAATTGTATATAGTAAGATTAGTTTTGTGAGAAACCACCAAACTGTCCACCAGAGTGGTTGTATCATTTTGCATTCCCGCCAGCGGTGACTGAGAGTGCCTGTTATCCACATCCTTGCCAGCAATTGGTATTGTCTGTGCTCTGGATATTGGCCATTCTAACCGGTGAAGAGTAGTAAATATTAATTTCTCATTATTATCATTCTCACAAGAATTTAATAAACTAAAAGCTGTGTTTAAAAGTGAGGATTAAGCATCAGCTGGTGAAGACTGCTTTGTGAGAAGTCTCCCTTTTTGTACAAATGCCTATTGATTATGATGCTGGGTCCCAATCTTGTCTATTGCTTGCATATCTCCTTTACTGTATGTTAATCTCCTAGAAGCAAATAATGCCTATGAACTAGCATGTCTAGTGCCTGCTGAGATGAAAGAAAGTTGAATTTCCACTCAAAATCAGGACTTATCCTATGTGTATAATTCAAAACTCTTGAGAAGTAATCTTTTAAACTTTCATTATAACATACTATAAGTTTCTTTTTGTCAGATCATCTTTTTGCAACTTGCATATTTAGGAAAAAGGAAATACTATATATCAAACAGTATAAGACTCAGAAAGGAATTGTGAGAAGAAAACTTTCATAATAATGAGATGTAATTTTAAGTAGGGAAAGGTACTTTAGTAATCTGAATGAGATGGCTGGAAACATATCCTAGCCTTTTTATATATATATACATCTTTATTCTCTGGCCTGTGTGGACCTCCCATTGCAGTGTCCTCTCTACTTGCAGAGCACTGTCTCTGGGCGCATGCACTCCAGAGCACTGGCTTGTAAATGGACATACCGGTCCAGCTGTTCTGTGGCACGTGGGATCTTCCCAGGCTAGGGATTCTATAGAAAAAACATCCTTGGGTATGGTTTGTACAGTTTATAGCAGATAAACTATAAGAGATAAGATATATTTAATCTATTTAAATAAATGCATATATATTGCTTCCAACTTGGAAATTGTGATTAAAGCTGCCAAAAATATGTGTGTGCAGGTCTTTTTGGTAAACCTAAACTTTCAGCTTCTTTGGGTAAATACCAAGGAGCTGAATTGTATATAGTAAGATTAGTTTTGTGAGAAACCACCAAACTGTCCACCAGAGTGGTTGTATCATTTTGCATTCCCGCCAGCGGTGACTGAGAGTGCCTGTTATCCACATCCTTGCCAGCAATTGGTATTGTCTGTGCTCTGGATATTGGCCATTCTAACAGGTGAAGAGTAGTATCTCATTATTATTTTAATTTGCATTTCCCTGATGACCTATAATGTGTAGCAAGTTTTCATATGCTTACTTGCTTTCTGTATTTTTCTTTGGTGAGATGACTTTGGCCCATTTTTTTTAACTGACTTTTTGGTTGTTGTTGTTTTCTTATTGTTTAGTTTGAAGACTTTCTTTGGGTATTTTTGGATCACAATCCTTTATCAGATAAGTCTTTGCAAATATCTTCTCCCAACCTGTGAATCAGCTATTCATTCTCTTGACAGTGCCTTTTACAGAACAGAAAAGAATATTCCACAGTTTTAACTCTTAGACTTAGCAGAGTGCTTAAAACTGTTACTAACAGATATTTCCTTAATTACTTTTTAAACATAAACTTGCCCGTATTTAAACACAAAGCAGACATCAGCGTCATACCACCCTGTTGGTACTGGTTGTAGTTCAAAATTGGGCTTTGTCTGTGGTGGTTCTTATTTTCTCCATGATACGTTCAGTGAAACTCTTGGGAATACACCCTGTAAGAATGTGAATCGTGTTTTTAGGTGGTTGATAATTGACTCCTGCACTCAGCCCAGTAAAGAAGAGTAGAACTTTGCACACTCATTTCTGTGATAGTGTCACACCAAACTGCTGCTTTTCACACTGGTACTCCCACCACATTTAAACGTACTGTTTGAATAGACTTTAGCCTCTTTCCAGGATATTTAGAGTCTTGTCTTTTTCCATCATATTGAATGAAAGGAAATACTGATTCATTCAATACATTTGAATATATTGTACTAAGAAGCCTATAATCCCTAATGGTAGAGTTGGCAACAGAGGAGGGAAAGGTCGTTTTTACCACCTTGTGCTCTCAGCCTTGTATCTCGGTCTGCCTTCAGATTTTTCTCAGTGCTTCTTCCAGTTAATTCTGAGAAACTTAGTATTGGGTATTTAGTTGTTGCAAAATCCTACAGTTCCAAGGTCAAATGCCACTAGACATAAGCAAGATAGTTCTATAGAAAAAATATCCTTGGGTATGGTTTGTACAGTTTATAGCAGATAAACTATAAGAGATAAGATATATTTAATCTATTTAAATAAATGCAGGTAATTTTAGAACAGAAACGGATTTAAGGTAATTTCGTCCAGGGGTTGACTGTGCATTAAAATTGTCCAAGGAGCCTATAGAAAGTATAGATGCCTAGGTCACATCCACAGCAATTCTGCTTCAGTAATATCTGGGTATGGTCCTAGCATTTGTCTTTTTAAAAAGTACCCTCAGCAATTTTGGTGCATAGCCAGGCTCCAGACAGGTATTTTAGAATCACTGATCTAGTACAATGCCCAGCAGACAGGAATTACATTTAATTAATTTCTGTATTTCTAGCTAGACCAGCAAAGTGCCAGGCATATAGCTATTGCAGAATAAGTGTTTGCCAGAGACAAGAAACGAAATGAGGACAAAGAGAAATTCAAAAGCTTACCAAAGGTGCCATAGTTTCCTATGGCATTATTAGAATCTAGTTCTTATTTGCCCCAGTGAATGGAGGGACAAGGGCTTCTGGATCTACTCTTCTCCAAAGGCCATTCAGATCAAGTGTAGTAGGTAGAATATTCCAGCATCTCATAAGACTGTTATTGACACATGGATTTATGTTCAGCAGAACAATGTAGGTACATCTCCCATCTCATTTTGTATTTTAAATATTTTTGAACCTTTCTTTTTCTGGGTTCCCATATGGGTTTGTTATATAGGTTAGAAATGCATTGTGTAATAAGTTCTTGAAGCTATAAAAGAAAAATACCATAATTACTATTACTACTTTTATCTCTCTCATCTGCCCTCTAAGACAAGCTCTCCATACTGCACTTCTGGATGACTCTTACAAGAATGTCTTTTTGATCTGGTTTCCTGAATGCAATTACACTTCCAAATAAGCGTTCATTTTAAGAGAGGACAGTGCAGTGGTATCCTCTGGTTACTACATCAACATTTTAGAGCATGGCTACACGCTCTCCAGGAGGAGGAGGAGGTGTAGGGAGAGGAGGGCAAGACAGGAATAAGAGTCTGGGGATTACTAACTCTTCTCCTTGGTTTATATTATCCCTTATTTCCCACCACACAAGGAAAATAGCAGGATAAAACTATAAGAGATAAGATATATTTAATCTATTTAAATAAATGCAGGTAATTTTAGAACAGAAACGGATTTAAGGTAATTTCGTCCAGGGGTTGACTGTGCATTAAAATTGTCCAAGGAGCCTATAGAAAGTATAGATGCCTAGGTCACATCCACAGCAATTCTGCTTCAGTAATATCTGGGTATGGTCCTAGCATTTGTCTTTTTAAAAAGTACCCTCAGCAATTTTGGTGCATAGCCAGGCTCCAGACAGGTATTTTAGAATCACTGATCTAGTACAATGCCCAGCAGACAGGAATTACATTTAATTAATTTCTGTATTTCTAGCTAGACCAGCAAAGTGCCAGGCATATAGCTATTGCAGAATAAGTGTTTGCCAGAGACAAGAAACGAAATGAGGACAAAGAGAAATTCAAAAGCTTACCAAAGGTGCCATAGTTTCCTATGGCATTATTAGAATCTAGTTCTTATTTGCCCCAGTGAATGGAGGGACAAGGGCTTCTGGATCTACTCTTCTCCAAAGGCCATTCAGATCAAGTGTAGTAGGTAGAATATTCCAGCATCTCATAAGACTGTTATTGACACATGGATTTATGTTCAGCAGAACAATGTAGGTACATCTCCCATCTCATTTTGTATTTTAAATATTTTTGAACCTTTCTTTTTCTGGGTTCCCATATGGGTTTGTTATATAGGTTAGAAATGCATTGTGTAATAAGTTCTTGAAGCTATAAAAGAAAAATACCATAATTACTATTACTACTTTTATCTCTCTCATCTGCCCTCTAAGACAAGCTCTCCATACTGCACTTCTGGATGACTCTTACAAGAATGTCTTTTTGATCTGGTTTCCTGAATGCAATTACACTTCCAAATAAGCGTTCATTTTAAGAGAGGACAGTGCAGTGGTATCCTCTGGTTACTACATCAACATTTTAGAGCATGGCTACACGCTCTCCAGGAGGAGGAGGAGGTGTAGGGAGAGGAGGGCAAGACAGGAATAAGAGTCTGGGGATTACTAACTCTTCTCCTTGGTTTATATTATCTCCCACAAGAAATTATTTACCCACCACACTGGTCTTACTTTTAAAGGCATTTAGGAAATTGTGAGTCCAACCGTTAATTGTTAACACAATCTCATCTCATTTGCATTTTAATTTCTCAGAAAATACCCTGAATTATAGTTATTGCTGGTCTTTCCTGGTAGTTAAGCTGGTAAAGAATCCACCCACAATGCACGAGACCTGGTTCAGTTCCCGGGTTGGGAAGTTCCCCTAGAGAAAGGATAGGCTACCCACTCCAGTATTCTGGGGGTTCCCAGATGGCTTAGATGTTAAAGAATTTGCCTGCAGTGAGGAAGACCTGGGTTCAATGCCTGGGTTGGGAAGATCCTCTGGAAGAGAGAATGGCCACCCACTCCAATATTCTTGCCTGGAGAATCTCCATAGACAGAGAAACCTGGCAGACTGCAGTCTTATAGGGTCACAGAGTCAGACACAACTCAGTGACTAAACTCAGTTATCACTGCTTAAGGATAAGCCCTCCAAGAAGACAGTTGTTAACTGTAAATGAATGTATTTTACGTCATTGGATAACTTCTTCCATTCTCCTCATCGGTATGACTGACACTGATAAATTCTTTTAACCAAGTAGTAGTACCATGACCACCTTTTACTGAGGGGCTGTTCACAGGCAGTGGGCAAACTGGACTTTGATCAAACAGCTTGCACTGCTACAGAAAACACTATGAGAATATCCAGTGTGAAATGATTTAACTATTAAACACATGAAGGATGAAACATTCACAACTTCCAGCCTAAAAGAGTACAAAGACTATGAAAATTCTTTTCTCCCTATTTTTTAACCCACTGGATCAGAAAATTTTAAATCATAAGCCCTCTAAGACAAGCTCTCCATACTGCACTTCTGGATGACTCTTACAAGAATGTCTTTTTGATCTGGTTTCCTGAATGCAATTACACTTCCAAATAAGCGTTCATTTTAAGAGAGGACAGTGCAGTGGTATCCTCTGGTTACTACATCAACATTTTAGAGCATGGCTACACGCTCTCCAGGAGGAGGAGGAGGTGTAGGGAGAGGAGGGCAAGACAGGAATAAGAGTCTGGGGATTACTAACTCTTCTCCTTGGTTTATATTATCTCCCACAAGAAATTATTTACCCACCACACTGGTCTTACTTTTAAAGGCATTTAGGAAATTGTGAGTCCAACCGTTAATTGTTAACACAATCTCATCTCATTTGCATTTTAATTTCTCAGAAAATACCCTGAATTATAGTTATTGCTGGTCTTTCCTGGTAGTTAAGCTGGTAAAGAATCCACCCACAATGCACGAGACCTGGTTCAGTTCCCGGGTTGGGAAGTTCCCCTAGAGAAAGGATAGGCTACCCACTCCAGTATTCTGGGGGTTCCCAGATGGCTTAGATGTTAAAGAATTTGCCTGCAGTGAGGAAGACCTGGGTTCAATGCCTGGGTTGGGAAGATCCTCTGGAAGAGAGAATGGCCACCCACTCCAATATTCTTGCCTGGAGAATCTCCATAGACAGAGAAACCTGGCAGACTGCAGTCTTATAGGGTCACAGAGTCAGACACAACTCAGTGACTAAACTCAGTTATCACTGCTTAAGGATAAGCCCTCCAAGAAGACAGTTGTTAACTGTAAATGAATGTATTTTACGTCATTGGATAACTTCTTCCATTCTCCTCATCGGTATGACTGACACTGATAAATTCTTTTAACCAAGTAGTAGTACCATGACCACCTTTTACTGAGGGGCTGTTCACAGGCAGTGGGCAAACTGGACTTTGATCAAACAGCTTGCACTGCTACAGAAAACACTATGAGAATATCCAGTGTGAAATGATTTAACTATTAAACACATGAAGGATGAAACATTCACAACTTCCAGCCTAGACAACGAGTACAAAGACTATGAAAATTCTTTTCTCCCTATTTTGTGTGCTTAAATTACTGGCCCTTGGGCGTTGACTGGGAAGGAATTGAAGGGAGATGCAGGTTTAATACTTAATCTTCCTTATTTGCAGTGGTCTATGTCTTACATTGTTTCTTTTGTTGTTAAATGTAAACTTCGAGAATATGTTTCCACTTAGGTAAGAATTACTTACATGACAATAAATCCAAGGGAGTAGTTAGAAAAAAGTTGATGTAACTAATTTGAGCATAAGCTCCAAGTCCAGAGGATGGAAGCTGAGAAGATAATACAGGAGTCAGTGAGGGATGAATGTAGGAGGGCACTATTGGTGGAAAGACTAGTTGACTTTTAAGTTAGTAACTAGTTCTCCACTGGCCTCGCTTGGAAGAACTTCTCCATCAAACGCTTCAACTCAGAGCATGCCTTGTTTTCCTTGGCTCATGCCTAGAGGCTCTTATTTGAAATGAAGATCACCATATGTGTTCTTTGATTGGTGTTTACTTCAAGTGAATATTTTCCTTTTCTCTTTAACTCATGAACCAGTTGCTGAAAGGTTGAGAATTTATTTCTACATTTTTTTTAACATCTTCATATCAGGAGCATTAGACTCTACATGGTCAACCCATCACATATGGAATGAAATAGTTAAAAGTTGTAGGGATTTTTCCTTTTCATTATCACTCCTGAGCTGTGACTGCACTCTAATTATTGCAGCACACATAACACATTTCCCCCCTTTATTTACTTATCCATCTTTCGTTGCATTTTTGCCTGGCAGACTGCAGTCTTATACGGAAAATGACTGACACTGAATAAAAAATTTCTTGAATGTATTTTACGTCATTGGATAACTTCTTCCATTCTCCTCATCGGTATGACTGACACTGATAAATTCTTTTAACCAAGTAGTAGTACCATGACCACCTTTTACTGAGGGGCTGTTCACAGGCAGTGGGCAAACTGGACTTTGATCAAACAGCTTGCACTGCTACAGAAAACACTATGAGAATATCCAGTGTGAAATGATTTAACTATTAAACACATGAAGGATGAAACATTCACAACTTCCAGCCTAGACAACGAGTACAAAGACTATGAAAATTCTTTTCTCCCTATTTTGTGTGCTTAAATTACTGGCCCTTGGGCGTTGACTGGGAAGGGAATTGAAGGGAGCTGCAGGTTTAATACTTAATCTTCCTTATTTGCAGTGGTCTATGTCTTACATTGTTTCTTTTGTTGTTAAATGTAAACTTCGAGAATATGTTTCCACTTAGGTAAGAATTACTTACATGACAATAAATCCAAGGGAGTAGTTAGAAAAAAGTTGATGTAACTAATTTGAGCATAAGCTCCAAGTCCAGAGGATGGAAGCTGAGAAGATAATACAGGAGTCAGTGAGGGATGAATGTAGGAGGGCACTATTGGTGGAAAGACTAGTTGACTTTTAAGTTAGTAACTAGTTCTCCACTGGCCTCGCTTGGAAGAACTTCTCCATCAAACGCTTCAACTCAGAGCATGCCTTGTTTTCCTTGGCTCATGCCTAGAGGCTCTTATTTGAAATGAAGATCACCATATGTGTTCTTTGATTGGTGTTTACTTCAAGTGAATATTTTCCTTTTCTCTTTAACTCATGAACCAGTTGCTGAAAGGTTGAGAATTTATTTCTACATTTTTTTTAACATCTTCATATCAGGAGCATTAGACTCTACATGGTCAACCCATCACATATGGAATGAAATAGTTAAAAGTTGTAGGGATTTTTCCTTTTCATTATCACTCCTGAGCTGTGACTGCACTCTAATTATTGCAGCACACATAACACATTTCCCTCCCTTTATGGTCTACCTGTTATCCATCTTTCAGATTGCAGTGTTCTTGAGGGCAGGGTCCATATCTGATTCATCACCGTTTCTTCCATATCTGGTGTTTTATCTGACATAGGAGATGCTCAGTAGGTGTATGTTCTATGTGTAGGCATATCAAAGTTGCATCAAATTTGGAGAAGTTATGTTTGCTTAGGTTAAAAACAAAGTGGACTCCAGTTTTGTCTTCACTGTCTTAAAGAGATGTGAATTTATTACCAAAATACTGCAATAATAGTTTTTCAAGTACTTGTCATTTTACTCAAGTTAATGTTTTAAAATACTGTTTTTCTTTTCCTTTATTCTAGAATTGAACAATGCCACGAAAACATTCTTTACTAAAGAATATTTGAAAAGAAAACAAAGCTTTCAGAAATCCAGCTCTGCAAAGTGGCCCCTACCAAACCGTAGGAAAGCATTCCACCTTTTTGGAGGTAAGAAAACTAATGTAAAAAATGAGAGAGAAAGGGAAAGAAAAAAAGTCCAGTAACATTTCCCTGGGTCCTTTTTTAAAGCCATTTTGTTTCTGCCTTAGATATATTAGTAGAAAGATATTTCTGCACTGGTTAATTTTAAGTAACGATTTGCTAGGTATCTTCTGATGAAAGCTACAGGTGTGCATATGAAGACTATACCTTAAGAGCAAAATCTGACAGAACCTCATGATTCAATTTACTTTGCTTTGCTATCAATAATGTTTACTGTGTAGATAATGAACTTCATCTCAGAAGTAACAGATTTGACAAAAGCACTAGTATTCCTTCCTTATAAACATTTTTAACAACTCATTATCATAATTTAAGTTCCTTTTATTGTTCATTTCATTTGTAACCTTTTAATAATTTATTTCTACATTTTTTTTAACATCTTCATATCAGGAGCATTAGACTCTACATGGTCAACCCATCACATATGGAATGAAATAGTTAAAAGTTGTAGGGATTTTTCCTTTTCATTATCACTCCTGAGCTGTGACTGCACTCTAATTATTGCAGCACACATAACACATTTCCCTCCCTTTATGGTCTACCTGTTATCCATCTTTCAGATTGCAGTGTTCTTGAGGGCAGGGTCCATATCTGATTCATCACCGTTTCTTCCATATCTGGTGTTTTATCTGACATAGGAGATGCTCAGTAGGTGTATGTTCTATGTGTAGGCATATCAAAGTTGCATCAAATTTGGAGAAGTTATGTTTGCTTAGGTTAAAAACAAAGTGGACTCCAGTTTTGTCTTCACTGTCTTAAAGAGATGTGAATTTATTACCAAAATACTGCAATAATAGTTTTTCAAGTACTTGTCATTTTACTCAAGTTAATGTTTTAAAATACTTTTTTTCTTTTCCTTTATTCTAGAATTGAACAATGCCACGAAAACATTCTTTACTAAAGAATATTTGAAAAGAAAACAAAGCTTTCAGAAATCCAGCTCTGCAAAGTGGCCCCTACCAAACCGTAGGAAAGCATTCCACCTTTTTGGAGGTAAGAAAACTAATGTAAAAAATGAGAGAGAAAGGGAAAGAAAAAAAGTCCAGTAACATTTCCCTGGGTCCTTTTTTAAAGCCATTTTGTTTCTGCCTTAGATATATTAGTAGAAAGATATTTCTGCACTGGTTAATTTTAAGTAACGATTTGCTAGGTATCTTCTGATGAAAGCTACAGGTGTGCATATGAAGACTATACCTTAAGAGCAAAATCTGACAGAACCTCATGATTCAATTTACTTTGCTTTGCTATCAATAATGTTTACTGTGTAGATAATGAACTTCATCTCAGAAGTAACAGATTTGACAAAAGCACTAGTATTCCTTCCTTATAAACATTTTTAACAACTCATTATCATAATTTAAGTTCCTTTTATTGTTCATTTCATTTGTAACCTTTTAATAATTTATTTCTTTTCTATTGAGGTCTAGTTGATTTGCAATGTCATGCTAGTTTCAGGTATACAGCACAGCAGTTCAGGTGTTTATATATATATGTGTGTGTGTGTGTGTGTATTATATATTATTTTCAGATTCTTTTCCATTATAGCTTATTACAAGATACTGAGTCTAACTCCCTGTGCTCAGTAGTTCCTTATTAGTTATCTGTTTTATATATAGTAGTGTGTATATGTTGATCCCAAACTCCTAGTTTATCCCTTCCTCTCCCTTTCCCTACCCCACTTTTGGTAACCATAAGCTTGTTTTCTATGTTGTGAGTTTATTTCTGTTTTATGAATAACTTCATTTGTTATTTTTTTAAGATTCTACAAATAAGTGGAATATGATATTCGATATTTGACATGTGATATTTGTCTTTGGCTTACTTCATTTATGATAATCTCTAGGTCCATCCATGTTGCTGCTAATGGTATTATTTCATTGTTTTTATGGTTGAGTAATACTCCATTTTATACATATAGTAATGTATATACATACATCACATCTTTATTCATTAACATTTCAGTGGAAATTTAGGTTGTTTCCATGTCTTGACTATTGTAAATAGTTCTGCAATGAACATAGGGGTGTGTGTGGCACCTTTTTTTATTAGAATTTGCTCTGGAATATATACCCAAGAGTGGGATTACAGGATCATATAGTAATTCTATGTTTAGTTTTTAAGGAACCTCCATACTGTGCTCTATAGTGACTATACCAATTTACATTCCCACCAACATTGTAGGAGGGTTCCTTTTTTTCTCTGCACCCTCTCCAGCATTTATTGTTGGTAGACTTTTTGAGGTGAGATGATACTTCACTGTACTTTTGATTTGCTTTTCGCTAACAGTTAGCCATGTTGAACATTTTTTCAGTGCTGCCTATTGGCCATCTTTATGTCTTTATTGTAGAAATGCCTATTTAAGTCTTCGCCCCATTTTGTAACTGTTTTTTTCTTTTTATATTGAGCTGTATGGGCTTTTTGTATATTTTGTAAGTTAATCCTTTGTCATGTTTTTCATTTGTGAATATTTTCTCCCATTCTGTAGGTTGCTGTATTGTCTGTAGTCTTTTTGCTCTGCAAAACTTTTGCATTTAATGTAGTCCCCTTTTTAAAATTTTTGCTTTTATTTCCATTACTGTAGAAGACCTGTCCAAAAAAAAGTTATTCCTGTGATTTATGTCAGAGTGTTCTGCCGGTGTTTTCCTCTAAGACTTTTAGAGTATTTGGTCTTACATTTAGGTCTTTAATGCATATTGAATTTATTTTTGCATATAGTATTAGAGGATGTTCTAATTTCATTCTTTTACATGCAGTTGTCCAGTTTTCGCCAAAACCACTTGTTAAACAGACTGTCTTTTCTCCATTGTATATTCTTGCCCACTTTGTTGTAGGTTAAATGGCTATAGGTGGATGGGTTTATTTCTGGACTTTCCATTGTCTTTTATTGATCTTTATTTCTGTTTTTGTCCAACTACCTTACTGTTTTGACTACTGTAGCTTTGTAGTACATGCTCAATTCAGAGAGTCTGATTTCTCTAGTTTCATTTTTCTTTCTAAGGATTTCTTTGGACCTTAGTGTATTGTTGGAGCCAGTTTTCAGGTATTTTGTTGATGATTTTTGCGTCTGCATTCATCTGTGATATTCTTCTGCAATTTTCTTTTTTGTTTGTGGTTTCTTTCTCTGGTTTTGATATTAGGGGGATGATAGCCTCATAGAATGAGTTTGGAAGTGTTTCATTTTCATACCATTTTAATATTTTACAGTTGTTCAGAAAGTTTAGGATAAGTAGAAAATGTCAGCACTTTAGACTGTCTCATCCATGTTCAAGACAAGGAATACCAATTTCTGAGTTCATGCCTAACTAAATGTATGACCTCAGGGATGTCATAGAAACATCTACTTTAGTTTCTGTTTCTCATCTGTAAAATGGTAATAATTATATAACCTAATTAATATACTTCACTGTACTTTTGATTTGCTTTAATTGTTAAAGGAAATGCCTATTTAAGTCTTCGCCCCATTTTGTAACTGTTTTTTTCTTTTTATATTGAGCTGTATGGGCTTTTTGTATATTTTGTAAGTTAATCCTTTGTCATGTTTTTCATTTGTGAATATTTTCTCCCATTCTGTAGGTTGCTGTATTGTCTGTAGTCTTTTTGCTCTGCAAAACTTTTGCATTTAATGTAGTCCCCTTTTTAAAATTTTTGCTTTTATTTCCATTACTGTAGAAGACCTGTCCAAAAAAAAGTTATTCCTGTGATTTATGTCAGAGTGTTCTGCCGGTGTTTTCCTCTAAGACTTTTAGAGTATTTGGTCTTACATTTAGGTCTTTAATGCATATTGAATTTATTTTTGCATATAGTATTAGAGGATGTTCTAATTTCATTCTTTTACATGCAGTTGTCCAGTTTTCGCCAAAACCACTTGTTAAACAGACTGTCTTTTCTCCATTGTATATTCTTGCCCACTTTGTTGTAGGTTAAATGGCTATAGGTGGATGGGTTTATTTCTGGACTTTCCATTGTCTTTTATTGATCTTTATTTCTGTTTTTGTCCAACTACCTTACTGTTTTGACTACTGTAGCTTTGTAGTACATGCTCAATTCAGAGAGTCTGATTTCTCTAGTTTCATTTTTCTTTCTAAGGATTTCTTTGGACCTTAGTGTATTGTTGGAGCCAGTTTTCAGGTATTTTGTTGATGATTTTTGCGTCTGCATTCATCTGTGATATTCTTCTGCAATTTTCTTTTTTGTTTGTGGTTTCTTTCTCTGGTTTTGATATTAGGGGGATGATAGCCTCATAGAATGAGTTTGGAAGTGTTTCATTTTCATACCATTTTAATATTTTACAGTTGTTCAGAAAGTTTAGGATAAGTAGAAAATGTCAGCACTTTAGACTGTCTCATCCATGTTCAAGACAAGGAATACCAATTTCTGAGTTCATGCCTAACTAAATGTATGACCTCAGGGATGTCATAGAAACATCTACTTTAGTTTCTGTTTCTCATCTGTAAAATGGTAATAATTATATAACCTAATTAATATACTTGTAAGGATCAAGCTGATATGAAAGTATATTATAAATTTTCACTAACTGTACTATATAGATAAAAGGAATTATCAAATTAGGGCAAGACAATTTTAATACCTTTTTCACCTTTGAGAATTTGTTATGTGTAATGACAATCATACAATGTAAATATAAAACATCATTTTGTCTTCTAAGAAACCACAGTTTGTCAGAGCATGGACAACTATGCAGTTTTGTTCTAGATGAGGGGTCTGGTAGGAGAAGCTCAGATGTGGGGAACTCTGATCTTTAGGAAACAAGAGGGCCTTCCATATAAGAAGACTGATAAGATCAGTACACCAATGATGTAAACCAAAGGAGCGTAGAACCAGAGCCTCTATGGTTGGCACAAAAGAAAATCTGAAGTGTCTGAAGACAGTAGTTTACAGACAAATACAACTTTATATAGTACTTTGAATTAAAACTTTAAAACTTTGAATTTTAAGATTTTAGTTTGAAAGCTTTCTATAAGCACTATTAAATATACCATTTACTATATGATGCTATTAATAAATAGTATTTCTATTCATAAGCACTGTAAAGTAGTATACTCATTATAACACTATTTGGTAAAGTGCTAAATAGCTGAAGAAACTCATTGTCTTTGTTGTTGTTCAGTCACTAACTCGTGTCTGATGATGTACAATTCCATGGACTGTGCACAGCAGGCTCCCCTGTCCTTCACAATCTCCTAGAGTTTGCTCAAACTCATGTCCATTGAGTCAGTGATGCCATCCAAGCATCTCATCCTCCGTCACTCCTTCCCCGCCTTTTTGCCCTTGCCTTTTCTAATGTCAGCTCTTCAAAATTAGGGGATGATAGCCTCATAGAATGAGTTTGGAAGTGTTTCATTTTCATACCATTTTAATATTTTACAGTTGTTCAGAAAGTTTAGGATAAGTAGAAAATGTCAGCACTTTAGACTGTCTCATCCATGTTCAAGACAAGGAATACCAATTTCTGAGTTCATGCCTAACTAAATGTATGACCTCAGGGATGTCATAGAAACATCTACTTTAGTTTCTGTTTCTCATCTGTAAAATGGTAATAATTATATAACCTAATTAATATACTTGTAAGGATCAAGCTGATATGAAAGTATATTATAAATTTTCACTAACTGTACTATATAGATAAAAGGAATTATCAAATTAGGGCAAGACAATTTTAATACCTTTTTCACCTTTGAGAATTTGTTATGTGTAATGACAATCATACAATGTAAATATAAAACATCATTTTGTCTTCTAAGAAACCACAGTTTGTCAGAGCATGGACAACTATGCAGTTTTGTTCTAGATGAGGGGTCTGGTAGGAGAAGCTCAGATGTGGGGAACTCTGATCTTTAGGAAACAAGAGGGCCTTCCATATAAGAAGACTGATAAGATCAGTACACCAATGATGTAAACCAAAGGAGCGTAGAACCAGAGCCTCTATGGTTGGCACAAAAGAAAATCTGAAGTGTCTGAAGACAGTAGTTTACAGACAAATACAACTTTATATAGTACTTTGAATTAAAACTTTAAAACTTTGAATTTTAAGATTTTAGTTTGAAAGCTTTCTATAAGCACTATTAAATATACCATTTACTATATGATGCTATTAATAAATAGTATTTCTATTCATAAGCACTGTAAAGTAGTATACTCATTATAACACTATTTGGTAAAGTGCTAAATAGCTGAAGAAACTCATTGTCTTTGTTGTTGTTCAGTCACTAACTCGTGTCTGATGATGTACAATTCCATGGACTGTGCACAGCAGGCTCCCCTGTCCTTCACAATCTCCTAGAGTTTGCTCAAACTCATGTCCATTGAGTCAGTGATGCCATCCAAGCATCTCATCCTCTGTCACTCCCTTCTCCTCTTGCCCTAATTCTTGCCCAGCATCATGGCCTTTTCTAATGTCAGCTCTTCACATCAGGTGACCATAGTACTGGAAGTTCAGATTCAGCATCAATCCTTCCAATGAATATTCAGGGTTGATTTCCTTTAGATTTAACTGGTTTGATCTCCTTGCTGTCCAAAGGATGCTCAAGAATCTTCTTCAGGGGCTTCCCTGGTTGTCCAGTGGGTAGGGACACCTCTTTGCAATGCAAGGGGCACCGGTTCAATCCCTGGCCTGGGAAGATCCCACGTGCCACAGAGCAGCTGGATTGACAACAGAGGCCACTGCGATGGGAGGCCCACACAGTCCAAAGAACAAAGATGGATGAAAAATGGGTAAATGAAAACCAATAGAAGTGGCCTGCTCCCCTCCCTCCCCAACCTGCTCCCCCCCAAAAAAAATAAATAAAAATTAAAAAATAATAATAACAATAATAAAAAGTATCTTCTTCAGCATCAGAACTCGATAACACCAATTCTTTGGTGCTCAGCCTTCCTTATGGTCCAACTGTCATACCCTACGTGACTACTGGAAAAGCTATAGCTTCGACTCCACAGACATTTGTCAGCAAAGTGATGTCTCAACTTTTTAATACTGTAATCTACATTTGTCATAGCTTTTCTTCCAAGGAGCCAGCATGTTTTGATTTCATGGCTGCAGTCATCACCAACAATGATTTTAGAGTCCAAAAAAATAAAGTCTATTACTGGTTCTACTTTTTCTCCATCTATTTGCCATGAAGTAATGGAATTAGATGCCATGGGCTTAGGTTTTTAATCTCGAAGCAAAAGCTGGCTTTTTTACTCTGCTCTTGCACCTTCATCAAGAGGCTCTTTAGTTCCTCTTCACTTTCTGCCATTAGGGTGGTGTCATCTGCATATCTGAGGTGACATTTCTCCTGCATTCTGATTCCAGCTTTTGATTTGTCCAGCCTGTCATTCCACATGATATAGTCTGCACATAAGTTAAATAATGGTGACAATATACAGTCTTGTCATACTTCATTCCCAATTTGGAACCAGTCCATTGTTCCATTTCTGGTTCTATTGCTTCTTTGACCCACATACAAATTTCTCAGGAGACAGGTAAGGTGGTCTCATGCTCCCATCTCTTTAAGAATTTTCCAGTTCTGATCTACACAGTCAAAGGCTTTAGTGTCATCCATGAAGCAGAAGTAGATGTTCTTCTGGAACTCCCTTGCTTTCTCCATGATCCAACAAGTGTTGGCAATTTGATCTCGAAACCCAGCTTGTACATCTGAAAGTTCTTAGTTCATTTATTACGGAAGCCTAGCTTGAAGAATTTGAGCATAGCCTTGCTAGCATGTGAAATGAATGCAAATGTATGGTAGTGTGACCATTCTTTCACATTGCCTTTCTTTGGGTATGTAAGGAAAACTGACCTTTTCCAGTCCTGAAGCCACTACTGTTTTTCAAATTTGCTGACAGATTGAATATAGTACTTTACCAGCATTATCTTTAGGATTTTAAGTAGCTCAGCTGGAATTCTGTCACCTGCACTAGGTTTGTTCATAGTAATGCTTTCTAAGGCCCACTTGATGTTGGACTTAGGTGAGTGACCACACCATCGTAGTTACACAGGTCATTAAACCTGTGTAATGGTTCTTCTGTATATTTCTGCCACTTCTTACTTTCTTTTACTTCTGTTAGGGCCTTACAATTTCTGTCCTTTTTTGTGCCCATCTTGATATGAAATGTTCACCTTGGTATCTACATTTGTCATAGCTTTTCTTCCAAGGAGCCAGCATGTTTTGATTTCATGGCTGCAGTCATCACCAACAATGATTTTAGAGTCCAAAAAAATAAAGTCTATTACTGGTTCTACTTTTCTCCATCTATTTGCCATGAAGTAATGGAATTAGATGCCATGGGCTTAGGTTTTTAATCTCGAAGCAAAAGCTGGCTTTTTTACTCTGCTCTTGCACCTTCATCAAGAGGCTCTTTAGTTCCTCTTCACTTTCTGCCATTAGGGTGGTGTCATCTGCATATCTGAGGTGACATTTCTCCTGCATTCTGATTCCAGCTTTTGATTTGTCCAGCCTGTCATTCCACATGATATAGTCTGCACATAAGTTAAATAATGGTGACAATATACAGTCTTGTCATACTTCATTCCCAATTTGGAACCAGTCCATTGTTCCATTTCTGGTTCTATTGCTTCTTTGACCCACATACAAATTTCTCAGGAGACAGGTAAGGTGGTCTCATGCTCCCATCTCTTTAAGAATTTTCCAGTTCTGATCTACACAGTCAAAGGCTTTAGTGTCATCCATGAAGCAGAAGTAGATGTTCTTCTGGAACTCCCTTGCTTTCTCCATGATCCAACAAGTGTTGGCAATTTGATCTCGAAACCCAGCTTGTACATCTGAAAGTTCTTAGTTCATTTATTACGGAAGCCTAGCTTGAAGAATTTGAGCATAGCCTTGCTAGCATGTGAAATGAATGCAAATGTATGGTAGTGTGACCATTCTTTCACATTGCCTTTCTTTGGGTATGTAAGGAAAACTGACCTTTTCCAGTCCTGAAGCCACTACTGTTTTTCAAATTTGCTGACAGATTGAATATAGTACTTTACCAGCATTATCTTTAGGATTTTAAGTAGCTCAGCTGGAATTCTGTCACCTGCACTAGGTTTGTTCATAGTAATGCTTTCTAAGGCCCACTTGATGTTGGACTTAGGTGAGTGACCACACCATCGTAGTTACACAGGTCATTAAACCTGTGTAATGGTTCTTCTGTATATTTCTGCCACTTCTTACTTTCTTTTACTTCTGTTAGGGCCTTACAATTTCTGTCCTTTTTTGTGCCCATCTTGATATGAAATGTTCCCTTGGTATCTCCAGTTTTCTTGAAGAGATCTCTAGTCTTTCCCACTCTGTTGTTTTTCTCTATTTCTTTGCATTGTTCATTTAAGAGGGCCTTCTTATCTCTCCTTACTATTTTCTGGAGCTCTGGATTCAGTTGAGTGTATCTCTCCCTTTCTCCATGCCTTTTACGTCTCTTCTTCCATCAGGTCTTTGTAAATTCTCCTCTGACAATGACTTGGCCTTCTTGCATTTCTTTTTCTTTGGGATGTCTTTAGTCACTACCTGTGTACAATGTTACGAGCCTCTATTCACAGCTTTTCATGCACTCTGTCTACCAGATCTAATCTCTGGAGTCTATTCGTCACCTCCACTGTAAAGTCATAAGGGACTTGATTTAGGTCATACCTGAAGGGCCTAGTGGTTTTCTCTATTTTCTTCGATTTAAGTATGAATTTTGTAATAAGGAGTTGATCTGAGCCACAGTCAGTGGCAGGTCTTGTTTTTGCTGACTTTAGAGTTTCCTTCTTTGGCTGCAGAGAACATAATTAATCTGATTTTGCTACTGACTATTTGGTGATGCCCACATGTAGAGTTATCCTTTGTGTTGTTGGAAAAGTGTGTTTGCTATGACTAGTGTGTTCTCTTGATAAAACTCTGTCATCATTTGTCCTGCTCTTTTCAAGGCCAAACTTTCCTGTTATTCCAGGTATCATGTGAAATGAATGCAAATGTATGGTAGTGTGACCATTCTTTCACATTGCCTTTCTTTGGGTATGTAAGGAAAACTGACCTTTTCCAGTCCTGAAGCCACTACTGTTTTTCAAATTTGCTGACAGATTGAATATAGTACTTTACCAGCATTATCTTTAGGATTTTAAGTAGCTCAGCTGGAATTCTGTCACCTGCACTAGGTTTGTTCATAGTAATGCTTTCTAAGGCCCACTTGATGTTGGACTTAGGTGAGTGACCACACCATCGTAGTTACACAGGTCATTAAACCTGTGTAATGGTTCTTCTGTATATTTCTGCCACTTCTTACTTTCTTTTACTTCTGTTAGGGCCTTACAATTTCTGTCCTTTTTTGTGCCCATCTTGATATGAAATGTTCCCTTGGTATCTCCAGTTTTCTTGAAGAGATCTCTAGTCTTTCCCACTCTGTTGTTTTTCTCTATTTCTTTGCATTGTTCATTTAAGAGGGCCTTCTTATCTCTCCTTACTATTTTCTGGAGCTCTGGATTCAGTTGAGTGTATCTCTCCCTTTCTCCATGCCTTTTACGTCTCTTCTTCCATCAGGTCTTTGTAAATTCTCCTCTGACAATGACTTGGCCTTCTTGCATTTCTTTTTCTTTGGGATGTCTTTAGTCACTACCTGTGTACAATGTTACGAGCCTCTATTCACAGCTTTTCATGCACTCTGTCTACCAGATCTAATCTCTGGAGTCTATTCGTCACCTCCACTGTAAAGTCATAAGGGACTTGATTTAGGTCATACCTGAAGGGCCTAGTGGTTTTCTCTATTTTCTTCGATTTAAGTATGAATTTTGTAATAAGGAGTTGATCTGAGCCACAGTCAGTGGCAGGTCTTGTTTTTGCTGACTTTAGAGTTTCCTTCTTTGGCTGCAGAGAACATAATTAATCTGATTTTGCTACTGACTATTTGGTGATGCCCACATGTAGAGTTATCCTTTGTGTTGTTGGAAAAGTGTGTTTGCTATGACTAGTGTGTTCTCTTGATAAAACTCTGTCATCATTTGTCCTGCTTCGTTGTGTACTCCAAGGCCAAACTTACCTGTTATTCCAGGTATCTTTTTTTTTTTCTCTCTCTCTCTCTTTTTTGGCCACTTCTATTGGTCTTTCATTTATTTCCATCTTTCTTCTTTGGCCTGTGTGGGCCTGCCATCATAGTGGCCTCTCTTACCGCAGAGCACCGGCTCTGGGCGCATGCACTCCAGAGCTCTGGCTTGTAGTTGGACATGTTGGTCCAGCCGATTTGTGGCACGGGGGATCTTCCCAGGCCAGGGATCGAACTAGCGCCCCCTTGCACTGCCAGGCAGTGTCCTTACCCACTGGACCACCAGGGGAAGCCCTCCAGGTATCTCTTGACTTCCTTCTTTTGCATTCCAATCCCCTATGAAGAAAAGGACATCTTTTATTTGTTTATTATTATTTTTTGGTGTTAGTTATAGAAGATGTTGTAGGCCTCATAGAACCAGTCAGCTTCAACTTCTTTGGCATCAGTGATTGAGGCATAGACTTGGATTATGTGAATATGGTACAGTTCATTCTCTTGTTGATGAACAATTGAGTTATTCAGTTTTTGTTATTATAACAACACTGTTGTAAATATTATTTTTGTGTCTCCTGGAGCATAAGAATTCCTTTAGAATAAGTGCTAGTAAAAATAGCTGGATTGGGCTTCTCTGGTGGTTCAGTGAGTAAAGAGTCCACCTTGCAGTGCAAGGGACACTGGTTCAATCCCTGGCCTGGGAGGATCTGATGTTGTTTAGTTGCTGAATCGTGCCTGACTCTTTGCAACACCAGAGACTGTGGTCTGCTAGGTTCCTTTGTCCATGGGATTTCAAAGGCAAGAATAGTGAAGTGGTTTGACATTTCCTTCTCCAGGGCATCTTCCCAATTCAGGGATCAAACTCGCATCTCTTGCATGGGCAAGTGGAAGATTCTTTACTGCTGAGCCATGAGGCAAGTCCAAGTCTGATGTGAAGCCCAACAATTTCCTTTTCTGACACGGTTCCCAGATGACACTGATGTTGTCAGTTGAGGCCACCGTTAAAGAACTACTGGCTTAGACAAACCTTATACAGTCCTTGTTCAGGAGTTGAGGCTGGGGCTGTATGGGGCAGGTAGTTTCCCCTAAGGATTTTTTATTAAGCAGGGAAAGGTAGGTAATCACAAATGTCCTTCTATGGGAGCTATAATCCCTAACTCATAGGACTGTCCTGTGGATTGCAGATAATACATGTAAATTACCCATCATAGGGTTTCCCTGGTGGTCCAGGGGGTAAAGAGTCTGCCTTGCAGTGCAGGGGCTACCAGTTTGATCCCTGGCCCGGGAGGATCCCACATGCCATGGAGTGGCTGGACCGGTGTGTCCATTTACGAGCTAGTGCTCTGGAATGCATGCACTCAGAGCCGGTGCTCTGCAACAAGAGAGGCCACCACAATAGGAGGCTCACACAGGCCAAAAAATAAAGATGGATGAAAATAAATAGATAAAAATTCAATAAGAGAAGGCTAAAAAAAAAAAAAAAGAAACGACTGGATCATAAGAGAAACACATCTTTGATTGCCTAAACCATCCATTTTCCTATATGAGTACTGATCTGTTACCAACTTTGTTTACCACATTTGGTGTTTTCAGTTCTTTACATTTTGCCAGTCTGATAGGTATAAAATAATATCACATTAGGGATTTCAGTTCATTTCCTCTGATTACTAACAGGAATTGTAAATAGCTATATATGTGTATTATTTACTGTATTTATTCATCTGTGAAATTCCTTTTCAGATTTCATTCATTTTCCTATCAATTATACTTTTCTTGTTGATTTTTGGGAGTTTTCAAATATTTTCTGCAGTGTCCATTTTGTTGTTGTTGTTAATTACATGAATGGCAGCCATCTTCTCTCACTTACAGCTTGTCTTTTCACTTTATGAAGTCTTTAAATGAATAGTTCATTTTTTAAATCATCTTTCTGCTATGTATTACCTGATTTAAGAAATTCTCTATCCTCAGTATCATAAAGATACTTTTCCTGTATATTTTCAAATATTTTAAAGGTCTTTGAAACTTTTTTTTGGATTTTGTTGTTGGGAGGGTGAGTGTTGTGTTATAGGATAGGGATCCAATTACTTTGGTTTTTTTTTTTTTTCCTATTTAATTGATTTAAATTCATTTCAAGTCCAAGTCTGATGTGAAGCCCAACAATTTCCTTTTCTGACACGGTTCCCAGGCTTGAGTTAGCCACCGTTAAAGAACTACTGGCTTAGACAAACCTTATACAGTCCTTGTTCAGGAGTTGAGGCTGGGGCTGTATGGGGCAGGTAGTTTCCCCTAAGGATTTTTTATTAAGCAGGGAAAGGTAGGTAATCACAAATGTCCTTCTATGGGAGCTATAATCCCTAACTCATAGGACTGTCCTGTGGATTGCAGATAATACATGTAAATTACCCATCATAGGGTTTCCCTGGTGGTCCAGGGGGTAAAGAGTCTGCCTTGCAGTGCAGGGGCTACCAGTTTGATCCCTGGCCCGGGAGGATCCCACATGCCATGGAGTGGCTGGACCGGTGTGTCCATTTACGAGCTAGTGCTCTGGAATGCATGCACTCAGAGCCGGTGCTCTGCAACAAGAGAGGCCACCACAATAGGAGGCTCACACAGGCCAAAAAATAAAGATGGATGAAAATAAATAGATAAAAATTCAATAAGAGAAGGCTAAAAAAAAAAAAAAAGAAACGACTGGATCATAAGAGAAACACATCTTTGATTGCCTAAACCATCCATTTTCCTATATGAGTACTGATCTGTTACCAACTTTGTTTACCACATTTGGTGTTTTCAGTTCTTTACATTTTGCCAGTCTGATAGGTATAAAATAATATCACATTAGGGATTTCAGTTCATTTCCTCTGATTACTAACAGGAATTGTAAATAGCTATATATGTGTATTATTTACTGTATTTATTCATCTGTGAAATTCCTTTTCAGATTTCATTCATTTTCCTATCAATTATACTTTTCTTGTTGATTTTTGGGAGTTTTCAAATATTTTCTGCAGTGTCCATTTTGTTGTTGTTGTTAATTACATGAATGGCAGCCATCTTCTCTCACTTACAGCTTGTCTTTTCACTTTATGAAGTCTTTAAATGAATAGTTCATTTTTTAAATCATCTTTCTGCTATGTATTACCTGATTTAAGAAATTCTCTATCCTCAGTATCATAAAGATACTTTTCCTGTATATTTTTCAAATATTTTAAAGGTCTTTGAAACTCATTTGTGTTGTTGATATTTTCTGGATTTTGTTGTTGGGAGGGTGAGTGTTGTGTTATAGGATAGGGATCCAATTACTTTGGTATTTTTTTTTCCTATTTAAGTTTTTCTAACTGATCACAGTGCTAATCTGTCGTTATTTAAATTTCCATTTGTATGCATATCCCTGGACCCTCCCCCCACCCAGTTCCCCCCCTCCCATCCCTCCAGACCATCGCTCCAAGTGGTTGTAGGTGCTCCTATTCCCCTAGCACAAGGACAATAGCTATCTTTTCCACACATGACAGTATAGGCTTCCATGTTACTCCCTCCATGCCTCCCTCCCACTGTTTGGTCTCCACAATGTCTTTATGTCTATTCTCTGTTTTTTCATGAGTTCACTGCGTATGTTATCATGACCATCTTACTAGATCCCATATATATGAGTTAGTATACTATACTTGTCTTTCTCTTTTTGACTGACTTCACTTTTTATGATAGGTTCTAGAGCCAGCCACCTCATTAGGACTGAGTCTTCTGCATTTCTTTTAACAGCTGAGTAGTATTCCATGGGATATGCATATGAATGATCTGGGAACATACATGTAAAAAAATAAATAAACAAATAAATAAAGAAAGAAAGAAAGAATGACATAAAAAAAAATTCACTGCAAGAAAAAAAAAAAAATTCCATTTGTGTGAGTCTATTTCCAAGGTCTTTATTTTGGTTCCTTTGGTCTACATGTTCAAGTCCTACTCTAATATCAGTATTATCTCAGTTACTGAAACCTTATAAGAAGTCTTGATATCTCTCTTTAAACTTGTTTTGTAGCATGAGTGACAACAACCTAGACAGGTGGAAGGGGGAGAGAGGAAGGTTCAAGAGGGAGGGGGACATGTTTATTATATCTATGGTTGATTCATGTTGATCTATGGCAGAAAGCAACACATTGTAAAGCAATTATCCTCCAGTTGTTTTTTATGCATGTATTTAAATTTATGGGAATAGTGTCATATTATTGCACTGTTTCTCATCTTTTTCACCTAGCACTAAGCTTTTAGATGGATCCAGGTGTTTATATGTACTTCTTATCTATGGGTTCTAAATCATGGTCTCCAAAGGTATGCATTTACCACATTTTATCCAACTGACTGACTGGAGTACAGACTACCAGTGGCTCCCTGCCACTACATGGAATACTAATGACTATCCTAATGTGGACTTTGTGAAGATTTATTTGGCATATAGCTTCAGGAGCAGAATGTCTGGATCATAGGATATGAATATACTTGACTAATGCCAGTGTAGATACCTATAACAATGTGTGAGAATGGGGGGAAATTGGAACTATGGAAAATGACAATCTTTGACAAAGAATAGAACTTAGTAACCGTCTTTACTGATTTAATTTGCTTTTATCATCTGATATCTAGTAGTTTAAGATCCCTTCAGTTACTCATCAGTCTTTCAGATTCCTCTTCTGTAACCACTCTTCTCATTTTTCTAAGGAGGTTTCTGCTTAATCAGTTTTACAGAATTTCTTGTATACTTTGGATACTAATCCTCTATCTGCTTTAGACATTATAAATCTCTTATCCCATTTTATCAACGGTATATTGTTCGTCCATGGTGTCCTTCACTGAAAGAAATTGTGAACTTTGACATAATTAAATCCACCTTAATTTTCCATTGTTGTATTTTGAAGTTTTATTTAAGAAGTTCTTCCCTATTCCCAGCTCACTGCTTTGGCAAAACTATGAAGCTAATTTTAAAAAATCTTTCTCACTTATGTCTTTATCTAGAATCTACCTCTTATCGTGTGTTACAGAGCATTCATGTCTCTCCTCAAATAATAGCCCCTTTTCTGAATATTAAATAATGATGCTGGGTTTTTAAAAATTAGTCCTTAATTGTAGTTGTATAGAAATGTCCTCGTGGGATTTTGACACCATATTCAGCAGTATTACTAAATTATCTTCAGCTTCATTATCTATAGGGTTTGAAGGGCTTTGGATGAAGATAATAATATCAATCTTATCTGTAAATAAAGACATTCTATATTTTTCAAGCTAATATTTATGCTTTCTTCTCTTTTTTCTAGCCATACTTTCTGAGCAAGAACTTCTGTTTGATTTTGAATAGAAAAATGACAGCAGTATCTCTGATATTAAAAGGAATTTTTTACTATTTGTCATTGAGTAGGATTGTTGCTCTGTAATTTGCGTACATACCCTTTATCAGGTTTTAAGAAAGTTGCCATCTGTCCCTAATTTTTCTCTCAGTCACTTTTTTTTAATGGATTTTTAATTTGGGGACTAATTTTCAGCATTTTTGAAATGACTATAATGAATTTACTTCTTCTATCGGTTAATGCACTGAACTACATTAATGGATTGTAGGAGATTTTCTGATGTTGAGTACTGCATGATCTTTTTATCAAGAATGTAGTAACCGTACTTTGGACTGGAAAATGACAATCTTTGACAAAGAATAGAACTTAGTAACCGTCTTTACTGATTTAATTTGCTTTTATCATCTGATATCTAGTAGTTTAAGATCCCTTCAGTTACTCATCAGTCTTTCAGATTCCTCTTCTGTAACCACTCTTCTCATTTTTCTAAGGAGGTTTCTGCTTAATCAGTTTTACAGAATTTCTTGTATACTTTGGATACTAATCCTCTATCTGCTTTAGACATTATAAATCTCTTATCCCATTTTATCAACGGTATATTGTTCGTCCATGGTGTCCTTCACTGAAAGAAATTGTGAACTTTGACATAATTAAATCCACCTTAATTTTCCATTGTTGTATTTTGAAGTTTTATTTAAGAAGTTCTTCCCTATTCCCAGCTCACTGCTTTGGCAAAACTATGAAGCTAATTTTAAAAAATCTTTCTCACTTATGTCTTTATCTAGAATCTACCTCTTATCGTGTGTTACAGAGCATTCATGTCTCTCCTCAAATAATAGCCCCTTTTCTGAATATTAAATAATGATGCTGGGTTTTTAAAAATTAGTCCTTAATTGTAGTTGTATAGAAATGTCCTCGTGGGATTTTGACACCATATTCAGCAGTATTACTAAATTATCTTCAGCTTCATTATCTATAGGGTTTGAAGGGCTTTGGATGAAGATAATAATATCAATCTTATCTGTAAATAAAGACATTCTATATTTTTCAAGCTAATATTTATGCTTTCTTCTCTTTTTTCTAGCCATACTTTCTGAGCAAGAACTTCTGTTTGATTTTGAATAGAAAAATGACAGCAGTATCTCTGATATTAAAAGGAATTTTTTACTATTTGTCATTGAGTAGGATTGTTGCTCTGTAATTTGCGTACATACCCTTTATCAGGTTTTAAGAAAGTTGCCATCTGTCCCTAATTTTTCTCTCAGTCACTTTTTTTTAATGGATTTTTAATTTGGGGACTAATTTTCAGCATTTTTGAAATGACTATAATGAATTTACTTCTTCTATCGGTTAATGCACTGAACTACATTAATGGATTGTAGGAGATTTTCTGATGTTGAACTGATCTTGTATTCATGGTAAGAACTCAACTTGATCATTTTTGTACATCACTAAATTTGGTTTGCTAATTCAGGTTTCCCCTACTATCTGTAAACTAGAGCATTCCTGCGAAGCCTTTCCTCAGCCAATAGGGAGAAGGCAAATAAGCGATTACCTTTTACCTTAGGATGTATCTTGCTAATGGATGCATAAAATGAGTTGAGATAAAGCACAGATACAGATGCAATTTTAGCTCTGGCAGCCTGGTGCTGAGATGCTGACTGTAATTCAGGAGAAGGAGCTTGGTGGGGCCACTGTGCTTGCTGGAGGGTACACAGGTCCTGGGATGGCTCCTTGCAAAGCAAACATTGAAGCCAAAATCCATTTCAGCTTTCTTTCAGTTAGTCAGAAGAGGTACTCGTTCATGCCTTTGATGCAAGCAAAGTGGCATAAACTCAACTTTTGAAAAGCAGGGAATACCGCTTTTATTGAAGGTTCTTTTTTTAACATCTAAATTTATCAGAAAATGTTTCTGTTTTGAAAATATCTTTGTTTTCTCAATTTGTTTTTAAGTCAGTTTATATAACATATCTCTTCCTAAAAGTTATTTTTTTCTGTTTTCATATTGGTTGACAGAAAGTTGTTTATATTATTTAATCTATCCTATAGCTATAGCTCTATTCTCTTTACAGGATCAATATTGTTCACTTATGCCCTGCTTTTTCCCTGATCTTGCCAGATATTTGTGAATTTTGTTACTCTTTTTAAATAGTGAATTTTAAATGAAAAGAAACCCCAAGAAACTTCTGTTTGATTTTGAATAGAAAAATGACAGCAGTATCTCTGATATTAAAAGGAATTTTTTACTATTTGTCATTGAGTAGGATTGTTGCTCTGTAATTTGCGTACATACCCTTTATCAGGTTTTAAGAAAGTTGCCATCTGTCCCTAATTTTTCTCTCAGTCACTTTTTTTTAATGGATTTTTAATTTGGGGACTAATTTTCAGCATTTTTGAAATGACTATAATGAATTTACTTCTTCTATCGGTTAATGCACTGAACTACATTAATGGATTGTAGGAGATTTTCTGATGTTGAACTGATCTTGTATTCATGGTAAGAACTCAACTTGATCATTTTTGTACATCACTAAATTTGGTTTGCTAATTCAGGTTTCCCCTACTATCTGTAAACTAGAGCATTCCTGCGAAGCCTTTCCTCAGCCAATAGGGAGAAGGCAAATAAGCGATTACCTTTTACCTTAGGATGTATCTTGCTAATGGATGCATAAAATGAGTTGAGATAAAGCACAGATACAGATGCAATTTTAGCTCTGGCAGCCTGGTGCTGAGATGCTGACTGTAATTCAGGAGAAGGAGCTTGGTGGGGCCACTGTGCTTGCTGGAGGGTACACAGGTCCTGGGATGGCTCCTTGCAAAGCAAACATTGAAGCCAAAATCCATTTCAGCTTTCTTTCAGTTAGTCAGAAGAGGTACTCGTTCATGCCTTTGATGCAAGCAAAGTGGCATAAACTCAACTTTTGAAAAGCAGGGAATACCGCTTTTATTGAAGGTTCTTTTTTTAACATCTAAATTTATCAGAAAATGTTTCTGTTTTGAAAATATCTTTGTTTTCTCAATTTGTTTTTAAGTCAGTTTATATAACATATCTCTTCCTAAAAGTTATTTTTTTCTGTTTTCATATTGGTTGACAGAAAGTTGTTTATATTATTTAATCTATCCTATAGCTATAGCTCTATTCTCTTTACAGGATCAATATTGTTCACTTATGCCCTGCTTTTTCCCTGATCTTGCCAGATATTTGTGAATTTTGTTACTCTTTTTAAATAGTGAATTTTTGAAATTGACTCTATTGTGTCTTTATCTTCAATATTATCAATTTCTGGTCTTTAGTAAATCCTTACTGCTATACTTTTTTGATTTATTCTGTCCTAAAAAGGACAGAATACCATATTAAGGGGACTTACTAGTACATTCATTTTTATCCTTTTAATTTTTAAAAAAATATTATTTAAGGTCGTCAGTTTTCCTCTTAAGTTCAGTAATACATTACTTACAGTATTTTTTCTTGTCTTCATTTCTGATTATTTTTCATCAGAGTAAAGCAGACTTGGTTTGATACTGATCAAATCATGTTGATTAAAAATGGTAAAATTGTACAAAATTAGGATCACACTTGAAAATAGGGATCTGTGATATAATATGCATACTATATATGGATATATAATATCCACATTATACCACAGTATTTAACATACCATGCCAGCCATGCCATGTTAATTATTTTCTCAAAACAGTTCCTTTTCAGCTTAATTTTCAGAGGTTGGTAGAAGGAAGGAAGGTGAGAAAAGAGGTTATTATGGAAAAGAATAGACACTCATGTGTGTGGGCTTCATACCAGTAGTAGTCGCTTCAGAAAAACTAAAAAAAAAAAAAAATTTAACATAGTTCTAGATTTCCTAATCAATGAAGTTCATATAAACTCTTTTTGAATTCATTCATCCATAAAACTCAGTCACAGTTACTTACCCTTTCACCGTGTCAAGTAGCATCTTAAGAGATATCGATGAATAAGCAGACGCGTTTTATATTTTTTTAACAAATACATATGTTTATACATAAAATAGATTATGTGAAAAGAAATGAAAATATGCTAGATATATGTGAGCTAGCACTTTACATCTCTTATCAGACATCAGTGACATGTTAACTCTCTCTTAGCTCTTTACTCTGAAGAATCTATTATTTCCAAGCATGGCATCCACAGTTTATCAGGATCTAATTGACTTTATTTTCAGGGATGCCAGTGTTTTAGTTGGTTTCCTAAGAAACCAATTTTATGTATGCTAACCAGCTAAGAGGTTTTACTAAAATCTTTTTGCCAAAAAAAAAAGTTTCATGTTGCTTTTTTTTTCTTTATATACTTAAAGAAATGGAAAAAAAAAAAGTCATGATTTAAAATCCCATGTCCTAGTTTTTCCTGTTAAGAACATGCAGCTGAAATGAAGGTGTCATATTTATGACAGATCCATTCATTTTCTTGTAAAAGCCTGGGGAATTATTTTATTTGGTCATTAGCTCATCTGAAGGTGTTAGATTGATTCTGCAAGTTTAAACATGCTCAGTTTAAATGAAAGAATATCCACATGGAAAAGAATGCTTGTCTCTAACAGAGAACAAAACAGTATATGATCAAACAGCATGAGACTGAGTATCACCCAGAAATCTGCCTTCTCAGAAGGTTGGAGGTAAAATCAGAGATTTTAAAATATGCTATAGCCTTGGTACTTTTAGTAGAAAGTTTATTAACCTTTACATCTCTCTTGAAACTACAACAATTTTATTCACAAGACAATATTTCAAAAGAGCCTAAGAATTTTAGGGTCTTTTTCTTTCTTTTTATTTTCTAATGGTAAAACCAAGCCCTGTTTTTTGCTATAGGGTTTAATAATGAGTTAAAATTTATTTTAGAAGCCAAATAAGCCCTGCAATATCAGGAACTATTTTAAAAACAAGTAAGATACATGCAATCCCACTAAAATGTAAAATCAAAGATTCTGTAGAGTTAGAGAAGATACATCATGTAACTTCTCCAGTCAGTACAAGAACAGCCTCAACAATCATGCTCAGAGATGGACATTTAGATTCTGCTTATCACACCAATGACAGGGAACTTACTACCTGAAAATGTAAGTTTGTTCACTTTAACAACTAACTCATTCACATGTATTTCTGTGTAAATGAAGTCAGCCTCCTCATAATTTACTTTTATCGGTTCAGGTCTGTTTTAATCTTCCTCCATATGACTATTCTTCAAATACACAAAAACACAACTAATGTCCTATACAAGTCCTTATTCCACACAGAAAATAACTGTCTTCCTTCACCTGTTGCTCAAAGAGCCTGGTTTCTAGGTCCTGTTGCCTGTTTCAGAGATACTAATGGAAACAATGTCAGTTGGGTACTGATAAACTAAGGATGCAATACCTGAAAAATGGTTAATATTTCAAAGTAAGGGACTAAGATTGATAGAAGTATCGGTGCAACTCATACCTGGTAGGAGATTTAAGTGCTAGCTCACCCTTAGCTAAAAGGTGACCCAGTGTAATTCTGGAGCTGAGTCATGAGTTCATGGTCTCTGTTGAAGGTTAAATAGCTCACTTGGGCAATGGATTCAAAACCAAAACACACACACACACACACACACACACACACAATTCCATTCCCTTCATTGTTTCGCATATGTGGCAGTGATGCTTTATTAATTCCATATGAAGTAGGATATTGGTAGGAAGTGCTACCTTACTTTACAAATACTTGTATATGTAACATAAATACATACATATGCCTGTATCTTTAAAAACCACCCACTAACCACAGGACCTCTGAAGTTAGCACTGTGGATTCTTATGGTGGGAGAGGGTGGCTGCATCTGACCTTGACCCTGAACTCACAGTTTTAATACTGTGATTTCACATTACTAAGGGTTTCACTATATTCCCTGCAGAATAGATTTGTTGTCCAGTTGCTCAGTCATGTCCAAACCTTTGCAGCCCCATGGGCTGGAGCACAACAGGCCTCAATATCAGGAACTATTTTAAAAACAAGTAAGATACATGCAATCCCACTAAAATGTAAAATCAAAGATTCTGTAGAGTTAGAGAAGATACATCATGTAACTTCTCCAGTCAGTACAAGAACAGCCTCAACAATCATGCTCAGAGATGGACATTTAGATTCTGCTTATCACACCAATGACAGGGAACTTACTACCTGAAAATGTAAGTTTGTTCACTTTAACAACTAACTCATTCACATGTATTTCTGTGTAAATGAAGTCAGCCTCCTCATAATTTACTTTTATCGGTTCAGGTCTGTTTTAATCTTCCTCCATATGACTATTCTTCAAATACACAAAAACACAACTAATGTCCTATACAAGTCCTTATTCCACACAGAAAATAACTGTCTTCCTTCACCTGTTGCTCAAAGAGCCTGGTTTCTAGGTCCTGTTGCCTGTTTCAGAGATACTAATGGAAACAATGTCAGTTGGGTACTGATAAACTAAGGATGCAATACCTGAAAAATGGTTAATATTTCAAAGTAAGGGACTAAGATTGATAGAAGTATCGGTGCAACTCATACCTGGTAGGAGATTTAAGTGCTAGCTCACCCTTAGCTAAAAGGTGACCCAGTGTAATTCTGGAGCTGAGTCATGAGTTCATGGTCTCTGTTGAAGGTTAAATAGCTCACTTGGGCAATGGATTCAAAACCAAAACACACACACACACACACACACACACACACAATTCCATTCCCTTCATTGTTTCGCATATGTGGCAGTGATGCTTTATTAATTCCATATGAAGTAGGATATTGGTAGGAAGTGCTACCTTACTTTACAAATACTTGTATATGTAACATAAATACATACATATGCCTGTATCTTTAAAAACCACCCACTAACCACAGGACCTCTGAAGTTAGCACTGTGGATTCTTATGGTGGGAGAGGGTGGCTGCATCTGACCTTGACCCTGAACTCACAGTTTTAATACTGTGATTTCACATTACTAAGGGTTTCACTATATTCCCTGCAGAATAGATTTGTTGTCCAGTTGCTCAGTCATGTCCAAACCTTTGCAGCCCCATGGGCTGGAGCACAACAGGCCTCCCTGTCCTTCACTGTCTCCCTGACTTTGCTCAAAGTCATGTTCATTGAAACAATGATGCCATCCAACCATCTCATCCTCTGTCTGTCTCTTCTCTTCCTGCCTTTGATATTTCCCAGCATCAGGATCTTTTACAGTGAGTTGGCTCTTTACATCAGGTGTCCAAAGTATTTGGAGCTGCAGCATCAGTCCTTCCAATGAATATTCACGTTTGATTTCCTTGAGGATTGACTGGTTTGATTTCCTTATTGTCCAAGGGATTCTCAAGAATCTCCTGTAGCACCACTGTTCAAAAGCATCGGTTCTTTGGTGCTCAGCCTTCTTCATGGCCCAGCTCTTACATCCACACATGACTACTGGAAAAACTATAGCTTTGACTATACAGACCTCTGCTGGAAAAGTGATGTCTCTATGTTTTAATACACTATCTAGGTTTGTTATAGCTTTCCTTTCCTTTTAATTTCATGACTGCAGTCACTGTTCACAGTGATTTGGGAGCCCAAGAAAATAAAGTCAGTGTTTCCATTTTTTTCCCATCTATTTGCCATGAAGTAATAGGACTGGATGCCATAATCTTGGGGTTTTTTTGAATGCTGAGTTTTAAGCCAGCTTTTTCACTCTCCTCTTTCACCTTCACCAAGAGGATCTTTAGTTCCTCTTTGCTTTTTGCCATTAAGATGGTATCATCTGCATGTCTGAGGTTATCGATATTTCTCCCAGAAATCTTGATTCTATCTTGTGTTTCCTCCTGCCCAACATTTTGCATTATGTACTGTGCATATAAATTAAATAAACAGTGATAATATTAAGCCTGACATACTCCTTTCCCAATTTTGAACCAGTCCATTGTTCTATGTCTGTATATGCCTTGTATCTTTAAAACCACCCACTAACCACAGGACCTCTGAAGTTAGCACTGTGGATTCTTATGGTGGAGAGGGTGGCTGCATCTGACCTTGACCCTGAACTCACAGTTTTAATACTGTGATTTCACATTACTAAGGGTTTCACTATATTCCCTGCAGAATAGATTTGTTGTCCAGTTGCTCAGTCATGTCCAAACCTTTGCAGCCCCATGGGCTGGAGCACAACAGGCCTCCCTGTCCTTCACTGTCTCCCTGACTTTGCTCAAAGTCATGTTCATTGAAACAATGATGCCATCCAACCATCTCATCCTCTGTCTGTCTCTTCTCTTCCTGCCTTTGATATTTCCCAGCATCAGGATCTTTTACAGTGAGTTGGCTCTTTACATCAGGTGTCCAAAGTATTTGGAGCTGCAGCATCAGTCCTTCCAATGAATATTCACGTTTGATTTCCTTGAGGATTGACTGGTTTGATTTCCTTATTGTCCAAGGGATTCTCAAGAATCTCCTGTAGCACCACTGTTCAAAAGCATCGGTTCTTTGGTGCTCAGCCTTCTTCATGGCCCAGCTCTTACATCCACACATGACTACTGGAAAAACTATAGCTTTGACTATACAGACCTCTGCTGGAAAAGTGATGTCTCTATGTTTTAATACACTATCTAGGTTTGTTATAGCTTTCCTTTCCTTTTAATTTCATGACTGCAGTCACTGTTCACAGTGATTTGGGAGCCCAAGAAAATAAAGTCAGTGTTTCCATTTTTTTCCCATCTATTTGCCATGAAGTAATAGGACTGGATGCCATAATCTTGGGGTTTTTTTGAATGCTGAGTTTTAAGCCAGCTTTTTCACTCTCCTCTTTCACCTTCACCAAGAGGATCTTTAGTTCCTCTTTGCTTTTTGCCATTAAGATGGTATCATCTGCATGTCTGAGGTTATCGATATTTCTCCCAGAAATCTTGATTCTATCTTGTGTTTCCTCCTGCCCAACATTTTGCATTATGTACTGTGCATATAAATTAAATAAACAGTGATAATATTAAGCCTGACATACTCCTTTCCCAATTTTGAACCAGTCCATTGTTCTATGTCTGGTTCTAATTATTGCTTCTTGTCCTGCATACATATTTCTCAAGAGAGAGGTAAGGTGGTCTGGTATTTCCATCTCTTTAAGAATTTGCCACAGTTTGTTGTGATCCACACAGCCAAAAACTTGTGTCCGTGAGGCAGAAATAAATGTTTACTTTAGAATTGTCTTGCTTTTCCTGTGATTCAACAGGCATTGGCAATTTGATCTCCATTTACTCTGCCATTTCTAAATCCAACTTGTACACCTGAAAGTTCTCAATTCATGTACTATCAAAGCCTAGTTTGAAGGAGTTTGAGCATGACCTTGCTAGCATGTGAAATGAGTGTAATTGTACAGTACTTTGAACATTCTTGGGCATTCTTCTGCTTCTTTTAGGTCCTTTATTATGCCTTTCTTTGCATGAAATGTTCCTTTGGTATTTCAGAATTGATGACACAGACTTAAATATTCAAACATATAATTAGGTGACTTTGGTACTTAACACTGAAACTTTTCAGCCTTTGATTAAGAGAAGCCAGAAAGTAAGTTGAAGGAATTCAGCACAGCCAAATGCAAACAGGATTGTCAGTGTCTAATAAATGGTGCTATTTAGTTTCTTTAACAACTTCAGATATGTGCAAGCGATTTAAGGTCTGACTACTCTATGACATTGTTAGGTCAGTGGCAATATGCATATTCACTGTTTAGTATCCTGGAAAATTGTGGTCAATCTTGGAATAAAAAATGAAGATTCAGGAGATTGGATTTAAGAGAGGTAATGGAAAACTCTGTCTCTGAGAGACCCTGTAGTCACGTTATCCTGTTCTATAATCATGGTGAGTGGTGTACCCTTGTGGGTGTGGGTGAATATGCACCCTAGCCTGCAGAGGTTGGCAAGGTGTAGAGAGGTGCTCTGAGGACGATTCTGGGTTTACACAGTGACTGCAAGCTATTCTTTGTGTTTATCACACCTTTTATCCCAAAGAATCAGAATTTGTTTTGAAAAATTATACACTCTGGACCTGTTACATATGTGAGATGCAGCACTACTATCTCTTAGTTTGGCACTGTAAGAGCAGCAATCTCATTTGACCACCAGCAACAAAGTTAGAAGATGAGGAAACCAGGAGAGAGAGAGGCGATAGGATTTGGTTTTGAGCACAGGGATGAGAAAATAATCACAGAACTCTGAGAAATGCAAGAACAAACACACATCAAACTGACAATAACAGCAGTGGAGATTTGTTTTTCTAAAATACATAAGATGTAATAAGCTAGTTTAGGATATAAATGATAGCATTATCATTCTCAATGGCAGTATCTGGGAATAAAATGATAAATTATGAAGAGTATACTTATAAATAAATAAAGAGCTATGGAATTAAGGTTCGATAAAGTAAGATTCCATTATAGGGAGAGACCCCAAGAGAAGCTAATACTGCAAGCTACTTGCTTCTTTGGAAGTATTTTCCTAGTCTTGGAATTATCTGAGGATCAGTGTTGCCACAGGCAGAAGACTAGGGAAGAGAAGTCAGCTGAGGTTTTCACAGCCATGGGACTGACATGTCAGGTTGGGTGAAGAATCCAAACACATGGCCATTTCTCCCATGAGATGTTTGCCGAGAGCTGTGGCATTACAAGAGGTTAAGTCGTTGGTCCAAATAAGCAAAATGAACTCTCTGGCAGTCTCACAGAGGTCAGGAATAAGCCATAGAGAGATGCCTAAAAATATTCAAACATATAATTAGGTGACTTTGGTACTTAACACTGAAACTTTTCAGCCTTTGATTAAGAGAAGCCAGAAAGTAAGTTGAAGGAATTCAGCACAGCCAAATGCAAACAGGATTGTCAGTGTCTAATAAATGGTGCTATTTAGTTTCTTTAACAACTTCAGATATGTGCAAGCGATTTAAGGTCTGACTACTCTATGACATTGTTAGGTCAGTGGCAATATGCATATTCACTGTTTAGTATCCTGGAAAATTGTGGTCAATCTTGGAATAAAAAATGAAGATTCAGGAGATTGGATTTAAGAGAGGTAATGGAAAACTCTGTCTCTGAGAGACCCTGTAGTCACGTTATCCTGTTCTATAATCATGGTGAGTGGTGTACCCTTGTGGGTGTGGGTGAATATGCACCCTAGCCTGCAGAGGTTGGCAAGGTGTAGAGAGGTGCTCTGAGGACGATTCTGGGTTTACACAGTGACTGCAAGCTATTCTTTGTGTTTATCACACCTTTTATCCCAAAGAATCAGAATTTGTTTTGAAAAATTATACACTCTGGACCTGTTACATATGTGAGATGCAGCACTACTATCTCTTAGTTTGGCACTGTAAGAGCAGCAATCTCATTTGACCACCAGCAACAAAGTTAGAAGATGAGGAAACCAGGAGAGAGAGAGGCGATAGGATTTGGTTTTGAGCACAGGGATGAGAAAATAATCACAGAACTCTGAGAAATGCAAGAACAAACACACATCAAACTGACAATAACAGCAGTGGAGATTTGTTTTTCTAAAATACATAAGATGTAATAAGCTAGTTTAGGATATAAATGATAGCATTATCATTCTCAATGGCAGTATCTGGGAATAAAATGATAAATTATGAAGAGTATACTTATAAATAAATAAAGAGCTATGGAATTAAGGTTCGATAAAGTAAGATTCCATTATAGGGAGAGACCCCAAGAGAAGCTAATACTGCAAGCTACTTGCTTCTTTGGAAGTATTTTCCTAGTCTTGGAATTATCTGAGGATCAGTGTTGCCACAGGCAGAAGACTAGGGGAAGAGAAGTCAGCTGAGGTTTTCACAGCCATGGGACTGACATGTCAGGTTGGGTGAAGAATCCAAACACATGGCCATTTCTCCCCATGAGATGTTTGCCGAGAGCTGTGGCATTACAAGAGGTTAAGTCGTTGGTCCAAATAAGCAAAATGAACTCTCTGGCAGTCTCACAGAGGTCAGGAATCAAGCCATAGTAGAGAGATGCCTACAACAAATACGTGGTAAGATTCTTTCTGAAGATATTTGCCATAGTTTAAACCTGTGAAGAATGGAAGATGAAAGAGTTATTTTCACCACCTCTGAAAAGGCAGAACTTTCAGAGAAGATAGAGACCTGTTAAACTCTTAACCAAAAACCCAAAGGACCATGCCTAAGAAGGGTCAAGACCTGAAAGCAGAGTACAAATCCGCAGTCCCATAGTGGACTCCATAGGCTTTAGTAGATCAAATCACAATAAAGGAGCCTGCAACAAACACAGCATATGGCATGCCCTTAAGCCACTTGAAATTAGAAGTTGAGTGAATCTAATGAACACTGCAGCATAACTTCAACCTCAGCTCAGCTTATTAATTGAAGTGTGACAAGGAGCTTCTCAGTTTATGTGCCTGACAAAAGGACCAATCCTCTGTGGAGGGAAATAATATCCACTTCAATCTCTATGGATAATTCATACAAGAAAAAAATTATGAGACACAATAAAGGGAAGGTTAATAAAAAGTGACTAATAATCAAATGTTGACCTAAAATAATAGAAACAAAGTTACTTTACTAGTAAAATGCTTTATTCAGAAAGAACAAAGGATTACAATTCAAGACATGCACTCTGGCAAACCACAGGCAAGTCCAGAAAACAAGGGAGAGAAATGTTTTTGTTATTGTTGTTGTTGTTTGTAGAGGAGAAGGGGCTGTTACAAAGAGTCCGTGGAGGAAACTTGAGGTCAAAGTGTATTGGCTTTTTCGATAAAGTAAGATTCCATTATAGGGAGAGACCCCAAGAGAAGCTAATACTGCAAGCTACTTGCTTCTTTGGAAGTATTTTCCTAGTCTTGGAATTATCTGAGGATCAGTGTTGCCACAGGCAGAAGACTAGGGGAAGAGAAGTCAGCTGAGGTTTTCACAGCCATGGGACTGACATGTCAGGTTGGGTGAAGAATCCAAACACATGGCCATTTCTCCCCATGAGATGTTTGCCGAGAGCTGTGGCATTACAAGAGGTTAAGTCGTTGGTCCAAATAAGCAAAATGAACTCTCTGGCAGTCTCACAGAGGTCAGGAATCAAGCCATAGTAGAAAATGCCTACAACAAATACGTGGTAAGATTCTTTCTGAAGATATTTGCCATAGTTTAAACCTGTGAAGAATGGAAGATGAAAGAGTTATTTTCACCACCTCTGAAAAGGCAGAACTTTCAGAGAAGATAGAGACCTGTTAAACTCTTAACCAAAAACCCAAAGGACCATGCCTAAGAAGGGTCAAGACCTGAAAGCAGAGTACAAATCCGCAGTCCCATAGTGGACTCCATAGGCTTTAGTAGATCAAATCACAATAAAGGAGCCTGCAACAAACACAGCATATGGCATGCCCTTAAGCCACTTGAAATTAGAAGTTGAGTGAATCTAATGAACACTGCAGCATAACTTCAACCTCAGCTCAGCTTATTAATTGAAGTGTGACAAGGAGCTTCTCAGTTTATGTGCCTGACAAAAGGACCAATCCTCTGTGGAGGGAAATAATATCCACTTCAATCTCTATGGATAATTCATACAAGAAAAAAATTATGAGACACAATAAAGGGAAGGTTAATAAAAAGTGACTAATAATCAAATGTTGACCTAAAATAATAGAAACAAAGTTACTTTACTAGTAAAATGCTTTATTCAGAAAGAACAAAGGATTACAATTCAAGACATGCACTCTGGCAAACCACAGGCAAGTCCAGAAAACAAGGGAGAGAAATGTTTTTGTTATTGTTGTTGTTGTTTGTAGAGGAGAAGGGGCTGTTACAAAGAGTCCGTGGAGGAAACTTGAGGTCAAAGTGTATTGGCTTTTTATTGACTGAGTTGTGACAGCCTTTTATTGGTGAGGTTAGTGCTGGGTCAAGAAAAAATTTTTCCTCCTGCTGGGAGGAAGTAACAGCCTTCTCCCTTTTAGAAATGCAAAGGTACATCTCTTCCTTTGGGGTCTATAATTGACTTGAAGTGGAACTCCCCTTTCTGACCTCCCAACTCTATTTTAAATGAAGCTTCTGTTTATTAGCTTTCACATAAGAATGGTAGTAGAAAACAGATGCAGATCCCCAGATGATCTAGATATGGAATTGGCTGACTAGGATTTTTTAGCTGTTAGGAAAAATTGTCAATGAAAATAGAGAAGAGGATGAGCAAAGTAGGTAAAAGTGTAGGCGATGTCAACAGAAAATGGCAGCTGCAGAAAAGAAAAAAGTGGACGCTGCAGCTTGATAATCAGTGAGCCACATGTCCTTAGTGGTTTAGGTCACTGTGTAGTCACTGCCATGGAGTTCCATGCCTGGTTTTCATTCCACCTCTACTTCTGTACTCAAGCACAGTGGGTGTCCTCGAGCCCCTCCCTCAGAACCTTGCAGGACATGTTTCTTTTCTCCAGTCCACTGTTCTCATCCTCTTTTGCCTTTTGTAGGCTGAATGATACAAATCTGCCTTGCTTCTCTGAGTGTACTTATTCCCAGCAGCTGGGCAGTTAGAGTAAGTGGCTGGAGCGTTAGGTCTGTAGGCATAGTCCTGCCTCTTACTAGGTATATAGATCCCAAGATGAACACTTAGAGAAGGGAACATGAAGCACCTTATTTTTAAAGCTAGTTTGTCTTGGATTTTCTAAGTTATCAGTGATGGGCTATATTAATGAAGCAGTGTTTATTTCTCTTATGGCTAGTGATCCATTTGCCAGAATATAATTTGCAAGGTGTAACCACAAAGTTACTTTACTAGTAAAATGCTTTATTCAGAAAGAACAAAGGATTACAATTCAAGACATGCACTCTGGCAAACCACAGGCAAGTCCAGAAAACAAGGGAGAGAAATGTTTTTGTTATTGTTGTTGTTGTTTGTAGAGGAGAAGGGGCTGTTACAAAGAGTCCGTGGAGGAAACTTGAGGTCAAAGTGTATTGGCTTTTTATTGACTGAGTTGTGACAGCCTTTTATTGGTGAGGTTATTGCTGGGTCAAGAAAAATTCTTCCTCCTGCTGGGAGGAAGTAACAGCCTTCTCCCTTTTAGAAATGCAAAGGTACATCTCTTCCTTTGGGGTCTATAATTGACTTGAAGTGGAACTCCCCTTTCTGACCTCCCAACTCTATTTTAAATGAAGCTTCTGTTTATTAGCTTTCACATAAGAATGGTAGTAGAAAACAGATGCAGATCCCCAGATGATCTAGATATGGAATTGGCTGACTAGGATTTTTTAGCTGTTAGGAAAAATTGTCAATGAAAATAGAGAAGAGGATGAGCAAAGTAGGTAAAAGTGTAGGCGATGTCAACAGAAAATGGCAGCTGCAGAAAAGAAAAAAGTGGACGCTGCAGCTTGATAATCAGTGAGCCACATGTCCTTAGTGGTTTAGGTCACTGTGTAGTCACTGCCATGGAGTTCCATGCCTGGTTTTCATTCCACCTCTACTTCTGTACTCAAGCACAGTGGGTGTCCTCGAGCCCCTCCCTCAGAACCTTGCAGGACATGTTTCTTTTCTCCAGTCCACTGTTCTCATCCTCTTTTGCCTTTTGTAGGCTGAATGATACAAATCTGCCTTGCTTCTCTGAGTGTACTTATTCCCAGCAGCTGGGCAGTTAGAGTAAGTGGCTGGAGCGTTAGGTCTGTAGGCATAGTCCTGCCTCTTACTAGGTATATAGATCCCAAGATGAACACTTAGAGAAGGGAACATGAAGCACCTTATTTTTAAAGCTAGTTTGTCTTGGATTTTCTAAGTTATCAGTGATGGGCTATATTAATGAAGCAGTGTTTATTTCTCTTATGGCTAGTGATCCATTTGCCAGAATATAATTTGCAAGGTGTAACCACATAATTCTCAGCTTGTAGTACCCTAAAGGGGCCTACCTCATCACAGATTATTCTCCACCTGGGTTTACCTCTTGGACACTTCCAAGTTAGGAAAGCAGTGAGAGCCTTGAAGTAGGGATGCCACACTGCCCAACCCCAGGAAGCACCTTTCCATGGAGTCATCTTTGTGAAGGGTCCTCTCTGGAGTTCTGCAGTGCATAGCGTAAGTAAACATATATGATAATTCTGCATCTTTTCTCATTTCCTGATAATGACTGCTTATACTTACTGGCTGCTTGACCCTAAGGACATTCTCTCCATCAGGAAAGATAATATCCATAGGAATATTTTATACCTCTGGCATGTGATGCCTCCATACATAACATTTATCAGAAAGCACCACAATAACCCCAATATTTATACAAAAGGAAAAGAAGCAGGGCATAAGTAAGATGAATTTAAAATTCGTTACTTATCGATTGAAGAGATGCATTCTATAGTGTCAGCAACATCTTGAGGAAAATTTCCTCGGTGTTCAGATATAAATGATTTGAAAACTAGAATTCCTTTGTAAAGTCTAGGTTACTTCCAGCCAAGAACACCTGTAATACCTGTCATGACAAATGCAAATAGGAACAAACCACTTGTTTTCTACATATAAGCTAAAGATTGGATTATCACCCTACATTACTCATATTCCTGACTAAAAGCCCTCCATTGTTCATAAGCAATTATTTTTTTAATTGAGGAATAGATAACTTACAATGTTGTGCCACTCTCTGCCATACAGAAAAATGATTCAGTTGTACATATATATGTGTATATTCTTTTTTATACTCTTTTCTATTATGGTTTACCACAGAATACTGAATATACTTCCCTGTGGTATTCATTAGGATCTTGTTTGTTTGTTTGTTTGTTTGTTTTCCCACAGTTAACGTACTTTTGAGGGGGGTGAGGAGGGGACTGGTTGGGGAGGGAGGGAGGGGGACAGACGGGCCACTTCTGTTGGTCTTTCATCTATTTTCATCCGTCTTTGTTCTTTGACCCGTGTGGGCCTCCCCATCGTGGTGGCCTCTGTTGTCGCAGAGCACCGGCTCTGGGCACATGTGTGCCAGAGCTCTGGCTCAATAATTGGACACATGGGTCCAGCTGCTCCGCGGCACGTGGGATCTTCCCAGGCCAGGGATGGAACCTGCACCCCTTGCACTGCAAGGCGGTGTCCTTACCCACTGGACCACCAGGGGAAGCCCAGGATCTTCCATGGGTTAAACCCATGGATAAACAATCAAACTCCCAGCCTGTCCCTCTCCCTATCTTCCTGACACTTGGCAGCCACAGATCTGTTCTCTGTGCCTGGGAGTCTGTTTCTGTTTTGTAGATAGGTTCATTTGTGCAATAGTGTAGATACCACATAACTTAGAGCCCAAATATCATATGGTATTTGTCTTTAATATATACTATTTTACATATTACAAATTTATTTTACACTCAAAATCCTTTTTTTTTTTTTACAGTTAATGTTTTGACATAAAATTCGTTACTTATCGATTGAAGAGATGCATTCTATAGTGTCAGCAACATCTTGAGGAAAATTTCCTCGGTGTTCAGATATAAATGATTTGAAAACTAGAATTCCTTTGTAAAGTCTAGGTTACTTCCAGCCAAGAACACCTGTAATACCTGTCATGACAAATGCAAATAGGAACAAACCACTTGTTTTCTACATATAAGCTAAAGATTGGATTATCACCCTACATTACTCATATTCCTGACTAAAAGCCCTCCATTGTTCATAAGCAATTATTTTTTTAATTGAGGAATAGATAACTTACAATGTTGTGCCACTCTCTGCCATACAGAAAAATGATTCAGTTGTACATATATATGTGTATATTCTTTTTTATACTCTTTTCTATTATGGTTTACCACAGAATACTGAATATACTTCCCTGTGGTATTCATTAGGATCTTGTTTGTTTGTTTGTTTGTTTGTTTTCCCACAGTTAACGTACTTTTGAGGGGGGTGAGGAGGGGACTGGTTGGGGAGGGAGGGAGGGGGACAGACGGGCCACTTCTGTTGGTCTTTCATCTATTTTCATCCGTCTTTGTTCTTTGACCCGTGTGGGCCTCCCCATCGTGGTGGCCTCTGTTGTCGCAGAGCACCGGCTCTGGGCACATGTGTGCCAGAGCTCTGGCTCAATAATTGGACACATGGGTCCAGCTGCTCCGCGGCACGTGGGATCTTCCCAGGCCAGGGATGGAACCTGCACCCCTTGCACTGCAAGGCGGTGTCCTTACCCACTGGACCACCAGGGGAAGCCCAGGATCTTCCATGGGTTAAACCCATGGATAAACAATCAAACTCCCAGCCTGTCCCTCTCCCTATCTTCCTGACACTTGGCAGCCACAGATCTGTTCTCTGTGCCTGGGAGTCTGTTTCTGTTTTGTAGATAGGTTCATTTGTGCAATAGTGTAGATACCACATAACTTAGAGCCCAAATATCATATGGTATTTGTCTTTAATATATACTATTTTACATATTACAAATTTATTTTACACTCAAAATCCTAAAGTTATGGAAGGAATTTTTTTTGTTAGTATGATTATATTTGTGCAGTTAAAGTGTTTTTCAAAATGACATAAAAGAACTGGCTTCTAGAAAATGGACAGTTTGTATTGCATATTCCTTGGAGAAAGTAAAATGTAAACTACTCAGTCTCATTTCACCCAATCAGTCAAGAATTTTTGATGATACTAATAAAGATACAAAGAACTTCCAAGAGAGAAAACATCAGCATTCATAATTTTAATCCAGAATTTCAGGAATTGGGTACCCTAAATAGATAAACTAAAAAATAAGACCATTATTATGAAACACAACTTTTTATCTCATCTTGGAAAGTTCCTCAGTTAATGTGAAAAGATGAAAAAAAAAATTTATGTGAGGGAGAAGAGGCAAGGTTATATGTTATTTAGTTTCTTTTTTGTTTTTTTGTTTGTTTGTTTTTGAAGCAAACCATTTCTGGGCATTGGTTTCTGTTGTTACACACTATGACCTTAAATAAATCCCAATTCGCTGGTCATCTTCCAGACCAATTAAATCAGAATCTCTGGAGATGGTATCAAAAATCAGTAGTATTTAAAGCTCCCCAGGAGAGTCCAATATGCAGCCAACGTACTAAGGCTGAGATACATTATTCTAGAAGCTGCTAGGACTTGCGACTATATAGCAGAACAGAATACGGACTCAGAATGGAGTGAAACATCCTTTTATTTATTCTCTGACTTCCAGGCAGTATCAAATCCAAGCTGTTATGAAGAATGAATTAAACAGACAGAATACAATATTACAAATAAAGGAAAGGACTGATGTTTTTCTTGCACTGAAATGAAGTTAACTATGGCATAATGCGGTGATAGTTTAATAGTGCATGACAGCTGTTCATCTGTTTTACATAGTAAATATAAATATCATTGAAGACTACGGCGCAAATGTAAGAAATCTACAAGTAATGGCACAAATTAGAGTTCAATCAATATACTAACAATACCTTTCTGGGGGAAATGCCATGGAATTTAGGAGATAACCAAGTGTTTATTATTTCTATATTGTATCTATGGCACCAAATATGTTTGCCTATTTTTTCCTCTGTAAAAAAAAAAAAGAAAAAAAAATCTTCCTAAATCTATTAGAAAAGGGAAGTGGACTGAAATTATTATCAAGGTAGTCTCAAGAGAAGAAAAGAAGTTGCCAAAAAAAAGAAATAATAATGACAAGTATGTAGAGAAAGAGGTAGGAACAGTCCCACCTTCTTCCCTTGGGGACGTTAATAAGTTCACTAATGATACTAATAAAGATACAAAGAACTTCCAAGAGAGAAAACATCAGCATTCATAATTTTAATCCAGAATTTCAGGAATTGGGTACCCTAAATAGATAAACTAAAAAATAAGACCATTATTATGAAACACAACTTTTTATCTCATCTTGGAAAGTTCCTCAGTTAATGTGAAAAGATGAAAAAAAAAATTTATGTGAGGGAGAAGAGGCAAGGTTATATGTTATTTAGTTTCTTTTTTGTTTTTTTGTTTGTTTGTTTTTGAAGCAAACCATTTCTGGGCATTGGTTTCTGTTGTTACACACTATGACCTTAAATAAATCCCAATTCGCTGGTCATCTTCCAGACCAATTAAATCAGAATCTCTGGAGATGGTATCAAAAATCAGTAGTATTTAAAGCTCCCCAGGAGAGTCCAATATGCAGCCAACGTACTAAGGCTGAGATACATTATTCTAGAAGCTGCTAGGACTTGCGACTATATAGCAGAACAGAATACGGACTCAGAATGGAGTGAAACATCCTTTTATTTATTCTCTGACTTCCAGGCAGTATCAAATCCAAGCTGTTATGAAGAATGAATTAAACAGACAGAATACAATATTACAAATAAAGGAAAGGACTGATGTTTTTCTTGCACTGAAATGAAGTTAACTATGGCATAATGCGGTGATAGTTTAATAGTGCATGACAGCTGTTCATCTGTTTTACATAGTAAATATAAATATCATTGAAGACTACGGCGCAAATGTAAGAAATCTACAAGTAATGGCACAAATTAGAGTTCAATCAATATACTAACAATACCTTTCTGGGGGAAATGCCATGGAATTTAGGAGATAACCAAGTGTTTATTATTTCTATATTGTATCTATGGCACCAAATATGTTTGCCTATTTTTTCCTCTGTAAAAAAAAAAAAAAAAATCTTCCTAAATCTATTAGAAAAGGGAAGTGGACTGAAATTATTATCAAGGTAGTCTCAAGAGAAGAAAAGAAGTTGCCAAAAAAAAGAAATAATAATGACAAGTATGTAGAGAAAGAGGTAGGAACAGTCCCACCTTCTTCCCTTGGGGACGTTAATAAGTTCACTAATGATCCAAAGATAGGCTTGATGGTTCCAGGCCTTTTCTTCAACTGGTGGAACTACTGCCACTACCCACTGCATCGTAACTATCGCTGTTTACCCTGTGCCTGATGTGGAAGACTGTATGTATTATGGCTTTAAAAAGATGGATATTAAATGAGATGTATACTCACGAATTTCAACAACTACTAGAGTACTTGTTCATTAAAATTAATATAATAATACGAAACCATTTTAATGTTTCTAGATTTATAATTTGCTACTAAAAACCTGAAACTACTAAACTGATGTAAACTTCAAATTTTCACCTTCACTACAGATAAAGATGGTGCTGTAGTTAAGCAAAGCAGCTTAAAATATTTAAAACAAAAACTTCATAGCTGTGCAGTGAAATATTTTTTATTAGTAAAGTTCTATCCTGCATATACACCTTTTAACTTTTCTAGGAAAACTGAGAATGTTGAGAAATTTTAGGTACCATTCTTTGGTGAATGATTCTATTATTTTGGCAATACAATAGATGTTCTGCTGTCTTACATTATCACTTAAAATATATGCTCTACTGCATTTCTGATGGGCTTTAGTATCATGTTGGATATGAATCAAAATCATATATAAATTATATATTTTATAGTAAAATTTGAAAATATAATCCATCTGAAACAGTTTCTAACCTGTTAAGCTTTCCTTCAATACCAAATATAAATATCATTGAAGACTACGGCGCAAATGTAAGAAATCTACAAGTAATGGCACAAATTAGAGTTCAATCAATATACTAACAATACCTTTCTGGGGGAAATGCCATGGAATTTAGGAGATAACCAAGTGTTTATTATTTCTATATTGTATCTATGGCACCAAATATGTTTGCCTATTTTTTCCTCTGTAAAAAAAAAAAAGAAAAAAAAATCTTCCTAAATCTATTAGAAAAGGGAAGTGGACTGAAATTATTATCAAGGTAGTCTCAAGAGAAGAAAAGAAGTTGCCAAAAAAAAGAAATAATAATGACAAGTATGTAGAGAAAGAGGTAGGAACAGTCCCACCTTCTTCCCTTGGGGACGTTAATAAGTTCACTAATGATCCAAAGATAGGCTTGATGGTTCCAGGCCTTTTCTTCAACTGGTGGAACTACTGCCACTACCCACTGCATCGTAACTATCGCTGTTTACCCTGTGCCTGATGTGGAAGACTGTATGTATTATGGCTTTAAAAAGATGGATATTAAATGAGATGTATACTCACGAATTTCAACAACTACTAGAGTACTTGTTCATTAAAATTAATATAATAATACGAAACCATTTTAATGTTTCTAGATTTATAATTTGCTACTAAAAACCTGAAACTACTAAACTGATGTAAACTTCAAATTTTCACCTTCACTACAGATAAAGATGGTGCTGTAGTTAAGCAAAGCAGCTTAAAATATTTAAAACAAAAACTTCATAGCTGTGCAGTGAAATATTTTTTATTAGTAAAGTTCTATCCTGCATATACACCTTTTAACTTTTCTAGGAAAACTGAGAATGTTGAGAAATTTTAGGTACCATTCTTTGGTGAATGATTCTATTATTTTGGCAATACAATAGATGTTCTGCTGTCTTACATTATCACTTAAAATATATGCTCTACTGCATTTCTGATGGGCTTTAGTATCATGTTGGATATGAATCAAAATCATATATAAATTATATATTTTATAGTAAAATTTGAAAATATAATCCATCTGGAAACAGTTTCTAACCTGTTAAGCTTTCCTTCAATACCACATTTAAATATCCTTTTTCTTAAAATATTAAGAAGAGAAAATAATAATATATGGCATAGGAACTGCTCTTTCTGTTGTTACTTTCTCTGGTCTAAGAAAATGAAAGGCCATTGGGATAGTTTCTAAAAATATTCCAAGAAAATTTAAAAAGAGACAAGTTGAGTGACTAGAAACTTTCAGTCACTCTTAAATATGTATTATGGTTTCCATTTATTTTATTCTACATTGCTTTATGTGATATGTCCTAAGATTTCATACAGAACAAAAAAGAATAAGGTTACTAGTTTATTTTCAAAAGATCTTACACAAACAATTGGTGGCCAACTATAAGACTTTGCAAGTTGATTTGAAAATAGGACTTCCTGTCAGATGGGTGATGATTTCTCAGGAATAGGAACAGAGCTTTGAAAAGATAAAATGAATCTGAATTAATAGTGCGTTTTTTAATTCTCAAAAGGTAAAATAACCTCTCGAGCAGATAAAATGCTTTTTTCTTAAATTGAGTTGTCCTTAAATTAATGGAGTCTGACTTTTCTGAACAATTTTCCCTACCAGGTTGATCTTCAAAGTATTTAACAGCTAGCAACATAGTATTTCTTTATACATGAATCAAAAATTAGAAAATGTATTCCTTTTCATTTGCCTAAGTACTACAAATATAAAACTGATAACCAGCTGATGCAACTCATAGCATAAATTATTAACCAAATTATTCCAATAATTTGTAGACTTAGAAATGTTAGGAATAACTCTTTTTTTACACAGATATGGCTAATTAAATAATGCCCTGTCTGAACCATGATCTGACAAAGTAGGTTTATCTAATAACAAATTTTCATCATGAATTTAATCACCTATGGGCTATTTTCTTAGTTCCTTATTTTGTTTTAAATAAGGGACCCCTACAATGTTTCTTGCAAGGACTCACCTATAAGCCTTTTAGGTCAGGACAGTTCTTCATAGAGACTAACCCCATACTGTTGAACAATTTAGCACACCAGACAAGAAGTAGATCCTGCATTTACTGTAACTAACAGTATCCATCCATATATTTCCAAATATCTCCCAACATCACCCCTGGAATTTATTTACAGAATCAAACACTAATGAAGTTTGCTTTTCTTCTTTTTTCCAGCTTTATTGGCAGTATTAATGCTGTCTCCCCATAAGAATTTAAAATGTGCAATATGATAATTTGATGTATGTATACACTGTGAAAGATTTCTTCCACAGCTAGTGAATTAGCATGACCACCACCTCACATGGCTTTTTTTTTTTTAATTTGTTTTTACTTGTTTTGGGGTTTTTTTTTGGTTAAACTATTTAAGTTCTGACTTCTTAACATTTTCCAGTTACACAGTACAGTGTCACATGAGTTCCTCAGGCTTTATTTTATAATTGAAAGATTATACTCTTTTATGAGCCTCTCCTTAGCTTCAACCAGCCATTTCTTTACTCTTTCCATGGGCTTTTCTGGTTTGATTTGTTGTTTTTGTTTTTAGATTCCATGAGTAACTGGTAACATGCAGTATTTCTTTATCTCTCTTGCTTATTTCACTTAAGAAAATGCTCTCCACATTTATCTGTGCCAAAACGGCAGGATTCCTTCTTCTTAAAGCTGAATATTACTCCATAGCGCTTTCCCTGGTGGCTCAGATGGTAGAGAATTCACCTGCAATGCAGGAAACCCGAATTTGATTCCTGGGTCAGAAAGATTCTCGAAGAAGGGAGTGGCTACTCAGTCCAGTATTCTTTCCTGGAAAATTCCTTGGGCAGAGGACCCTGGAGGGCTACAGTCCAAGGGTCACAAAGAGTCAGACATGACTGACTGACTAGCACTACGACTTTCATTACTGCATGAATGAAATGCACACATACCACCTCTTCTTTATCTACTTGCCCACCAGTGGACCTATCACTTCCAGATAGTAATTTTGTTTACTTTAGATATGTACCCAGATTACTGCATCTATGGTAGTTCTACTGTTAATTTTTGAGGAACCCTGCATCTTATTCCCACAGATAGTTTTTGGTTTTGCTACTAAACGTTCCTTTTTTACCATTTTTAATATATTTTCCATTTAGAAAATCTGTCTTACACCAGACAAGAAGTAGATCCTGCATTTACTGTAACTAACAGTATCCATCCATATATTTCCAAATATCTCCCAACATCACCCCTGGAATTTATTTACAGAATCAAACACTAATGAAGTTTGCTTTTCTTCTTTTTTCCAGCTTTATTGGCAGTATTAATGCTGTCTCCCCATAAGAATTTAAAATGTGCAATATGATAATTTGATGTATGTATACACTGTGAAAGATTTCTTCCACAGCTAGTGAATTAGCATGACCACCACCTCACATGGCTTTTTTTTTTTTAATTTGTTTTTACTTGTTTTGGGGTTTTTTTTTGGTTAAACTATTTAAGTTCTGACTTCTTAACATTTTCCAGTTACACAGTACAGTGTCACATGAGTTCCTCAGGCTTTATTTTATAATTGAAAGATTATACTCTTTTATGAGCCTCTCCTTAGCTTCAACCAGCCATTTCTTTACTCTTTCCATGGGCTTTTCTGGTTTGATTTGTTGTTTTTGTTTTTAGATTCCATGAGTAACTGGTAACATGCAGTATTTCTTTATCTCTCTTGCTTATTTCACTTAAGAAAATGCTCTCCACATTTATCTGTGCCAAAACGGCAGGATTCCTTCTTCTTAAAGCTGAATATTACTCCATAGCGCTTTCCCTGGTGGCTCAGATGGTAGAGAATTCACCTGCAATGCAGGAAACCCGAATTTGATTCCTGGGTCAGAAAGATTCTCGAAGAAGGGAGTGGCTACTCAGTCCAGTATTCTTTCCTGGAAAATTCCTTGGGCAGAGGACCCTGGAGGGCTACAGTCCAAGGGTCACAAAGAGTCAGACATGACTGACTGACTAGCACTACGACTTTCATTACTGCATGAATGAAATGCACACATACCACCTCTTCTTTATCTACTTGCCCACCAGTGGACCTATCACTTCCAGATAGTAATTTTGTTTACTTTAGATATGTACCCAGAACTAAGATTACTGCATCTATGGTAGTTCTACTGTTAATTTTTTGAGGAACCTCCATATAGTTTTCCATAGGGCTGCAACAGTTTACATTCCCACAGATAGTTTTCATGGTGACCTTTTCCTCACATCTCTCCAGTTACCTCTTGTTTTTTTCAATAATAATCGTGCTAATAGGTGTCAGTTGGTATCTCACTGTGGTTTTGATTTGCATTTCCCTGATTGTTAGTGATGTTAAAAGCACCTTTTTATGTACCCGTTGCCCATTTGAATGTCACAAAGGGATCTTAAATTTTGTCAAACGCTTTTTCTGCATATTTCAAGGTGATTATATAACTTTTATCTTTAATTTTGTTAATGTGGTGTCTCACGTTGATTCACAGATGATGCACCATTCTTTCATACCTAGAATAAATCCTACTTGATCATGTAATTTGAATTCATTTTGCTAACATTCTGTTGAGGACTTCTGAATCTATAGTCATCAGGAATATCGAACTATAATTTTCTTTGTAGTATCCTTGTCCAGCTCTCATACCAGGGTAATGCAGGACTAGTAAAATGAGTTTGGGAGTGTTCCCACCTCTTCAATTTGTTTGAAAGAGCTTGTAAAGGATTAGTTTTTATTCAGACTTTTGGTAGAACTCATCAGTGAAACCATCTAGACATGGATTTTTATTTCATAGGAAGTTTTTGATTACTGATTCAGCCATCTTACTACTAGTTGAACTGTTCGTATTTTCTGCTGCTTCATGATTGTTTTAGTAGACTGTTTCTACAAATCTAAATTTTATCTAGGTTGTCAAATTTTTTGGCATATAATTATTCACAATCTCTTACATTCCTTTGTAGTTGCATATTATCAATTGCAATGTCTTATTCATTTATAATTTTATTTTTTGGTCTTTTATTTGTAGGCTGAGCTAAAATTTTATCTGTTTAATCTTTCAAAAAACAGGTCTTAGGTTCAGTGATCTTTTCTATTGTCTTTTTAGTTTATACTCTGTTTAAATCTACTCTGATCTTTGTTATTTCCTTCCTTCTACTCACTTTGGGCATGGTTTGTTCTTTTTTTAGTCCTTAAAATGTAAAATTGGGTTGTTTATTTGAAACCCACCAGTGGACCTATCACTTCCAGATAGTAATTTTGTTTACTTTAGATATGTACCCAGAACTAAGATTACTGCATCTATGGTAGTTCTACTGTTAATTTTTTGAGGAACCTCCATATAGTTTTCCATAGGGCTGCAACAGTTTACATTCCCACAGATAGTTTTCATGGTGACCTTTTCCTCACATCTCTCCAGTTACCTCTTGTTTTTTTCAATAATAATCGTGCTAATAGGTGTCAGTTGGTATCTCACTGTGGTTTTGATTTGCATTTCCCTGATTGTTAGTGATGTTAAAAGCACCTTTTTATGTACCCGTTGCCCATTTGAATGTCACAAAGGGATCTTAAATTTTGTCAAACGCTTTTTCTGCATATTTCAAGGTGATTATATAACTTTTATCTTTAATTTTGTTAATGTGGTGTCTCACGTTGATTCACAGATGATGCACCATTCTTTCATACCTAGAATAAATCCTACTTGATCATGTAATTTGAATTCATTTTGCTAACATTCTGTTGAGGACTTCTGAATCTATAGTCATCAGGAATATCGAACTATAATTTTCTTTGTAGTATCCTTGTCCAGCTCTCATACCAGGGTAATGCAGGACTAGTAAAATGAGTTTGGGAGTGTTCCCACCTCTTCAATTTGTTTGAAAGAGCTTGTAAAGGATTAGTTTTTATTCAGACTTTTGGTAGAACTCATCAGTGAAACCATCTAGACATGGATTTTTATTTCATAGGAAGTTTTTGATTACTGATTCAGCCATCTTACTACTAGTTGAACTGTTCGTATTTTCTGCTGCTTCATGATTGTTTTAGTAGACTGTTTCTACAAATCTAAATTTTATCTAGGTTGTCAAATTTTTTGGCATATAATTATTCACAATCTCTTACATTCCTTTGTAGTTGCATATTATCAATTGCAATGTCTTATTCATTTATAATTTTATTTTTTGGTCTTTTATTTGTAGGCTGAGCTAAAATTTTATCTGTTTAATCTTTCAAAAAACAGGTCTTAGGTTCAGTGATCTTTTCTATTGTCTTTTTAGTTTATACTCTGTTTAAATCTACTCTGATCTTTGTTATTTCCTTCCTTCTACTCACTTTGGGCATGGTTTGTTCTTTTTTTAGTCCTTAAAATGTAAAATTGGGTTGTTTATTTGAGGCCTTCCTTTTCAATGTAGACATTTATTACTGTAAACCACTCTCTTAGTCCTGTTTTTGCTGTGTCCCATATGTTTTTATATGCTATAATTCCATTTTCATGCGTCTCAGGTAACTTCTGATTTCTCATTTTGACCCATTAGCTGTTCAGGAGCATGTTGACTCTATGTACATTTGGAAATATTCCATTTTTCTTCTTGTAATTGATTTCTAATTTCATACAATTGTGGTGGGAGAAAGTGCTTTATATGACTTAAGTCTTCTTAAATTTGTTTCTTGTATTTTATCATATGATCTGTCCTGGACAGTGTTCAGGACAATTTACATTTTTAAAGAAAGTATATTATACTGCATTTTGGGTGGAATCTTTTGTGTATATGTCTTAAGTTCATCTGACCTTATGGGTAGTTTAAGTTCAACGTTTCCTTATTGATTATCTGTCTATAGCATTTAATCATTGTTGAAAGCGTGGCTTTAAGGTTCCCTGCTGCAATTATTAAATTGCTGTCTATTTCTCCTTTCAGATATCATTGTATTTGTGTTATATATTTAGGTATTCCTTGCCAGATGCATAAATACTATATTATACAGTCATCTTTGATATCTATAAGAGATTGGTTCCAGGGCCCCTCCTGTTAATAAAATCCACAGATACTGATGTCCCTTAATAAAATGACATAATTCAGTGAAAGCAGTCAGCAAACTATATTTGTAGATGTAAATCTATAGATACAGAGGGCCAAATGCATCCTCTTGATGAATGGGCCCCTTCTTAATATATAATGACCTTCTTTGTCTCTTGTTAAAATATTCGATTTAGTCTATTTTGCCCAATCGAAGTATAACTACTCCTGCTTTTTAAAAATTTGCATGAAGGGTCTTTTCCACCCCTTTAAGAATATAATTTTATTTTTGTCTTTTATTTGTATTTGAGCTATAATTTTATCTGTTTAATCTTTCAAAAACAGGTCTTAGGTTCAGTGATCTTTTCTATTGTCTTTTAGTTTATACTCTGTTTAAATCTACTCTGATCTTTGTTATTTCCTTCCTTCTACTCACTTTGGGCATGGTTTGTTCTTTTTTAGTCCTTAAAATGTAAAATTGGGTTGTTTATTTGAGGCCTTCCTTTTCAATGTAGACATTTATTACTGTAAACCACTCTCTTAGTCCTGTTTTTGCTGTGTCCCATATGTTTTTATATGCTATAATTCCATTTTCATGCGTCTCAGGTAACTTCTGATTTCTCATTTTGACCCATTAGCTGTTCAGGAGCATGTTGACTCTATGTACATTTGGAAATATTCCATTTTTCTTCTTGTAATTGATTTCTAATTTCATACAATTGTGGTGGGAGAAAGTGCTTTATATGACTTAAGTCTTCTTAAATTTGTTTCTTGTATTTTATCATATGATCTGTCCTGGACAGTGTTCAGGACAATTTACATTTTTAAAGAAAGTATATTATACTGCATTTTGGGTGGAATCTTTTGTGTATATGTCTTAAGTTCATCTGACCTTATGGGTAGTTTAAGTTCAACGTTTCCTTATTGATTATCTGTCTATAGCATTTAATCATTGTTGAAAGCGTGGCTTTAAGGTTCCCTGCTGCAATTATTAAATTGCTGTCTATTTCTCCTTTCAGATATCATTGTATTTGTGTTATATATTTAGGTATTCCTTGCCAGATGCATAAATACTATATTATACAGTCATCTTTGATATCTATAAGAGATTGGTTCCAGGGCCCCTCCTGTTAATAAAATCCACAGATACTGATGTCCCTTAATAAAATGACATAATTCAGTGAAAGCAGTCAGCAAACTATATTTGTAGATGTAAATCTATAGATACAGAGGGCCAAATGCATCCTCTTGATGAATGGGCCCCTTCTTAATATATAATGACCTTCTTTGTCTCTTGTTAAAATATTCGATTTAGTCTATTTTGCCCAATCGAAGTATAACTACTCCTGCTTTTTAAAAATTTGCATGAAGGGTCTTTTTCCACCCCTTTAAGAATGCGTGTGTCTTAAAGCTAAAGTAAGCCTTGGTAGGCAACCTATAGTTGGATTTTTTCTTTATATGCACTGTTTTTGAAGAATTTGATCCTTCACATTTAAAGTAACTACTGATAAGTACTAACTTCTTACTGACATTATGTCATCATTTTCTGTTTCATTATTCTAATTGTTCCTTTATTTCTGTCTTATTCTCTTACCTTGTAACTTATGGGCTTAAAATTTTCCTTTGTAATAATTTTCCATAATGGCATGCTTTACTTGCTTTATCTTTATTTTTTGCTTATCTACCATAGATTTTTGTGTGTGTGTTAGTGTGCTTGATCTTACAACATAGTCCTATATTTTATTGTCTAAAAAATATTTTGTTTTTGCTTTCCTTCCAATATTATTGAGATATAATGGACATGAAGCACTGTATAAGTTCAAGGCATGCATAATGGTAATGATTTGACTTACATGCCTCATGAAATTATTACCACAATAAATTTAGTGAACTTCTATCATCAAATAAAAAATGAGAGGAAAAATCTTTTCCTTTTGATGAAACTCTCTAAACAACTTTCATACATAACAGAGCATTCATTATATAAACCATGTTATATATTACATCTCTGCTACTCACTTGTCTAATAACGTTTTTACCTTTTGACTACCTTCATCTAGTTCCCCCTCCCCTCACTCACTATCTTTGGTGACCACAACTGTGATCTCTTCTTTTGTGGGTATATATGCACTTTTTTGAAGGATGATGGACTTGCAACATTGTTTTAGTTACTGATGCACAACATAGTGATTAGATATTTCTGTACAGTACAAACTGATAACCAACATAAGACTAGTAACCATCTGTCACCATTCAAAGATATTACATTATTGACTGTTCCCTTTATGATGCAATTTCATTTTCATGTCTCATTTATTTTATAACTGGAAGTTTGTAACTCTTCATTTTCCCTCGTTTTATTTCTCTCTTCCTTTATCCCCTTCCCATCTGGCAATGATTTGTTCTGAGTATCAATGATTCTGTTTCTGTTTTGTTCATTTGTTTGTTTGTTTTTTACATTCCACAGTCTTTTACTTTTCTCTGACTTATTTCACTGAGCATAATATCCTCCAGTGTCATCTATGTTATCACAAATGGTGAGACTGCATATTTATGGCTGTGTAATAGGCCATTATTATATATATGTCTGTGTGTAACGTTTTTATCTATTCATCTGTTGATGGACATGTAGGTTGCTTGCCTGTTGGGCTATTGTGACTACACTGCAAATAATAATGGTGTGTACATTTTTCAAATTCTTTTTTCATTTTCTTTGGAAAAATATTGAGAACTGGAATTGCTGGGCAGCATGATAAGTTCTATTTTTAATTTCTGAGGAACCCCCATACTGTTTTCCATAGTGGTGGCACAAATTTACATTTGTAGCAACAGTGTATGATGGTTTGCTTTACTCCACATCCTTGCCAATGCTTGTTGATATCTTTTTAATAATAGCCATTCTAATGGCCTTTTCTAAACCCAGCTTGCACATCTGGAAGTTTTCAGTTCATGTACTATTGAAACCTAGCTTTAGAGAATTCTGAGTATTACCTTACTAGTATGTGAAATGAATGCAATTGTGCAGTAGTTTGAACATTCTTGGGCATTTCCCTTTTGGGGGATTGGAATGACCTTTTCCAGTCTTGTGGCCACTGTTGAATTTTCCAAATTTGCTAGCATATTGAGTGCAGCACTTTAGCAGCATCATCTTTTACCTCAGTTGGAGTCCCCCACCTTCACTAGCTTTGTTTGTAGTACTGCTTCCTAAGGCCTACTTGACTTCAGACTCCAGGATGTCTGGCTGTAGGTGAGTGATCACACTATTGGGTTATCTGGGTCATAAGAACTTTTTTGTACAGTTGAGTGTATTCTTGCCCTCTCTTCTTAATATCTTCTGCTTCTGTTAGGTCCATACCATGTCTGTCCTGTTCGGCCAACTTTGCATGAAATATTCTCTTGGTATCTCTAGTTTTCTTGAAGAGATCGCTAGTCTTTCCCATTCTATTGTTTTCCTCTATTCCTTTGCATTGTTCACTTAAGAAGGCTTTCTTATTTCTCCTTGCTATTCTCTGAAACTCTGCATCCAGGTGAGTATATCTTTCCTTTTCTCCTTTGCCTTTGACTTCTCTTCTTTTCTTACCTATTTGTAAGGCATCCTCAAACAACCACTTTGCATTTCTTTTTCTTGGGAATGGCTTTGATCACCACCTCCTGTACAATGTTACAAAACCTCTGTCCACATAGCCTATTAGTTTTCCCTACTTTCTTCAATTTAAGTCTGAATTTGCCAATAAGGAGTTCATGATCTAAGCAACAATCATCTCCCATTCTTGTTTTTGCTGACTGTATAGAACTTTTTCATTTTTGACTGCAAAGAATATTATCAGTCTAATTTCAGGACTGATCTTTTGGTGATGTACACATGTAGAGTTGTCTCTTGTGTTGTTGGAAGAGGGTGTTTGCTATCACCAGTGGCTTCTCTTGGCAAAACTCTGTCAGCCTTGCCCTGCTTCATTTTGTACTCCAAGGCCAAGCTTTCCTATTACTCCAGATATCTCTTGACTTCCTACTTTTGCATTCCATTCCTCTACGATGAAAAGAACAAATTTTTTGGTGTTAGTTCTAGAAGGTCTTGTAAGTCTTCATAATACCCCTTCAACTTCAGCTTCTTCAGCCTTAGTGATTGGGTCATAGACTTGGATTACTGTGATAATCAATTGTTTGCCTTGGAAACAAACCGAGATCATTATTGTATTTTGGATTCTTTTGTTGACTCTGAGGGCTACTGTATTTTATCTAAGGGATCCTTGCCCACAGTAGTAGATAATATGATCATCTGAATTAAATTCACCTATTCCCATTCATTTTAGTCCACTAATTCCTAAAATGCTCACTCTTGCCCTCTCCTGTTTGACCACTTCCAATTTACCTTGATTCATAGACCTAACATTCCAGGTTCTTATGCAATATTATTCTTTACAGCATCAGATATTACTTTCAGCACCAGACACATCCACATCTGGGCATTGTATCCACTTTTGCTCAGCCTCTTTTTCCTTCTGAAGCTGTTCTCCAGTAGCAAGTGGACACCTACCGACCTGGGCAATCTTTCAGTGTCATATCTTTTGCCTTTTTGTGCTGTTCTGGGGTTCTCAAGACAGGCATGCTGAAGGGACCTCTGGTTTTGTTGACCATTCTTGGGTGTCTACTGCATTGTTCACTTAAGAAGGCTTTCTTATTTCTCCTTGCTATTCTCTGAAACTCTGCATCCAGGTGAGTATATCTTTCCTTTTCTCCTTTGCCTTTGACTTCTCTTCTTTTCTTACCTATTTGTAAGGCATCCTCAAACAACCACTTTGCATTTCTTTTTCTTGGGAATGGCTTTGATCACCACCTCCTGTACAATGTTACAAAACCTCTGTCCACATAGCCTATTAGTTTTCCCTACTTTCTTCAATTTAAGTCTGAATTTGCCAATAAGGAGTTCATGATCTAAGCAACAATCATCTCCCATTCTTGTTTTTGCTGACTGTATAGAACTTTTTCATTTTTGACTGCAAAGAATATTATCAGTCTAATTTCAGGACTGATCTTTTGGTGATGTACACATGTAGAGTTGTCTCTTGTGTTGTTGGAAGAGGGTGTTTGCTATCACCAGTGGCTTCTCTTGGCAAAACTCTGTCAGCCTTGCCCTGCTTCATTTTGTACTCCAAGGCCAAGCTTTCCTATTACTCCAGATATCTCTTGACTTCCTACTTTTGCATTCCATTCCTCTACGATGAAAAGAACAAATTTTTTGGTGTTAGTTCTAGAAGGTCTTGTAAGTCTTCATAATACCCCTTCAACTTCAGCTTCTTCAGCCTTAGTGATTGGGTCATAGACTTGGATTACTGTGATAATCAATTGTTTGCCTTGGAAACAAACCGAGATCATTATTGTATTTTGGATTCTTTTGTTGACTCTGAGGGCTACTGTATTTTATCTAAGGGATCCTTGCCCACAGTAGTAGATAATATGATCATCTGAATTAAATTCACCTATTCCCATTCATTTTAGTCCACTAATTCCTAAAATGCTCACTCTTGCCCTCTCCTGTTTGACCACTTCCAATTTACCTTGATTCATAGACCTAACATTCCAGGTTCTTATGCAATATTATTCTTTACAGCATCAGATATTACTTTCAGCACCAGACACATCCACATCTGGGCATTGTATCCACTTTTGCTCAGCCTCTTTTTCCTTCTGAAGCTGTTCTCCAGTAGCAAGTGGACACCTACCGACCTGGGCAATCTTTCAGTGTCATATCTTTTGCCTTTTTGTGCTGTTCTGGGGTTCTCAAGACAGGCATGCTGAAGTGGTTTGCCATTCCCTTCTCTGGTGGACCACATTTTGTCAGAACTCTCCACCATGACCCATCCATCTTGGGTGTCTCTACATGGCATGGCTCATAGCTTCACTGAGTTACACAAGGCCGTGATTCATGCGATCAGTTTAGTTCATTTTCTGTGATTGTGCTTTTCGTTCTGTATGTCCTCTGATGGATGAGGAGAAGAGGCTTCTGCAAGCTTCCTGATGGGAGGGACTGCCTGTAGGGAAAGCTAGGTCTTGCTCTGGTGGGCGAGGCCATGCTCAGTAAATCTTTAACCCAATTTTGTGCTGATGGGTGGGGCTGTGTCCCCTGATAGGCCAGCACACCACGCCGCCCAGGGCTGCCGCTGTCAGTGCCCCCAAGCCCGCAGCAGGCCACTGTCGACCCAGGCCTCTTCAGGAGACTCCTGAGCACTTCCAGGCAAGCCTGGCTCAGTCTCTTGTGGGTCACTGTTCTTCTCTCCCAGGTCCTAGTGCGTACAAGGTTTTGTTTGTGCCCTTCAAGCGTCTCTGTTTCCCTAGTCCTATGGAAGTTCTGTAATCAAATCCTGCTGACTTTCCAAGCCAGATTCTCTGGAGATTCTCAGTCCTTTTGCTAGATCTCCAAGTTGGGAAGTCTCTTCTGCGGCCTAGTACTTTCCAACAGTGTGAGAACTTCCTTGGTATAACTGTTCTCCAGTTTGTGTATTGCCACCAGGCGGCTGTGTAGTGGAGCTAGTGGAGACATCCTCCATGGGGACTGAACAGCACAGGCTGCACCTCCTAGGGCTGCTCCTGACAAGAGCCCTTGTCCCTGTGGGGGCCACTGCTGACCCATATCTCTGCAGGAAACCCCCAAACATTCAGAGGCAGGTCTGACTTAGTCTTTTGTGGAGATCATTGCTCCCTTCCCTGTGTCTTTGTGTACACAAGGTTTTGTTTGTGCCCTCCAAGCAACTCTGGCAGGTATGACATTTGATTTTAAACATGAAACTCCCTCTGTTGAGAGTCTTAAATGTTGGAGTACTAGATACAGAGTGCAAACCGTTTGCTCTTCACAAAGGAGTTGGTGGTTCATTCCCAACTGTATAGCACTGTGTGAGGAGTGGGTTTTATGGCAAGAGTGTGCCTTGGCCTTTCAAAGCCGTTTCAATGTGGCTAGTTTTTCATTCCTCTGATGTATAGGATCACTCAGCTAGTTAGTGGATCTCTTTCAGAGGGAATTTTTCCATGTGTAGTCCTCCATTCATTTTGTCTGTGGGAGTAGGAGAGCTCAGGAATTTCCCATTTGTATTTCAGTGTCTTCTAACTAATCAAGTTGGTCAGTATTTTAGTGTCAAGATTTTTAAAATAAAGTGGAATATATATGGCAAAATAGACTATTTGAAAATAATTATCTTTTCAAAAGGCAGTTTAAAATAGTTTCAATAATCTTACATTCTAAAATAGCTAGAATGTAATGTACTATCATAGATACATAAACAGAAACTAGCTTTATGATCCAGCTCACTTAAAGGATGACCCATGACAAACCAATAAACTGTCAAAGCCTCAAGTTCTTTTTGTATATTCGAGAATATATCTATACTAAAGGACTTATCAACAATTATAATGTTTCACACTATTTCACAACCTAAATGAGTTTCTTTGTAATATTTCCTGGTAAGAGATAACCTTTGTAATATGTTGGCTATTAGGTTAAGATCGCCAGACTAAATTTACTATAAAAAAATTTACCACTGAACCTGAATTTCTAGCATTACAGCTGTGTAGCTAGACTCATAAAATCTAATTATAAAGGAAAATAAGATTTTATTTTACATAAGAAAACCATTAGATTATGTTGCATGGAAACCATTAATTTTTACTATAAGTCATTGCATTATAATATCTAATTGAACACACATTTGTATAATACTTTTTGTTTACAATAAAACAGGCAAAAATTAGGAATTGTCTAAATCTTAGACAACCACTCACCCTGTAATGATTATTTGCTTTTTAATAGACAAGTTGTTTTCTGGTGTTACTACATATTTATCCTGGAATTATAAAAAATAAGACATACCACATCTATCTCAATTATGGCCAGTTAGAAACAGAATAACAAAGCCATAATTTATGCATAAAAATTAAGTAAATCATAGTGATTTTTTTGTACTTAAGTTTATGAAAGTGAAAGGCACTCAGTTGTGTCCAACTCTTTGTGACCCATGGAATTGTCTAGGCAAGAATAGTGGAGTGAGAAGCCATTCCCTGCTCTAGAAGATCTTCCTGACCCAGGGATCAAACCAGGGCCTCCTGCATTTCAGGTGGATTCTTTACCAACTGAGCTACAAGGGAAGCCCTACTTAAATTTATAATTGTAAAAGTTAAAAGGATATGGTACTTTCACAAACATATCTTGATAAATTGTAAAAGATTGAAATCAAAGTATTCTCTTAACTACAGTGAAATAAACTAGAAATCAATAAAGAAGGAAGACTGAAGATCTAACAAATATATAGAATTTAAACAACACACTGTAAACAACCAGTGGATCAAAGAATAAAATGCAAAGTGAAATAAAATAGTTTCAATAATCTTACATTCTAAAATAGCTAGAATGTAATGTACTATCATAGATACATAAACAGAAACTAGCTTTATGATCCAGCTCACTTAAAGGATGACCCATGACAAACCAATAAACTGTCAAAGCCTCAAGTTCTTTTTGTATATTCGAGAATATATCTATACTAAAGGACTTATCAACAATTATAATGTTTCACACTATTTCACAACCTAAATGAGTTTCTTTGTAATATTTCCTGGTAAGAGATAACCTTTGTAATATGTTGGCTATTAGGTTAAGATCGCCAGACTAAATTTACTATAAAAAAATTTACCACTGAACCTGAATTTCTAGCATTACAGCTGTGTAGCTAGACTCATAAAATCTAATTATAAAGGAAAATAAGATTTTATTTTACATAAGAAAACCATTAGATTATGTTGCATGGAAACCATTAATTTTTACTATAAGTCATTGCATTATAATATCTAATTGAACACACATTTGTATAATACTTTTTGTTTACAATAAAACAGGCAAAAATTAGGAATTGTCTAAATCTTAGACAACCACTCACCCTGTAATGATTATTTGCTTTTAATAGACAAGTTGTTTTCTGGTGTTACTACATATTTATCCTGGAATTATAAAAAATAAGACATACCACATCTATCTCAATTATGGCCAGTTAGAAACAGAATAACAAAGCCATAATTTATGCATAAAAATTAAGTAAATCATAGTGATTTTTTTGTACTTAAGTTTATGAAAGTGAAAGGCACTCAGTTGTGTCCAACTCTTTGTGACCCATGGAATTGTCTAGGCAAGAATAGTGGAGTGAGAAGCCATTCCCTGCTCTAGAAGATCTTCCTGACCCAGGGATCAAACCAGGGCCTCCTGCATTTCAGGTGGATTCTTTACCAACTGAGCTACAAGGGAAGCCCTACTTAAATTTATAATTGTAAAAGTTAAAAGGATATGGTACTTTCACAAACATATCTTGATAAATTGTAAAAGATTGAAATCAAAGTATTCTCTTAACTACAGTGAAATAAACTAGAAATCAATAAAGAAGGAAGACTGAAGATCTAACAAATATATAGAATTTAAACAACACACTGTAAACAACCAGTGGATCAAAGAATAAAATGCAAAGGAAATTAGAAAATACCTCAAGATGGAGGGACATCACCCTCAAGGCAGTGTGAGTTGTTCCTTTTTTATCTCCTTTTTAGTTTAGAACTTTTTGGGTATCTGTAACTAAGCAAAAATGCCTCTGGATAGCCATGAGACCCATCTGTCTGTGCATCCAAAAGTGGGTGGACTGGACCTTGGAGAAGGCTCTGAAGCCAGGGGAGACAGCAGCAGCACCTGGCAGGAGTGACCTGTCTAAAAGAAAGTGGAAAGAGAGAGTGGTGTGGGCAAGTCGGCCAGGCCACACAGTTATAGCTGGATAGAACCCAGTGCTCTTTTTGAGGAGACCCCTCCATGACGAGGGGAGGTCGTAGAAAAGGGAAGAAGACATTACATTTTCTTCTGTCTGCCCTGAGAGACCAATAAAAGGTTAGGCCATAGACTGCTGAGACTCCTTAATTCAAAGATGGCCCTACTGAGCCATGAGCACACACAAAAGCACCAGATGCCAAGCCCATATCTCCCTATACTCTGCCACCAGGGGTTTGCTTTTTATAACAAAAAGACAACTTACACAATGGGAGAAAAAAATTGCAAGCCATATCATAAGGGGTTAATATGCAAAATATATAAAGAACTCATACAACGAATAACAAAAAAATAAGCAATCCAATTTCAATTCCTGGGTCAGGAACATGCCTAGAGAAAGAAGTGGCAACCCACTCAAGTATTCTTGCCTGGAGAATCCCATGGACCAAGGAGCCTGGCAGGCTGCAGTCCATGGGGTCTCAAGCATTGGACATGACTGGGCAACTAAACCACCAGACATTCTTCCAAAGAGGAAATAGGACTATCCAACAGACACATGAAAAGATGCTTAACATTACTCATCATGGAAGTGCAAATCAAAAATATGATATCGAAGATGGTGGAGGAATGAGGGGAAGATTTCACCAGCTCCCCAACAGAATCACCAGAACTAATCAAGAAATGAACCACCACCAACAAACCAGCCACTAGACGACAGAAGAATTCCATAGGTCCGCGAGAGTAGAAGAGTGAACAGCCAGAACTTTCCTGGAGCTACTGTTCTAAGAATCCTCTGATCCACACGACGGACTGCACTGATAGAGAGCGCGCCAGCAAGTGCCCTAAAAGGGGGCCTAAGCAGAGCCTCGGGGCGAGAAGGCAGCGCTTAGCGTGAAAAGTCCAAGAATCCGCCCGGATCGCCAGCAGAAATTAAGACACTGCGAAGATAGGATACCGGAACAGGGCCGAGCAGAATGTGCTTACTGCCTAGCGACCTGGAGCCAGGAGGGAGTGCCCAGTGTGAAAATCGCGCTGCTCGCCGGGCGAAAATTGCGACTTTCCGCCTGGCACCAGGTGAGTTCAAACACTCCTAGTGTGGGACTAGCTGAAGGGGAAGTCGCCCACTGATTGCTGACGAGGGACCGAGCTCGAGCCAGACGGGGAAGCTTGTGCCTGCCTTTGGGACTTGGACGCGTAACTGGCAGTGTACGTGCGCCAGTGACAGAGGAGCCCGTGCACCCCTATAGCTACACCTGCAGCGGAGGAAGCCGGGAGAAGGACAGGTATTGGAGGCTACTGGCGAGTGTGCGGCAGAGTCGGGGCGTCCCCACCCAACACGGGATCGCGCTCGCGCCGAGGTTCCCCCCCCTCCCCACGACGGACTGGGATCAGCCCGCCATCGCGGCCAGCACCTGAGCTTGCAGACCGGTGCCATAAGGGAAAGGCTACATCATCAAGACAATACCATCGAGAGCAGATTTGCTTCCACCAGACAGATGAGAGGATAAAAACCAGGGACAGTATTTAGCTTTTTTGTTTATCTGTTGCAGACAGTTCTGTTCATTCGTTTGATCAGTCAGGTTTGGGTTTTTGTTTGTGTTTTTGTTTTCTCTATTTTTCTTTTGTCTCTTCTTATTAAGTTTCTCTTCCCTTTTTAATTTCTTTTTTTGATTTTAATTATTAATTTTTTTCTTTTTAATTTTAATTCTTGGAAACTTCTAATTTTCTTTCCTCTTTGCCACTGCTTCCTCCCTCTATGTTCTAAATGCAAAACGTTCTCCTATCTACCACTATCCTCTAGATAAATATTTCCTACCTTCCTGTCTCCACTATTCTCTTCCAGCTGCACTAAACAGTACAACACACTAATCTTGGCTACATAACCCTATAAAATCCTTCCAAGTCGAATCTATTCCTTCTCATTACCCATACATTCTCCACCTCCTCAACCCCAACACATGTCTTAGTTAAAAATTGCTTTCAGTGATGAAATAGTCCAAGCCAGGACCTTACCCATGATCTATTTTTCCAGGCACTATTTTAATTAACTCAGAGCTTAACGGGCAAGTACCATCTTTGATTGTGTCGTTTGCCAGAAAAATTTCCTATGCTTTGTCACTGTAAGACTGGTTAGATGTGGTTATTGCTGTGTATGTATGTATATATCTTATGACTATGTTAGAAAAAATCTGCATGCTTTTATGACTGTCACCCATTAGGGACACACCTCTTGCTCCTCAGATGCTAGTATTTGAACTAATATCACGGAACACCATAGCAAACCAGACATAGAGCCTACACCCCCTGACCAATCATCTAACCAAGGATCCTCAGACTAGAAGCCCTGATTCCAAGACCCCACACTATCAAAGAACATACAGCACTAGAGATGAAATGACAGAGAAACACTGCACAAATGAAGGACCAAGCTAGAGAATCACAGCTTCAAATGACAGAGGAGGAGATAGAAAATTGATCTGAAAGAGAATTCAGAAAAACTATACAAATGAGGATACAAAACACCAAAAACAGAATATTAGAGGAAATTAGTGCATTGAGAAAAGACATGCAAGAAGTGAAAAATAAGCAAATAGAGACCACCAACTCAATTGCTGAACTCAAAAATACAATAGAAGGCCTCAACAGTAGAGTATCAGAGGCTGAAGAACGGATAAGTGAGCTGGAAGATAGAATGGTTGAGGTAAATACTGAGGAACAGAACAAAGCCCAAAGCATTAAAAGAACTGAGGATAGCCTTAGAGACCTATGGGACAATATCAAATGCACCAACATTAGAATTATAGGAGTCCAGAAGAAGAAGAGGGGAAGAAAGGCTACGAAAAAATTCTTGAAGAGGTTATAGTTGAAAACTTCCCCAGCATGGGAAAGGAAATAGTCAATCAAGTCCAAGAAGCACAAAGAGGTCCATACAGGAGAAACCCCAGAAAAAACACACCAAGGCACATACTAATCAAACTAATGCAGACTAAATATAAAGACAGATTACTGAAAGCAGCTAGGAGCAAACAACAAATAACATATAAAGGAAACCTCATACGTCTAACTGCGGATCTCTCAACAGAAACCCTGCAGGCCAGAAGAGAATGGCAGGACACATTTAAACGGCTAAAAGAGAATAACCTCCAACCAAGAATTCTCTACCCAGCAAGAATCTCATTCAGAATTGATGGAGAAGTCAAAAGCTTCTCAGACAGACAAAACCTAAAAGACCTCTGTACTTTTTTTAAATTTGTTATGAAATTATTATCTTATAAAACTATGTTTAGAAAAAATCTGCATGCCTGTCACCCATTAGGGACACACCTCTTGCTCCTCAGATGCTAGTATTTGAACTAATATCACGGAACACCATAGCAAACCAGACATAGAGCCTACACCCCCTGACCAATCATCTAACCAAGGATCCTCAGACTAGAAGCCCTGATTCCAAGACCCCACACTATCAAAGAACATACAGCACTAGAGATGAAATGACAGAGAAACACTGCACAAATGAAGGACCAAGCTAGAGAATCACAGCTTCAAATGACAGAGGAGGAGATAGAAAATTGATCTGAAAGAGAATTCAGAAAAACTATACAAATGAGGATACAAAACACCAAAAACAGAATATTAGAGGAAATTAGTGCATTGAGAAAAGACATGCAAGAAGTGAAAAATAAGCAAATAGAGACCACCAACTCAATTGCTGAACTCAAAAATACAATAGAAGGCCTCAACAGTAGAGTATCAGAGGCTGAAGAACGGATAAGTGAGCTGGAAGATAGAATGGTTGAGGTAAATACTGAGGAACAGAACAAAGCCCAAAGCATTAAAAGAACTGAGGATAGCCTTAGAGACCTATGGGACAATATCAAATGCACCAACATTAGAATTATAGGAGTCCAGAAGAAGAAGAGGGGAAGAAAGGCTACGAAAAAATTCTTGAAGAGGTTATAGTTGAAAACTTCCCCAGCATGGGAAAGGAAATAGTCAATCAAGTCCAAGAAGCACAAAGAGGTCCATACAGGAGAAACCCCAGAAAAAACACACCAAGGCACATACTAATCAAACTAATGCAGACTAAATATAAAGACAGATTACTGAAAGCAGCTAGGAGCAAACAACAAATAACATATAAAGGAAACCTCATACGTCTAACTGCGGATCTCTCAACAGAAACCCTGCAGGCCAGAAGAGAATGGCAGGACACATTTAAACGGCTAAAAGAGAATAACCTCCAACCAAGAATTCTCTACCCAGCAAGAATCTCATTCAGAATTGATGGAGAAGTCAAAAGCTTCTCAGACAGACAAAAACTAAAAGACTTCTGTACCACAAAACCAGCCCTACAACAGGTGTTAAAGGGCCTGATATAGCCAATAAATACAAGAGAAGAAGTCCTACAAATCAAACCCCAAACTTCTAAGAAGATGACAATAGGAACATTTGTATCAATAATTGCTTTGAATGTAAATGGATTAAATGCTCCAACCAAATGACACAGAGTGACTGAATGGATCAAGAAACATGACCCATACATATGCTGTTTACAAGAGACCCACTTCAGACCTAGATACACCCATAGTCTGAAAGTAAGAGGCTGAAAAAAGATATTCCATGCAAATGGAAATCAAAGCTGGAGTAGCAATCCTCATATCAGACAAAATAGATTTTAAAGTAAAGAAGATTCTAAGAGACAAGGCAGGTCACTACATCATGATTAAGGGATCCATCCAAGAGGAAGACATAACAGTCATGAATATCCACGTACCCAACACAGGGACACCTCAATACATAAGACAGATACTTTCAGACTTAAAAGAAGAAATCAAAAATAACACAGTAATAGTAGGAGACTTTAACACTCCTCTCACACCAATGGCTAGATCATCCAAACAGAAAATTAGTAAAGAAACACAAGCCTTAAATGCCACACTAGAAAAGATGGACCTCATTGATATCTTTAGGATGTTCCATCCAAAAGCAGAAGAATACACTTTCTTCTCGAGTGCTCACGGAACATTCTCCAGGATAGACCACATCTTGGGCCACAAATCTGACCTCAGTCAATTCAAGAAAACTGAAATTATATCAACCATCTTCTCAGACCACAATGCAATGAGACTAGAGATCAACTACAGGAAAAAAACTGCTAAAAATACAAACACATGGAGATTAAACAACACATACCTAAAAAGCCAACTGATTACTGAGGAAATCAAAGGAGAAATTAAACAATTCCTAGAAGAAAATGACAGTGAACATACGACCGTGCAAAACCTATGGGATACTGCAAAAGCAGTTCTAAGAGGGAAATTTATAGCAATACAATCCCACGTCAAGAAATTAGGAAAATATGAAGCAGATGACCTAAACCCTCCACTAAAACAATTGGAGAAAGAAGAATAAAAACATCTCAAAGCCAGCAGAAGAAGAGAAATAATAAGGATCAGAGCAGAAATAAATGAGAAAGAAATGAAAGAAACTATAGTACGGATAAATAAAACAAAAAGCTGGTTCTTTGAAAAGGTCAACAAAATTGACAAGCCCCTGGCCAGAAGGAGAGATTACAACAGATAATGCAGAAATCCAAAGGATTCTAAGAGACTATTATGAACAGATATATGGCAACAAACTGGACAACCTAGAAGAAATGGACAGTTTCTTGGGGAAGATCAATCTTCCAAGACTGACCAAGGAAGAAACAGAAACTTTGAACAACCCAATCACAAGCTCAGAAATCGAATCTGTGATTAAAAATCTACCCAAAAATAAAAGCCCAGGGCCAGATGGCTTCACAGCCGAATTCTACCAAACATTTAAAGGGCTTCCACTGGTGATCCAGTGGGTAAGGACACCACCTTGCAGCGCAAGGGGCGCCGGTTCGATCCCTAGCCTGGGAAGATCCCGCGTGCCGCGGAGCGGCTAGACCCATGTGTCCAATTACCAAGCCAGAGCTCTGGCGCGTGTGCGCCCAGAGCCGGTGCTCTGTGACAACAGAGGCCACCGTGATGGGAGGCCCACAGGAGCCAAAGAACAAGGACGGATGAAAATGGAGAAATGAAAAACCAATGGAAGTGGCCCGCCCGCTCCCCTCCCTCCCCAACCCGACCCCCGCCCAAAATAAATAAATAAATAAATCTTTAAAAAAAATAAAAAATAAAGAAGAGCTAATGCCTGTCCTTCTAAAACTCTTCTCAAAAATTGCACAGGAAGGAAAACTTCCAAACACTTTCTATGAGGCCACCATCACCCTGATACTCAAACCAGGCAAAGACAACACAAAAAAGGAAAATTACAGACCAATTTCTCTGATGAACTTAGATGCCAAGATCCTCAACAAAATCTTAGCAAACAGAATTCAACGACACATCAAAAAACTCATACATCATGATCAAGTCGGGTTCATCCCAGGCATACAAGGATTCTTCAACATCCACAAATCAATCAATGTGATACACCATATCAACAAACTGAAAGACAAAAATCACATGATCATCTCAATAGATGCAGAAAAAGCCTTCGACAAAGTACAACATCCATTTATGATCAAAACTCTTCAGAAAATGGGCATAGAAGGAACCTATCTCAACATCGTGAAAGCCATATATGAGAAGCCCACAGCGAACATTATCCTTAACGGTAAAAACTGAAAGCCTTCCCTCTAAGATAATGCAGAAATCCAAAGGATTCTAAGAGACTATTATGAACAGATATATGGCAACAAACTGGACAACCTAGAAGAAATGGACAGTTTCTTGGGGAAGATCAATCTTCCAAGACTGACCAAGGAAGAAACAGAAACTTTGAACAACCCAATCACAAGCTCAGAAATCGAATCTGTGATTAAAAATCTACCCAAAAATAAAAGCCCAGGGCCAGATGGCTTCACAGCCGAATTCTACCAAACATTTAAAGGGCTTCCACTGGTGATCCAGTGGGTAAGGACACCACCTTGCAGCGCAAGGGGCGCCGGTTCGATCCCTAGCCTGGGAAGATCCCGCGTGCCGCGGAGCGGCTAGACCCATGTGTCCAATTACCAAGCCAGAGCTCTGGCGCGTGTGCGCCCAGAGCCGGTGCTCTGTGACAACAGAGGCCACCGTGATGGGAGGCCCACAGGAGCCAAAGAACAAGGACGGATGAAAATGGAGAAATGAAAAACCAATGGAAGTGGCCCGCCCGCTCCCCTCCCTCCCCAACCCGACCCCCGCCCAAAATAAATAAATAAATAAATCTTTAAAAAAAATAAAAAATAAAGAAGAGCTAATGCCTGTCCTTCTAAAACTCTTCTCAAAAATTGCACAGGAAGGAAAACTTCCAAACACATTCTATGAGGCCACCATCACCCTGATACTCAAACCAGGCAAAGACAACACAAAAAAGGAAAATTACAGACCAATTTCTCTGATGAACTTAGATGCCAAGATCCTCAACAAAATCTTAGCAAACAGAATTCAACGACACATCAAAAAACTCATACATCATGATCAAGTCGGGTTCATCCCAGGCATACAAGGATTCTTCAACATCCACAAATCAATCAATGTGATACACCATATCAACAAACTGAAAGACAAAAATCACATGATCATCTCAATAGATGCAGAAAAAGCCTTCGACAAAGTACAACATCCATTTATGATCAAAACTCTTCAGAAAATGGGCATAGAAGGAACCTATCTCAACATCGTGAAAGCCATATATGAGAAGCCCACAGCGAACATTATCCTTAACGGTAAAAACTGAAAGCCTTCCCTCTAAGATCAGGTATAAGACAGGAGTGCCCACTTTCACCACTACTATTCAACATAGTCCTGGAACAGCAATAAGAGAAGAGAAAGAAATAAAGGGAATCCAGATTGGAGAGGAAGAAGTCAAGCTCTCTCTTTTTGTAGACAACATGATATTATACATAGAAAATCCCAAAGACACTGTTACAAAGCTACTAGAGCTAATCAAGGAATTCAGCAAAGTCGCAGGATACAAAATCAACACACAGAAATCACTGGCATTCCTATACACAAACAATGAAAAATCAGAAAATGAAATCAAAGAGGCAGTCCCCTTCACCATTGCAACCAAAAGAATCAAATATCTAGGAATAAACCTACCCAAAGAAACAAAAGAACTGTACACTGAAAATTACAAGACATTCATGAGAGACATTAAAGAAGACTTAAACAGATGGAGAGATATTCCATGTTCCTGGATCGGAAGAATCAATATTGTGAAAATGACCGTACTACCAAATATCATCTACAGATTCAGTGCAATACCTATTCAACTACCATTGACATTTTTCACAGAACTAGACCAAAGAATCACACAGTTCATATGGAAACACAAAAGACCTCGAATAGCCAAAGCAATCCTGAGGAAGAAGAATGGTGCTGGAGGAATCAGCCTCCCTAACTTCAGACTCTACTACAAAGCAACAGTCATCAAGACAGTATGGTACTGGCACAAAAACAGAACTATAGACCAATGGAACAAGATTGAGAACCCAGAGATAAACCCACACACCTATGGATACCTTATTTTTGACAAAGGAGGAGAAACTATAAAATGGGACAAAGACAGCTTCTTCAACAAGTGGTGCTGGGAAAATTGGACAGCTACATGCAAAAATATGAAGTTGGAACATTCCCTGACACCATACACTAAGATCAACTCAAAATGGATTAAAGACCTAAATATAAGGCCAGAAAACATCAAACTCTTAGAGGTGAATATAGGCAAAACCCTCAAGGACATCAATCAAAGCAAGATCTTCTCTGACCCACCAACTAAAATAGTGGAACTGAAAAGACAAATGAACATGTGGGACCTCATGAAACTTAAAAGCTTTTGTACAGCAAAAGAAATTACAAAAAAGCTGCACAGACACCCCACAGAATGGGAGAAAATCATAGCAAATGAAACAGACAAAGAATTAATCTCCAAAATCTATAAGCAACTCAGACAACTCAGCAGCAGAAAAACGAACAACTCAATCAAAAAATGGGATAAGAACCTAAACAGACACCTCTCCAAAGAGGACATACAGGTGGCCCAAAAGCACATGAAACGATGCTCAACCTCGCTTATCATTAGAGAAATGCAAATTAAAACTACAATGAGATACCACCTCACACCCGTCAGAATGGCCATCATCAAAAAATCTGCAGACAATAAATGCTGGAGAGGGTGTGGAGAAAAGGGAACCCTCTTGCATTGCTGGTGGGAATGTCAATTGATGCAGCCTCTATGGAAGACAGTATGGAGATTTCTTTAAAAACTAAAAATAGAAGCACCATACGACCCAGCAATCCCACTATTAGGCTTATATCCGGATGAAATGAAAACTGAAAGAAACACCTGTACCCCAATGTTCATTGCAGCTCTCTCTACAATAGCCAGAACATGGAAGCAACCTAGATGTCCATCAACAAATGAATGGATACAGAAGCCCTGGTACATATATACAATGGAATACTACTCAGCTGTTAAAAAAAAATGCAGAAGACTCAGTCCTAATGAAGTGTCTGGCTCTAGAACCTATCATAAAAAGTGAAGTAAGTCAAAAAGAGAAAGAGAAATACAGTATACTAACACACATATATGGAATCTAGTAGGACGGTCTTGATAACACACACAGGGAACTCATGGAAAAACAGAGCATAGACATAGGGGCATTGTGGGGAAGAAATAGGGAGGGGGAAGCATGGAGGGAGTAACATGAAAACCTATACTGTTATGTGTGGAAAAGATAGCTAGTGTCATTGTGCTAAGGGAATAGGAGTGCTTACAATGGCATGGGGCGATGGTCTGGAGGGGTGGGATGGGGGGGACTCGGGGGGTGGGGACCAGGGTTATGCATATGACTGATCTGGGAACATACATGTCTGTGAACAACAAAACTCTGTAAAACCTTTAAAATAAAGAATAAAAAAAATATGATATCACTTCGCACCTTTTAGAATGACTATTAATCAGAAGACAGAAGCAACAGGTACTTGTGAAGATGTGATGAAAGGGAACTTTTATACATTGTTGGTGGGAATTTAAATTGATCCAATCACTATGGAAAAGAATATGGAGGTTTTAAAACATTAAAATTCTACCACATGATCTAGCAATTCCACTTCTGGGTATATACCTAAAGGAAATGAAAATGGGATTTTGAAGATATGTGTGTACACCCATTTTTACCTCAGCATTGTTCACAATAACCAAGATATGGAGACCTAAATGCCCGTCAGTGGATGAACGGATAAAAATATATGGTGTATATACACCATGGAATTATATTCAACAATGAGAAAGGAAGATATCCTGTGATTTGTGACAACATGGATGGACCTTGAGTAAATTATGCCAACTGAGGTAAGTCAGAGAAAGACAAATACAGTATAATTTGACTTATGTATGGCCTCTAAAAGAGTAAAACACATAAAAAACAGTAAAATGATGGTTAGCAGGAGATAGTGAGGATGTGGAAGGGGAAGACTGAAGCTAAGGGTCCAGCCTTGTAACAAGTGATAACCTAGAGAGATCTAGTGCATAGCATAATGAATATAGTACTACAATCAAACTTGCTGAGAAACTAAACATTATCCCAAACACTAAACAAAAGAGATAATTATGCAGTGTGATAGAGGTGCAAAGTATTGTTGCAGTGGCAATCATGAATAAATGTATTAAATTGATACCTTAAATTTATAGAATGCTATTTGTCAAATATGAAGTGAAAGTTAGCTCCTCAGTTGTGTCCAACTTTTTGTAACCCCATGGACTGAGCCCGCCAGGCTCATCAGTCCATGGAATTCTCCAGGCAAGAGTACTGCAGTGGGATCTTCGCAACCCAAGGATCGAACCTGGGTCTCATGCATTGCAGGAAGATTCTTTACCATCTTAGCCACCAGGGAAGCCCATATGTCAAATGTATTCAATATAAAAAAAAAAAAAACTGGAGAAAAAGTAAAATACATCAAGATGAATGAAAACATGCCAAAACTTAGGAGATGCAACAAAATTTATAGTTATAAAGCACCAATATTGGAAGAAACAAAAATCTCAGACCAATAACATAATTTTATACCTTGTGGAACTAGAGAAAGAAGAACCGTCTAAACCCAAAACTAGCAGAAGAACTAAAGAAGAATGTTGGTAAATGAAGTACAGAATAGAAAAATCAACAAATAACTAGAATCCAATAAAATAGAGGCAGCTTTACCACCTTACAGGAAAGAAAATTAGTGTAAGAGAATACTGTGAGCAACTGTATGACAACAAATCCAAAAACCTAGATGAAGTGGACAAATTTCTAGAATACAGCTTATCTGAACATCTTAAGAATAAATAGAAAATCTCAACACACTTACAACATGTAAAGAGCTTGAATCAGTAATCAAAAACCTCCCAACCAAAAATGTAGGGATACACATGACATCACCAGTGAATTCTACCAAAACGTGAAGAACACCAGTCTTTCTTAAACTCTTACAAAAAAATTGAAGAGAAGGAAATAGTTCCCTCTCAGCATTGCCCCAATTTGAAAGCCATATAAAACATCACAAAAAAAGATTACAGACCCATGTAAGATTACAGACTCTTATAAATATAGATGATGCAGAATTCTCCAAAAGTTACTAGCAAACTTATTGTACAGTATAACCAAATATTATTTATCCCCCAGGTATGCTAGGGCGGTCTAACATAAGAAAACCAAGGTAATGCACCATAAAGGCATTTGACAAAATCCAGCTTTTTTTTCTTTCTTAACAAAAATTTGAGAATCTTAGAAACTTCCTCAACATGACAAAGGGCGTTCATTAAAATAACAACAAACCAACCTCAGGGCTGGTATTAAACTCAGTGTGAAAAACTGAAAGCTTTCCCAAGATTAAAAACAAGAATGCCTGCTACTTGGAAAGCCCATGAAATATCTTAGAATAGACAATAGTTGCATACCTTTTAGTTGCATAGCTTTGTGGATGTAATAATGCCACTGAATTACTAAAAATGCCAAATTTTATGTTATTTGTGTTTTATCACAGCAAAAAAAAACACTTTCTTTTAAAAAGACATGATTCTTACTTCATATCTGGTTACAAAAAGAAGACATTTAAGAATTATATAATTTAGCCTGGTAACTTAATAACTATATTCAGAGTCAATCAGGAGTTACAGAATATGTTACAATCTGCAATATATTTTAATCTATTCAATATAAAAAGTTAATTTGGCAGGATTAACATATACGCTTGACTCTCGGATCCTAAAGTTAGAAAAGATAAAGATGAAATTCTAAATCCATTTTGCATTAACCTTTCAAGTCTGTTAACAGAGTAACTCTGTACCTGCTTATGACTAAAAATAATACTCCACTGTTAAGGCTTACTTAATTCAATCAAATTTTGACAGAGCAAATTATATAATATGAAGAATATAGAGGAATAAAACACCAAACTTTTAACCTTTTGCCTGTCCCAGCACACATAAAGGGTAGGACATAACTCCTTTCTTCAGCAGTATGTGAACCAAGAACTTCCAGATGTACAAGCTAGGTTTCAAAGAGGCAGAGGAACCAGAGATCACATTGCTAACATTCTTTGGATCATGGAAAAAGCAAAGGAGTTCCAGAAAAACATCTGTTCTATTGACTACACCAAAGCCTTTGATTGTGTGGATCACAACAAACTGTGGAAAATTCTTAGAGATAAGAATACAAGACCTTCTTACCTTTCTCCTAAGAAACCTGTATGCAGCTCAAGAAGCAACAGTTAGAACTGGACATGAACAAATGACCTCAATCAAAACTTGAAAAGGAGTAAGACAAGACTGTATATTGTCACCTTGGTTATTTAACTTGTGTTCAGATTATATCATCAGTTACTGTCTGATACATTACAGGTTGTTGTAGAGGAGAGAGAGAGACTGCTGCAGTATCTCAAAGTGTGCTACACAGAAGCAACACACATTATTTTCTTTGGACAATCTTTTTTGTTTGTCAAGTCTCGTGCCCTGCCCAAATTATAGGGGCAGAGAAGTGCAAATAAACCAGACATTCAGGACACCAAAATATTTGTGAAAATCTCTAAGTGTACCACTGCCAGTTTTGAAGAAAATAGCTAGCATAATGCCAAACCTGAATTACTAAAATGCCAAATTTTATGTTATTTGTGTTTTATCACAGCAAAAAAACACTTTCTTTTAAAAGACAAGATTCTTACTTCATATCTGGTCACCAAAAGAAGACATTTAAGAATTATATAATTTAGCCTGGTAACTTAATAACTATATTCAGAGTCAATCAGGAGTTACAGAATATGTTACAATCTGCAATATATTTTAATCTATTCAATATAAAAAGTTAATTTGGCAGGATTAACATATACGCTTGACTCTCGGATCCTAAAGTTAGAAAAGATAAAGATGAAATTCTAAATCCATTTTGCATTAACCTTTCAAGTCTGTTAACAGAGTAACTCTGTACCTGCTTATGACTAAAAATAATACTCCACTGTTAAGGCTTACTTAATTCAATCAAATTTTGACAGAGCAAATTATATAATATGAAGAATATAGAGGAATAAAACACCAAACTTTTAACCTTTTGCCTGTCCCAGCACACATAAAGGGTAGGACATAACTCCTTTCTTCAGCAGTATGTGAACCAAGAACTTCCAGATGTACAAGCTAGGTTTCAAAGAGGCAGAGGAACCAGAGATCACATTGCTAACATTCTTTGGATCATGGAAAAAGCAAAGGAGTTCCAGAAAAACATCTGTTCTATTGACTACACCAAAGCCTTTGATTGTGTGGATCACAACAAACTGTGGAAAATTCTTAGAGATAAGAATACAAGACCTTCTTACCTTTCTCCTAAGAAACCTGTATGCAGCTCAAGAAGCAACAGTTAGAACTGGACATGAACAAATGACCTCAATCAAAACTTGAAAAGGAGTAAGACAAGACTGTATATTGTCACCTTGGTTATTTAACTTGTGTTCAGATTATATCATCAGTTACTGTCTGATACATTACAGGTTGTTGTAGAGGAGAGAGAGAGACTGCTGCAGTATCTCAAAGTGTGCTACACAGAAGCAACACACATTATTTTCTTTGGACAATCTTTTTTGTTTGTCAAGTCTCGTGCCCTGCCCAAATTATAGGGGCAGAGAAGTGCAAATAAACCAGACATTCAGGACACCAAAATATTTGTGAAAATCTCTAAGTGTACCACTGCCATGGAAATTTTAGACTAGTTCATTTAAAAACTTGAATGGGTAATGCTATATAAAAATTACCAAAAATACTCAAGAATAACTAGAAAACATTATTATACCAAAAGTTTTAAAGAAATTAATATTTAAAAATCTTTACCCACACCTAAAAAGACTATAGGCCCAAGTGGCGTTGTAGGTTTATCAAACCATCAAGAATTCTAGTTTTGTGCAGACCATTTTAGAGAGTTAAAAAAAAAAAAAAAAAAACCCACAGGATTGCCAGTGTCAGAACAAAGGCACTCAGTGCCTCTTGCTTGTAAGATATGCAGACACACAGAAATCCGTGGAGAATTGTACCCAAGTGCCAACATGTTTTATGAAGATAATAAAATCATCAGATACAAACCAGGCAAATATTGCATAAAACCAGAAAATTATAAAACCAACCCTCCTTACAATCATAGGCATAAAAATGCCACATAAAATATATAAAACTGAATTTATTAATGTGTAAAAACCAGTATCATGCACATGTGTAACTTATCCTGGCTATAAAGGAATGATAAAGCATTGAAAAATCTATCACTTATCACTATAACAGATCTTTAATAGATTCAAGGAAAAAAACATATATATATATATATATATATATATATATATATATATATATCTTGATACAGAAGTGCTATTTTGACTTGATCAAATTATAAGTGTGTTCAATATTGGCCCCCATATCCAGGTTCTCAGATTCCTTGGGAAGTATAATTTCCACTGCACTACACGTTCATTATAGTTTATGGCAAAAAGAGAGATGTGTCTTTATTCTGCCCTTTACTTTAAAATGCCATAGTTACAATGTACTAATAATGTTGGCTATTCTTTAAACCATGTCTTAGTAACAAACTCATTTTATCAAGCTATCCCTGAGTAGTAAGTTATACTTAAGTCTGTGAAAAAGTGGTTTCCTAGTATAGAAGCTTCCCACTCCATTCCAATTCAGGACCTTTTGCAGAATAAAGTGGTTATATATAATAAAATATATACATTGACTGTTACTGTAATGCTTTTACATGTACAGTCTCCTAAGCCATGAACTTTACATGGTGGCAAAAACTGGTTCTTGGGGAACCAAAAAAGAACTTACATATTACACTAGTTGTGGCCCTCAGAAGCTCAATCCTACCTGAAAAAAATATTATCCCTTATTTTTAATTTCTCTCATTTGGGAGAAATTGTGTTTAAGTTAATCTGACTTACTGCTTAGAATAATTTAAATTTTTTTGTACTTACAGCAGTGATAGTGAAAAAAAAAAGATTGATAAACTGTTCTAGATTATGAGTTTATTAAGACAGAAACTATGTCTTAAAATTATCTTTAAATCCTCAGCCTCTAAGAGAGAGAATAGTACTCTTCATACATTTTTAATAAATTGCATAGTTTCCGTATCTGATATTCTGACAGTCTATTTAAAGCTAATTACTGCCTTAGAGAAATCAACTCCTACTTGAAGAAACAGTTTCTCACCATTTGTTTGAACAAACAGTGGTAAGCATATTGATTTATTTAGAAAAGACAGATATGATACAAAGAACAAGATCTGACAAGAAAAACTTCTTCCTCATATTAAAAGTGTCAGTAACTATTAATGAAAATATAAGAATAATTTATTGAAACTTTAGTATCAGCCAGGAATATGATTTGTATTACTTTATCTAATCCCCATATTAGCCCAATAAATTAATTTTATTATCATTTTACAGTGTAATCTCCAATTAATCTCTGTGATAAGTAGTCTAGCAATTTTCTGGGGTCATAGTGTAATATTTACTAAGTAATAGTCTAAGTAAGGTCATTTCTTTTTAGTCTGATTTTGATTTAGAAACTACAATCATCACATTCAATTTACAGGTTTGGACATTCCTTCCCCACTTCAAAGAACATTTAAGAAACTAACATTAGTTAAGTACTGATCATTAGCCAACCTACCTGTAAAAATATTGCATAAACCATCTGGGTCAACATCGCCGCCTGGTGTTCAGATGTTGTAGTTCAGTATCTTCCTGCACTGTCTTCTTGTTCCCACAAATAAAGGAAATTACCATTACTAAGAACCCTTCTAGAGTGAAAGAGGCACTATTAGTAATTACACCAAGACATCAACAGTTACTGAGGGTATACTGTGGAAAGCAGCATGTATGATCTCCATACTTAAAATTCTTCATCTTTTGTGCCTGTTTACTCTGACAAACTTTTGGGGAAAAAGTTTTGGGCCCTCAGAAGCTCAATCCTACCTGAAAAAAATATTATCCCTTATTTTTAATTTCTCTCATTTGGGAGAAATTGTGTTTAAGTTAATCTGACTTACTGCTTAGAATAATTTAAATTTTTTTGTACTTACAGCAGTGATAGTGAAAAAAAAAAGATTGATAAACTGTTCTAGATTATGAGTTTATTAAGACAGAAACTATGTCTTAAAATTATCTTTAAATCCTCAGCCTCTAAGAGAGAGAATAGTACTCTTCATACATTTTTAATAAATTGCATAGTTTCCGTATCTGATATTCTGACAGTCTATTTAAAGCTAATTACTGCCTTAGAGAAATCAACTCCTACTTGAAGAAACAGTTTCTCACCATTTGTTTGAACAAACAGTGGTAAGCATATTGATTTATTTAGAAAAGACAGATATGATACAAAGAACAAGATCTGACAAGAAAAACTTCTTCCTCATATTAAAAGTGTCAGTAACTATTAATGAAAATATAAGAATAATTTATTGAAACTTTAGTATCAGCCAGGAATATGATTTGTATTACTTTATCTAATCCCCATATTAGCCCAATAAATTAATTTTATTATCATTTTACAGTGTAATCTCCAATTAATCTCTGTGATAAGTAGTCTAGCAATTTTTCTGGGGTCATAGTGTAATATTTACTAAGTAATAGTCTAAGTAAGGTCATTTCTTTTTAGTCTGATTTTGATTTAGAAACTACAATCATCACATTCAATTTACAGGTTTGGACATTCCTTCCCCACTTCAAAGAACATTTAAGAAACTAACATTAGTTAAGTACTGATCATTAGCCAACCTACCTGTAAAAAAATATTGCATAAACCATCTGGGTCAACATCGCCGCCTGGTGTTCAGATGTTGTAGTTCAGTATCTTCCTGCACTGTCTTCTTGTTCCCACAAATAAAGGAAATTACCATTACTAAGAACCCTTCTAGAGTGAAAGAGGCACTATTAGTAATTACACCAAGACATCAACAGTTACTGAGGGTATACTGTGGAAAGCAGCATGTATGATCTCCATACTTAAAATTCTTCATCTTTTGTGCCTGTTTACTCTCAATTCCACTGTTTTCTACAAATATGCCATTAAAAGATTTTCTTTGACCCAAACAACAAACACTTTTAACTTTGAAGAATCTCAGACCTCTACATATTCCTTCTGGACAAAAAAAGACATATCTTAAAACTACAGTATTGATGGTAGTAACTTCCAGTAGCAATGTTACCTGTTCTTCAATTTGTATTTGTGAAAAGGTTTTTGAAAGGTGTATAAACTACTTTTGGACATATATGTTTTATAAAGACAGTCAAATCCTTAGATATAAGCCAGACAAATGTATTAGAATAATTTTTTTAAAACTTTTATTTTAAACTTTTACAGAGTTTTGTAGTTTACAGATATGTATGTTCTCAGATTAGTCATATGTATATCCCCCCCATCCCACCCCTCCAGATCGTCATACAGCACCCCTGAAGGATCTGCTTTTATCACAGAGCAATGACTATAGCTATTTTCTTCACATATGATAGTAAAGGCCTTCATGGTACTTTTTTAACGCCTCTTACCCACTGTTCCTTCCCAACAATGTCCATATGTCCACTGTCCATGTCTGTCTTGCTGTCATTTCACTGCGTGTGCCATCATCACCATCCTACTAGATTCCATATATATGTGTTAGTATATTGTACTTGTCCCTCTCTTTCTGACTTCACTATTTATATTTTTAAAGATTTATTTATTTATTTATTTATTTATTTATTTGAGGAGGGTGGGGTGGGGAGGGAGGGGAGCAGGCAGGCCACTTCTATTGGTCTTTCATTTTGTCCATTTTCATCCATCTTTGTTCTTCTGCCCGTGTGGGCCTCCCATTGCGGCGGCCTCTGTTGTCGCAGAGCACCGGCTCTAGGCGCATGCGTTCCAGAGCTCCGGCTCGGTAATTGGACACATCGGTCCAGCCGCTCCATGGCACGTGGGATCTTCCCAGGCCAGGGATCGAACCGGCGCCCCTTGCGCTGCAAGGCGGTGTCCTTACCCAATGGAAAACCAGAGAAGCCCTGACTTCACTTTTTATGATAGGTTCTAGATCCAGTCACCTCATTAGGGCTGATTCTTCTGCATTTCTCTGTACAGCTGTGTAGTATTCCATTGTATATATGGACCAGAGCTTTTGTATCCATTCGTTCATCGATGGGCATCTAGGTTGCTTCCATGTTCTAGCTATTGTAGAGAGAGCTGCAATGAACAGTGGGGTACAGGTGCTTCTTTCAGATTTGATTTCATCAGGGTATAAGCCTAAGAGTGGGATTGCTGGGTCGTATGATGCTTCTATTTTTAGTTTTTTACAAAATCTCCAGACTGTCTTCCATAGAGGCTGTATCAATTGACATTCCCACCAGCAATGCAGGAGTGTTCCCTTTTCTCCACACCCTCTCCAGCATTTATTGTCTGTTGATTTGTGGATGATGGCCATTCTGATGGGTGTGAGGTGATATCTCATTGTAGTTTTGATTTACATTTCTGTAATTATAAGTGAAGTTGAGCATCGTTTCATGTGTTCTTTGGCCATCTGTATGTCCTCTTTGGAGAGGTGTCTGTTTAGGTCCTTTTCCCATTTTTTGATTGGGTTGTTCATTTTTCCAGTGCTGAGTTGTCTGAGTTGCTTATAGATTTTGGAGATTAATTCTTTGTCTGTTGTGTTGTTTCATTTGCTATGATTTTCTCCAATTCTGTGGGCTGTCTGTGCAGCTTTATTATAATTTCCTTTGCTGTACAAAAGTTTTTAAGTTTCATTAGGTCCCACATGTTCATTTGTCTTTTCAGTTCTGCTATTCTAGTAGGTGGATCAGAGAAGATCTTGCTTTGATTGATGTCCTTGAGGGTTTTGCCTATATTCTCCTCTAAGAGTTTGATGTTTTCTGGCCTTATATTTAGGTCTTTAATCCATTTTGAGTTGATCTTAGTGTATAGTGTCAGGGAATGTTCCAACTTCATTTTTTTTGCATGTAGCTGTCCAATATCCCCAGCACCATTTGTTGAAGAGGCTGTCTTTGTCCCATTTTATAATTTCGCCTCCTTTGTCAAAAATAAGGTACCCATAGGTGTGTGGGTTTATCTCTGGGTTCTCAATCTTGTTCCATTGGTCTATAGTTCTGTTTTTGTGCCAGTACCATACTGTCTTGATAACTGTTGCTTTATAGTAGAGTCTGAAGTTGGGGAGGCTGATCCCTCCAGCTCCATTCTTCTTCCTGAGGATTGCTTTGGCTATTCGAGGTCTTTTGTGTTTCCATATGAACTGTGTGATTCTTTGGTCTAGTTCTATGAAGAAGGTCATTGGTAGTTTGATAGGGATCACATTGAATCTATAGATGACATTTGGCAGTATGGTCATTTTCACAATATTGATTCTTCCGATCCAGGAACATGGAATATCTCTCCATCTGTTTAAGTCTTCTTTAATGTCTCTCATGAATGTCTTGTAATTTTCAGTGTACAGTTCTTTTGTTTCTTTGGGTAGGTTTATTCCTAGATATTTGATTCTTTTGGTTGCAATGGTGAAGGGGACTGCCTCTTTGATTTCATTTTCTGATTTTTCATTGTTTGTGTATAGGAATGCCAGTGATTTCTGTGTACTGATTTTGTATCCTGCGACTTTACTGAATTCCTTGATTAGCTCTAGTAGCTTTGTAACAGTGTCTTTGGGATTTTCTATGTATAATATCATGTTGTCTGCAAATAGATTTTGACTTCTTCCTCTCCAATCTGGATTCCTTTGATTTCTTTCTCTTCTCTTATTGCTGTTCCAGGACTATGTTGAATAAGAGTGGTGAAAGTGGACACCCTTGTCTTGTTCCTGATCTTAGAGGGAATGCTTTGAGTTTTTCACCGTTGAGGATAATGTTCGCAGTGGGCTTCTCATATATGGCTTTCACGATGTTGAGACAGGTTCCTTCTATGCCCATTTTCTGAAGAGTTTTTATCATAAATGGATGTTGTACTTTGTCGAAGGCTTTTTCTGCATCTATTGAGATGATCATGTGATTTTTGTCTCTCAATTTGTTGTTATGGTGTATAACATTGGTTGATTTGCTGATATTGAAGAATCCTTGTATGCCTGGGATGAACCCAACTTGATTATGATGTATGAGCTTTTTGATATGTTGTTGAATTCTGTTTGCTAGGATTTTGTTGAGGATCTTGGCATCTGGATTCATCAGTGAAATTGGTCTATAATTTTCTTTTTTTCTGTTGTCTTTGCCTGGCTTTGGTATCAGGGTGATGGCGGCCTCGTAGAATGTGTTTGGAAGTGTTCCTTCCTGTGCAATTTTTGGGAAGAGTTTTAGAAGGACAGGCATTAGCTCTTCTTTAAATGTTTGGTAGAATTTGGCTGTGAAGTCATCTGGCCCTGGGCTTTTATTTTTGGGTAGATTTTTGAAAACAAAGTCAATTTCTGAGCTTGTGATGGCTTGTTCATAGTTTCTATTTCTTCCTGGTTGAGACTTAGGAGCTTAATCTTCTCTAAGAAACTGTCCATTTCTTCCAGGTTGTCCAGTTTCTTGCCATACACTTGTTCATAATAGTGTCTTAGAATCCTTTGGATTTCTGCATGATGTTGTAATCTCTCCTTTTTCATTTTTGATTTTGGTGGTCTGGTTCTTCACTCTCTTTTTCTTGATTGGTCTGGCCAGTGGTTGGTGATTTTATTTACCTTTTCGAAGAACCAGCTTTTTGCTTTATTTATCTTTACTATAGTTTTTTTTGTTTCTTTATCATTTATTTCTACTCTGACCTTTATGATTTCCCTTCTTCTGCTGGCTTTGGGGTGTTTTTGTTCTTCTTTCTCCAGTTGTTTTAAGCGTAAGGTTAGGTTGTCTGAGATTTTCCTAGTTTCTTGAGGTAGGATTGAATCGCTATAAACTTCCCTCTTAGAACTGCTTTTGCAGTATCCCAGAGGTTTTGCACTGTCGTGTGTTCATTGTCGTTTTCTTCTAGGAATTGTTTTATTTCTCCTTTGATTTGCTCAGTAATCAGTTGGCTTTTTAGGTATGTGTTGTTTAATCTCCATGTGTTTGTGTTTTTAGCTGTGTTTTTCCTGTAGTTCATCTCTAGTCTCATTGCATTATGGTCCGAGAAGATTGTTGATACAATTTCAGTTTTCTTGAATTAACTGAGGTTAGATTTGTGGCCCAAGATGTGGTCTATCCTGGAGAATGTTTTCTTTGTTTTTTCATTTGCCTGGCGGATGAACCCAACTTGATTATGATGTATGAGCTTTTTGATATGTTGTTGAATTCTGTTTGCTAGGATTTTGTTGAGGATCTTGGCATCTGGATTCATCAGTGAAATTGGTCTATAATTTTCTTTTTTTCTGTTGTCTTTGCCTGGCTTTGGTATCAGGGTGATGGCGGCCTCGTAGAATGTGTTTGGAAGTGTTCCTTCCTGTGCAATTTTTGGGAAGAGTTTTAGAAGGACAGGCATTAGCTCTTCTTTAAATGTTTGGTAGAATTTGGCTGTGAAGTCATCTGGCCCTGGGCTTTTATTTTTGGGTAGATTTTTGAAAACAAAGTCAATTTCTGAGCTTGTGATGGCTTGTTCATAGTTTCTATTTCTTCCTGGTTGAGACTTAGGAGCTTAATCTTCTCTAAGAAACTGTCCATTTCTTCCAGGTTGTCCAGTTTCTTGCCATACACTTGTTCATAATAGTGTCTTAGAATCCTTTGGATTTCTGCATGATGTTGTAATCTCTCCTTTTTCATTTTTGATTTTGGTGGTCTGGTTCTTCACTCTCTTTTTCTTGATTGGTCTGGCCAGTGGTTGGTGATTTTATTTACCTTTTCGAAGAACCAGCTTTTTGCTTTATTTATCTTTACTATAGTTTTTTTTGTTTCTTTATCATTTATTTCTACTCTGACCTTTATGATTTCCCTTCTTCTGCTGGCTTTGGGGTGTTTTTGTTCTTCTTTCTCCAGTTGTTTTAAGCGTAAGGTTAGGTTGTCTGAGATTTTCCTAGTTTCTTGAGGTAGGATTGAATCGCTATAAACTTCCCTCTTAGAACTGCTTTTGCAGTATCCCAGAGGTTTTGCACTGTCGTGTGTTCATTGTCGTTTTCTTCTAGGAATTGTTTTATTTCTCCTTTGATTTGCTCAGTAATCAGTTGGCTTTTTAGGTATGTGTTGTTTAATCTCCATGTGTTTGTGTTTTTAGCTGTGTTTTTCCTGTAGTTCATCTCTAGTCTCATTGCATTATGGTCCGAGAAGATTGTTGATACAATTTCAGTTTTCTTGAATTAACTGAGGTTAGATTTGTGGCCCAAGATGTGGTCTATCCTGGAGAATGTTCCATGAACACTTGAGAAGAAAGTGTATTCTTCTCCTTTTGGATGGAAGGTCCTAAAGATATCCATGAGGTCCATCTTTTCCAGTGTGGCATTTAAGGCTTGTGTTTCTTTATTAATTTTCTGTTTGGATGATCTGTCCATTGGTGTGAGAGGAGTGTTAAAGTCTCCTACTATGATTGTGTTAGTGTCGATGTCTTCTTCTATGTCTGAAAGTGTTTGTCTTACGTATTGGGATGCTCCTGTGTTGGGTGCATAGATATTTATGATTGTTATGTCGTCTTCTTGGATCGATCCCTTGATCATGATGTAGTGACCTGCCTTGTCTCTTAGAATCGTCTTTACTTTAAAGTCTATTTTGTCTGATATGAGGATTGCTACTCCAGCTTTGTTTTGACTTCCATTTGCATGGAATATCTTTTTCCAGCCTCTTACTTTCAGTCTATGAGTGTCTCCAGGTCTGAAGTGAGTTTCCTGGAGGCAGCATATGTATGGGTCGTGTTTTTGAATCCATTCAGCCACTCTGTGTCTTTTGGTTGGGGCATTTAGTCCATTGACATTCAAAGTAATTATTGATACAAATGATCCTATTGTCATCTTCTTAGATGTTCTGATGGCTTTGTTTTGTGGATCTTCTCCTTCTCTTATACTTGTTGTCTATATAAGTTCGTTTAACACTTGTTGTAAGGCTGGTTTGGTGTGACTAAATTCTTTTAATTTTTGCTTATCTGTAAAGCTTTTGATGTCTCCATCAATTCTGAAGGAGATCCTTGCAGGGTAGAGGATTCTTGGTTGCAGATTATTCTCTTTTAGCCATTTAAATGTGTCCTGCCGTTCCCTTCTGGCCTGCAGAGTTTCTGTTGAAAGATCAGCTGTTAAACATACGGGCTTTCCCTTGTATGTCACTAGTTGCTTTTCCCTTGCTGCTTTGAGAATTCTGTCCTTGTGTTTAATTTGTGTTAGCTTCATTAATATGTGTCTTGGTGTGTTTCTTCTTGGATTGATTCTATATGGTACTCTGCGCTTCTTGAACTTGATTGACTATTTCTTTTCCCATGTTGGGGAAATTTTCAACTAGAATCGCTTCAAAAATTTTCTCATAGCCTTTCTTTTATTCTTCTTCTTCTGGAACCCCTATAATTCGAATATTGGTGTGTTTGATATTATCTGAGGGGGTCTCTGAGGCTATCCTCTGCTCTGTTTATTCTTTGAGTTAGATTCTGTTTTTCCGCAGTTACTTCCGCCATTCTATCTTCTAGCTCACTTATCCGGTCTTCTGTCTCAGATACTCTGCTCTTGATTCCTTCTACAGTGTTTTTCAGTTCAGCAATTGAGTTGTTTGTCTCTGTTACTGTTTTGGTAAGTTCTTGTATTTCTTTCTTCAGTGTGTTAGTTGTGTCTTGCAATTTCTCTACCATTCTGTTTTCAGTGTCTTTGATCATCTTTACTATCATTCTTCTGAAATCACTTTCAGAAAGTTTGTCCAAATTCTCTTCATTGATTAGATCTTGTGTTTTTGTAGATTGTTCCTTCACTTGTGTGGTATTTCTCTGCCGTTTCATTGTTATTATTAATTTTTAAACTAACTCTGTTTGGGATTTCCTTTTCCCAGACTTTGAGTTATATCTGTTGGTGTTTGTTGTTTGAATGGGGCTTCTTATTCTGGGTGATGCTGGTGGTTGGATGATGTCAGGACTTGCATACCAGTGATTAACTTTGTTGGCATTCTCACTTGTATACTGCTCTCTAGTGTTAGGCGTTCTCTAGTATTGTAGAGTTTTGGAGTCAGTGCTCCCTCCCTAAAGCCCCTGGGCTTGTTGCCTGACCAGGGAATGAAGATTTCACAGCTGGTTTGTTATGGCATTAAATGACATTAAAACATATATATGCGAATGAGAAACAGAAGGTACACATTTGACAAATGACAATTAAAATATTATGCAAATACTACCTAGCGTATTGTATTATACACATAAACATATACAGCTGTAACATAACCCAAGCATTACAACCAAAAATACAGTACAATACATTAGCACGGTGAATAGAGAAAACCAAGAATGATATCCACCAGTTAATAACCAAAGTAAGTAGAGCCCCAATTGGAGAATAATGCTAGAGCAGGGTCCCCATTGGGGACAAGGCAATAAGGACAGAACAGACTAAGAAATATGGTGAAAAAAGGGAAAAAGAGAAAGGGAGGATAGAAGAGAAATATAGAATAATACTGCCAAGTTAAATTTAGGGAGATAAAGATGTGTATTAAAGTTTAGTGCTATAGGAAAGGAGCATCAGAGAAAGCAAAGAGTTACAGAGGAAGTAGTAGTACAAATTAAAAAATTAAAAATTAAAATAGATAAATGTATAGAAAAATATAGAAAAATAAAGCAAAAATAATAAAAACAAACAAAACCCCCAAAGAACCTTAAAAGGCCAATAGGGAACCAGAATTTTATACCAAAATAAAATGTGTAGTTTAAAAGGAAAAAGAAAAAAATATTATGTAAACTTGAATATATTCAGTCTTACTGATAAGATGAGTAGTTTTAATAGAATTCAATGGAGGAAATAAATACACCCACACTCACACACCCAGAAATATGGAGCGGGGCACTGGGGGGGGGGGAGGGGGTGGAAAAAAGGGAAAAAAACAATTGAAAACAAAACCAAAAAAAAAAAATAGCAATAAAAAGAATAAGAAATAAAATGAAATTTTAAAAATCCAGCAGTAACTCCAGCTTCAGACAAAACGTGAAAATAGTGTTTATGTTCTTCTATCTCTTGCTGACTATTCAGGAATTATCAGTCTTTTTCTTGCCTCTGGCAGTGGTTGGATCTGAAGACCTCTTTGACTGCTTGTTTATTTCGGCCTATTCCAGAACTAAAAGGCCCACCCAGGCTGACCCTGGGAGTTTCTTAATCCAAATCCTTTTCTTGCTGGGTGGAGCTAAATTCCCTCCCTGTAGTTTGACCAGCAGCCAAACTACAGTAGGGACAATGGCGTCTGTCTCACAAAGGATTTATTCACACACTTCTATGGGAAGCACTTCCACAGTGACCCGACCTGCTAGGCCATACCCCGCCACCACGGTGAGAGATGTCTGTAACATAACCCAAGCATTACAACCAAAAATACAGTACAATACATTAGCACGGTGAATAGAAAACCAAGAATGATATCCACCAGTTAATAACCAAAGTAAGTAGAGCCCCAATTGGAGAATAATGCTAGAGCAGGGTCCCCATTGGGGACAAGGCAATAAGGACAGAACAGACTAAGAAATATGGTGAAAAAAGGGAAAAAGAGAAAGGGAGGATAGAAGAGAAATATAGAATAATACTGCCAAGTTAAATTTAGGGAGATAAAGATGTGTATTAAAGTTTAGTGCTATAGGAAAGGAGCATCAGAGAAAGCAAAGAGTTACAGAGGAAGTAGTAGTACAAATTAAAAAATTAAAAATTAAAATAGATAAATGTATAGAAAAATATAGAAAAATAAAGCAAAAATAATAAAAACAAACAAAACCCCCAAAGAACCTTAAAAGGCCAATAGGGAACCAGATGTTTATACCCAAATAAAATGTGCGGTTTAAAAGGAGAAAAAATATTATGTAAACTTGAATATATTCAGTCTTATTGATAAGATGAGTAGCTTCAATAGGATTCAATGGAGGAAATAAATACACCCACACTCACACACCCAGAAATATGGAGCGGGGCACTGGGGGGGGGGGAGGGGTTGGAAAAAAGGGAAAAAAACAATTGAAAACAAAACCAAAAAAAAAAAATAGCAATAAAAAGAATAAGAAATAAAATGAAATTTTAAAAATCCAGCAGTAACTCCAGCTTCAGACAAAACGTGAAAATAGTGTTTATGTTCTTCTATCTCTTGCTGACTATTCAGGAATTATCAGTCTTTTTCTTGCCTCTGGCAGTGGTTGGATCTGAAGACCTCTTTGACTGCTTGTTTATTTCGGCCTATTCCAGAACTAAAAGGCCCACCCAGGCTGACCCTGGGAGTTTCTTAATCCAAATCCCTTTTCTTGCTGGGTGGAGCTAAATTCCCTCCCTGTAGTTTGACCAGCAGCCAAACTACAGTAGGGACAATGGCGTCTGTCTCACAAAGGATTTATTCACACACTTCTATGGGAAGCACTTCCACAGTGACCCCGACCCTGCTGTAGGCCACCGTCGACCCCTGCCACCACGGGAGATGTCAGATTACTCAGAGGTGAGTCTGGCTCAGTCTCATGCAGGATCGCTATTCCCCTCTCCCAGATCACAGTGTGCACAGAGTTTTCAGTCCTCCTCGGTGGCTCTGTGATCAGGTTAATGATAACCTCCTACAAAGGGAACTGAGTGCCATCCTTCTGAGGACTGCTCAAGGGCACTTCTAGCTCAAGGGGGCACTTGGACCCTCCAAAGCAGGTCTGGCTCAATCCCTTGTGGGCATCACCACTCCTTTCCTGCGTCTTGATCTGCAACAGGCTTTGCGTCTTTGGCCCACCCGGCCTCTCTGGCAGGTATGAGGTTTGACTTTTAAAAGTGCGATTGCGCCCTTCCTACCATCTTGTTGCGATTTCTCCTTTGTTCTTCGATGTGGGGTATCTTTTTGTGATCAGATCCAGCCTCCTCCTGTGGATGGTTTTTCAGGAGCACATTGCAATTCAGGCGATTTTGCAGGAGTGATGAGTATACATCCTTCTATGCTGCCATTTTAGCCCCAAATAGCTGGAATAATTTTTGAATGAGAGAACTCTTGCTCTGGCCCCTTTCCGCCTAAAATCCTGCCTACAGTTAAGGGAACAGTAGTTGGACAGTTGTAAAAATCTAGTAGGATTGAAATCCCCTAATAGACTCTCCAAAACAGAATGACTACAGGCTAGGTGCTAGGCCATTCTTAGGAATGTGGGGGAAGAATATTAAAAATTCTGTTATTTTTATTGAAACAGAAGAAAAGTTAAAGTTTACTAATACTTCGTGAGGACTGACAGGGACATTCTTTCTTACCTGTTATGATGATATATAATACCAGCCAAGGAAAACTCTACGTTTGGCAGTATGAAGAGCTGTCTTCATTAGTTTGTCAGTTTTGAAGGTGTTGCAATATATTGAAGTTTACATATAGCCAGTTCAACGAATTTTGGATTGTATTATCTAGTTTCACTTAAACTGTCAACACAAAGTGGACAAGAAACAAAAACCTATAAAGAAATCAGATTGAAGCTAATACTTATAAGGCAAACAAAAAATAAGAGTTGACACATCATTCTAGTATAAGTGCTTTGTAAGCTAAAAAACACACAAGTCAGGGAAAAACAGAAAATTATTCAAAACTTACTGGAAACAATGTAGAATAGCACAGGGAATATACTCAATATTTTATAACTTTAAATGGATTATAATCTATAAAAATATTAAATCATGTTATATACTTGAAACTATTATGATACTGTAGTTCCAGTATACTTCAGTTTTTTAAAAAGGAGTCTCAACTCCTATTCCATGCTCTTTGCTAATTTTACTGACCACCCCCCAAAACTTTTAACTGAAAAAGACTTCTAAGAGTCAGTTTACCTTTAAAAAAAAAAAAAAAAAACTGTCAGGAATACAGTATGCCACTCAGTGAAATCAAGATAATGCTCTTGTCATGATACATTCATAATCCAGCTTCCTTTCTGAGCCTTTATCTGAATTTAATGAGCTCTCAGTCATCATGTTCACATATCTTCTAGGCTTCCACAGACGTGCAGCTCCAGTTACAAGAAGGCAGTTTCCACACGGTGCACACAGGATGGACTACCTGCACTTTGAGGATGATAGCCGCGGATGGTGGTTTGACATGGATATGGTGATCATCTATATTTATTCGGTGAACTGGGTCATTGGGTTTATTGTTTTCTGCTTCCTTTGCTATTTTTTCTTTCCATTTTAGGAATTTTTATACCTTACTACGGTTGCACAATTACAAATAATGTAGATAGCAATTACTTAAACATTTTTAAAATGTGCTTTGAAGTTTTTATAATGTTGTATTATATAAACTGTTGGTGTTTATAGAAGATCTGAGAATGGACTTATTTATGAATGTTTTTCATATAAAAAGCTAAACTTTAGTTAAGAGCTAATCTGTTAGCAGTTAGCAACAGTGCACTATTATTTCATAGACTTCCTTATTTGGGATTTGTGGTTCTGGTTTCACTTAAACTGTCAACACAAAGTGGACAAGAAACAAAAACCTATAAAGAAATCAGATTGAAGCTAATACTTATAAGGCAAACAAAAAATAAGAGTTGACACATCATTCTAGTATAAGTGCTTTGTAAGCTAAAAAACACACAAGTCAGGGAAAAACAGAAAATTATTCAAAACTTACTGGAAACAATGTAGAATAGCACAGGGAATATACTCAATATTTTATAACTTTAAATGGATTATAATCTATAAAAATATTAAATCATGTTATATACTTGAAACTATTATGATACTGTAGTTCCAGTATACTTCAGTTTTTTAAAAAGGAGTCTCAACTCCTATTCCATGCTCTTTGCTAATTTTACTGACCACCCCCCAAAACTTTTAACTGAAAAAGACTTCTAAGAGTCAGTTTACCTTTAAAAAAAAAAAAAAAAAACTGTCAGGAATACAGTATGCCACTCAGTGAAATCAAGATAATGCTCTTGTCATGATACATTCATAATCCAGCTTCCTTTCTGAGCCTTTATCTGAATTTAATGAGCTCTCAGTCATCATGTTCACATATCTTCTAGGCTTCCACAGACGTGCAGCTCCAGTTACAAGAAGGCAGTTTCCACACGGTGCACACAGGATGGACTACCTGCACTTTGAGGATGATAGCCGCGGATGGTGGTTTGACATGGATATGGTGATCATCTATATTTATTCGGTGAACTGGGTCATTGGGTTTATTGTTTTCTGCTTCCTTTGCTATTTTTTCTTTCCATTTTAGGAATTTTTATACCTTACTACGGTTGCACAATTACAAATAATGTAGATAGCAATTACTTAAACATTTTTAAAATGTGCTTTGAAGTTTTTATAATGTTGTATTATATAAACTGTTGGTGTTTATAGAAGATCTGAGAATGGACTTATTTATGAATGTTTTTCATATAAAAAGCTAAACTTTAGTTAAGAGCTAATCTGTTAGCAGTTAGCAACAGTGCACTATTATTTCATAGACTTCCTTATTTGGGATTTGTGGTTCTAATTTTACAGTGTCACTTTTACACATATTGTAAAGGCTGAGATTTTCTCTCCCCTTAAAAATAGTAAAAGTATAAAATGAAATGATAATCTGAGTAGGTATTATCTTTAATTATAAAATACTTAATCATAACTGATTCTCAGGCAAGTTATATGCATTAATGATAAACCATATTCTCTGGGATAATCTAGCAGGGTGTATTCAGTTTTGGTTTCTAAGGAGCTCTACGTATATCCTTAGGTCCCCTTTCTATTACCAAGGCTGTTGACTTCCTTTTTTTTTTAAGACATAATATCATTAGTGCAACATTAGTAACTCAGAAAATTAACACTTTTCCAACTGCAGGGTTACTCACATGAAGAAATTAAAAATTTACTGACTTTCAGCAGCCCTAAAAAGCAATGCATGTCTAAAATGTAATTAATTTGTGATTCTTTTAACTTGGAAGTTGTCAAATATATTGTAAATGTACAATAAAGAGTGACTTAAATTTTTTCATTGTTATTAACTGATATAATATCTGGAATAAGGAATTGTTGGAAATATGCTTAAGGGTTTATAGAAAGAAAACTTGATGTTTATGTTTTATTATTATAGTACTCCTTGAAATTAGTTTTCCCTTATTAATATTTTTTAAAAGGAGATCTGAAGTATCCCATTACAAAAGAGAATTCAGGTAGGTACTCCAGTATTAAAAGTGAAACAACTAAAACTTATTTATTTCTGTCACCTAGGTGGTCTTTGTGTAATCTAGAACAAAAGTTTCTATTATGAAACAATAATTCAGCATTCCTACACTATGGTGTCATTATGTCATATACCTGATAAGGCAGTAGGCATACTTCTCATGGCACTAAAAATACTACCACCAACCAAACCAATTGAGATTGATAAATCTATGGAAAGCCCACATTAGCCTGAATTGCTGGCTATATTTGAGTAAAAACATTTAATTGACAGTATGTGATATTCTATGAAATAAGGAAGAATGATAGAAATTTTTATTCTAACTTTGCTTATTGTGTCTTATCTGTGAAAAAAAATAGTGTACATTAGGCATTATCAAATCTAGAAAGTAGAAGACTAAATACATTTTACAAACAGATCAATTTTGCTCATATATTATAGTAAATATACATATGTATATATGTGTGTATATATAATATATATATGGATATATACATAATGCTTGCAGTCTAGTGACTTATCTTGGTGAAATAGCATTATTGGCAAATTTCAGTATTACCTTACAGAAATAAGTATCACTAATCTCTATCAAAGTGAAGATCATATTGTGTAAGGGAAAATACTGCCTTCTTAAAATACATGTCAGGGAAAATTAACAAAACACATGTCAGGGAGCAGTATTTTAAGCACTCCAAAATAAATTGTAGTCATTTTTCCCAAGAAACTCCTGAGCAAATCCTGACTTATAAGATCTAGCAAATATGCCTTCATTCATTCCTAAATTACTTAAAAATGGACTATAATTATACATGAAGTTAAGTAAAACAAATAGTGTAAGTACAGTTTTCTCAGAGAAACAAAGTTGATTCTCAATATATATTAGGTCAGTGATATGTATCAATTTCAGATCTGTATATCCAAACTATATCCAAATACGTATAATTGCCCTTACCTGATGCTGGGAAAGACTGAAGGCAGGAGGAGAAGGGGACGACAGAGTACAAGGTGTTTGGATGGCCACACCGACTCAGTGGACATGAGTTTGAGCAAGCTCCAGGAGATGGTGAAGGACAGGAAGCCTGCTGTGCTGCAGTCCATGGGGTGGCACAGAGTTCGACACAGCTTAGTGAAAAAAAAAAATTTAAAGAATCATATCAGGAAGAACACTCTATTATGTTATACCTTGAAACAATAATTCAGCATTCCTACACTATGGTGTCATTATGTCATATACCTGATAAGGCAGTAGGCATACTTCTCATGGCACTAAAAATACTACCACCAACCAAACCAATTGAGATTGATAAATCTATGGAAAGCCCACATTAGCCTGAATTGCTGGCTATATTTGAGTAAAAACATTTAATTGACAGTATGTGATATTCTATGAAATAAGGAAGAATGATAGAAATTTTTATTCTAACTTTGCTTATTGTGTCTTATCTGTGAAAAAAAATAGTGTACATTAGGCATTATCAAATCTAGAAAGTAGAAGACTAAATACATTTTACAAACAGATCAATTTTGCTCATATATTATAGTAAATATACATATGTATATATGTGTGTATATATAATATATATATGGATATATACATAATGCTTGCAGTCTAGTGACTTATCTTGGTGAAATAGCATTATTGGCAAATTTCAGTATTACCTTACAGAAATAAGTATCACTAATCTCTATCAAAGTGAAGATCATATTGTGTAAGGGAAAATACTGCCTTCTTAAAATACATGTCAGGGAAAATTAACAAAACACATGTCAGGGAGCAGTATTTTAAGCACTCCAAAATAAATTGTAGTCATTTTTCCCAAGAAACTCCTGAGCAAATCCTGACTTATAAGATCTAGCAAATATGCCTTCATTCATTCCTAAATTACTTAAAAATGGACTATAATTATACATGAAGTTAAGTAAAACAAATAGTGTAAGTACAGTTTTCTCAGAGAAACAAAGTTGATTCTCAATATATATTAGGTCAGTGATATGTATCAATTTCAGATCTGTATATCCAAACTATATCCAAATACGTATAATTGCCCTTACCTGATGCTGGGAAAGACTGAAGGCAGGAGGAGAAGGGGACGACAGAGTACAAGGTGTTTGGATGGCCACACCGACTCAGTGGACATGAGTTTGAGCAAGCTCCAGGAGATGGTGAAGGACAGGAAGCCTGCTGTGCTGCAGTCCATGGGGTGGCACAGAGTTCGACACAGCTTAGTGACTAAACCACAACAACCCTTACATAACTAAAATACCCTTTTACAAAGGAATCATAGTCAGGAAGAACACTCTCAAGTCACATCCAGTCATTCATGTAGAATTTTGACCTAGGAATTTAAATTCCCATGTTCATCTTTTTCATTGACCCAGTAAGAGATACGTATCCATGCTTATATATATATACAGTGTATATGCATATATATCACCATGTGTTTAGTACACAAATCAAGGAAAGGAAATGATTACATGGTTTGAGGAGTTAAAATTAAGGAAATCTGGAGTCCATAAGGTAGGAAACTGGAAATGTAAGAACACAGTAAGTCTAGGGTTCAGAAAGACAATAGCTAAAGCTGTCTTCCATAGGTAGATTTTCTTTCTTTCTCTGGGGAATGTCTAAACCTTCTTTTAAAACCTTCTAATTGATTATCAGGCCCATCCAGGGCAATCTCCCTAATGACTGATTAGGGACTTTATGTCTGAAAAAAAAATCTCTTCACGGGAGAAGCTACGTTAGTGTTTTCTTAAATAATTAAGAGAAGGTGTATATATACTGCAAACTAGCTCATGCTTTCCTTCCCACTTTCCAACTCTTATGAAAGAATAACTCTGACAGCCTACTTATCCAGAAATATTGGAAAGGAAATTCCAGGGAATGCCATTTAGCCTAGCCAAGCTGACATACCACAAAGCCATCATACATGGTATGCTTGATTAACTGTCCTCTTACTAGATTTTTTTTTTCTTTTTGTCCTCTTGCTAGATTTTATCTCTGGGCCATTTACCCAAAAGGGTTAATTCTAAAATTGGTATAAACTCAAAAGCTTATAACTTAATAAATCATCTCTAGTACCATGAAAGTTAAAAAAAAAATTTTTGTGTGTGTGTGCCTCTAAATCATCATTTATTTTCATCCATCTTTATTCTCTGGCATGTATGGGCCTCCCATTGCATTGGCCTTTTTCATTGCAGAGCACTGACTCTGGGTGCATGCACTCCAGAGTGCTGGCTCGTAATTGGACACACCAGCCCAGCCGCTCCGTGGCATGTGGGATCTTCCCACAAACCAGGGATTGAACCGGTGCCCCTTGCACTGTAAGGCAGACTCTTTACCCACTGGACCACCAGGGAAGCCCTAAAATGTTTTACATAGGTGGTCTGGTTATTGGTTGCTGAATAATAAACTACCATAAGTTTAGTAGTGTAAGAAAACTATAATTTCATTATATCTCACATTTTTGTGGATCAGGGGCTCAGAAAGCACTCAGACAGCAGATGATTCTTGTGTTCCGTGTAGCATCCACAGAGTCACCTGGTGATATTCAGCAGGCAATAGACTGGTCTGGAGGGTCCAAGATGGCTCTACTCGTATGACTGGTGCCCTAGGAGAGAGAGGTGGCTTAAAATTTAGTCTCAGCTGAAGTGAACAAATGGAGGACCTTCATGTGGCCTAACAAGGCAGTCTGACAGTGATCACTTTCCAGGACTCCCAGAGGGAGTGTTCATGAAACCCAAGCAGAAACTGCAGAGTTGCTGATCACCAGCCTCAGCAGTCTATATACTTTCTATTGATCAAGAATGTCACTAAGGCCAGTACAGATTCAAGGAAAGGGCAATCCAATTCTGATAGAACGAGTACTAATTGATCACTCCAGTAAATCTCTGTAGGGGTTAAGAAATCTAAAAATAACCCTTGGGAAAGGATTAAAAACGAAAAATATGTCAGCCGTGTAGTCAATCTTGATTACGTCAGTCAGAAAAGTATCAAGGAGTTTAATACTTAATAAATATTATTATGCTCAAATGATACATATCAGTGCTTCTCATAATATCCATGTGAATCACCTAGAGATCTTGTTAAAATGCAGGTTTGGACCATGGAATTCTACATTTCTAACAAATCCTCATGTGATACCAATGCTTCTAGTCAGATGAAACAAAGTAATGGATATCATGGGTCAAGAGACTTTTTCTGTATAGGAGGACCGTATAGTGAATATTTGAGGTTTTATGGGTCTCATGTATTTGTCACATATTTTTTAAAATATGACCACAGATACATGTCACTGGTATTTAAATTTGACTGCATAATAGAATCACTTGGGCAGTTCTTAAAAATACTGATGCTGAGATCCTGCCCCCAAAGATTCTTAATTTAATTGGTATAGGAATAGGGATCCTTAAACATTTTCTAGGCTAAATCTAGGGCTTCCCAGTTACCTCAGTGATAAAGAACCCACCTGCCAGTTCAGAAGACACGGGTTCAGTCCTTGGGTCAGGAAGGTCCCCTAGAGAAGGAAATGGCAACCCACTTCAGTATTCTTGCCTGGGAAGTTCCAAGGTCAGAGGAGCCTGCGGAGCTACTGTCCAGAGAGGAACAAACAAGTCAGACATGACCTAGTGACTCAACAACAACAACTGGTTAAACCTACTATGTGGTAAAGTCTGAAAACTAATGATTTATATCACTTCTCATTTCTACCTACTTGTATCTTTTGGGTCATTAAGCCTTTTTCAATAGATCTGAATGAGTGAATTAATACAGACCTCTCTTTACTTGAACATGAAACTGACAATCTTACATTGTGCTAGGGGAATAGGAGCACCTACAACCACTTGGAGCGATGGTCTGGAGGGATGGGAGGGGGGGAACTGGGTGGGGGGAGGGTCCAGGGATATGCATATGAATGATCTGGGAACATACATGTAAAAAAATAAATAAATAAATAAATAAATAAAATAAAATGAAAAAAAAAAAAAAAAACCTGACAATCTTAAAAGAAAAATAACAACCCCAAATAGATGCTGTCTTCAGCACATCCCTGATCCCAACAGGAAGCCTATCCCCAAGGGACTGCACGTGATATTAATAGTACAATAAAACGAAGCTGGATGCTGAATTGAGGACTGATAGAAAGTGATGAGTAAGTAGGTTGCTGGGGGAAAAAATAGTGAAACAGAAAACTCCCGAGTAAGTAGAGTGGTAAATTGCAAGGCTATAAATAGTAGAAATTACCATAAACTTCATCAGGATAATTAATAAAAAACTCTAAGAGGCTTCACATAGGCTAGCATTCTGCTCTAAAAAGTAAAGATTCATCAGCATGTCAATATATAAATGGCATATGAGAAGTTTACTTAAAATGTTCTCTTACATATTTTTAACTCTCGTACTTTTATACTGTGTATCTGCATTATAAAGGTTTTCCAAAGAATGTTATAAATTCTTGTTCAGTTCTGTCTGCATTAGTATGTTTTTGTTAAAGATTCTTAATTTAATTGGTATAGGAATAGGGATCCTTAAACATTTTCTAGGCTAAATCTAGGGCTTCCCAGTTACCTCAGTGATAAAGAACCCACCTGCCAGTTCAGAAGACACGGGTTCAGTCCTTGGGTCAGGAAGGTCCCCTAGAGAAGGAAATGGCAACCCACTTCAGTATTCTTGCCTGGGAAGTTCCAAGGTCAGAGGAGCCTGCGGAGCTACTGTCCAGAGAGGAACAAACAAGTCAGACATGACCTAGTGACTCAACAACAACAACTGGTTAAACCTACTATGTGGTAAAGTCTGAAAACTAATGATTTATATCACTTCTCATTTCTACCTACTTGTATCTTTTGGGTCATTAAGCCTTTTTCAATAGATCTGAATGAGTGAATTAATACAGACCTCTCTTTACTTGAACATGAAACTGACAATCTTACATTGTGCTAGGGGAATAGGAGCACCTACAACCACTTGGAGCGATGGTCTGGAGGGATGGGAGGGGGGGAACTGGGTGGGGGGAGGGTCCAGGGATATGCATATGAATGATCTGGGAACATACATGTAAAAAAATAAATAAATAAATAAATAAATAAAATAAAATGAAAAAAAAAAAAAAAACCTGACAATCTTAAAAGAAAAATAACAACCCCAAATAGATGCTGTCTTCAGCACATCCCTGATCCCAACAGGAAGCCTATCCCCAAGGGACTGCACGTGATATTAATAGTACAATAAAACGAAGCTGGATGCTGAATTGAGGACTGATAGAAAGTGATGAGTAAGTAGGTTGCTGGGGGAAAAAATAGTGAAACAGAAAACTCCCGAGTAAGTAGAGTGGTAAATTGCAAGGCTATAAATAGTAGAAATTACCATAAACTTCATCAGGATAATTAATAAAAAACTCTAAGAGGCTTCACATAGGCTAGCATTCTGCTCTAAAAAGTAAAGATTCATCAGCATGTCAATATATAAATGGCATATGAGAAGTTTACTTAAAATGTTCTCTTACATATTTTTAACTCTCGTACTTTTATACTGTGTATCTGCATTATAAAGGTTTTCCAAAGAATGTTATAAATTCTTGTTCAGTTCTGTCTGCATTAGTATGTTTTCAAAATAACAGATAATTCTTAAATGATACCTGCTACCTTTCTAGGCAAGTAGCTTTGTGAAATTCCTGCTTTAGTAATGCAGCTTGGAAAGCCACTTTACATTTGCCATCTTTCCTAAGTAAAATTATGTCTGTAACATATAATCTGTTCATAGTTAATGCCAATGAATTATTAAAGAAAATAATAAGTTATAGTGTACCCAGGTAATACTCCACTTTTCATTACATGCTATTTTTTTTTTTTTATCTTTTCTGACATTTTCGTTTCAGCTTTTCTGTGATAATTAGCTCCATTTGATTTTAACCTCCTGGACTGCATTTGTCTGTCTCTACAGTTTCCATATAAAGTAATATATCTTCATACAGTAAAATGGAACAGTAACACATAGTTAATAAGGTCTCCTCATTCATTCATGAATTCAACAAACAAACACAGTACATGCTCAATACTCTACAAATGATGCTTAATCCAAGTTTTGACCATGAGCTGAACTTCACTTAAAAGCCAATCACATATTCCAAGGATTTCAGAATATCTTTCTTGTTACCTAGAGATCTCTGTTTGTGCTTTAGTCACTAAGTCGTATCTGACTCTCTGACCCTATGCACTGCCATGCTCCACTGTCCATAGGATTCTCCAGGCAAGAATACTGAAGTTGGTAGCCATTTCCTTCTCCAGGGAATCTTCCTGACCCAAGGATCGAACCCCAATCTCCTGCCTTGGTAGGTGGGTTCTTTACCTCTGAGTTTCCTGCTCTGAGCTTCATTGGTGGCTCAGATGATACAGAGTCTGCCTGCATGTGAAAGACCAGGTTCAATCCCCGGGGTTGACAAGATACCTGGGAGAAGGGCATGGCAGCCCACTCCAGTATTCTTGCCTGGAGAATTCCATAAACAGAGGAGCCTGGTGGACTACAATCCATGGGGTTGCAAAGAGTGGGACATGACTAACAGTTTACTTTCACTTCCTTTTAATTTAAAAAGACTTCAGAAATCTACCTGGTATCTCATTATTCAAATGAAAGTTATATCTGTTGCAAATTTTTTGCTCCTGTTTGCTTCCTATTATGGACTTAAGGATAATCAGTATACATGTGTATCAGTACGTCCATTTTTCCTTATGACTAACAGTTAAAAGTAGAGGAAAATGAAGAGAGAATTATACCACCTCAGTACTTCTTTCTAACAGATAAACTTCCAGTTATATTAACTATGTTATTGTGTACAGTTCATAGTTACTGCTATTCACTACTTCTAACCTCGATATTAATTGGGTGTCTTTTTCTTTCTACAGTTTAGGGAAAGGCACACATGACCTCCCTCAGAAAGAATCTCTCTTGCCCAGGTTATGATATGTACATCTTGTAGCTGAGACAAGGCAGGAGGTGCATTTTATTTGCAAAAATTATAATCTCAAAACTATCAAAGGTGAGGTACATTTAGGAAGATGATTATTTCTTCAGCTAGCCAATTATAAATCCACTATAAATTTAACCCAATCTGGTTTGAAATATTTTAGAATAAATTTTCATCATGACTTACTGATAAATTCTGCAATATTCCATCTCATTTATTGCTAGAGAAAAAAACTTAAATCGTGACAGTTAAGCACACCATATTAAAAATTACGTAGCCTATTTCATTAACATGAAAAATTCAGTACTTCTAAAAAATAATATTTACTGTTCCATTGCTATCCCTTACAGCTGCTTCATCAAATCTCTTAGAACCATAAGCAGTAGTGATCAGTGTTTGTGAGTAAAATCAGAGCCGTAGCAGAAAGTGAAATTAAAGTGGTTTTAAAGCAAAAATGGAAGGAAAGGGAAACTCTGTATAATGGATACACTTAAATCACAACATGTTCACAAACATACTTACCTTCTTCTCTGCATAACACACTGAAGAGTCAAATGAACTCTTAGAACAAATTCCAGGACAACACAAAACAATCAAAATTATATCACTGTGCTTAATAATGCTAAAACTGTATGTTAATTTGTCAGATACATTTTGACTCTGAATAAAATATGTCACCTGTACAGTGTTTCCATCAGAATAAAAGACTTCAGAAATCTACCTGGTATCTCATTATTCAAATGAAAGTTATATCTGTTGCAAATTTTTTGCTCCTGTTTGCTTCCTATTATGGACTTAAGGATAATCAGTATACATGTGTATCAGTACGTCCATTTTTCCTTATGACTAACAGTTAAAAGTAGAGGAAAATGAAGAGAGAATTATACCACCTCAGTACTTCTTTCTAACAGATAAACTTCCAGTTATATTAACTATGTTATTGTGTACAGTTCATAGTTACTGCTATTCACTACTTCTAACCTCGATATTAATTGGGTGTCTTTTTCTTTCTACAGTTTAGGGAAAGGCACACATGACCTCCCTCAGAAAGAATCTCTCTTGCCCAGGTTATGATATGTACATCTTGTAGCTGAGACAAGGCAGGAGGTGCATTTTATTTGCAAAAATTATAATCTCAAAACTATCAAAGGTGAGGTACATTTAGGAAGATGATTATTTCTTCAGCTAGCCAATTATAAATCCACTATAAATTTAACCCAATCTGGTTTGAAATATTTTAGAATAAATTTTCATCATGACTTACTGATAAATTCTGCAATATTCCATCTCATTTATTGCTAGAGAAAAAAACTTAAATCGTGACAGTTAAGCACACCATATTAAAAATTACGTAGCCTATTTCATTAACATGAAAAATTCAGTACTTCTAAAAAATAATATTTACTGTTCCATTGCTATCCCTTACAGCTGCTTCATCAAATCTCTTAGAACCATAAGCAGTAGTGATCAGTGTTTGTGAGTAAAATCAGAGCCGTAGCAGAAAGTGAAATTAAAGTGGTTTTAAAGCAAAAATGGAAGGAAAGGGAAACTCTGTATAATGGATACACTTAAATCACAACATGTTCACAAACATACTTACCTTCTTCTCTGCATAACACACTGAAGAGTCAAATGAACTCTTAGAACAAATTCCAGGACAACACAAAACAATCAAAATTATATCACTGTGCTTAATAATGCTAAAACTGTATGTTAATTTGTCAGATACATTTTGACTCTGAATAAAATATGTCACCTGTACAGTGTTTCCATCAGAATCAAAATGTTCACATGCATTATCACTAGTGGTGAGAAAAGTTCTTACACTTTGTTTTCTTACAGTTCTAAGTTGATGCAAATGTTCTTTCATGCCCTGATAACTATGGCAAATTTGTACTCCTAAGCCAGGTACTGCAGTTACTGCTGTGGTTTATCTGATTCTTCTTCAGAGACTAGAAGTACAGTAAATCTGGTTAAAACACATGATAGCCCCAAATTTGGTCCAATCTTCATTTGAATTGTTAAGTGACTATTTTAAACTGATAAAACCAAAGTAAAATGAGCTCTCTATGTCAAGGTACAGTGCTTATTAATTAGGAAAGATGAGCCATTTTATAGGACACTTATCAAGCCCATTTGACTCATTAGAATGGTTGACATAGAAATTAGAAAAGTAAATATGAAAAGGTAGTTGAGGTCAAGAAGAATTTGCACAATACATACTTCCTTAGACTTTGCTTGGTGCTTTCCATCTTTCAATTGTTGTCTATGCCTTTCTTATAATTATTTGTATTTTCCTCAGGCTTAGCCTTATGCCTTGTCAAATAGAGCTTATTCTTTACTCTTCTACTTATCTTTTATTATTTCCCCAAGAATAAGAATTCTGTGTGTGTATTTGTATGTGTGTGTCCGTCCAACTGTTTGTGACCCCATGGACTATATATAGTCTGCCAGCCTCCTTGGTCCATGGAATTTTTTAGGCAAGAATTCTGGAGTGGGTTGCCATCGCTGCCTCTGGGGGATCTTTCTGAACCAGGGATCCAACCTACATCTCCTGCATTGCAGGCAGATTCTTTACCACTGAACCACCTAGGAAGCCCCACAATGAAATTTCACCTGCATACAAAAAAATTAAGTCTAATTCATGGATTATGAGTATACAATGGAAAATATTTACTTAAGCCACCAAGCATCTGAAAAATTTTAAAAATTATATATATGGGGCTTCCTGGGGATAATTTGTCAGATACATTGGACAACACAAAACAATCAAAATTATATCACTGTGCTTAATAATGCTAAAACTGTATGTTAATTTGTCAGATACATTTTGACTCTGAATAAAATATGTCACCTGTACAGTGTTTCCATCAGAATCAAAATGTTCACATGCATTATCACTAGTGGTGAGAAAAGTTCTTACACTTTGTTTTCTTACAGTTCTAAGTTGATGCAAATGTTCTTTCATGCCCTGATAACTATGGCAAATTTGTACTCCTAAGCCAGGTACTGCAGTTACTGCTGTGGTTTATCTGATTCTTCTTCAGAGACTAGAAGTACAGTAAATCTGGTTAAAACACATGATAGCCCCAAATTTGGTCCAATCTTCATTTGAATTGTTAAGTGACTATTTTAAACTGATAAAACCAAAGTAAAATGAGCTCTCTATGTCAAGGTACAGTGCTTATTAATTAGGGAAAGATGAGCCATTTTATAGGACACTTATCAAGCCCATTTGACTCATTAGAATGGTTGACATAGAAATTAGAAAAGTAAATATGAAAAGGTAGTTGAGGTCAAGAAGAATTTGCACAATACATACTTCCTTAGACTTTGCTTGGTGCTTTCCATCTTTCAATTGTTGTCTATGCCTTTCTTATAATTATTTGTATTTTCCTCAGGCTTAGCCTTATGCCTTGTCAAATAGAGCTTATTCTTTACTCTTCTACTTATCTTTTATTATTTCCCCAAGAATAAGAATTCTGTGTGTGTATTTGTATGTGTGTGTCCGTCCAACTGTTTGTGACCCCATGGACTATATATAGTCTGCCAGCCTCCTTGGTCCATGGAATTTTTTAGGCAAGAATTCTGGAGTGGGTTGCCATCGCTGCCTCTGGGGGATCTTTCTGAACCAGGGATCCAACCTACATCTCCTGCATTGCAGGCAGATTCTTTACCACTGAACCACCTAGGAAGCCCCACAATGAAATTTCACCTGCATACAAAAAAATTAAGTCTAATTCATGGATTATGAGTATACAATGGAAAATATTTACTTAAGCCACCAAGCATCTGAAAAATTTTAAAAATTATATATATGGGGCTTCCCTGGGGATCCAGTGGGTAAAGAGTCTGCCTTGCAGTGCAAGGGGCACCAGTTCGATCCCTGGGCCAGGAAGATCCCACATGCCACTGAGCGGCTGGACAGGTGTATCCAATTACGAGACAGTGCTCTGGAGTGCACACGCCCAGAGCCAGTGTTCTGCAATGAGAGAGGCCACTGCAATGGGAAGCCACACACACCAAAGAATAAAGATGGATCAAAATAAATAAATAGAAAACCAATAAATGAGGCCAATATAGAAAAAAAAGTATATGTATGAATATGGGCATGTACATGAATGTATGTATTAACATAAGACAATGACTTTAAAACATTTTCAAAAGAAGTTAAACTCACATTTGTGTACTCACATTTGTGTACTCCTTAACAGTAAGAAGATAAACTTATTTTTCCTATAAGTATTGTCCTTGAACATTTAAAGTATCTTTTATGATTTGATGCCCTGGCTGTGCATCACAATCAAATCCAAATTCTACTCAAGCAACTTGAAGAAATCTGAAATTAAAAAAAAATATTCTCAGCTAATTCTACAAAATATACATTAATGATAGGTAAGATAAAGTATTAAAATTTAAGTTAGCACATTTTATAATTCTAGACTAAAGACACTAAGATGATAATTTTCCTGCAGTGCAAGGAAAGCCGGGTCTAAGAGAGGGCTGGAGGGTGCTGGTAGCTAAGGGTATTCACATCCTCTCACCTCCCTTCCCTGTAGTCCCCTCCTCAATTCAGTGTTCTTGTCCTTGGGCTGTACATGTGAGGCTCACAAGCAATGTATCACTACTAACCATAAAACACACATAAAGATAAAGTCTATACCATACAGAAATATATATCCATCCTTTATTTGGGAATTTATCCTTTGGCTTAACTTCCTGAAGAACAGATTTAGTCCAAAATATTGAGTATATTATCTAGCAGTTTATGATTGACATCACTAAGATCCTCACAAGTATTTACCAAGTATACATTTACAGATGGTATTACAAAATGTCAGTAAGAATATTGTGAGAGCCCAGAGATCCTGTTTCTCTCCTTTACAAATGAGGAAAGATGGAAAAAGGGTATAAACATTGGGGAAAAAAAGAAACGCTTTAATCTTACTCATCTTCATGAAATTGTTAATATAATATCACTACAAAAACAGGTGCAAACTGTACTTTTGGAATATTTTGAGATGGGGAAATTGCTTTTTTCCAGAAAAAAAGAAATTTTCAAGTAAGAAACTATGTTTAAAACTTTATTGAGAAAGCAAAGACCTCACCACGATAGGGTTCTAGGCATAGAAAATATCATAATAAAGGTAGGAATGCCAAGAGTATGTGGAAAAAAAGATGCTGAAAATGAGAATGAGATTATAATCACAGTGTTTAAGGAAATGAGGATTATGGCTTGGAAATAATTCAAGGATAAACAAACAATGCCTATTGTAACAAATCTTGAAATAACACCCTTCAAATAAGACCCTAAATGCTCATGAACCCCCAAATTAATAAATACGAAAACGTTAGAAGAGGCTTCTACCTTTTCCAGTTGAGCAGTGTATCACAGTGGTTAGGTAATCTAGTTTTGGAGACAAGCTTAAGTAGAAATCCCCACTATTAGTTACTAACAATGTGATCTTAGCCAAGTTTCCCAACTTTTAGTTTTCTCATCGTTTTGTTCTGTTGAACGAAGATAATGTCAACCTACCTTATATGATTATTAGGACAAAGTGAAGTGATATATGTAATTATGGAAAAACACTTTGCACAGTCTTGGCATAAAACTCAATAAATTGTAGCTATTATTAGTTACTGGTATTTTTAAAAACCAGATTAGTACAATGAGAGCCTGAGCAGCTTGGTCAGTATCAATAAAGACCCAAACGGCAGAGGATACACAGAGTCTCCTCTCAGTTGGGGGCCACAAAACAGATACCCAGTCACCCCCACAATAAGGAAAGATACAAAGAAAGCCCTGTTCAGGAGAGCTGGAAACTCACAGCTTCTAATTCCACATTTTTAAAAGGAAGTCAGAAGAATAAGGAAAACATGATGGAGAGAAGACAATGAGAATATTGCATTTTCTTCACCAGCTCGGGCAATCCCGGACATTAAAGTCTGTTTCTGAAAAAGTTGAGTTCACATACATTCAGGAAGTGATTTTCCTTCCTGATCTGTCTCGAACGCCATCATAAACTCAGAGTGCTAGAACGGCATCTCCTTTACATAAGCAATACTAGTGTCCTGGATTCTCTTTGAATACTAGTGTTCCTGTATTTTCAACAGCACCCCAAAATCAAAGACCTCTGTTTATATCTACCTGTTTCAAAGAACATTTCAGGCTTTTGCTCCTCCCAGCTCCCAAGGCTGGAATTTTGCATAGGTGATATATACTGATATTTTCATTTTACTTAGGAATATAAACTGGCAAATGTGCTCTCATGCTCAGTTGTCACCTGTATACAATATCTCCAGTACAAATACATCTCATACTGGCATGGGGGAGAAAAACAAATGGAAATCACTTCCTGATCTCTGTTTTTATTTTCATTTTATTATAACTACTTTCAAAAGTCAAAATTCTTCTTGGTTACTATCTGAAGTAATATCCCTGATGTTCAACTCACCATTAAACATTCCATGTTTTGGCATATTCCACGTTTAGAGAGATTTCTTTCCTTATCTTTTGTTTCCTTCCCATATAGGCCCTGTCTTGTAGATAGACTACAGAGATAGGCAGACCAGATAGACAGATCACATAGACAATTAGGTGAATAATTCTGGCTTCCTTTTTCAGAAGACAAGACAAAGCTCTTTGTGGTGGGAACAATGTAAGAAATAAACAAATTACTCTTGCTTAATGTGCTAATTTTTTCTATCTTACTGTACCACATTAATATAATAACTGTAGTATATTGAAAAGGAGCTACTTCATCAAAGGTCTTTTCACTGTTTCTTAGTTGACCACTCTGACTGCCATAGCTGCTAGTCATTCCTCAGTAATTAGAAAATGATCACCTGGTGTTTAGTTCATTTAAAATCTTCTGAAACCATGCATGCTTGATGCTTAAGAGAACTTGAAATGCAGCAAAACTTAGTCATGACTTTTTCCAAGCCAGCTTTATTTTCACAATGAGGACTTTCCACAGCTGAGAAAAATGTGACAAATGACCTATGTTTTCAAGAAATTTCAAAAAAAATTATCCTTTTACCTCCTCTACCCAAAGAGAACTTTAAGAACTTCTATTTTTCCTTCTGTTCTGAGACTTCTATTATCCACTTTCAATTTCCAAAAGAATACAGTGGTAGTATTGACTACTTATACACGTGTGTTTAGGGGTGTGTGTATATACACATTTTGTTATATCTTTTCTGTTAAAAATTTCAGCTATCTATATAGGGCAAGTGTTTGTCACTCAATTGTGTTCAATTCTTCGTGACCCATGGACTGTGGCCCACTAGGCCCTTCTGTCAATGGAATTCTCCAGGCAAGAATACTGGAGTGGGTAGCCTTCCCCTTCTCCAGGGGATCTTTCCAGCCCACGAATTCAACCCACATCTCTCGCATCGCAGATGGATTCTTCACCGTCTGAGCCACCAGAGAACCCTGCTATATATGTAATACCTACTCAAAGTAAGAAATACCTAGCTTCTGGTTAGCTATTATATCAACATGGACAAATGACTAGAAATATTTTTACTAAATACAAAGACCACTAGTTGGACTGATCTGACTTAAAATACATGCTATATAGCAAATGTAAATTTTCCTTTGGAGGTTTCCGGGACAGAACTTTTAAGAGACAGAAATCCTGCAGAGTACTGAAACCAAAGTATAGGAAACTCAAATTGTAAGATAATCATACATATAAAGACACCCTGGGCAGAGGAAAGAACTGGTTACAAGCAAGACTACTAAACTGAATGTCAAACAAAACTAAATTTCAAAGTATGTTAAGTATAGGCAAGATAGAGCTTTTAACATGTATTTTCTCTCTTATTCAATCTCTCACAATTAGAATGCATAAACCTCTCTTGAGTTTTCCTTTGGTTACAATGAATTTATTGTTATTGGTTACTGTCTTTTTCAGTATCCCTATAAAACATGATTAATAACTGAGTACCTTCCATGTCAGGGACTCTGTTTATACTAAAAATATCTAGTTAAAAAAATTAAAATCCTGATATTAAGAATATTATCACCTAGTATGGGACACATTAATTAAAGAGGAAGTGATTACACAGAGTGATCAGAATTAAGACCACCGTGAGCCTGTGGAGTTCTGAGAGTACAGAACAGTGTACCAAATCCAGACCTGCAGGAAACAAAGTTAAAGCCCAATCTTTCATTTTTCTCTGATAATCACTTCTGATTATAGGTATTTTCTGTATTGCTTTAAACCTTTTGGTAATTTTAAAGTAAAACTAGAGATGGGGAAAGGAAAAAAAGAGACATTCATTCCCTGGCAAAATCCACCTTCTGAATTCCTAGCCCCAGCCCTGCTCAACTTTCTAGGACTCTAAATTTGGTTTCACTGTTTGCTCTCTCATTCCCTCTCCGATTGCACCTGCCCTTCCTATTGTGGTTTAAGAGTAAAGGAGCTAGCATGTTTTGTACCCTTTAGGAATACTGGAGTGGGTAGCCTTCCCTTCTCCAGGGATCTTTCCAGCCCACGAATTCAACCCACATCTCTCGCACGCAGATGGATTCTTCACCGTCTGAGCCACCAGAGAACCCTGCTATATATGTAATACCTACTCAAAGTAAGAAATACCTAGCTTCTGGTTAGCTATTATATCAACATGGACAAATGACTAGAAATATTTTTACTAAATACAAAGACCACTAGTTGGACTGATCTGACTTAAAATACATGCTATATAGCAAATGTAAATTTTCCTTTGGAGGTTTCCGGGACAGAACTTTTAAGAGACAGAAATCCTGCAGAGTACTGAAACCAAAGTATAGGAAACTCAAATTGTAAGATAATCATACATATAAAGACACCCTGGGCAGAGGAAAGAACTGGTTACAAGCAAGACTACTAAACTGAATGTCAAACAAAACTAAATTTCAAAGTATGTTAAGTATAGGCAAGATAGAGCTTTTAACATGTATTTTCTCTCTTATTCAATCTCTCACAATTAGAATGCATAAACCTCTCTTGAGTTTTCCTTTGGTTACAATGAATTTATTGTTATTGGTTACTGTCTTTTTCAGTATCCCTATAAAACATGATTAATAACTGAGTACCTTCCATGTCAGGGACTCTGTTTATACTAAAAATATCTAGTTAAAAAAATTAAAATCCTGATATTAAGAATATTATCACCTAGTATGGGACACATTAATTAAAGAGGAAGTGATTACACAGAGTGATCAGAATTAAGACCACCGTGAGCCTGTGGAGTTCTGAGAGTACAGAACAGTGTACCAAATCCAGACCTGCAGGAAACAAAGTTAAAGCCCAATCTTTCATTTTTCTCTGATAATCACTTCTGATTATAGGTATTTTCTGTATTGCTTTAAACCTTTTGGTAATTTTAAAGTAAAACTAGAGATGGGGAAAGGAAAAAAAGAGACATTCATTCCCTGGCAAAATCCACCTTCTGAATTCCTAGCCCCAGCCCTGCTCAACTTTCTAGGACTCTAAATTTGGTTTCACTGTTTGCTCTCTCATTCCCTCTCCGATTGCACCTACCCTTCCTATTGTGGTTTAAGAGTAAAAGGAGCTAGCATGTTTTGTACCCTGATTTGCTGCTAGTGCTAGTCAATCATAATTACTGCATTCATAAATGCAATGAATAAAGAGTAAAAATAATATTCAATTTTACCTAACTAGAAAGTGAAAGAGGAGAGTGAAAAAGCTGGCTTGAAGCTCAACATTAAAAAAACTAAGGGGCTTCCCCTGGTGGTCCAGTGGATAAGGACACCGCCTTGCAGTGCAAGGGGCGCTGGTTCGATCCCTGGCCTGGGAAGATCCCACGTGCCACGGAGCAGCTGGACTGATGTGTCCAACTACCGAGCCGGAGCTCTGGAGCGCATGCACCCAGAGCTGGCCCTCTGTGACAACAGAGGCCACCGCGATGGGAAGCCCACAGGAGCCGAAGAACAAAGACGGATGAAAACAGAGAAATGAAAGACCAATGGAAGTGGCCCGCCCGCCTCCTCCCTCCCGAACCCGACCCCCACCCAAAATAAATAAATCTTAAAAAAAATAATAAAAAAATAAAAAAAACTAAGGTCATGGCATCCAGCCCCATTACTTCATAGCAAATATCTAGGAAAAGTGGAAACAGTGACAGATTTTATTTTCCGCACTCAAAAATCACTGCAGACAGTGACTGCAGCCATGAGGTTAAAAGATAATTACTCCTTGGAGGAAAGCTATGACAAACCTAAACAGTCTATTATAAAGCAAAGACATCACTTTGCCAACAAACATCCCTACAGTCAAAGCTGTGGTTTTTCCAGTAGTCACTGATGAGCCTGAGAGTTGGACTGTAAAGAAGGGTGAGTGCCAAAGATGCTTTCAAATTGTGGTGCTAGAAGACTTTTAAGAACATCACTTTGCCACAAACCTGCCAGGAAACAAAGTTAAAGCCCAATCTTTCATTTTTCTCTGATAATCACTTCTGATTATAGGTATTTTCTGTATTGCTTTAAACCTTTTGGTAATTTTAAAGTAAAACTAGAGATGGGGAAAGGAAAAAAAGAGACATTCATTCCCTGGCAAAATCCACCTTCTGAATTCCTAGCCCCAGCCCTGCTCAACTTTCTAGGACTCTAAATTTGGTTTCACTGTTTGCTCTCTCATTCCCTCTCCGATTGCACCTACCCTTCCTATTGTGGTTTAAGAGTAAAAGGAGCTAGCATGTTTTGTACCCTGATTTGCTGCTAGTGCTAGTCAATCATAATTACTGCATTCATAAATGCAATGAATAAAGAGTAAAAATAATATTCAATTTTACCTAACTAGAAAGTGAAAGAGGAGAGTGAAAAAGCTGGCTTGAAGCTCAACATTAAAAAAACTAAGGGGCTTCCCCTGGTGGTCCAGTGGATAAGGACACCGCCTTGCAGTGCAAGGGGCGCTGGTTCGATCCCTGGCCTGGGAAGATCCCACGTGCCACGGAGCAGCTGGACTGATGTGTCCAACTACCGAGCCGGAGCTCTGGAGCGCATGCACCCAGAGCTGGCCCTCTGTGACAACAGAGGCCACCGCGATGGGAAGCCCACAGGAGCCGAAGAACAAAGACGGATGAAAACAGAGAAATGAAAGACCAATGGAAGTGGCCCGCCCGCCTCCTCCCTCCCGAACCCGACCCCCACCCAAAATAAATAAATCTTAAAAAAAATAATAAAAAAATAAAAAAAACTAAGGTCATGGCATCCAGCCCCATTACTTCATAGCAAATATCTAGGAAAAGTGGAAACAGTGACAGATTTTATTTTCCGCACTCAAAAATCACTGCAGACAGTGACTGCAGCCATGAGGTTAAAAGATAATTACTCCTTGGAGGAAAGCTATGACAAACCTAAACAGTCTATTATAAAGCAAAGACATCACTTTGCCAACAAACATCCCTACAGTCAAAGCTGTGGTTTTTCCAGTAGTCACTGATGAGCCTGAGAGTTGGACTGTAAAGAAGGGTGAGTGCCAAAGATGCTTTCAAATTGTGGTGCTAGAGAAGACTTTTGACAGTCCTGAAAGTCCAGTACTTTGGCTACCTGATGAGAAGAACTGACTCACTGGAAAAGACCCTCATGCTGGGAAAGACTGAAAGTAAAAGGAGAAGGAGGTGACAGAGGGTGAGACAGATGCATCACTGACTCAACAGACATGAATCAGCCAGCTCCAAGAGAGGGTGAAGGAGAGGGGAGCCTGGTGTGTTGCGGTCCATAGTGTCACAAAGACTTGCACACAACTTAGTAACTGAACAACAAAGACCATAATTGCATAAATCCATCGCATGGATCCATGATGAAATCAGGCCTCCTAATAAAATTCTCCTTGTAAACTTTGATGCAGTGAAAAGTGCTAAGTCCAGCATCAAGGTTAAGTTGTTAGCTCACGTTAAGTGAGATAAAATAACACTGATTATTTTCATCTTAAAAACAACAAAAATAAAATTATACAAAGCCTAAGGTTTGTAATCTATCTCCAGATCACAAATAGAGCACTCAGTTTCTACCACACTACACATACACCCAACACAAATGGATCTGAAGAGAAACAAATCAACACAATGAGAAAATCATTACACTTTTCTCTGTAATTAATTGTTGCAGTTGTTGTTTAGTTGTTCAGTCATGTCTGACTCTCTGTGACTCTCTACACTGCAGCAAGCTAGGTGTCCCTGTCCTTCACCATCTCCTGGAGCTTGCTCAAACTCATGTCCATTGAATCAGTGATGCCATCCAACCATCTCGTCTTCTGTCACCCCCTTCTCTACATTAGTAGAAAATAAAAACTGGTGTCCATGTAATAATTTACATAAAAGCAGATGAGTGTTAGGACAGAAGTATCCAAAGATGCAAAGAAGAGGAAAATTTAAATGAGGTGCAAATAGGATTGACCACAAGCAGATCTATTTGCAGTGATGCCACAGCAATCAGCAAGGGTGACTGAGATGGCAAGGAGCAGGCTAGCCAATGAGAAGATGCCAGCAATAAAACGAAAGCAAGACATCTAGGTTGCTTCCATGTTCTAGCTATTGTAAATAGTGCTACAGTAGACAGTGGGGTATGTGTGTTTCTTTCAAGTTTGATTTCCTCAGGGTATATGCCTAGTAGTGGGATTGCTACAGATGAATGGATAAAGAAGCTGTGGTACATATATACAATGGAATATTGCTCAGCCATAAAAAGAAATGCATTTGAATCAGTTCTAATGAGGTGGATAAATCTAGGGCCTATTATACAGAGTGAGGTATGTCAGAGAAAAAGATAGTGTATACTGACACGTGTATGGAATCTAGAAAGATGGTGCTGATAAATGAACATGCAGAGCTGCAATGAAGAAGTGGACATAGAGAACAGTCTTATGGTGTGAGGGAGGGGAATATGCTATGGGACTAGGGGATTTCAAACAGGGGCTCTGTGGAAACCTGGAGGAGTGGGATGGACATGGGGGTGGGGGGCGACATATGTATACCTGTGGTGGATTTGGGTCAATGTGTGGTAGTAAGCAACAAAACCCTGTAACAAATAATAAAATTTGTATGAAAAAAAGATATTACAAGTTCTTCCAAAGGGTAGAAGGAAGCAAAGCCATGCATACGGTTCTACTTTCCTTCTTCTGGTTTATGTGAAGAGACTCCAAAAGCAACCAGTGACTCAAGGAAGAAAGGGAGAAAGTGAGAGAAGAAGAAATAAGGGAAGGAAAGGAAGAAAGAAAAGGAAAAAAAATTTTTAAAAGACCATAATTGCATAAATTACCATAGGTTGACCAAGATGGTCACACTGTCCAGAGGCTTCCCTGTTGAGAGGACCTATGGTCAAAACAGTATGGGGCAAACACTCATTGCTTTCTTCCTCCCCTTGTCCCCCTACCAGCTGCCTCTTGGGCCTAGATGCAGAGGCACTTGCAGAAGTACACAGAAGTATATGGCATCTAAGTTTTAGTTTTCTGGGTGGACAACTTTTAAAAGAGGAACACCAAGTCACTGGAAAGACTTATGGAGATTGGGGCTGTGAAAGCTCAGGAAAGAAAACCCATCAACTCATTTATGAGCTCTTAAGCTCACCTCTGACCTGCATCCAAATTCACTCAGTGAGGCCAGGACCTCCCTGATTACAAAACCAAAGACAACAACAAAAGAAAATACAGACCAGTATCACTGATGAACACAGATGCAAAAATCTTCAAAAAAATATTAGCAAACTGAATCCAACAATACATTAACAGGATCATACACTATGATCAAGTATAATTTATCCCAGGGATACAAGAATTTTTCAGTATCTGCAAATCACAGTGATATACAGCATTAACAAACTGAAAAATAAAAACTATGATTATCTCAGTAGATATAGAAAGAGATTTAAACAAATTTCAACACCAATTTAATGATTTTCTAAAAAACAACTTTCTAGGTATCTGCAAATGCCCCCAGTGATATAGCAAAGTTCAGTGCCTCTAACAATAGAGAACAGTCTTATGGTGTGAGGGAGGGGAATATGCTATGGGACTAGGGGATTTCAAACAGGGGCTCTGTGGAAACCTGGAGGAGTGGGATGGACATGGGGGTGGGGGGCGACATATGTATACCTGTGGTGGATTTGGGTCAATGTGTGGTAGTAAGCAACAAAACCCTGTAACAAATAATAAAATTTGTATGAAAAAAAGATATTACAAGTTCTTCCAAAGGGTAGAAGGAAGCAAAGCCATGCATACGGTTCTACTTTCCTTCTTCTGGTTTATGTGAAGAGACTCCAAAAGCAACCAGTGACTCAAGGAAGAAAGGGAGAAAGTGAGAGAAGAAGAAATAAGGGAAGGAAAGGAAGAAAGAAAAGGAAAAAAAATTTTTAAAAGACCATAATTGCATAAATTACCATAGGTTGACCAAGATGGTCACACTGTCCAGAGGCTTCCCTGTTGAGAGGACCTATGGTCAAAACAGTATGGGGCAAACACTCATTGCTTTCTTCCTCCCCTTGTCCCCCTACCAGCTGCCTCTTGGGCCTAGATGCAGAGGCACTTGCAGAAGTACACAGAAGTATATGGCATCTAAGTTTTAGTTTTCTGGGTGGACAACTTTTAAAAGAGGAACACCAAGTCACTGGAAAGACTTATGGAGATTGGGGCTGTGAAAGCTCAGGAAAGAAAACCCATCAACTCATTTATGAGCTCTTAAGCTCACCTCTGACCTGCATCCAAATTCACTCAGTGAGGCCAGGACCTCCCTGATTACAAAACCAAAGACAACAACAAAAGAAAATACAGACCAGTATCACTGATGAACACAGATGCAAAAATCTTCAAAAAAATATTAGCAAACTGAATCCAACAATACATTAACAGGATCATACACTATGATCAAGTATAATTTATCCCAGGGATACAAGAATTTTTCAGTATCTGCAAATCACAGTGATATACAGCATTAACAAACTGAAAAATAAAAACTATGATTATCTCAGTAGATATAGAAAGAGATTTAAACAAATTTCAACACCAATTTAATGATTTTCTAAAAAACAACTTTAGAAAGCATAGAGGGAACATACCTCTACATAATAAAGTTCATATATGACAAGCCCACAGTTAAAGTCATATTCAACAGTCCAAAGTTCAGTGCCTCCTAAAGCAAAGGAATTAAAGGCAAAACTGTCTCTTATGTATACTTTTTCACTTCCTATAAGATCAGGAACAAGAAAAGGATGCCTATTCTCACCACTGTTATTCAACATGGTATTGGAAATCCTAGCAGCAACAAGAATCAGAGAAGAAAAGAAATGAAAGGAATCCAAACTGGAAAGAAAGAAGTAAAATTCTGTTTACAAATAATATGACACTACATATAAAGAATCCTAAAGATGCCAAAGAAAACTACTAGAGCTCATCAGTAAATTTAGTAAAGTCGCAGGATACAAGATTAACACACGGAAATCTGTTGCATTTCTATACACTAACAACCAATTATCATAAAAACTAAGGCAACAATCCCAATTACCATAACATCAAAAAAATAAATACATAAGAGTAAGTCTACCCAAGTATGCTCTGAAAATTACGAGATACTGATGAAAGAAATAGAAGATGACACAAACAGATGGTATATATGTATTCTAGTTCTTGTGCTGGAAGAACTAACATTGTTAAAATGACCATAATACCCAGGACACTACAGATTCAATGCAGTATCTATCAAAATATCAATGGAACTTCTCACAGAACTGGAAAAAAATTTTTTTTCAATTTGTCTGGGAGCACAGAAGTAGCCAAAACAATCTTGAGAAAGAAGAACAGAGCTGAAGGAATCAGGCTCCTTGACATCAGACTATACTACAAAGTTACAGTAATCAAAACAGTATGTCACTGGCACAAAAATGGACTCAATAAACGAAGCAAGAATATACAATGTGAAAAAGTCTGTTCTATAAGTAGTGTTCGGAAAACTGGACAACTACATGTAATAGAATGAAATTAAAGCATCTCCTAATACCATACACAAAGATAAACTAAAAATGGATTGAAGACCTAAATGTAAGACCAGAAACCAGAAAATTCCTAGAGGAAAACATAGGCACAACACACTTTATGTAAATGATAGCAATATAGTTTTAGATGTGCCTCCTAAAGCAAAGGAATTAAAGGCAAAAATAAGCAAATGGGACCTAGCTAAACTTAAAATCTTCTGTACAGCAAAGGAAACCTTTGACAAAAATGAGAAAGAAATTGTACTGAATGGGAAAAATATTTGCAAATGATATGCACAATAAAAGGTTAAGTGTAAAAGTATACATAAGAGACAGTTTTCAAAAGAGGGCATACAGGTGGACAACAAGCTCATGAAAATATACTTAGCAATGCTAATCATCAGGAGAATGCAAATAAAAACCAAAGAGAGAGAGTCAGAATAACTATCAGTCAAAAGAACACAAATAATATTGCTGACAATGTGAAGAAAAGAAAATGCTTGTATACTCCTCTGAGTATGGAAGTGTAAATTGGTGCAGCCACTGTGAAAACAGTATGATGATTTCTCAAAAAAAAAAAAAAAACTACCATATTCTGACAATTCCACTCCTGGGTATATATCTGAAAAAAAACAAACCACTAATTTGAAATGAACATATATAACACTTCACCTCAATGTTCATAACAGCACTACTTAACAATTGTTAAGAGATGAGAGCAGCCTAATTGTCCATCAACAGATGGATTAATAAAGAATATGCAATACAGATATATACAATGGAATGCTCCAAAGTCATAAAAAGAATTACATTTTACGATGTACACCAATATGGATGGACCTGGAGGGAATTATGCTAAGTGAAATAAGTAAGAGGAAAAACAAATATCGTATGATATCACTTGTATGGAATGTGAAAATACAACAAACTAGTGAATATAACAAATAAACAAATGGGCAGACTCACAGAGAACAAACTAGTGGTTACTAGTGGGGAGATTGAAGGAGAAAGATATAGGGTAGGGGATTAAGATATACAAATATTATCTATAAAATAAGTTATAAGGATATGTTGTGCAACACAAGAAACATAGCCAACATTTTATAGTAACTATAAATGAGGCATAATCTTTAAAAATTGTCTATCATGAACTTTCCTGGTAGCTCAGTGGTAAAGAATCTGCCTGCCAATGCAGGAGACATGGGTTTGATGCCTGATCTGAGAAGATCCCACATGCTCTGGAGCAACTAAGCCCATGTACCACAACTACTGATCCTGTGCTCTAAGTGTAAAAGTATACATAAGAGACAGTTTAAGCAAATGGGACCTAGCTAAACTTAAAATCTTCTGTAGGGCAAAAATGAGAAAGAAATTGTACTGAATGGGAAAAATATTTGCAAATGATATGCACAATAAAAGGTTAAGTGTAAAAGTATACATAAGAGACAGTTTTCAAAAGAGGGCATACAGGTGGACAACAAGCTCATGAAAATATACTTAGCAATGCTAATCATCAGGAGAATGCAAATAAAAACCAAGAGAGAGAGTCAGAATAACTATCAGTCAAAAGAACACAAATAATATTGCTGACAATGTGAAGAAAAGAAAATGCTTGTATACTCCTCTGAGTATGGAAGTGTAAATTGGTGCAGCCACTGTGAAAACAGTATGATGATTTCTCAAAAAAAAAAAAAAAACTACCATATTCTGACAATTCCACTCCTGGGTATATATCTGAAAAAAAACAAACCACTAATTTGAAATGAACATATATAACACTTCACCTCAATGTTCATAACAGCACTACTTAACAATTGTTAAGAGATGAGAGCAGCCTAATTGTCCATCAACAGATGGATTAATAAAGAATATGCAATACAGATATATACAATGGAATGCTCCAAAGTCATAAAAAGAATTACATTTTACGATGTACACCAATATGGATGGACCTGGAGGGAATTATGCTAAGTGAAATAAGTAAGAGGAAAAACAAATATCGTATGATATCACTTGTATGGAATGTGAAAATACAACAAACTAGTGAATATAACAAATAAACAAATGGGCAGACTCACAGAGAACAAACTAGTGGTTACTAGTGGGGAGATTGAAGGAGAAAGATATAGGGGTAGGGGATTAAGATATACAAATATTATCTATAAAATAAGTTATAAGGATATGTTGTGCAACACAAGAAACATAGCCAACATTTTATAGTAACTATAAATGAGGCATAATCTTTAAAAATTGTCTATCATGAACTTTCCTGGTAGCTCAGTGGTAAAGAATCTGCCTGCCAATGCAGGAGACATGGGTTTGATGCCTGATCTGAGAAGATCCCACATGCTCTGGAGCAACTAAGCCCATGTACCACAACTACTGATCCTGTGCTCTAGAGCCTGGGAACTGCAGCTACCAAGCCCATGTGTCACAAATACTGAGTCTGCATGCCCTAGAGCCCACGTTTCACAATGTTGAGAAACCCCCACACCACAGCTAGAGAATAGTCCCAGCTAGAGAAAACCACACACAGCAGACACCCAGAATAGCCAAAAATAAATAAATACATAAAAAGTAAAATCATTTTTATTTTTAAAAAAGTTGTGAATCACTATAATGTTTACCATACCTTACATAACATTTTACAGCAACTAAACTTCAATTAAAAATTTAAAAACTGGGGCTTCCCTGGTAGTCCAGTGGATAAGGACACTGCCTTGCAGTGCATGGGGCACCAGTTCGATCCCTGGCCTGGGAAGATCCCACGTGCTGCAGAGCAGCTGGACTGATGCGTCCAATTACCAAGCCAGAGCTCTGGAGCGTGTGCGCCCAGAGCCGGTGCTCTGCAACAAGAGAGGCTGCTGTGATGGGAGGCCCACATGGGCCAAAGAACAAAGATGGATGAAAGTAAATAAATGAAAGACCAATAGAAGTGGCCCACCCACTCTCCTCCCTCCCCAACCTGCCCACCCCCTCCCCAAAAAAAATTTAAAAACTGAACTTCTATACCACAGCTCAGGTTGAGACTGATCACCGGGTGGCACACACACAGTAAATCAGCACAGTGTTACAAAGACTGTGAAAATGCAACAGACACTGGAACTGCAGTCTACACATGAGTTGGAACCAGTTCCCTGAACCTAATCCGACTGACTGCCTGCTGGAACAAAACTATTCACAGTATCCATAGAATTGAAATTATATCATAGTCTTGTAATAGTCACAATGTCCAGGATATAATCCAAAATTACTCATCATTCCAATAGCCAGCAAAATCTCAAAGTGCCTGGGAAAAAATAAAGGATGCCAATGCTGAGGTGACAAGGATGCTAAAGTAGTTGCTATAAAAATACTCCATGAAACAAAGTAACTGATCAGGTGTCTATAACATTTTTCATTCTCTCTGGAAACAGACTCAGGTTTCTTTGGACCAAATCCAAAAGAACACATAGCTGTAGCACATCTGTAGTTGACTAGAATACTCTGTATACTTTATATTAAAGAATGCTTTGCATTTCTTCCGGTGCAATGAAAAAAAAAAAAAAAAACCCATAAAACAATCAAAAAGACTCCAGAAACCCATGGAAAATCAGAAAATCTCATCACCTCAACAGATAATATAAAAAAAAAGAAACAAATGAAATGTTTTGAAATGAGAACAAAATTTTAAATTAACTGGATAACCTCAGTAACAACAAAGATAACAGAAAAAAGAATCAGGGAACTAGAAAATATATCAATAGAGATTATTTGATCTAAGAAGCAAAGAGAAAAAGGGTTACAGTTTTTAATGAACAAAAACTTCGGAGACATATGCAACCATAACAAATGAGCTACCATTTGTGCCATCCTCGTCCAAGAAAGAAAGGAGAAAAGGTGTGGTGCAAAAAAATAAAAAAAAAGAAGTACTTAAAGAAATAAAGAGTGAAAACTCCACAATTTTCATGAAATAACTAATATACGGATTCCAAAAGCTCAGAAAAGTCCAAACAGGAGAAATCTTTAAATAACTGATGCCTAGGCATATCATAATTCAACTGCCAAAAATGAAAAACAAAGGAAACAAACCTCATACTGTTCTCCATAGTGGCTGTACCAATCTACATTCCCACTGATGTGTAGGAGAGTTACCATCTCTCTTCACCCTCTCCAGCATTTGTTGTTTGTGCATTGGGAAGGTCATATTCAAACTACTATATTTAAAATGGAAAACTAACAAAGACCTTTTGTACAGCACATGATACTTTGCTCAGTGTTGTATGCCAGCCTGGATGAAATGGGGTTTATGGGAGAATGGACACATGTACATGTATGACTGAATCCCTTCACTGTTCACCTGAAACTATCACAACATTGTTAATCAGCTATACCCAGATAAAAAATAAAAAGTTTAAAGTTTGGAAAAATAAAATGGCATTACAAAAAAAATAACCACAAAAAGATTTTTCCCTAAGAAAAAAACAGATAAAAAGAATGCTTTGCATTCTCCGTGCAATGAAAAGACCCAAATCCAAAAGAACACATAGCTGTAGCACATCTGTAGTTGACTAGAATACTCTGTATACTTTATATTAAAGAATGCTTTGCATTTCTTCCGGTGCAATGAAAAAAAAAAAAAAAAACCCATAAAACAATCAAAAAGACTCCAGAAACCCATGGAAAATCAGAAAATCTCATCACCTCAACAGATAATATAAAAAAAAAGAAACAAATGAAATGTTTTGAAATGAGAACAAAATTTTAAATTAACTGGATAACCTCAGTAACAACAAAGATAACAGAAAAAAGAATCAGGGAACTAGAAAATATATCAATAGAGATTATTTGATCTAAGAAGCAAAGAGAAAAAGGGTTACAGTTTTTAATGAACAAAAACTTCGGAGACATATGCAACCATAACAAATGAGCTACCATTTGTGCCATCCTCGTCCAAGAAAGAAAGGAGAAAAGGTGTGGTGCAAAAAAAAAAAAAAAAAAAAAAGTAGTACTTAAAGAAATAAAGAGTGAAAACTCCACAATTTTCATGAAATAACTAATATACGGATTCCAAAAGCTCAGAAAAGTCCAAACAGGAGAAATCTTTAAATAACTGATGCCTAGGCATATCATAATTCAACTGCCAAAAATGAAAAACAAAGGAAACAAACCTCATACTGTTCTCCATAGTGGCTGTACCAATCTACATTCCCACTGATGTGTAGGAGAGTTACCATCTCTCTTCACCCTCTCCAGCATTTGTTGTTTGTGCATTGGGAAGGTCATATTCAAACTACTATATTTAAAATGGAAAACTAACAAAGACCTTTTGTACAGCACATGATACTTTGCTCAGTGTTGTATGCCAGCCTGGATGAAATGGGGGTTTATGGGAGAATGGACACATGTACATGTATGACTGAATCCCTTCACTGTTCACCTGAAACTATCACAACATTGTTAATCAGCTATACCCAGATAAAAAATAAAAAGTTTAAAGTTTGGAAAAATAAAATGGCATTACAAAAAAAATAACCACAAAAAGATTTTTCCTTCAGTAATGAGGGAAAAATTAACATTCCTAGATAAACAAAAACAGAGTTCTTTACCACTAGATCTGCTTGCCTTGCAAGAAATGTTTGAGGTTGTCCTGAATGGTGAAATTAAAGGACAGCAACTGGTAATTCAAAGCTGTATGAATACACATCTTAGTAAATATACGGGCAATTATAAAAGCTACTATTATTATAAAAATTGGTTTGTAACTTCAGTTTTTCTTTTATATGTGCTTTAAAAGGGACCAATATTTATTTTTTAAATTATCAGTCTAAAAGCTAGTGATACAGTAACTTTATAATTTCATGGATCTACATAATTTAAAAGATCAAGCATTTAAAATAATTATTAGTTTATATTTGGAGGGCACATACTGTATAAGGATGTAATTTTGTGTCATCTACACCAAAAAAGGTTTGAGACGGACCTATAAAAGAGCGGAGTTTTGTATGTTATTGAAGCTAAGCGGGTGTAAATTCAAATGAGAGTGTTATAAATTTAGGATGTTAAATGTAATCCCCATGGTAACCACAAAGAAAATAGCTATAAAATGTACACAAGAGAAAATAAGAAAGGAATTTAGATATTTCATACCAAAAAATCAACTAAGCAACTAAAAAAAAACAGTAATGAAGGAAATGAGAGACAATAGCACTAGTAAGCATATAGAAAACAAGGAGCAAAATGATGGCAGAAGTCCCTCATCAGTAATTACTTTAAATACAATGGATTAAACTTGCCAGTCAAAACACAGAGATTGTCAGAATCAATAAAATCATATGAGCCAACTACATGATATCTATAAGATATTCATTTTAGATTCAAAGATACAAATATATTGAAAGTGAAAATACACAAAAAGACATGCCATGCAGATAACCACCAAAGGTAAGTGAGGCAGCTCTACTAACATCAGTCAAAATAAATAAAAGTTTACAAGACACAAATAAGATGTTATATATTAATAAAAGATTTAATAAATCAAGAATGTATAACAATTATAAATAATTTGGAATCCAATAAAAAATGTATGAAGCAAAAGCTGACAGATGTGAAGAAAAAAAATAACCACAAAAAGATTTTTCCTTCAGTAATGAGGGAAAAATTAACATTCCTAGATAAACAAAAACAGAGTTCTTTACCACTAGATCTGCTTGCCTTGCAAGAAATGTTTGAGGTTGTCCTGAATGGTGAAATTAAAGGACAGCAACTGGTAATTCAAAGCTGTATGAATACACATCTTAGTAAATATACGGGCAATTATAAAAGCTACTATTATTATAAAAATTGGTTTGTAACTTCAGTTTTTCTTTTATATGTGCTTTAAAAGGGACCAATATTTATTTTTTAAATTATCAGTCTAAAAGCTAGTGATACAGTAACTTTATAATTTCATGGATCTACATAATTTAAAAGATCAAGCATTTAAAATAATTATTAGTTTATATTTGGAGGGCACATACTGTATAAGGATGTAATTTTGTGTCATCTACACCAAAAAAGGTTTGAGACGGACCTATAAAAGAGCGGAGTTTTGTATGTTATTGAAGCTAAGCGGGTGTAAATTCAAATGAGAGTGTTATAAATTTAGGATGTTAAATGTAATCCCCATGGTAACCACAAAGAAAATAGCTATAAAATGTACACAAGAGAAAATAAGAAAGGAATTTAGATATTTCATACCAAAAAATCAACTAAGCAACAAAAAAAAAAAAGTAATGAAGGAAATGAGAGACAATAGCACTAGTAAGCATATAGAAAACAAGGAGCAAAATGATGGCAGAAGTCCCTCATCAGTAATTACTTTAAATACAATGGATTAAACTTGCCAGTCAAAACACAGAGATTGTCAGAATCAATAAAATCATATGAGCCAACTACATGATATCTATAAGATATTCATTTTAGATTCAAAGATACAAATATATTGAAAGTGAAAATACACAAAAAGACATGCCATGCAGATAACCACCAAAGGTAAGTGAGGCAGCTCTACTAACATCAGTCAAAATAAATAAAAGTTTACAAGACACAAATAAGATGTTATATATTAATAAAAGATTTAATAAATCAAGAATGTATAACAATTATAAATAATTTGGAATCCAATAATAACAAGAAAATGTATGAAGCAAAAGCTGACAGATGTGAAGGAAGAAAAAGTTCTACAAAGTAGTTGGGAACTTCAATATTCCATGCTCAGTAATAGATAGAACTAAACAAAGGTTAATTAAAAAAATAGAAAACAACATAGTAAGCCTATCACATCTAATGAACATGAATATAACACTCTTTCCAACAAGAGCAAAAACTCTTAGTAAAACTTGATAAAACTCGGAAGAAATAAATACCCAGAATCATACAATCTACCAAGACTGAATAAGGAAGAAAAAAATCTCAACAGACCAGTAACAAGTAAGAAGAATGAATCGATACCGAAAAATCTCCCAAGCAAGAAAAGTACGGGACCAGATAGCTTTGTAAGAGAATTTTCCCAAATGCTTAAAGAATAATTAATGCCAATCGTCTCATACTTTTCCAAAAAAAATCAAACAGTAGGGACCACTACAAAACTAATTCTGTGAGTAGATTACCAGACATCAAAGCCTACAAGACATTATAAGAAAACTACGAGGGATCTTAGTTCCCTGATCATGACTCAAACACATATATATGCCTATGGATGATGCATGTTGATATATGGCAGAAACCAACACAATATTGTAAAGCAGTAATCCTCCATTTAAAAACAAACACATTTAAATAAAAGCTAAAATAAATAGAAGTTATTTTCCTTAAAAAATATTAATGGAATCTTTCACAGATTGGAGAACAATCCTAAAATTCTTATGGAACCACAAAAGACCTCAACTATTCAAAGCAATCTTGACAAAGAAGAGAGGCACTACACTTTCTGATTTCAAACTGTATTATAAAGCTATCATGGTCAAAATAGTCTGCTACTGGTACATACATAGGCCAACGTAACAGACTTAAGACCCCAGAAATGTACCTAGATATATACAGTTAACAAATTTTTAACACCACCAAGAACATACAATGGCGATAGGAAGTATCTTTAATAACAGTTCTGTGAAAACTGACTCTCCATATGCATAAAAATTAAACTGAACCCCTTACAACACTCACAAAACTTAATTCAAAATGGATTAAATACTTAACTGTAAGAACTAAAACCAAAAAACTCCTTGAGGAAAACACAGTAAAAATTCTCCTTGACATTGGTCTTGGCAGTTATTTTCTGAGTATCACACAAAAAGCTCAGGCCACAAAAACAAGAATAAACAAATGAAACTACAACAAATTAAAACACTTCTGCATATCCAAGGAAATAATCATCAAAATGAAAAGGCAGCCTATAAACTGGGAGAAAATACTTGCAAATCACCTACATTATTAGGGGTGACTATCTAAAATATGTAAGGAACTCAAAATGGCAAAAAATGGATTCAATTAAAAATGGGCAAAGGATCTGGATAGATATTTCTCCAAAGGAAACATACAAATGACCAACAGGTACATGAAATCGTGTTCTACATCACTAACCATCAAGAAAATGCAGATCAAAACCACAATGAGTTACCACTTCATACCTATTAGAATGACTATTACCAAAAAGACAAGAGATGACAAGTGTTAGCAAGGATGTGGGAAAAAGCGAATCCTCAATACTGCTGGTGAGAATATAAACTGGTCCAGCAATTATGGGAAAGTGATTCCTCAGAAAATTAAAATTACCAAACCATCAAGTAATCCCATTTCTGGTTATATATCAAAAGGAAATGAAAGCATTATCTCAAAGATCTGCTTATATTTATACTTCCATGCTCTTGCAGCACTGTTGAAAATTGTCAAGGTACAGAAACAATCTTAAGTATCTGTTGATGGATGAATGCCAACAGAAAACAGAAGATATACAGGCAGTGGATAAGCAGTTTAAAATTTTTTCTACATCACTATCATCTATTAAAGTAATTATATCAAAACTACTATGTCTCTGTACACCTATTAGAACAAATAAAATTAAAAATAGTGCTAATACCAAATGTTGGTGAGCATGCAAGGAAAGAGATCTCTCATTCACTTTTGGAAGGAGTTATACAGCCACGTAAGGCTTCCCAGATGGCACTGTGGTAAAGAACCCACTTGCCAATGGAGGGTAGGCAACATGGGGCACATTTTGTGGTAATGGACTAATTCTGTATCACCAGTATAGTGGTGACTACACCAATTTATACACACAGTGAAAGTGTACAAAACTAAACACACATATACCAGTATCAATTTTCTGGTTTCTATCATGTACTGTAATTATTGAAGATGTAATATTGGGGCAAACAGAGGAAAAGGTACAAAGGACCCTCTGTAACTATTTTCATAATTTCCTATAAATCTATAATTATCTGTAGAACATTTTAAAAGAGAAAAATCTGGAAAAAAAAAATGACATTTTTCATGAGATACACACAGATTTTTGTTTGAGTTTTTAACACTTTTCCTGTATTTAAAGAAAAACATTTTCAAAGATGCAACTTTTAAAAACTACCATATGAAATGCATGTTTAAATCAGATTAATCATTTATTAGTCTCTATCAATTGTTCTCAGTGAGGGAAACTGAGAGTACCTGTCTTAGTTTGCTCAGCTGCCCTAACAAAATACCACAAACTGAGTGGTTTAACCAATAGCACAGGCATACCCCAGTTTACTGGGCTTCACTTTATTTTATTTTTTACAAATAAAGATTTGAGGCAATCTTATGTTCAGAAAGTCTTTTGGCATCATGTTTCAATCTCACATTTGTTCACTTCATGTCTCTGTGCTGTGCCGTGAAAGAAACAGAGACCACTCTTAGCAGATAAAAGCCAAATTGGGAGTCTTTATTAACAGCCTGGACTGCACCCTGCCTAATAGCGGCTAGAGCATGCAGCCCTGAACAAAGGAATAAACAACATTATAAAAGCAAAACCCATATCCGGATTGGGGTATGCAATGCTTTAGCAGGGGCGGGGGTGGGGGCGGGTAGAGAAGCTACACAGCAGTTGATTCACTTCAAGCCTTATCAGGTGATGGCCCTCAAAGTAAGCTGACCACTGACCTTGTACAGTAACGGTTCTTGAACCAAGCCTTCATTCTTCAAAGAGATCTCTCATTCACTTTTGGAAGGAGTTATACAGCCACGTAAGGCTTCCCAGATGGCACTGTGGTAAAGAACCCACTTGCCAATGGAGGGTAGGCAACATGGGGCACATTTTGTGGTAATGGACTAATTCTGTATCACCAGTATAGTGGTGACTACACCAATTTATACACACAGTGAAAGTGTACAAAACTAAACACACATATACCAGTATCAATTTTCTGGTTTCTATCATGTACTGTAATTATTGAAGATGTAATATTGGGGCAAACAGAGGAAAAGGTACAAAGGACCCTCTGTAACTATTTTCATAATTTCCTATAAATCTATAATTATCTGTAGAACATTTTAAAAGAGAAAAATCTGGAAAAAAAAAATGACATTTTTCATGAGATACACACAGATTTTTGTTTGAGTTTTTAACACTTTTCCTGTATTTAAAGAAAAACATTTTCAAAGATGCAACTTTTAAAAACTACCATATGAAATGCATGTTTAAATCAGATTAATCATTTATTAGTCTCTATCAATTGTTCTCAGTGAGGGAAACTGAGAGTACCTGTCTTAGTTTGCTCAGCTGCCCTAACAAAATACCACAAACTGAGTGGTTTAACCAATAGCACAGGCATACCCCAGTTTACTGGGCTTCACTTTATTTTATTTTTTACAAATAAAGATTTGAGGCAATCTTATGTTCAGAAAGTCTTTTGGCATCATGTTTCAATCTCACATTTGTTCACTTCATGTCTCTGTGCTGTGCCGTGAAAGAAACAGAGACCACTCTTAGCAGATAAAAGCCAAATTGGGAGTCTTTATTAACAGCCTGGACTGCACCCTGCCTAATAGCGGCTAGAGCATGCAGCCCTGAACAAAGGAATAAACAACATTATAAAAGCAAAACCCATATCCGGATTGGGGTATGCATTGCATAAGCAGGGGCGGGGGTGGGGGCGGGTAGAGAAGCTACACAGCAGTTGATTCACTTCAAGCCTTATCAGGTGATGGCCCTCAAAGTAAGCTGACCACTGACCTTGTACAGTAACTGTTTTTGAAACAAGCCTTCATTCTTCAAAGAGAGCACACAATTAGTTCTGTGAGCATTTCTTAATCTTGCCTACTGGGGTGGGTTCCTTTTTTTTGCCCTTTTAGTGGAGAAACTGCAGTTGGTATCTTTTCAATAAGGTAAGCAAGTACATGATTAGTGGCTCGTCCTGTGCATCATTTCTACATTCTATTTTACTTATCTTGTGGTCTCCCCATCTCCCAGTTTCCCCTGCATAAGCTAATTACAGAAGCCAAAAGAGTGTGGTTAATGGTGCAAGTATATTTATCTGTAGTCTTATGGACACCTGTAGTTAGCATACTACTTGTGAACAAAGAAGCGATTTAGGGGAAAGGACACAGCCTTTCATTTGCTAAGTAAGTTTCTTTTAATGACTTAGACTTGTTTTCCCAAGTTTTGTTTTCACAAAGCTCCAGTCTTACACTGTGTCACACTGTGGTGATTCTTACATTTCACACTGTTGCATCATTACATTTGTTACAGCGTTCTACGATCAGTGGTCTTTGATGTTACTAATATACAACTCACTGAAAGCTCAGGTGATGGTTTAAATTTTTTAGCAATAAAACACTTTTAAAATTAAGGTATATGCACTGTTTTTTAAGACAACACTACAGCATATTTAATAGACTACAGTACAATATAAACATAATTTTATATGCACTAGGAAGCCTGTTACCAAGTCCAAGATCGCTCTGCTCGTCACACGGTAGGCCAGTGAATCCGAGAGACAAGGTGTTGAGGCAAGGAAAACGACCTCATTTGGAAAGCAGCTGACGGAGAAGATGGCAGGCTAGCACCTCAGATAAAACCATCTTACTGGGGTTTGAATACCATGTTCTTTTATAGATCAGAGATGGGGGGAGATGAGGAAGCAAAGTAAAAAGGCTGTTAATCTTGCAAACATCTCTTACAATGGCAAGCTCCAAGCAGGAGAAGTGTTAACTTCTCTCTTCCTGTCATCTACAGGTGGACAGGATTCTCAGAACAAATGTATTTCACGTCACAATGAAATAGAGAGGCAAGCCATTAACATGTTAATAATAATAGCGGCAGAAAGCAAGTCAAGGAAACAGTCTGCAACATGGAGCTAGAATTTATTTTCTCCCTGCAACAAGCCAACAAATTTATATGACTTGCTTAATTGTGATATTTGCTTTATTACAGTGGTCTGGAACTGAACCCACATCATCTTTGAGGTCTATCTGTAATTTATTGTCTCAGTTCTGGAGGCTGGAAGGCCAAGGCTGTGAGTAATAATGGTTCCTTCTGAGGGCAGTGATGGAGAACCTGTTCAAGGCCTCTCTCCTAGCTTCCAGTAGCTGTCTGGCAAACACCGGCATGGCATGCCTTGGTGTGGAAATCATGTACATGTCTGTATCTAACTTTCCCCTTCTGTAAGCATACTGGTCATATTGGATTACTGGTCCACCCACCCTTGTATCTCAACAACAGCTACATTTCTAAACAAAATCACATTCTGAAGCACTGGCCATCAAGATTTTACCATATGAGTGAGAGCAGTTCAACCTAAATCAGTACCTGATCTCTACTCCAAAATGCAGTTGGGAAATGAGGAAGAAAAGTGTGTAAGCAAGTTCAGTTTATTTAGGTCATGTGTTACTTTCTAGGTTTTTGGACTTTGATATTTTAAGGGAAACAGACCATTAAAAGTAGACCTTTGGATTGAGCTAAGATGGCAGCGTAGAAGGACATGCACTCATCTCTCCTGCAAAATCTCCTGAATTGCAACGTGCTCCTGAAAAACCATCCACAGGAGGAGGTTGGATCTGATCACAGAGAGGATACCTCACATCGAAGAACAAAGGAGAAGCCGCATCAAGACGGTAGGAAGGGTGCAATCGCACTTTTAAAAGTCAAACCTCATACCCGCCAATGAGGCCGGGTGGGCCAAAGACGCAAAGCCTGTTGCAGATCAAGACCTGGGAAAGAAGCAGTGACGCCCACAAGGGACTGAGCCAGATCTGCTTTGGAGGGTCCAAGTGCCCCCTTGAGCTAGAAGTGCCCTTGAGCAGTCCTCGGAAGGATGGCACTCAGTTTCCTTTGAAGGAGGTTAACATTAAGCCGATCACAGAACCGCCGAGGAGGACTGGAAACTCTGTGCACTGTGATCCAGGAGAGGGGAATAGCGATCCTGCATGAGACTGAGCCAGACTCACCTCTGAGTAATCTGATGTCTCCCGCGGTGGCTGGGGTCGACAGTGGCCTGCAGCAGGGTCAGGGTCACTGTGGAAGTGCTTCCCATAGAAGTGTGTGAATAAATCCTTTGTGAGACAGACGCCATTGTCCCTACTGTAGTTTGGCTGCTGGTCAAACTACAGGGCTGCTGGTCAAACTACAGGGAGGGAATTTAGCTCCACCCAACAAGAAAAGGGATTTGGATTAAGAAACGCCTAGGGCCAGCGTGGGCGGGCCTTTTAGTTCTGGAATAGGCCAAAATAAACAAGCAAAGAGGTCTTCAGATCCAACCACTGCCAGAGGCAAGAAAAAGACTGATAATTCCTGAATAGTCAGCAAGAGACAGAAGAACATAAACACTATTTTCACGTTTTGTCTGAAGCTGGAGTTACTGCTGGATTTTTTAGATTTCATTTTACTCCTTATTCTTTTTATTGCTTTTTTTAGTTTTCTTTTCAATTGTTTTTTTCCCTTTTTCCAAACCCCCTCAGTGCCCTGCTCCACATTTTTTGGGTGTGTGAGTGTGGGTGTGTTTATTTCCTCCATTGAATTCTATTGAAGCTACTAATCTTATCAGTAAGACTGAATATATTCAAGTTTACATAATTTTTTTTTCTTTTTCCTTTTAAACCACACACTTTATTTTGGTATAAACTTCTGATTCCACATGGTTCTTTTAAGGTTCTGTGGAGGGTTGTTTTTTTTGTTGTTTTTGCTTTATTTTTCTATATTTTTCTATACATTTATCTATTTTAATTTTTAATTTTTTAATTTGTACTACTACTTCCTCTGTAACTCTTTGCTTTCTCTGATGCTCCTTTCCTACAGCACTACGCTCTAAAACATACACATCTTTATCTCCCTATATTTAACTTGGCAGTATTAATCTATATTTCTCTTCTATCCTCCCTTTCTCTTTTTCCCTTTTTTCACCATATTTCTTAGTCTGTTCTGTCCTTATTGCCTTGTCCCCAATGGGGACCCTGCTCTAGCATTATTCTCCAATTGGGGCTCTACTTACTTTGGTTATTAACTGGTGGATATCATTCTTGGTTTTCTCTATTCACCGTGCTAACGTATTGTACTGTATTTTTGGTTGGAATGCTTGGGTTATGTTATAGCTGTATATGTTTATGTGTATAATACAATACGCTAGATAGTATTTGCATAATATTTTAATTGCCATTTGTCAAATGTGTACCTTCTGTTTCTCATTCACATATATATGTTTTAATGTCATTTAATGCCATAACAAACCAGCCATGAAATCTTCATTCCCTGGTCAGGCAACAAGCCCAGGGGCTTTAGGGAGGGAGCACTGACTCCAAAACTCTACAATACTAGAGAACTCCTAACACTAGAGAGCAGTATACAAGTGAGAATGCCAGCAATGGTAATCACTTGTATGCAAGTCCTGACATCACCCAACCACCAGCATCACCCAGAATAATAAGCCCCCCCCAATTAACTCAAATGATAATTCATTTTTTCACGTTTTGTCTGAAGCTGGAGTTACTGCTGGATTTTTTAGATTTCATTTTACTCCTTATTCTTTTTATTGCTTTTTTTAGTTTTCTTTTCAATTGTTTTTTTCCCTTTTTCCAAACCCCCTCAGTGCCCTGCTCCACATTTTTTGGGTGTGTGAGTGTGGGTGTGTTTATTTCCTCCATTGAATTCTATTGAAGCTACTAATCTTATCAGTAAGACTGAATATATTCAAGTTTACATAATTTTTTTTTCTTTTTCCTTTTAAACCACACACTTTATTTTGGTATAAACTTCTGATTCCACATGGTTCTTTTAAGGTTCTGTGGAGGGTTGTTTTTTTTGTTGTTTTTGCTTTATTTTTCTATATTTTTCTATACATTTATCTATTTTAATTTTTAATTTTTTAATTTGTACTACTACTTCCTCTGTAACTCTTTGCTTTCTCTGATGCTCCTTTCCTACAGCACTACGCTCTAAAACATACACATCTTTATCTCCCTATATTTAACTTGGCAGTATTAATCTATATTTCTCTTCTATCCTCCCTTTCTCTTTTTCCCTTTTTTCACCATATTTCTTAGTCTGTTCTGTCCTTATTGCCTTGTCCCCAATGGGGACCCTGCTCTAGCATTATTCTCCAATTGGGGCTCTACTTACTTTGGTTATTAACTGGTGGATATCATTCTTGGTTTTCTCTATTCACCGTGCTAACGTATTGTACTGTATTTTTGGTTGGAATGCTTGGGTTATGTTATAGCTGTATATGTTTATGTGTATAATACAATACGCTAGATAGTATTTGCATAATATTTTAATTGCCATTTGTCAAATGTGTACCTTCTGTTTCTCATTCACATATATATGTTTTAATGTCATTTAATGCCATAACAAACCAGCCATGAAATCTTCATTCCCTGGTCAGGCAACAAGCCCAGGGGCTTTAGGGAGGGAGCACTGACTCCAAAACTCTACAATACTAGAGAACTCCTAACACTAGAGAGCAGTATACAAGTGAGAATGCCAGCAATGGTAATCACTTGTATGCAAGTCCTGACATCACCCAACCACCAGCATCACCCAGAATAATAAGCCCCATCCAAACAACAAACACCGACAGATGTAACTCAAAGTCTGGGAAAAGGAAATCCCAAACAGAGTCAGTTAAAACATTAATAATAACAATGAAACGGCAGAGAAATACCACACAAGTGAAGGAACAATCCACAAACACACAAGATCAAATCAACGGAGAGGATTTGGATAAACTTTCTGAAAGTGATTTCAGAAGAACGATAGTAAAGATGATCAAAGACACTGAAAACAGAATGGTAGAGAAATTGCAAGACACAACTAACACACTGAAGAAAGAAATACAAGAACTGACCAAAACAGTAACAGAGACAAACAACTCAATTGCTGAACTGAAAAACACTGTAGAAGGAATCAAGAGCAGAGTATCTGAGACAGAAGACCGGATAAGTGAGCTAGAAGATAGAATGGCGGAAGTAACTGCGGAAAAACAGAATCTAGCTCAAAGAATAAACAGAGCAGAGGATAGCCTCAGAGACCTCTGGGATAATACCAAACGCACCAATATTCAAATTATATGGGTTCCAGAAGAAGAAGAATAAAAGAAAGGCTATGAGAAAATTTTTGAAGCGATTCTAGTTGAAAATTTCCCCAACACGGGAAAAGAAATAGTCAATCAAGTTCAAGAAGCACAAAGAGTACCATATAGAATCAATCCGAGAAGAAACACACCAAGACACATATTAATGAAGCTAACACAAATTAAACACAAGGACAGAATTCTCAAAGCAGCAAGGGAAAAGCAACTAGTGACATACAAGGGAAAGTCCAAACGTTTTAACAGCTGGTCTTTCAACAGAAACTCTGCAGGCCAGAAGGGAATGGCGGGACACATTTAAACGGCTAAAAGAGAATAATCTGCAACCAAGAATCCTCTACCCTGCAAGGATCTCCTTCAGAATTGATGGAGACATCAAAAGCTTTACAGATAAGCAAAAATTAAAAGAATTTAGTCACACCAAACCAGCCTTACAACAAGTGTTAAACGGACTTATATAGACAACAAGTATAAGAGAAGGAGAAGATCCACAAAACAAAGCCATCAGAACATCTAAGAAGATGACAATAGGATCATTTGTATCAATAATTACTTTGAATGTCAATGGACTAAATGCCCCAACCAAAAGACACAGAGTGGCTGAATGGATTCAAAGACACGACCCATACATATGCTGCCTCCAGGAAACTCACTTCAGACCTGGAGACACTCATAGACTGAAAGTAAGAGGCTGGAAAAAGATATTCCATGCAAATGGAAATCAAAAGAAAGCTGGAGTAGCAATCCTCATATCAGACAAAATAGACTTTAAAATAAAGAAGATTCTTAGAGACAAGGCAGGACACTACATCATGATCAAGGGATCGATCCAAGAAGAAGACATAACAATCATAAATATCTATGCACCCAACACAGGAGCACCCCAATACGTAAGACAAACACTTTCGGACATAGAAGAAGACATCGACACTAACACAATCAGGGTAGGAGACTTTAACACTCTTCTCACACCAATGGACAGATCATCCAAACAGAAAATGAATACAAAACGCACCAATATTCAAATTATATGGGTTCCAGAAGAAGAAGAATAAAAGAAAGGCTATGAGAAAATTTTTGAAGCGATTCTAGTTGAAAATTTCCCCAACACGGGAAAAGAAATAGTCAATCAAGTTCAAGAAGCACAAAGAGTACCATATAGAATCAATCCGAGAAGAAACACACCAAGACACATATTAATGAAGCTAACACAAATTAAACACAAGGACAGAATTCTCAAAGCAGCAAGGGAAAAGCAACTAGTGACATACAAGGGAAAGTCCAAACGTTTTAACAGCTGGTCTTTCAACAGAAACTCTGCAGGCCAGAAGGGAATGGCGGGACACATTTAAACGGCTAAAAGAGAATAATCTGCAACCAAGAATCCTCTACCCTGCAAGGATCTCCTTCAGAATTGATGGAGACATCAAAAGCTTTACAGATAAGCAAAAATTAAAAGAATTTAGTCACACCAAACCAGCCTTACAACAAGTGTTAAACGGACTTATATAGACAACAAGTATAAGAGAAGGAGAAGATCCACAAAACAAAGCCATCAGAACATCTAAGAAGATGACAATAGGATCATTTGTATCAATAATTACTTTGAATGTCAATGGACTAAATGCCCCAACCAAAAGACACAGAGTGGCTGAATGGATTCAAAGACACGACCCATACATATGCTGCCTCCAGGAAACTCACTTCAGACCTGGAGACACTCATAGACTGAAAGTAAGAGGCTGGAAAAAGATATTCCATGCAAATGGAAATCAAAAGAAAGCTGGAGTAGCAATCCTCATATCAGACAAAATAGACTTTAAAATAAAGAAGATTCTTAGAGACAAGGCAGGACACTACATCATGATCAAGGGATCGATCCAAGAAGAAGACATAACAATCATAAATATCTATGCACCCAACACAGGAGCACCCCAATACGTAAGACAAACACTTTCGGACATAGAAGAAGACATCGACACTAACACAATCAGGGTAGGAGACTTTAACACTCTTCTCACACCAATGGACAGATCATCCAAACAGAAAATTAATAAAGAAACACAAGCCTTAAATGCCACACTAGAAGAGATGGACCTCATGGATATCTTGAGGACCTTCCATCCAAAAACAGAAGAATATACTTTCTTCTCAAGTGTTCATGGAACATTCTCCAGGATAGACCACATCTTGGGCCACAAATCTAACCTCAGTCAATTCAAGAAAACTGAAATTGTATCAACAATCTTCTCGGACCACAATGCAATGAGACTAGAGATCAACTACAGGGAAAAAAAACCCTAAAAACACAAATACATGGAGATTAAACAACACATATCTAAAAAACCAACTGATGACCAAGCAAATCAAAGGAGAAATAAAACAATTCCTAGAAGAAAATGACAATGAACACATGACAGTGCAAAACCTATGGGATACTGCCAAAGCAGTTCTAAGAGGGAAGTTTATAGCGATTCAATCCTACCTCAAGAAAGGAAAAAAGTCTCAAACAGACGACCTAACCTTACGCTTGAAACAACTGGAGAAAGAAGAACAAAAACAACCCAAAGCCAGGAGAAGAAGGGAAATCATAAAGATCAGAGCAGAAATAAATGAAAAAGAAATGAAATAAACAATAGTAAAGATAAATAAAGCAAAAAGCTGGTTCTTCAAAAAGGTAAATAAAATCACCAACCACTGGCCAGACTAATCAAGAAAAAGAGAGAGAAGAACCAGATCACCAAAATCAAAAATGAAAAAGGAGAGATTACAACAGAGAATGCAGAAATCCAAAGGATTCTAAGACACTATTATGAACAAGTGTATGGCAACAAACTGGACAACCTGGAAGAAACGGACAGTTTCTTAGAGAAGATTAAGATCCCAAGACTAAGCCAGAAAGAAACAGAAACATTGAACAACCCAATTACAAGCTCAGAAATCGAATTTGTGATCAAAAATCTACCCAAAAACAGAAGTCCAGGACCAGATGGCTTCACAGCCGAATTCTACCAAACATTTAAAGAAGAGCTAATGCCTGTCCTTCTAAAACTCTTCCAAAATATCACACAGGAAGGAACACTTCCAAACACATTCTATGAGGCCGCCATCACCCCAACACCAAAGCCAGGCAAAGACAACAGAAAAAAAGAAAATTATAGACCAATTTCACTGATGAATTTAGATGCCAAGATCCTCAACAAAATCTTAGCAAACAGAATTCAACACACATCAAAAAACTCATACATCATGATCAAGTTGGGTTCATCCCAGGCATGCAAGGATTCTTCAATATCCGCAAATCAATCAATGTGATACACCATCTCAACAAATTGAGAGACAAAAATCACCTGATCATCTCAATAGATGCAGAAAAAGCCTTCGACAAAGTACAACATCCATTTATGATCAAAACTCTTCAAAAAATGGGCATAGATGGAAGCTATCTCAACATCGTGAAAGCCATATATGAGAAGCCCACAGCAAACATTATCCTCAATGGTGAAAAACTCAAAGCATTCCCTCTAAGATCAGGAACAAGACAAGGGTGTCCACTTTCACCACTCTTATTCAACATAGTCCTGGAACAGCAATAAGAGAAGAGGAAGGAATCAAAGGAATCCAGATTGGAAAGGAAGAAGTCAAGCTCTCTCTTTTTGCAGATGACATGATATTATACATAGAAAATCCCAAAGACACTATTACAAACCTACTAGAGCTAATCAATGAATTCAGCAAAGTTGCAGGATACAAAGTCAACAAACAGAAATCACTGGCATTCCTATACACAAACAATGAAAAATCAGAAAATGAAATCAAAGAGGCAGTCCCCTTCACCATTGCAACCAAGATAATCAAATATCTAGGAATAAACCTACCCAAAGAAACAAAAGAACTGTACACTGAAAATTACAAGACATTCATGAGAGACATTAAAGAAGACTTAAACAGATGGAGAAATATTCCATGTTCCTGGATCGGAAGAATCAATATTGTGAAAATGACCATACTACTAAATGTCATCTATGGATTCAATGTGATCCCTATCAAACTACCAATGACCTTCTTCACAGAACTAGACCAAAGAATCACACAGTTCATATGGAAACACAAAAGACCTCGAGTAGCCAAAGCAATTCTGAGGAAGAAGAATGGAGCTGGAGGGATCAGCCTCCCCAACTTCAGTCTCTACTACAAAGCAACAGTCATCAAGACAGTATGGTACTGGCACAAAAACAGAACTATAGACCAATGGAACAAGATTGAGAACCCAGAGATAAACCCACACACCTATGGGTACCTTATTTTTGACAAAGGAGGCGAAATTATAAAATGGGACAAAGATAGCCTCTTCAACAAATGGTGCTGGGAAAATTGGACAGCTACATGCAAAAAAATGAAGTTGGAACATTCCCTGACACCATACACTAAGATCAACTCAAAATGGATTAAAGACCTAAATATAAGGCCAGAAACCATCAAACTCTTAGAGGAGAATATAGGCAAAACCCTCAAGGACATCAATCAAAGCAAGATCTTCTCTGACCCACCTACTAGAATAGCAGAACTGAAAAGACAAATGAACATGTGGGACCTAATGAAACTTAATAACTTTTGTACAGCACAGGAAATTATAATAAAGCTGCACAGACAGCCCACAGAATTGGAGAAAATCATAGCAAATGAAACAGACAAAGAATTAATCTCCAAAATCTACAAGCAACTCAGACAACTCAGCACAGGAAAAATTAACAACCCAATCAAAAAATGGGAAAAGGACCTAAACAGACACCTCTCCAAAGAGGACATACAGATGGCCAAAGAACACATGAAACGATGCTCAACTTCACTTATAATTACAGAAGTGTAAATCATAACTACAATGAGATATCACCTCACACCCGTCAGAATGGCCCTCATCCACAAATCGACAGACAATAAATGCTGGAGAGGATGCAGAGAAAAGGGAACACTCCTGCATTATTGGTGGGAATGTCAATTGATACAGCCTCTATGGAAGACAGTCTGGAGATTTTGTAAAAAACTAAAAATAGAAGCATCATACGACCCAGCAATCCCACTCTTAGGCTTATACCCTGATGAAATCAAATCTGAAAAAAGCACCTGTACCCCACTGTTCATTGCAGCTCTCTCTACAATAGCTAGAACATGGAAGAAACCTAGATGTCCATCAACAAATGAATGGATACAGAAGCCCTGGTCCATATATACAATGGAATACTACACAGCTGTACAGAGAAATGCAGAAGAATCAGCCCTAATGAGGTGACTGGATCTAGAACGTATCCTAAAAAGTTTAGTCAGTCAGAAACAGAAGGACAAATACAGTATACTAACACATATATATGGAATCTAGTAGGATGGTGATGATGGCACACGCAGTGAAGCGACAGAAAGACAGACATGGACAGTGGACATATGGACATTGTGGGGAAGGAACAGAGGGTGGGAGGCATAAAGGAAGTAGCATGACTATCATAAGTGAAGAAAATAGCTATAGTCATTGCTCTGTGAGAAAAGGGGATCTTTCAGGGGTGCTGTGTGATGGTCAGGAGGGGTGGGAAGAGGGGGATATACATATGACTAATCTGGGAACATACATATCTGTAAACAACAAAACTCTGTAAAAGTTAAAATTAAAATAAAGGTTTTCTTTTTCTTTCTTTTAAAAAGTAGACCTTTACAGCTGATGAAAATCTTATCAGTGAGTAAATGGCATTATGGAAGAATTTATGCCTTTCTTCCTCTATTCTTCCCTCCCTCCTTTCTGTCATTCTTTCTTGCCTTCTTCCTTTCCACAAAAATTTTAGAGTACCTAATGCATATCAGCTGTTATTCTAGGACCAGGGAATACAAAGGGAAAAAAATCTTTGCCCTCACAGAACTCCACAATAATGGAGAAGATAACAATGAAATACATAAAATTGTATGTTGGCTCGTGATCACAAATCGACAGACAATAAATGCTGGAGAGGATGCAGAGAAAGGAACACTCCTGCATTATTGGTGGGAATGTCAATTGATACAGCCTCTATGGAAGACAGTCTGGAGATTTTGTAAAAAACTAAAAATAGAAGCATCATACGACCCAGCAATCCCACTCTTAGGCTTATACCCTGATGAAATCAAATCTGAAAAAAGCACCTGTACCCCACTGTTCATTGCAGCTCTCTCTACAATAGCTAGAACATGGAAGAAACCTAGATGTCCATCAACAAATGAATGGATACAGAAGCCCTGGTCCATATATACAATGGAATACTACACAGCTGTACAGAGAAATGCAGAAGAATCAGCCCTAATGAGGTGACTGGATCTAGAACGTATCCTAAAAAGTTTAGTCAGTCAGAAACAGAAGGACAAATACAGTATACTAACACATATATATGGAATCTAGTAGGATGGTGATGATGGCACACGCAGTGAAGCGACAGAAAGACAGACATGGACAGTGGACATATGGACATTGTGGGGAAGGAACAGAGGGTGGGAGGCATAAAGGAAGTAGCATGACTATCATAAGTGAAGAAAATAGCTATAGTCATTGCTCTGTGAGAAAAGGGGATCTTTCAGGGGTGCTGTGTGATGGTCAGGAGGGGTGGGAAGAGGGGGATATACATATGACTAATCTGGGAACATACATATCTGTAAACAACAAAACTCTGTAAAAGTTAAAATTAAAATAAAGGTTTTCTTTTTCTTTCTTTTAAAAAGTAGACCTTTACAGCTGATGAAAATCTTATCAGTGAGTAAATGGCATTATGGAAGAATTTATGCCTTTCTTCCTCTATTCTTCCCTCCCTCCTTTCTGTCATTCTTTCTTGCCTTCTTCCTTTCCACAAAAATTTTAGAGTACCTAATGCATATCAGCTGTTATTCTAGGACCAGGGAATACAAAGGGAAAAAAATCTTTGCCCTCACAGAACTCCACAATAATGGAGAAGATAACAATGAAATACATAAAATTGTATGTTGGCTCGTGATAAACGCAGAGGATGACGAAGAGGGTATTAAATATTACAGTTGTATTTGGTAAAGGGTGACCAGATAACCTAACTGTAAGGGGAACTTTTGAGTCGACATTTGTATAAAGTGAGGGAATAAGACAAGCAACTATCTAGAGAAGAACATACCAAGAAGAAAGAGTGCAACTGCCCTGAGGGCAAAAGAAACTCCTTTTTCAAGGAATCCTACTGACAAAGAGGCCAGTGTGATTAGAGCAAAGAATCAGGAGAGTAGGAAAAGATGAACTCGGAAAAGTAACAGAGCATGTGTGTAAAGATTTGCTTTTATTCTGAATAAGGAGGGAGAACAGTGGTAAGTTTGAGTCAGAGAAGTCATACAACCCCTAACTTCCACTGTAAGAACAACTCAACACAGACTATCCCTCAATGCTTTTAAAATTCTGATGAAAAATATATTTACTTTCTTTACAACTTCTAGTCTGGCAGGTGGCACTAAGACCCTTGCAAGCTTAAAACAGCTTCACCATTTTCCCTGGGCTAGAGTATACAGCTCTATAAAAGAAAAGCCATAAAGTTTGGAACATTTCACCATATGGAATTTGAGAGATATAATATTGCCTTATTTTTTCCCTTAATTCTGTTCTTACAGTGTCTTTGGTCTCACTTCCAGGCAATATGATTTACCCAGATATAAACACATTTTCAACTTAGTTATCCCTCTTGCAATTTGTATGACACAGACCTATCCAGGTATGTGCAAATGTCATCACCAGATAATCATTTTAATCTACTTATAAAAATAAGCATTTTTAGGTTCTTCACTATTTCCCTCCCTCCTTTTTTCTGTCATTCTTTCAGTGAGTAAATGGCATTATGGAAGAATTTATTCCTTTCTTCCTCTATTCTTCCCTCCCTCCTTTCTGTCATTCTTTCTTGCCTTCTTCCTTTCCACAAAAATTTTAGAGTACCTAATGCATATCAGCTGTTATTCTAGGACCAGGGAATACAAAGGGAAAAAAATCTTTGCCCTCACAGAACTCCACAATAATGGAGAAGATAACAATGAAATACATAAAATTGTATGTTGGCTCGTGATAAACGCAGAGGATGACGAAGAGGGTATTAAATATTACAGTTGTATTTGGTAAAGGGTGACCAGATAACCTAACTGTAAGGGGAACTTTTGAGTCGACATTTGTATAAAGTGAGGGAATAAGACAAGCAACTATCTAGAGAAGAACATACCAAGAAGAAAGAGTGCAACTGCCCTGAGGGCAAAAGAAACTCCTTTTTCAAGGAATCCTACTGACAAAGAGGCCAGTGTGATTAGAGCAAAGAATCAGGAGAGTAGGAAAAGATGAACTCGGAAAAGTAACAGAGCATGTGTGTAAAGATTTGCTTTTATTCTGAATAAGGAGGGAGAACAGTGGTAAGTTTGAGTCAGAGAAGTCATACAACCCCTAACTTCCACTGTAAGAACAACTCAACACAGACTATCCCTCAATGCTTTTAAAATTCTGATGAAAAATATATTTACTTTCTTTACAACTTCTAGTCTGGCAGGTGGCACTAAGACCCTTGCAAGCTTAAAACAGCTTCACCATTTTCCCTGGGCTAGAGTATACAGCTCTATAAAAGAAAAGCCATAAAGTTTGGAACATTTCACCATATGGAATTTGAGAGATATAATATTGCCTTATTTTTTCCCTTAATTCTGTTCTTACAGTGTCTTTGGTCTCACTTCCAGGCAATATGATTTACCCAGATATAAACACATTTTCAACTTAGTTATCCCTCTTGCAATTTGTATGACACAGACCTATCCAGGTATGTGCAAATGTCATCACCAGATAATCATTTTTAATCTACTTATAAATAACATTGGAAATAAGGAAGCAATTTTTGAGAAAAGAAACAGAGGGGCAAAGACACAGCAAATTATCAGATCTGGGAAATGCAATGAATGTTCAGAGAGAAAAGTATAAAATAAGTTAAAGACTGTTAAAAATTTTTGCTGAACTAAATCCATAATTAGGAGATCGATTTACTTGCCAGCCACATACAAATATCTATATTTTTGTCTCAAAGCAATACTAAATATATCTGACAACATCTCTATATCCAAATCTAATCCAATTTCTGATCATACCTCTACATACAAATGTAGTTAAGGTGCACCCAGTGATTATAACTTAGAAACGTCTCTTACACAGGTTATCCTCTACCCTGTCACTGCCACCTGCTGTTTTTCTCAAATATACATGAGATCACTGCTCAATATCAAATGACAATCCCTTTACCTCACAGTAAATGTTTTGTATATTCCTATATTGGCCCTATTTTGGTTTTCCAAGGGCTTTCCCAGTAGTTCAGTGCATAAAGAATCCACCACAATGCAGGAGATGCAGATGACACAGGTTCAATTCCTGTGTCAATATCAAATGACAATCCCTTTACCTCACAGTAAATGTTTTGTATATTCCTATATTGGCCCTATCTTGGTTTTCCAAGGGCTTTCCCAGTAGTTCAGTGCATAAAGAATCCACCACAATGCAGGAGATGCAGATGACACAGGTTCAATTCCTGGATCGGGGAGCTACCCTGAAGGAGGGCATGGCAACCCACTCCAGTATTCTTGCCTGGAGAATCCCACTGACAGAGAAAGAGGAGTCTGATGGGCTACAGTCCATAAGGTTGCAAAGAGTTAGACAGGACTGAACTGACTGAGCATGCATGTGTGGCTTTTCAAACTCATACCAGTTTCTCACATGCACTATATATGCCTGCTATTCCGTTTTTTAAGGACACTTCATTATAACTCCTACCAGATTTATATATATGTATCTATATGTGTCTGTGTTTATGTGTACATAGACATATAAATGTATGTATATGTATACTTATATACATGTTATTATCACTTAATAAACCGATAAAAATTTTCAACTTAGTTATCCCTCTTGCAATTTGTATGACACAGACCTATCCAGGTATGTGCAAATGTCATCACCAGATAATCATTTTTAATCTACTTATAAATAACATTGGAAATAAGGAAGCAATTTTTGAGAAAAGAAACAGAGGGGCAAAGACACAGCAAATTATCAGATCTGGGAAATGCAATGAATGTTCAGAGAGAAAAGTATAAAATAAGTTAAAGACTGTTAAAAATTTTTGCTGAACTAAATCCATAATTAGGAGATCGATTTACTTGCCAGCCACATACAAATATCTATATTTTTGTCTCAAAGCAATACTAAATATATCTGACAACATCTCTATATCCAAATCTAATCCAATTTCTGATCATACCTCTACATACAAATGTAGTTAAGGTGCACCCAGTGATTATAACTTAGAAACGTCTCTTACACAGGTTATCCTCTACCCTGTCACTGCCACCTGCTGTTTTTCTCAAATATACATGAGATCACTGCTCAATATCAAATGACAATCCCTTTACCTCACAGTAAATGTTTTGTATATTCCTATATTGGCCCTATTTTGGTTTTCCAAGGGCTTTCCCAGTAGTTCAGTGCATAAAGAATCCACCACAATGCAGGAGATGCAGATGACACAGGTTCAATTCCTGTGTCAATATCAAATGACAATCCCTTTACCTCACAGTAAATGTTTTGTATATTCCTATATTGGCCCTATCTTGGTTTTCCAAGGGCTTTCCCAGTAGTTCAGTGCATAAAGAATCCACCACAATGCAGGAGATGCAGATGACACAGGTTCAATTCCTGGATCGGGGAGCTACCCTGAAGGAGGGCATGGCAACCCACTCCAGTATTCTTGCCTGGAGAATCCCACTGACAGAGAAAGAGGAGTCTGATGGGCTACAGTCCATAAGGTTGCAAAGAGTTAGACAGGACTGAACTGACTGAGCATGCATGTGTGGCTTTTCAAACTCATACCAGTTTCTCACATGCACTATATATGCCTGCTATTCCGTTTTTTAAGGACACTTCATTATAACTCCTACAAGATTTATATATATGTATATATATGTGTGTGTGTTTATGTGTACATAGACATATAAATGTATGTCTATGTATACTTATATACAAAATATATATGTTCTACTATGCTGTAAACTCTATATGGGCATAAATTATGCCCTATTCATTTTTAAATTCCAATTGCAGGGTCTAATACCCAGGAGGTACTCAATAAATATTTGATAAATAAATAAAATATTAAGTGATAACCTGGTGATATTAGTCATTGATTTTATTATCTTTTTACAATCACTGAATGAGCTTTTCAGAATTATTGACTTACCAAAGCATATCAACCTATTAATTTACAAGAGAATTCTAGAATTTACTACAAGGTATTGTTAAGAACTAGGAATAATTTTTACCATTTTCTACTCCCTCATATTACTATAGTAGTTCAATCTACGGAAAATGGTGTTATTCAAAGTATAAAGGTATATGATGATAATCAATCCATCCATAAAACACCTAGGACTTTTGATCCTACAGTATTTAGATGATATTCTGAAATGGTGCTGACAAGTGTGGAAAACTCATAAATGTTAAAAAAAAAAGGATAGTAAAATTCTGGAGGAAAGCCATTAATGAAAAGCTTCAGATTTCATCTACTAATTTTTCAGAAAAGCGGATATACTATAATGCCTATGATGTCTTATGATTGTAGATGTCTTATTCTACCTTTTACAATATTTTTAGTTTTGACTCCAAAAATTCATTCTGTTCCTGCTATGCTTGCAACTCTTTCACCATAAACTATATTAAAAGAAAGTCAATTTTTGAAAACAGAAAGCGAGTTATACTACTGTAATTTTCTCTTTCAGTATATTCTGCACATTAGCATCAGGTCAGTTAGATGTTAAAAATTACTAAACAAAAGATTGTATCCCACTGACAGAGAAAGAGGAGTCTGATGGGTTTTTACAGTCCATAAGGTTGCAAAGAGTTAGACAGGACTGAACTGACTGAGCATGCATGTGTGGCTTTTCAAACTCATACCAGTTTCTCACATGCACTATATATGCCTGCTATTCCGTTTTTTAAGGACACTTCATTATAACTCCTACAAGATTTATATATATGTATATATATGTGTGTGTGTTTATGTGTACATAGACATATAAATGTATGTCTATGTATACTTATATACATATATATATATGTTCTACTATGCTGTAAACTCTATATGGGCATAAATTATGCCCTATTCATTTTTAAATTCCAATTGCAGGGTCTAATACCCAGGAGGTACTCAATAAATATTTGATAAATAAATAAAATATTAAGTGATAACCTGGTGATATTAGTCATTGATTTTATTATCTTTTTACAATCACTGAATGAGCTTTTCAGAATTATTGACTTACCAAAGCATATCAACCTATTAATTTACAAGAGAATTCTAGAATTTACTACAAGGTATTGTTAAGAACTAGGAATAATTTTTACCATTTTCTACTCCCTCATATTACTATAGTAGTTCAATCTACGGAAAATGGTGTTATTCAAAGTATAAAGGTATATGATGATAATCAATCCATCCATAAAACACCTAGGACTTTTGATCCTACAGTATTTAGATGATATTCTGAAATGGTGCTGACAAGTGTGGAAAACTCATAAATGTTAAAAAAAAAAGGATAGTAAAATTCTGGAGGAAAGCCATTAATGAAAAGCTTCAGATTTCATCTACTAATTTTTCAGAAAAGCGGATATACTATAATGCCTATGATGTCTTATGATTGTAGATGTCTTATTCTACCTTTTACAATATTTTTAGTTTTGACTCCAAAAATTCATTCTGTTCCTGCTATGCTTGCAACTCTTTCACCATAAACTATATTAAAAGAAAGTCAATTTTTGAAAACAGAAAGCGAGTTATACTACTGTAATTTTCTCTTTCAGTATATTCTGCACATTAGCATCAGGTCAGTTAGATGTTAAAACACAATTTACTCAATATACAAAAAGATTGTACTTATATACACTGTCAATGAACATTATAAAAACAAAATTAAGAAAAACAATTTATACTAGCATCCAAAAAATACTTAGGAACAAAATGGAACAAAAGAATTGTAAGATTTATCATCTGAAACCACAAAGCCTTGATTGAAGAACAAAATAAATGGTAAGACATATTGTGCTGATATGAAATGAGTGCAATTGTATGATAGTTCAAACATTTAACAGTATATGAATCAAGAATTTCCAGATGTACAAGCTGAATTAAAAAAAGCAGAGGGGGCTTCCCCGGTGGTCCAGTGGGTAAAGAGTTCGCCTTGCACTGCAAGGGGTGCCAGTTCAATCCCTGACACAAGAAGATCCCAAATACCACAGAGTGCTGGACCAGTGTGTCCAATTACAAGCCAGTGCTCTGGAGCACATGCATCCAGAGTCAGTGCTCTGCTACAGAAGAGGCCACTGCAATGGGAGGCCCACACAGGCCAAAGAACAAACATGGATGAAATTAAATAAATAAAAGACCAATAATAAAAAAAAAAAAAGTGGCCAAAAATTTAAAAAAAAAAAAAAAGGCAGAGGAACCAGAGGCCAAATTAGCAACAACCACTGGATCATAGAAAACCCAAGGGAATTCCAGAAAGACATCTACTTCTGCTTCATTGACTACACAAAAGCCTTTGACTGTGTGGATCACAAGAAACTGGGGAAGGAAACTCATAAATGTTAAAAAGGATAGTAAAATTCTGGAGGAAAGCCATTAATGAAAAGCTTCAGATTTCATCTACTAATTTTTCAGAAAAGCGGATATACTATAATGCCTATGATGTCTTATGATTGTAGATGTCTTATTCTACCTTTTACAATATTTTTAGTTTTGACTCCAAAAATTCATTCTGTTCCTGCTATGCTTGCAACTCTTTCACCATAAACTATATTAAAAGAAAGTCAATTTTTGAAAACAGAAAGCGAGTTATACTACTGTAATTTTCTCTTTCAGTATATTCTGCACATTAGCATCAGGTCAGTTAGATGTTAAAACACAATTTACTCAATATACAAAAAGATTGTACTTATATACACTGTCAATCAACATTATAAAAACAAAATTAAGAAAAACAATTTATACTAGCATCCAAAAAATACTTAGGAACAAAATGGAACAAAAGAATTGTAAGATTTATCATCTGAAACCACAAAGCCTTGATTGAAGAACAAAATAAATGGTAAGACATATTGTGCTGATATGAAATGAGTGCAATTGTATGATAGTTCAAACATTTAACAGTATATGAATCAAGAATTTCCAGATGTACAAGCTGAATTAAAAAAAGCAGAGGGGGCTTCCCCGGTGGTCCAGTGGGTAAAGAGTTCGCCTTGCACTGCAAGGGGTGCCAGTTCAATCCCTGACACAAGAAGATCCCAAATACCACAGAGTGCTGGACCAGTGTGTCCAATTACAAGCCAGTGCTCTGGAGCACATGCATCCAGAGTCAGTGCTCTGCTACAGAAGAGGCCACTGCAATGGGAGGCCCACACAGGCCAAAGAACAAACATGGATGAAATTAAATAAATAAAAGACCAATAATAAAAAAAAAAAAAGTGGCCAAAAATTTAAAAAAAAAAAAAAAGGCAGAGGAACCAGAGGCCAAATTAGCAACAACCACTGGATCATAGAAAACCCAAGGGAATTCCAGAAAGACATCTACTTCTGCTTCATTGACTACACAAAAGCCTTTGACTGTGTGGATCACAAGAAACTGTGGAAAATTCTTAAACAGATAAGAATATCAGGCCACCTTATCTGCCTCCTGAGAAACCTGTATGCAGGTCAAAAAGCAACAGTTAGAACCAGACATGGAAAAACGGATTGGTTTCAAGTTCGTGCAACAGTTAGAACCAGACATGGAAAAATGGATTGGTCCCAAGGGTAGAGAGTCCACCTTGCAGTACAAGGGGCATTGGTTCGATGCCTGGACCTGGAAGATCCCACAGAGCAGCTGGACCAGTGTGTCCAATTATGAGCCAGCACTCTGGAGCACATGTGCGCAGAGCCAGTGCTCTGCAATGAGAGAAATCACAGCAATGGGAGGCCCACACATGCCAAAGAATAAAAGATGGATGAAAATAAATATAAAAAGAGGCATGATGGGGGAAAATTTTTAAAAATAACCTCAGATATGCAGATGATGTCACTCTAAGATAAAAAAGTAAAGAGAAACTAAAGAATCTCCTGATAAAGATTAAAGAGAAGAGTGAAATAGTTGACTTAAGACTCAACATCCAAAAATTAAAATCATGACATATGGTCACAATCATGGCAAATAGATGGGGAAAAGTTGAAACAGTGACATATTTTATTTTCTTGGGCTCCAAAGTCACAAATTCAAAATGACCTGCAGATGGTGACTACAGTCATGAAATTAAAATATGCTTGCTCCATGGAAGAAAGCTATGGCAAATCTAGACAGCATATTAAAACACAGAGACATCACTTTGCTGACAAAGGTCCATATAGTCAAAACTATGGGTTTTTTTCAATAGTCATGTATAAATGTGAGCATTAGGACCATAAACAAGACTGAGCACCAAAGGAATTTTTTGAACAAACATGGTAAAAATAAATAAAAGACCAAAAAAAAAAAAAAAAAAAGTGGCCAAAAATTTAAAAAAAAAAAAAAAGGCAGAGGAACCAGAGGCCAAATTAGCAACAACCACTGGATCATAGAAAACCCAAGGGAATTCCAGAAAGACATCTACTTCTGCTTCATTGACTACACAAAAGCCTTTGACTGTGTGGATCACAAGAAACTGTGGAAAATTCTTAAACAGATAAGAATATCAGGCCACCTTATCTGCCTCCTGAGAAACCTGTATGCAGGTCAAAAAGCAACAGTTAGAACCAGACATGGAAAAACGGATTGGTTTCAAGTTCGTGCAACAGTTAGAACCAGACATGGAAAAATGGATTGGTCCCAAGGGTAGAGAGTCCACCTTGCAGTACAAGGGGCATTGGTTCGATGCCTGGACCTGGAAGATCCCACAGAGCAGCTGGACCAGTGTGTCCAATTATGAGCCAGCACTCTGGAGCACATGTGCGCAGAGCCAGTGCTCTGCAATGAGAGAAGTCACAGCAATGGGAGGCCCACACATGCCAAAGAATAAAAGATGGATGAAAATAAATATAAAAAGAGGCATGATGGGGGAAAATTTTTAAAAATAACCTCAGATATGCAGATGATGTCACTCTAAGATAAAAAAGTAAAGAGAAACTAAAGAATCTCCTGATAAAGATTAAAGAGAAGAGTGAAATAGTTGACTTAAGACTCAACACCCAAAAAATTAAAATCATGACATATGGTCACAATCATGGCAAATAGATGGGGAAAAGTTGAAACAGTGACATATTTTATTTTCTTGGGCTCCAAAGTCACAAATTCAAAATGACCTGCAGATGGTGACTACAGTCATGAAATTAAAATATGCTTGCTCCATGGAAGAAAGCTATGGCAAATCTAGACAGCATATTAAAACACAGAGACATCACTTTGCTGACAAAGGTCCATATAGTCAAAACTATGGGTTTTTTTCAATAGTCATGTATAAATGTGAGCATTAGGACCATAAACAAGACTGAGCACCAAAGGAATTGATGCTTTTGAACTGTGATGTTGAAGAAAACTCTTTAGGGTCCTTTGGACAGAAAGGAGATCAAACGAATCAATCCTAAAGGAAACTGACCCTGAATATTTATTGAAAGGACTGATGCATAAGCTGAAGCTCCAATACTTTGGCCACCTGAAGAGCTGACTCACTGGAAAAGACCCTGATACTAGAAAAGATTGAAGGCAAAAAGAGAAGGGGACGACAGAGGATAAGATGGTTAGATGCTATCACTCACTCAATGGATATGCATTTGAACTTATGGAGACAGTGAAGGACAGGGAAGCCTGACACCGCAGTCCATGGGGTCACAAAGAGTTGAATGTGACTGAGTGACTGAACAACAAATGATGAAAGATTAAGACTTATTAAAATGTCAGTACTCCCTACACTGTCTACAGATTCAGCAAAATCCATCTCAAAATCCCAGTTTCCTCTTTTTCCCTAGAAATTGACAAAATGATTTAAAATTCATATGGAAATAAAAGAGGCCCTGAATAGCCAAAACATACTTGGAAAACTTACTACAAAGCTACGACAATCAAGACAGTACAGTTTTGCCAATAAAGACAGACATGGAGCAATGGGAGAAGATTGAGAATCCAGAAATAAGACCTTACACTTATGGTTTATTTTAGACAAAGGTGTCAAGACATTTAAATGTGGGGAAAACTATTTTCAGCAAATATTTCTAGAACAACTGGATGTCTACACATAGAAGACTAAGGTGGGACTATTTCATTACACCATACACAAAAATTCACTCAAGATATGCAGATGATGTCACTCTAAGATAAAAAAGTAAAGAGAAACTAAAGAATCTCCTGATAAAGATTAAAGAGAAGAGTGAAATAGTTGACTTAAGACTCAACATCCAAAAATTAAAATCATGACATATGGTCACAATCATGGCAAATAGATGGGGAAAAGTTGAAACAGTGACATATTTTATTTTCTTGGGCTCCAAAGTCACAAATTCAAAATGACCTGCAGATGGTGACTACAGTCATGAAATTAAAATATGCTTGCTCCATGGAAGAAAGCTATGGCAAATCTAGACAGCATATTAAAACACAGAGACATCACTTTGCTGACAAAGGTCCATATAGTCAAAACTATGGGTTTTTTTCAATAGTCATGTATAAATGTGAGCATTAGGACCATAAACAAGACTGAGCACCAAAGGAATTGATGCTTTTGAACTGTGATGTTGAAGAAAACTCTTTAGGGTCCTTTGGACAGAAAGGAGATCAAACGAATCAATCCTAAAGGAAACTGACCCTGAATATTTATTGAAAGGACTGATGCATAAGCTGAAGCTCCAATACTTTGGCCACCTGAAGAGCTGACTCACTGGAAAAGACCCTGATACTAGAAAAGATTGAAGGCAAAAAGAGAAGGGGACGACAGAGGATAAGATGGTTAGATGCTATCACTCACTCAATGGATATGCATTTGAACTTATGGAGACAGTGAAGGACAGGGAAGCCTGACACCGCAGTCCATGGGGTCACAAAGAGTTGAATGTGACTGAGTGACTGAACAACAAATGATGAAAGATTAAGACTTATTAAAATGTCAGTACTCCCTACACTGTCTACAGATTCAGCAAAATCCATCTCAAAATCCCAGTTTCCTCTTTTTCCCTAGAAATTGACAAAATGATTTAAAATTCATATGGAAATAAAAGAGGCCCTGAATAGCCAAAACATACTTGGAAAACTTACTACAAAGCTACGACAATCAAGACAGTACAGTTTTGCCAATAAAGACAGACATGGAGCAATGGGAGAAGATTGAGAATCCAGAAATAAGACCTTACACTTATGGTTTATTTTAGACAAAGGTGTCAAGACATTTAAATGTGGGGAAAACTATTTTCAGCAAATATTTCTAGAACAACTGGATGTCTACACATAGAAGACTAAGGTGGGACTATTTCATTACACCATACACAAAAATTCACTCAATAAAACCCAAAAGTCCAAAAGAGCTAAAACTATTACTTAAATTCTTAGAAGCAGCACAGGCCTAACTCTTTGTAATTATGAGTTAGGAATAGTTTCTTAGATACGACAACAAAAAGATAAGCAAGAAAACAGAAAAATTGGACTCCTTACAAATTAAGAACTTCTGTGCCTCAAAGAACACCATCAAGAAAGTGAAAAGAAAAAATAAAATGTGAGAAAATGTTTGCAAATAATATACCCAACTTGAGACTTGGATCAAAAAGAGACAAAGAACTCCTATAACTAATAATAAAAAGATAACCCAATTTTTTAAAAGGCAGAAATTTCTCCAAAGGAGGTATGCAAATTGCCAATAAGTACATGAAAAGATGCTCTACATGAATAGCCATCAAGGAAATGCAAATTAAAACCGCAATAAGATACCACTTCACATCTACTAAGATGGTTATTATTGAAAAATCGTACGTGTTATAAGAAGAGTAATACTCTGTAGGTGGGAATATAAAATTACGTAACCACTTAGGAAAATAGTCTGGCGGTTTCTCAAAAGGTTTAAGTAAGATTACCATATGACTCAGCAATTCTGTTCTCAAGAATAAATTTTTCTCTTATACCCAAAAGAAAACATACATTCACACAACTACTTATACATGAATTTTCAGAGAAGCATAATTTATAATAGCCCCAAAGGAGAAACGATCTAAATGTCCATCAATTGATGAATGAACAACACAGTATTATTATCCATAGGGGCTCTCCAGGTGGTGCAGTGGAAAAGACTCTGCCTGCCAGTGCAGGAGACACAAGAGACATGGGTTCAGTTCTTGGGTCTGGAAGAGTCCCTGGAGAAGGAAATACTCTAGTATCTCTGCCTGGAAAATTCCATGGGCAGAATAACCTGGCAGGCTATGGTCCATGGGGTCACAAAGAGTCAGACATAACTGGGCAACTAAGCACACACTATTATCCATACAATGAAATGTAATGCAGCAGTAAAAAGTAATAAACTGCTGATATAAACTACACCTGAGTGAAGTTTGAAAACATGCTAAGTCAAGGGAGTTAATGAAAAGGCCACATATTATATGATTACATATATGAAGTGAACAGAATTGGAAAATCTAGAGCAAAGTAGCTTAGTGGTTGCCAAAGGCTGGGAGGTCAAGAAAAAAATGGAGAGTGATTTATAATAATTACAAGATTTCTCTTTTGAGGATGATAAAAATGTTCTAAAATTGATTGTGGTAATAGTTACACAACTCTGAACATACTAAAAACACTCAATTGTACACTTTAACTGAATTAATTGTATGGTATTTAGATGATATCAAAGATTTTAAAACAAAATATTGTTTTATTACACTTCACAAAAGCAAAGGATTTCTCTTTTAGCTTTCTCTCAAGATGGTTGGTATCACTTTTTCTGCTTAACTCCTGTCACTATGATACCTTCTATTCTGTACCATACAATTATTATAATAATGAGCTACTACATTGTCACATATTTTTGGTTTAAGGGTTGGAGGAACGAAGAAAAATACTGCAATCCCTTAAACATACTATTTCATCCTTATTTACCTAGGATTCTACACTGAGACTTGGTATAGCACGCATGCTCAGTCATGTCCAACTCTTTGTGACCCTATGGACTTCTGTCCATGGAATTTCCCAGGCAAGAATATTGGAGTAGGTTGCCATTTCCTACTCCAAAGATTTGGTACAAGCCCAGGCAAAAAGTAGTAATTCAATAAGAAAAGGAAATGATGCTCAACCTTGCTTATTATTAGAGAAATGCAAATCAAAACTACAATGAGATATCACCTCACACCCGTCAGAATAGCCATCATCCACAAATCGACAGACAATAAATGCTGGAGAGGGTGTGGAGAAAAGGGAACACTCTTGCATTGCTGGTGGGAATGTAAATTGATACAGCCACTGTGGAAGACAGTATGGAGATTCCTTTAAAAACTAAAAATAGAAGCACCATACAACCCAGCAATCCCACTATTAGGCTTATATCCAGATGAAATTAATTGAAAGAAGCACCTGTACCCCAATGTTCATTGCAGCTCTCTATACAATAGCTAGAACATGGAAGCAACCTGGATGTCCATCTATGAATGAATGGATAAAGAAGCTATGGTACATATATATAATGGAATACTACACAGCTGTAAAAAGAAATGCAGAAGACTCAGTCCTCATGAGGTGGCTGGATCTAGAACGTATCATAAAAAGTGAAGTAAGTCAAAAAGAGAAAGCAAGTACAGTATACAAACACATATATGTGGAATCTAGTAAGAGGGTAATGGTAACACATGCAGTGAACATACTAAAAACACTCAATTGTACACTTTAACTGAATTAATTGTATGGTATTTAGATGATATCAAAGATTTTAAAACAAAATATTGTTTTATTACACTTCACAAAAGCAAAGGATTTCTCTTTTAGCTTTCTCTCAAGATGGTTGGTATCACTTTTTCTGCTTAACTCCTGTCACTATGATACCTTCTATTCTGTACCATACAATTATTATAATAATGAGCTACTACATTGTCACATATTTTTGGTTTAAGGGTTGGAGGAACGAAGAAAAATACTGCAATCCCTTAAACATACTATTTCATCCTTATTTACCTAGGATTCTACACTGAGACTTGGTATAGCACGCATGCTCAGTCATGTCCAACTCTTTGTGACCCTATGGACTTCTGTCCATGGAATTTCCCAGGCAAGAATATTGGAGTAGGTTGCCATTTCCTACTCCAAAGATTTGGTACAAGCCCAGGCAAAAAGTAGTAATTCAATAAGAAAAGGAAATGATGCTCAACCTTGCTTATTATTAGAGAAATGCAAATCAAAACTACAATGAGATATCACCTCACACCCGTCAGAATAGCCATCATCCACAAATCGACAGACAATAAATGCTGGAGAGGGTGTGGAGAAAAGGGAACACTCTTGCATTGCTGGTGGGAATGTAAATTGATACAGCCACTGTGGAAGACAGTATGGAGATTCCTTTAAAAACTAAAAATAGAAGCACCATACAACCCAGCAATCCCACTATTAGGCTTATATCCAGATGAAATTAATTGAAAGAAGCACCTGTACCCCAATGTTCATTGCAGCTCTCTATACAATAGCTAGAACATGGAAGCAACCTGGATGTCCATCTATGAATGAATGGATAAAGAAGCTATGGTACATATATATAATGGAATACTACACAGCTGTAAAAAGAAATGCAGAAGACTCAGTCCTCATGAGGTGGCTGGATCTAGAACGTATCATAAAAAGTGAAGTAAGTCAAAAAGAGAAAGCAAGTACAGTATACAAACACATATATGTGGAATCTAGTAAGAGGGTAATGGTAACACATGCAGTGAAGTGATGAAAAAACAGATATGGAGAATAGACATATGGATATTGTGGGGAATGAACAGTGGGAGGTGTAAAGGAAGTAGCATGAAAACCTATGCTTTCAATATGTGAAAAAAATAGCTATTGTCATTGTGCTGTGAGAATAGGGGATCCTGCAGGGGTGCAGTGCGACAGCTTGGAGGGGTGGGTTAGGGGGAATATCCATATGACTAATCTGGGATCATATACATCTGTAAACAACAAAACTCTGTAAAAGTAAAAAGCAAAACAAAAATTAAAAAAAAAAAGAAAAAAAACCGTCATTATTTATAGCCAAGATAGGGAAGCAACCTAAATATCCATCAACAGAGGAATGGATAAAGAAGGTGTAGTACATATATACAATGGAATATTACTCAGCCATTAAAAGGAAGGAAATAACACCCTCTGCAGCTACATGGATGGACCTGGATATTGTCACACTGAGTGATGTAAGTCAGACAAAGACAAATATCACATGATATCACTTATATGTGGAATCTTTAAAAAGGCTACAAATGAACTTCACCACTAAACATAAACAGAGCTACAGATGTAGAATATAAACTTATGGTTCCTAGGGTGTAAGTGGGGGATAAATTCGAAAATTGGAACTGACACACATATGCACAACTATGCATAAAATACATAACTAATAAGGACTTGCTATGCAGCTCAGGGAACTCTACTCAAGACTCTATAATGGCCTATATGGTAAAGAATCTAACAAAGTGGATATATGTAGATGTATAACAGATTAATGTTGCTATACACATGAACAAAATATTGTAAACAAACTATATTCCAATAATTTTTAAAAAAAACAAAAAAGAAGAAAAGAAGGAAAATAACTATAGGTACTTCAATGCTGTAATTAAGAAGTCACTCAAATATACCCAGATACAACAACAACAAAAAAACCCTAATTTTTAAAGGAAGTATAATTTTTATAGACCAATACTTTGCCAAGTTTAGACTCTTTATTAAAAAAGAAATAGTTTTAGATACTACCCTTAAATTTTTAAAGATTTATATATTTTAAAGATTTTAAAGATTTATATATTTTAAAGATTTATGTATTTATATGCTATTAAAATATTGAGATATAATTTGGAGTTTTCTTTCCATTTCACCACAAACACACAAAAAAAGCAGTGAATGCTTATTAGAAACAAGTGTACTTACATACCTCCATTTAGAGCTGGGTATTTATAAATTTTGTTTGCAAAATATTCAAACAGTTGTGAACCTATGACATTAACAAATTAAATCCATTCCACTCTGAGAAGGACATCCAAAACATTATGGAAAGTGAAACTGACCCCCTCCCCTGGGTGTATTCCTTCAGATCAGAGAGTGCTTATGGCAACTGAAGGAAGAAGGAAGCAATACACATGTTGATTTAACTTTTTGCATATAATGCCACATTCTTTGACTCAGTATTATCTTCAAATCTTCAGAATCAGGTACTACATTGCCAAAATTTCCATCTCCCATGTTTTTTCCACTCCCTAGCCTAATTTTCTAGTCTCTTCTTCATATATATATGCGTGTTCAGTCGCTCAGTCATGTCTAACTCCATGTGACCCACTGGACTTCAGCCACAGGCTCATCTGTCCATGAGATTCTCTAGGCAAGAATACTGGAGCGAATCATCTTTCCCTCCTCTAGAGGATCTTCCCAACCCAAAGACTGAACCTGCATCTCCTGCACTGGTAGGTGGTTTCCTTACCTAAACCACCTAGGGTTTTTCGGAAAAATTGGAACTGACAAAGACTCTAAAAAATTTGGACTTGCTATGCAGCTCAGGAACTCTACTCAAGACTCTATAATGGCCTATATGGTAAAGAATCTAACAAAGTGGATATATGTAGATGTATAACAGATTAATGTTGCTATACACATGAACAAAATATTGTAAACAAACTATATTCCAATAATTTTTAAAAAACAAAAAAGAAGAAAAGAAGGAAAATAACTATAGGTACTTCAATGCTGTAATTAAGAAGTCACTCAAATATACCCAGATACAACAACAACAAAAAAACCCTAATTTTTAAAGGAAGTATAATTTTTATAGACCAATACTTTGCCAAGTTTAGACTCTTTATTAAAAAAGAAATAGTTTTAGATACTACCCTTAAATTTTTAAAGATTTATATATTTTAAAGATTTTAAAGATTTATATATTTTAAAGATTTATGTATTTATATGCTATTAAAATATTGAGATATAATTTGGAGTTTTCTTTCCATTTCACCACAAACACACAAAAAAAGCAGTGAATGCTTATTAGAAACAAGTGTACTTACATACCTCCATTTAGAGCTGGGTATTTATAAATTTTGTTTGCAAAATATTCAAACAGTTGTGAACCTATGACATTAACAAATTAAATCCATTCCACTCTGAGAAGGACATCCAAAACATTATGGAAAGTGAAACTGACCCCCTCCCCTGGGTGTATTCCTTCAGATCAGAGAGTGCTTATGGCAACTGAAGGAAGAAGGAAGCAATACACATGTTGATTTAACTTTTTGCATATAATGCCACATTCTTTGACTCAGTATTATCTTCAAATCTTCAGAATCAGGTACTACATTGCCAAAATTTCCATCTCCCATGTTTTTTCCACTCCCTAGCCTAATTTTCTAGTCTCTTCTTCATATATATATGCGTGTTCAGTCGCTCAGTCATGTCTAACTCCATGTGACCCACTGGACTTCAGCCACAGGCTCATCTGTCCATGAGATTCTCTAGGCAAGAATACTGGAGCGAATCATCTTTCCCTCCTCTAGAGGATCTTCCCAACCCAAAGACTGAACCTGCATCTCCTGCACTGGTAGGTGGTTTCCTTACCTAAACCACCTGGGAAGCCCCTTTCTCTGATTTACTTCCATCTTAATTAAGTAGTTAAACCTAGTATTTCCATTCCTGAAACATTTACTCACACGTTAACCACCATTTTTTCTTTGATTACAGAGAGTAGAAATGCAAAGTGATTGGCACTCCTCCTGCCTTCTGACTGATCAGGTGACCATAAGCAAAGATCATTGCTTTTGGAAACTCTCCACAGGGAGCAACTCCAAAGACTTCCTAAGGACACCATTCCAAGGTTTAACAAATCTCACTCTTAGGAAACATTTCCACAAATGAATCTAAATGATTCATGTGCAAGATTAAGATCACTTATATTCTCAGTGAAAATATCATTATAAGAGGTTTTTGGTTAGGATATTAAATGATGTCACATTTTAAACCTTTCAGATAATGAGTAGGCAGTGGTAACTGTTAGTAGATACAGTCACAGTGTCTAAAGTTATGGCATTTAAGCCAAGATTGGTTTCAAAGAAAGGTTAATGTCCTATTCTCTGTGGAAATTTGTAGTATTTTATAACCCATAATAAAAATGATCACATTATAGAGCAGGTTCCCATTTGCCCTATAAAATTTCTTTACCACTTCCTCTCATTGCACAGGTAAGAAGGGAAAATTGGTAAAAGAGCTAGAACTTTTGTGAAAATTTTTAATTCTCTGTTTCTCATACAATCACAGCATGAATGCACAGCAAGTTTAAACTAGATGAACAACAAGACCACATATTCAAACTCTCATCGAATACAAAATCAAATTTTTAAAAACTCGATGTTTGCAATTTTAAATAAACAACTTTCTAATTCTGAATGCTGTTATCTAAGCATAACAGAAGATAAAAATCTGATCCCATTAAGTGAATGGAACAGATTTCTAGGTAGAATTTGGATATAATAACAACAGTCTACTGACACTCTTAATTTTGAAAAAATCAGTTATAGGTATTTCTTAGTGTGTAATTCTCTATTTTAAACAAATACAGTACATCCCCTCCATATGAATAAATTATATTGTGAGAATGTGTAAGTCTCATTTGCTCACAAGTCTGACAAAGTTAGCTTGGGTACCCAACTAACCAATCAGCTATATGCTTTTATGTTTGCTTCCAGACATCCTGGGCTTGAAATAAAGATACTGTCATCCATACAGTACCATAAAGTACACAAAAGCACACTACTTGTAGAGGATGCACACATGTGACAATGTACCCCATATACATGAACTAACTTAAATGACTGGACAAGAGAACACATGTTCACATCTTTGAAAGTGCACAACTTGAAAGTTAGTATGTAAGGAACTTACTAGACTGAAATCACCTGAACTAAGCAGTGCTTCATCAGCCTGAGTAGTTTCCAACATTGTATTAGTTAACCAGATTTCCAAGATGGCACTCATACCTTACAGTAATTTCACAACTATCTAATTTTGTGTCAACTGGATAGAGAACTTCTAATATGTACTAAAAGAAAACATAAGTTATCCAAAAGTCAACACTTCACCTGTTATTAATTTTTCTCCTCTCAACTACTTCTTATTTACCTCTAGCTCAAAATCAGATAACTTATTCTTTTCCAAATATCAAAGTACTAAAATATAAAAACAATTTACCAACAAATTTCCTACTCGTAATTGTATTTTATAACCCATAATAAAAATGATCACATTATAGAGCAGGTTCCCATTTGCCCTATAAAATTTCTTTACCACTTCCTCTCATTGCACAGGTAAGAAGGGAAAATTGGTAAAAGAGCTAGAACTTTTGTGAAAATTTTTAATTCTCTGTTTCTCATACAATCACAGCATGAATGCACAGCAAGTTTAAACTAGATGAACAACAAGACCACATATTCAAACTCTCATCGAATACAAAATCAAATTTTTAAAAACTCGATGTTTGCAATTTTAAATAAACAACTTTCTAATTCTGAATGCTGTTATCTAAGCATAACAGAAGATAAAAATCTGATCCCATTAAGTGAATGGAACAGATTTCTAGGTAGAATTTGGATATAATAACAACAGTCTACTGACACTCTTAATTTTGAAAAAATCAGTTATAGGTATTTCTTAGTGTGTAATTCTCTATTTTAAACAAATACAGTACATCCCCTCCATATGAATAAATTATATTGTGAGAATGTGTAAGTCTCATTTGCTCACAAGTCTGACAAAGTTAGCTTGGGTACCCAACTAACCAATCAGCTATATGCTTTTATGTTTGCTTCCAGACATCCTGGGCTTGAAATAAAGATACTGTCATCCATACAGTACCATAAAGTACACAAAAGCACACTACTTGTAGAGGATGCACACATGTGACAATGTACCCCATATACATGAACTAACTTAAATGACTGGACAAGAGAACACATGTTCACATCTTTGAAAGTGCACAACTTGAAAGTTAGTATGTAAGGAACTTACTAGACTGAAATCACCTGAACTAAGCAGTGCTTCATCAGCCTGAGTAGTTTCCAACATTGTATTAGTTAACCAGATTTCCAAGATGGCACTCATACCTTACAGTAATTTCACAACTATCTAATTTTGTGTCAACTGGATAGAGAACTTCTAATATGTACTAAAAGAAAACATAAGTTATCCAAAAGTCAACACTTCACCTGTTATTAATTTTTCTCCTCTCAACTACTTCTTATTTACCTCTAGCTCAAAATCAGATAACTTATTCTTTTCCAAATATCAAAGTACTAAAAATATATAAAAATACTTCATATTTCAACAATCATTTGCTTTTCAGACCTTTCTAGGAAGCTAAGTTATCATGAATTTTAGCACCTTCCTTCTATACTTTCTAGTCAGAAAACCATTATAAAGATGCACACTATTCTTGACACCAACGTTATCCAAACACAAAGCCATCCATTACATCTTAGACCAAGATCAGAATAGACAAATCCATTCCCACAGAATCAAGTCATGTACCAGTGGTTATATGATACAATGCACACACAGATATAAACGGAACCTGGATCATGTTTCCCATCAGCTCTTGAAAATGTGACACAAACAAACACCCCTAGCCCACTAGGGATATGTATGGGGACCTAGAAGAAAAAAACAAGCCTCAAGGTACCCAATACATGTAAAAGTTATAGAAACCTGATTACAAAACACTCAGTTTGGGATACTTCAGCAGAATAAAAGGGAGACAAGAGTTCCTTTTCATTATGGAGGGAGAGGTATGTTTAGTCATGTTCCAGTCTTTGCAACCCCACAGACTTAGCCCTCCAGTTTCCTCTCTCCATGTCATTATGAGCTGATAAAAAAATTCATCCGCTTTTTTGTTATTGTGCTGCTTAAAGTTGAGTAGACATCCCTTTACTAAAGAAATAAATTCCTTCAGAATTTAGAGTGCTGAAAAATACTTTCATAATAATAGCTAACATAAATTCAAACATTAAGTTAGGTATAAATTCTTGTTACTTATAACTGAAATAAATTTATAAATAAAATATGAAAATTATAACCCAAGAAAGTAAAAACTAGTATTACATTATTATGATGAAAGATGACATTGCAAGGTTGGTTTCTTATTACATGCTATTATATTGTAACATTGTTCAAAAAATGTTCCTGTACTCAATCTTCATTTTGCTGAAAAGTGTATGTTTTTAGTAAAACCTTTACTATTGATTTAATATATGAATCTTCTTCCAAATAATTTAAAACAATAACTTTCTCAAATACATATTGGAAAGACACACAGAAGACTCATGTTTATTTTTGTTAAGTTGTAAAAATCAGATCCACTTTTGACATTGCAAGTTTCATTCAGTTTCCTGACCCCAACATTATGATCTTGGCCCCTTAAAATCAAATTAACCCCTTGTGCTCTTGGAGAAAGTCATGTATCACTTCAGTTTATATGAGTTGCTGCAGTGGTAAGATCTGCTCCTTTAAGTTCTATTGGTATAAGTTAGCAAACTACAGCTAAAGTATTCAGCCACTCTTCCTTGACTAATCCCATTAAGGTTTTTTTTTTTTTTTTTAATGGTTTCTTTTGGGGGTGGCGGGTTGGGGAGGGAGGGGGTGGGCGGGCCACTTCTATTGGTCTTTCATTTTTCTATTTTTCATCCATCTTTGTTCTTCGGCCCATGTGGGCCTCCCATCGCAGTGGCCTCTGTTGTCGCAGAGCACCAGCTCTGGGCGCATGCGCTCCAGAGCTCCGGCTCAGTAATTGGACACATCAGTCCAGCTGCTCCGTTGCATGTGGGATCCTCCAAGGCCAGGGCTCGAACCGGCGCCCCTTGCACTGCAAAAAAACCCGTACCCAATACATGTAAAAGTTATAGAAACCTGATTACAAAACACTCAGTTTGGGATACTTCAGCAGAATAAAAGGGAGACAAGAGTTCCTTTTCATTATGGAGGGAGAGGTATGTTTAGTCATGTTCCAGTCTTTGCAACCCCACAGACTTAGCCCTCCAGTTTCCTCTCTCCATGTCATTATGAGCTGATAAAAAAATTCATCCGCTTTTTTGTTATTGTGCTGCTTAAAGTTGAGTAGACATCCCTTTACTAAAGAAATAAATTCCTTCAGAATTTAGAGTGCTGAAAAATACTTTCATAATAATAGCTAACATAAATTCAAACATTAAGTTAGGTATAAATTCTTGTTACTTATAACTGAAATAAATTTATAAATAAAATATGAAAATTATAACCCAAGAAAGTAAAAACTAGTATTACATTATTATGATGAAAGATGACATTGCAAGGTTGGTTTCTTATTACATGCTATTATATTGTAACATTGTTCAAAAAATGTTCCTGTACTCAATCTTCATTTTGCTGAAAAGTGTATGTTTTTAGTAAAACCTTTACTATTGATTTAATATATGAATCTTCTTCCAAATAATTTAAAACAATAACTTTCTCAAATACATATTGGAAAGACACACAGAAGACTCATGTTTATTTTTGTTAAGTTGTAAAAATCAGATCCACTTTTGACATTGCAAGTTTCATTCAGTTTCCTGACCCCAACATTATGATCTTGGCCCCTTAAAATCAAATTAACCCCTTGTGCTCTTGGAGAAAGTCATGTATCACTTCAGTTTATATGAGTTGCTGCAGTGGTAAGATCTGCTCCTTTAAGTTCTATTGGTATAAGTTAGCAAACTACAGCTAAAGTATTCAGCCACTCTTCCTTGACTAATCCCATTAAGGTTTTTTTTTTTTTTTTTTAATGGTTTCTTTTGGAGGAGGGCAGATTGGGGAGGGGGTGGGCGGGCCACTTCTATTGGTCTTTCATTTTTCTATTTTTCATCCATCTTTGTTCTTCGGCCCATGTGGGCCTCCCATCGCAGTGGCCTCTGTTGTCGCAGAGCACCAGCTCTGGGCGCATGCGCTCCAGAGCTCCGGCTCAGTAATTGGACACATCAGTCCAGCTGCTCCGTTGCATGTGGGATCCTCCAAGGCCAGGGCTCGAACCGGCGCCCCTTGCACTGCAAGGTGGTGTCCTTACCCACTGGACCACTAGGGAAGCCCCCATTAAGTTTTATATTATTCCAATTAACTATGTTTTTTCACTGCACCATGTCAAGGTGTTCAGAAATAAATCTGTTAAAAGACCTTGAAAGACCAGGTAAAGTGCATTTGTTTCATGCATTCTTCCAAAATGTCCACACCAAAATTAAACTTGTGATACCCTTTAAAAACAAAAAAGTTTGAAAATTTGGAAGAATGTAGTTCCATTTTCATGATTAAATCGTGTAGTTTTTCAAACAGTGGAGTTTATTATACTTGAAAGACTGTATATTAGGAGCATGCATTTTGTCACACACTGCATTTAAATATCCCTGCCATAACTTAATGATAAAACATAGAAGCTTTTATTTCACAGAAATTCTCTTTGCAATTCAGGTAGTACTGCATTCTCAAATTCTAAAGAAGGATAGTAAAGATGTCTTTCAAAATGGCAAAAATGCAATGACGTGACTAAGACTGGATTAATAAATTGCTAATTTAAAGATTATTTTTGGTCAGTGTAGGCTCACCAGCCTACTTAATTTAACAACCAATGTGTTTTTTCCTAGATAAAATTAATTTTATTGATATTGTGAAAGACTAAGAAATCCTGATATAATTCTACAATTTCTGAAACAATTGTGTTCCTTACTAAGTTATTTGAAAAGTTACTTTGAACTCTTTCTTCTGCTGCCTCTAAGGTGCTCAGTTCTTACGAGGAAGCTAAGGCCATTTTGGGGTGAGGCCCTCACTTCATCTGGACTCTAGCACCACACCCAGCAGCCTCCACCTAGAGCTCGGTTGCACGATGACCACTGTCTTGGAACTCGCCTGTGTCTACTCGGCCCTCATTCTGCACGACGATGAAGTGACGGTCACTGAGGATAAGATCAATGCTCTCATTAAAGTAGCCTGTGTAAATGTTGAACCTTTCTGGCCAGACTTGTTTGTAAAGGTTTTGGTGAATGTCAACATTAGGAGCCTCATCTGCAATGTGGGGCTGGTCGATCTGCCCCAGCAGCTTGTGCTGCACCTGCGGGGGGTCCTGCCCCAACCACCACTGCTGCCCCAGCTAAGACGAAGAAAGTAGAAGCAAAGGAAGAATAATCTGAATAGTCTGATGATGACATGGGCTTTGGTCTTTTTGACTAAACCTCTTTAGTAACACATTTAATAAAAAAGTTGAACTCTTGAAAGAAAAAAAAGGTTACTTTGAGGGCTTCCCTGGTGGTCCAGTGGGTGGGAACACCGCCTTGTGGTGCGGGGGGCGCCAGTTCGATCCCTGGCCTGGGAGGATCCCGAGTGCTGCGGAGCGGCTAGACTGGTATGTCCAACTGCTGAGCCAGAGCTCTGGGGCGCATGTGCCCAGAGCCGGTGCTCTGTGGTGACAGGGGCTGCTGTGATGGGAGGCCCACACTGGCCCAAGAACAAAGATGGATGAAAAGAGATAAATGAAAGACCAATAGAAGTGTCCCCCCCACAAAGAAAGTTACTTTGAAAATAAAAATTGATGACTTTTGAAATCACTAAAATAAATTATTACTAAAAGCAAATCTGTGGTAAATCCCTTGGTAAGTGAAGAAAATACTCTAGAATAATTTCACTGATTTGACTTTTTGTCAGTTAATACAGCACAAAATTTACATAAAGCAGGATGATTAAACAATATAGTGGTAAAATTTATATGCATTTTAAAATCATTCTGTCTATATATCAGACCAATCATTCAGGGAAAAAAAGGGTATAAACTAGTTTTATTCCTTTTGGAAATGTGTTGCCAGATGATATTAATCCATCTAGACTTTCTTTAAAAAATTGCAAGTTTTTATGAATTTATTGGCCTTTTAATACTCAGGCAATTCTATAACTATTAAGTTAGGTATAAACTGTCAATACTTTTGGCACATCTTTCTCTTCCCTACAGAATTTCTTAGAAAAATTATTTGGTAGGATTGTCAGTGGTAATAGACAGTACATAACTACTTGACTCTCTATTACAATAATTTTTAAAATTAAAGTATAATTGCTTCACAATATCATATTAGTTTCAGGTATATATAGCATAGTGATTCAGTATTTTACAGACTATACTTCATTAAGAGTTACTACAAGATAATAGCTTTAAGTTACTGTGCAGTACAATGTATCTTTGTTGCTTATTTTACAATAATTTGTACATCTTAAATGCCTACTTTTGTCTTGCCCCTTCCGGCTTTCCACTTGCCAATGGTAGTCACTAGTTTATTTTCTGTTTTCCCATACTCATTCATTTGTTTTCCTTTTTAGATTCCATGTATAAGTGATATCATACAGCATTTGTCTTCCTTGGTCTTACTTATTTTACTAAGCATAATATTCTCTGGCTCCACCCATGTTTCTGCAAATGGCAGAATTCCATTCTTTTTTATGGCCAAGTAATAGTGCCATTATCCATATACATGTATGTACACCACATCATTTTTGAGCCAGTTGTCTGTTGATGGATACTTGGGTTGCTTCTATATCTTGGCTATTGTAAATAGTGCTGCCATGAACACTGGGGTTCATGTATCTTTTCAAATTAGTGTTATTGAGGGTTTTTTTGGATATCTACCTAGGAATGGACTTGTAGATCTTATCACAACAGTGGAACTAATGAGTAATTACAGTAAGATTTCAGGATACAAAGGTAAATTACCTTCCTATACTGTCAATAAACAAGTGGCATTTTAAATTAAAATCACAATATTATTTCATTAAAATTCCCAAAATGAAATAGACATAAATCTAACAGAATTTATGTAAGACCTATACAAGGAAAACTACAAAACTCAAACAAAATTCAAGAAATAAAAAACATAATTCTGTCTATATATCAGACCAATCATTCAGGAAAAAAGGGTATAAAGTTTTATTCCTTTTGGAAATGTGTTGCCAGATGATATTAATCCATCTAGACTTTCTTTAAAAAATTGCAAGTTTTTATGAATTTATTGGCCTTTTAATACTCAGGCAATTCTATAACTATTAAGTTAGGTATAAACTGTCAATACTTTTGGCACATCTTTCTCTTCCTACAGAATTTCTTAGAAAAATTATTTGGTAGGATTGTCAGTGGTAATAGACAGTACATAACTACTTGACTCTCTATTACAATAATTTTTAAAATTAAAGTATAATTGCTTCACAATATCATATTAGTTTCAGGTATATATAGCATAGTGATTCAGTATTTTACAGACTATACTTCATTAAGAGTTACTACAAGATAATAGCTTTAAGTTACTGTGCAGTACAATGTATCTTTGTTGCTTATTTTACAATAATTTGTACATCTTAAATGCCTACTTTTGTCTTGCCCCTTCCGGCTTTCCACTTGCCAATGGTAGTCACTAGTTTATTTTCTGTTTTCCCATACTCATTCATTTGTTTTCCTTTTTAGATTCCATGTATAAGTGATATCATACAGCATTTGTCTTCCTTGGTCTTACTTATTTTACTAAGCATAATATTCTCTGGCTCCACCCATGTTTCTGCAAATGGCAGAATTCCATTCTTTTTTATGGCCAAGTAATAGTGCCATTATCCATATACATGTATGTACACCACATCATTTTTGAGCCAGTTGTCTGTTGATGGATACTTGGGTTGCTTCTATATCTTGGCTATTGTAAATAGTGCTGCCATGAACACTGGGGTTCATGTATCTTTTCAAATTAGTGTTATTGAGGGTTTTTTTGGATATCTACCTAGGAATGGACTTGTAGATCTTATCACAACAGTGGAACTAATGAGTAATTACAGTAAGATTTCAGGATACAAAGGTAAATTACCTTCCTATACTGTCAATAAACAAGTGGCATTTTAAATTAAAATCACAATATTATTTCATTAAAATTCCCCAAAATGAAATAGACATAAATCTAACAGAATTTATGTAAGACCTATACAAGGAAAACTACAAAACTCAAACAAAATTCAAGAACTAAATAAATGAAAGAACAGTCCATGTTTATGAATAGGAACACAATAATTTCAACATGTCATTTTTCCTAACCTGGTCTATAGGTTCAATATAATCCTAATCAAAATCCCAACAAGGTATTTTGTGAATATCAACAAACTTATTCTAAAATTGACATGGAAACACTTAAGACCCAGAATACTTAACACAATATTGAAGGAGGAGGACAAAGTTGGAAGAATGACAATGTACAACTTGAAGACTTACTCTAAAGCTACACCATAAAAATAGTGAGGTATTGGTGAAACAGTGCAAGAGTGCAGAAATAAACTCACGTAAATGTAGTCAACTAATCTCTGACAAAGGAACAAAGGCAATGTAACAGAAAAGAGATAGCCTTTTCAACAACTGGTGACAAGACAACTGGACAGCCATATGCAAAGAAAAAAGCTTGGCAACAGATCTTATACTTGTCACAAAAATTAACTCAAAATGAATCACAGACTTAAATGTGAAATGCAAAATCATACAACTCCTAGAAGATACTGGGTTAAAAACTAAAGGAACTTCAGTTTGGTGGTGACATTTTTTAAAGATATGATACCAAACGCATGAAAGAAAGTCATGAAATAAAGAATGATAAGCTGGACTTTATTAAAATTAAAAACTTGTTCTGCAAAAAAATGCTTTCAACAGAATGACAATACAAGCCACAGACTAGAAGAAAATATTTGCAAAAGACAAAGCTGATAAATTGTTATCTAAATTATACATAGAATTTTTTAAAAAATTTAATGGTAAGGAAATAAACGGATTTTAAAATCAGTCTTTAATAGACACACCACCAGAGAAGATGTACAGATAGAAAATAAGCAGATAAAAAGGTCTCCATATGCCATCAGGGAAGTGTAAATCAAACAATGTGATACAATTATTACAAATATATTAGAATGGTCAAAATCCAGAACAACATTATACATTAAGCAAGACTGTGGAACAACAGGGACTCATTCATTGTTGGTGGGATTGCAAAATGGTACAGCCACTTTGACGGTTTGGACGGTTTCTTACAAAACTAAACATACCTTTAAATTGGATCTGGCAATTGTGCCTTGGTACTTACCCAAATGAACTGAAAACTTATGTCCAAACAAAAACCTGCACATAAATATTAATAGCAGTTCTACTCCTAACAGCAGTTCTACTCCTAATTGCCAAAACTTAGAATTTCTGTGACCAAAAAAAATAAAAGACCAGTGGTTTCCAGGTGTTATAAGGAAGGAGGGTTGAGCAGGCAAAGACCATAGGATTTTAGGACAATGAAGGTACTCTATATGATACTATAATGATGTACACATGTCATTACACATTTGTCCAAGCCCATAGAATGTACAACACCAAGAGTGAATCTCAAGGTAAACCATGGACTTTGGCTGATGATGTTGTATCTGTGAAGGTCCATTAGTTGTCACAAATGCACCACTCTGGTGGGACATGTGTATGTGGGTAGGGAGCACACGAGAAATCTCTATACCTTCCTTTCAATTGTTCTGTGAACCAAGAACTACTCTAAAAAATAAAGTCTATTAAAAATAAAACAAAAATGTTATGACAATGATATGTTAAGAATCTGGTAGTTTGTCATAAACAACACAATTCCATTGATCATAGATTTCAGTAATTTAACTTGGAAAACAGTGACATACCATCTACCCCTCTATTATTACTTCATAAAATGGGCTTCCCTAGTGGCTCTGTGGTAAAGAATCTGCCTGCAATGCATGAGACCACCCATAATGCAGTAGATGTGGGTTCAACCCCTGAGTCAGGAAGATCCCCTGGAGAAGGAAATGGCAACCCACTCTAGTATTCTTCCTTGAAAACTCCCAAGGACAGAGGAGCTTGGTGGGCTACAATGCTTGGGGTCGCAAGAGTCAGACATGACTGAGTGACTAAAACCACTACCACCACACTTCAGTGTAATTATTGAAATTGCAACATTAGCCCTGCATGGCTTATGAAACAACTTAGGGGGCCTTACAAAGAATCAAAAGCAAGCAAACAAATACCATAGTTCATATGCTCAATAAATATTATTGAGAAACACCTAAGTGCCAGACCCTACACATTGTCTTAGATGTATAGCAGGTACAACTCAGACAAAAATCTCTACCCTCATGGAATGATAGGTGACAGACATATTAGGTAAAATACATCCTCTATTATAAGCTCATAAGTGCTATGAAAAAGTAAAATAAGACAGGCAGAAAAGAAAATCCTCAAAAGAGGCCACTCTGAAGTGACATTCAAGAAATGAGAGCCATCTATGTGAGTATCTCAGAGAAAGACTTCCTCTGCAAGAGGAAATATCAAAAGCAGAGACCTCAAGTGGAGAATAAACCTGGTGTTATTGAAGAATAGTTTTTAGAAAAGGCTACTGAATAGCTTAAACAGAGCAAGTGACAAGACAGTAGAAGATAGAACCAAAGATGTAATGGAGAGTAACCACATAGAGACCGGTGGTCACAGAAGACTGTTACTTTTACTCTAAGTTCAGGAAACACTGCACATATTGGATAGAAAAATGATATTGTCTGACATTTTCAAAGATTTCCGTGGTGAGAATGGACTTTAACAGGGCAAGAGCAGAAGAAAGAAAACCATTAAGAGACCTACACTTCTGTGGGGGCTGTGATGGGGGCGGTGGGGTCGTTAGCATTCAGCTCCCCGTTGGTGGAGTTAAGGGCCTGCTGGGTTTTGCTGTAGAGCAGGGCCTCCTCCCAGACCTGAGGCTGCACAGGCAGGTCGGAATGGTCTAATTTCACTAAGAAGGGTACAAGTACAGAGAAGAATGTTTTGTTGGAGAATCAGGATTTAATTTGGGGCTCAATATTGAAGTGTTTAGTTGCTCAATTGTGCTTGACTCTTTGGGACCCTTTGGGCTGTGGGCCACCAGGCTCCTCCATGCAATTTTTTTAGACAAGAATACTGAAGTGGATTGCCATTTCCTGAAGACCAGATGTCAATCAAGTAGTTAATCAGATCTCAATTTGGAGGAAGACTCTAGGCTGAACATATGATTTTTGAATAAGCAAATAAACAGGATACAAGCCAGATATTTGGCTAAGATCACTGAGGGAATAAAAAGAAGAACACAAACTGATTCTTAGAATGGTTCAAAAAAAAGAGTTTGGAGAGATGAGGAGCAACCAGCAAAAGAGATAGAGAATATTCCATGTTCCAGTTCCAGCCAGTGTGATTGGAAGTAAATCAAGAGAATATGGCATTTTGAAAACTAAGTGAAAAAAGGTTTTAGGGAGAAAAGAGTGACCATCTGTGTCTAATGGGGCTGACAAATCAAAAAAAAAAAAAAGTGAAGACTGAAAAATGGCCACTGGTCTTGAAAAGAGCATAACTACTTTAATGTTAGTTTTTCTTTGATCTTATAACTCAGGATCCATATAGCAAGGCATGTGTCCATAGCTAAATAAAGATAAGTTCAAGGTGGTAGAAGATCTGACTGTTTTCTGAGCCAGTATTTACTAAACTGTATTCTGTGAAATCTTAGTTCTTTGGGATATTGATATATCCTATATAATTTTGCAGTCAAGTTTGGGAAACAATGAGCTAAGGCAAATTTAAACTGTTTTTTAAACCATCAACTTCTCTTATCATTACTACAGTATACAGTTTAAATCTCCAAAACAAGGAATATACTGTGTTTTTCAAAATCATTTGAAAACAGAAACTCTTAATGCAGAACACCACACTGCAATAATGTTTCATAAAAAATATTTCAGGGGCTTCCCTGGCGGTCCAGTGGGAAAAGAGTCCACCTTGCACTGCAAGGGGCACTGGTTCGCTCTCTGGTGGGGGGAGCTCGAATGTGCTGCAGAGCGGCTGGACCAGTGTGTCTAAGTACGAGCCAGCCCTCTGGAGCGCATGTGCCCAGAGCCAGTGCTTAGCAATGAGAGAGGCCACTGCAATGGGAGGCCCACACAGGCCAAGGAATAAAGATGGACAAAAAATTTTAAAAAAACAACAAAAATATTTCAGGATATGTTAATTCTATTCCTTGCACAAAAGGAAAAAGAAAGTAAAATTCTATTAATATATGTGACTCTATACAAATTAAATTTTGAATTCTTTCAATACTAAAATCTACTCCACCCCCAAAAATGTGCCAGTTTCTTTAAATACAATCCTCTTTCAAAGTCCTCATACTCCTTAGAAAGTGTCTTATAAAAAGATTTATGTTCTATTTGTGTATCTGGCTTTTTTAAAAAGTTGCTAAAGGCTATAGTTTAGATATGAAGTTAATTACTGCAAATTCAGATAATACTACTACATTTAGAATTTTAAAATATAACTTGAAGCTATATATTGTTGCATACTTTTTATTGAAGAATATATGATATAAAAACATTTCAAATATACAGCATAGTGATTCAGTTATATGTGTACAAACTGTGGAAAGTTCTTAAAGAGATGGAAATTCTTAAAGAAGTGGGAATACCAAACCATCTTACCTTTCTTCTGAGAAACCTGCAGGTCAAGAAGCAACAGAGAGAACCTGACATGGAACAACGAACTGGTTCAAAATTGGGAAAAGAGTACATTAAGTCTGTATATTGTGACCCTTGTTTAACTTCTTGTTTAACTTCTCTGCAGAGTACATCATGAGAAATGCCAGGCTGTGTGAATCATAAGCTGGAGTCAAGATTGCCATGAGAAATAACAATCTAAGATTATATGTAGACAATACCAAAGGGCAGAGGGTGAAGAGGAACCAAACAGTCACTTGATGAGGGTGAAAGAGCCTAGTGAAAAATCTGTCTTAAAACTCAACATTCAAAAAACTAAGGCCACGGCATCTGATCCAATCACTTCCTAGCAAATAGGAGAAAAGTGGAAACAGTGACAGACTTTATTTTCTTGGACTCCAAAATTACTGTGAATAGTGACTGAAGCCATGAACTTAAAAGGTGCTTGCTTCTTGGAATGAAAGCTATCACTAACATAGTGTACTAAAAAACCAGAGACATCACTTGGCCAAAAAAGTCTGTATAGAAAAAGCTATAATTTTCCCTGTAGTTACGTACAAACGTGAGAGTTGGACCATAAAGAAGACTGATCATCAAAGAAGTGATCTTCTCAATAGATGCAGAAAAAGCCTTTGACAAAGTACAACATTCATTTATGATCAAAACTCTTCAAAAAATGGGCATAGAAGGAACCTATCTCAACATAGTGAAAGCCATATATGAGAAGCCCACAGCAAACATTATCCTCAATGGTGAAAAACTCAAAGCATTTCCTCTAAGATCAGGAACAAGACAATGGTGTCCACTTTCACCACTCTTATTCAACATAGTCCTGGAAGTTCTAGCAACAGCAATAAGAGAAGAGAAAGAAATAAAAGGAATTCAGATTGGAAAGGAAGAAGTCAAACTCTCTCTATTTGCAGATGACATGATATTATACATAGAAAATCCCAAAGACACTATTACAAAACTACTAGAGTTAATCAGCGAATTCAGCAAAGTCGCAGGATACAAAATCAATACACAGAAATCACTGGCATTCCTGTACACAAACAATGAAAAATCAGAAAACGAAATCAAAGAGGCAATCCCCTTCACCATCGCAACCAAAAGAATCAAATATCTAGGAATAAACCTACCCAAAGAAACAAAAGAACTGTACACTGAAAATTACAAGACATTCATGAGAGACATTAAAGAAGACTTAAACAGATAGAGAAATATTCCATGTTCCTGGGTCGGAAGAATCAATATTGTGAAAATGACCATACTACCAAATGTCATCTATAGATTCAATGTGATCCCTATCAAACTTTCAGTGACATTCTTCACAGAACTAGACCAACGAATAACACAGTTCATATGGAAACACAAAAGACCTCGAATAGCCAAAGCAATTCTGAGGAAGAAGAATGGAGCTGGAGGGATCAGCCTCCCTAACTTCAGACTCTACTACAAAGCAACAGTTATCAAGACAGTATGGTACTGGCACAAAAACAGAAATGTCGACCAATGGAACAAGATTGAGAACCCAGAGATAAACCCACGCACCTATGGGTACCTTATTTTTGACAAAGGAGGCGAAACTATAGAATGGGACAAAGACAGCCTCTTCAACAAATGGTGCTGGGAAAATTGGACAGCTACATGCAAAAAAATGAAGTTGGAACATACCTTGACACCATGCACAAAGATCAACTCAAAATGGATTAAAGACTTAAATGTAAGGCCAGAAACCATCAAACTCTTAGAGGAGAATATAAGCAAAACCCTCAAGGACATAAATCAAAGCAAGATCTTCTCTGACCCACCTACTAGAATAGCGGAACTAAAAAGAAAAATGAACATGTGGGACCTCATGAAACTTAAAAGCTTTTGTACAGCAAAGGAAATTACAAAAAAGCTGAACAGACAGCCCACAGAGGGGGAGAAAATCATAGCAAATGAAACAACAGACAAAGAATTAATCTCCAAAATCTACAAGCAACTCAGACAACTCAGCACTGGAAAAACGAACAACCCAATCAAAAAATGGGAAAAGGACCTAAACAGACACCTCTCCAACGATGACATACAGATGCCCCAAAAGCACATGAAACGATGCTCAACTTCACTAATAATTAGAGAAATGCAAATCAAAACTACAATGAGATATCACCTCACACCCGTCAGAATGGCCATTATCCACAAATCGACAGACAATAAATGCTGGAGACGGCATGGAAAAAAGGGAACACTCCTGCATTGCTGGTGGGAATGTAGATTAATACAGCCTCTATGGAAGACAGTGTGGAGATTTCTTAAAAAACTAAAAATAGAAGCACCATACAACCCAGCAATCCCACTCTTAGGCTTATACCCTGATGAAATCAAATCTGAAAGAAGCACCTGTACCCCAATGTTCATTACAGCTCTCTATACAATAGCTAAAACATGGAAGCAACCTAGATGCCCATCGATGAACGAATGGATCCAAAAGCTCTGGTCCATATATACAATGGAATACTACACAGCTGTAAAGAGAAATGCAGAAGAATCAGCCCTAATGAGGTGGCTGGATCTAGAACCTATCATAAAAAGTGAAGTCAGTCAGAAAGAGGACAAATACAGTATATTAACACATATATATGGAATCTAGTAGGATGGTGATGATGGCACACACAGTGAAGCGACAGAAAGACAGACATGGACAGTGGACATATGGACATTGTGGGGAAGGAACAGAAGGTGGGAGGCGTAAAGAAAGTAACATGAAGGCCTGTACTATCATAAGTGAAGAAAATAGCTCTAGTCATTGCTCTGTGAGAAAAGGGGATCCTTCAGGGGTGCTGTGTGATGGTTGGGAGGGGTGGGAAGGGGAGGGTATATATATAACTAATCCGGGAACATACAAATCTATAAAACACAAAACTGAAAAAGTAAAAAGCAAAATAAAGGATTAAAAAAAAAACGAAGTGATCTCTTTGAACTGTAGTGGAGAAGACTCTTGAGAGTCTCTTGGACAGCAAGGAGATCAAAGAATTCAGTCCTAAAGGAAATCAATTCTGAATATTCATTGAAAGGACTGATGCTGAAGGTACAAGCAACTCAGACAACTCAGCACTGGAAAAACGAACAACCCAATCAAAAAATGGGAAAAGGACCTAAACAGACACCTCTCCAACGATGACATACAGATGCCCCAAAAGCACATGAAACGATGCTCAACTTCACTAATAATTAGAGAAATGCAAATCAAAACTACAATGAGATATCACCTCACACCCGTCAGAATGGCCGTCATCCACAAATTGACAGACAATAAATGCTGGAGAGGGCGTGGAGAAAAGGGAACACTCCTGCATTGCTGGTGGGAGTGTAAATTGATACAGCCTCTATGGAAGACAGTATGGAGATTTCTTAAAAAGCTAAAAATAGAAGCACCATACAACCCAGCAATCCCACTCTTAGGCTTATACCCTGATGAAATCAAATCTGAAAGAAGCACCTGTACCCCAATGTTCATTACAGCTCTCTATACAATAGCTAAAACATGGAAGCAACCTAGATGCCCATCGATGAACGAATGGATCCAAAAGCTCTGGTCCATATATACAATGGAATACTACACAGCTGTAAAGAGAAATGCAGAAGAATCAGCCCTAATGAGGTGGCTGGATCTAGAACCTATCATAAAAAGTGAAGTCAGTCAGAAAGAGGACAAATACAGTATATTAACACATATATATGGAATCTAGTAGGATGGTGATGATGGCACACACAGTGAAGCGACAGAAAGACAGACATGGACAGTGGACATATGGACATTGTGGGGAAGGAACAGAAGGTGGGAGGCGTAAAGAAAGTAACATGAAGGCCTGTACTATCATAAGTGAAGAAAATAGCTCTAGTCATTGCTCTGTGAGAAAAGGGGATCCTTCAGGGGTGCTGTGTGATGGTTGGGAGGGGTGGGAAGGGGGGGATATACATATGACTCATCTGGAAACATACATATCTGTAAACAACAAAACTCTGTAAAAGTTAAACACAAAATAAAGGTTTAAAAAAAAAAAGAAGTGATCTCTTTGAACTGTAGTGGAGAAGACTCTTGAGAGTCTCTTGGACAGCAAGGAGATCAAAGAATTCAGTCCTAAAGGAAATCAATTCTGAATATTCATTGAAAGGACTGATGCTGAAGGTGAAGCTCCAATACTTTGGCCATCTGTTTCAAAAAGCTGACTCACTGGAAAAGACCCCAATACTGGGAAAGACAGAAAAACAAGAGGGGGGCAGCAGAGGATGAGATTGTTAGATAGCGACTCAATGGACATGAGTTTGAGCAAACTCAGGGAGCTACTGAAGGACAGGAAAGTCTGGCGTGCCGCAGTCTTTGGGGTTGCAAAGAGTCTGAACAACATGATTTAGTGACTGAACAATAATGTGTATATATTTAAATATATATTCTATTGAAGATTTTTTCCCATTATAGGTTAGTACAAGATGCTGAATACAAGTCCCTGTGTTATACTGTAGAACCTTGCTTATCCATCTTATATATAGTAGTGTGTATCTGTTAATCCTGAATTCACAATTTATCCCTCTCTGCCCTTTCCATTTGGTAACCATAAGTTTGTTTTCTATGTTTGTAAGTCTATTTCTGTATTGTAAATAAGTTTCATTTGTATAATTTTTTAGATTCTGCATAAGTGATATCATATGATATTTATCTTTCTCTCTTTTTGTCTTTTCTGGATATATGCCCAGGAGTGGGATTGCTGGATCATATGGTGGCTCTATTTAAAGTTTTTTTAAAGGAACCTCTGTACTGTTCTCCATAGTGACTGTACCAATTTAATTCCCAGCAACAGTTTAGGTCTCCTTCTCCTCCACATCCTTTCTAGCACTTATTATTTGTAGACTTTTTGATGATGGCCATTTTGACCAGTATGAGGCAGAATCTCAGGTTTTTTTCCTTCTTCCTCCACTGGAATGCCTTTTCTAGCATTTAAGGAACAGAAGGTGGGAGGCGTAAAGAAAGTAACATGAAGGCCTGTACTATCATAAGTGAAGAAAATAGCTCTAGTCATTGCTCTGTGAGAAAAGGGGATCCTTCAGGGGTGCTGTGTGATGGTTGGGAGGGGTGGGAAGGGGGGGATATACATATGACTCATCTGGAAACATACATATCTGTAAACAACAAAACTCTGTAAAAGTTAAACACAAAATAAAGGTTTAAAAAAAAAAAGAAGTGATCTCTTTGAACTGTAGTGGAGAAGACTCTTGAGAGTCTCTTGGACAGCAAGGAGATCAAAGAATTCAGTCCTAAAGGAAATCAATTCTGAATATTCATTGAAAGGACTGATGCTGAAGGTGAAGCTCCAATACTTTGGCCATCTGTTTCAAAAAGCTGACTCACTGGAAAAGACCCCAATACTGGGAAAGACAGAAAAACAAGAGGGGGGCAGCAGAGGATGAGATTGTTAGATAGCGACTCAATGGACATGAGTTTGAGCAAACTCAGGGAGCTACTGAAGGACAGGAAAGTCTGGCGTGCCGCAGTCTTTGGGGTTGCAAAGAGTCTGAACAACATGATTTAGTGACTGAACAATAATGTGTATATATTTAAATATATATTCTATTGAAGATTTTTTCCCATTATAGGTTAGTACAAGATGCTGAATACAAGTCCCTGTGTTATACTGTAGAACCTTGCTTATCCATCTTATATATAGTAGTGTGTATCTGTTAATCCTGAATTCACAATTTATCCCTCTCTGCCCTTTCCATTTGGTAACCATAAGTTTGTTTTCTATGTTTGTAAGTCTATTTCTGTATTGTAAATAAGTTTCATTTGTATAATTTTTTAGATTCTGCATAAGTGATATCATATGATATTTATCTTTCTCTCTTTTTGTCTTTTCTGGATATATGCCCAGGAGTGGGATTGCTGGATCATATGGTGGCTCTATTTAAAGTTTTTTTAAAGGAACCTCTGTACTGTTCTCCATAGTGACTGTACCAATTTAATTCCCAGCAACAGTTTAGGTCTCCTTCTCCTCCACATCCTTTCTAGCACTTATTATTTGTAGACTTTTTGATGATGGCCATTTTGACCAGTATGAGGCAGAATCTCATTGTAGCTTCAATTTGCATTTTTCTACAATTAGAGATGTGCCTGTTGGCCATCTGCAAGTCTTTTTTGGAGAAATGCCTATTTATATCTTCCGCTTTTTTTTTTATTATGTTGTTTTTCTAACATTCAATTCAGTTCAGTTCAGTTGCTCAGTTGTGTCTGACTCTTTGCGACCCCATGGATAGTGAGCAATATGAACTGCTTGCATTTTTTTAGGTTCTTGTCTATCATATTGAGAAATATTTTCTCCCAGCCTATAGACTGTCTTTTCATTTTATGATTTCCTTTACTATGGAAAAACTTTTAAGCTTAGTTACATCCCATTAAAATTTTTTTGCTTTTGTTTCCTTTACTCTGGAAATCGCCATGTGTTTGTATTTTAGCAGTTTTTTCCTGTAGTTGATCTCTAATCTCATTGCATTGTGGTCCGAGAAGATGGTTGATTTAATTTCAGTTTTCTTGAACTGACTGAGGTTAGATTTGTGGCCCAAGATGTGGTCTATCCTGGAGAATGTTCCGTGAGCACTTGAGAAGAAAGTGTATTCTTCTGCTGTTGGATGGAACGTCCTAAAGATATCGATGAGGTCCATCTTTTCTAGTGTGGCATTTAAGGCTTGTGTTTCTTCATTAATTTTCTGTTTGGATGATCTATCCAATGGTGTGAGAGGAGTGTTAAAGTCTCCTACTATTACTGTGTTATTTTTGATTTCTTCTTTTAAGTCTGAAAGTATCTGTCTTATGTATTGAGGTGCTCCTGTGTTAGGTCCATAGATATTCATGACTGTTATGTCTTCTTCTTGGATAGATCCCTTAATCATGATGTAGCGACCTGCCTCATCTCTTAGAATCTTCTTTACTTTAAAATCTATTTTGTCTGATATGAGGACTGCTACTCCAGTGGATCATATGGTGGCTCTATTTAAAGTTTTTTTAAAGGAACCTCTGTACTGTTCTCCATAGTGACTGTACCAATTTAATTCCCAGCAACAGTTTAGGTCTCCTTCTCCTCCACATCCTTTCTAGCACTTATTATTTGTAGACTTTTTGATGATGGCCATTTTGACCAGTATGAGGCAGAATCTCATTGTAGCTTCAATTTGCATTTTTCTACAATTAGAGATGTGCCTGTTGGCCATCTGCAAGTCTTTTTTGGAGAAATGCCTATTTATATCTTCCGCTTTTTTTTTTATTATGTTGTTTTTCTAACATTCAATTCAGTTCAGTTCAGTTGCTCAGTTGTGTCTGACTCTTTGCGACCCCATGGATAGTGAGCAATATGAACTGCTTGCATTTTTAGGTTCTTGTCTATCATATTGAGAAATATTTTCTCCCAGCCTATAGACTGTCTTTTCATTTTATGATTTCCTTTACTATGGAAAAACTTTTAAGCTTAGTTACATCCCATTAAAATTTTTTTGCTTTTGTTTCCTTTACTCTGGAAATCGCCATGTGTTTGTATTTTAGCAGTTTTTTCCTGTAGTTGATCTCTAATCTCATTGCATTGTGGTCCGAGAAGATGGTTGATTTAATTTCAGTTTTCTTGAACTGACTGAGGTTAGATTTGTGGCCCAAGATGTGGTCTATCCTGGAGAATGTTCCGTGAGCACTTGAGAAGAAAGTGTATTCTTCTGCTGTTGGATGGAACGTCCTAAAGATATCGATGAGGTCCATCTTTTCTAGTGTGGCATTTAAGGCTTGTGTTTCTTCATTAATTTTCTGTTTGGATGATCTATCCAATGGTGTGAGAGGAGTGTTAAAGTCTCCTACTATTACTGTGTTATTTTTGATTTCTTCTTTTAAGTCTGAAAGTATCTGTCTTATGTATTGAGGTGCTCCTGTGTTAGGTCCATAGATATTCATGACTGTTATGTCTTCTTCTTGGATAGATCCCTTAATCATGATGTAGCGACCTGCCTCATCTCTTAGAATCTTCTTTACTTTAAAATCTATTTTGTCTGATATGAGGACTGCTACTCCAGCTTTCTTTTCACTTCCATTTTCATGGAATATCTTTTTCCAGCCTTTCACTTTCAGTCTATGAGTGTCTCTAGGTCTGAAGTGGGTCTCTTGTAAACAGCATATATATGGGTCTTGCTTCTGGATCCATTCAGCCAGCCTGTGTCATTTGGTTGGAGCATTTAGTCCATTTACGTTCAAAGTTATTATTGATATGAATGTTCCTATTGTCATCTTCTTAGAAATTTGGGGTTTGATTTGTAAGGCTTCTCCTACTCTATTTATTGGCTATATCAGGCCCTTTAACACTTGTTGTAGGGCTGGGTTTTTTGTACAGAAGCCTTTTAGTTGGTTGTCTCCATTTGCTTATTTTTCATTTCTTGCATGTCTCTTCTCAATGCACTAATTTCCTCTAATATTCTGTTTTCGGTGTTTTGCATCCTCATTAGTATAGCTTTTCTGAATTCTCTTTCAGATAATTTGTCTATCTCCTCCTCTGTCATTTGAAGCGGTGTTTCTCTAGCTTGGTCCTTCATTTGTGCAGTGTTTTTCTGACGTTTCATTATTAGGTTCGTTTTTGTTTCTTTGTGGGTGTCTGTGTGTATGAAGTTCTTTTCTCCACCAGACTTCTTGGTTGAATTCTCCCTTCCTTTGGGTTTCTGTCCTTCTAGAAGGGTTCAGTGGTTTGTGATTTGGATGGTGTTAGGTCTTTTTTACAGGTGAATAATCTCTAGTGTTGTATGTTCTTTGATAGTGTGGGGTCTTGGAATTCGTGAGCACTTGAGAAGAAAGTGCATTCTTCTGCTTTTGGATGGAACGTCCTAAAGATATCGATGAGGTCCATCTTTTCTAGTGTGGCATTTAAGGCTTGTGTTTCTTCATTAATTTTCTGTTTGGATGATCTATCCAATGGTGTGAGAGGAGTGTTAAAGTCTCCTACTATTACTGTGTTATTTTTGATTTCTTCTTTTAAGTCTGAAAGTATCTGTCTTATGTATTGAGGTGCTCCTGTGTTAGGTCCATAGATATTCATGACTGTTATGTCTTCTTCTTGGATAGATCCCTTAATCATGATGTAGCGACCTGCCTCATCTCTTAGAATCTTCTTTACTTTAAAATCTATTTTGTCTGATATGAGGACTGCTACTCCAGCTTTCTTTTCACTTCCATTTTCATGGAATATCTTTTTCCAGCCTTTCACTTTCAGTCTATGAGTGTCTCTAGGTCTGAAGTGGGTCTCTTGTAAACAGCATATATATGGGTCTTGCTTCTGGATCCATTCAGCCAGCCTGTGTCATTTGGTTGGAGCATTTAGTCCATTTACGTTCAAAGTTATTATTGATATGAATGTTCCTATTGTCATCTTCTTAGAAATTTGGGGTTTGATTTGTAAGGCTTCTCCTACTCTATTTATTGGCTATATCAGGCCCTTTAACACTTGTTGTAGGGCTGGGTTTTTTGTACAGAAGCCTTTTAGTTGGTTGTCTCCATTTGCTTATTTTTCATTTCTTGCATGTCTCTTCTCAATGCACTAATTTCCTCTAATATTCTGTTTTCGGTGTTTTGCATCCTCATTAGTATAGCTTTTCTGAATTCTCTTTCAGATAATTTGTCTATCTCCTCCTCTGTCATTTGAAGCGGTGTTTCTCTAGCTTGGTCCTTCATTTGTGCAGTGTTTTTCTGACGTTTCATTATTAGGTTCGTTTTTGTTTCTTTGTGGGTGTCTGTGTGTATGAAGTTCTTTTCTCCACCAGACTTCTTGGTTGAATTCTCCCTTCCTTTGGGTTTCTGTCCTTCTAGAAGGGTTCAGTGGTTTGTGATTTGGATGGTGTTAGGTCTTTTTTACAGGTGAATAATCTCTAGTGTTGTATGTTCTTTGATAGTGTGGGGTCTTGGAATCAGGGCGTCCGCTCCGAGGATCCTTGGTTTGATGACTGGTGAGGGGGTGTAGGCTCTATGTCTGGTTTGCTATGGTGTTCCATGATATTAGTTCAAATACTAGCATCTGAGGAAAAAGAGATGTATCCCTGATGGGTGACAGTCATAAAAGCATGCAGATGTTTTCTAACATAGTCGTAAGATATACATACATACACAGCAATAACCACATCTAACCAGTCTTACAGTGACAAAGCATAGGAAATTTTTCTGGCAAACGACACAATCAAAGACGGTACTTGCCCGGTAAGCTCTGAATTAATTAAAATAGTGCCTGGAAAAATAGATCTGGGGCAAGGTCCTGGCTTGGACTATTTCATTGAAAGCAATTTTTAGCTAAGACACGTGTTAGGGGTGAGGAGGTGGAGAGTGTATGGGTAATGAGAAGGAATAGATTCATCTTGGAAGGATTTTATAGGGTTACGTAGCCAAGATTAATGTGTTGTACTGTTTAGTGCAGCTGGAAGAGAATAGTGGAGACAGGAAGGTAGGAAATATTTATCTAGAGGATAGTGGTAGATAGGAGAACGTTTTACATTTAGAACATACAGGGAGGAAGCAGTGGCAAAGAGGAAAGAAAATTAGAAGTTTCCAAGAATTAAAATTAAAAAAAAATTAATTAAAAATCAAAAAAAATTAAATTAAAAAGGGAAGAAAAACATAATAAGAAGAGACCAAAAAAAAAAAAAAAAGAAACCAAACCTGACTGATCAAACAAATAAACAGAACCGTCCACAACAAATAAACAAACAAAAAAGGCTAAATACTGTCCCTGGTTTTTATCCTCTCATCTGTCTGGTGGAAGCCAATCTGCTCTCGATGGTGTTGTCTTGATGATGTAGCCTTTCCCTTGTGGCACCAGTTGCTATGGTTTGTTTTCAGCCAAATAAGGTGTTGCTGCAAGCTCAGGTGCTGGCCTGGATGGCGGGTTGATCCCAGTCAGTCAGGCGGGGGCCTGCGGCGCGCACAGTCCTGTGTTGGGGGGCGGGGCGGGGCGTGGGGGGGCGTGTTGGGGGGCTGCGCCCCGGCTCTGCTGCGCACATGCCGGTAGCCTCCAATACCTGTCCTTTTCCCGGCTTTCTCCGCTGCGGGTGTAGCTATGGGGGTGCACGGGCTCCTCCGCCACTGGCGCGCGCGCACTGCCAGTTACGCGTCCAAGTCCCAAAGGCAGGCACAAGCTTCCCCGTCTGGCTCGAGCTCGGTCCCTGGTCAGCAATCTGTGGGCGATGTCCCCTTCAGCCAGTCCCACACTAGGAGTGTTTGAACTCACCCAGTGCCAGGCGTAAAGTCGGGATTTTCGCCCGGAGAGCGGCGCAATTTTCACACTGGGTGCTCCCTCCCGGCTCCAGGTCACTAGGCAGCACTCTGCGCGTTCTGCCTGGCCCTGCTCCAGTATCCTATCTTCCCAGTGTCTTAATTTCTGCCGGAGATCTGGGCGGATTCTTGGAATTTTCACGCTGATCGCTGCCCTCTCCCCCCCTCCCCAAGGCTCCGCTTAGGCCCCCTTTTAGGGCACTTGCTGGCGCGCTCTCTGTCGGTGTGGTCCGGCGTGGGGGTTAGGATAGAGGGTTCTCAGAACAGTAGCTCCGAGAAAGTTCTGGCTATTCACTCTTCTACTCTTACGGACCTATGGAGTTCTTCTGTCGTCTAGCAGCTGATTTGTTGGTGGTGTTTCATTTCTTGATTAGTTCTGGTGATTCTGTTGGGGAGCTGGTGAAATCTTCTCCTCATTCCTCCACCATCTTGGCTCCACCTCCAGGGTATTATTCTTTTTATTATTATTATTATTTATTATTTATTTTGGACAGGGGTCAGGTGGGGGAGGGAGGGGAGTGGGCCGGCCACTTCTATTGGTCTTTCATTTCTCTGTTTTCATCCGTCTTTGTTCTTTGGCTCCTGCGGGCCTCCCATTGCAGTGGTGTCTGTTGTCGCAGAGCACCAGCTCTGGGCGCATGCGCGCCAGAGCTCCGGCTCGGTGATTGGACACATCAGTCCAGCCGCTCCACGGCACGTGGGATCTTCCCAGGCCAGGGATCGAACCGACGCCCCTTGCACTGCAAGGCAGTGTCCTTATCCACTGGACCACCAGGGGAAGCCCCATCAGGGTATAATTCTTGAGGTTAGAAATTATAATGCAGTTCATACCATGTCAAACACGTTCACGTCTGTTTATATAAGTGAAATAAAAAATTCCAGAAGGCCTTTAGAGTTCTCTACTTATCAAAACTTTACCAAGTGCTTTTAATGAGTAAATGTATAGCATTTAGAATGTAATATTCATCATCTTAATAACAAGTTCCATTAAAATGAATAAGCTATCATTTAATCTCAGAATTAAAGCAATAAATAGAAAAAAATTAAATGCAACTCAACAAGATCAAGTTGTGTGCCTTCCTATCACTTGATGGATAGGAAAAAATTACTCTTAAAAAAATGTCCTTTTAGGAATGGGGATAAAATAAGCAGTGTCAAAATTCTATCAGTTTTCGTGACCTGAAGTACACTTTAAAGATAACAATGGTTGTTCAAATGCAATGGCCCTCTGCCTCCCCCAGTATCTTATCTTCCCAGTGTCTTAATTCTGCCGGCGTTCTGGCCGGATTTTTGGAATTTTCACGCTGATCGCTGCCCTCCCCTCCCCAAGGCTCCGCTTAGGCCCCTTTAGGGCACTTGCTGGCGCTCTCTGTCGGTGTGGTCCGGCGTGGGGTTAGGATAGAGGGTTCTCAGAACAGTAGCTCCGAGAAAGTTCTGGCTATTCACTCTTCTACTCTTACGGACCTATGGAGTTCTTCTGTCGTCTAGCAGCTGATTTGTTGGTGGTGTTTCATTTCTTGATTAGTTCTGGTGATTCTGTTGGGGAGCTGGTGAAATCTTCTCCTCATTCCTCCACCATCTTGGCTCCACCTCCAGGGTATTATTCTTTTTATTATTATTATTATTTATTATTTATTTTGGACAGGGGTCAGGTGGGGGAGGGAGGGGAGTGGGCAGGCCACTTCTATTGGTCTTTCATTTCTCTGTTTTCATCCGTCTTTGTTCTTTGGCTCCTGCGGGCCTCCCATTGCAGTGGTGTCTGTTGTCGCAGAGCACCAGCTCTGGGCGCATGCGCGCCAGAGCTCCGGCTCGGTGATTGGACACATCAGTCCAGCCGCTCCACGGCACGTGGGATCTTCCCAGGCCAGGGATCGAACCGACGCCCCTTGCACTGCAAGGCAGTGTCCTTATCCACTGGACCACCAGGGGAAGCCCCATCAGGGTATAATTCTTGAGGTTAGAAATTATAATGCAGTTCATACCATGTCAAACACGTTCACGTCTGTTTATATAAGTGAAATAAAAAATTCCAGAAGGCCTTTAGAGTTCTCTACTTATCAAAACTTTACCAAGTGCTTTTAATGAGTAAATGTATAGCATTTAGAATGTAATATTCATCATCTTAATAACAAGTTCCATTAAAATGAATAAGCTATCATTTAATCTCAGAATTAAAGCAATAAATAGAAAAAAATTAAATGCAACTCAACAAGATCAAGTTGTGTGCCTTCCTATCACTTGATGGATAGGAAAAAATTACTCTTAAAAAAATGTCCTTTTAGGAATGGGGATAAAATAAGCAGTGTCAAAATTCTATCAGTTTTTCGTGACCTGAAGTACACTTTAGAAAACTGTCATCAGTGAACATCTTGATGGTTGTTCAAACTGAAAACTCAATTTATCTTTCTACATCTTTTAAATGAAACCATCTACCCTAAATAATTTCTATAATTATGTTACACTGTATCTTGTCCCAATACTTTGATAGCACAATATAACCCTAACGCAAAGTGAAATATAGAGTCCCTAAAAACTGTATTTGTGAGGTATTTCAATGGGGTAGTATGCTGGATATTTTCAATTGACTCCTGCAGATTCACTCACTCTGGTTGTCTCATTTGTTGTGGATTCAGGGAGGGCAGCCTCTATCGACTGTACCAGTTGGCTCTCATACCTACGAACTTCATGTTGGTTTAAACCAATAGCAATTTGAGAGGAAAAGGTAATGGAAGAAAACAAGGTCAAAGTATGTATTCGCCCAGGCTTCTCTAGTGGTCCAGTGGGTAAAGAGTCCGCCTTACAGTGCAAGGGGCACTGGTTCAATCCCTAGCCTGGGAAGAACCCACATGCCCGAGAGTGGCTAGATCAGTGTGTCCAATTACAAACCAGTGCTCTGGAGTGCATGCACCCAGAGCTGGTGCTCTGCACTGAGAGAGGCCACTGCACTGGGAGGCCCACACAGGCCAAAGAACAAAGATGGATGAAAATAAATAAATGAAAGACCAATACAAGAGGCCAAAATTTAAAAAAAAAAAAAAAAAAGCATGTATTCACCCAACTGGTCTTTCTGAGTTATTACAGATTGGTTTCAACCCCTTACTGAAGATTATGATTTCTATCAGCTGATCTTTCCACAGACTCCTCCATGGCCTTTCCAGGCTTAGAGATGCCTCTTTATACTATACATCATACTAATTTCTTTCTAATAGAAAATTACATGAATAAAAAAAAATTAAATGCAACTCAACAAGATCAAGTTGTGTGCCTTCCTATCACTTGATGGATAGGAAAAAATTACTCTTAAAAAAATGTCCTTTTAGGAATGGGGATAAAATAAGCAGTGTCAAAATTCTATCAGTTTTTCGTGACCTGAAGTACACTTTAGAAAACTGTCATCAGTGAACATCTTGATGGTTGTTCAAACTGAAAACTCAATTTATCTTTCTACATCTTTTAAATGAAACCATCTACCCTAAATAATTTCTATAATTATGTTACACTGTATCTTGTCCCAATACTTTGATAGCACAATATAACCCTAACGCAAAGTGAAATATAGAGTCCCTAAAAACTGTATTTGTGAGGTATTTCAATGGGGTAGTATGCTGGATATTTTCAATTGACTCCTGCAGATTCACTCACTCTGGTTGTCTCATTTGTTGTGGATTCAGGGAGGGCAGCCTCTATCGACTGTACCAGTTGGCTCTCATACCTACGAACTTCATGTTGGTTTAAACCAATAGCAATTTGAGAGGAAAAGGTAATGGAAGAAAACAAGGTCAAAGTATGTATTCGCCCAGGCTTCTCTAGTGGTCCAGTGGGTAAAGAGTCCGCCTTACAGTGCAAGGGGCACTGGTTCAATCCCTAGCCTGGGAAGAACCCACATGCCCGAGAGTGGCTAGATCAGTGTGTCCAATTACAAACCAGTGCTCTGGAGTGCATGCACCCAGAGCTGGTGCTCTGCACTGAGAGAGGCCACTGCACTGGGAGGCCCACACAGGCCAAAGAACAAAGATGGATGAAAATAAATAAATGAAAGACCAATACAAGAGGCCAAAATTTAAAAAAAAAAAAAAAAAAGCATGTATTCACCCAACTGGTCTTTCTGAGTTATTACAGATTGGTTTCAACCCCTTACTGAAGATTATGATTTCTATCAGCTGATCTTTCCACAGACTCCTCCATGGCCTTTCCAGGCTTAGAGATGCCTCTTTATACTATACATCATACTAATTTCTTTCTAATAGAAAATTACATAAATTGATTGCATGATGAAATTAATTATATCTGGCTAGTAGAAAAATTATCTGTTTTAAAAGAAACAGATATAATTAACATAATACATTTCATTTATTTAATACAACATATCCAAACATCGTTTCAACATATAAAAATACTTTACATTCTATTTTCCTAGTCTTAGAAATCCAGTGTGTATATTAAACACAACACACCTGAATTTGGACTAACCACATTTTAAACAATTATTCTGATTGTTGTTTTTATTTTTTGGCTTTACACCATGTGGGATCTTAGTTCTCCCCTACCAGGGATCAAACTCATGCCCCCTTGCATTGGAAACACAGAGTCTTAACCACTGGACCACAAGAGAATTCTGGACTAGTCACATTTTAAATGGTCAATAATATCAGGCTGGATAAGAAGTTTGATAGAGTTTTCCCATAAGATGTTACAGAAAAAATCCGAAAGAACTTTGTAGCCAACCCCAAACAGTATCTCTTCCTTTAAAGTTTCCTTCCTCTTTCTTTTAAATAGTCCTTTTATTAAACTCTCCTCAGATCACCTATGTGGATGTGCCATTTATTTTCTGACAAGATGAAACTGATATGCATAGAAAATGCTTAAAATAGTGGTAAAGAAAAAGTTATGGGAAATAATACAATTAGAATGTAATCAACTACATGAAAAATGAACATAAAAGAAACTACCAGTAAATGTCATAAAATATTAACCTAAAATAATAGAAGTTTGAGTTTCTTGATACTTTTCTATACTCATCAATTGCAAAAAATTCATTAAAACTAATTTGAAATGTCAAAAAATAGATCCTAGGGCTTTCCTGGTGGTCCAGTGGTTAAGATCCCACCTACCAATGAAAGAGACATGGGTTCAATCCCTGGTCAGGGAGGATCCCAAATGCTGCAGGACAATTAAACCTGTGTGCCACAACTACTGAGCCCACACTCTAGAGCCCAGGAACTGTAACTACTGACCCCATATGCCACAACTACTGGGCACAGAGCAATGCTCTGAAACAAGAGAAGTCACAACAATGAGAAGCCCACACACCACAACTAGAGAATAACCCAGTTCACTGCACTTAGAGAAAGTCCATTCACAGCAACAAAGACCCAGCCCAGCCAAAATAAATTAACATAATACATTTCATTTATTTAATACAACATATCCAAACATCGTTTCAACATATAAAAATACTTTACATTCTATTTTCCTAGTCTTAGAAATCCAGTGTGTATATTAAACACAACACACCTGAATTTGGACTAACCACATTTTAAACAATTATTCTGATTGTTGTTTTTATTTTTTGGCTTTACACCATGTGGGATCTTAGTTCTCCCCTACCAGGGATCAAACTCATGCCCCCTTGCATTGGAAACACAGAGTCTTAACCACTGGACCACAAGAGAATTCTGGACTAGTCACATTTTAAATGGTCAATAATATCAGGCTGGATAAGAAGTTTGATAGAGTTTTCCCATAAGATGTTACAGAAAAAATCCGAAAGAACTTTGTAGCCAACCCCAAACAGTATCTCTTCCTTTAAAGTTTCCTTCCTCTTTCTTTTAAATAGTCCTTTTATTAAACTCTCCTCAGATCACCTATGTGGATGTGCCATTTATTTTCTGACAAGATGAAACTGATATGCATAGAAAAATGCTTAAAATAGTGGTAAAGAAAAAGTTATGGGAAATAATACAATTAGAATGTAATCAACTACATGAAAAATGAACATAAAAGAAACTACCAGTAAATGTCATAAAATATTAACCTAAAATAATAGAAGTTTGAGTTTCTTGATACTTTTCTATACTCATCAATTGCAAAAAATTCATTAAAACTAATTTGAAATGTCAAAAAATAGATCCTAGGGCTTTCCTGGTGGTCCAGTGGTTAAGATCCCACCTACCAATGAAAGAGACATGGGTTCAATCCCTGGTCAGGGAGGATCCCAAATGCTGCAGGACAATTAAACCTGTGTGCCACAACTACTGAGCCCACACTCTAGAGCCCAGGAACTGTAACTACTGACCCCATATGCCACAACTACTGGGCACAGAGCAATGCTCTGAAACAAGAGAAGTCACAACAATGAGAAGCCCACACACCACAACTAGAGAATAACCCAGTTCACTGCACTTAGAGAAAGTCCATTCACAGCAACAAAGACCCAGCCCAGCCAAAAATAAATAAACATAAATTTTGAAAAAATCCTATATACCACAAGATTGATAAACTGAATACAACCAATAGGGTTTTACTATCTGTTCTTACCTTCTTATAATAAAGCCTACCCTGAAAAGGCCTGTAAGAAAGTGTAAACCAAATATGGATTTATGCTATAAATGAAATGTCAAAGAAACTGAAAATAACAGAACATACAACAATCGATAAGTTCCTCAATGAGGGGAGTCAATCGCTGCAGAGCTCAGACTATGCAGCTAGTACACCAACTTTAACACTGACCGTTCCCTTCTTTTACAATATAGATAAGTAGAACAAAGTCAGCACATATGGTCCAATTCAAAGTTTGCACTAAAATTAGTAACTAAATATAGGCTAACTTTAAATGTGGAGCATTTCTAAAGTCTAACTTCTAAATCCACATGGTAATGAGTTCAGAAATATCCCTTAGTCTGTGGCAGACAAAACAAAGAGCAAGTCGTTAAAAGCGAAAAGGGGGCAGTTAAATCCTAGGATTGATTTCTGCCTCCTTTCCTTCATTCAGTATCTTTGACACCCAAAGAAAAAGGTTCATTTGGAGCTGGAAAGGGTGGATCGAATGATAGGGTGATATGTCATCACTTCCTTCTGTAACTATTCAGCCTAGCCATCCTTTCTGCTCTTACAATTGTTGCTGTTACTTAGTGGCTAAGTCGTTTCTGACTCTGCAACCCCATATACTGTAGCCTGTCAGGTGCCCACGCCCATGGGAGTCTCCAGGCAAGAATACTGGAGAGTAGTCATTCCTTCTCTAAGAGATCTCCCCAACCCAGGGATCTAACCCAGGCCTTCTGCATTGCAGGCAGATTCTTTACTGTCTGAGCCATCAGGGAAGCCCAAGAATACTGGAGTGTGGTAGCCTATCCCTTCTCCAGAGGATCTTCCCAACCCAGGAATCAACCTAGGGTCTCCTGCATTGCAGGCAAATTCCTTACCAGCTGAGTTATCTGGGAAGCTAGCTCTTACAATAGATATCTCCAAATATATATAATATTTAACATTCTTTGGACTTCCCCAGATCAGCCTCTCCAAACCCCTTTTAATGTCCAGCTCTATTGTAGTAATGAATCAGAAGCTTAAGTATCTAACAGATTAAATAAAACATCATCCACTGACTGGAATATCAGGCAACCATTAAAAGCAAAGTATAAAACGGGAGTCCCCAACCTCCAGGATCTAATGTCTGATGATCTGAGGTGGAGCTGATATAATAATAATAGAAATAAAGCCCACAATAAATGTAATGTGCTTGAATCATCCTGAAATCACCGTCCCACCCCTGGTCCATGGAAAAATTATATTCCATGAAACTAGCCTCTGGTGCCATAAAGGCTGAGGACCACTGGTATAAAAGATTATTTCATGCACTACATTGTGAATGTAATTATTGCTACTGAAACTTAAACAGAGTTAAAATGATAAATTACATCATGTATACTTTACAATAAAACGATGATTACATAACATGGGGAAATGTTCAACATGTATTATGGTTTTTTTTTTTTTTAAGTGAAACTATAGTATGATGAACCAATAGCAAATCAATACACAATAGAAATCAATAAGTCCAATGGTTCACTACATAAAATTCAGAGAAGTTCACAGAAGAAGTTAAAAAACCTCTTGCACCATTCAGCTATAACCATCATGAACCACTATATATCTCTAATAATCTCTTCATATGCCTAGCCATCCTTTCTGCGCTTACAATTGTTGCTGTTACTTAGTGGCTAAGTCGTTTCTGACTCTGCAACCCCATATACTGTAGCCTGTCAGGTGCCCACGCCCATGGGAGTCTCCAGGCAAGAATACTGGAGAGTAGTCATTCCTTCTCTAAGAGATCTCCCCAACCCAGGGATCTAACCCAGGCCTTCTGCATTGCAGGCAGATTCTTTACTGTCTGAGCCATCAGGGAAGCCCAAGAATACTGGAGTGTGGTAGCCTATCCCTTCTCCAGAGGATCTTCCCAACCCAGGAATCAACCTAGGGTCTCCTGCATTGCAGGCAAATTCCTTACCAGCTGAGTTATCTGGGAAGCTAGCTCTTACAATAGATATCTCCAAATATATATAATATTTAACATTCTTTGGACTTCCCCAGATCAGCCTCTCCAAACCCCTTTTAATGTCCAGCTCTATTGTAGTAATGAATCAGAAGCTTAAGTATCTAACAGATTAAATAAAACATCATCCACTGACTGGAATATCAGGCAACCATTAAAAGCAAAGTATAAAACGGGAGTCCCCAACCTCCAGGATCTAATGTCTGATGATCTGAGGTGGAGCTGATATAATAATAATAGAAATAAAGCCCACAATAAATGTAATGTGCTTGAATCATCCTGAAATCACCGTCCCACCCCTGGTCCATGGAAAAATTATATTCCATGAAACTAGCCTCTGGTGCCATAAAGGCTGAGGACCACTGGTATAAAAGATTATTTCATGCACTACATTGTGAATGTAATTATTGCTACTGAAACTTAAACAGAGTTAAAATGATAAATTACATCATGTATACTTTACAATAAAACGATGATTACATAACATGGGGAAATGTTCAACATGTATTATGGTTTTTTTTTTTTTTAAGTGAAACTATAGTATGATGAACCAATAGCAAATCAATACACAATAGAAATCAATAAGTCCAATGGTTCACTACATAAAATTCAGAGAAGTTCACAGAAGAAGTTAAAAAACCTCTTGCACCATTCAGCTATAACCATCATGAACCACTATATATCTCTAATAATCTCTTCAATGTAGAGAAATGGTGCCCAATTACTGATTCATCCAAATCCCACAGATTTCATCAATAATTCAAATATCCTTTTTTTCCTTTCTTTTTGTCTGTTCACCAATAAAAATAGCTAAAACGAAACTGAGAACTTGTGATTCTACCTTTCACTTTATATCTATTAACTTGTTTAATTCATGCAAATGCCCTACAAAGGACTACTATTATTTTCCTTACTTTACATCTGATAAAACCGAGCCTTTGACAAATTAGTCACTTTTTTTTTTTTTAAAGATCACTTAAGTAGAGAATAGTGAATTCAAGATTCAGATCCATGTTCAGGTAACACCAATGTTCATTGTCTTAACTACTGTGATAATACTTTTTCACTTTTGTATAGGCACAAATAAAAACCTTGCCAAACCTAGGTTTGATTAAAAGTTTTCAGATTCATTGAACAGTCCTGTTAATCAGCTCCCAAATGTTCTGCTAGATGCCTACCTATATGCTGATAAACAGGAGTATTTAACTTCTCTTACATCAAATAATCAAAAAGAGTATATCCATTATTCTATAAATTTCAAACAAGAGTAAAAAGAATAGCTCACGCATACCCCAAAATGTACATCCCATTCATTTAAAGTAAGAATCATATGTTTCCTTTTCATTACTGTACTTAAAACTGAAGGATTTAAGCAGTCACCACTAAAAATCAAAAGTGGATACAGAACACTAAACTTTTCACAGCTGTTGCAAATCTTAAAAACTGTATGGTGCCATAAAGTGTCTGAGGGAACCACTGGTATAAAAGATTATTTCATGCACTACATTGTGAATGTAATTATTGCTACTGAAACTTAAACAGAGTTAAAATGATAAATTACATCATGTATACTTTACAATAAAACGATGATTACATAACATGGGGAAATGTTCAACATGTATTATGGTTTTTTTTAAGTGAAACTATAGTATGATGAACCAATAGCAAATCAATACACAATAGAAATCAATAAGTCCAATGGTTCACTACATAAAATTCAGAGAAGTTCACAGAAGAAGTTAAAAAACCTCTTGCACCATTCAGCTATAACCATCATGAACCACTATATATCTCTAATAATCTCTTCAATGTAGAGAAATGGTGCCCAATTACTGATTCATCCAAATCCCACAGATTTCATCAATAATTCAAATATCCTTTTTTTCCTTTCTTTTTGTCTGTTCACCAATAAAAATAGCTAAAACGAAACTGAGAACTTGTGATTCTACCTTTCACTTTATATCTATTAACTTGTTTAATTCATGCAAATGCCCTACAAAGGACTACTATTATTTTCCTTACTTTACATCTGATAAAACCGAGCCTTTGACAAATTAGTCACTTTTTTTTTTTTTAAAGATCACTTAAGTAGAGAATAGTGAATTCAAGATTCAGATCCATGTTCAGGTAACACCAATGTTCATTGTCTTAACTACTGTGATAATACTTTTTCACTTTTGTATAGGCACAAATAAAAACCTTGCCAAACCTAGGTTTGATTAAAAGTTTTCAGATTCATTGAACAGTCCTGTTAATCAGCTCCCAAATGTTCTGCTAGATGCCTACCTATATGCTGATAAACAGGAGTATTTAACTTCTCTTACATCAAATAATCAAAAAGAGTATATCCATTATTCTATAAATTTCAAACAAGAGTAAAAAGAATAGCTCACGCATACCCCAAAATGTACATCCCATTCATTTAAAGTAAGAATCATATGTTTCCTTTTCATTACTGTACTTAAAACTGAAGGATTTAAGCAGTCACCACTAAAAATCAAAAGTGGATACAGAACACTAAACTTTTTCACAGCTGTTGCAAATCTTAAAAACTGTATGTGCTGTAATTTTATGCTTTCATAAAAAACAAAGAAAATATTTTAGATAGCAGCATAAAGATTTTTTCTTAAATTTAGAATAGAAATGAAAGCATAAGAACATACATAAAAAATTTTAAATAAGATCATTTCCCATAGCAAACATACTTCACCTTTTAGTATATTTCCATTCTGAAGAATAAGCTCAAAAACAGTTTCTGAAATCAATCATATTTTTCACTTAAATGTGAAATGCTTACCACAGAAGATATTCTCAAATTATAATTTGAGGTGCTTCCCTCGTGATCCAGTGAGTAAAGACACCGCCTTGCAGTACAGGGGGCGTCAGTTCTATCCCTGGCCTGGGAAGATCCCACGTGATGCAGAGCAGCTGAACCAATGTGTCCAGCTACTGAGCTAGAGCTCTGGAGCACATGTGCCCAAAGCTGGTGCTCTGCAGCGAGAGAGGCCACTGCGATGGGAGGCCCACACAGGCCAAAGAACAAAGATGGATGAAAATAGATCAATGAAGGACCAATAGAAGTAAAAAATATATAATTTGAAATCCCTTGAAAGAAAGCATTTTAAGACAGGAAAAACTCAAACTAAGCTACAATATACAAGTTCTTAAATATAAATTATGTCTCCTGGGAGCAAGATAAAAGGTGATTTTCTCCGTGTCTTACTAGGCACAAATAAAAACCTTGCCAAACCTAGGTTTGATTAAAAGTTTTCAGATTCATTGAACAGTCCTGTTAATCAGCTCCCAAATGTTCTGCTAGATGCCTACCTATATGCTGATAAACAGGAGTATTTAACTTCTCTTACATCAAATAATCAAAAAGAGTATATCCATTATTCTATAAATTTCAAACAAGAGTAAAAAGAATAGCTCACGCATACCCCAAAATGTACATCCCATTCATTTAAAGTAAGAATCATATGTTTCCTTTTCATTACTGTACTTAAAACTGAAGGATTTAAGCAGTCACCACTAAAAATCAAAAGTGGATACAGAACACTAAACTTTTTCACAGCTGTTGCAAATCTTAAAAACTGTATGTGCTGTAATTTTATGCTTTCATAAAAAACAAAGAAAATATTTTAGATAGCAGCATAAAGATTTTTTCTTAAATTTAGAATAGAAATGAAAGCATAAGAACATACATAAAAAATTTTAAATAAGATCATTTCCCATAGCAAACATACTTCACCTTTTAGTATATTTCCATTCTGAAGAATAAGCTCAAAAACAGTTTCTGAAATCAATCATATTTTTCACTTAAATGTGAAATGCTTACCACAGAAGATATTCTCAAATTATAATTTGAGGGGCTTCCCTCGTGATCCAGTGAGTAAAGACACCGCCTTGCAGTACAGGGGGCGTCAGTTCTATCCCTGGCCTGGGAAGATCCCACGTGATGCAGAGCAGCTGAACCAATGTGTCCAGCTACTGAGCTAGAGCTCTGGAGCACATGTGCCCAAAGCTGGTGCTCTGCAGCGAGAGAGGCCACTGCGATGGGAGGCCCACACAGGCCAAAGAACAAAGATGGATGAAAATAGATCAATGAAGGACCAATAGAAGTAAAAAATATATAATTTGAAATCCCTTGAAAGAAAGCATTTTAAGACAGGAAAAACTCAAACTAAGCTACAATATACAAGTTCTTAAATATAAATTATGTCTCCTGGGAGCAAGATAAAAGGTGATTTTCTCCGTGTCTTACTAGGCCCTTTAAATTAACTATATTGTAGTGTTTGATGTAAAATGATGCCTCTGTGGCCTTATAATCTAATTTTCCAATTGCAAATATCTCCTCAGGCTCATTACTGGACACTCCTTCACCCTTTTGCCATCCCTTGCTTTCCACTAAAACCTGAACTTCTGAGGAAACTATCTCCTATGCTCACCCTCTCTAAAGCCCACTAACCTTTCTCTGATCCCCCATAATGAAAAACAGGGAGTGAGGGGTGTTGGGAGAAGAGAGATAGGCATTCCCCTGGTATCAGTTTCAGACTGGAGAAAAACTCTCTTTTCAGGCTTCAGACTATCTGAACCCACCAGTGAGCTTTATTAAACCCAATAACAGTCCTATCTTTGGGGACCAACTTTTATAGTTAAAAAAAATCTACCCAGGTGATTCTGATTACTCACTTCCCAGTGAAAACTACCATTTACTCCCCCATTCACCTGGCCTACATCTCTCCTCTTAATATTTCTGCCATCATGGTGACAGATGTCCCTATCAACCAAAATCTGTTAAGTTCAACTGACACTATCTCCTTAAGCACTTATTATTCTAACCCTCCTGTCATTTCACGGCTTAGAATTATTCTCAAAATTATGATGTTTTATCTTTCCAGCTCTTACAAGGGTCATTGACTAAGAATTTCATTTTCTTCCCTAATTCCTATTCTTGTATTAAGACTTAGCTAAAATCTCACTTTTTTCAATGTAGTAACCCCACCACCACTTCAAGCTAGATTTGATGTTCCCTGCATGCTTGCATATATCAAAGATATATCCCTATTCTAGCACTTTTCACATTTCACATTATTTCACATAAAATTATCAGCTCAGATTAAATAAAGTCTCCCTTATCCCCTACCATGAATGTGCTGAAGAGATTTTCTTACTCATTTTTGTATCTCAGGTTTTAGTACAGTATCTGGCTATTGATAAATGTTTTAAGTATAAATACATTTATTATCTTCTGTAAATACCATGATCTTTTTCATTCCCAGATTATCTTCACTGTGTTAAAAAAAAAAAAAAGGAAAACTGAGTAGAATTTCTCAGGTTTATATCCACTTCTTGCCTTACATTTTTTAGCATCATACATCAGCCTTAAGCATCTATCAACCACCTATCCACTGTTAATTTTTTCAACCACAATATTTTCCCATTCCCTCTGTCCCCTTAAAGATTCTGCTCCATCAATTAACACTCCCTCATTCATTCATTCCTCTTATTTTTTTTATTCTTTATTTTAAAGATTTTACAAAGTTCTGATGTTCACCAACATGTATGTTCCCAGATCACTCATATGCATATCCTTGGACCCTCCCCCCACCCAGTTCCCCCACCTCCCACCCCTCTGGACCATCGCCCCAAGTGATTGTAGGTACTCCTATTCCCTTAACACAATGACAATAGCTATCTTTTCCACACATGGCAGTATAGGTTTCCATGTTACTCCCTCCATGCCTCACCTCCCTATTTCTTCCCCACAATGTCCATATGTCTATGCTCTGTCTGTTTTTCCATGAGTTCCCTGAGTGTGTTATTAAGACCGTCCTACTAGATTCCATATATATGTTAGTATGCTGTATTTGTCTTTCTCTTTTTGACTTACTTCACCTTCACTTTTTATGATAGGTTCAAGAGCTAGTCACCTCATTAGGACTGAGTCTTCTGCATTTCTTTTAATAGCTGAGTAGTATTCCATTGTATATATGTACCAGGGCTTCTGTATTGATTCATTTGTCGATGGACATCTAGGTTGCTTCCATGTTCTGGCTATTGTATAGAGAGCTGCAATGAACATTGGGGTACAGGTGCCTCTTTCAGTTTTGATTTCATCAGGATATAGGCCTAATAGTGGGATTGCTGGGTCATAGGGTGCTTCTATTTTTAGTTTTTTAAGGAATCTCCAGACTGTCTTCCATAGAGGCTGATCAGTTTACATTCCCACCAGCAATGAAAGAGGGTTCCCTTTCTCCGCACCCTCTCCAGCATTTATTGTCTGCAGATTTTTTGATGATGGCCATTCTGACGGGTGTGAGGTGGTATCTCATTGTGGCATTTCTCTAATGATAAGTGAGGTTGAGCATTGTTTCATGTGCTTTTGGGCCATCTCTATGTCCTCTTTGGAGAGGCGTCTCGTTAGATCTTTTTCCCATTTTTTGATTGGGTTGTTCGTTTTTCCTGTGCTGAGTTGTCTGAGTTGCTTGTAGATTTTGGAGATTAATTCTTTGTCTGTTGTTTCATTTGCTATGATTTTCTCCCCCTCTGTGGGCTGTCTGTTCAGCTTTTTTGTAATTTCCTTTTCTGTACAAAAGCTTTTAAGTTTCATGAGGTCCCACATGTTCACTTTTCTTTTCAGTTCCACTATTCTAGTAGGTGGGTCAGAGAAGATCTTGCTTTGATTTATGTCCTTGAGGGTTTTGCCTATATTCTCCTCTAAGAGTTTGAGGGTTTCTGGTCTTACATTTAGGTCTTTAATCCATTTTGAGTTGATCTTAGTGTATGGTGTCAGGGAATGCTCCAACTTCATATTTTTGCATGTAGCTGTCCAATATCCCCAGCACCATTTGTTGAAGAAGATGTCTTTGCCCCATTTTATAGTTTTGCCTCCTTTGTCAAAAATAAGGTACCCATAGGTGTGTGGGTTTATCTCTGGGTTCTCGATCTTGTTCCATTGGTCTATAGTTCTGTTTTTGTGCCAGTACCATACTGTCTTGATGACTGTTGCTTTGTAGTAGAGTCTGAAGTTGGGGAGGCTGATCCCTCCAGCTCCATTCCTCTTTCTCAGAAATGCCTTGGCTATCTGAGGTCTTTTGTGTTTCCATATGAACTGTGGTATTTTTTCTGGTCTAGCTCTGTGAAGAATATCATTGGTAATTTGATAGGTATTGCATTGACTTTATAGATGATATTTGGTAGTATGGTCATTTTCATGATATTGATTCTTCTGACCCAGGAATATGGAATATCTCTCCATCTGTTTATGTCATCTTTAATTTTTTTCATGAGTGTCTTGTAATTTTCTGTGTACAATTATTTTGTTTCCTTGGGTAGGTTTATTCTAGATATTAGATTCTTTTGGTTGCGATGGTGAAAGGGACTGCCTCTTTGATTTCATTTTCTGATTTTTCATTGTTTGTGTATAGGAATGCCAGTGATTTCTGTGTGTTGACTTTGTATCCTGCGACTTTGCTGAATTCCTTGATTAGCTCTAGTAGCTTTGTAACCGTGTCTTTGGAATTTTCTATGTATAATATCATGTTGTCTGCAAAAAGAGAGAGCTTGACATCTTCCTCTCCAATCTGGATTCCCTTTATTTCTTTCTCTTCTCTTATTGCTGTGGCTAGGACTTCCAGGACTATGTTGAATAGTAGTGGTGAAAGTGGGCACCCCTGTCTTGTTTCTGATCTTAGATTCAGTTTTTCACCGTTAAGGATAATGTTCGCTGTAGGCTTCTTATATATGGCTTTCATGATGTTGAGATAGGTTCCTTCTATGCCCATTTTCTGAAGAGTTTTTATCATAAATGGATGTTGTACTTTGTCGAAGGCTTTTTCTGCATCTATTGAGATGATCATGTGATTTTTGTCTTTCAATTTGTTGATATGGTGTACCACATTGATTGATTTGCAGATATTGAAGAATCCTTGCATGCCTGGGATGAACCCGACTTGATCGTGATGTATGAGTTTTTTGATGTGTCGTTGAATTCTGTTTGCTAGGATTTTGTTGAGGATCTTGGCATCTAAGTTCATCAGTGAAATTGGCCTATAGTTTTCCTTTTTTGTGTAGTCTTTGCCTGGTTTGGGTATCAGGGTGATGGTGGCCTTGTAGAAGGTGTTTGGAAGTCTTCCTTCCTGTGCAAATTTTGAAAGAGTTTTAGAAGGACAGGCATTAGCTCTTCTTTAAGTGTTTGATAGAGTTTACCTGTGAAGCCATCTGGCCTCTTGCTTTTATTTTTGGGTAGATTTTAAATCACAGATTCAATTTCTGAGCTTGTGATTGGGTTGTTCATGGTTTCTATTTCTTCCTGGTTCAGTCTTGGGAGATTAATCCTCTCCAAGAAACTGTCCCTTTCTTCCAGGTTGTCCAGTTTGTTGCCATATATCTGTTCATAATAGTCTCTTAGAATCTTTTGGATTTCTGCATTCTCTGTTGCAATCTCTCCTTTTTCGTTTTTGATTTTGGTGATCTGGTTCTTCTCTCTCTTTTTCTTAATGAGTCTGGCCAGTGATTTCTGTGTGTTGACTTTGTATCCTGCGACTTTGCTGAATTCCTTGATTAGCTCTAGTAGCTTTGTAACCGTGTCTTTGGGATTTTCTATGTATAATATCATGTTGTCTGCAAAAAGAGAGAGCTTGACATCTTCCTCTCAATCTGGATTCCCTTTATTTCTTTCTCTTCTCTTATTGCTGTGGCTAGGACTTCCAGGACTATGTTGAATAGTAGTGGTGAAAGTGGGCACCCCTGTCTTGTTTCTGATCTTAGATTCAGTTTTTCACCGTTAAGGATAATGTTCGCTGTAGGCTTCTTATATATGGCTTTCATGATGTTGAGATAGGTTCCTTCTATGCCCATTTTCTGAAGAGTTTTTATCATAAATGGATGTTGTACTTTGTCGAAGGCTTTTTCTGCATCTATTGAGATGATCATGTGATTTTTGTCTTTCAATTTGTTGATATGGTGTACCACATTGATTGATTTGCAGATATTGAAGAATCCTTGCATGCCTGGGATGAACCCGACTTGATCGTGATGTATGAGTTTTTTGATGTGTCGTTGAATTCTGTTTGCTAGGATTTTGTTGAGGATCTTGGCATCTAAGTTCATCAGTGAAATTGGCCTATAGTTTTCCTTTTTTGTGTAGTCTTTGCCTGGTTTGGGTATCAGGGTGATGGTGGCCTTGTAGAAGGTGTTTGGAAGTCTTCCTTCCTGTGCAATTTTTTGAAAGAGTTTTAGAAGGACAGGCATTAGCTCTTCTTTAAATGTTTGGTAGAATTTGGCTGTGAAGCCATCTGGCCTTGGGCTTTTATTTTTGGGTAGATTTTTAATCACAGATTCAATTTCTGAGCTTGTGATTGGGTTGTTCAAAGTTTCTGTTTCTTCCTGGCTCAGTCTTGGGAGATTAATCCTCTCCAAGAAACTGTCCCTTTCTTCCAGGTTGTCCAGTTTGTTGCCATATATCTGTTCATAATAGTCTCTTAGAATCTTTTGGATTTCTGCATTCTCTGTTGCAATCTCTCCTTTTTCGTTTTTGATTTTGGTGATCTGGTTCTTCTCTCTCTTTTTCTTAATGAGTCTGGCCAGTGGCCTGTCAATTTTGTTTACCTTTTTGAAGAACCAGCTTTTTGTTTTATTTATCTTTACTATTGTTTCTTTCGTTTCTTTATCATTTATTTCTGTTCTGATCCTTATGATTTCTCTTCTTCTGCTGGCTTTGGGGTGTTTTTGTTCTTCTTTCTCCAATTGTTTTAAGCAGAGGGTTAGGTCATCTGCTTCATATTTTCCTAGTTTCTTGAGGTGGGATTGTATTGCTATAAATTTCCCTCTTAGAACTGCTTTTGCAGTATCACATAGGTTTTGCACGGTTGTGTGTTCATTGTCATTTTCTTCTAGAAATTGTTTAATTTCTCCTTTGATTTCCTCAATGATCAGTTGGTTTTTTAGGTATGTATTGTTTAATGTCCCTGTGTTTGTGTTTTTAGCGTTTTTTTGTTTTTTTTTTTCCGGTAGTTGATCGATAGTCTCATTGCATTGTGGTCCGAGAAGATGGTTGATTTAATTTCAGTTTTCTTGAACTGACTGAGGTTAGATTTGTGGCCCAAGATGTGGTCTATCCTGGAGAATGTTCCGTAAGCACTTGAGAAGAAAGTGTATTCTTCTGCTTTTGGATGGAACGTCCTAAAGATATCGATGAGGTCCATCTTTTCTAGTGTGGCATTTAAGGCTTGTGTTTCTTCATTAATTTTCTGTTTTGTTGATCTGTCCACTGGTGTGAGAGGAGTGTTAAAGTCTCCTACTATTACTGTGTTATTGTTGATTTCTTCTTTTAAGTCTGAAAGTACCTGTCTTACGTATTGAGGTGCCCCTGTGTTGGGTGCATAGATATTCATGACTGGTATGTCTTCCTCTTGGATAGATCCCTTAATCATGATGTAGCGACCTGCCTCATCTCTTAGAATCTTCTTTATTTTAAAATCTATTTTGTCTGATATGAGGACTGCTACTCCAGCTTTCTTTTCACTTCCATTTTCATGGAATATCTTTTTCCAGCCTTTCACTTTCAGTCTATGAGTGTCTCTAGGTCTGAAGTGGGTCTCTTGTAAACAGCATATATATGGGTCTTGCTTCTGGATCCATTCAGCCAGCCTGTGTCATTTGGTTGGAGCATTTAGTCCATTTACGTTCAAAGTTATTATTGATATGAATGTTCCTATTGTCATCTTCTTAGAAATTTGGGGTTTGATTTGTAAGGCTTCTCCTACTCTATTTATTGGCTATTATATCAGGCCTTTTAACACTTGTTGTAGGGCTGGGTTTTTTGTACAGAAGCCTTTTAGTTGGTTGTCTCCATTTGCTTATTTTTCATTTCTTACATGTCTCTTCTCAATGCACTAATTTCCTCTAATATTCTGTTTTCGGTGTTTTGCATCCTCATTAGTATAGCTTTTCTGAATTCTCTTTCAGATAATTTGTCTATCTCCTCCTCTGTCATTTGAAGCGGTGTTTCTCTAGCTTGGTCCTTCATTTGTGCAGTGTTTCTCTGACGTTTCATTATTAGGTTAATTTTTGTTTCTTTGTGTGTGTCTGTGTGTGTGGAGTTCTTTTTCCCCCACCAGGCTTCTTGGTTGAATTCTCCCTTCCTTTGGGTTTCTGTCCTTTTGAACTGACTGAGGTTAGATTTGTGGCCCAAGATGTGGTCTATCCTGGAGAATGTTCCGTGAGCACTTGAGAAGAAAGTGTATTCTTCTGCTTTTGGATGGAACGTCCTAAAGATATCGATGAGGTCCATCTTTTCTAGTGTGGCATTTAAGGCTTGTGTTTCTTCATTAATTTTCTGTTTTGTTGATCTGTCCACTGGTGTGAGAGGAGTGTTAAAGTCTCCTACTATTACTGTGTTATTGTTGATTTCTTCTTTTAAGTCTGAAAGTACCTGTCTTACGTATTGAGGTGCCCCTGTGTTGGGTGCATAGATATTCATGACTGGTATGTCTTCCTCTTGGATAGATCCCTTAATCATGATGTAGCGACCTGCCTCATCTCTTAGAATCTTCTTTATTTTAAAATCTATTTTGTCTGATATGAGGACTGCTACTCCAGCTTTCTTTTCACTTCCATTTTCATGGAATATCTTTTTCCAGCCTTTCACTTTCAGTCTATGAGTGTCTCTAGGTCTGAAGTGGGTCTCTTGTAAACAGCATATATATGGGTCTTGCTTCTGGATCCATTCAGCCAGCCTGTGTCATTTGGTTGGAGCATTTAGTCCATTTACGTTCAAAGTTATTATTGATATGAATGTTCCTATTGTCATCTTCTTAGAAATTTGGGGTTTGATTTGTAAGGCTTCTCCTACTCTATTTATTGGCTATTATATCAGGCCTTTTAACACTTGTTGTAGGGCTGGGTTTTTTGTACAGAAGCCTTTTAGTTGGTTGTCTCCATTTGCTTATTTTTCATTTCTTACATGTCTCTTCTCAATGCACTAATTTCCTCTAATATTCTGTTTTCGGTGTTTTGCATCCTCATTAGTATAGCTTTTCTGAATTCTCTTTCAGATAATTTGTCTATCTCCTCCTCTGTCATTTGAAGCGGTGTTTCTCTAGCTTGGTCCTTCATTTGTGCAGTGTTTTTCTGACGTTTCATTATTAGGTTCGTTTTTGTTTCTTTGTGGGTGTCTGTGTGTGTGCAGTCCTCTTCCCCCCACCAGGCTTCTTGGTTGAATTCCCCCTTCCTTTGGGTTTCTGCCCTTCTAGAAGGGTTCAGCAGTTTGTGATTTGGATGGTGTTAGGCCTTGTTTACAGATGAATAATCTCTAGTGTTGTATGATCTTTGATAGTGTGGGGTCTTGGAATCAGGGCTTCCGCTCCGAGGATCCTTGGTTTGATGATTGGTGAGGGGGTGTAGGCTTTATGTCTGGTTTGCTATGGTGTTCCATGATATTAGTTCACACACTAGCATCTGCGACGCAGCGCTTCTGCGGCTTCTCGCGGCACCGCGGCTTCTCCCATTCCTCTTTCTATTTACTCCTTGACCTTGGTACATAAACATATTGAAAGCATTCTAACATCCAAGTTAACTACTCACCCACCTATACCCCTTCCCTAGCAACTGCTCTTTCTTATTAACTTTATAAGCAAATTCTTTTAATGTAATCTACTTCAGGTATATCCAGTGCAATCTGGAATTCACTTTAGGATTAGCAATTCCAATTAAATTGCTCAGGAAAATATCACTAACTTCTCTCCTATCCCTCACATCAACTTTGTCACCATATCAAATCAGTTCTGTGTTCAGAACACTTTCAGAGCCATGAAATTCTCCTCATTCTCTCTGAGTCAGGCCTCCATCTTTGATACAACCTCTTGCACTAACCTCTAGTCTACTTACTTCCAGTTTATCCTCTTTCCATTCAAGCCTCCTTGTTGCTGTTTGAGTATACCATCTACAAATATGTCTTTCAAGTGTTAAATTTTTCAATGACTATATAACCACACATAAAGTAGATCTTAATTTTTTGGAGATCAAAGATCTCTAAGCAGCTAATAAATGTTTCTAGTTCTTTCTCAGAAAATTACGTATATATAAACAATTTTGTATACAAGTGCCAGACACTAGAGGGGCACACACATACACACATTCATCATTCAAAGTTAAGATCTCCTGGGTTCTTACATATCCTTCTATCTTATCTCCTCCTCCAAAAGGAACTCTAGTCAGAAGAACATGACTACCAAAACTTGAGCTTGAAATATCCAGTTGGGGACTAAGTAGGATTTTCATTCTCAGGTAGAGTGTAATTAAATTATGTCAGACCATGTTCCCCCTACAGCAGAGGAAAAAATAATTAAGAGAGAATTAAGGAAGTAAAAAGAATTAAATCAATTAAAATTCCATCATATCTACATGAAAAAGGAAAGGAGAATCCATTTTTTTAAAAGAAAGCATTTGGAGTTTCTGTATCCCCTTTTTTATAAAGTGCCTGGCATACAGCAAAAATTACTAGACATGTGAAAGGGAGAAAATTATATCAAGTAATTAAGTTAAAAAAAAAATACGTCCACATTTGAGCCAGATAATGGAGGTTTTTAAAAAGGACTTGAAAATAATTCAAAAAGTTAGAGAAACTAGGAGCAAAAACAATGAAGAGGTGGAAATTTCAACAGAAAATCTAATGGAAATTATAGAACTTCAAAATACAAGAAAACTTAGAAAATGAGATTCAAAAGTTAGAGACAACAAAAAGTTAACTACTCACCCACCTTCCCTTAGCAACTGCTCTTTCTTATTAACTTTATAAGCAAATTCTTTTAATGTAATCTACTTCAGGTATATCCAGTGCAATCTGGAATTCACTTTAGGATTAGCAATTCCAATTAAATTGCTCAGGAAAATATCACTAACTTCTCTCCTATCCCTCACATCAACTTTGTCACCATATCAAATCAGTTCTGTGTTCAGAACACTTTCAGAGCCATGAAATTCTCCTCATTCTCTCTGAGTCAGGCCTCCATCTTTGATACAACCTCTTGCACTAACCTCTAGTCTACTTACTTCCAGTTTATCCTCTTTCCATTCAAGCCTCCTTGTTGCTGTTTGAGTATACCATCTACAAATATGTCTTTCAAGTGTTAAATTTTTCAATGACTATATAACCACACATAAAGTAGATCTTAATTTTTTGGAGATCAAAGATCTCTAAGCAGCTAATAAATGTTTCTAGTTCTTTCTCAGAAAATTACGTATATATAAACAATTTTGTATACAAGTGCCAGACACTAGAGGGGCACACACATACACACATTCATCATTCAAAGTTAAGATCTCCTGGGTTCTTACATATCCTTCTATCTTATCTCCTCCTCCAAAAGGAACTCTAGTCAGAAGAACATGACTACCAAAACTTGAGCTTGAAATATCCAGTTGGGGACTAAGTAGGATTTTCATTCTCAGGTAGAGTGTAATTAAATTATGTCAGACCATGTTCCCCCTACAGCAGAGGAAAAAATAATTAAGAGAGAATTAAGGAAGTAAAAAGAATTAAATCAATTAAAATTCCATCATATCTACATGAAAAAGGAAAGGAGAATCCATTTTTTTAAAAGAAAGCATTTGGAGTTTCTGTATCCCCTTTTTTATAAAGTGCCTGGCATACAGCAAAAATTACTAGACATGTGAAAGGGAGAAAATTATATCAAGTAATTAAGTTAAAAAAAAAATACGTCCACATTTGAGCCAGATAATGGAGGTTTTTAAAAAGGACTTGAAAATAATTCAAAAAGTTAGAGAAACTAGGAGCAAAAAAACAATGAAGAGGTGGAAATTTCAACAGAAAATCTAATGGAAATTATAGAACTTCAAAATACAAGAAAACTTGAGGAAATAATCCACAGAGATGCTCAAATTGAAGCCCAGTGGTGGGAATGGGAGAAAACAAGGCAGTGTGAAAAAGACATGTGGAGGGCTTCCCTGGTGGTCCAGTGGGTAAGGACACCGCCTTGCAGTGCAAGGGCCGCTGGTTCGATCCCTGGCCTGGGAAGATCCCACATGCCCCGGAGCAGCTGGACAGATGTGGCGGATTACCGAGCCTGAGCTCTGGAAAGCATGCGCCCAGAGCCTTTGCTCTGTGACAACAGAGGCCACCGCGATGGGAGGCCCACATGGGCCAAAGAACAAATATGGATGAAAATGGACAAATGAAAGACCAATAGAAGTGGCCCGCCTGCTCCCCTCCCTCCCCACCCCACCCCCTCCAAAATAAAATAAATAATAAAATTTAAAAAAAATTAAAAAAAAAAGACATGTGGAAAAACTGTTTTAAAAGGCAAACTCATAAAACTAAAAGCTGCTTCTTTGAAAAAATAAACAAAATTAACAACCATTTTAGCAGATTTTTTAAGAAAAAGTGAGGGCTCAAATCAATAAAATTAAAAATGAAAAAGTAGTGACAACTGACACTATTGAAATCCAAAGATCATAACAGACTACTTACTATAAGCAACACTAAGCCAGTAAAATGGAAAACCTGTAAGAAATGGACAAATTCTTAGAAAGTTGCAATGTGCCAAGACTGAACCAGGAAGAAATAGAAAACAGGAACAGACCAATCAAACAAAAGTCCAAGCCCAGATGGTTTTACAGGTAAATTTTATCAAACATTTAGAGAAGAGTTAATATTTACCCTTCTGAAACTATTCCAAAAAAATTGCAGAGGAAGCAACACTCCCAAACTCATTCTATGAGGCCACCATCACCCTGATAACCAAACCAAAGATATGACAAAAGGAGAATTAGTACTTGAAAAAATACGTCCACATTTGAGCCAGATAATGGAGGTTTTTAAAAAGGACTTGAAAATAATTCAAAAAGTTAGAGAAACTAGGAGCAAAAAAACAATGAAGAGGTGGAAATTTCAACAGAAAATCTAATGGAAATTATAGAACTTCAAAATACAAGAAAACTTGAGGAAATAATCCACAGAGATGCTCAAATTGAAGCCCAGTGGTGGGAATGGGAGAAAACAAGGCAGTGTGAAAAAGACATGTGGAGGGCTTCCCTGGTGGTCCAGTGGGTAAGGACACCGCCTTGCAGTGCAAGGGCCGCTGGTTCGATCCCTGGCCTGGGAAGATCCCACATGCCCCGGAGCAGCTGGACAGATGTGGCGGATTACCGAGCCTGAGCTCTGGAAAGCATGCGCCCAGAGCCTTTGCTCTGTGACAACAGAGGCCACCGCGATGGGAGGCCCACATGGGCCAAAGAACAAATATGGATGAAAATGGACAAATGAAAGACCAATAGAAGTGGCCCGCCTGCTCCCCTCCCTCCCCACCCCACCCCCTCCAAAATAAAATAAATAATAAAATTTAAAAAAAATTAAAAAAAAAAGACATGTGGAAAAACTGTTTTAAAAGGCAAACTCATAAAACTAAAAGCTGCTTCTTTGAAAAAATAAACAAAATTAACAACCATTTTAGCAGATTTTTTAAGAAAAAGTGAGGGCTCAAATCAATAAAATTAAAAATGAAAAAGTAGTGACAACTGACACTATTGAAATCCAAAGATCATAACAGACTACTTACTATAAGCAACACTAAGCCAGTAAAATGGAAAACCTGTAAGAAATGGACAAATTCTTAGAAAGTTGCAATGTGCCAAGACTGAACCAGGAAGAAATAGAAAACAGGAACAGACCAATCAAACAAAAGTCCAAGCCCAGATGGTTTTACAGGTAAATTTTATCAAACATTTAGAGAAGAGTTAATATTTACCCTTCTGAAACTATTCCAAAAAAATTGCAGAGGAAGCAACACTCCCAAACTCATTCTATGAGGCCACCATCACCCTGATAACCAAACCAAAGATATGACAAAAAGGAGAATTATAGGCCAAAATCACTGATGAACACAGACACAAAAAGCATCAAAAAAAAAAAAAGCTAGAAAACTGAATTTGACAATACTTGACCATACACCATGATCAGGTGGGATTTACCTCAAGGATGCAAAGATTCTTTGATAAACGCAAATCAATAAGTTTGACACATCACATCAACAAACAGAATAAAACCATATGATCATCTCAATGCACGCATAAAAATCTTTTGACAATTCAAAAATTCCTGTGTCCCTAGAAAGCAGACACAGAGGAAACATACCTTCACATAATTAAGGCCATATATGACAAACATGGCTAACATTCTCAGTGGTGAAAAACTGAAAGTGTTTTCTCTAAGATCAGAACAAGAAAAGGATGCCCACTCTTGTTGCTTTTATTCAACATAAGCTTGGAACTCCTAGCCATGGAAATCAAAGAAAAGGAAATAAAAGGAAACCAAATCAGAAAAGAAGAAGTAAAATTGTCAGTGTTTATAGATGACATGACATACATAGAAAGTCCTAAAGATGCTACCAGAGAAATACTGGAGTTGATCAATGAATTTAGTAAACTTGCAGGATACAAAATTAATATAGAGGAATTTTTACATTCCCATAACTAACAACAAAAGATTAGAAAGAGAAATTCAAGTAACAATTCCACTTACCATTGTATCAGAAAGGATGAAATACCCAGAAATAAGCCTACCTAAGGAGACAAAAGATCTGTATGTGGAAAACTATAAGATGCTGAGGAAAGAAATTAAAGATATACCATGTTCTTGACTTGGAGGAATTAATATTGTTAAAATGACCATAGTACACATGGCAATCTACAGATTCAATGGAATCCCTATCAAATTACCAGCAGCATTTTTTCACAGAACTAGGACAAAAATAAAATCTTAAAATTTGTATGGAAATACAAAAGATCCTGAATAGACAAAGTAATCCTGAAAAAGAAAACTGGAACTAAAGTAATCAGACCCTCTTACTTCGGCCTATGATACAAAGCTACAATAATCTGAACAGTACAGTACTGGCACAAAAACAGAAATATAAAGCAATAGAATGAGATAGAAAACTGAGAAACACATGTCCTTATGGTCAATTAATCTATGACAAAGTAGTCAAGAACATACAACAGAGGAAAGACAGTTTAATAAATGATTCTGGGAAAACTAGACACATATATGCAAAAAAAATGAAATTAGAACACTCTCTATACTATAAACCAATTTAATATAGTATTTAAACCACAATACTATAAACCTATTAGAAAAAAACCTATAGGAAGAACACTGACATAAATCACAGCAAGATCTTTTTTGATCCATCTCCTAGAGTAATGAAAATAAAAACAAAAATAAACAAATGAAATCGAATTAAATTTACAAGCTTGTGCTCAACAAAGGAAACCATAAACAAAAAAGGAAAAGACAACCCACAATATAGGAGAAAACATTTGCAAACAAAGCAACTGCTAAGGGATTACCCTCCAAAATATACAAACCCCTCGTGCAACTCAATATCAAAAGAGCAAAAACCCAATTAAAAAAAATGGAAGATCTAAATAATTATTTCCCCAAAGAAGACATGCAAATGGCCAAAACACACATGAAAAGATGTTCAACACCACTAATTATCAGAGAAGTATAAACGGAAACTGCAATGAAGTATCACCTCACACCAATCAGAATGGCCATCACCAAAAGATCTACAGACAATAAATACTGGAGAGGATGTGGAAAAAAGGAAACTCTCCTACAGTGTTAGTGGGAATGTAAATTAATACAATCACTATGGAGAATGGTATGAACTGTTAGTCGCTCAGCTATGTCCAGCTCTTTGCTACTCCATGGACTACAGCCCGCCAGCTCCTCTATCAATGAAATTCTCTAGGCAAGAATACTGGAGTGGTTAGGCAGTCCCTTCTCCAGGGGATCTTCCCAACCAAGGAGAACTGCATGGAGGTTTCTTAAAAAATGAAAAACAGAACTACCATAGGATCCATCAATTCCACTCCTGGGAATATACCCAGAGAAAACCATAATTTGAAATACACATGCATCCCAAGGTTCACTGAAGAAATATTTGCAATAAAAAAGGCATGGAAGCCACCTGAAGGTCCATCTACAAAAGAATGGATATGTGTATATATGTGTATATGTATATATGTGGTACATATATACAATAAAATATTACTCAGTCATAAAATAAATAATACCATTTGCAGCAACATGGATGAACCCAGAGATTATCATACTAAGTGAAGTTAGATAAATATCATATCACTAATATGTAAAATCTAAATAAGTGACAAAAAAGAACTTATTTACAAAACAGAAACTGACTCACAGACTTTGAAAACAAATGTGTGGTTAACAAAAGGGAAATGTTAGCAAAGGAGGGGTAAATTATGAGTCTAGGATTAAGTTATTCAGACTACTATTATTTATTTTATATTATTTACTATATATTGATCATAATCCTATTGATTTATATCCTATTGATTTATATTGATTACTTATTATATATTATTATTATTTTCCAAAAATGAAATAGGTAATCAACAGAGACCTACTGTGATAGCACAGAAAACTATACTCAATATTTTACAATAACCTACATGGGAAAAGAATCTGAAACAATGGATATAGGTATAACTGATCTAGCTATACACCTGAAACCAACACACTTTAAATCAGTTATACTCCTATATAAAATAAAAATTAAATTTAAAAAACTGAAAAAAGAAAAAGTCTAACACATAATTAATTGGAACCCCAAATGGAAGGAGAAAGATGTGGAAACACCTCACACCAATCAGAATGGCCATCACCAAAAGCTCTCATACAGTGTTAGTGGGAATGTAAATTAATACAATCACTATGGAGAATGGTATGAACTGTTAGTCGCTCAGCTATGTCCAGCTCTTTGCTACTCCATGGACTACAGCCCGCCAGCTCCTCTATCAATGAAATTCTCTAGGCAAGAATACTGGAGTGGTTAGGCAGTCCCTTCTCCAGGGGATCTTCCCAACCAAGGAGAACTGCATGGAGGTTTCTTAAAAAATGAAAAACAGAACTACCATAGGATCCATCAATTCCACTCCTGGGAATATACCCAGAGAAAACCATAATTTGAAATACACATGCATCCCAAGGTTCACTGAAGAAATATTTGCAATAAAAAAGGCATGGAAGCCACCTGAAGGTCCATCTACAAAAGAATGGATATGTGTATATATGTGTATATGTATATATGTGGTACATATATACAATAAAATATTACTCAGTCATAAAATAAATAATACCATTTGCAGCAACATGGATGAACCCAGAGATTATCATACTAAGTGAAGTTAGATAAATATCATATCACTAATATGTAAAATCTAAATAAGTGACAAAAAAGAACTTATTTACAAAACAGAAACTGACTCACAGACTTTGAAAACAAATGTGTGGTTAACAAAAGGGAAATGTTAGCAAAGGAGGGGTAAATTATGAGTCTAGGATTAAGTTATTCAGACTACTATTATTTATTTTATATTATTTACTATATATTGATCATAATCCTATTGATTTATATCCTATTGATTTATATTGATTACTTATTATATATTATTATTATTTTCCAAAAATGAAATAGGTAATCAACAGAGACCTACTGTGATAGCACAGAAAACTATACTCAATATTTTACAATAACCTACATGGGAAAAGAATCTGAAACAATGGATATAGGTATAACTGATCTAGCTATACACCTGAAACCAACACACTTTAAATCAGTTATACTCCTATATAAAATAAAAATTAAATTTAAAAAACTGAAAAAAGAAAAAGTCTAACACATAATTAATTGGAACCCCAAATGGAAGGAGAAAGAGAATTGATCAGAAACAGTTTTTGAAGAAATATGACCAACAATTTCCCCAAATCTCATTATGAGTATCCACTCACATATTCAAAATCTTAGTGAACTACAAGAAGAATATGTAGAAAAATACATCCATAGCATAATGCAGCCAATCTGCTAAAAAATTTAAGTGGGGTAAAAATGGTAATGGTGGCAGTGAAGACTAACACTGGAACATAAACTTTGGAAGCCAGAAACCATTACTTTTTACATGATTAAAAAAAAAAAAATCTTGCCAACTTATATAGTTTTATAATCAACAAAAAACTATTTAAAAATCATAGTACAATAAGAACCTTAGAGATGAAAACTAAGAAAATCCACTGTCATTAATCCTATATTATCAGAAATATTACAGAAAATTAGACTGAAACAGATGAATGTATTCAACTAGAGGTAGAAGTGAAGGGCACTGGAAAAGGTAAATACATGTGTTGTTATTCAGTCACTAAATCATGTCTGACTCTCTGTGAACCCATGAATTGCAATACTCCAGGCCTCCCTGTCCTTCACTATCTCCCAGAGTTTGCTCAAATTCATGTCCAGTGAGTCAGTGATGCCATCCAAGCATCTCATCTTCTATCACTCCTTCTCTTGCCTTCAATCTTTCCCAGCATAGTGGTCTTTTCCAATGAGTCAACTCTTCACATGAAGTGGCCTCACATGCAGCTTCCCCATCAGGAAACCTGCACAAGCCTCTTGTCTCATACATCAGAGGGCAAACAGAAGAAGTAAGAACTATCATCCCACAGTCTCCAGAATGAAAACCACAATTACAGAAAGCCAACCAAAATGAACACATGGATGACAGCCTTGTCTAACTCAATGAAGCTATGAGTCATGCCATGCAGGGCCACCCAAGATGGATGAGTTACTAGAGAAGGGACTAAGAAACCATTTCAGTATTCTTGCCTCAAGAATCCCATGAATAATACAAACACATGAGTAATAAATTTTAATTGATTATTTAAAAGTAAACTACTGATAATGTCATATACAATCTACTATGCATGTACAGGTAAAATATGACAATAATAACACAAAGAACAGAAGACAGGTATTTAAAGTACTACAATGCCTTATACTGTTTGTGAGATAATAGATATCAATTTGAGATAGACTATAATAAAGAAAACATACATCACATGTAAATGGACCAAACATGCTTTTTAAATAAAAGAGATCTTCAGGATGAATTTTAAAAAATGAAAAGCCTGTACTATACTCTTTCAATAATCAACAAAAAACTATTTAAAAATCATAGTACAATAAGAACCTTAGAGATGAAAACTAAGAAAATCCACTGTCATTAATCCTATATTATCAGAAATATTACAGAAAATTAGACTGAAACAGATGAATGTATTCAACTAGAGGTAGAAGTGAAGGGCACTGGAAAAGGTAAATACATGTGTTGTTATTCAGTCACTAAATCATGTCTGACTCTCTGTGAACCCATGAATTGCAATACTCCAGGCCTCCCTGTCCTTCACTATCTCCCAGAGTTTGCTCAAATTCATGTCCAGTGAGTCAGTGATGCCATCCAAGCATCTCATCTTCTATCACTCCTTCTCTTGCCTTCAATCTTTCCCAGCATAGTGGTCTTTTCCAATGAGTCAACTCTTCACATGAAGTGGCCTCACATGCAGCTTCCCCATCAGGAAACCTGCACAAGCCTCTTGTCTCATACATCAGAGGGCAAACAGAAGAAGTAAGAACTATCATCCCACAGTCTCCAGAATGAAAACCACAATTACAGAAAGCCAACCAAAATGAACACATGGATGACAGCCTTGTCTAACTCAATGAAGCTATGAGTCATGCCATGCAGGGCCACCCAAGATGGATGAGTTACTAGAGAAGGGACTAAGAAACCATTTCAGTATTCTTGCCTCAAGAATCCCATGAATAATACAAACACATGAGTAATAAATTTTAATTGATTATTTAAAAGTAAACTACTGATAATGTCATATACAATCTACTATGCATGTACAGGTAAAATATGACAATAATAACACAAAGAACAGAAGACAGGTATTTAAAGTACTACAATGCCTTATACTGTTTGTGAGATAATAGATATCAATTTGAGATAGACTATAATAAAGAAAACATACATCACATGTAAATGGACCAAACATGCTTTTTAAATAAAAGAGATCTTCAGGATGAATTTTAAAAAATGAAAAGCTGTACTATACTCTGCTTACAAGAAGCAAAAGGTAAAGAATATACTATACAAACATTAACTGAAAGAAAACTGACATGGTTGTATTAATATTAAAAAAGGGTAGACTTAAAGATAAGAAATATGACTAGAATTATCACTACAGGAAAGAAGTATATTTTTAATGATTAAAGAACATATCAACTCAACAGAAAGATAAAAGACCCTATTTGTCCGTATGCTGCCTCAAAAAGTACAAAAAAAGAATCTGACAGAGATAAAAGGAAATATAAAAGTCTATGATCACAACTGTCAAATTAAAAAGACCTCTGAGGATGAAACACCTGTATGTATACTGAAACATATAAGAGACTGAGGAAAGAAACTGAATATACAAATAAATGGAAAGATTTTTCATGCTCATGAATTGGAAGAATGTATACTTTTATGATGCCCTTACTAAAACAATCTACAGAGTAGTACAATCCCAATCAAAAACCCAATGGTATTTTTCACAGAAACAGAAAAAGTTCTAAAATTTGTATGAAATCATACAAGATTTCAAAAAACTAATGTTATCTTGAGAAAGAAAACCAAAACTGTAGACTTCACAATCCCTTATTTCAAAATCTAGAAAAATGGTACAGATGAATGTATTTCCTAGGCAGAAATTGAGATGCAGAGATAGAGAATGGACATGTGGACACAGCAGTGGAAGGGGAGGGTTGGACAAATTAGGAGACTAGGATTGATACACATACACTACCACATGTAAAATAGATATCAAGTGGGAAGCTGTTATACTGCATGGTAAGCTCAGCTCAGCATTCTGTAATGATATAGAGGAATGGGATGGGGGTGGGGTTGGAAGGAGGTCCAAGAGGGAGGGGATATATGTATGTTTATGACTGATTTACTTCATTGTTTGTCAGAAACTAACACCATGTTGTAAATCAATTACATTCCATCAAAAAAATGAAGCAATAGTAATCATATCTGTAGTACTGGCATAAAATCAGATACATAGATCAGTAGAACCAAATAAAGAAAACATACATCACATGTAAATGGACCAAACATGCTTTTTAAATAAAAGAGATCTTCAGGATGAATTTTAAAAAATGAAAAGCTGTACTATACTCTGCTTACAAGAAGCAAAAGGTAAAGAATATACTATACAAACATTAACTGAAAGAAAACTGACATGGTTGTATTAATATTAAAAAAGGGTAGACTTAAAGATAAGAAATATGACTAGAATTATCACTACAGGAAAGAAGTATATTTTTAATGATTAAAGAACATATCAACTCAACAGAAAGATAAAAGACCCTATTTGTCCGTATGCTGCCTCAAAAAGTACAAAAAAAGAATCTGACAGAGATAAAAGGAAATATAAAAGTCTATGATCACAACTGTCAAATTAAAAAGACCTCTGAGGATGAAACACCTGTATGTATACTGAAACATATAAGAGACTGAGGAAAGAAACTGAATATACAAATAAATGGAAAGATTTTTCATGCTCATGAATTGGAAGAATGTATACTTTTATGATGCCCTTACTAAAACAATCTACAGAGTAGTACAATCCCAATCAAAAACCCAATGGTATTTTTCACAGAAACAGAAAAAGTTCTAAAATTTGTATGAAATCATACAAGATTTCAAAAAACTAATGTTATCTTGAGAAAGAAAACCAAAACTGTAGACTTCACAATCCCTTATTTCAAAATCTAGAAAAATGGTACAGATGAATGTATTTCCTAGGCAGAAATTGAGATGCAGAGATAGAGAATGGACATGTGGACACAGCAGTGGAAGGGGAGGGTTGGACAAATTAGGAGACTAGGATTGATACACATACACTACCACATGTAAAATAGATATCAAGTGGGAAGCTGTTATACTGCATGGTAAGCTCAGCTCAGCATTCTGTAATGATATAGAGGAATGGGATGGGGGTGGGGTTGGAAGGAGGTCCAAGAGGGAGGGGATATATGTATGTTTATGACTGATTTACTTCATTGTTTGTCAGAAACTAACACCATGTTGTAAATCAATTACATTCCATCAAAAAAATGAAGCAATAGTAATCATATCTGTAGTACTGGCATAAAATCAGATACATAGATCAGTAGAACCAAATAAAGACCCCAGAACTAAACCCACACATATATGTGGTCAATAAATTTACATTAAAGCAGCCAAGAATATGCAATGGGGAAAGGATAATCTCTTCAATAAAATGGTGTTGGGAAAACTGGATCACTACATGCAAAAGAAGGAAATTGGGCCACCACCCTACACCATATACAAAAATTAACTCAAAATTAACCAAAGTTTTGAATGTAAAACTTGCAATGGTAAAACTAGACAAAACAGCAGCAAATTCTTTAACAATGATCTTGGCAATGATTTTACTTAACACTAAAAATCAAAAGCAACAAACGCAAAAATAAAGAGGGATTATATCAAACTTAAAAGGATTGGCAAAGCAGAGAAAACAATTTCCAAAATGAAAAACCAACCTAGTCAATGGGAGAAAATATTTTCAAGTCATGCACCTGAGAAGGAGTTAATATCCAACATATGAAGAACTCATTCAACTCAATACCAATAGCAACAATCAATTAAATATGAGCAAATGATTTGCACATTTTTCCAAATAAGACACACAGATGACCAATAGGTATATGAAGAAAATGCATATCACTAGTCATAACGAAGATGCAAGTCAAAACAACAATGAAATATCATCTGACATTGGTTAGAATTATTATTATCAAAAACAAGGGTTGGCAAGGACATGGAGAAAAAGGGAATGACTGGGTGTTGTTGGTGGAAATATAAACTGGGGTAGCCACTATGGAGAATAGCATGAAAATGTCTCAAAAGATTAAAAATAGAACTGCCATATGATGCATCAGTTCCACTTCTGGATATTTATCCAATAAAAACAAAAGCACTGAGAAGAGATATATGCACTTTCCACATCTACATCTGCATTATTTACAAAAATCAAGATACGGAAGCAACCTATGTGTCCAACAATGGATGGATAGATAAAGAAGATTTAAAGTGAGAGTTACATATATAATATTTATATATAAATATAACAGTATTATATATTTAAATCTATTATATTTAAGCATATATTTATGTATTATATTTAATATGTATTTTTATTCAGCCATAAAAAAGATACATGATAGTTTACCACAATATGGAACTTGAGAATGTTAAGTCAAATAACACAGAGACAGATAACACGATCTGACCTAAATGTGGATCCTAGAAGCAAACAAACACAAGTTGATAGATACACAGAACAAATTGCTGGTTGCCAAACATGAAGGATGGGGAGTGGGCCACATGAATGAAGAAGGCTAAAAGTACCAACTATAAAGTAAGTCATGAAGATATGATATACAGCATGGGGACGATAGTTAATAATGCATGTTTAATTACTCAGTCCTATCTAACTCTTTGTGATGCCATGGATTGTGTAGCCCTCCAGGCTCCTCTGTCCATGAATCTTCCAGGCAAGAACATCGGAGTGAGTTGCCATTCCCTTCTCCAGGGCATCTTCCCTACTCACCTAGGGATTGAACCTGGGGCTCCAGCATTGTGGGCAGATGGTTTACCATCTGAGAACGGGGAAGGATTTTTCTCATTTCTGATAAAATCATAATCAATGTTAGTCACTTCCAATGATTACAAGGACTTACAGTCACCAGCAATGAACCTGAAGAACAGAGCCAAGGCTGCTTTGTTCTGTTTCACAGGGGACTGGAGCTGGGTCTGGGACGGACACCCATCTGTCCCTCACTGGACCACAAGCAACTAAAGCACTGAGGGCAGAGACGGGTATGACTGGCTGGTGTGTCTCCACACATACCTAATAATACTGTATTGTATATTTAAAAGTTGTTATAAGAGCATCTGACATTGGTCAGAATTATTATTATCAAAAACAAGGGTTGGCAAGGACATGGAGAAAAAGGGAATGACTGGGTGTTGTTGGTGGAAATATAAACTGGGGTAGCCACTATGGAGAATAGCATGAAAATGTCTCAAAAGATTAAAAATAGAACTGCCATATGATGCATCAGTTCCACTTCTGGATATTTATCCAATAAAAACAAAAGCACTGAGAAGAGATATATGCACTTTCCACATCTACATCTGCATTATTTACAAAAATCAAGATACGGAAGCAACCTATGTGTCCAACAATGGATGGATAGATAAAGAAGATTTAAAGTGAGAGTTACATATATAATATTTATATATAAATATAACAGTATTATATATTTAAATCTATTATATTTAAGCATATATTTATGTATTATATTTAATATGTATTTTTATTCAGCCATAAAAAAGATACATGATAGTTTACCACAATATGGAACTTGAGAATGTTAAGTCAAATAACACAGAGACAGATAACACGATCTGACCTAAATGTGGATCCTAGAAGCAAACAAACACAAGTTGATAGATACACAGAACAAATTGCTGGTTGCCAAACATGAATGATAGGAAGAGGGCCACACGAATGAAGAAGGCTAAAAGTACCAACTATAAAGTAAGTCATGAAGATATGATATACAGCATGGGGACGATAGTTAATAATGCATGTTTAATTACTCAGTCCTATCTAACTCTTTGTGATGCCATGGATTGTGTAGCCCTCCAGGCTCCTCTGTCCATGAATCTTCCAGGCAAGAACATCGGAGTGAGTTGCCATTCCCTTCTCCAGGGCATCTTCCCTACTCACCTAGGGATTGAACCTGGGGCTCCAGCATTGTGGGCAGATGGTTTACCATCTGAGAACGGGGAAGGATTTTTCTCATTTCTGATAAAATCATAATCAATGTTAGTCACTTCCAATGATTACAAGGACTTACAGTCACCAGCAATGAACCTGAAGAACAGAGCCAAGGCTGCTTTGTTCTGTTTCACAGGGGACTGGAGCTGGGTCTGGGACGGACACCCATCTGTCCCTCACTGGACCACAAGCAACTAAAGCACTGAGGGCAGAGACGGGTATGACTGGCTGGTGTGTCTCCACACATACCTAATAATACTGTATTGTATATTTAAAAGTTGTTATAAGAGTATCTCTTAAAAGTTTTCATCACAAAGATAAAATGTGTTAACTATGTATGGTGATGGATATTCGCTAGACCAGCACTGATGATTATTTTACAATATATAAGCATCAAATCATCATGTTCTATACCTAAAATTAATGTTGTATGTCAATTACATCTAAATTTTTAAAACAGTGTTAAGGCCTCTATCAGTATCTGATAGAAAAACAAACAAACAAACAAAAAATCAGTGATATAAAACATTTGAAGAAGATGACTGACTAACTTGGCAAAACTAACATATAGAATACTACACCCAACCTATGGCAGATTCAGGTTAATGTACAGCAGTAAACAACAAAACTTTGTAAAAAGTAAAAAAATAAATTAAAAAAAATACTATACCCAATGGCAATATATTTTTGTTTTAGGGAAAAATGAATCATTTAATAAAACAGACCATATACTGGATCATAAAAAAAGTATTAAACATTTCATAATACTGTAACATACAGAATATGTTCTCTAACCATAATGAAATTTAAGAAGCACTCAAAAATAAAAAGAACTACAAAAGCTCTAAAAGTTTAGAAATAGGCACACAAATCTGATTGACCTATAGGTCAAAGAAAAAAAGCAATGAAATTTAAGTGAATAGCAATGAAAAACAATATGCTAGAGCTTGTAAAATGTAGCTAAAGTAGTGCTTATATGGCTATAACTGAAGATGAATAAAATAGAAAAATAGAAATACTGAAAAACACATAACATTTCCAACTCCAAAAACACCTAGAGAATAAATGGCAAAGTATGTTGCAAGAAAAAAATATATAAGAGGAAAATAAAAAGAAAATATACAACTAAAAATAACCTAGAATTTACTCATTAAAAATTTAATTATTTTAATTAATAAAAAACCTAGTAAGACTGAACAAGGACTTACAGTCACCAGCAATGAACCTGAAGAACAGAGCCAAGGCTGCTTTGTTCTGTTTCACAGGGGACTGGAGCTGGGTCTGGGACGGACACCCATCTGTCCCTCACTGGACCACAAGCAACTAAAGCACTGAGGGCAGAGACGGGTATGACTGGCTGGTGTGTCTCCACACATACCTAATAATACTGTATTGTATATTTAAAAGTTGTTATAAGAGTATCTCTTAAAAGTTTTCATCACAAAGATAAAATGTGTTAACTATGTATGGTGATGGATATTCGCTAGACCAGCACTGATGATTATTTTACAATATATAAGCATCAAATCATCATGTTCTATACCTAAAATTAATGTTGTATGTCAATTACATCTAAATTTTTAAAACAGTGTTAAGGCCTCTATCAGTATCTGATAGAAAAACAAACAAACAAACAAAAAATCAGTGATATAAAACATTTGAAGAAGATGACTGACTAACTTGGCAAAACTAACATATAGAATACTACACCCAACCTATGGCAGATTCAGGTTAATGTACAGCAGTAAACAACAAAACTTTGTAAAAAGTAAAAAAATAAATTAAAAAAAATACTATACCCAATGGCAATATATTTTTGTTTTAGGGAAAAATGAATCATTTAATAAAACAGACCATATACTGGATCATAAAAAAAGTATTAAACATTTCATAATACTGTAACATACAGAATATGTTCTCTAACCATAATGAAATTTAAGAAGCACTCAAAAATAAAAAGAACTACAAAAGCTCTAAAAGTTTAGAAATAGGCACACAAATCTGATTGACCTATAGGTCAAAGAAAAAAAGCAATGAAATTTAAGTGAATAGCAATGAAAAACAATATGCTAGAGCTTGTAAAATGTAGCTAAAGTAGTGCTTATATGGCTATAACTGAAGATGAATAAAATAGAAAAATAGAAATACTGAAAAACACATAACATTTCCAACTCCAAAAACACCTAGAGAATAAATGGCAAAGTATGTTGCAAGAAAAAAATATATAAGAGGAAAATAAAAAGAAAATATACAACTAAAAATAACCTAGAATTTACTCATTAAAAATTTAATTATTTTAATTAATAAAAAACCTAGTAAGACTGATTGAGGAAAAAAAATAAAAGGTGAAAAACAGAAATTGTCAATAATGGGCATTTAAAAAGAAAACATCCCTAAAAGTTCCTACAGACTTTAAAAAGAAAATATTCCTATCAATAAATTTGAATATTTAGATTAAAAAAAAAAACTTCTAAAAAATGTAACTTACCAAAAATGACACACAAAAATATTCCTGTGTCTACTGAAGAAACTGAAATGATGATTTTAAACTTCTCAGCAACTGAAATAATACAATGTCTAGCCCCAAATTTTCACTGGTAAATTCTTCCAAACATTTTTAAGGAAAGCACTACTACTCTTACATAAACTATTCTGGAGAAAAAGAATAATACTTTCCAAATCAGTTTATAAGGTCAGTATTATATTCATATCCAAACCTGAAAATACACTACAAAAAAAGAAAGTTACAAGCCAGTATTCCTCCTGAACATAGGCACAAAACCTTAGACTGAATGCAAGTAAATTGATTATAAATAAAAATAGGATATCATAACCAAATAGGATTTATACTTGGAAGGAGAGAATGGCTTAACATTCAAGAATAAATCAATATGACTTCACCACATTAACCAAACAAAGGATACAATCCAAGATTTCCAACCTCTATGTAAAAAGTTACAGGAAAAAAACATGTAATAAGCTTTAATATTCATTTATTTCTAAAAAATACATATCAGCAAATGAAGGTTTGGAGGTAGAAACACTTTTGGCTAAAAACTGCCCATAAGGGCTTCCCTGGTGGTCCAGTGGGTAAAGAGTCTGCCTTGCAGTGCAAGGGGTGCCGGTTTGATCCCTGGCCTGGGAAGATCCCACATGCCGCAGAATGGCTGGACCGGTGTGTCCAATTAAGAGCCAGCACTCTGGAACACATGCGCCCAGAGCCGGTGCTCTGTGAGGCCCACACAGGCCAAAGAATGAAAAGATGGATGAAAATAAATGGATAAAAGAGGCCAATAAAAACACCACTGCCCATAAAATTATTTCTATGTAAAAATTAACATGGAAATACAAAAAGGCTAAATTAGCCAAGTCTTCCAGGAAACTGAAGGACTTATATTCCTGGGCATGAGCACTTATTATAAGGCTACTGTAATTAACACAGTATTGTATTGCATCAATAGGGGAGAACGGAGTAGCAAAACAGGTGTGCAAGGCACATACACACACAGTCACTTAATTTATTACCAAGACACTAACTGCAAGTCAGCATGAAAAAGACACCCTTTTAAGTAAAGATACTGGAGCAAGCAACTAAATAAACATATATAAATATGAATATAATTACAAATATATATGAATGATATGAGGAGAAATAAAATGTGACCCCTACCTCAATCATATACAAGTTAATTCAAGGTAAGTCATAGATCCAGTGTACAAAGCAAAACAATAAATCTTCTAGAAGAAACGTTAGAAACATATCTTTATAACCTTAGAGTAAAAACTTCTCCAGAAAGAAGACCAGAAAAGTACTAACCATAAAGAATAATGGATAAATTATATGTCCTTTGAACTAAAAACTTCCTTTGATCAAAGTACAATACTAAAAGTGTGAAAAGGCAAGCCACTGATGAGGTAATATAACTTCATAGCCTGAGTTCAAGTATGGAATTATATCCAAACATGTTAAACACTAGTCTTATAAGTTAAGAGAAAAGACAAACAATCCTATTTTTTAATAGTCAAAAATTAAAAAAAAAAACTTGACTAAAGAACAAATGCAACTGGTCATAAACATAAGAAAAATGGTCAATATGGTAAAAATTTATCCACAAAGATAAAATAAAATAGAAATTACCAAATGGCAAGAATGTGGAACAATTAAAACTCTCATATACTTCTGATGGAAACAGCTGGTAAAATTATTTTGGGAAATGTTTGGCAGCATCAAGTGAAGATATACATATGCCTATATGTGACACAAAAATTCTACTCCCGGGCATACACCCAACAGAAATGAGTAATTCTGTGCACTAAAAAAAATTATATGAGAATGTTCATGACAGTAATTTTATAATAGAAAATACTAGAAACAATCCAAATGTCATTCAATATGGAACATATAAATTAATTACAGCAGATTCATACATTAGAATAAAACTCACCAATAAAAAAGAAGAAATTATTAATAAATAAATATGTGACTGAAGGGTATGAGGGAGTCACATAAAATATTTCTGAAATATTTTATGTTTTTATTTAGGTGATGATTACATTAAAAAATTCATTGTGCTCCACACTTAAGATCTGTGTACATTATTAAATACCACTCTTTGAAAAAAGAAAAGACAACTGAAGATAATATGTATGCACTATGTTGTTGTTGTTTAGTGACTAAGCCATATCCTACACTTTAGCGACCCCATAGACTGTAACCTGCCCAGCTCCTCTGTCCAGGGGATTTCCTAGGCAAGAATACTGGAGTGGGTTGCCATTTCCTTCTCCAGGTCCTTCTCCTGACCCAGGGATCAAACACACATCTGTTGCTTGGCAGGCAAATTCTTTACAACTGACTACCTGGGAAGCACATAAATGTACTATGCAAGCTAGTAAAGAAAAAGAAATGTAAGTACAAACACCGAGTAGTATAGGAGTTCAGAGGACTCCCAGAAGAGTCACAACTAAAATACAAAGTAAAGGCCAAAAGATTTGGACTGAGTCTTGGGTAGACAGGAATTACATAAGCACAGAGTAAATATATGAGCAAACTATAGAGTAAGGGAACATAAGGCATATGTGATGATTGGTGAGTATTCCAGCTAAAGTGATACATATCAACAGTTCCTAAAGCATGTCCTCAGACAAGCATCATCAGCATCGGTTGTGAGAAATTCGAATTCTCAGGTCCCATCCCAAATCTACAGAATCAGAAACACAAAAATCTGCTTCAACAAACCCTCCAGATGATTCTAATACACAAAAAATTTCAGAAACAATCATAAAAGAAGCTGGTAAAAGAAAAATCTATAACAGTAGGCATCAACTACAATTTTGTTCTTTGGAAAAGCCATAAAAATTATTGGGGATGAAAGTCAATATACTAGTGGCTTCCCTAGTGGCTTAGACAACAAAGAATTCAAGTGCAACATGAGAGACTTGGGTTTGATCCCTGGAATGGGAAGATCCTCTGGAGAAGTGAATGGCTGCCCACTCCCAGACAGAGGAGCCTGTCAGGCTACAGTCCAAGGGGTAACAGACAGTCAGACATGCCTGAGTGACTAACACTAACTTTCAATATATTAAAGGAAAGAAAGATGTTATGAGGAGAGATGTTCTGGTGATGAGCTCAGTTTTACATATAAGACATACTATTCAAAGAGACATCAAGAATGGTTTAACAGGAAGATCAGAAAACAGGACTAGAACAGAGATCAAGGATAGGTTATACATATAGAAGTGGAATACAGAAGATAATTTCAAAAAATTTTGCAGGGATTCCCTGGTGGTCCAATGGGAAAAAAGTCCATCTTGCAGTGCAAGAGGCGCCAGTTCCATCCCTGGCCCAGGAGGATCCCATGTGCCATGGAGAAACTGGACTGGTGTGTCCAATTGTGAGCCGGAGCTCTGGAGCACTTGCGCCCATAGCTGGTGCTCTGCAGTGAGAGAGGTCACTGTTATGGGAGGCCCACACAGGCCAAAGAATAAAGATGGATGAAAATAAATAAATAAAAACCAATAAGAAAGGCCAAAAAATTTTTTTTAATTTTTGCAAATTGTTACACACTGCAAAGAAACAGAGGAAAACAACAGACTAGAACAGACTAGAGATCTCTTCAAGAAAATAAGAGATACCAATGGAACATTTCATGCAAAGATGGACACAATAAAGGAAAGAAATGGTATGGACCTGACAGGAGCAGAAGATATAAAGAAGAGGTGGCAAGAATAAACAGAAGAACTAAAAAGGTTATACAAAAAAAAAAAGTTATATAAAAAGTTCTTATGACACAGATAACCACAATGGTGTGATCACTCACCTAGAGCCAGATAGCCTGGAGTGAGAAGTCAAGTGGGCTTTAAGAAGCATCACTACAGACAAGGTTAGTGGAGGTGATGGAATTCCAGCTGAGCTATTTCAAATCCTACAAGATGATGCTGCTAAAATGCTACATTCAATATGCCAGCAAATTTGGAAAACTCAGACAAGGCCACAGGACTGGAAAAAGCCAGTTTCCATTTTAATCCCAAAGAATGTTCAAACTACTGCACAATTGCACTCATTTCACATGCTAGCAAGGTCATGCTCAAAATCCTTCAATCTGGGCTTCAACAGTATGTGAACTGAGTACTTCCAGATGTACAAGTTAGATTTATAAAAGGTAGAGGAACCAGTGGTCAAATTGCCAACATCCGTTGGATCATAAAAAAAGAGTTCCAGAAATGCATCTAATTCTGCTTCACTGGCTATGCTAAAGTCTGACTGTATGGATTACAACAAACTGTGGAAAATTCTTAAAGAGATGGGAATATCAGACCACCTTACCTACCTCTTGAAAAACATGTATGCAGGTCAAGAAGCAACAGTTAGAACCAGACATGGAACAACAGGCTGGTTCCACACTGGGAAAGGAGTATGTCAAGGCTTTATATTGTCTACTTATTTAATTTATATACAGAGCACATCATGTAAAATGCCTGGCTGAATGAAGCACAAAATGGAATCAAGATTGCCAGGAGAAATATCAGTAACCTCAGGTATGCAGATGACACTACCCTTATGGCAGAAAGTGAAGAGGAGCTAAAGAGCCCCTTATTGAAGAGGAGAGTGGAAGAGCTGGCTTGAAACTCAACATTCAGAAAGTCAAGATCATGGCATCCAGTCCCATAACTTCATGGCAAATAGAGGAGAAACAATGACAGACTTTATTTTCTTAGGCTCCAATATCACTGCAGACAGAGACTGCAACCATGAAATTAAAAGAGGCTTGCTCCTTGAAAGAAAAGCTATGACAAACCTAGACAGAACATTCAAAAGCAGAGACATCACTTTGCCAACAAGTCCATATAGTCAAAGCTATGGTTTTCCCAGTAGTCATGTATGGATGTGAGAGTTGGACCATAACAAAGGCTGAGCACCAAGGAATTGATACCTTCATATTGTGGTGTTGGAGAAGACTCTTGAGAATCCCTTGGATTGCAACAAGGTCAAACCAGTCAATCCTAAAGAATATCAACCCTGAATATTGATTGGAAGGAATGATGCTGAAGCTGAAGCTTCAATACTGTGTCCAGCTGATGCAAAGAGATGACTCATTGGAAAATACCCTGATTCTCAGAAAGATAGAAGGCAGAAGGAGATGGGAACAGAAGACAAGATGGTTGGATGGTACCACCAACTCAATGGACAAGAGTTTGAGCAAGCTCAAGGAGACGGTGAAGGACAGGGAAGTTTGGAGTGTGGAAGGGCCCAAAGAAAAGCGAAAAAATGGAGATGCCCTGACATCCGTTGGATCATAAAGAGTTCCAGAAATGCATCTAATTCTGCTTCACTGGCTATGCTAAAGTCTGACTGTATGGATTACAACAAACTGTGGAAAATTCTTAAAGAGATGGGAATATCAGACCACCTTACCTACCTCTTGAAAAACATGTATGCAGGTCAAGAAGCAACAGTTAGAACCAGACATGGAACAACAGGCTGGTTCCACACTGGGAAAGGAGTATGTCAAGGCTTTATATTGTCTACTTATTTAATTTATATACAGAGCACATCATGTAAAATGCCTGGCTGAATGAAGCACAAAATGGAATCAAGATTGCCAGGAGAAATATCAGTAACCTCAGGTATGCAGATGACACTACCCTTATGGCAGAAAGTGAAGAGGAGCTAAAGAGCCCCTTATTGAAGAGGAGAGTGGAAGAGCTGGCTTGAAACTCAACATTCAGAAAGTCAAGATCATGGCATCCAGTCCCATAACTTCATGGCAAATAGAGGAGAAACAATGACAGACTTTATTTTCTTAGGCTCCAATATCACTGCAGACAGAGACTGCAACCATGAAATTAAAAGAGGCTTGCTCCTTGAAAGAAAAGCTATGACAAACCTAGACAGAACATTCAAAAGCAGAGACATCACTTTGCCAACAAGTCCATATAGTCAAAGCTATGGTTTTCCCAGTAGTCATGTATGGATGTGAGAGTTGGACCATAACAAAGGCTGAGCACCAAGGAATTGATACCTTCATATTGTGGTGTTGGAGAAGACTCTTGAGAATCCCTTGGATTGCAACAAGGTCAAACCAGTCAATCCTAAAGAATATCAACCCTGAATATTGATTGGAAGGAATGATGCTGAAGCTGAAGCTTCAATACTGTGTCCAGCTGATGCAAAGAGATGACTCATTGGAAAATACCCTGATTCTCAGAAAGATAGAAGGCAGAAGGAGATGGGAACAGAAGACAAGATGGTTGGATGGTACCACCAACTCAATGGACAAGAGTTTGAGCAAGCTCAAGGAGACGGTGAAGGACAGGGAAGTTTGGAGTGTGGAAGTCTATAGGGTCCCAAAATGTCAGATACAACTGAGAGACTGAATAACAACAACTCCTACTAATTTTGGAGATCCCCTGTTAGGTATTCTCACTAAATTTATCACATTATAATATACTTTTATTTATGAGGTTTTCTTCTCTTTTATTTACCTAATGCTACTCTATATAGGGCTTCCCATGTGGTTCAGTGGTAAAGAATCTGTTTGCCAACACAAGAGATGCAGTAGACCTAGAGCCAATTCCTGGGTTGGAAAGAACCCCTGGAGTAGAAAATGGCAACCCACCTCCATATTCTTGCCTAGGAAATCCCATTGACAGAGGATCCTGTCTGAATGAAGTCCATAAGGCTCAAAGAGTCAGACATGGCTGAGCACACACACACAGACACTCCATATCTTCAAGGGTTCAGGTCATTGGAACGTCTACTTTTATTCACAGTTTATCCCCAGCACCACTTCTACTTTCTAAGATCTATACTTGATATAGCAGTGAGAATAATCCATTTAAAATCTAAAGTCAGCTGGATGAGAGTGGGATTTAAGGAAGAATGGATACATGTATATGCGTAACCAAGCCCCTTCACTTTTCACCTGAAACTATCACAACATTGTTAATTGTCTATACCCCAACACCAAATGTTTAGGGTATCATATAAAAATTAAAAAAAAAAAAAACCAACTAAGTCAGGCTGGTGGCCAAAATGGTGGAGTATGAAGACCCTAAGGTCACTTCCTCCCACGAGCAGCCATAGCCGTCTCCTGCGGCTCATGCACTGCAGGTGGGTTCTCTACCACTGAGCCACCAGGAAAGGTCATCAAGCATGCTAACATTCACATTGTGGGGGTACCTCAAGGAGAAGAAAAAGGATCAGAGATTAACTGAAGAAGTAATGGGGGTGAAAATTGGTCTTACATGGGAAAAACACATCCAGGACCAAAAAAAGAAGGCGTCTCAAACAAGACTCCAGAGAAGTCCAAGACACATTATAACTACAATAGAAAAATTAAAAGACAAACAAGTTTTTAAAGTAGCAAGAGAAATGAAACTAGTTATGTACAAGGGAACTCCTATAAGACTTTTGGCTAACTGTTCACCAGAAAGTTTGTAGACCAGAAAGGAGTGGCGCAATATATTCCAAGTGAGGAACTGAAAAATCCTACAATTGTGTACACTAGACAAGGCAAGGTTATCACTCAGATTTGAAGGATAGAGTTTTACATATAATCAAAAGTTAAATGAATTTGGCAAAACAAAATGAACTTTAAACGACATTTTAAAGGGACTAATCTAAGTGGGGGGAAGTCTACAACTAGAAACATAAAAATTATAAAAGAAAAAAGAATCTCACTGGTAAAGGCAAATATTCAACAGGCAGCATATTAATAACCTATAAATCTAACAAAATTAAAAGAAATCCCATTGACAGAGGATCCTGTCTGAATGAAGTCCATAAGGCTCAAAGAGTCAGACATGGCTGAGCACACACACACAGACACTCCATATCTTCAAGGGTTCAGGTCATTGGAACGTCTACTTTTATTCACAGTTTATCCCCAGCACCACTTCTACTTTCTAAGATCTATACTTGATATAGCAGTGAGAATAATCCATTTAAAATCTAAAGTCAGCTGGATGAGAGTGGGATTTAAGGAAGAATGGATACATGTATATGCGTAACCAAGCCCCTTCACTTTTCACCTGAAACTATCACAACATTGTTAATTGTCTATACCCCAACACCAAATGTTTAGGGTATCATATAAAAATTAAAAAAAAAAAACCAACTAAGTCAGGCTGGTGGCCAAAATGGTGGAGTATGAAGACCCTAAGGTCACTTCCTCCCACGAGCAGCCATAGCCGTCTCCTGCGGCTCATGCACTGCAGGTGGGTTCTCTACCACTGAGCCACCAGGAAAGGTCATCAAGCATGCTAACATTCACATTGTGGGGGTACCTCAAGGAGAAGAAAAAGGATCAGAGATTAACTGAAGAAGTAATGGGGGTGAAAATTGGTCTTACATGGGAAAAACACATCCAGGACCAAAAAAAGAAGGCGTCTCAAACAAGACTCCAGAGAAGTCCAAGACACATTATAACTACAATAGAAAAATTAAAAGACAAACAAGTTTTTAAAGTAGCAAGAGAAATGAAACTAGTTATGTACAAGGGAACTCCTATAAGACTTTTGGCTAACTGTTCACCAGAAAGTTTGTAGACCAGAAAGGAGTGGCGCAATATATTCCAAGTGAGGAACTGAAAAATCCTACAATTGTGTACACTAGACAAGGCAAGGTTATCACTCAGATTTGAAGGATAGAGTTTTACATATAATCAAAAGTTAAATGAATTTGGCAAAACAAAATGAACTTTAAACGACATTTTAAAGGGACTAATCTAAGTGGGGGGAAGTCTACAACTAGAAACATAAAAATTATAAAAGAAAAAAGAATCTCACTGGTAAAGGCAAATATTCAACAGGCAGCATATTAATAACCTATAAATCTAACAAAATTAAAATAAAAAGTAATAAAATCATCTATATCCTTGATTTGTAGTAAAGGGAAACACAAGTAAAGAAATGTAAAATATGTTTGTCAAAAACATTAACATAGTACTGGGAGGAATAAAAATTCAGTTGTCAGAATTTATCAACTTAAAAATAATCATATATGTTGATATGTATAGACCTCATGGTGACCAAAAATCTATAATAGACAAACACAAAAAGGAAAAGGAACCCAAAAAAGAAAATGAATACAAAAAAGGAAAAGGAACCCAAATATAACTAAAAATAATCATATCATAGGAAAGAAAAAGAAGAAACAAAACGGAACTACAGAAGCAATCAGAAAACAATGAACAAACTGGTAGTGAGATCATATCAATAATCACTTGAACTATAAGTGGACTAAATTCTCCAATCAGAAGTCATAGAATGGCTGATTCATTTTAAAACAAGAGCCATATATACGCCGCCTACTCCATGCAAACAGAGAAGAAACTGGGGTAGTAATACTCAAATCAGACAAAATAAATTTTAAATCAAAGACTGACAAGAGACATAGAAGAACATATGATAAAGGGATAAATTCAACAAGGAGATATAGCAACTGTAAATATATATATATATGTGTGTGTGTGTGTGTGTGTGTGTGTGTGTGTGTGTATACATATATATAGACACACAACACACATACACACACACCTTCGATATAAGCACACCTAAATGCATAAAGCAAATATTACAAAATTTATGACAAAGGAGGAAAGAATATACAATCGAGAAAAGGCATCCTCTTCAGTAAATAGTGTTGGAGAAACCGGACAATTACATATGACAGAATCAAACTGGACTAACTCCTCACACCCTACGGAAAAATAAACTCAAAATGGATTAAATATAGACCTGAAACCATAAAACTACCATAAGACAACACAGGCTAAAGGCTTTTTGATGCCAGTTTTGGCAATGATTTTTGGGATTTAGCTCTTCTAACAAGGGAACTACAACAGAAACATAAAAATTATAAAAGAAAAAAGAATCTCACTGGTAAAGGCAAATATTCAACAGGCAGCATATTAATAACCTATAAATCTAACAAAATTAAAATAAAAAGTAATAAAATCATCTATATCCTTGATTTGTAGTAAAGGGAAACACAAGTAAAGAAATGTAAAATATGTTTGTCAAAAACATTAACATAGTACTGGGAGGAATAAAAATTCAGTTGTCAGAATTTATCAACTTAAAAATAATCATATATGTTGATATGTATAGACCTCATGGTGACCAAAAATCTATAATAGACAAACACAAAAAGGAAAAGGAACCCAAAAAAGAAAATGAATACAAAAAAGGAAAAGGAACCCAAATATAACTAAAAATAATCATATCATAGGAAAGAAAAAGAAGAAACAAAACGGAACTACAGAAGCAATCAGAAAACAATGAACAAACTGGTAGTGAGATCATATCAATAATCACTTGAACTATAAGTGGACTAAATTCTCCAATCAGAAGTCATAGAATGGCTGATTCATTTTAAAACAAGAGCCATATATACGCCGCCTACTCCATGCAAACAGAGAAGAAACTGGGGTAGTAATACTCAAATCAGACAAAATAAATTTTAAATCAAAGACTGACAAGAGACATAGAAGAACATATGATAAAGGGATAAATTCAACAAGGAGATATAGCAACTGTAAATATATATATATATGTGTGTGTGTGTGTGTGTGTGTGTGTGTGTGTGTGTGTGTGTATACATATATATAGACACACAACACACATACACACACACCTTCGATATAAGCACACCTAAATGCATAAAGCAAATATTACAAAATTTATGACAAAGGAGGAAAGAATATACAATCGAGAAAAGGCATCCTCTTCAGTAAATAGTGTTGGAGAAACCGGACAATTACATATGACAGAATCAAACTGGACTAACTCCTCACACCCTACGGAAAAATAAACTCAAAATGGATTAAATATAGACCTGAAACCATAAAACTACCATAAGACAACACAGGCTAAAGGCTTTTTGATGCCAGTTTTGGCAATGATTTTTGGGATTTAGCTCTTCTAACAAGGGAAACAAAAATGAGCAAATGGACCACATCAAACTAAAAACCTTTTGCACAACAGAGCAAACTATTAACAAAATAAAATTCAGCCTAATGAATGAGAGAAGTTATTTGCAAACTGTATAAAAAGGGTTAATATACAAAATACACAAAGAACTTAGACAGCGTTAAAAAATAAACCTGATTTTAAAAATGGGCAGAGGACTTGAATTGACATGTTTTCAAAGGAGACATACAGATATCCAACAGATACATAAAAATATGCTCAGCATCACTATTCGTCAGGGAAATTCAAATTAAAACTACAATCAAAAATGAAATTAGAATGTCCTCTAACACCATACACAAAAATAAACTCAAAATGAATTAAATACCTAAATGTAAGACCAAATACTACTAAACTCTTAGAGAAAAACATAGGCAGAACACTCTCCAACATAAATCACGGCAATATCTTTTTAGATACACCTCCTATAGCCATGAAAAGAAAAACAAATAGGACCTAATTAAACTTAAAAACTTCTGCATGGGATAGCATAAACAAAAAGGCAACCCACAGAATAGGAGAAAATATATGCAAACAAATCAACCAACAAGGGATTGATCTCCAAATCAGCTCATTCAGGTCAACATCAAAAAAACAAATAACCCAATCAAAAAATGGGCAAAAGATCTAAATAGACACTAATCCAAAGAAGACATAAAGATGATTAACACTGTACATTATAACATCATTGTACCACATTTTTGGAAAGCATACAGATGGCCAAAAGATACACGCAAAGATGCTCAGTATCTCTAATTATTAGAGAAATGCAAATCAAAACTACAATGAAGTATCACCTCATACCGGTCAGAATGGCCATCATCAAAAAAATCTACCAACAATAAATGCTGGAAAGGATGTGGAGAAAAGAGAACACTCCTATACTGTTGGTGGGAATGTAAACTGGTGTTGCCAATATGGACAATAGCATGACTCTCAAATTTAAAAACTGAGCTGTCATGCAATCCAGAAATTCTACTGCTGGGTATTTACCTGAAGAAAATTAAAACATTAATTCAAAAAGACATATACAGACTAAGATTCATTCAAACATATTTATAATAGCCAAGATATGGAGCAAGCTAAGTATCAATAAATTAATGAATAAAGATGCTATATACACACAAAAATATAGTAGTCAGCCATGAAAAAACATGAAATTTTGCTATTGAAATAATCTAGAGGTTATCATACTAAGTCAGACAGAGAAATACAAATATATAATTTATACACAGAATCTAAAAAGATGATAAAAACGAACTTATTTACAAAACAGAAATACTCAAAGATCCAGGGAATAAACATGGTTACCAGAGCGAAGGGTGGGGAGCATAGATTGGAACTTTAACAGGTATGCACATCTATTAATATGTTTAAAACAGATAACCAACAAAAACCTATTGTATAGCACAGGGAACTTGTTCAATATCCTATAATAACTTAAATGGGAAAAAACTACTAAACTCTTAGAAAAACATAGGCAGAACACTCTCCAACATAAATCACGGCAATATCTTTTTAGATACACCTCCTATAGCCATGAAAAGAAAAACAAATAGGACCTAATTAAACTTAAAAACTTCTGCATGGGATAGCATAAACAAAAAGGCAACCCACAGAATAGGAGAAAATATATGCAAACAAATCAACCAACAAGGGATTGATCTCCAAATCAGCTCATTCAGGTCAACATCAAAAAAACAAATAACCCAATCAAAAAATGGGCAAAAGATCTAAATAGACACTAATCCAAAGAAGACATAAAGATGATTAACACTGTACATTATAACATCATTGTACCACATTTTTGGAAAGCATACAGATGGCCAAAAGATACACGCAAAGATGCTCAGTATCTCTAATTATTAGAGAAATGCAAATCAAAACTACAATGAAGTATCACCTCATACCGGTCAGAATGGCCATCATCAAAAAAATCTACCAACAATAAATGCTGGAAAGGATGTGGAGAAAAGAGAACACTCCTATACTGTTGGTGGGAATGTAAACTGGTGTTGCCAATATGGACAATAGCATGACTCTCAAATTTAAAAACTGAGCTGTCATGCAATCCAGAAATTCTACTGCTGGGTATTTACCTGAAGAAAATTAAAACATTAATTCAAAAAGACATATACAGACTAAGATTCATTCAAACATATTTATAATAGCCAAGATATGGAGCAAGCTAAGTATCAATAAATTAATGAATAAAGATGCTATATACACACAAAAATATAGTAGTCAGCCATGAAAAAACATGAAATTTTGCTATTGAAATAATCTAGAGGTTATCATACTAAGTCAGACAGAGAAATACAAATATATAATTTATACACAGAATCTAAAAAGATGATAAAAACGAACTTATTTACAAAACAGAAATACTCAAAGATCCAGGGAATAAACATGGTTACCAGAGCGAAGGGTGGGGAGCATAGATTGGAACTTTAACAGGTATGCACATCTATTAATATGTTTAAAACAGATAACCAACAAAAACCTATTGTATAGCACAGGGAACTTGTTCAATATCCTATAATAACTTAAATGGGAAAAGAATTTGAAAAAAATGGATATTGTATGGGTATAATTGAATCATTTTGCTGTAACAGATCATTTTTAATCAACTATACTCCAAAATAAAAATTTTTTTTTAAATCTTGCCATTCTTGACAACATGGGTCTAGAAAATATTATGCTAAGTGAACATCAAGTCAGAGAAAGACAAATACTGGTCTCACTTATATGTGAAATTGTAACAGCAAAACAAACTCATATAAACAGAATCAAACATACAGAAAACAGGTGGTTGCCAGTGGTGGAGGGGCACAACAGGTGAAAGAGATTAAGAGGTGGACCTTCCAGTTATATAGTAAGTAATGGGGATGTAACAGTTAATAATACTATAATAACTGTATGGGGGCAAAATGTTAGTAGACTTATGGTGATCATTTTATAATACATGCAAACATCCAATCATTATGCAGCATACTGAAACTCATTTTGTACAGCAAGTATGTCAACAAAACACTAAAAATTAGAGAAATAAATTTAAGTTGGATTGTATCATGTCTCTGCTTAAACCTTCCAGTGGCTTCCCAGTTCATTCCAAGTAAAATACAAAATCGTCAGCATGGCCTTCCCATCTTTGTAGAATCTGATCTCTCCTACCTCTCTCATCTTACAGCCTCCTTATCTTCCTGTTGTTCACTCTGCAGCAGCCATGGCAACTCCTAACCTTGCGGGACCCTCTATGAACATTCTCTAACCCTTGCGGAGACAAAAGCAAGTAAATAAATTAATGAATAAAGATGCTATATACACACAAAAATATAGTAGTCAGCCATGAAAAAACATGAAATTTTGCTATTGAAATAATCTAGAGGTTATCATACTAAGTCAGACAGAGAAATACAAATATATAATTTATACACAGAATCTAAAAAGATGATAAAAACGAACTTATTTACAAAACAGAAATACTCAAAGATCCAGGGAATAAACATGGTTACCAGAGCGAAGGGTGGGGAGCATAGATTGGAACTTTAACAGGTATGCACATCTATTAATATGTTTAAAACAGATAACCAACAAAAACCTATTGTATAGCACAGGAACTTGTTCAATATCCTATAATAACTTAAATGGGAAAAGAATTTGAAAAAAATGGATATTGTATGGGTATAATTGAATCATTTTGCTGTAACAGATCATTTTTAATCAACTATACTCCAAAATAAAAATTTTTTTTTAAATCTTGCCATTCTTGACAACATGGGTCTAGAAAATATTATGCTAAGTGAACATCAAGTCAGAGAAAGACAAATACTGGTCTCACTTATATGTGAAATTGTAACAGCAAAACAAACTCATATAAACAGAATCAAACATACAGAAAACAGGTGGTTGCCAGTGGTGGAGGGGCACAACAGGTGAAAGAGATTAAGAGGTGGACCTTCCAGTTATATAGTAAGTAATGGGGATGTAACAGTTAATAATACTATAATAACTGTATGGGGGCAAAATGTTAGTAGACTTATGGTGATCATTTTATAATACATGCAAACATCCAATCATTATGCAGCATACTGAAACTCATTTTGTACAGCAAGTATGTCAACAAAACACTAAAAATTAGAGAAATAAATTTAAGTTGGATTGTATCATGTCTCTGCTTAAACCTTCCAGTGGCTTCCCAGTTCATTCCAAGTAAAATACAAAATCGTCAGCATGGCCTTCCCATCTTTGTAGAATCTGATCTCTCCTACCTCTCTCATCTTACAGCCTCCTTATCTTCCTGTTGTTCACTCTGCAGCAGCCATGGCAACTCCTAACCTTTGCGGGACCCTCTATGAACATTCTTAACTCAGAATCTTTGCTCCTATGACTCCTCTGCCTGAGACAATTTTTCATAAACAACCACATGGTTTACACTACCTCACTTCATTTAGATCTGTGAGGGTGAACTTACATAGAAATAACATTACCAAACCGGGTTCGTTTTATCAGAAGCACAGCAAGTCAAAACACTGAGACATCAAGTTTCACAGAGAAGAGACGATTTACTTACACGACAGCCAAGCTGAGACAGAGAACAAATAAATCTGATTCCTGCCAGGAAGGAGCTCCGTGGGGAGGGAGCAGTATTTATAGGACACTAAAACAGCAGAGCAGTCTGAGGCATGGGGGAACAGTATTGGAAAAGGTACAGTAATTGTCCTATGCAAGTGCAACTAGGCTGCTGGCCTCTGGGTGCATTCTGAGGGCGGAGTTTTCAGCCCTCTAATGTAAAAACAGGTCAAAGCCAGGTACTCACGCATGCCCAGCTGAAGAGTCAGTGGTCCAATCCAGTCTCAACCAACTCAGCTTCAACTGGACACAGCTGATTCGGCTCAGTTGAACTAGACGCAGTTGACTCCAGGTTCCTAGAAAATAATTTAAACAAATGTAAAGAATCTGCCTGCAATGCAGGAGACATAGGAGATGCAAGCTCAGTCCCTGGGTGGGGAAAATTCCCTGGAGGAGGCAATGGCAATCCATTCCGTATTCTTACCTGGAAAGTCCCATGGACAGAGGAGCCTGGTGGTCTACAGCCCATAAGATCTCAAAGAGCTGGGCAGGACTGAGCACACAAACATGCTGTTGAGCCTACATGCAGCTTGGCCGGCATAAATCTTAAAACAACCACGCATTAGTGAAAGCAAATGAAACAGATTCAACCCATAGTTTCAGTAACATCCTTGCAGATAGAATCAAGATGAGGTCATTAGAATAGGCTCTGATGCAGTGATTGGGGCCCCCAAAGGCAAGGGAAATCTGGGTGTAGAGCAGTGCTATGTGAAGATAGGGTCAGAGACTGGGGTGATGCACGTACAACTAACAGACACCAGGGATTTCCAGTCGACAACAGTGGCTAGAAGAGGCATGGAGCAGACACTACCTCAGAGTCCAGGGAGGGAACCAATCTCACCAGCACCTTGATTTCAAATGTTTAGTCTCCAGAAGTGTGAGAGAATACATTTACGATTTTATGACATTCAGTTTATGGGACTTTTTTTTTTTTTTTTTACAGCAGTTCTATCTAATGTAATACTAGTTCTAAATAAAGAAGACCCAAATCTCCCAGGCAGAAGTACTCCAAATAATTTTTGTAGATACTTCATGCTCAAAGTGGAGTATAACCAGGGCCCCCCACCAATAACTCCTTTAAGCATGAGCTGAACAGAGTGACTACTTTCCAAACAGTGTAGATTGGGGTGTGGGAGTGGAGTAATTTTACAGAAGAGGAACTTGACAAAAATCACTGTCAACAGTGGTAAGTCATGCACCCATGATATGATGTAATGAAAATGGCAGTATACATCTATGGTTTTCTTTCCAAAACCTCATGTGTGCATGCTAAGTTGCTTTAGCCGTATTCGACTCTTTGAGACCCTATGGACTGTAGCCCACCAGGCTCCTCTGTCCATGGGGATTCTCCAGGCATGAATACTAGAGTGGGTCTCCATGCCCTCCTCCTCCAGGGGATCTTCCTTACCCACAGGTCAAACCCCAATCTCTTCTGTTTCCTACCTTGGCAAGCAAGTTCTTTACAACTACGGCCACCTACAAACCCCCACAAACTCATAAACCCAGTCTAGTCATGAGAAAAACATTAGACAAACCCCAAGGACATTTTACAGAATACCTGATAAGTACACCTGAAAACTGTCGAGGTTATCAAAAGTAAGGAAAGTCTAGAGAAATAAATTTTGAAATAAAATCTATTGTTAGAAAATGAAATAAAGCAATGGCTGAGACCGAATAGAAAGTATTTACTCAGTATCACTTCCTACCAGGTACTATTGTATTATGGGAGCTAAGAACAAATGATAGGTGAAACAAATCCCGGCTCTGAGTAGATTACATTCCAATGTGAATGCACTGTAGTTCTTAAAAACAATGAAAAGCATAAATTCCTACCTGATCCTCAACATACAATTCCAAGTATACCAACCCAGAGTGTCTAGGGCTAGACTGTCTTCACTGAAAACACATTAGCTGACTAGGAGCCTGCTTCTAGAAAGGGGTAGGTAGTGGCCCCCAAAACGGCCAGTACCATAGCATGCGGTAGTTTCCATACAGAAGCTATAGGATTTTTTTTTTTTAAGATTTATTTATTTATTTTGGGCGGGAGTCGGGTTTGGGAGGGAGGGGAGCAGGCGGGCCACTTCTATTGGTCTTTCATTTCTCTATGTTCATCCGTCTTTGTTCCCTGGCTCCTGTGGGCCGCCCATCGCGGTGGCGTCCGTCGTCGCAGAGCGCCGGCTCTGGGCGCACGCGCGCCAGAGCTCCGGTTCTGCAACTGGACACATCAGTCCAGCCGCTCAGCGGCACGTGGGATCCTCCCAGGCCAGGGCTCGAACCGGCGCCCCTTGCACTGCAAGGCGGTGTCCCCATCCACTGGACCACCAGGGGGAGCCCCATACAGAGGCTATAGGATTTAAAAAGTAGGCTTTTCTTCTCAAGATACAGGGGTTGCTGATTTTTAACAGTCTTGGCAAAGGAGGAAGAAAAGCCGTGCTAAAGGAAAGAATTGTTTCCTACTAGTCGTTATAGGTGTCTCACTGCCCCATGGCAATTGTATAAGACAGAAAAGAGAAAAAAGATTAACTGGCAAGTCTTAAATGCCTAAACAAACTAGGGATAAGGATAGATGTTCTGCATAAATTACCTTTTTCAATCCGGATGAGGAAAAAAAAACCAGCAATCATCTTTTTACAAGCAATAAAATCGACACACGAAGCATCAGCGTTTGTCCACGACCACACAAACCGAAGTAGAAAAGCACTTGCATGATTGCTTTATGGCTCACTTCCCCAGCGTTCAATTTACCCAAGAACAGCACAGTTAAATGCTCCCAGGTGATGCAGCGGTAAAGAATCTGCCTGCCGGTGCAGGACATACAAGAGACTAGGGTTCCATCCGTGGGTCAGGAAGATCCCCTGGTAAAGGAAATGGCAACCCACTTCAGTATTCTTGTCTAGAAAATTTCATGGACAGAGAAGTCTGGTGGGCTACAGTGCATGGGGTTGCAGAGTCAAACACTGCTGAGCGCGCATGCGCACACACACATACATAAGCACACATTCCTGGCACCTGTGACTGGACCTGGGGCTAAAATGAATAAACACAGCCCTTACCTTCAGGGAAACTACACCAATGTTTTCATTTCCCTCTGGTCCCATTCTTTCTGACATTCCCTGTGAGGATAGAGAAAGGGAGAAATTATTGTTTTTACTGAATTATATTTTACAGCAGCTTGTATGAATGACAGTTAATCAATAAAATACCCCTCCCTCAGTACTGCAACCTCCTGGAATATTGCCAGTTGGTCATTTGCTCAATTGAACCAGGATTCAATGGATATATCTAGAAGAATATAAAGTGATAAATTTGATAAACTAAAAATAAAACTTGAATAAAGTAACTGAACATTAAAGAAATTGAAATGGTGGCCAAAGAAATCTCCTTCCAAAAAGATACAAGACAAGAATACTTAACAGTTGAGTTATACGAAGCTCTGCAGTTTATTGCCTGAAGCTAGTATAGTCATGATTTCAAAATCAGATAATTTGAAAAAGTTAGGCTTTTCTTCTCAAGATACAGGGGTTGCTGATTTTTAACAGTCTTGGCAAAGGAGGAAGAAAAGCCGTGCTAAAGGAAAGAATTGTTTCCTACTAGTCGTTATAGGTGTCTCACTGCCCCATGGCAATTGTATAAGACAGAAAAGAGAAAAAAGATTAACTGGCAAGTCTTAAATGCCTAAACAAACTAGGGATAAGGATAGATGTTCTGCATAAATTACCTTTTTCAATCCGGATGAGGAAAAAAAAACCAGCAATCATCTTTTTACAAGCAATAAAATCGACACACGAAGCATCAGCGTTTGTCCACGACCACACAAACCGAAGTAGAAAAGCACTTGCATGATTGCTTTATGGCTCACTTCCCCAGCGTTCAATTTACCCAAGAACAGCACAGTTAAATGCTCCCAGGTGATGCAGCGGTAAAGAATCTGCCTGCCGGTGCAGGACATACAAGAGACTAGGGTTCCATCCGTGGGTCAGGAAGATCCCCTGGTAAAGGAAATGGCAACCCACTTCAGTATTCTTGTCTAGAAAATTTCATGGACAGAGAAGTCTGGTGGGCTACAGTGCATGGGGTTGCAGAGTCAAACACTGCTGAGCGCGCATGCGCACACACACATACATAAGCACACATTCCTGGCACCTGTGACTGGACCTGGGGCTAAAATGAATAAACACAGCCCTTACCTTCAGGGAAACTACACCAATGTTTTCATTTCCCTCTGGTCCCATTCTTTCTGACATTCCCTGTGAGGATAGAGAAAGGGAGAAATTATTGTTTTTACTGAATTATATTTTACAGCAGCTTGTATGAATGACAGTTAATCAATAAAATACCCCTCCCTCAGTACTGCAACCTCCTGGAATATTGCCAGTTGGTCATTTGCTCAATTGAACCAGGATTCAATGGATATATCTAGAAGAATATAAAGTGATAAATTTGATAAACTAAAAATAAAACTTGAATAAAGTAACTGAACATTAAAGAAATTGAAATGGTGGCCAAAGAAATCTCCTTCCAAAAAGATACAAGACAAGAATACTTAACAGTTGAGTTATACGAAGCTCTGCAGTTTATTGCCTGAAGCTAGTATAGTCATGATTTCAAAATCAGATAATGGTAGAAAAAGAAAAACTTGTTTACTACTCATATTACTTAGAAATGTGGGTATAAAATTACTTTAAAAAGTAATTCCAAAAGTACATTTCAAAATTACATCATTTAGATTTCATCCCAAGAATGTAAGGATAGTTTAACATCAGCCAAATCTATTCACCACATTAATATACTGAAATATAAAACTGAAATGTTTATGGCAAATGATGCAAAAGTATTTGGTAAAGTTAAGTAGTGTTTTATGTTAAAAGTTTAAGCAATAAAAGGACCTATCTCTGCTTGGTGAATCAACAGCAAAAATTTATGTGGTAAGCCAACTTTAAATGTTTCCTGTAAGGTCATAAATAAGGTAAATTTATGACCTTATCATCACCACTAATTAACAAATTATTAAAGTTCCAAGAAAACACTATAAGAAAAATTAGAGGAGAAAGGAGCAAGAGAAAAGAGTGCAATGGAGAAAATGATGAATGTATTCTAATATGGTAGATGAATAAATGACAAAACCCACATTATCACCCCGATACAGAAATAGCATTTGACAAAATCCAGTGCCCATTCTCAACAAATGAGAAATAGAAAAGAATTTCCTCAACTTGACAAAGGGAAACTGTAAAGTTTACAGTTATTATTGTACTTCGTGGCAAAAGTCTGAATGCTTTCCCTATAAGATTAGGAAAAGACAATGATACCTAGAACTTTCATCATTTCTATCCAGCATTAAACTGAATGTTTTAGCCAGTACAACCAAGCATAAAAAAGAGAAGACATCCAGATTGTAAGGAAAGAAGTAAAACTCTCTTTACAGCAAAACGATTGATCCTGTATGTAGAAAAGTCTAAGGCATCTACATACCAAAAGAAAAGAATCATTTGAATAAAGGCATTCTGCAAAAATCATAGGTTACAAGATCAATTTATAAAAATCAATCTTACATACTACCAATAATCAGTCTGAAATGAAATGAATACAGCTCCATTTGTAATAGCATCAAAAAGAACAAAACATTTAGACATAAGTTTAACAAAAGAAGTGGAAGACTTGTGCATTGAAAATTACAAAATATTTTTGAGAAAAGTTAGAGACTTTAATATATGTATCTCCCAGTATTTTCAGGGGATTGATTCCAGGGCCTGATTTCAGATACCAAAATTGGGGATGCTCAAATCCCTTATATAAAATAATACAGCATTTGCATATTCTCTTCCCCAGGGGATATTCCCTACCCATGAATCTAACCTGGGTCTTCTACATTCCAGGTGGATTCTTTTCCAGCTGAGCCACCAGGGAAGCCCACATTCTTTAACTCATCTCTAGATTACTTATAACACCTAATATAATGTAAAGGCTATGTAAATAGTTGTAACATAAAGACTATGTAAACAGTTGCCAATGCATGGTAAATTCAAGTCTTGATTTTTAGAACTTTTTGAAGTTTTTTCCATATATTTTCAAACAGCAGTTGGTGGAATTCATAGGTGCAGAACTCAAGGATACAGAGAAATAAGAATGAATGAAAAGGGACAGCCCATGAAAACTCAATATTGATATCAAATTGATCTATGGTCTCTGTATAATCCCTATCAAAGTCTCTGCGGATTCTTTTGCAGAAATTGACAGACTAATTCTAAAATTCACATGAGACAGGAAAGGACCAAAACTGCCAAAAAAAGAAAAAAAATCAAGAACATTTATTTTTAGTTCACTGGACATATTTTCCTTTAATTCTGTAAATATATTTATAGTATTTGCTGTGAAGTATTGGTCTGCTGAGTCAACATCTGGACCAACTTGGAGTCATTTATTTTTTATTGATTCCCACTTTTCCTGAGTATAGGTCACACTTTCCTGTTTCTTTGCATGCCTAGTAATATGTAGTTAGAAACTAGATGCTATATAATCTACATAATAATATAATGCAGTGACTTAGAATTTTGTGTTCATCTGCAGATTGTTGTCTTTTTCATTCCCTTGCATAATTCACTTGCCTAAATTCAAACTGAACATTTGGTTTACTCTGAGTTATTTAACTACTGATATGTCTATTCTAATCTTATGTTTACAGTTACTCCTATGTTAGCCTGGGGCACACCCTGTGCCTTTATAATTTCAGTCATCCAAGGATTTGGACAGATATTACCCTCACATTTGAAGATTGACTCGATTCTTGTTTCTAGGAAACTCACACCCCCATTTCAAGATAATCTACATGTCTCTGGCTCTGTTCTCTAACACTTCAAATCCTAAATTTTTAGCTTTATCTTGCTCAAACTGCTTGCACTTGGGAAATACATTTTATTTTTTAAAAAGACAAATTCACAATTCTAACTCCGTTAAGCTCTATTTTTTCAAGTCTCCTTTCTTTTTTTCCTGTGTCCTCTGGAGGCTACACCATAAATGGGTTTAATGGTGACCCAGGAATTTAGGGCTTCCCAGGTAACACTAATGGTAAAGAACCCACCTGTCAGTGAAGGAGAGGTAAGAGACCCAGGTTCAATCCCTGGGTGGGGAGGATACCCTGGAGAAGGGCATGACAACCCATTCTAGTATTCTTTTTTTTTTTTTTTTAAGATTTATTTATTTATTTGTTTTGAGCGGGGGTCGGGTGGAGAGGGAGGGGGATGGGCGGGCCACTTCTATTGGTCTTTCATTTCTCTATTTTCATCCGTCTTTGTTCTTTGGCTCCTGTGGGCCTCCCATCGCGGTGGCATCTGTCGTTGCAGAGCGCCAGCTCAGGGCGCATGCGCTCCAGAGCTCTGGCTCGGTAATTGGACACATCGGTCCAGCCGCTCCGCGACACGTGGGATCTTCCCAGGCCAGGGATCGAACTGGCGCCCCTTGCACTGCAAGGTGGTGTCCTTACCATTGGACCACCTGGGGAAGCCCACATGTAGGAATTTAGATTTGAGGTCTTACTCTTTATTATTGTCCCAGAATCTCTCCTTATATTTCTAGCTGCTTTTCAACTCTCTGATCTGGGACTTCAGCTAGTAAGGTTGTGGTTTACGTGTGAATTCTCAGCTCTGTAGAGTTGCAGTTCTTTTAAGCCCTTCTTAGGTCAAGTCATAGCCTTGAAGTTCAAACTGAACATTTGGTTTACTCTGAGTTATTTAACTACTGATATGTCTATTCTAATCTTATGTTTACAGTTACTCCTATGTTAGCCTGGGGCACACCCTGTGCCTTTATAATTTCAGTCATCCAAGGATTTGGACAGATATTACCCTCACATTTGAAGATTGACTCGATTCTTGTTTCTAGGAAACTCACACCCCCATTTCAAGATAATCTACATGTCTCTGGCTCTGTTCTCTAACACTTCAAATCCTAAATTTTTAGCTTTATCTTGCTCAAACTGCTTGCACTTGGGAAATACATTTTATTTTTTAAAAAGACAAATTCACAATTCTAACTCCGTTAAGCTCTATTTTTTCAAGTCTCCTTTCTTTTTTTCCTGTGTCCTCTGGAGGCTACACCATAAATGGGTTTAATGGTGACCCAGGAATTTAGGGCTTCCCAGGTAACACTAATGGTAAAGAACCCACCTGTCAGTGAAGGAGAGGTAAGAGACCCAGGTTCAATCCCTGGGTGGGGAGGATACCCTGGAGAAGGGCATGACAACCCATTCTAGTATTCTTTTTTTTTTTTTAAGATTTATTTATTTATTTGTTTTGGGCGGGGGTCGGGTGGAGAGGGAGGGGGATGGGCGGGCCACTTCTATTGGTCTTTCATTTCTCTATTTTCATCCGTCTTTGTTCTTTGGCTCCTGTGGGCCTCCCATCGCGGTGGCATCTGTCGTTGCAGAGCGCCAGCTCAGGGCGCATGCGCTCCAGAGCTCTGGCTCGGTAATTGGACACATCGGTCCAGCCGCTCCGCGACACGTGGGATCTTCCCAGGCCAGGGATCGAACTGGCGCCCCTTGCACTGCAAGGTGGTGTCCTTACCATTGGACCACCTGGGGAAGCCCACATGTAGGAATTTAGATTTGAGGTCTTACTCTTTATTATTGTCCCAGAATCTCTCCTTATATTTCTAGCTGCTTTTCAACTCTCTGATCTGGGACTTCAGCTAGTAAGGTTGTGGTTTACGTGTGAATTCTCAGCTCTGTAGAGTTGCAGTTTAGGAAGAACCTTGAGGTCAAGCCCTTCTTAGGTCAAGTCATAGCCTTGTAATTATTCATTCCAATTGCAGTTTTTTCAAGGGAAAACATTTTTCTGACTTCTATTTCCAATGCTTTCCAGTAGCATTAATTCACTGCATTTTAAAATACTTTATCCAGTTATTATAATTATTACCTATTGAGTAGTTCACATAATAAGGTCACTCCACAGCCATTGACTAGAAGTTTCCCTTCTTCCTCAGTACTTCAAATTTTCCACTCCTTTGAAAATTTTCAATGCTATCAGTGGTCACCTTTAAATGCATTTTTAAACTTGTATTGCTTTCTGTTAAAGTTGATATTGAGCAATATACTTATTATATAGTCTCCCTGTTTAGGAACATTAGCATAGGAGGAAAGGGTGGTCAATGGGAGCAGTGTGAATGGACTTCTGAACTATCTAGATGGATTTAAACTAGAGGTTTCACCAGAAAAAATGAGTTATTGCCATAGATACCTTTTCTCTAGGGCTTTCCAGGTGGTTCCATGGTATAGAATCTGCCTGCTAATGCAGGAGACCTGGGTCCAATCCCTAGGTCAGGAAGATCTCCTCGAGAAGGTAATGGCAACTCAGTCCAGTATTCTTGCTGAAGATATTTCAAAGGACAGAGGAGTCTGGTGGGCTATAGTCTGTGAGGGCACAAAAGAGACGGACACAACTTAGCAACTACACAACAAAACCTGAATCACTGTGGCTTTTCCCAGCTCTAAAGTTAACCTGTTTTCTTTCTTCTATGTCCTGAATTTTATTTTATATATATGTAAACCTATATATATATAGATATATATGATATTGTAATGTTTCTCAATTCCTCTGAAACAAAATAATAACTTTCACTAAAATATGGAAATACAGGTTAAACTATAATAGTTACCAATTTTTTGATGTACATCTTATAGAAGCAAATAAAAACTATTGCTTGTGAATAGAAAGCAATAAATCAAACTGGAGAAATGACAGTACTGGTTAATCTGAATTTAATCAATTTTTGAAATCCTAAATATAATTGAACTACCATAGATAAATGGGTAAAGAAGATAGAAAATACAAGGAAAAGTATTAATGTGTCAGAAACATGAAATTCATTCGACCTCACCAGTAACCAAGAAAATACCAAATAAAATAGGGTATAAACTTCTATTATTTTTTTTAACTCCTATTATTTATGTTCATCAGTGTAACATATGTATGTCTCTGGTGGAGAATATTGATAATAGGGGAGACTATGCATGTGTGGGGACAAAGAACATATGGGAAATTTCTGAACATTTCTTTCAATTTTGCTCTGGTTCTAAAACTGCTCTACAAAATAAAATTTATTTTAAAAATTTGTAAAGATAAATGATATTCAAATTCAATTCAAATGACAATATCAAATTATTCTTGGGTTTCATAAGTTAAAAAACATGTTATCTAATGATTGCAGTTTAAATCATATGATAATTTGGAATGCAATTTGATAAAATTTATTGGGTCGTTAGGACATTAATGATCTTTAAAGACCATAATGGGCCGATGGTTTCACCAGAAAAAATGAGTTATTGCCATAGATACCTTTTCTCTAGGGCTTTCCAGGTGGTTCCATGGTATAGAATCTGCCTGCTAATGCAGGAGACCTGGGTCCAATCCCTAGGTCAGGAAGATCTCCTCGAGAAGGTAATGGCAACTCAGTCCAGTATTCTTGCTGAAGATATTTCAAAGGACAGAGGAGTCTGGTGGGCTATAGTCTGTGAGGGCACAAAAGAGACGGACACAACTTAGCAACTACACAACAAAACCTGAATCACTGTGGCTTTTCCCAGCTCTAAAGTTAACCTGTTTTCTTTCTTCTATGTCCTGAATTTTATTTTATATATATGTAAACCTATATATATATAGATATATATGATATTGTAATGTTTCTCAATTCCTCTGAAACAAAATAATAACTTTCACTAAAATATGGAAATACAGGTTAAACTATAATAGTTACCAATTTTTTGATGTACATCTTATAGAAGCAAATAAAAACTATTGCTTGTGAATAGAAAGCAATAAATCAAACTGGAGAAATGACAGTACTGGTTAATCTGAATTTAATCAATTTTTGAAATCCTAAATATAATTGAACTACCATAGATAAATGGGTAAAGAAGATAGAAAATACAAGGAAAAGTATTAATGTGTCAGAAACATGAAATTCATTCGACCTCACCAGTAACCAAGAAAATACCAAATAAAATAGGGTATAAACTTCTATTATTTTTTTTAACTCCTATTATTTATGTTCATCAGTGTAACATATGTATGTCTCTGGTGGAGAATATTGATAATAGGGGAGACTATGCATGTGTGGGGACAAAGAACATATGGGAAATTTCTGAACATTTCTTTCAATTTTGCTCTGGTTCTAAAACTGCTCTACAAAATAAAATTTATTTTAAAAATTTGTAAAGATAAATGATATTCAAATTCAATTCAAATGACAATATCAAATTATTCTTGGGTTTCATAAGTTAAAAAACATGTTATCTAATGATTGCAGTTTAAATCATATGATAATTTGGAATGCAATTTGATAAAATTTATTGGGTCGTTAGGACATTAATGATCTTTAAAGACCATAATGGGCCAAGGTCTTCGGGGTATTATAATCTTAAAGGTAGTCCTCATTTCAAGAATGCATCACAGGGACATAATATAACATGAAAACAAAGCTATTCAACACAGGTTATTTACAATAAAAACTTTTACAAATTCCACAAACATTTGGAAAATTACTAAGCAATTATTATTTTCTATACAAGAAAATATTATATCAAAAGTTAATTTTAAAAATAATTTTTTAAAACAAGCAAGGCAAAAATTAATAGCAAGGCTACCAAAGTGTCTATGTATAATACAATGTTAGCTATGTAAAAAAAAATTAAGAAAATACATAGAGAAAAAATAACAAGAAAGTATACCAACATGTTACATCTGACCTTTACTGGGTCTTAAGATAATATATAAGCATTTTATTTTTCTTTAATGTCATCTAGCCTTGTACCATATGAGTATGCTTTACTTCCTTTAATTATGATAATTTATTTGTGGATTATTTTATCTATGTATTCATAGAACAATTCCTTTCCAACCCGTATATCTTTGATTTCTTCTCACATTACCTTGCTAGCATGGGTCTCTAATCTAGTGCTGAAGGCAAGTAGTGGGATGCCAGGCACTTTGTAGCTTTTCTAATCTTCAAGGGAATGTTTCCAGAGTTTCAGTAATTCTCCTTCTATTTCTTAGATTGCTTATGGATTGTTTATGTCAAATGTCTGTAAAACTTTATCAAATAATTTCATTTGTTAAGATCTATTATTTTTTTTAACTCCTATTATTTATGTTCATCAGTGTAACATATGTATGTCTCTGGTGGAGAATATTGATAATAGGGGAGACTATGCATGTGTGGGGACAAAGAACATATGGGAAATTTCTGAACATTTCTTTCAATTTTGCTCTGGTTCTAAAACTGCTCTACAAAATAAAATTTATTTTAAAAATTTGTAAAGATAAATGATATTCAAATTCAATTCAAATGACAATATCAAATTATTCTTGGGTTTCATAAGTTAAAAAACATGTTATCTAATGATTGCAGTTTAAATCATATGATAATTTGGAATGCAATTTGATAAAATTTATTGGGTCGTTAGGACATTAATGATCTTTAAAGACCATAATGGGCCAAGGTCTTCGGGGTATTATAATCTTAAAGGTAGTCCTCATTTCAAGAATGCATCACAGGGACATAATATAACATGAAAACAAAGCTATTCAACACAGGTTATTTACAATAAAAACTTTTACAAATTCCACAAACATTTGGAAAATTACTAAGCAATTATTATTTTCTATACAAGAAAATATTATATCAAAAGTTAATTTTAAAAATAATTTTTTAAAACAAGCAAGGCAAAAATTAATAGCAAGGCTACCAAAGTGTCTATGTATAATACAATGTTAGCTATGTAAAAAAAAATTAAGAAAATACATAGAGAAAAAATAACAAGAAAGTATACCAACATGTTACATCTGACCTTTACTGGGTCTTAAGATAATATATAAGCATTTTATTTTTCTTTAATGTCATCTAGCCTTGTACCATATGAGTATGCTTTACTTCCTTTAATTATGATAATTTATTTGTGGATTATTTTATCTATGTATTCATAGAACAATTCCTTTCCAACCCGTATATCTTTGATTTCTTCTCACATTACCTTGCTAGCATGGGTCTCTAATCTAGTGCTGAAGGCAAGTAGTGGGATGCCAGGCACTTTGTAGCTTTTCTAATCTTCAAGGGAATGTTTCCAGAGTTTCAGTAATTCTCCTTCTATTTCTTAGATTGCTTATGGATTGTTTATGTCAAATGTCTGTAAAACTTTATCAAATAATTTCATTTGTTAAGATCATGATATAATTTTTCTCCTTTAAGCTAATAATATGAAAACTTACATTGAGTGGTTTTCTCTTATTTAACCTTTCATAGGAGGAATAAACCCAATTTGGTAATAATATACTAACATTTTCATACACAGATGTTAATAGCTACTGTTTTGTTTAGGGTTTTCTATATACATTAATGAGTGAGATTGACCTACAACTTTCCTTTCTTATACTGTCTTTGTCAAAACTGTGATAGTGTCATAAATTTTCAGGAATGTTCCTTTCTTATCTAAATTCCAGAATAATTTCCTTAAAAACTGGTATTATTTTTTGCTTAAATGTTTTATAAAACCTGCCTGTGAAGTCATCTGAGACTTGTATTTTTGCCTTTATGAAGAGAACTTCATATTAATTTCTTAATGTAAGTTTTTCTAAGAATTTTCTATGTCATCAGATTTTGGAGTGTGTTTGCATAAAGTTGTTATTAAGAGCCTCTTAATGTCTTCTTTATGTCTGAAACATCTGCAGAAACAACCCCTTTTTGAAATCACTGATATTGTTTATATACGCCTTCTCTTTTTTCAAGTTTGCAAGAGGTTTGTGAAATGTATTCATCTTACAAAAAAACCAACTTTTGTCTTGATTTGATCATCAGTTTGTTTACCATTTCTTTAATTTCCATGTTATCTTTATTATTTTCTTCCTTATATTTTCTTTGACCTTTTTTCTCTACTATTCTCTTTTCTAACACCTTGACTTGAATATTTAAGTCTTCTTCTCTTCTTATAGTTCAATTAAGGCCCTAAATCCCCCTCTAGATACTACTTTAGATGAATCAAAGTTTTAATATACAGGACTTTCATCATCTGATGTCAATATTATTTTAAATTTACATTATGAGTTATTGGACACATGGGCTATTAGAAATATATTTTTATCAATTTCTAAACATATGAAAATTTCTAATTACCTCTTGTTTGTGACTGCAAACCTAACTGCATTGCAACCAAATAAAGTCTGAATGCTTTCAGCCTTTGAGAAAATTGTTGAAACTTGCTTTATGACCCAGTAGGGAGTCAATTTTCCTAAAGGTATACATTCTGTAGTTGTGGAATCCTGGTCATATGTCAATTTATTGTCTGAAGGATCTATATTACTACTGAATTTTTTTTTATCAGTTTGACCTATTAATTACTGTGAAAAGGATCTTAAAATCTCTTGTTATAGATGGTGGGCTTGTCTATTTCTCTTTTTGATTAAGTCAGTTTTGAGATAATGTTATCAGATAATTTCCTAACAAACTACAGTTTGGCCACCATGGAGTCACTCTCATAATCTTACATTCATGCCTCCTATTTTAAAACCTGCTTATTTCTGATAGTAACATACCTGTAAGTTTTTGCTATTATTTGCATGGAATATATTTTCTCATCCTTTAAATTTTTCACCTTTCTGTATTTTTATATTTAAACATCTCACACAAACAGCAATTTTTAAAATTTTTTCAGTTCAGTCTCTCAGTCATGTCCAACTCTTTGTGACCCCATGGACTCATGGAAGCACACCAGGCCTCCTTTTCCCTTTCACCTTTCACCTTCCCTTTCACCTTTCTATATCTTTATATTTAAATATCTCTCACAAACAGAAATTTGTAAAGACTTTTCAGTTTAGTCACTCAATCATGTCCTACTCTTTGTGATTCCATGAACCTCATGCAAGCACACCAGGCTTTCCTGTCCTTCACCATCTCCCAGAGCCTGCCCAAACTCATGTCCATTGAATAATAAACAATAAACTCATATCCATTGAATAATGTCCATTGAATAATAATAATAATAATCATGGATTTATAAGTTTAAAAAATATAGGAAGAATCATGGATTTACAAGTTGAAAAGTTTCCCTTTACTCAGTCTCTCCAGTTCATTACATTTTAAATAACTATAGTACAGTATCAAAACCAGGAAACTGACATTGGTGCAATGTGTATAGATCTGTCATTTTATCACATGAGTGGTTTTGTGCAACTACTCCTGCAATCAAGATACAGAACTATTCCATCATTACAAAGACTGAAACAACCACAAAAGTGGCTCAGCCAAATAATGTTTAGCAGCCTTTTGTTGGTGTTCTTCCCCTCCCACCCCACCTCCCCAGGGTGGTATCATGGTACATAAATGTAGTGGCCATGTTAGCATATATGTGGTCGGACTATACACAGGAATTCTGGGTTCTATGGACTCAAGTGATGTCATTAGAACCATCTCTACTTCCCTCTGATGTGGCTTCATTGTCAGGCAGGTTTTCTTTACATGGTGGAAAAGAGGAATACAGGCCATTTGAGGTTCTCATCATCCACACAGTTAATGATTACTGAGAATCTCTGCTTTATCTACAGTCTAAATACTAAGAGGAGGGGCTTCCCCTGGTGGTCCAGTGGGTAAGGACACCACCTTGCAGTGCAAGGGGCGCCGGTTCGATCCCTGGCCTGGGAAGATCCCACGTGCCACGGAGCAGCTGGACCGATGTGTCCAATTACCAAGCCGGAGCTCTGGCGCGCATGCGCCCAGAGCCGGTGCTCTGAGATGACAGACACCACCGCGATTGAAGGCCCACAGGAGCCAAAGAACAAGGACAGATGAAAATAGAGAAATGAAAGACCAATAGAAGTGGCCCGCCTGCTCCCCTCCCTCCCCAACCCGACCTCTGCCCAAAAAATAAATAAATAAATCTTAAAAAAAAAAAATACTAAGAGGACACTGAGTCTTATCCCTGGCTTTGGACCAGTCATTATATCTAGGAGCTGGATGCTCTGTTTGTCCATACTGGGTTACAGGCCCTTCTTTATGATGGAGAAGTGGTACCCTCTAACTGTAGCTTCCCTCTGTCTGCCAACAGAATAACAGGGAGCGGAGTAGAGGTAGCTCCTAAAATGGACATAGGTCTTCTGTTATTAGAGGAGGGGACAGGCAGAAACAACGACTCCACTGCACCAGGGATTATAATACCTAGCCTGGGTGGAGAATCACTGTTGTCCATATTCTCCTAGAGAATCATTGATTCTTCAGGCTTAAATTTTCACTTCTACCAGGAAGATTCTCAGATGAACAACTTGAATCATAATTTCTTTCAGGCCTAGCATTTATAATGATCTGTATAATTATCACCTCAATTTAACACATCTAAATCTAAGCTAATTATTTTCGCATGAAACCAGTTCCTCTGCTGAAATTTGATATTTGAGGCAATGGTTGCATCATTATTCAGCCTCCTAACCATAAAACTCTGGACTCATTCTTAATACCTCCTATAAAATGTTCTTCCCACCCCACCTCCCAGGGTGGTATCATGGTACATAAATGTAGTGGCCATGTTAGCATATATGTGGTCGGACTATACACAGGAATTCTGGGTTCTATGGACTCAAGTGATGTCATTAGAACCATCTCTACTTCCTCTGGTGTGGCTTCATTGTCAGGCAGGTTTTCTTTACATGGTGGAAAAGAGGAATACAGGCCATTTGAGGTTCTCATCATCCACACAGTTAATGATTACTGAGAATCTCTGCTTTATCTACAGTCTAAATACTAAGAGGAGGGGCTTCCCCTGGTGGTCCAGTGGGTAAGGACACCACCTTGCAGTGCAAGGGGCGCCGGTTCGATCCCTGGCCTGGGAAGATCCCACGTGCCACGGAGCAGCTGGACCGATGTGTCCAATTACCAAGCCGGAGCTCTGGCGCGCATGCGCCCAGAGCCGGTGCTCTGAGATGACAGACACCACCGCGATTGAAGGCCCACAGGAGCCAAAGAACAAGGACAGATGAAAATAGAGAAATGAAAGACCAATAGAAGTGGCCCGCCTGCTCCCCTCCCTCCCCAACCCGACCTCTGCCCAAAAAATAAATAAATAAATCTTAAAAAAAAAAAATACTAAGAGGACACTGAGTCTTATCCCTGGCTTTGGACCAGTCATTATATCTAGGAGCTGGATGCTCTGTTTGTCCATACTGGGTTACAGGCCCTTCTTTATGATGGAGAAGTGGTACCCTCTAACTGTAGCTTCCCTCTGTCTGCCAACAGAATAACAGGGAGCGGAGTAGAGGTAGCTCCTAAAATGGACATAGGTCTTCTGTTATTAGAGGAGGGGACAGGCAGAAACAACGACTCCACTGCACCAGGGATTATAATACCTAGCCTGGGTGGAGAATCACTGTTGTCCATATTCTCCTAGAGAATCATTGATTCTTCAGGCTTAAATTTTCACTTCTACCAGGAAGATTCTCAGATGAACAACTTGAATCATAATTTCTTTCAGGCCTAGCATTTATAATGATCTGTATAATTATCACCTCAATTTAACACATCTAAATCTAAGCTAATTATTTTCGCATGAAACCAGTTCCTCTGCTGAAATTTGATATTTGAGGCAATGGTTGCATCATTATTCAGCCTCCTAACCATAAAACTCTGGACTCATTCTTAATACCTCCTATAAAATCTTCCTTCATAATGCCTGTCACAACTCCTCATTCCCTTCTCACCACTTCTACTGAATTCCAGGCTCCTCTATCTTAACTGCAATAGTCTTTCTCATTCTAACTTCTACCTTACCCATTCCATACACTGGTACCAGATTAACCTTCTCAAAATATAGATGTCAATTCCAAATTGAAAAATAAAATCAATTTTCTCTACTGTTTGTAGGATACAGTTCCCAGATACTTAGCCTGGTATTTTAGGGTCTTTTACAATCTGGCTCCAACCCATTTTTCCAATGTACTTGATTATTATTTGCTTATACAACCCTCTGATGCAGCCCAAACTGATGTGCTTATCATTCCCCATACATGCTAGGTGCATGGGAATCCCCTTCTTGTGCTTTTTCTTACATCAATCGCCCTGCCCATCTATTCTGCCTATCTAAGCCCCATCCCTTTTCTTCAAGACCCGTAAAGATCTTCAAAAGTAAACCTGTTAGTCTCTCAGTCATGTCAGACTCTTTGTGACCCCATGGGCTATATAGCCCAGCAAGCTCCTCTGTCCATGGAATTCTCCAGGCACTAATATTGAAGTGGGTTGTCATTTTCTTCTCCAGGGGTTCTTCCTGACCAGGGATCAAATCTAGGTCTTCTACAGAAGCAGATTTTTTACCGCTTGAGCCACCAGGGAAGCCTCTTAAAGACCTGAAGTTTCATTCCTTACATTTCATTTATTCCTGAAAATTTTTTACAAATTCCATTTTGACTCAATGGACATGTTTGTTATTAGAGGAGGGACAGGCAGAAACAACGACTCCACTGCACCAGGGATTATAATACCTAGCCTGGGTGGAGAATCACTGTTGTCCATATTCTCCTAGAGAATCATTGATTCTTCAGGCTTAAATTTTCACTTCTACCAGGAAGATTCTCAGATGAACAACTTGAATCATAATTTCTTTCAGGCCTAGCATTTATAATGATCTGTATAATTATCACCTCAATTTAACACATCTAAATCTAAGCTAATTATTTTCGCATGAAACCAGTTCCTCTGCTGAAATTTGATATTTGAGGCAATGGTTGCATCATTATTCAGCCTCCTAACCATAAAACTCTGGACTCATTCTTAATACCTCCTATAAAATCTTCCTTCATAATGCCTGTCACAACTCCTCATTCCCTTCTCACCACTTCTACTGAATTCCAGGCTCCTCTATCTTAACTGCAATAGTCTTTCTCATTCTAACTTCTACCTTACCCATTCCATACACTGGTACCAGATTAACCTTCTCAAAATATAGATGTCAATTCCAAATTGAAAAATAAAATCAATTTTCTCTACTGTTTGTAGGATACAGTTCCCAGATACTTAGCCTGGTATTTTAGGGTCTTTTACAATCTGGCTCCAACCCATTTTTCCAATGTACTTGATTATTATTTGCTTATACAACCCTCTGATGCAGCCCAAACTGATGTGCTTATCATTCCCCATACATGCTAGGTGCATGGGAATCCCCTTCTTGTGCTTTTTCTTACATCAATCGCCCTGCCCATCTATTCTGCCTATCTAAGCCCCATCCCTTTTCTTCAAGACCCGTAAAGATCTTCAAAAGTAAACCTGTTAGTCTCTCAGTCATGTCAGACTCTTTGTGACCCCATGGGCTATATAGCCCAGCAAGCTCCTCTGTCCATGGAATTCTCCAGGCACTAATATTGAAGTGGGTTGTCATTTTCTTCTCCAGGGGTTCTTCCTGACCAGGGATCAAATCTAGGTCTTCTACAGAAGCAGATTTTTTACCGCTTGAGCCACCAGGGAAGCCTCTTAAAGACCTGAAGTTTCATTCCTTACATTTCATTTATTCCTGAAAATTTTTTTTACAAATTCAGCAGTGTGTTGGCTCCATACTCAATGGGCAGTCTGTCCCACTATTCTTTTAGTAACAAAATGTGAGCACCCTTCTCCCCCAAATATAGTTAAGTTAGCCATTATATGTGCCATGAAGCAGCTCAGCTATACTCTCAGCTCCTAAGACATTCCTCTCTAAGAGAAATCTCCAAGTCTAAAATCAGTCTTGGTATATAAACTTCCTCCACAGATCGCTCTGCCACCCTGTATACTATCGTTTCTACTTCTATTGTTATAAATTTCTCTTTGGCAGGGATTTGCCTCATTTATTTTTGCATCCCCAGCAACTGGCATGTAGTAGGTACATGAGTCATGTTAAAACATGACTCCCCCCAAACTTCCACTTAGTTAGACCTCCATGAACACGTGTGCTAATATCAATTACACCAACGCTGTCCTGTATCTTTGGACATAATGTCATTAACAGATATTTCCCCACCAAAGATCCATTCTCCTGTTTCCAATTCCTGTCCAGATTTTCTTCTTCCTCTTCTCTGTCAGCCAATACTACCAACTTCCTGGAATCCCTCACCATTTGGCTTGAGTTTTGACACTTAGCACTTGCCATCTTAGATATATGTTTGAATGTCTCTGAGAATCTGAAAACACCAGACATTGAGTAAGGTTTCGTTGACGATGCTCCCAGCTTATCATACATAGTTGAAATTCTCTGTTGTCTTTCAGTCTTGTAATGAAGGATCATCTATCAACCATTCACTATTAGTTTCTTCCTCCTCGCTATATCCCTAACTGTGCAGATTCAGACATTTCCTCCTTCCTCCAGATGTGGATTCCTTCCCAGTCTATTCATCTATAACTTTTTAGTAATCTTCATTGCAATTATAATTACAGAGTAACAGCAAAGATGTGATTTCTAAAAGGGAGGGGATCATTAACCCCTTTCAATGCACACACACACAAAAGTCAAGCCATAAAACAAAGGTCTTGCCTTTTGAGGTTTCTGGTTAACAATCTTCATTTCTGTCTTACCTATTTAATGATTTTTTTAGGCCTCATCTAAAAGTCTATTGCTACATATATTCTCTTACTAATATCGTCATATAAGGTGAAAATGATTTCCTGTCATTTGGATCACACAGATTATTAAAACAGTCATTTAATTTTAAAAGTAGTTAGAGCTCCATGTATTATTTTGATATCATATAAAGGTATAAGAAATGGCTTTTACTTTAATCAGGTTATTATTAGAGATTTTACTATAGAAGTTAGTCTCAATTAGTTTGAAATGGCTTTACTTTAATTCCTCCACAGATCGCTCTGCCACCCTGTATACTATCGTTTCTACTTCTATTGTTATAAATTTCTCTTTGGCAGGGATTTGCCTCATTTATTTTTGCATCCCCAGCAACTGGCATGTAGTAGGTACATGAGTCATGTTAAAACATGACTCCCCCCAAACTTCCACTTAGTTAGACCTCCATGAACACGTGTGCTAATATCAATTACACCAACGCTGTCCTGTATCTTTGGACATAATGTCATTAACAGATATTTCCCCACCAAAGATCCATTCTCCTGTTTCCAATTCCTGTCCAGATTTTCTTCTTCCTCTTCTCTGTCAGCCAATACTACCAACTTCCTGGAATCCCTCACCATTTGGCTTGAGTTTTGACACTTAGCACTTGCCATCTTAGATATATGTTTGAATGTCTCTGAGAATCTGAAAACACCAGACATTGAGTAAGGTTTCGTTGACGATGCTCCCAGCTTATCATACATAGTTGAAATTCTCTGTTGTCTTTCAGTCTTGTAATGAAGGATCATCTATCAACCATTCACTATTAGTTTCTTCCTCCTCGCTATATCCCTAACTGTGCAGATTCAGACATTTCCTCCTTCCTCCAGATGTGGATTCCTTCCCAGTCTATTCATCTATAACTTTTTAGTAATCTTCATTGCAATTATAATTACAGAGTAACAGCAAAGATGTGATTTCTAAAAGGGAGGGGATCATTAACCCCTTTCAATGCACACACACAAAAGTCAAGCCATAAAACAAAGGTCTTGCCTTTTGAGGTTTCTGGTTAACAATCTTCATTTCTGTCTTACCTATTTAATGATTTTTTTAGGCCTCATCTAAAAGTCTATTGCTACATATATTCTCTTACTAATATCGTCATATAAGGTGAAAATGATTTCCTGTCATTTGGATCACACAGATTATTAAAACAGTCATTTAATTTTAAAAGTAGTTAGAGCTCCATGTATTATTTTGATATCATATAAAGGTATAAGAAATGGCTTTTACTTTAATCAGGTTATTATTAGAGATTTTACTATAGAAGTTAGTCTCAATTAGTTTGAAATTTAAAAAAAAAATGTTTGTTCATATCACTGAGGGAAGGATGCGGTAACTAAATTATTTTTGCCTAGAAGGGAAAAACCCGACATGTGACTTGAAATTGTTCTTTAAGGATGTAAGGTTTCCTATAAAGAGAATGGTGGCCTCATCATACACTTGGTCAGGAAACCAATCAGTAGAGCCAATGGAGTAATGGAGTCCACACTGGCAGTTTTGAAAGAGTTAGAGGTACTGAGGCTGCATTTGCTGCCAGACTGGAAGTCAGACACTCTCTCCTCCTGCAAGAGAGTCAGAACAGAGATATCAGGTACATCCTTCCAACTACCACACAAAAATGGACAGAGGGCAGAACAAACCAGATAGGAGGGGCTGAAATCTGTCCTAATCTGATGTAGAAACCTCCATCTCACACTCCTTCGGAAGCATCTTCTTATTCCCCAATTCCCTCATGTAGGAAAAACCTGAGATCTTCTATACCTTGGAGTTGAGACACTCTCTTGACCTAATTCTCTCTTCATTTCTATCAGAGTCTAAAGGTTTTAGCCACATCATCATTTGGAAAAGGAGGTTTAGTTTCACTCATCCATCTTACTTTCAGTCTGGCCCCAGACTGTGTATTTCCTATATTCACTGAGGAAATGGAATTACATTACTCCAGGAAGACATTTAGAATGTGCAGAAAGAACAAGGTCCTGACTGCAAAGTTTGTTGGTTGCTAGAACAAGTAACTGAAAAGAATTATAGAATCTTTTCTTCCAGACCATCCTTGAAAAAAAAAACACAAGTCAGGCTTTGAGCTGGCCTTCCTAGTGGGAGACTCTGAATGTCTTTTACCACCCACTGAAGCAACAGAATTTCAGTAATTAGACTGAAAACTTAAGAGTTCAAATGCCTCAGTCCTCAAAGTCACCTAATGGTGGTATTTTGTAGCCCCTTTACTCAAAAGATTTTATTAACCTATTCTAAGGACCTAGATACTTTAAACATGGATTTTATTTTCAGTATTAAACTGAGATCAGCAACATTGGAATTCCTATTAAGGAATCTAGGAAAGACTATCCACAATCTTCTTATCTGCAAAAAAGAATCAGTCGATTTCTATTCATTTGCATGGTGGACTAGAGCTTGTATTTGTTCATATCATTGAGGGTAGGATTCGGTAACTAAATTATTTTTGCCTAGAAGGGAAAAACCCGACATGTGACTTGAAATTGTTCTTTAAGGATGTAAGGTTTCCTATAAAGAGAATGGTGGCCTCATCATACACTTGGTCAGGAAACCAATCAGTAGAGCCAATGGAGTAATGGAGTCCACACTGGCAGTTTTGAAAGAGTTAGAGGTACTGAGGCTGCATTTGCTGCCAGACTGGAAGTCAGACACTCTCTCCTCCTGCAAGAGAGTCAGAACAGAGATATCAGGTACATCCTTCCAACTACCACACAAAAATGGACAGAGGGCAGAACAAACCAGATAGGAGGGGCTGAAATCTGTCCTAATCTGATGTAGAAACCTCCATCTCACACTCCTTCGGAAGCATCTTCTTATTCCCCAATTCCCTCATGTAGGAAAAACCTGAGATCTTCTATACCTTGGAGTTGAGACACTCTCTTGACCTAATTCTCTCTTCATTTCTATCAGAGTCTAAAGGTTTTAGCCACATCATCATTTGGAAAAGGAGTTTTTAGTTTAACTCATCCATCTTACTTTCAGTCTGGCCCCAGACTGTGTATTTCCTATATTCACTGAGGAAATGGAATTACATTACTCCAGGAAGACATTTAGAATGTGCAGAAAGAACAAGGTCCTGACTGCAAAGTTTGTTGGTTGCTAGAACAAGTAACTGAAAAGAATTATAGAATCTTTTCTTCCAGACCATCCTTGAAAAAAAAAACACAAGTCAGGCTTTGAGCTGGCCTTCCTAGTGGGAGACTCTGAATGTCTTTTACCACCCACTGAAGCAACAGAATTTCAGTAATTAGACTGAAAACTTAAGAGTTCAAATGCCTCAGTCCTCAAAGTCACCTAATGGTGGTATTTTGTAGCCCCTTTACTCAAAAGATTTTATTAACCTATTCTAAGGACCTAGATACTTTAAACATGGATTTTATTTTCAGTATTAAACTGAGATCAGCAACATTGGAATTCCTATTAAGGAATCTAGGAAAGACTATCCACAATCTTCTTATCTGCAAAAAAGAATCAGTCGATTTCTATTCATTTGCATGGTGGACTACTTTCTTGTCTCCTCTGATGCCTTTTTCTATAATTATGTCTTTCTATTAATGTAACTTCTATCTTTGTTTATCCGCTAGTTCTTCCTTTTTTCCCCCGAACACATCCTTTAAAAGATAAATGCAGGGGCTCGCCTGGTGGTCCAGCGAGTAAAGAGTCCACCTTGCAGTGCAAGGGGCACTGGTTTGATCCCTGGCCCAGGAAGATATCACGTGCCACGGAGCAGCTGGAGCAGTGTGTCCAATTACAAGCCGGCGCACTGGAGCACATGCGCCCAGAGCCGGTGCTCTGTGACGAGAGAGGCCACTGCAATGGGAGGCCCACACAGGTCGAAGAGTGAAGATGGATGAAAATAAACAAAAAATTAGTAGAAGAGGCCAATATATTAAAAAAAATGTAAATGAACACTTATCAGAACCTGCCATTCTGTAAACAACCATCCTATCTCTGTCCTTCCCTTCCTATTTAAAGGTCCCTGGGTGGTACATCTATTTCTCGCCCTCATCCCTCACTTACAGTGTAGGTTTTGCTCCTTCTGTTCCTTAGATTTACCCAACTTTGCACAATGACCTCTTCTTGCCAGAAGGTATTTTTCTAAGTCCCTTTTGAACTTGATCCCTCTGGGACACTTCCTTGAAAGTGACTCTACCCTTCACACTGTGACACCTCATCCAGTGGCTTCTTTCTCTTTCTGGCAGTCCCTACTCCATCCCTCTGCTCTCTCTTTCCTGTATCCCACCTTTATCTACTGACATGTCTTAGAACTTAAAATCATCCCTCTTCTTTCTCCTTTTACCACCCACTGAAGCAACAGAATTTCAGTAATTAGACTGAAAACTTAAGAGTTCAAATGCCTCAGTCCTCAAAGTCACCTAATGGTGGTATTTTGTAGCCCCTTTACTCAAAAGATTTTATTAACCTATTCTAAGGACCTAGATACTTTAAACATGGATTTTATTTTCAGTATTAAACTGAGATCAGCAACATTGGAATTCCTATTAAGGAATCTAGGAAAGACTATCCACAATCTTCTTATCTGCAAAAAAGAATCAGTCGATTTCTATTCATTTGCATGGTGGACTACTTTCTTGTCTCCTCTGATGCCTTTTTCTATAATTATGTCTTTCTATTAATGTAACTTCTATCTTTGTTTATCCGCTAGTTCTTCCTTTTTTTCCCCGAACACATCCTTTAAAAGATAAATGCAGGGGCTCGCCTGGTGGTCCAGCGAGTAAAGAGTCCACCTTGCAGTGCAAGGGGCACTGGTTTGATCCCTGGCCCAGGAAGATATCACGTGCCACGGAGCAGCTGGAGCAGTGTGTCCAATTACAAGCCGGCGCACTGGAGCACATGCGCCCAGAGCCGGTGCTCTGTGACGAGAGAGGCCACTGCAATGGGAGGCCCACACAGGTCGAAGAGTGAAGATGGATGAAAATAAACAAAAAATTAGTAGAAGAGGCCAATATATTAAAAAAAATGTAAATGAACACTTATCAGAACCTGCCATTCTGTAAACAACCATCCTATCTCTGTCCTTCCCTTCCTATTTAAAGGTCCCTGGGTGGTACATCTATTTCTCGCCCTCATCCCTCACTTACAGTGTAGGTTTTGCTCCTTCTGTTCCTTAGATTTACCCAACTTTGCACAATGACCTCTTCTTGCCAGAAGGTATTTTTCTAAGTCCCTTTTGAACTTGATCCCTCTGGGACACTTCCTTGAAAGTGACTCTACCCTTCACACTGTGACACCTCATCCAGTGGCTTCTTTCTCTTTCTGGCAGTCCCTACTCCATCCCTCTGCTCTCTCTTTCCTGTATCCCACCTTTATCTACTGACATGTCTTAGAACTTAAAATCATCCCTCTTCTTTCTTCTTTTTCTATACCTTACCCCTTCCTGGAAATACAACTGTTCTCAAGACTTCCCTGACTTTTTTTGCTTCTAACTTCTAAATTTTCATCTCCAGTCCTCATATCATAATTGTTCAATTCTGTCAGGGAAAGCTCCATTTACAATTTCTCAAACTGAGAGATGAATTCATCTTTTACTCTTTTCTCTCATCCCTGCCATGCCTATTTTCCCCAACAGTGAGCATTTTGGAAGCCCACTCTTCTAGAGATATGCTGCACCCTCTTAGGGCTACTTAAATGAGAAGCAGACCTGGGCCCATGGCAGGTGGGAGGATGCTATGTGAGTGTGTAGAAGGAATCATAACCAAGCTATGGAGTATCAGTCTATGGAGATTCTTTGCTAAGAGGGACTAAGTCAGTGGGAAGAGAAACTGGACTGTTGAGAGGTAAGAATATAGCAACAGGATAGTTAAATTGGCATAAATTTAGAAGTTTAATGATATCAAATTGGCCAGTTCGTAGGGAAGCAGTCACATTCATGAAGAGCTGGCATGCATAGAATTTGATGTGGCCACTTAGGAAAAACACTTCAGAATGTCTCTTGCAAATGTGTATACTGTATGACCCAGTAATTATACTTTTTCACATATACTAATGAAATAGTCACCCCCATATGAAGAAGAGGTTATGCTTAAAATTTTATTGCAGCATTGTTAGTAATATTAAAATATTAGAAATAATCTAAATGTTCCAACTAGGGAATGATTTAGTGAACTGTGATAGATCTATTATTCAGAATATGATGCAGAAGCTCAAGATTGAAGTAGAAGCACACTATTATGAAAGCCTTTACCAAGACATAGGATTGATTAGGAAAAAGAAAGGCATGTTGAAGAATGACACAAACGTGTATAAGAACATACACGTATATAAATAACACTAAAATGCTGTAGATTTACCCAACTTTGCACCCTTTCGAAGTATTTCTAAGTCCCTTGAACTTGATCCCTCTGGGACACTTCCTTGAAAGTGACTCTACCCTTCACACTGTGACACCTCATCCAGTGGCTTCTTTCTCTTTCTGGCAGTCCCTACTCCATCCCTCTGCTCTCTCTTTCCTGTATCCCACCTTTATCTACTGACATGTCTTAGAACTTAAAATCATCCCTCTTCTTTCTTCTTTTTCTATACCTTACCCCTTCCTGGAAATACAACTGTTCTCAAGACTTCCCTGACTTTTTTTGCTTCTAACTTCTAAATTTTCATCTCCAGTCCTCATATCATAATTGTTCAATTCTGTCAGGGAAAGCTCCATTTACAATTTCTCAAACTGAGAGATGAATTCATCTTTTACTCTTTTCTCTCATCCCTGCCATGCCTATTTTCCCCAACAGTGAGCATTTTGGAAGCCCACTCTTCTAGAGATATGCTGCACCCTCTTAGGGCTACTTAAATGAGAAGCAGACCTGGGCCCATGGCAGGTGGGAGGATGCTATGTGAGTGTGTAGAAGGAATCATAACCAAGCTATGGAGTATCAGTCTATGGAGATTCTTTGCTAAGAGGGACTAAGTCAGTGGGAAGAGAAACTGGACTGTTGAGAGGTAAGAATATAGCAACAGGATAGTTAAATTGGCATAAATTTAGAAGTTTAATGATATCAAATTGGCCAGTTCGTAGGGAAGCAGTCACATTCATGAAGAGCTGGCATGCATAGAATTTGATGTGGCCACTTAGGAAAAACACTTCAGAATGTCTCTTGCAAATGTGTATACTGTATGACCCAGTAATTATACTTTTTCACATATACTAATGAAATAGTCACCCCCATATGAAGAAGAGGTTATGCTTAAAATTTTATTGCAGCATTGTTAGTAATATTAAAATATTAGAAATAATCTAAATGTTCCAACTAGGGAATGATTTAGTGAACTGTGATAGATCTATTATTCAGAATATGATGCAGAAGCTCAAGATTGAAGTAGAAGCACACTATTATGAAAGCCTTTACCAAGACATAGGATTGATTAGGAAAAAGAAAGGCATGTTGAAGAATGACACAAACGTGTATAAGAACATACACGTATATAAATAACACTAAAATGCTGTATGTTTTTTTCAGGGACATGAAAGTATACAATTGTGTAATAGATCTGCATGGCATAATGATTAGAAGGATTATTTCAGGGAGGAAGGAGAGGACTGAGGCTAGGATGGTGTACGAAGAGGACTTTATCCTTTTCTGGATATGTATTATTTTTAGAATAAGAAAAAGTCGTGTTTATGTTACAACAGGAAGAGAGGGGACGAGGGAATGAAAGATAGACAATGAGAGAGCAAAGAAGAACCAGAGAATGAAGCAAAGTAGGCAATGGAATGGCCAGAAATGAGCTAGGTCAAAGCACATTAAGGAACTGGCTCTCCAGACACAGCCTGTCCACTGCAGTGTTTCTCCAGTGCGTGCTTCAGCATACTTGGCTGGCCCAGAAGTGTCCTTAAAAGAACCGAGCTGTGTTGGAAGAAGTGGCCACTGCAGGCAAGGTTGGGAGGGACCAGAAAAGCAGTGTCTGATTTAATATCTAGCTTTGCTATGGTGCAGGTAAGATTCAAGCCAGAGTCATGGAAAGAAGGCTAATCAATGGGCAAGAGGTCCCAGTAGAACCTATGGACAAAGAGTTTGATCAAGAAGTACATGTCCTGTGTGCACACGAAACAGCAACAGCTCTACAGAGTCACAGTTAGATAAAATTTCAGGAATAATTGTCAGTGGATTTTGCTATGATCCATGAGATATTGAATCACCTGTTACTTTTTACAACGGATAGTTTCTATTATTTTCTAGTCAGTCCTTTTTTGCAGTAATGATCTTATCTTAAAGCAGTCTAAAATTTCTTCCTGAATCTTACTGGCACACTCAGACTCCTGTCCACTTGTATTATGATAATAGCCTAATGAATGGCTTTACTACCTCTTCATTTCAGTGCATCCTACTGATTGCTGCCAAATTAATTTTCTTAAAGCATCACTTGCCTCATATTAATTCATATAATCAAGAGATGGCAGTGGTTCTCTTTTGCCCAAGATCTTACCCAACCCCATATCAGGATAAATCTCTATTTCACTCTAAAAGGTCTAATGTGAACCATTGACTGCTATTTGGAAAAAGAAAGGCATGTTGAAGAATGACACAAACGTGTATAAGAACATACACGATAAATAACACTAAAATGCTGTATGTTTTCAGGGACATGAAAGTATACAATTGTGTAATAGATCTGCATGGCATAATGATTAGAAGGATTATTTCAGGGAGGAAGGAGAGGACTGAGGCTAGGATGGTGTACGAAGAGGACTTTATCCTTTTCTGGATATGTATTATTTTTAGAATAAGAAAAAGTCGTGTTTATGTTACAACAGGAAGAGAGGGGACGAGGGAATGAAAGATAGACAATGAGAGAGCAAAGAAGAACCAGAGAATGAAGCAAAGTAGGCAATGGAATGGCCAGAAATGAGCTAGGTCAAAGCACATTAAGGAACTGGCTCTCCAGACACAGCCTGTCCACTGCAGTGTTTCTCCAGTGCGTGCTTCAGCATACTTGGCTGGCCCAGAAGTGTCCTTAAAAGAACCGAGCTGTGTTGGAAGAAGTGGCCACTGCAGGCAAGGTTGGGAGGGACCAGAAAAGCAGTGTCTGATTTAATATCTAGCTTTGCTATGGTGCAGGTAAGATTCAAGCCAGAGTCATGGAAAGAAGGCTAATCAATGGGCAAGAGGTCCCAGTAGAACCTATGGACAAAGAGTTTGATCAAGAAGTACATGTCCTGTGTGCACACGAAACAGCAACAGCTCTACAGAGTCACAGTTAGATAAAATTTCAGGAATAATTGTCAGTGGATTTTGCTATGATCCATGAGATATTGAATCACCTGTTACTTTTTACAACGGATAGTTTCTATTATTTTCTAGTCAGTCCTTTTTTGCAGTAATGATCTTATCTTAAAGCAGTCTAAAATTTCTTCCTGAATCTTACTGGCACACTCAGACTCCTGTCCACTTGTATTATGATAATAGCCTAATGAATGGCTTTACTACCTCTTCATTTCAGTGCATCCTACTGATTGCTGCCAAATTAATTTTCTTAAAGCATCACTTGCCTCATATTAATTCATATAATCAAGAGATGGCAGTGGTTCTCTTTTGCCCAAGATCTTACCCAACCCCATATCAGGATAAATCTCTATTTCACTCTAAAAGGTCTAATGTGAACCATTGACTGTTTAGCTAACACTAACTCCCACTCTGCCCCTAATTTGCATTATCAATTCCTCAAAGCACTGAGTTCACTTTTAAAGTCCACTCATTTAAAAGTATAGGAAAGCAGTGGTAGACATCAGGCTAGTCCTTTGGTGTATCTGCTTCCCAATGTGGTCTCAAATCACATATATTAACAATCAAAATTGTTAAGTTACTCTGTAAAACCTTTAAAATTAAGAATAAAAAAAAAAAGAAAAAAAAATTGTTAAGTTTTCTCTGCTTCTCACTGACCACTCCATCTTCTTTTTCTGAACCAGAGGCACTGAGTTTTTTATCCTACTTCTGTGACCTTGCCCACAACACATTCACACTAGCCTCTCTTCCTTCTCTTCCATCCAGGTCAGGCTCTTCATGGACTTGCCTCCTCTCTTGTGCCTTTCCTCTGTGCTAGTCAACCCCTGAGGAGCTCTGCCTACTCCTTCCTTCATCCAGATCCTACATATGCCTACTGAGGATACATCTCTATCATGTAGCCTTTTCATGTAATCTCTTACCTACAGAGAGGTTGATCCCATCTCTAAATTCTTAAACTACGTATATATCAGAAAATAGCACTAGGCCTCTCTTGCCTTCTGAGATGGCCCACATTCGGTCTATGAAGTGTGTTTCTCTCTAAATAAATCCATTCCTTACTTATCACTTTGTCTCTCACTGAATCCTTTCTGCTCTGAGACACAAAGGACCTGGGCCTCAGTAAGTCCAGACACATGTATTCCCTTGTTCCCAAACCAAACTTGGATCTGCTCATCAATCTACTGATAGTGAGTTGTGGTGAAGGAAGCTGACTTACTGCCAGGAGCTAGAAAGCAAGGGTTGGCCTTGCTTTCCAAAGGCAAAAATACTGAAACCCCCATCAAGTGGGAGAAGTTAAGTAAGCTGTCTTTAAGCTCATAGACCCCAGACCAGTAGAAACCAGAAGACTGATGATGTTGACTCCCATTTATTTAGCTGCCATCAACCAATCAGAAAAATGTGCATGAGTTGATCATGCCCTCTTTGAACCATTACAGTAAAATTCTTCACTGCACCCCGAGGTTGGGACACAGTTTTCAAAGCATTATCCCAGTGTGGCCCCCATTGCCTGGCAAAACAATAAAGCTATGCTTTTCTATTTCACTCCTTTCTCCAAAAGAAAATGTGAATATATATCTTATTGTTCATGTGTGTTTAACTACCATGTGCTTTGTGCTGTGCTTAGTCATGTCCAATTATTTGCAACCCCTTGGACTGTAGCCCACCAGGCTTCTCTGCCCATGGGATTCTCCGGGAAAGAATAATGGAGTGGGCTCCCATGCCTTCCTCCAGGGGATCTTCCTGACCCAGGAATAAAACCAGGGTTTCCTGCTTTGCAGGTGGATTCTTTACCGGCTGAACTACCATGAGTACCATAGAAGGAATCATATCTTTAATTTTGCTATATTCTCTCTAGTTTTTAACATACCAGTTTGCTCACAGAGTACACTGAGTATGTATTAGATGATGAATTGATTTAATATATTTTCCACTTGTGCACAATTATTTGTTATGTATCATATTAATCAGGACACTTTGGGCTGTAAATGGTAGGAACTCAAATCAAACTGACTTAATTTAAAAGAGATTTGGTTCACTTAGCTGAAAATACAGGTATGTTTTGACTTAAAGCAAAATGATCCCTGTGTCCAAACAATATTATTAAGGATCAATCTCTCTAAAATAACATCAAAATAAAAATGAATATAAACTATCTAGCAATAAATTTAACCAGAAACATGAAAGACCTATTTACACTGAAAACAGTAAAACACTGATGAAAGAAATGAAAGAAGACACAAATACATGGAAAGATATTTTGTGCTCATAGATAGGAAGAATTTATATTTTTAAAGTGTTCATACTACCTAAAGCAATCTACAGATTTAATGCAGTATCTATCAATATTCCAATGGTATTTTTCATAGAAACAGGACAAATAATCCTAAAATTTGTGTGAAACCATAAAGACCTTGAATGACCAAAGAAACCTTGAGAAAGAAACAAAGCTTAGAGGCATCATGCCCTCTTTGAACCATTACAGTAAAATTCTTCACTGCACCCCGAGGTTGGGACACAGTTTTCAAAGCATTATCCCAGTGTGGCCCCATTGCCTGGCAAAACAATAAAGCTATGCTTTTCTATTTCACTCCTTTCTCCAAAAGAAAATGTGAATATATATCTTATTGTTCATGTGTGTTTAACTACCATGTGCTTTGTGCTGTGCTTAGTCATGTCCAATTATTTGCAACCCCTTGGACTGTAGCCCACCAGGCTTCTCTGCCCATGGGATTCTCCGGGAAAGAATAATGGAGTGGGCTCCCATGCCTTCCTCCAGGGATCTTCCTGACCCAGGAATAAAACCAGGGTTTCCTGCTTTGCAGGTGGATTCTTTACCGGCTGAACTACCATGAGTACCATAGAAGGAATCATATCTTTAATTTTGCTATATTCTCTCTAGTTTTTAACATACCAGTTTGCTCACAGAGTACACTGAGTATGTATTAGATGATGAATTGATTTAATATATTTTCCACTTGTGCACAATTATTTGTTATGTATCATATTAATCAGGACACTTTGGGCTGTAAATGGTAGGAACTCAAATCAAACTGACTTAATTTAAAAGAGATTTGGTTCACTTAGCTGAAAATACAGGTATGTTTTGACTTAAAGCAAAATGATCCCTGTGTCCAAACAATATTATTAAGGATCAATCTCTCTAAAATAACATCAAAATAAAAATGAATATAAACTATCTAGCAATAAATTTAACCAGAAACATGAAAGACCTATTTACACTGAAAACAGTAAAACACTGATGAAAGAAATGAAAGAAGACACAAATACATGGAAAGATATTTTGTGCTCATAGATAGGAAGAATTTATATTTTTAAAGTGTTCATACTACCTAAAGCAATCTACAGATTTAATGCAGTATCTATCAATATTCCAATGGTATTTTTCATAGAAACAGGACAAATAATCCTAAAATTTGTGTGAAACCATAAAGACCTTGAATGACCAAAGAAACCTTGAGAAAGAAACAAAGCTTAGAGGCATCATGCTCCCTGATTACAAACTATGTTGCAAAACCATAGAAATCAAAATAATATGGTATTGGCAAAAACAGGTGCATAGATCAATGGAACAGAATAAAGAGCCCTACAATAAATCCACACATATATATTAAATTAATTTATAACAAAGAGGTCAAAAATACATAGTGGGACTGGAACAGTCTCTCGTCATTAAATGCTGAGAACACTGGGTAACAACAAGCAAAAGAATGAAACTGGACCACTGTTTTATGCCATACCTTAAAGTTAAATTAAAATTGACCAAAGATTTAAACGTAATACCCCAAACCGTAAAACTCCTAGAAGAAAACAAAGGCAGTAAGTTCCTTGTTATCTGTCTTGGCAATTATTTTTCAGATTTGACACCAAAACCAAAAGCAAAAAGTAAATAAATAGGTGGAATGATATCAGATTGAAAAATCTTCTGCATGGCAATCGAAACCATCAATAAAATGAGAAAGCAAGCTACTGAATGAGATAAAATTCTTATAAATGATATATCTGATAAGAGGTTAATATCTGAAATACATAAAGAAGTCATAACCTAATAGCAAAAGTAAATTAATTTTTAAAATTCAATTTAAAATGTGAATGAGGGCTTCCCTGGTAGCTCAGTGGTGAAGAGTTCACCTGCCAATGCAGGAGATACAGGTTCAATCCCTGATCCAGGGAGATCCCCCATGCTGCAGAGCAACGAAGCTTGTGAGCCACAACTATTCAGCCTGTGCTCTGGAGCCTTAGAGCCATAACTGTTGAGCCCATGTGCCGCAGCTACTGAAGCCCATGTGCCCTAGAGCCCGAGTTCTATGTCAAGAGAAGTCACCACAACAAGAAGCCTGCTCACCTCAACTAGAGGGTAGCCCCCACTCCCTACAACTAGAGAAGAGCCTGAAGTAGCAGTGCAAACCCAGAATAGTCATAAGTAAATAAAAATTTTTTAAAAGTGTGACGGAAATATGAATAGACATTTTTCTAAAGAAGACATACAGATGGCTGATAGTATATGAAAAGGTGTTCAGCATGATTAGTCATCAGGGAAATACAAATGAAAAACACAATGAGATATCACCTCAGACATGTCAGAATGGCCATCATAGAAAAAATAAGAAATAACAAGTGCAGATAGAGGTGTGGAGAAAGTGGAACATTTGTGCACTATTGGTGAGAATGTAAATTGGTGCACCAATGTGGAAAACAGTATGGAGGTTCCTCAAAAAATTCAAAACAGAACTACCATATGATCCATCAAATTCACTTTAGGTATGTAACTGGAGAAAAACAAAAATATTAAGTAAAAAAGATACGTGCAAACCCACATACACTGCAGTATTATTTAAGATAACTGAGACATGAAAACAATGTATGTTCTTCAATAGGTGAATGGTTAAAGAAACTGTGGCACACATACACAGACACACACACACAAAGGAATACTATTCAGCCATAAAAAGGGTTGAAATCTTACCATTTGCAGCAACATGGATGGATCTTGAGAACTTTATGCTAAATGAAATACTCCAGACAGAAAAAGACAAACAACATATAATCTCGTTTAAACGTGGAATCTTAAAAGTAGAAAAAGAAAAGGAAAAAATCAAGCTCACAGATGCAGAGAACAGATGAGTAGTTGCTAGAATTGGGGGGATGAGAGAGGTGAAATGGGTAAAGGGAGTCAAGAGGTATCAACTTCCAGGTATAAAATAAGGGGACATAAGGTACAGCATTTGACCATACTTAATAATTAATATCATATTTCATATTTTAAAGTCATTGAGAGAATACATCTTAACAGTTTTCATTGTAAGAAAAAATAATAGGTAACTAAGTATCTATGTATGTTGATGGATGTTAATTATAGATGGTCCCAGAATTAAAAGTGATTTCATGTGCAATCTTTTTTATTCTTTCTAGGTTAGCAGATACACAGTATGATACTCTGTTATTGTGCCTGGCACGAGTAGCTCCCAGTGAGTCACACTACCACAAGGGCAAACAACCAGTATATTTACAACAATCCTACACACACACACACACACACACACAATGATTATGTTATCCACTTTTAGTATGTGATAAATTACATGAGATATTCAATAGTATATTGTAAAATAGGTTTTGTGTTCTGCACAAATTTAAAGTAGAGTAGGTGAAGTTGTGACTTTGGTAGGTTAAGTATATTAAATGTATTTCCACATGATCTTTACAACTTACGATGGGCTTATTGGAAAACAACCCTATTGTTGTAAGTTGAGGAAGATCTGTAGACTTATTTTGGGTGATCATTTTGCAATATATTTAAATATTGAATCAGTATTTTGTACATCTGGAACTACTATTATGTTGTATGTCAAGTATCCTCCTCTACTTAACAGAAAATCAGTCTTTCTCCATCTCTGCATTCTGATGTTCTCTGGCTGGCTCTCAGGCAGTCTGTTGATCATGAGCAGTGAAAACAGTCATCAGAAGCTGCAGGCTTTCATTCTATCACCCCAGCAACCCAAGCGAAAGAAAGTCTTCATATTAGGTTTAAATATACAAAATTGCCATTTATTTAGGTCAAAAATGGTTGAGTAACAGCAATTTCATACGTTTCAACATAATAGTTCTAGAAAAAGTCCCAAGATCTAGAGTTCATTACTTCAGGTTAGATTTCATACGCATTAATAAGCTAGTTATTTGTGGCGACCAGAATGTAGAATTCTCATTGGCCAGGTCAGAGTCGTATGTCCACCCAAGCGCTGTGTGACAAAAAGTGAGAGAAGACTGCTTTTCTCAAAGGAAATTTAAGGTATTGTTAGCAGAAAAAGGAGAATAAAATCAGAGGAGGCAAAACACCAGATGCCCACCATGTACAGAAAACAAAAAATGTGTCAATTTACCATGAAGGGGTGTGCGTGCGTGTGTATGTGTGTGTGCACACACACACATGCTTAGTTACTAAATCATGTCTGACTTTGCAACCCTATGAACTGTAGCCTACCAGGCTGCTCTGTCCATGGGATTTTCCAGGCAAGAATACTAGAGTGGGTTGTCATTTCCTTCTTCTGGGGACCTTCCCAACCCAGGGACAGAACCCAAGTCTCCTGCGTCTCCTGCACTGGCAGACAGATTCTTTACCACTGAGTCACCTAAGAAACCCTTACCATGAAGGCAAACAAAGACCAATTTCAGGAACTTCAAATTGCACAGGCTCTTCCAAGACCATATATCTAATTTTGTATTTAATTTTTCTAACTCTTTTTCTCAAAGAAGTGCCCCCAGTTACATAAGCTTTAGGATCAACAAAACCTGGATCTATACCTAATAAAAACACTCAAAAATATTTGTAAAATTAATAAATACGCATTCCAGGGCTTCCCTGATGGTCCAGTGGGTGAAGAGTCTGCCTTGCACTGCAAGGGGTGCCAGTTCAATCCCTGGCACAGAAGGATCCCACCTGCCGCAGAGCGGCTGGACCAGTGTGTCCAATTATGAGCCAGCACTCTGGAGCGCATGCACCCAGAGCTGGTGCTCTGCTACAGGAGAGGTCACTGCAACGGGAGGCCCACACAGGCCAAAGAACAAAGACGGATGAAGAATAAATAAATGAAAGACCAATAAAAGTGGCCAAAAATAAAAATAAATAAGCATTGTAATATGTTGTACTTTCTCCTGGTTTAGTGGAAATAAACCATTTATTAAATAGTTTATTCACAGAATTCTTCACAATAACAGCCTCTTTTGACACTACTAGAAAATAGCTTGATCATTTCTTTAGATCTTTCCAGGTTCTCAGGGTTCAGCCTTCAATGCATTTCTCTTCACCTTTCTCACAGATCCACACAGAAAAGGTCCTTTTTTCATTTTTGCTAGGTTGAGATGCGCATCTGTGTAAGCAATGTGGTTCTTTATAAAGTCAATCTGAGGAAATCTTCCAGTTGTTCAGGGCTTTCCAGGTGGCATTAGTGGTAAAGAACTCACCTGCCAATTCAGGAGACACAAGAGATGAGGGTTTGATCCCTGGGTCAGGAAGATCCCCTGGAAGAGGGCATGGCAACCCACTCCCGTACTCTTGCCTGGAAAATTCTATGAACAGAGGAACCTGGCAGGCTACAGTCCATAGGGTCTCAAAGAGTTGGACGTGACTGAAGCGACTTAGCACACAGGCACACATCAGTTTTCACATTTACTCTAATGCTCAGTTTTAAAAATTCTCAATTCTAAATCAAAAAATTCTCTAAAAGTATCACAGAGAGAACATGAAACTTAAGATGGACCTTACACATCAATGAATCTAGGATGTGAGTTGGGTCAAAGCTAGATACCTAGAGAGGACAATCAGGCTCTTCCAAGACCATATATCTAATTTTTAATTTTCTAACTCTTTTTCTCAAAGAAGTGCCCCCAGTTACATAAGCTTTAGGATCAACAAAACCTGGATCTATACCTAATAAAAACACTCAAAAATATTTGTAAAATTAATAAATACGCATTCCAGGGCTTCCCTGATGGTCCAGTGGGTGAAGAGTCTGCCTTGCACTGCAAGGGGTGCCAGTTCAATCCCTGGCACAGAAGGATCCCACCTGCCGCAGAGCGGCTGGACCAGTGTGTCCAATTATGAGCCAGCACTCTGGAGCGCATGCACCCAGAGCTGGTGCTCTGCTACAGGAGAGGTCACTGCAACGGGAGGCCCACACAGGCCAAAGAACAAAGACGGATGAAGAATAAATAAATGAAAGACCAATAAAAGTGGCCAAAAATAAAAATAAATAAGCATTGTAATATGTTGTACTTTCTCCTGGTTTAGTGGAAATAAACCATTTATTAAATAGTTTATTCACAGAATTCTTCACAATAACAGCCTCTTTTGACACTACTAGAAAATAGCTTGATCATTTCTTTAGATCTTTCCAGGTTCTCAGGGTTCAGCCTTCAATGCATTTCTCTTCACCTTTCTCACAGATCCACACAGAAAAGGTCCTTTTTTCATTTTTGCTAGGTTGAGATGCGCATCTGTGTAAGCAATGTGGTTCTTTATAAAGTCAATCTGAGGAAATCTTCCAGTTGTTCAGGGCTTTCCAGGTGGCATTAGTGGTAAAGAACTCACCTGCCAATTCAGGAGACACAAGAGATGAGGGTTTGATCCCTGGGTCAGGAAGATCCCCTGGAAGAGGGCATGGCAACCCACTCCCGTACTCTTGCCTGGAAAATTCTATGAACAGAGGAACCTGGCAGGCTACAGTCCATAGGGTCTCAAAGAGTTGGACGTGACTGAAGCGACTTAGCACACAGGCACACATCAGTTTTCACATTTACTCTAATGCTCAGTTTTAAAAATTCTCAATTCTAAATCAAAAAAAATTCTCTAAAAGTATCACAGAGAGAACATGAAACTTAAGATGGACCTTACACATCAATGAATCTAGGATGTGAGTTGGGTCAAAGCTAGATACCTAGAGAGGACTCATTATCAGGTTTGTGGCAAAACCGGGTCTAGATAACCAGAAAATGTACCTTTGTCGTTCGGATTGCCAATGGCACTCTACCCTTCTATGTGGCAGTCACACAGCCCCAGGAATGTAAATCCATGCTGTTTTGAATGTGGGGGAAGGTGAGGGAACAAGCCTGCCTGCTGCTATTCTGATTACAGCATTTGTCCCTGGGAGAGACAGCTCTGGGATTGATGCTATTTTTCTTCCTTCTCAGGAAAATGACTTGGGCTGTGTATCCAAGAAGGCCAAAGGGCACCTACAAATGACAATTTCTGTTTAATTCTCCAGCAGGTTTCCGAATCTGTCCTCCTTCTGATGTGCCATTGAGTTTGACCCATACATTCCCTACCCCCACTTCCTGTGAGAAATACAGCATAGAAACGGGGCAGTGCAATTGTGTTGCTTTTTTTTTCTCTCTCTCTTAATTTGTGAAATGGTTTCTAGGCAGAAGAAGCGGGGAGTCGAAACCAGATGGTTGTAACTGGAGTAGAAACCCACTACTGAGGAGCTTGGAGATGCTCAAATCTGGTAGCGGTATTTTCCTGCAGGGATGGGGGTGAAATCAGAGTGGTAGCAAAAGACTTTCAGAAGACGTACCTCTAGTGCCCTGTTTTCTCTATCCTAGGTCCACACACATTAAAAGGCAGTCCTTTTCCCTTTAATTCTCCGACACACCACCAACCTTGGTGTGCTAGTGAAGAGGGAGTTACTCAGTGGTAACACAAACAGTCTATATACAGGATTTAATTTATAAATGAGTATTATCCATTCTTCCTTCACCTCTCTATACATCCCTTCAGTGTCCCAACCACTCACCAAATTGCAGAAATTTTCACCAAACCTTCTCATGTGTTCTCCACACCCTCCTCTAGACACACAGGAAGCAGAGAAAAAAAAATGAGAGGGGGAAAGGAAGAGAGTTGGCTAACCTCTTTATCTTCCTATTTTGGGGGAGACTCAGCCAACAGAGGACCTCTTCGACCCTCGTCTTGGACCATCTAAATACCTGGAAGACATTTACTACACACCAAAGTCTGGGGTGGGGGCTAATGCTTCTCACCCCGACTCTGCCTTAGGGAAAACTCATTTTCAATCTTTTGAAAACTAAAGATGATTAGAAGGACTGTTGCTGAAGCTGAAGGTCAATACTTTGGCCACCTGATGTGATGAGCTGACTCATTGGGAAAGATCCTAATCATGGGAAAGATGGAAGGCAGAAAGAGAAAGAGGTGGCAGAGTCAGGTAGGATGGTTACATAGCATCACCAGTTCAATGGACATGAACCCGAGCAAACTCAAGGAGACAGTGGAGGACAGAGGAGCCTGGTGGGCTACACTCCATGGAGTTTCAAAGAGTCAGACATGACTGAGCAACTGAGCAATAAAACTGAACAACAATGCAAAAGCAGCTGAATATCCATCCAGATTTCCCCCAGCGAGGGTTTTTCCTTCCTCAAGCCAAATATGTGCTATCTTTTTCAACACTATTTCTCCAACTCTCCCAAAACAACTGCTGTCCTACAATTTAACACCTGAAGTTAGCATCAGACCCTGCACGTGTAGGGGCTCAGTCCCACACATCTGCCCTCACTGCAGAGGCCATTCATAAGTTAATCAAAATTAACCTGGTTAATCACCATTCTATCCAACTTGGCTACAAATTCAGGAGTTCCCACAAACCCCTCTCAGATTTGATAATTTGGTAGCATGTGTTGCAGCACTTAAGAATGCACTTTACTTACCAACTTATTATAAAGAATATGACTTGGGAAGAGATGCACAGAGGAAGATTTATAAGGTATGGAAGTGGGAAGGTGGAGATGCCACGCCCGCTCTTTGAGTATACCACCTTTCCACAACTCCACGTCTTCATTAACCCAGGAGCTCCCTGAACCCCATCGTTTTGGGGTTTTCATGGAGATTTTATTATGTAGGCGTGATTGATTACACTATTGGCACTGCATGATTAAATCAGTCTCCAGTCTCTCTAGCTTCTGAGGAAGTTGGATAGGCGGTGCTCAAAGTTCCAAATGCTTCATGGAGGTTTGGTCTTTCTGGCGATAAGGGGCTCCTGTCACACCTGCATTTATGCTAAGCCACTTCAGTCGTGTCCAGCACTCTGCGACGCTATGGACTGTAGCCGGTCAGCCTCCCTTGTCCATGGAACTCTCCAGGCAAGAATACTGGAGTGGATTTCCATGCCCTCCCCCAGGGCGTCTTCCCAACCCAGGGATGGAACCTGCATCTCTTATGTCTCCTGCATTGGCAGGTGGGTTCTTTACCACCAGCGCCACCCGGAAAGTCCCCTATGACCCTTATCACTGAGGAAATTACAAGGGTTTTAAGAGCTCTACATCACAAACTGAGGACAGAGACCAAATATCTTACTTTTATACTATCCTATTATGTTTACCTGTCCTGCCAAAAAAAAAAAATCTAGAAATATCTTCTGAGGGTCTTAGGCTCTCTATTTCTGGTTCTCCCTCTCTGTATCCTTTCCATAACCCCTAGGAGATGGACCAGAAACCACCTTTGTGTACTTTATTAGGCTTTGCAACACATAATTATTTCCTGTGTAGCAGACTCCTTTATCTGTCCCCTCCAAACAAACTGTTCATGGGAACAAACATTCTCAGAGCACTGGAGCTGAATGCCCAGAAGAACCTGAGGAAGTCAATGGTCAGGGTAAACTTAACCAACCAAAGAATTCCCTCCAGGGCCCCCTCTCATGGGCCACCTCCTTTGGCCTCTGGGTCACTGAGTCTCATAAAGGAGAACTGACCTTTTCAAGTGCCCAGGGAGGCCTGTTGCCTCTTGTTCGGATCTCTGCTGGGAAACCCTCAGAGCTAGGTACCCAGATTCTGAAATGGACTAGGAGGGGCTTCAATGGGATGGGATGGGATGGGTCCAGAACCAGTCTGATTGAGGGCTTCTTGCCTTCTGTTGGGCTGCTGCTTGTTTCCCTCCTGCACATGATGAACAAAAACAAAAACATAACAACAACAAAACTCAGGGAAAAAAGAGCTATTTTTAAAAACTGTTATCAAGAGATCTTCCTTCTGAGGCCAAAAAAACTCCCTCCCTCCTCACTGGGCTCTGGTCATCTGTGGCCCCAGAATGTGTCTGATGGTGAGGGCCTCAAGCCCACACTGGTTGATCTGGAATCTGTGTTTAGTTCCCAGCATGTGGCAATGTGCTCCACTCTGATGACACTTTTCGTTTCTAATAATAGAGCCGATGAAGTAATATTGCAATTGATGTTCCTGGGGATTTGATTGGATAAGTGCATAAACCCTGGAGGGGGAAGGGGTTGTATGGACGGATCACATTAGTATTCCCGTCCTATCAATGTGCGGGGCCGCTAACCACGTCAGCCGGACTGATTCCCTGCGTCTGCCAGTCCCGCCACGGATTCATTTGGGATCCTCAAACAGGCGAGCCCCGTGGAGACAAGGGATCAAGACAGTGGATTAGAGCCAATTGCCTGCTTCGGGGACTGCTAGCTCTTCCAGGCCTGGTGAGTGGGGAGGGAAGCGGATAGACGAACGGAAAGGAGCACCGCCGGGGCGAGACACCCGAAGCCAGAGCGACACTCTCTTCGCTGCACCCCCCAGTTCTTCTCCACCTGGCAGCGCAGGCTTTGAAAGCGGCTCGCCCATCTGAATGGAAACTCGGAACCGCCAGGCAGCGTGTTCCTTCTCGCCCAGCCTTGCGATCCATGCCGAGTGGAAGGTGGTGCAAGTCCGCGCCAGCGCCCAGCTCCCGGGACAGGGCCAGCAGTGCTGTTGAGCAGAACTTGACCGAGCCCCTTCCTCGCTGCTAGTGGAAGCGATGCTGCACGGCACAGCCAGCGCTTTCGCGGCTCTCCTTCAAGCTGAAGGTTACCCACCCGCGCAGCCAGCCCCAACCCTGTGAGCGCCGCGCTGCGCCTAGGGTCCCAGCTCCGGCAGCTCGGCGGCGGCGCGCAGGGCAACGACCGGGCCGCCCGCGCCGGGGCGCACTGCACCAGCGGCTTCGGCTTGGTGGATGTGTATGCATGAGTTCTGCACCGAATGGGCGCAAAAAGCGCCCCAGCCGGTCCACCCGCTCCTCAATCTTCCAGATCAGCAAGCCCCCGCTGCAGAGTGGGGACTGGGAGCGCAGGGGCAGCGGCTCAGAGAGCGCCTACAGAAGCCAACGAGCCCTGGACGATTGCAAGATGGTAGGTGGAAAATGCGCCTCCTTTTTTTCCCCCATTTGGAGATGTGGGGGAATCGTGTACGTTAATCGTTCGCCTGAGTGTCAGCCACTCTGCCAGCCTCAGCTCCTCCATGCAGATCACGTGCAGATGCACTATTTTTAAATCTGCAGTACCCCAATTTCAGGGTGACACCCGGGCCGTAATGGACCCGCCAAGAAGTGCCGCGGACAGGGTCTTGGGGTCAGCGGCTGTAGGTCATGCCTCTACCCGCCTCGTAGAATGGCACTAAGGAACTAGCTGGCTCACCAGGGAAGGAGAGGTTGGGTAGGTAAAGGTGCTGCTTTGTGAGGAGACAGTAGCAAACAAACCCGAATAGAGCGCACAGGGCTCTGGAGGGGACGAAGATTCCAGCGCAGAGGCTGTGGGGCTTCCTGTCGGCGCCAGAGCGAGCAGTTCAGTGGCCTCCACTTCCGGCCGGGAGGGAGGAAGCGATGCGACGCCCCCCCCCTCTCTTCGCTGCACCCCCCAGTTCTTCTCCACCTGGCAGCGCAGGCTTTGAAAGCGGCTCGCCCATCTGAATGGAAACTCGGAACCGCCAGGCAGCGTGTTCCTTCTCGCCCAGCCTTGCGATCCATGCCGAGTGGAAGGTGGTGCAAGTCCGCGCCAGCGCCCAGCTCCCGGGACAGGGCCAGCAGTGCTGTTGAGCAGAACTTGACCGAGCCCCTTCCTCGCTGCTAGTGGAAGCGATGCTGCACGGCACAGCCAGCGCTTTCGCGGCTCTCCTTCAAGCTGAAGGTTACCCACCCGCGCAGCCAGCCCCAACCCTGTGAGCGCCGCGCTGCGCCTAGGGTCCCAGCTCCGGCAGCTCGGCGGCGGCGCGCAGGGCAACGACCGGGCCGCCCGCGCCGGGGCGCACTGCACCAGCGGCTTCGGCTTGGTGGATGTGTATGCATGAGTTCTGCACCGAATGGGCGCAAAAAGCGCCCCAGCCGGTCCACCCGCTCCTCAATCTTCCAGATCAGCAAGCCCCCGCTGCAGAGTGGGGACTGGGAGCGCAGGGGCAGCGGCTCAGAGAGCGCCTACAGAAGCCAACGAGCCCTGGACGATTGCAAGATGGTAGGTGGAAAATGCGCCTCCTTTTTTTCCCCCATTTGGAGATGTGGGGGAATCGTGTACGTTAATCGTTCGCCTGAGTGTCAGCCACTCTGCCAGCCTCAGCTCCTCCATGCAGATCACGTGCAGATGCACTATTTTTAAATCTGCAGTCCCCCAATTTCAGGGTGACACCCGGGCCGTAATGGACCCGCCAAGAAGTGCCGCGGACAGGGTCTTGGGGTCAGCGGCTGTAGGTCATGCCTCTACCCGCCTCGTAGAATGGCACTAAGGAACTAGCTGGCTCACCAGGGAAGGAGAGGTTGGGTAGGTAAAGGTGCTGCTTTGTGAGGAGACAGTAGCAAACAAACCCGAATAGAGCGCACAGGGCTCTGCGGAGGGGACGAAGATTCCAGCGCAGAGGCTGTGGGGGGGCTTCCTGTCGGCGCCAGAGCCCGAGCAGTTCAGTGGCCTCACAGGAAGTGAACGGATTGCCTATTACAAGCCACCTTTGGCCTTTTCAAATCCACAAGCCAATTCAAATTCCCATCCCAGCTGTAGCAGAGGGGAACATTCTATGCGAGAGTTGCCAGCATCACTCTCTGGCGACCCGGGAATGGCTCTCCAGATATGCTCTCGATGTTCAGAAACTGAGTCTGAACGGATGGGGGGCAAGTAGGTCCGGAAATACAACTTCTGTGACCTGACTTAGCAATGAAAAATAAACACTTGCCTTAGACGAAGAGAATTTATAATCTTTGTGCTCAGTCTTTAAAAGCTATAGGCTTTTTAACAGGAGACTTGAGGACATGACTCAGGGGTCAGTGAAAGTCTCTGTTTAGGTAGGACAAAATAGGAAACTTTCTGATGATCAATGTCTCATGAAAGAAACTTACTTCTTTTCCAGCTTGTGCAAGAGTTCAACACGCAAGTGGCCCTGTACCGAGAACTGGTCATTTCCATTGGGGACGTCTCAGTCAGCTGCCCCTCTCTCCGGGCAGAAATGCACAAGACAAGAACCAAAGGCTGTGAAATGGCCCGCCAGGCACACCAGAAACTTGCTGCCATCTCGGGGTAGGAGCCTCTTGGCGTTTTTTGGTAATTCATATACATGATGTGTAGATATTTAGAGTGACGAGACCTCACAGATGATCTCTATAAATGTGAGGTTTTTAAGCATTTACACTGAGATCAGGATTGTTCAGAGAGCTATGAACAAACTATAGTCCAATTATAATCCAAAAGTTGTGTGATTTTGTATATGTATTGAGTATTTAGGGCATTAAGTTTTTGGGTTTTGTGCTTTGTTCTGTTTTTCAAAATTAACTCTCAGCATGCTGGCCACATTTTTTGGGGCTAAGATGTTTTGCAGAATGCTTGGGCACCAGGGAAGGAGAGGTTGGGTAGGTAAAGGTGCTGCTTTGTGAGGAGACAGTAGCAAACAAACCCGAATAGAGCGCACAGGGCTCTGCGGAGGGGACGAAGATTCCAGCGCAGAGGCTGTGGGGGGGCTTCCTGTCGGCGCCAGAGCCCGAGCAGTTCAGTGGCCTCACAGGAAGTGAACGGATTGCCTATTACAAGCCACCTTTGGCCTTTTCAAATCCACAAGCCAATTCAAATTCCCATCCCAGCTGTAGCAGAGGGGAACATTCTATGCGAGAGTTGCCAGCATCACTCTCTGGCGACCCGGGAATGGCTCTCCAGATATGCTCTCGATGTTCAGAAACTGAGTCTGAACGGATGGGGGGCAAGTAGGTCCGGAAATACAACTTCTGTGACCTGACTTAGCAATGAAAAATAAACACTTGCCTTAGACGAAGAGAATTTATAATCTTTGTGCTCAGTCTTTAAAAGCTATAGGCTTTTTAACAGGAGACTTGAGGACATGACTCAGGGGTCAGTGAAAGTCTCTGTTTAGGTAGGACAAAATAGGAAACTTTCTGATGATCAATGTCTCATGAAAGAAACTTACTTCTTTTCCAGCTTGTGCAAGAGTTCAACACGCAAGTGGCCCTGTACCGAGAACTGGTCATTTCCATTGGGGACGTCTCAGACAGCTGCCCCCCTCCTCGGGCAGAAACGCACAAGACCAGAACCAAAGGCTGTGAAATGGCCCGCCAGGCACACCAGAAACTTGCTGCCATCTCGGGGTAGGAGCCTCTTGGCGTTTTTTGGTAATTCATATACATGATGTGTAGATATTTAGAGTGACGAGACCTCACAGATGATCTCTATAAATGTGAGGTTTTTAAGCATTTACACTGAGATCAGGATTGTTCAGAGAGCTATGAACAAACTATAGTCCAATTATAATCCAAAAGTTGTGTGATTTTTGTATATGTATTGAGTATTTAGGGCATTAAGTTTTTTGGGTTTTGTGCTTTGTTCTGTTTTTTTCAAAATTAACTCTCAGCATGCTGGCCACATTTCGGAATTTGGGGCTAAGATGTTTTTGCAGAATGCTTGGGCACCAATCTGAAGTTAAATCATCATGCCTCAAGGTTATTTTGTCATCCGCTGCTAAATATGTACTGCACCAAAGACCTGTGCAGGAAAGGGGAAAAAATCTTTGCTAAATCCCACATTTACTAAACTATTTATACCATGAGACCAATTCCTATGATACCACTTAAAATAAGGTTCCTAAAATAAAGTCTTGGATATAAATTACTCTCTTCACTGTAGTGGATGGAAGGGAAGTCTGAACGTGAGAAAAGTCAAGATTGGGGAAATTCACAAATCTAACTAAATTTACGCTGTTTGTGCTCCCCTCTCCAATTATTTTTCTTTCTTATTTTTATCACACTTATGGATTTTCATGCCTATATTAGGTGATAAGACCATGAGTAAAAACTTCTCTCCTGAGACCTCACCTCACTCCTTCCTGATCTCTCAAAAGGAGGAAAGAGTTAGTCGTGGATTTTGGTAACAGTTCCTAGTTTCAGATAAGTACAGAGCTAGGAAACAGAAGAATCCTTACGCAGATACATTGATTTAAGTGTTTGACTCAGTCTGGTCATAGCCTTTATAGATTTGTCTTCTTCAATATGACTTTATCACAGTAGAATTTCTAGTTAGACTCATGATAATGTTGCAGATTAATCACTTATAGGAATTATATCTAATTTACTTTTTTGAAAGAATCATTCTTATCTTTAATGCCATTATATTATAGAAACAAGACAAGAACCAAAGGCTGTGAAATGGCCCGCCAGGCACACCAGAAACTTGCTGCCATCTCGGGGTAGGAGCCTCTTGGCGTTTTTTGGTAATTCATATACATGATGTGTAGATATTTAGAGTGACGAGACCTCACAGATGATCTCTATAAATGTGAGGTTTTTAAGCATTTACACTGAGATCAGGATTGTTCAGAGAGCTATGAACAAACTATAGTCCAATTATAATCCAAAAGTTGTGTGATTTTTGTATATGTATTGAGTATTTAGGGCATTAAGTTTTTTGGGTTTTGTGCTTTGTTCTGTTTTTTTCAAAATTAACTCTCAGCATGCTGGCCACATTTCGGAATTTGGGGCTAAGATGTTTTTGCAGAATGCTTGGGCACCAATCTGAAGTTAAATCATCATGCCTCAAGGTTATTTTGTCATCCGCTGCTAAATATGTACTGCACCAAAGACCTGTGCAGGAAAGGGGAAAAAATCTTTGCTAAATCCCACATTTACTAAACTATTTATACCATGAGACCAATTCCTATGATACCACTTAAAATAAGGTTCCTAAAATAAAGTCTTGGATATAAATTACTCTCTTCACTGTAGTGGATGGAAGGGAAGTCTGAACGTGAGAAAAGTCAAGATTGGGGAAATTCACAAATCTAACTAAATTTACGCTGTTTGTGCTCCCCTCTCCAATTATTTTTCTTTCTTATTTTTATCACACTTATGGATTTTCATGCCTATATTAGGTGATAAGACCATGAGTAAAAACTTCTCTCCTGAGACCTCACCTCACTCCTTCCTGATCTCTCAAAAGGAGGAAAGAGTTAGTCGTGGATTTTGGTAACAGTTCCTAGTTTCAGATAAGTACAGAGCTAGGAAACAGAAGAATCCTTACGCAGATACATTGATTTAAGTGTTTGACTCAGTCTGGTCATAGCCTTTATAGATTTGTCTTCTTCAATATGACTTTATCACAGTAGAATTTCTAGTTAGACTCATGATAATGTTGCAGATTAATCACTTATAGGAATTATATCTAATTTACTTTTTTGAAAGAATCATTCTTATCTTTAATGCCATTAATATGTATAGTAAGAATTATTGGCCTATGAATATTAGAAAACCATATGTCACTTCTCTTAATAATTAGTTTACATTTGACAACAGGTATTTTACGTGATGAAAAATGATACACTGTACTAATTGCCCTGAAGTGAGAGACACACAAATATATTGCAAACCTATTTCATTTAGTAGAAGTATTGAAAATTATCCTTTTCTGTTTTCTGTCATGCTGTACTTAGTAAAAAGTTAGTCTGGGAGTGAATCTAGGAGGTGGAAAGGAATTGTTTAAGGATTTGGGGGAAGAAATGCAGCTGTGATAAATATCAGAGAAGAGGAGAAGAAAACAATCCGAAACACAAAAGGGAATCATAGTGGATTACAAACTGTAGAAAAACAATGATTCAGAAGGAAAAATAGGTTTAGAACTGAATTTTATGCTCAGAGCTAAGGAACTGCATCTTTGTAAACTCTGTGTCTTAACAGTGTATGGTAGGGTTATATCCAGGATTTCTTTGAGTTAGACCTCAAACTGATGACATGTTCTAATGAGCCAAGATGGACTGGAGAAATGAACAAGGAGTTGGTTTAGTCTATTCTGCTACCCACGTGAAATTCAGTGTCTTCTAAAGGTTTAGGAAAGAGTCTGAAACTATTGGCTACCAGTTGAGTTTTGAGTATTTGAGGTGAATTTTACTAATTCAGGGAGTTACAGCCTTTCAGTACTTGCTTACATGTTATTTGAGAAATGTTATTGGGGGCAGGTTTATAAGAATTCATGGGAAAAACGGGTTGTTCTTAGAGCCTTGCAAAAGTAAGGCCTTTTTATAGAATGTTCTAGGGTAGAATTTGAAACATTTTTCTCCTTAAAATAATGAGATACAGTTTAACCTTTCTGAAAAATGACAGCAATATAATTGAGGGAAATCCCTTTAACTCCTCACCATCTGGGCCCGATTAACGAAGGATGTGATTCCCCTCGGCCGAATTCCATTCCTGATATTGCTAGTTATATGGGCTGTCACTTCAGGCTTCCTGTGAAGGTTGGTAGGGAAGCTGTAGGATTCACTTTACAATTGGATGCAGGGCTAAGAAAAGCAATGATCCAGGCGAATATTGACAGGAAGACTACACTTCTTGAGTTCCCATTGTCTGCTGACACAATCCATTTAACTGATAGAATAATCCTCCGAAGGAGGGATGAGTAGCCTTATTCCACAAATGAGTCTAAGGGAGGTTGAGAAGACTGCCCAAAGTCATGCAACTAAGAAGTGGTACAACTTTAGTCTGGCCGCATGTTTGCATGCTTCTGAAATCCATGATCTTTCCTCTAAATAATGTTGCCATTCAAAAAAGGTGTCAGAAAGGAACAAAGTACTGAGACCTGCTAAAAAGATGAACTTCCAAAAGAGTACATCAAATGAAAGAAGCCAGCCACAAAATATCATGTTTTATATGATTCCATTTAAGTGAAATGCTCATAGAAAACAAATCTATAAGAAACCGAAAGTAGATTAGTGGTTGCCTAGGGTGGGAATAGGGAATGAGTGTAGATGAGCTTGAGATATCTTTGGGGGTGATGGAAATGATCCAAATTTGGATCATGTGTGATGGTTGTGCAACTGTAAGTTTTCTGAACATCAATGAATTGCCACATTTAAAATGAGTGAATTTTATGGTATGTAAAGGATACCTCAATAAGTGTTTTTAGAAAGGGCTGATCCCTGTCACCATGATTAACACTTGCCTTTCACTGATGTTATTCTTTTCGATATATATGGCTCTTAATGAAAGGGATATGAGCTACAGAGATGGGAGAAAGTCAGCCTTGGCTCTCCATGCCATTAAGACACCTGCCTAAGAGTGATCATCTAAGCACCAATGTGTTGCCCTGTGTAGGAATACAGGCGGGGGAAAGGCAGGACTTGAAGGAGTCAATGAATTCACTCATTTCTTACTAACCCAGACCATTCCTTTTCTATCTACCACCTGGCTTTAAGGCCAGAAAAAGACGACAAGGTTGAAGGTGGACAGGGTAAAAGAAAGACGAAGCCCGGTATATAGGGAGGAAGCGAAGAAACAAACTTAGAATTAAGCCACACAGGTAGCCCATGCATTGCAAGATCCCCTGTTTGATCATCCTTAAGGCATTTAACATTTTAACGTCTCTGAATTTACAGTTCATTTTACAGTGGATGATGTATCATATTGAACAGCAGCATCTTTTCTTTCTTATTGGAACATAAAATGGTCCATTTACACTTTGATAGAATAATCCTCCGAAGGAGGGATGAGTAGCCTTATTCCACAAATGAGTCTAAGGGAGGTTGAGAAGACTGCCCAAAGTCATGCAACTAAGAAGTGGTACAACTTTAGTCTGGCCGCATGTTTGCATGCTTCTGAAATCCATGATCTTTCCTCTAAATAATGTTGCCATTCAAAAAAGGTGTCAGAAAGGAACAAAGTACTGAGACCTGCTAAAAAGATGAACTTCCAAAAGAGTACATCAAATGAAAGAAGCCAGCCACAAAATATCATGTTTTATATGATTCCATTTAAGTGAAATGCTCATAGAAAACAAATCTATAAGAAACCGAAAGTAGATTAGTGGTTGCCTAGGGTGGGAATAGGGAATGAGTGTAGATGAGCTTGAGATATCTTTGGGGGTGATGGAAATGATCCAAATTTGGATCATGTGTGATGGTTGTGCAACTGTAAGTTTTCTGAACATCAATGAATTGCCACATTTAAAATGAGTGAATTTTATGGTATGTAAAGGATACCTCAATAAGTGTTTTTAGAAAGGGCTGATCCCTGTCACCATGATTAACACTTGCCTTTCACTGATGTTATTCTTTTCGATATATATGGCTCTTAATGAAAGGGATATGAGCTACAGAGATGGGAGAAAGTCAGCCTTGGCTCTCCATGCCATTAAGACACCTGCCTAAGAGTGATCATCTAAGCACCAATGTGTTGCCCTGTGTAGGAATACAGGCGGGGGAAAGGCAGGACTTGAAGGAGTCAATGAATTCACTCATTTCTTACTAACCCAGACCATTCCTTTTCTATCTACCACCTGGCTTTAAGGCCAGAAAAAGACGACAAGGTTGAAGGTGGACAGGGTAAAAGAAAGACGAAGCCCGGTATATAGGGAGGAAGCGAAGAAACAAACTTAGAATTAAGCCACACAGGTAGCCCATGCATTGCAAGATCCCCTGTTTGATCATCCTTAAGGCATTTAACATTTTAACGTCTCTGAATTTACAGTTCATTTTACAGTGGATGATGTATCATATTGAACAGCAGCATCTTTTCTTTCTTATTGGAACATAAAATGGTGTTTCTTACAATGGATGATGTCTAAATTTAGTAAAATATAGTTTGGGTTAAAAGGTAAAAAAAAAAAAAAAGGAATTAAGCCACAAATACTATATATCCCTTTTATTCCTGACCAACTGAAGCCCTCAAGAAAAGGTGACCACAAGAGAAGAAAACTCAGACTGTGTTTCTCACTTGCTGGCCCTGGGTAAGCAGGCCAGCTTTACAGATACAAAGGAAACACTCTCTCAAATTGTATTTAGATCAGCAGATATTCAGGTACAGCCTTTTCATTCTTTTCTGTACCTGCACCGTGCTGATCATCTCGGTGTTAAAGCAAAGAAGGGCACTACTCAGCGCTTCTCTGTACGTGTGCATGTGTGCATGCACATGCACACACATCAGGGGTAACTGACTTTCTGCACCGTCTCCTTGAACTTCCTTCCAAAAGTGACTTCTGAGACACCTCTGAAGAATCCCTAAGGCTCCACAATACAGGGAATACTGAGCTAGCAAAATATCTTCATTTTGGGATTTGGAGGATTTGAAGTGACCTTAGAGGAAACTTGGTCGAATACATAGGAGGATTTTACAGTCAGACAGACCTGCGCTGAATACCATATTTGCTGACCTTGATGGAATTACTTAACTCTCTGAATCTCAGTTCCCTCATCTGTCCACTAGCTGTCAGGCTCACTCCTGGGTGAGGTGAGAGGGCTTCGGGCGCCAGGTGGGTGACGCCTACCCTGTCAGTGGCACTCTGCCAGTCTTGGGCTACTCTCAGGCTGCAACCCAGGTCTCATGCTCTCTGGTCTAGTGTCTGTTCCATCAACCACACCATCTCCTGAGAGTGAAGAGAGATGAGGAGAGAGCACAAGCGCGGAGAACCAGAAGAGACAATATCCTCTAGCAGATGCAGGGAGTTTATCTATGGTTGGTGGGCTGGTGGTTAGGAGTGCTTGTCTTATGCTGCTCCTGTGGTGTCTGTGTTGCCGTGGGTCTTCACACCTCAGCCCCTGTTAGTGGCTGCTGGTTTGAGTGAAAGCGAGGTATGAGATTGCTAATGTCAAAGAAAGTCTAGCTGTCACAGGGAAGAGCACTGACTAAATCAGATTGTTAGCCACTCAGTCGTGTCCGACGCTTTGTGACCCCATGGACTGGAGCCCGCCAGGCTCTTCTGCCATGGGATTCTCCAGGCAAGAAGACTGGAGTGGCTAGCCATTCCCTTCTCCAGGGGATCTTCCTGACCCAGGCATTGAACCCAGGTCTCCTGCAACACAAGCAGATTTTTTATCATCTAAGCCACCAGATGAGACCTAGATAGAATCCTAGCCACTTACTAGGGATACCTGTGTACTGATAACGCCAGGGGCTTCCTGAGGCAGTCTGGTGTGATCATTAATTACATAGAGCAACACTGCCAGTGTGTTCAGGTTTCAGCCTTACCACTCACAAATAATGTGACCTTGGGCAACGACATGGTCTCTCTGTCTCAAATTCTTAATCAACAAAACAGGGCTAATAAATAATAGGGCCAAATCACACAGTATTCTGAGGATTGACTAAAGTAATATACATTGAGAACTTAGAAGACTGCCTACCATCTAGGAAATGCAGTAATTAAGTTCAGATTAGTGTTGCTAGAATTTTTAACAAAACATTTAAAATTCAGGTGGCCAAGATACATTTGTATTTTAAAAAATTATCCATCAAATATTTTTCAAATAAATATTTTAGCTGGAATAAATTTTTGTTTACCTTGGTTTCTTACATTATGTTCTGAGGGATTTTCAGGCTGAAATTTCTCAGATGGCTATAGAAAAGACCTCTTCTTTAATACCTTAAAAGCACTGCGGGGATGTGAAGATTCAAAATGAGTCACATTTAGAAATATTTCCTTCATATAAATCAACCTAGATTCTTCATAAATCATACTATTTACATAATCTTTTAGCCTAGCTCTGGTAATAAGCTGTGTGACATTGGATGAGACTGTTAAATTCTCCGTACACCTCACAGACTGAATTGAATGAATTCTGACTTGTCTGGTTTTATCATTCTAGTGCTCTATGTCAGTTCATGCAGAATCACATAGATTTTGTTTACAGAACTGAGCTATAAAAAAATAAGCACATGCTGGAAGTTTCATGATTGAATTCCAGAAATAATTTGTCAGGATATGAACACACTGTGATCACAAGGAGAATCTTAATCTCCTAATGACTTCCAGGAACAATATAATGATTATCCTAGGAATGCATATCCACAGATTTTAGGTTTTTCCCTTTGGCAATTATTTTCCTGACCAACCATGCCTATGTTTTTCTCCTTGCATCTCTCCTCGTGTTGTTTCTTCTTTGGGGGCGGGGGGTAGTGGGGGGTGGTTTGTTTTAGTTGTGTTTGATTATTTGACTTTCCTGCTCAATTTGTTTCAGTCTTCCTGTCTGTCCATTCCCTGTCTTGTTTGCTAAGATGCTGAATGGGAGAGGGAGAATACACAACTGCAGCTTAGTCAAGGGTACTTCCTTTCAGCACTTTGGCTGAGGGTGCAGCAATTGCGTGGGGGTGGTGGAGAGCGGAAGGAGTGTTTGGTGACTATGAAGGCAGCCCACTCAGCTTTGTTTGATCCATATGACAGAGGAAGCCTGGGGTATAGTAAAAGAAGCCTGGTTAGCAGGCATGCCAGGTCACCCACACTGTCCTTTATGTTTGCTTCTTATTACAGGTGCTTGGGTTTTAAATTTTTAACCTTTCACTGGTCAGATAGTGAAAGGTAAGTTATATCTGCACCAAAAGCATATGCTATCCATCCAAGATAATGACAACTCGGTGTTAGTTTTCTAGGGCTACAGTAACAAAGTACCACAACCTGAGTAGCTTAACCCTGGTTACATTCTTATCGCACAGGGCTGGGAGGCTAGAGGTTCAAGATCAAAGCAAGGCTGGTGCTTTGTGAACTGCATCAGACTGGAGGGAAGACTCTTGCTCTATCTAGCTTCTAGTAGTTTGCTGGCAATCCTTGGTGTTTCTTGACTTGTTATCTCTGCCTCTATCTCCATATTATCGCATGCGCACGCACGTGTGTGTGTGTGTTCAGATTTTTCTTTTTTATCAAGACCTCAGTAATACTGAATTTAGGACCCACTCTGCTGTACCAGGATGACCTTGTGCTAACTTAACTAATTATACCTGCACCAACCTATTTCCAAATAAGGTCACATTCTGAGATACTAGATGTCAGGACTTCAACATATGAATTTGGGGGTGGGGGTGTGGATACAGAAGGTAAATCAACCCACAGCAAATTTCCTTCCCCCATCTGCAGTAGAATACACACTTTCAGTTGTTTTGCCTGGGGGAATGGAGTTTTGCCCAACACTATCTGCATAGATAGAGGAAGACAGAGAAGCCTCCTGTGCTGCAGCCCAGGGGGTCAGAAAGAGCTGACTATGGGCTTCCCTGGTGGTCCAATGGGCGGGGACACCGCCTTGCAGTGCAAGGGGCACCAGTTCAATCCCTGGCCTGGGAAGATCCCCTCTGCCGCGGAGCAGCTGGACTGATGTGTCCAATTACTGAGCCGGAGCTCTGGAGCGCATGCGCCCAGAGCTGGTGCTCTGCAACAACAGATGCCACCGCAATGGGAGGCCCACACGGGCCAAAGAACAAAGATGGATGAAACTAGACAAGTGAAAGACCAATGGAAGTGGCCCGCTCACCCCCCTCCCTCCCCACCCTCGCCAAAATAAATAAATAAATGTTTTTTTAAAAAAAAAAGAAATGACTTAGTGACTGAACAACAACAACAATCTACATACTTTCTCAACACTTTTGCACTTCCTAGCACACAGTGTTTTACCATTTGCAAGATTGTAGCTCATAGCAGGGGGAGAAGGGGTTATGACCATGGAAGAGAAAGCTTTCTATATGACATGGATGTGTTCACAAAGAATTCCCAACATGGTTAGCACTTTGCTCTCACTAGTATAATTACTGGTGTTCAAAGGTGGAGCAAAATCAACTGCAGAAGAGAATACTGGGGGAAGTAGTAATTAATATACTAAATATTAGGCACCTGCCAGTCCACACATAGGGCATCCACTTTCTCCGTCTGCATGGCTGGGAATAGGTGGTGGTCCCTCAGTGGTACTGATACTGTACTTCAGGGCTGTAAGCATACTCGGGAGCAAGTGACAAAGGACTGACTCACACCAAATTAAAGAAGAGTGTTATTCTTATCAACCAAACTAAGCGTAATAGGGAATCTAGGTACATGTCTTCCATGGCCTACTGAGGTGTATCCTTTCCATGTTTTGAACTGATTTAACGACTTTCACCTTGTTGAAGCTTTCTAATAGGTGTTTCAATTTAGAGAGAAACTTAAATTTAAAACTTTAGGAAAACTCACCATCATTTGATTATTTATTCTGTGAAGTACAAGAGAGCAAGGCTGTCTTTTATTCATCTTGGCACCATGTGCTAGCGCATAAGGAAATGTGCATCTTGTTTGTTCATTAAGTTTCCTTGATATTTTTAAGTCTATTCTTAAAAGACACTGTATCATATGCTTCAATTTAAAAATGAACTATACTTTAATAAGAGGAAAAAACCTGTGTCTTGATACAGACTTTAGTAAAAAAAAAAAAAAGAGCAAATATATTAGCTTACATTTTATATATCTATTACATTTGACTTATTTTTCTGCTCTATAACTATAAAACCAATATGTTGGTTTTTAAATGAGAGAACTTGAAGAGCACACTTAAGAACAATTTCTGAGGCATAGATGTTCATTATTTTAAGAAATTAGTGGGCAGTGTGTATTTTAGAATTACTCAGAAGGTAATCATGTTCGAGGTTATTTGATAAAATAGCATTCTAACATCTGCTCGGTGGCTTTATGTTGAGTAGTTAAACAACCATTTTTTCAATTCAGGTCATTTTTTAAAAAACCATTCTTTAAACTTTTAGCCCTTGAAAGCTCAGATGTGTCTCATCCAAAAAGATACCTACATAAAGTAAACTCGTGAGCAGTAACTAAACCAACAGTCAGTTCAAGTATTGCCTCTGCTCTAAAAGACATGACTTTAAAAAAAAGAAAAACACTTAGCTGCTTGTCCATATACATGTATATGGGCTTCCCTGGTGACTTAGATGGTGAAGAATCTGCCCACAGTGAAGGAGACCCGGGTCCAATCCCTGGGTCAGGAAGGCAACTCACTCCAGTATTCTTGACTGGAGAATCTCATGGACAGAGGAGCCTGGCAGGCTACAGTCCATGGGGTCACAAAGTGCCAGCCTCGACTGAATGACTGACTCTTTCTAGTATCCGTATATACACATGTGTATATTGCTTGTTCATACACATATTTATATATACATATAAATAAATATGCAAATTTGTGAAATAAATTCTTGTTAGGATACTGTGTCTAAGCCTTTAAAAAGAAGTGCTGCTGCTTTAGCAAATAGTGTTTCCAATCCAATGGAAAACTTAGATACAATAGGTTCACAAAAATCAACTTAACATTTGCAAGTGTAGATGAATAGTAAAACTAATCATCTACAGCTATTTAACTGAGGTTGAGCCAAAGGGGGAGAGATGCATGCTAACCCAGAAAGCATCAAACCCCTAATGTATTCTTCAGTTACTAAAAATAAGCATGGTGAAGTCTCCCACAGTCTTACTCTGTCAGTTACTAAGTTCTGTGATGTTTTATCTTTTTCAATCTCTACTGTATCTCTTTCCCCCCCATTTCTGTGGCCACCTACTTAGTTCAGAATCACGTCCCCTCAGGCCATCAACAATGCTAGTTGGTCTCCTCACCATTAGTCTCTCACCTCTTTTCTGTCCCTTACCAGATCCAGACTAATCCTCCTAAAACTCTCCTCTGATCTTGTCACTTCTTTGCTTTACAACTTTCAAAGATGTTCCATTGCCTAAAGCAGTGTTTCTTTAAATGAGATTCATGCATTGCCTGTCTCAGAATCATGTGGGGTGCCCTCGGACTGACAGGACCAAAATCCTGAGGAATTAGGCCTGGAAATCCAACTTTTTTAACAAGCACCACCCCCATCCCCCAGGAGATTCTTAGAACGTGCTAAATATAAGGCCTGTCAGCCTGGAGCAGTGATTCTCCCATCACAGTTCATTTTATTGCCTCTGCTCTAAAAGACATGACTTTAAAAAAAAGAAAAACACTTAGCTGCTTGTCCATATACATGTATATGGGCTTCCCTGGTGACTTAGATGGTGAAGAATCTGCCCACAGTGAAGGAGACCCGGGTCCAATCCCTGGGTCAGGAAGGCAACTCACTCCAGTATTCTTGACTGGAGAATCTCATGGACAGAGGAGCCTGGCAGGCTACAGTCCATGGGGTCACAAAGTGCCAGCCTCGACTGAATGACTGACTCTTTCTAGTATCCGTATATACACATGTGTATATTGCTTGTTCATACACATATTTATATATACATATAAATAAATATGCAAATTTGTGAAATAAATTCTTGTTAGGATACTGTGTCTAAGCCTTTAAAAAGAAGTGCTGCTGCTTTAGCAAATAGTGTTTCCAATCCAATGGAAAACTTAGATACAATAGGTTCACAAAAATCAACTTAACATTTGCAAGTGTAGATGAATAGTAAAACTAATCATCTACAGCTATTTAACTGAGGTTGAGCCAAAGGGGGAGAGATGCATGCTAACCCAGAAAGCATCAAACCCCTAATGTATTCTTCAGTTACTAAAAATAAGCATGGTGAAGTCTCCCACAGTCTTACTCTGTCAGTTACTAAGTTCTGTGATGTTTTATCTTTTTCAATCTCTACTGTATCTCTTTCCCCCCCATTTCTGTGGCCACCTACTTAGTTCAGAATCATGTCCCCTCAGGCCATCAACAATGCTAGTTGGTCTCCTCACCATTAGTCTCTCACCTCTTTTCTGTCCCTTACCAGATCCAGACTAATCCTCCTAAAACTCTCCTCTGATCTTGTCACTTCTTTGCTTTACAACTTTCAAAGATGTTCCATTGCCTAAAGCAGTGTTTCTTTAAATGAGATTCATGCATTGCCTGTCTCAGAATCATGTGGGGTGCCCTCGGACTGACAGGACCAAAATCCTGAGGAATTAGGCCTGGAAATCCAACTTTTTTAACAAGCACCACCCCCATCCCCCAGGAGATTCTTAGAACGTGCTAAATATAAGGCCTGTCAGCCTGGAGCAGTGATTCTCAACCTGAGCTGCACACTGCAGTCACCTGGGAAGCTTTAAAAAAATGTTGATGCTTGAATTCCATCCCTAGAGTCTCTGATAGAGATGATCGGGGAGGCAGCTTAGGCACTGGGATATATTTTAAAGCTCCCCATGTGAGCATTTGTATAAAAATGGATTACATTTGGCTACATTGAACACAAAAATTCAAAATAGCTGTTGCTTAAAGACACCAGGGTTTATTCTGTGACAGAAAAGAAGGCCAAGAAAGGCCAGCTGGGAACTGGTGTGCTGGCTCAAGAGTGAGCACTTCTGTCGCCTGTTGTTTATGGCTTCCATCAGCTTCACTTTACGGTGTGAGATTACAACTGGAGCTCCAGCCATGAGCCCCAGTTCCAGACCAGAAGAAAGGTTAAAGGGGACAGGCCACTTCCCAGCTGGATCCACTCTTTTTAGACAGACCCAAAAACTTCTTGAACTGTATCACGTGGTCACATCTAACTGGGAGGGAGACTAGGAAGTGTATTCTCATATCACGACTGCCTTAAATAAAAGGTGGCCTTTAATACTAAGGAAAAGTAAGAGAACAGATATTGGAAAACAACACATGATCTCTGTCCCCAACCTGTATTCCTGGACTTAACTTTTACCATGTAACTTGTAAATGCTTTGCCTACTCAAACTAGTTTGCTTTTTCTTCCTTAAGGGTGAGTAGCAGGATGGCCCTATTCTATTAGTCTGCATCTGTGGGTTCTAGATGAAAAAGCATATTCTAGCTATTAAAAGAAAGAACTTACTCTCCTAAATGTCAAGGGCTGCCTTGCAGTCTTACTGTCTGCCGTGCTCCTTGCCCAGAAATTCAGAACAGATGGGAGGGTCCCAAAGGGAATAAGAAGATTTTTCTGCCTTTAAATGGACCCATGGAAAAGATTAGAGATTCAGGAACCACTTGGGAGGACAGGAAGTTAGGCAAGGTGCCTTTGAAAGGGCTTTAGTATAATTTTCACAAAGCAGAATGTGAAAATAGGATAGGGCCTACAAGGAGGAGACGTATTGGCAATTTAAAGCAACTTTCTTTTATTTTTTAAATTTATTTTTAATTGGAGGATCTTTGCTTTATGATATTATATTAGTTTCTGCTGTACAAAATATGTGAATCAACTATAAGTGTATCTATATCTATATCCTCCCCTCCCTCTTGAGTCCCCACCCTCCCATCCCAGGCTGCTAGGCTATCACAGAGCACTGACCTGAGCTCCCTGTGCTATATAGCTGCTTTCCTCCAGCAATTTTACACGTGGTAGTGTATATATGTCAATTCTACTCTCTCAATTCATCCTACCCTCTAAACTTTATTTTAAATCAAAGAAAAAAATTCTGAGTTAAAATCTGATGAGCTGTATTAGGAAGAAAAGGTAGGAAGGCAAGGTTTTCTGGATGTGGGAATAAACTTCGAGATGATCTGTGATCAAGATTATGAATCCATCAAGAGAAATTGAAGTTGAAACTCATCATCTCAGGTAAACGATATTATATAGAGTAGTCAGGACATACAATGGTATTTAACCCATCATTTCCTGAACAATAAACCTATTCAACACATATGACAGTATCTTCTGTGAGGAAATAAAATTCATTTCCAACTCTGGAAGTCATCTTCCTTTCTGGGAACCTATTCATAGAGCCCCCACCAAAGGCCACATGCTTTTCCAGGTGTCAGAGACATAGCAGTGCTGAGAAAATAGAGAAGGTCCCTGCACTCCTGGTAGGGATGATCAAGAAGTACTCTAACCTGAAGTTTTGTGTCCCCACAAAACTTACGTGTTGAATCCTAATGTCCAATGTGATGACACTGGTAGGCGGGTCCTTGGGAGGTACTGAAGCCACAAGAATGGAGCCTTCATGAATTGGATAAGTGTGCAAATAAAGAAGCCTCCAGAAATATCCCTTTCCCTTTCTATCAGTGAGGATACGGGGAGAGGACACTGACTATGAGCCAGGAAGAAGGCTCTCACCACACAGACCCATGCTGTGCCTTGACCTCAGACTTCTCAGCCTTGAAAACTATGAGAAATACATTTCTGTTGGTTTTAAGCCACCCAGTCTGTGGTGTTTTGTTACAGGAGCCTGAATGGACAAAGACAAAAAGAAGCAAGCAAAGGAGACAGCATTTCAGAGAGTGATAAAAGCAATGGGGAAAAAATGGATAATATTATTAAGGAATGATGGATGCAGTGTGGTGACATCTGAGAAGGTGACCTTCTAACTTGATATCTGACTTTGAGAAGGAACTTGTAAGAGAAATTAAGGGAACAGCTGCTGTACAAAATATGTGAATCAACTATATACCGCCCCTGCTGCTAGGCTATCACAGAGCACTGACCTGAGCTCTGTGCTATATAGCTGCTTTCCTCCAGCAATTTTACACGTGGTAGTGTATATATGTCAATTCTACTCTCTCAATTCATCCTACCCTCTAAACTTTATTTTAAATCAAAGAAAAAAATTCTGAGTTAAAATCTGATGAGCTGTATTAGGAAGAAAAGGTAGGAAGGCAAGGTTTTCTGGATGTGGGAATAAACTTCGAGATGATCTGTGATCAAGATTATGAATCCATCAAGAGAAATTGAAGTTGAAACTCATCATCTCAGGTAAACGATATTATATAGAGTAGTCAGGACATACAATGGTATTTAACCCATCATTTCCTGAACAATAAACCTATTCAACACATATGACAGTATCTTCTGTGAGGAAATAAAATTCATTTCCAACTCTGGAAGTCATCTTCCTTTCTGGGAACCTATTCATAGAGCCCCCACCAAAGGCCACATGCTTTTCCAGGTGTCAGAGACATAGCAGTGCTGAGAAAATAGAGAAGGTCCCTGCACTCCTGGTAGGGATGATCAAGAAGTACTCTAACCTGAAGTTTTGTGTCCCCACAAAACTTACGTGTTGAATCCTAATGTCCAATGTGATGACACTGGTAGGCGGGTCCTTGGGAGGTACTGAAGCCACAAGAATGGAGCCTTCATGAATTGGATAAGTGTGCAAATAAAGAAGCCTCCAGAAATATCCCTTTCCCTTTCTATCAGTGAGGATACGGGGAGAGGACACTGACTATGAGCCAGGAAGAAGGCTCTCACCACACAGACCCATGCTGTGCCTTGACCTCAGACTTCTCAGCCTTGAAAACTATGAGAAATACATTTCTGTTGGTTTTAAGCCACCCAGTCTGTGGTGTTTTGTTACAGGAGCCTGAATGGACAAAGACAAAAAGAAGCAAGCAAAGGAGACAGCATTTCAGAGAGTGATAAAAGCAATGGGGAAAAAAAATGGATAATATTATTAAGGAATGATGGATGCAGTGTGGTGACATCTGAGAAGGTGACCTTCTAACTTGATATCTGACTTTGAGAAGGGACAGTCATGTGATGATCCAAGAGAAAAACATTTCAGGCAGAAGGAATAGCAAGTGTAAAGGTTCCAAAATGAACTGACTTTGGCATGTCTGAGGGAAAGAAAGAAGCCTAGATGATCAGTTTGGAATTGTCTATATATATTTTTTTTTTTTTAAATATAGCCTGATTTTATTTTATTTTATTTTTTTGGGGGGTGGGTGGCTGGGATGGGGAGGGAGGGGGATGGGCGGGCCACTTCTATTGGTCTTTCATTTCTCTATTTTCATCTGTCTTTGTTCTTTTTGGCTCCTGTGGGCCTCCCATCGCGGTGGCCTCTGTTGTCGCAGAGCACCAGCTCTGGGCGCACGCACCCCAGAGCTCTGGCTCGGTAATTGGACACATCAGTCCAGCCGCTCCGCGGCACGTGGGATCTTCCCAGGCCAGGGATCGAACCGGCGCCCCTTGCACTGCAAGGCGGTGTCCTTACCCACTGGACCACCAGGGGAAGCCCTGGAATTGTCTTTAGCTGCAAGTAGCATAGGCTGAATTTCAGTGACTTCCCTACAAACAGGTTTATTTTCTCAGATAATTATAAACCCAAGGATAGGAGATGGCACACATGGGTTCATGACTTAAAGATATCAGACCTGAGATCTCTATAATCAGGCCTTTTCCTCAAGGTTCCAAGATTGCTGCTTCAACCCCAGAAATTCTATCCATGCTTTGAGCAAGTAGGAAGGACAGAAAGCAAAAGGTAAAGACATAAGACAATTGTGTCCCTTTTAAAAGAGCTTTCTCAGGGGACCTCCCTGGTGGCCCAGGGGCTAAGAGTCCTTGCTCCCAGTGCAGGGGGTCTGGGTTTGATCCCCTGTCAGGGAGCTAGATCCTACCAGCTGAAACCAAGAGTTCAAGTGCTGAAACTAAAGGTTCCTCATGCCCCAAAAAAGACCGAGTAGAGCTAAATAAGTCATTTTAAAAAATCAGTAGCAAGCTTTGTAAGAAGTCTCACATGGCAACTTCCATGAACAACCTATTGACTAGGACTGAATCATTTCACTTTCTTGGCTATAAGCTTCATGATCTGACATATATATCTCTCACACCATAGTAACTGTCTAGTGAGGACAGAAATTTCCCAATCTGTAAGCCAATATGATGTTTCCTGAGGTCGAGGATAGCAGAACTTTAGCAAGACTAGGGGGACAGGAGAGAGAGAACACTTGAATGTGAGAAGTGAGGAAAGAGGTAGAGTGCTGGAGGGGGAGAAAGAAGTGGGAAGAGATGCCCTAGCTTCTACCTCTCCTTCCAGCCCACTTCCTTCAGGACTTATTGTCCCTTCCATTGCTTCATTAAACATTGAACACCTGCTGTGGGCCAGCCAAAGTGCCAGGCACTAGAGGTATAAAGAGAAAGAGAAGATATAAAGAGAAATACAATACATTCCCTGCCCTTCAAGCTGCTTGTCATCTAGTGTCTGTGTAAACAAACAGACATGCAAACAAATCATTGCAAAACAGTGGGATCACCACTACCACAGAAATATTCAGATACATAGGAGAGGCACAAAGGCGGTGGCAGTCAGTTCTACTTGGGTGAGTATTGCCGGGAAAGACGACTTCTTCAAGGGCAGGATGTCACCTAGACTGAGCTTTGAATACAAGGAGTTATGTCCTTTCTCTTTTGTGTGGCTTTGAGTTTCCTGCTATGAGTAAACTTGAAGAGGTACTGTTTGTGTGCCTTGAAAATAGAGAAGCAGAAATAGGAGTTTCAATGTGCTGAGACCAACTATGTGTTGTACCCTTCGCCTCTATTATTTCATGATCCTGAAAGCCCATTGACTGCTTCAACCCCAGAAATTCTATCCATGCTTTGAGCAAGTAGGAAGGACAGAAAGCAAAAGGTAAAGACATAAGACAATTGTGTCCCTTTTAAAAGAGCTTTCTCAGGGGACCTCCCTGGTGGCCCAGGGGCTAAGAGTCCTTGCTCCCAGTGCAGGGGGTCTGGGTTTGATCCCCTGTCAGGGAGCTAGATCCTACCAGCTGAAACCAAGAGTTCAAGTGCTGAAACTAAAGGTTCCTCATGCCCCAAAAAAGACCGAGTAGAGCTAAATAAGTCATTTTAAAAAATCAGTAGCAAGCTTTGTAAGAAGTCTCACATGGCAACTTCCATGAACAACCTATTGACTAGGACTGAATCATTTCACTTTCTTGGCTATAAGCTTCATGATCTGACATATATATCTCTCACACCATAGTAACTGTCTAGTGAGGACAGAAATTTCCCAATCTGTAAGCCAATATGATGTTTCCTGAGGTCGAGGATAGCAGAACTTTAGCAAGACTAGGGGGACAGGAGAGAGAACACTTGAATGTGAGAAGTGAGGAAAGAGGTAGAGTGCTGGAGGGGGAGAAAGAAGTGGGAAGAGATGCCCTAGCTTCTACCTCTCCTTCCAGCCCACTTCCTTCAGGACTTATTGTCCCTTCCATTGCTTCATTAAACATTGAACACCTGCTGTGGGCCAGCCAAAGTGCCAGGCACTAGAGGTATAAAGAGAAAGAGAAGATATAAAGAGAAATACAATACATTCCCTGCCCTTCAAGCTGCTTGTCATCTAGTGTCTGTGTAAACAAACAGACATGCAAACAAATCATTGCAAAACAGTGGGATCACCACTACCACAGAAATATTCAGATACATAGGAGAGGCACAAAGGCGGTGGCAGTCAGTTCTACTTGGGTGAGTATTGCCGGGAAAGACGACTTCTTCAAGGGCAGGATGTCACCTAGACTGAGCTTTGAATACAAGGAGTTATGTCCTTTCTCTTTTGTGTGGCTTTGAGTTTCCTGCTATGAGTAAACTTGAAGAGGTACTGTTTGTGTGCCTTGAAAATAGAGAAGCAGAAATAGGAGTTTCAATGTGCTGAGACCAACTATGTGTTGTACCCTTCGCCTCTATTATTTCATGATTAAACAGGTTCATTTGAAATAATATTTAGTTAGAACCCAGTGAGCTATTTGGGCTAAGAAATAGATGTACCTACAAGTAACAAAGACCAGTGTAGTCATAAAGCTTACTGTAAATTAGGTAGATGGGAGCTGAAATTCTTTCCAAGTTCAAGCATGTCAGGGCAGTGGTCCTGTTGAATTTTGTGGTCCAAGTTACTTGCCCTTGTGGTTCCAAGATCGTGGTCCTATCCAGAACCAGTAAGACTCCAGAGCTGACTCTTGAGGTAAGACCAACAGTTCCCAGCCTTTTTGGCACCAGTGACCAGTTCCATAGAAGATGATTTTTCCATGGACCCTGGTGGTGGTAGGGAGGCATGGTTTCTGGATGATTCTCATAAGGCGCTCGCAACCTAGATCCCCACACCCACGGTTCACAGCAGGGTTCAAACTCCTATGAGAATCTAATGCTGCCACTGATCAGAAAGGAGGCGGAGCTCAGGGGTGATGCAAGCCATGGGGAGTGTCAGTAAATACAGACGAAACTTCACTTGCTCACCCACCACTCACCTCACCTGTGCAGCCTGATTCCTAACACAGGGGTTGAGGACCCCTGTGCTAGATGAAGCTCATCTCACCTGGAAACTTTCCAGAGCACCCATATTGATTTCCAGTTGGTAGTACATTTAGTTCAAAAAGTTGAGGTATTTGCTCAAGATATTGGGTGGGGCTGGGGGTTGATCATGGGTCTTTCTGGTGCCTGTGTCTTTATTTTGTCATGATACAGGACTGTTTTATTTCCCCGGGCGGCCCCTTTCTTTCTCTCTTGGTGCCAAGGTTGGCCGATTTGCTTTCCTTCCCTTCCACTGTTGCAAAATGTTACTTCCACTTGGTCTCTCGGCTTCCCTGGACTCACTTCAGCACAAGGACCTCTTCAGCCGGCACACAGCTGACTTGAGGGTTTTTAAGGTTTCCTCAGCTAGTAAGAAGAGGAAAACAGTCAGGCGGTTAAAAAAAAAAGAACGAAATTATGGCCTTGCGGAAGCCATCAGTGGAATGTGAATGGATCTCGGCCAGCGTTCTAGAGGCCTCAGCATTTCTCTCTGGGCCCCAGATTTTTCAGACTTCCTCTCTCTATACTGTGTCTGCCTCAAATTGCTCCATTCTTGGGCACCTCCTTTCTGATCTGTTTGCCTACTGAAGTCCTAGAAATATCAGACCAGGTCGAGGTAGGCTGAAGTCTGGGTTTCAAGAACCAACCTGCTTCTTCCCAGCAGAAAACCCCCGTTTGCCACTAAGATGGGAGCTGAAATTCTTTCCAAGTTCAAGCATGTCAGGGCAGTGGTCCTGTTGAATTTTGTGGTCCAAGTTACTTGCCCTTGTGGTTCCAAGATCGTGGTCCTATCCAGAACCAGTAAGACTCCAGAGCTGACTCTTGAGGTAAGACCAACAGTTCCCAGCCTTTTTGGCACCAGTGACCAGTTCCATAGAAGATGATTTTCCATGGACCCTGGTGGTGGTAGGGAGGCATGGTTTCTGGATGATTCTCATAAGGCCCCGCAACCTAGATCCCCACACCCACGGTTCACAGCAGGGTTCAAACTCCTATGAGAATCTAATGCTGCCACTGATCAGAAAGGAGGCGGAGCTCAGGGGTGATGCAAGCCATGGGGAGTGTCAGTAAATACAGACGAAACTTCACTTGCTCACCCACCACTCACCTCACCTGTGCAGCCTGATTCCTAACACAGGGGTTGAGGACCCCTGTGCTAGATGAAGCTCATCTCACCTGGAAACTTTCCAGAGCACCCATATTGATTTCCAGTTGGTAGTACATTTAGTTCAAAAGTTGAGGTATTTGCTCAAGATATTGGGTGGGGCTGGGGGTTGATCATGGGTCTTTCTGGTGCCTGTGTCTTTATTTTGTCATGATACAGGACTGTTTTATTTCCCCGGGCGGCCCCTTTCTTTCTCTCTTGGTGCCAAGGTTGGCCGATTTGCTTTCCTTCCCTTCCACTGTTGCAAAATGTTACTTCCACTTGGTCTCTCGGCTTCCCTGGACTCACTTCAGCACAAGGACCTCTTCAGCCGGCACACAGCTGACTTGAGGGTTTTTAAGGTTTCCTCAGCTAGTAAGAAGAGGAAAACAGTCAGGCGGTTAAAAAAAAAAGAACGAAATTATGGCCTTGCGGAAGCCATCAGTGGAATGTGAATGGATCTCGGCCAGCGTTCTAGAGGCCTCAGCATTTCTCTCTGGGCCCCAGATTTTTCAGACTTCCTCTCTCTATACTGTGTCTGCCTCAAATTGCTCCATTCTTGGGCACCTCCTTTCTGATCTGTTTGCCTACTGAAGTCCTAGAAATATCAGACCAGGTCGAGGTAGGCTGAAGTCTGGGTTTCAAGAACCAACCTGCTTCTTCCCAGCAGAACACACTCGAGGAGGGGCCACTCCGCTATCACAGTGACACTGGCCACCCAGCTCCACACTAACACATCGCTGAGCACCGGGGTGGGAAGAGAAATGCAGGTGCGGGTGAGGTGTGGTACCCAGGGATGGAGGGGCTCAAAAAAGAGCTTCCTGCTGGGTAATGGATGGGAACTCTCCAGAAAGTAACACTGAAGCTGGGTGAAAAGGTGGGAAGGACCCATCGGTGACAAGAATGGGAACACATGACCAGGCCAATTTCAAAACATCACTTCTTAAAATACCCAAATCCCTTGTCAATAAACCCACAAGAGTGCCTGCTTTTCCCACAAAAGGAGTTTAAAATCATAAAATATAGAGTAATTATCTAAATGACCCCCTTCGTGGGATTTCCAGTTTGGGGCCAGACTAATAACTTGTCAGAGCTTCAGGTTGGCCCTGTTGCTCTCTTAGTGGGGCTCATTTTGAAGCATTCCAGTTTGACTTGGAATTTTTCTTCCTTTTTTGTGCAGGCATACCTCATTTTAGAACATTGCACAGATACTGCATTTTTTTTAGAAATTGATGATTTGTGGCAACCCTGAATTGAGCAAGCCAATGGCTTGGAATTCTTATTTTCATTCTTGCCATCCACTCCCTGTGCTGAGGAATTATGTGAAGCTGATGGGTTTTCTTCTCTCTCAGATATTCATTATCAGTAAACAGATAATTTCTGTTTTTTTCTCTTCAATGTCATAGTCCTATTATTCAAGTACTACAAAAATTCCTATTTGTTTTAGAATTAGAGATTAAACCATTTTCCCTAACCCTCACCAAAGGATTTCTGATGTAGAAAAAATTTAGGTAGAAAACAAAAATTAATTCCTAAAATTACCTCTGGTATATAATCATGTATAATTCATGTTTCTTAAATTATACACTTCAAACATTTGGGAGTTGTCATTATTTCTGTTCAAGAGGGGATTATTTGGGGGGAAAAAAACCCACCCCTGTCTGTAAGAAGATGTAGTGAAAAACGAGTATTAAGGAAAGTGAGTCAAGGACAAGTCACTTTAAGAACTCTGTTCTTGGGCTTCCCTGGTGGTCAGCAGGTAAAGAGTCTGCCTTGCAGTGCAAGGCGCGCCGGTTCAATTCGTGGCACAAGAAGACTCCACATGCCGGCTGGATGAGTGTGTCCAATTACTCTGGAGCGCATGGACCCAAAGCCGGTGCTCTGCAACGCAAGAGGCCACTGCCATGGGAGGCCCACACAGGCCAAAGATAGATGAAAATAAGTAAATGAAAAACCAGAAAAAGAGGCCAAAAAAAATAAATAAATAAAAAAGAACTCTGTTCTTGTTCTTACTAGCACTTTATGAACTTTTGTAAAAAAATCTCTTGTGCTTTGGTTTTGTGATGAGCCTCATGGATGTCATGGTCAAAAATAGTGACTTATATAGAAAGACCTTCCATCTGAAGACCACAACAGAGTTTTTATTCCCAAAGGAACTGGATGAGGCAAATGTTAATGGTCAGGATCCTTCTGTGGTTGTTATTTGGGGGTGAATAGTTTGGATGAGCACAAATGTCCTCACAGTGGAAGAGAGAGACTCTCACCCTACTGAGAAGTGAGTGGTCGGTCTCTCCCTGATGTGGGGTGTATTAAGATTCTTCAGAAAAAAAGAAGCAATCAAGTGTGTATGTTGGGTGGTAGCGGGGTGGGGTTTAACATGAGAAATTGGCCCATACAATTATGGAGACTGAGCAGTCCCACAATCTGCCATCTGTATCTCAAGACCCAGGAAATTGGTGGTATAATTCACTCAAGAGTTCAAAGACCCAAGAAGCAGAGGAACCAATGATGTGAGTCCTAGTCTGAGGGCAGGACAGGACTGATGTCCTAGCTCAGCATTCAGGCAGAGAGAGATAGAGAATTCAACCTTCTTGCACTGTTTTGTTCTGTTTGGCCCCTCCAGGGATCAAATGTTGCCCACCCACACTGGGGAAAGCCACCTGCTTTACACAGTGTGCCAATTCAAATGCTAATCTCTTCCAGGAACACCCAGAAATAGTGTTTAACCACAGATCTGGGTATCCTGTGATCCAGTCAAGTTGACACATAAAAGTCTTCATTATACTGGCTAAGTTGCCTTGACCGTAGCAGGTGGCTGAAGGCCCCAGAGTTCACTGTTCTCTAAGAGTAGCTGTGGACGGATCACCTGTGGACATCTGAGAAGACTTCTTTCTGTGCACAGTGAGAGGGGGAGTTGAGGTGGCTTCTATCCATCAGCACGTGGTCAAGAATCAGGACTCAGTCAGCCCTCACCTCAGAATCACTACATGGAGAATGACAGAATATAAGGGAGAGGAGACAGCTATATCTTCCAAGATGGGTGACTTCATGAACATTTTTTGCCATAAACCATATTTTCTTACTATCTGAAGTTTGAGCTCAAATGGCTGCATCTGTTTGTGTACTGTACCATCAGTGAATAATGAGGAAACTGCTCAGATTATTTAAGGCCACAGCATGCACCATAATGCAAAATCACTCAGCAAATGCTCCCTCCAGAAAACAAGTCTTCTCAACTGTTTTCATATTCATGGATTCAATCTTTTGTTTTCTGAGGATGAAATATGTTTTAAGCTACCAAGTCGGCTCAGAGTAGCTTTAAGTGATTATTGAAATTTTCCTATTATGTTATCGTACAGGCACCACGATGGATCTGATGTGAAAACGTGAAATGAGTTAAAATATCTGTTTAAGCTTAATCTTTCCAAAAGACAAGTCATCACAGTTTATTTGGGGAAAGTCTTGCTTTCATGCTTCACCATTATAAAGACAATCTCCAACTTCTGAAAAAGAAATTCTGTGAAATGTGAAGCAGGAAAGGAGAATGATTCAGCTGGAAAAGAGGAAAGAAAATGAGGAAGGAGGAAGTAATTAGTTCTTTGGGAACTATGCTGATTAAGGAACTGGTTCTGCCGAGGGATAAAGGAATGAAGCTAAAGGGAAAAGGAAAGGGAACATGCAGTAGTAGGGTTGGAGGCAGCATGAAAACCAAGTCTACAAACTCAGATCCATCAGAGTTCAGAGTCCGGAGAGGTAATGGGAAAGAGTGAAGTGGGGAGGTGGGGGCGGGGCACAGGGTCTGGTAGCCTGGAGCACCCACACCTGTGGGTCTGAAGCACCAGGCAAAAATGCTAATCTCTTCCAGGAACACCCAAAATAGTGTTTAACCACAGATCTGGGTATCCTGTGATCCAGTCAAGTTGACACATAAAAGTCTTCATTATACTGGCTAAGTTGCCTTGACCGTAGCAGGTGGCTGAAGGCCCCAGAGTTCACTGTTCTCTAAGAGTAGCTGTGGACGGATCACCTGTGGACATCTGAGAAGACTTCTTTCTGTGCACAGTGAGAGGGGGAGTTGAGGTGGCTTCTATCCATCAGCACGTGGTCAAGAATCAGGACTCAGTCAGCCCTCACCTCAGAATCACTACATGGAGAATGACAGAATATAAGGGAGAGGAGACAGCTATATCTTCCAAGATGGGTGACTTCATGAACATTTTTTGCCATAAACCATATTTTCTTACTATCTGAAGTTTGAGCTCAAATGGCTGCATCTGTTTGTGTACTGTACCATCAGTGAATAATGAGGAAACTGCTCAGATTATTTAAGGCCACAGCATGCACCATAATGCAAAATCACTCAGCAAATGCTCCCTCCAGAAAACAAGTCTTCTCAACTGTTTTCATATTCATGGATTCAATCTTTTGTTTTCTGAGGATGAAATATGTTTTAAGCTACCAAGTCGGCTCAGAGTAGCTTTAAGTGATTATTGAAATTTTCCTATTATGTTATCGTACAGGCACCACGATGGATCTGATGTGAAAACGTGAAATGAGTTAAAATATCTGTTTAAGCTTAATCTTTCCAAAAGACAAGTCATCACAGTTTATTTGGGGAAAGTCTTGCTTTCATGCTTCACCATTATAAAGACAATCTCCAACTTCTGAAAAAGAAATTCTGTGAAATGTGAAGCAGGAAAGGAGAATGATTCAGCTGGAAAAGAGGAAAGAAAATGAGGAAGGAGGAAGTAATTAGTTCTTTGGGAACTATGCTGATTAAGGAACTGGTTCTGCCGAGGGATAAAGGAATGAAGCTAAAGGGAAAAGGAAAGGGAACATGCAGTAGTAGGGTTGGAGGCAGCATGAAAACCAAGTCTACAAACTCAGATCCATCAGAGTTCAGAGTCCGGAGAGGTAAGGGGAAAGGGTGGAGGGGGGAGGGGGGGGCGGGGCACAGGGTCTGGTAGCCTGGAGCACCCACACCTGTGGGTCTGAAGCAGGCTGCCACCCAGGCTCCAATGAATCCTGATTTCCATGCAAAAAGATGGGCCAAATGTGCCATGCAGTCTTTGTGACTTTTTAAAAAGAGAATCCATGAATTCATGTTTGTGTGTGAAAGATCGTGGTTTTTTAAATGTTGGCCAAGAGTAAAGTCTGCCAGTTGAAAGTGGCCCTCAGCCATTCATGGCTACCTCTGTTAATTATCACCTGCTTGCTTGCTCAGAATTGCAGAAGGTTAGATATGAACAATTACAGAGATACCAGGATGTATGACCCTTTTGTGTTTGTGTTAGTAACTGTATCACCTTTTTAATTTCTTCCTTGCTTTCTGAATGGCACAATGTGGAGTATTAAAACTTACTAATACCTGTCACCTCATTAAACCAAATGAAACCTCTCAAAAAACCTTACCAACTATAGAAAAAACAGATATAAAACTTGGCCTTAAATTGTTAATGAAAATCAAACATACTTAATTAGCCTTAGGAGAATTCAAACTAAGGAAAGATATTACAATGTTCATACATGTATCCTGAGATCAAATTGCTTGAAAGATGCTCTGTTTTGCTAAGATAATCATTTACATTATCATCTAGCTCAACATTACTCTTTGTATCAAACAAGAGCCATTGATCTTACTAGGATCAAGATCAAGACAAATAACCTGTCAGATATCTAACAGGCTGAGTTCCACATGAAAGCTAAATATAGGACATACATATTTAATTTTTGCTCAATGAGATCCTAAGTGGAAATACTCTCTTAACCTGACTGAGTTCTGAATCTCCAACTTCTAAAAGGGAAAGGAGAATGATTCAGCTGGAAAAGAGGAAAGAAAATGAGGAAGGAGGAAGTAATTAGTTCTTTGGGAACTATGCTGATTAAGGAACTGGTTCTGCCGAGGGATAAAGGAATGAAGCTAAAGGGAAAAGGAAAGGGAACATGCAGTAGTAGGGTTGGAGGCAGCATGAAAACCAAGTCTACAAACTCAGATCCATCAGAGTTCAGAGTCCGGAGAGGTAATGGGAAAGAGTGAAGTGGGGAGGTGGGGGCGGGGCACAGGGTCTGGTAGCCTGGAGCACCCACACCTGTGGGTCTGAAGCAGGCTGCCACCCAGGCTCCAATGAATCCTGATTTCCATGCAAAAAGATGGGCCAAATGTGCCATGCAGTCTTTGTGACTTTTTAAAAAGAGAATCCATGAATTCATGTTTGTGTGTGAAAGATCGTGGTTTTTTAAATGTTGGCCAAGAGTAAAGTCTGCCAGTTGAAAGTGGCCCTCAGCCATTCATGGCTACCTCTGTTAATTATCACCTGCTTGCTTGCTCAGAATTGCAGAAGGTTAGATATGAACAATTACAGAGATACCAGGATGTATGACCCTTTTGTGTTTGTGTTAGTAACTGTATCACCTTTTTAATTTCTTCCTTGCTTTCTGAATGGCACAATGTGGAGTATTAAAACTTACTAATACCTGTCACCTCATTAAACCAAATGAAACCTCTCAAAAAACCTTACCAACTATAGAAAAAACAGATATAAAACTTGGCCTTAAATTGTTAATGAAAATCAAACATACTTAATTAGCCTTAGGAGAATTCAAACTAAGGAAAGATATTACAATGTTCATACATGTATCCTGAGATCAAATTGCTTGAAAGATGCTCTGTTTTGCTAAGATAATCATTTACATTATCATCTAGCTCAACATTACTCTTTTGTATCAAACAAGAGCCATTGATCTTACTAGGATCAAGATCAAGACAAATAACCTGTCAGATATCTAACAGGCTGAGTTCCACATGAAAGCTAAATATAGGACATACATATTTAATTTTTGCTCAATGAGATCCTAAGTGGGGGAAATACTCTCTTAACCTGATTTCTTATTATTTGTATGATTTTGTAGCTACTAGGATTTAACGGAAGGAGGATGCTGTATACAAATGTAGACAAACATTAATTTGTATGAAAGAGTCAAGGCTATTTCTGAATTCCCAGCAAAGGTTGTTTATTCTCTAGTCAGCTTTCTTTGCTTAAGGGTGTGGTGCCTACATCAGGTATTTTCTTTTACTCCACATGACCGTTCCAGACTTTAGATTTAATGTAGCCCCAGGAGGTCACCTGTGCTTCTCTTGCCCTTCCCCAATCCACCCCTCAATCCTTCAGGCAGTTGGAAGAACAGTTGCTAGGCTCTCCCAAGGAGTCTTATAAAGACAGGTCCCCTCCCTACCATTGCAGGGGTTCTTTGGGCCTCTGCCTTTAGAGCTAAAGTGGGTGCTGTCTAACATTCCTTAGTTTCTTGGAGCTGTAATGGCCCCAGAGAGGTGCACGCCTCCTTTACTGAATAAATAGAAGTTCCATCATTATGGGTATCTGCTGCTTTGTGGGATGCAAAGTGCTGCCACAAATATTAAGTCACTTAATCCTTTTAATACCTCTGTGAGCTGGAAATATTAGCCCTGTTTTATATATGAGGAAATTAAAGCTCGGAGAGCAGTCTTTGGCCACACAGCCTGTGAGTGACAGATATGGATTGAGAACCTGGGTCTCCTACCTTCCAGTCCAGGCTCCTGTCCCCACCCCAGGAACCCTCCCAGACATCCTGTTACTTGTCTGTAAGGAATTTCTGGATAACCAGAGCTAAGACCAGACCCCTTTCCCAAAACTTGGCCTTAAATTGTTAATGAAAATCAAACATACTTAATTAGCCTTAGGAGAATTCAAACTAAGGAAAGATATTACAATGTTCATACATGTATCCTGAGATCAAATTGCTTGAAAGATGCTCTGTTTTGCTAAGATAATCATTTACATTATCATCTAGCTCAACATTACTCTTTTGTATCAAACAAGAGCCATTGATCTTACTAGGATCAAGATCAAGACAAATAACCTGTCAGATATCTAACAGGCTGAGTTCCACATGAAAGCTAAATATAGGACATACATATTTAATTTTTGCTCAATGAGATCCTAAGTGGGGGAAATACTCTCTTAACCTGATTTCTTATTATTTGTATGATTTTGTAGCTACTAGGATTTAACGGAAGGAGGATGCTGTATACAAATGTAGACAAACATTAATTTGTATGAAAGAGTCAAGGCTATTTCTGAATTCCCAGCAAAGGTTGTTTATTCTCTAGTCAGCTTTCTTTGCTTAAGGGTGTGGTGCCTACATCAGGTATTTTCTTTTACTCCACATGACCGTTCCAGACTTTAGATTTAATGTAGCCCCAGGAGGTCACCTGTGCTTCTCTTGCCCTTCCCCAATCCACCCCTCAATCCTTCAGGCAGTTGGAAGAACAGTTGCTAGGCTCTCCCAAGGAGTCTTATAAAGACAGGTCCCCTCCCTACCATTGCAGGGGTTCTTTGGGCCTCTGCCTTTAGAGCTAAAGTGGGTGCTGTCTAACATTCCTTAGTTTCTTGGAGCTGTAATGGCCCCAGAGAGGTGCACGCCTCCTTTACTGAATAAATAGAAGTTCCATCATTATGGGTATCTGCTGCTTTGTGGGATGCAAAGTGCTGCCACAAATATTAAGTCACTTAATCCTTTTAATACCTCTGTGAGCTGGAAATATTAGCCCTGTTTTATATATGAGGAAATTAAAGCTCGGAGAGCAGTCTTTGGCCACACAGCCTGTGAGTGACAGATATGGATTGAGAACCTGGGTCTCCTACCTTCCAGTCCAGGCTCCTGTCCCCCACCCCCAGGAACCCCTCCCAGACATCCTGTTACTTGTCTGTAAGGAATTTCTGGATAACCAGAGCTAAGACCAGACTCTTTTCCTCTCTTGTAAATGGACCCGCATCTGCTCCATCTGTAGGCCTTCCTTTCCCTTCAGTTGGTGTTCTGATGTATTATACATATCTGAGGAATCCACATCATAGCCAGGACAGCAGGGAGCCCCCAGGAACAAATCCACCATAAGGAAGAAGAGATCTGACACTTTTCTGTAATTACTGAGAGAGGAGTATTCTAGGTATCACTTGCTCCCAGAACTCTTTCCCACCCAGGGCTTGGGACAGAACCTGTGGCTGTGACCTGAAAGCTAATTCATGAAATGCTAGAGTTGTTCAGCTCAACTGCCTTTGCTTCCAGATGGTTCTCTGAATAAACAGGAGACATGAGGCGCCGTCTTTTTCTAACTTTAAATCTCTGACCTGGCAGAGGGATGGATGAATTTCATGTTCCCCAGCCTCAGGGTATAGTCAGTTTCCCAAAACCACCGCCTCCAGGAAGAGGCAATGGCAGTGGTGGCTGGTTCTCATTCGATTGCACCTTTGTGGGACAGGTGGGACCTGGGGCAGTGACGACTCAGGCCAGTTTATTTTGAGAGTCAGTAACTAACGGGGCTGTTTAAACAACTGCCAGTAGTTTCCAGAAATACAACCTTAGGGCTCCTGGAGATGCAACCAAGCAGGTGGAGGGATCAGAGCCTTTGGAATCTCAGGGCGATACTGAAGTGCTTTGTAGCTGTGAGTACCCATGGTGAAAAGCAGAAGACATTCAGATTTCCCTCAGGCTGCAGCTCCTCATTTGCCCTCCAGCCTTTCCCAGAGAGGTGCACGCCTCCTTTACTGAATAAATAGAAGTTCCATCATTATGGGTATCTGCTGCTTTGTGGGATGCAAAGTGCTGCCACAAATATTAAGTCACTTAATCCTTTTAATACCTCTGTGAGCTGGAAATATTAGCCCTGTTTTATATATGAGGAAATTAAAGCTCGGAGAGCAGTCTTTGGCCACACAGCCTGTGAGTGACAGATATGGATTGAGAACCTGGGTCTCCTACCTTCCAGTCCAGGCTCCTGTCCCCCACCCCCAGGAACCCCTCCCAGACATCCTGTTACTTGTCTGTAAGGAATTTCTGGATAACCAGAGCTAAGACCAGACTCTTTTCCTCTCTTGTAAATGGACCCGCATCTGCTCCATCTGTAGGCCTTCCTTTCCCTTCAGTTGGTGTTCTGATGTATTATACATATCTGAGGAATCCACATCATAGCCAGGACAGCAGGGAGCCCCCAGGAACAAATCCACCATAAGGAAGAAGAGATCTGACACTTTTCTGTAATTACTGAGAGAGGAGTATTCTAGGTATCACTTGCTCCCAGAACTCTTTCCCACCCAGGGCTTGGGACAGAACCTGTGGCTGTGACCTGAAAGCTAATTCATGAAATGCTAGAGTTGTTCAGCTCAACTGCCTTTGCTTCCAGATGGTTCTCTGAATAAACAGGAGACATGAGGCGCCGTCTTTTTCTAACTTTAAATCTCTGACCTGGCAGAGGGATGGATGAATTTCATGTTCCCCAGCCTCAGGGTATAGTCAGTTTCCAACACCACCGCCTCCAGGAAGAGGCAATGGCAGTGGTGGCTGGTTCTCATTCGATTGCACCTTTGTGGGACAGGTGGGACCTGGGGCAGTGACGACTCAGGCCAGTTTATTTTGAGAGTCAGTAACTAACGGGGCTGTTTAAACAACTGCCAGTAGTTTCCAGAAATACAACCTTAGGGCTCCTGGAGATGCAACCAAGCAGGTGGAGGGATCAGAGCCTTTGGAATCTCAGGGCGATACTGAAGTGCTTTGTAGCTGTGAGTACCCATGGTGAAAAGCAGAAGACATTCAGATTTCCCTCAGGCTGCAGCTCCTCATTTGCCCTCCAGCCTTTCCCAGCTCTAAAACAAATATTCAAAACTGGCTAAAACCTGAGCAGTTACAAGAATATGCACTTCTCTCTCAGCTTTCAAGACCAAATACCCCATGAACACTGACGATGAAATCACTAGAGTAACACTCAAGAGCTATTAGCTCAGCAAAGAATGATTAATTGTAGGAGGATTCATGTTCCCCCTTTAACTGTCAGGAGTGAGTGCTAAGAGGATCCCAGGACACCTCTCTGTGTGCTCTTGATTCCAGAAGCCCCACGGTGCCAAGCAGAGCATCTAGCTCTGCTGCACGTTAGACTTCCTGGAGAAGGTTTTGAAAATACTGATACCTGGATTCTACACCCCAAATCCATTACATCAGAATGCCTGGAGATGCGGCCCAAATGTAATATTTTTAAATTTTTCTCCAGGGTGGAGAACCTCTGGTGCAGAGGAAAGAGGCCCAGACTGGCAATCAGGTTAGAATTTCAGCCAAGATTTCAACTGAGTAATTTTGATCAATGCCTTGATCATTCTAGACTGTGGGCTTTATATCATTTCTAAGTTTCCTTTGGGCTTTCCTTGTGGCTCAGACAGTAAAGAGTCCACCTGCAATGCCGGAGACCCAGGTTTAATCCCTGATCAGGAAGATCCCCTGGCGAAGGGAACGGCAATGCACCCGAGTATAGGAGACAGAGGAGCCTGGAATGCTACAAATTCATGGGATTTCAAAGAGTCGGTCACAGCTGAGCGACTGATACTTTCACTTTCTTTTTTCTTTCAAGTTTTCTTTAAGCTGCAAAAATGTATGTTTGAATAGGACAGAATCACTTGTCATGGTTAAAAAATAGAAGTGATCTACATATCCAGTAGAAGATTAATTAAATAAATAACAATACACCTAGAGGCTAGAATATTGTACAAACCTTGAGAGTAAGTAAAAAAAGCTGATTATAAAACTGTTTTACCGTATGACCCATATCTGAAAAAAAAAAACAAAATTATATAGCTAAGGACGTCCCTGGTGGTCCAGTGGCTAAGACTGTGTGCTCCCAGTGCAGGAGGGCCAAGTTTGATCCCTGGTCAGGAACTATAATGGATCCCACCTGCTGCACTGAAGACTGGAGACCCTAAGTGCTACAACGAAGACATGGTGTAGCCAAATAAGCATTTAAAAAAATTATACAGCTAGATATAATTGCAAAGATATGTACTGAAATTTTATAGTTTTTCCTTTCTAGATCTATTATTTTCATTTTCTGTTTTATACATATGTGTGTGTGTTCTAAATATTCTATATTAAACATTAAGGGAGGAAATTGACTCACATGTCACATCTTGAATATACATATTGAACACAGCTATAGAAAAACCTCAAAAAGTATATTTGTCTGTGTGGAGTTATAGTTCTTGTAGTCATTGGGCAGCTACATTCAAAAAAAAAAAAAAAAAAACCTGATGCTTTGCCTGTCCTCTAGGTTACCTTCAAAACTGCTTTAGACGCGTTCGTTTTCCTGATTTGGAACTACTGATCCAGAGAAAAAAAATAGGAGAAAGCATTTCTCCAGCAGTATTTGTTCTGTGTCCTAGCGGGGCTGCCCCCATTTCACTGGAGAGAATAATTAGAGAGGAAGCAGGGCCGAGAGAGTCAGGAGGAGAGAGAGCCAGGAGGCCTTTGATTTGTGCTTCTTCCCTAGAGCATCCTGTCATATTTTCTGCCTGTGTGTCAGTGGTTATGAAGATAAAATGAGAGACATCAGTGCAAGGACTTAGCACACCTTTCTGCACACAACTGCTCTATAAATTTCAGTTCATTCACACACGCCTCTGTGAAGAATATAGGCACTTACCAAGTGTGTGACCTCACAGCCTCCTTGTGCCCTGTGTGCCTCAGTTTCCACCCCTGAAAACGTAGGAGTAATAATAGCTTTGAGGATTAAATAGCTGTGATGTGATGTAGGCAAAATACTAAGCCAAAGGTCCAACACCTCATAAGAGCCGGCCATTATTATTATTATACCTTTTCCCAATATTCCTTAACCAACAACACCTTGTGATATTGGCAAGACTTTCGTTGTAATCCAGAAAAGAATTGTACAAGCTTGGGAGGGAAATGATAAAAATAGTTTGGAAGATTATATTTTGATTAGAAAATGCATTTCTTATGCCATGTCAGTACTAAAAAAGTATTATTTCAAGCACTCAAGAATAAACCCTCTGTGGTTTGACACCAAGAATAGAGTATTTAATTTCAGAAAAAAATGCCTTAGAGAAATGATGAGCCACCGAAAAAGGCAGTCTCACTGGAAAATGTCTTTGGGTTTAAGGCAAGTCATTCTCTATTACAAAAGTGATTAGGCTATCAGAAATGTTTTCAAAACAACCCAATATATACATATAATGAGTGTTGCCTGGACTTTTGTTGTCAAAGTTTAAGAAAACTAATAGGAGAGGAATGGGGGAAAAGAAACTTGGACATTGATGGCTGCAATTCACAAACTTTATTAATATAAGCAGGATCTGAGAACAACACAGACCAGTGGTTCCCAAACTGGATACCAATGTTGCCCAGTGGGATCACCTGAGAATCTTCGAAATATATTGGGGCTTGGCTCTCATCCTCAGAGACTTTGATTTAAGGGTAAAGGGCAGGGCTTGGGCTCCAGAATTTATTAAATATCCCCAGGTGATTCAGATGCATTGACAAGTTTGAGAACCAGAGGCATAGATAAAGGATCCACCAAGCAAACATGGCCCCAGTTTTTTTCCCATCCATTTTCCTCAAGGGAATGTTGCCAGGCTGAGGCAGTGGCGGAGCCCCCACATGGGAACCTCTTTCCTTCCCCCTCTTTTTCCTGCTGTCTGCTGGAAGAGTTACAGGGGCTGCCAAGAGATAATTGATGTTATTTCATCTAAGATCAATGGTCAGATTTCAGACTGTAATCCTTGCTAAGCCAACATCATACTACCTCCCTTTCTCTGCCTCAGTTTTCATAATCTTTCTTTAGTGGTGCCTGCATCACATGACCAGAGAACTGCCATTTATGTCCACTTAAGAGCCTCCACGGCCAGGACTTTAATTCTGTACTAAATAACATCAAGAAACTGGGAAAACATGTTTCAGTCACAAATTTTAGGTAGAAGTGAAAGTTCAAATGGTAGGTTTGAAGGATATGGAAATCAGTAGGCAAATGAACTATGGTTTCAGCTCTGCTCTGTGTGTCTTTCTGTAGGGAAGTGACCTTAGTTATGTCAAATATAAACTCCACTGTTGAACAGTTTATGCTTCATTGTTTATCCTAGAAGTAATAATATACTTCTCTTAAACAAGAATTTGAAGTATTTCACCTTCCAATCTGTATCCAATGAAGAAACTAGGAAATACATAACAGATGTGGATTATGGACAAGATGAGATTCAGTAGAAGAGACTTTGTCACCCTGGAGTGATAAAAATCACTTTAAGATGTAAAACTGCTTTAATGATAAAAAAAAATGTCTACTATTGCCCTTAGAACATACCTATGCAATACTTTTATTCTTGTGATGTAGGTGAGGAAATGGAGACTCAGAGATTAAGTGCTTTGTCCAAGGTCAATAAATGACAAGACTGGTACCTGATCTCATGATCTCTTGATTCATAGGTCAGATCCCCATGACCCTTGGAAGAAAACATAATACTGCAGGATCTGAGAACAACACAGACCAGTGGTTCCCAAACTGGATACCAATGTTGCCCAGTGGGATCACCTGAGAATCTTCGAAATATATTGGGGCTTGGCTCTCATCCTCAGAGACTTTGATTTAAGGGTAAAGGGCAGGGCTTGGGCTCCAGAATTTATTAAATATCCCCAGGTGATTCAGATGCATTGACAAGTTTGAGAACCAGAGGCATAGATAAAGGATCCACCAAGCAAACATGGCCCCAGTTTTTTTCCCATCCATTTTCCTCAAGGGAATGTTGCCAGGCTGAGGCAGTGGCGGAGCCCCCACATGGGAACCTCTTTCCTTCCCCCTCTTTTTCCTGCTGTCTGCTGGAAGAGTTACAGGGGCTGCCAAGAGATAATTGATGTTATTTCATCTAAGATCAATGGTCAGATTTCAGACTGTAATCCTTGCTAAGCCAACATCATACTACCTCCCTTTCTCTGCCTCAGTTTTCATAATCTTTCTTTAGTGGTGCCTGCATCACATGACCAGAGAACTGCCATTTATGTCCACTTAAGAGCCTCCACGGCCAGGACTTTAATTCTGTACTAAATAACATCAAGAAACTGGGAAAACATGTTTCAGTCACAAATTTTAGGTAGAAGTGAAAGTTCAAATGGTAGGTTTGAAGGATATGGAAATCAGTAGGCAAATGAACTATGGTTTCAGCTCTGCTCTGTGTGTCTTTCTGTAGGGAAGTGACCTTAGTTATGTCAAATATAAACTCCACTGTTGAACAGTTTATGCTTCATTGTTTATCCTAGAAGTAATAATATACTTCTCTTAAACAAGAATTTGAAGTATTTCACCTTCCAATCTGTATCCAATGAAGAAACTAGGAAATACATAACAGATGTGGATTATGGACAAGATGAGATTCAGTAGAAGAGACTTTGTCACCCTGGAGTGATAAAAATCACTTTAAGATGTAAAACTGCTTTAATGATAAAAAAAAATGTCTACTATTGCCCTTAGAACATACCTATGCAATACTTTTATTCTTGTGATGTAGGTGAGGAAATGGAGACTCAGAGATTAAGTGCTTTGTCCAAGGTCAATAAATGACAAGACTGGTACCTGATCTCATGATCTCTTGATTCATAGGTCACTAGACTTCCCCCTATGCCACCATTGGAAGAACATAAATAATGCCTTAAGTGTGGTTCAAATTTACTTGGTAATTTATGATTTTTGTTTCATCAAAAAACCCTTCATCATTTAATAACTGCCAGGAACTCTTCTGTTATAGATCAGTAATTAAATCAACTCAGGTTTTTGTTGCAAGCAAGTACAGCTTGCTATGGACATCTGAAGCAAATAGCAGTATATTTTGGAAGGTTTATGGGGGGATCACACAATCAAATGGGGGAGTGTGAGGGAGGGCATGGAAAGTCAGTGTGAGCCAAGAAGACCGTATGGGTTACATATCAGAAACAGGCCGGCCAGGATGTTGCCCTGGCTAACGCCACTGATGAATGCCGCTGCCCCAAATGAATCCTAATCACCCTTTCCTCTTGGGTCACACTTGAGTTTCAGAGCCTTGGTAGGATTGCCCAGCTGCTTACATGCAGCATCCTGGCTGCAGGAAGTAAGGGGAGAGGGACTGCCCCACCTTCAGCTTCCACAAAGGGAAGCAGAGCATCTTGTGAACACTCAGCACCACTGACATAGGTAAGAAGGCCTGAATGTTGAACAGTCAAAGAAAGGACTAATGTTTTCTGCAAAAAATGATTTAAAAGATATATCTGTATTTTTCTATTTTGCTTGCAGAAAATGTCTTCATAAGACAGGCTTAGAAGGAAATTATAAACTATTATAAAAATACTTATTCATTCTTTTCATTTAAAAAATCTGTAGTTCATGACTCAAAAGTCACTGGAGACAGCAATTTGTACACAAGAAGAAAACAAAATTCTGTGCCTGGAGAGTTCGTTATTTGCCATCTCCTGAGATAGGCTGTCCAGAGAGTCACATTCTCCTTAGTATTCTAATCAGCTCCACATGAAGAGTCACCTCATGCAGGAGGGTCATGGGTTGCTCTCAGCCAGACTCTGGTAAATGTATGAACTGCTTTAATGTTTCTCTATGCCCTTAGAACATACCTATGCAATACTTTTATTCTTGTGATGTAGGTGAGGAAATGGAGACTCAGAGATTAAGTGCTTTGTCCAAGGTCAATAAATGACAAGACTGGTACCTGATCTCATGATCTCTTGATTCATAGGTCACTAGACTTCCCCCTATGCCACCATTGGAAGAACATAAATAATGCCTTAAGTGTGGTTCAAATTTACTTGGTAATTTATGATTTTTGTTTCATCAAAAAACCCTTCATCATTTAATAACTGCCAGGAACTCTTCTGTTATAGATCAGTAATTAAATCAACTCAGGTTTTTGTTGCAAGCAAGTACAGCTTGCTATGGACATCTGAAGCAAATAGCAGTATATTTTGGAAGGTTTATGGGGATCACACAATCAAATGGGGGAGTGTGAGGGAGGGCATGGAAAGTCAGTGTGAGCCAAGAAGACCGTATGGGTTACATATCAGAAACAGGCCGGCCAGGATGTTGCCCTGGCTAACGCCACTGATGAATGCCGCTGCCCCAAATGAATCCTAATCACCCTTTCCTCTTGGGTCACACTTGAGTTTCAGAGCCTTGGTAGGATTGCCCAGCTGCTTACATGCAGCATCCTGGCTGCAGGAAGTAAGGGGAGAGGGACTGCCCCACCTTCAGCTTCCACAAAGGGAAGCAGAGCATCTTGTGAACACTCAGCACCACTGACATAGGTAAGAAGGCCTGAATGTTGAACAGTCAAAGAAAGGACTAATGTTTTCTGCAAAAAATGATTTAAAAGATATATCTGTATTTTTCTATTTTGCTTGCAGAAAATGTCTTCATAAGACAGGCTTAGAAGGAAATTATAAACTATTATAAAAATACTTATTCATTCTTTTCATTTAAAAAATCTGTGGTTCATGACTCAAAAGTCACTGGAGACAGCAATTTGTACACAAGAAGAAAACAAAATTCTGTGCCTGGAGAGTTCGTTATTTGCCATCTCCTGAGATAGGCTGTCCAGAGAGTCACATTCTCCTTAGTATTCTAATCAGCTCCGCCACATGAAGAGTCACCTCATGCAGGAGGGTCATGGGTTGCTCTCAGCCAGACTCTGGTAACACCCGCCTTGTTCATTCCGTTACTCTGCCTATATTCATCAGGCACTTCTGTGTGTACTAGGCACCAAGGCTTCCAGTACCCTATTCTGGGATTTCAAAGTTAAAAATTCATAGACCCTTTAAAAAATAGATCTTGCCTGTCTATGTGTGTGACGGGCCTGTTCTTGCATGTATGAATTTGAGTCCCCATATCCTAAGTAGGCTGCAATGTAAGAATTTGAGATAATCTCATTTTTCAAACCACATAGGGGATGTAGGTAATTTAGAGAATCCCTATAGTGATAACATGGGTGTAACAGAGAGACTGATATGGTGAGACAGTGTTAAAAATGTTCATCATCTTGGAAATTCACCTCCTGTTCTATTCTCTAGTTTCCTACCTGCTAGGTTTCTCCCACTTTTTGGCTACGTGCATACACACACAGTTAAAGTATGTAAATTCCTTACCAGTAAGTGCTGTTTTTAGAGAGACTCTTAGGTCTTGAAATTTTTTATTTCCTAAATCTTTTTGACATGCTTGGTACCTTTCATAAAAATTAAAGAAAGGAGCTCATCCAAGACAAGTTTTTACCAAAAGTCAAGCTAATTTAGATGATAAAGACAGAGCTGGAGCCATAAATGGGAAGAGCTGTATAATGACTTAATGTTGTCATTGTTTAAATCTTTTTCTAAACAGTGCTAGCACCACCACAGTTTGTTACAATATCCTTTCTTCCTGAAGCTGAACCTGGGTTGTATCAGACCGGTGTCTGTTTTTATAAAGCAAAACAGAAAGAGCTTCCTAAAGCAATGGGGCTCAATCTGTAAAGCAGAGAGAGGCAGAATGGGTTTTATAAAGATCCTTAATTTACTCTTAGGAGAAGTTGTGTAAATATCTTTTCAAGTGTCAAAAGAATAACCTTTTGTTTCAGGAAGTTAAATTGTTAAGAGTATCCACGCTTGCTTTTCTAAGTCTCCAGAAGGCCATTTCCATTTAAAAACAATGAGTAAAAAGAATGATGATCTGGTCTCCTTCAGAGAAACTAACATCATCGGCTGCTCAAAAACCTCTAGAAACAATGAAACCGTGTTTCTTTCTTCTTCAGTCTCAGGCACTACTCTTACCCTTAGTCCACATCCCATCTTCTTCTAGGAGGCCGATCCACCCTAGGCCCAAAACACTTCCTTATCAGGCCATCCTGCTCTGGCAGAGGAGGCTGACCCTCCCTAGGCCCCACACACTCCCTTTCCAGGCCATTCTGCTCTGGCACGTTAGAGTAGCAGGGGGATTTCCCTACCTCTGCTACTGCATGAGCCTGTGCTGCAGCCTGACCACTGATCCTCCAGGATTGTTCTTGGCTCTTGTGTCTCTGAATCTCTTTTCTCACAGCTTCATCCTATACGTGTACTGGTTGAAACAGACACCACTGCTCTTGTGTCTTCATTTCCCCACGACACTACTAACACGATGCTGCTGTTACCAGTTAACCCTTTCTGCTGCCCAGCTATCCACTGGTTGTCATCCATTAGAACCCTTCCATCAATGGTTTCTCCATTGAAGCATCTTTGTAACTCCTTCATTTCTTGCCTATTGAATGAAACACCATCTCCCATCTGAATTCAATTCTCTTCTTACTGCTTTTGAAATACATTCAGTCTTTTTGTTGCCTTCCCAGCTTTAGGGAGACTGTTGTGGTTAGTGATGCTGAAACTCTACCAACTTTTCAACCCTGGTTGTATTAGTGAATAAGAAGCTGTGGAAACCTCAGATACTAGGTTCTAAGACAAATGACTATTTTCCAGATTTGATAGGCTTTAGAAAATCATATTTCATGAGGTCAAAAAATATCTCCTAAAACAAGGATTCTCAACTCTGGTTGCATATAAGGATCATAAGGAAAGGTTTTAATAACCACTGGTGCTCAGGCTACAACCCTCATCCATCATATCAGCAACTCTATGTGTGAGACACAAGCCATGCAGGTGATGCCAGCCAACATTGAGAAACACTGCCCTTGAAAGCAGTGGGGTGAGGAATTAAATATAGATCATCCACGCTTGCTTTTCTAAGTCTCCAGAAGGCCATTTCCATTTAAAAACAATGAGTAAAAAGAATGATGATCTGGTCTCCTTCAGAGAAACTAACATCATCGGCTGCTCAAAAACCTCTAGAAACAATGAAACCGTGTTTCTTTCTTCTTCAGTCTCAGGCACTACTCTTACCCTTAGTCCACATCCCATCTTCTTCTAGGAGGCCGATCCACCCTAGGCCCAAAACACTTCCTTATCAGGCCATCCTGCTCTGGCAGAGGAGGCTGACCCTCCCTAGGCCCCACACACTCCCTTTCCAGGCCATTCTGCTCTGGCACGTTAGAGTAGCAGGGGTTTTCCCCTACCTCTGCTACTGCATGAGCCTGTGCTGCAGCCTGACCACTGATCCTCCAGGATTGTTCTTGGCTCTTGTGTCTCTGAATCTCTTTTCTCACAGCTTCATCCTATACGTGTACTGGTTGAAACAGACACCACTGCTCTTGTGTCTTCATTTCCCCACGACACTACTAACACGATGCTGCTGTTACCAGTTAACCCTTTCTGCTGCCCAGCTATCCACTGGTTGTCATCCATTAGAACCCTTCCATCAATGGTTTCTCCATTGAAGCATCTTTGTAACTCCTTCATTTCTTGCCTATTGAATGAAACACCATCTCCCATCTGAATTCAATTCTCTTCTTACTGCTTTTGAAATACATTCAGTCTTTTTGTTGCCTTCCCAGCTTTAGGGAGACTGTTGTGGTTAGTGATGCTGAAACTCTACCAACTTTTCAACCCTGGTTGTATTAGTGAATAAGAAGCTGTGGAAACCTCAGATACTAGGTTCTAAGACAAATGACTATTTTCCAGATTTGATAGGCTTTAGAAAATCATATTTCATGAGGTCAAAAAATATCTCCTAAAACAAGGATTCTCAACTCTGGTTGCATATAAGGATCATAAGGAAAGGTTTTAATAACCACTGGTGCTCAGGCTACAACCCTCATCCATCATATCAGCAACTCTATGTGTGAGACACAAGCCATGCAGGTGATGCCAGCCAACATTGAGAAACACTGCCCTTGAAAGCAGTGGGGTGAGGAATTAAATATAGATCATCACCTGAAATTTTCTTTTATAAATAAACTTATGTACCTTCAGGAGGCATGGATTTTAAGAAAAATTTCACACCCATTCAACACTTTGTGTCTCTTTAGTCATTCAACATATTGCAGTAAAATTGTGCCCTAATTAGAAGTTGGAGGTTACTCCAATCTGTTTCTCATGCCTATTTCTGAGCTACAGTTGCTCTTTCAACAAAGACTTATTGAGCACCTATGTTACCAGGCTGGGGGGATAAGCCAGTAAATAAAGCAGATTCGATACAGTAATATATCCTCATGAAGTTTATAGAGATGTGTGACAAATAAGAAGATAATTGCAAACGGGGTACATGTACAAAGACTAGAATATAAGAGGATAACGTGACAGGCATGTCACATCCTGGGCAAGGTGAAGGCAGCTGCTTTGGGTAGTCAGGGAAGTCCTCTCTGGGGGGTGACTTTGAGATGAGATCTGAATGGTAAGAGGAACTAGCCCTGCGAAGATCCAGGGCAGAAAATTCCAGGCAGAAGGAGAAGCAAGTGCTAGGACCCTGAGGCAGAAGCAAGCTTGGCGAGTCCTAGAACCTGACAGACTGCAGAGGGCGGGGAAACAGGGCCAGACAAGGTCAAGAAGGGAGTTAGAAGCCAGCTCAGCAGGGCCTCGTGAGGTCACAGAAAAGAGTGGATTTGGTTCAAAATGCAGTAAAGAGCCATTGGAGAATGAGATTTGTGTTTTCTAAATATGTGGGCAAAAAACTATACAAGGGCGAGAGAGGAATCAGTCACTCGAGGAGGAGTGGCTTATTTGAGAGGTAATGCCAGAAGGATTTCCAGATGGACTGAAAGTTGGAGGGGGTGACGTGGAGGTGGGAGATGAAGGGAAGAATCAAAAATGAGTCCTTCATCTTTGGCCTGAGCAGCTGACCCAATGATAACGCCTTGTCAGGAAACAGAGAGGTCTAGGTGAGGCACACTTCAGGGAATGAGAGAGCAAAAAATCAAAAGCTGCTTTTGAGCATAATAACTTTGAGATTCCTTTAGGCTTCCATTAATATCCATTAGAAGATAATGTCCATTAGGACAAGCCTGGAGCTCGGAGGAAAGGTCGGAGCTATAAATTTAAATGTGAAAATCATTGACATGGAGTGGTATTTAAAACTTTGGGACTGGATGAGTTCACTTAGGGAGAGAATGTAGATAGACAACAGAAGGGAACTCTGAGCTGAGCAAGTGTGGGAAGAAAGGAGACACCAAGGTAAGATGACTGATGAGGAGCCAGGAATTTAGAGTTGAAGGGCCCGGAAAAGTCAAGAGAAAAAGTGTCTCCTGATGGAAGGTGTGGGGACTTCCCTGGTGGTCTACTGGTTAAGACTCTGCATTCACAATGCAGGGGGCCCAGGTTCAATCTTCAGTCAGGGAAGTAGATTCCCACATGCTGCAAATAAGAGTTCACGGGCCAAGACTAAAGATTTCGCCTACTGCAGATAATATCTGGCACAGCCAAATAAATAATTTTTTTTTAAAAGGAAGGTATGATCATTGTGCCAAAAGCTACTCTAATCTCAAGTAAGAAGAACTGGAGATGTTGTGAGAATGAGGTTCTGATGGCCTTGGTGCGAGCAGCCAGAAGAGTGGTGGGGACAGATGTCCAGACAGGAGGGCTGAAGAGACCAGGGCAGGTGGGGAAATGGAAACAATAGGTATTGATACACATACCAAGAAGTTTTGCTATGCCTTAGAAGCATGAACTTAGCTCCATTCTGATTCAGACCGTGAAGAAACCCACTCCAGTGTGCACATTTCTCTTGTCAGGGCGGGTAAATACATCAGATACTTGATCCCAATATAAATATCATATATTCAATGCATCTCCCACCCCCGGTGGCTATAACACTGCAAGAATCTTGAGTGAATGTTTGGGATAAGATTGATTCTACTCTCACCCCGGGTATGAATAACTTCTGGAAAGATGCTTCCTACCAGGCTCATCTCTCCATCACATCACCAGAATCAAAGAGCAAAATACATGGTCAGTTTAAAAGCTATAAATAAAAGTTGATTGTTAAATGACAAAAAACAGCTGTCTAACGTAGCTTAGATGTTAAATACCACAAAGTAAGACATCCTCAAATTCCTATTCTTTCCATCTCAAACTTTTAGCCAAACTAGATGGTTCACCCTCCTTTTCTAGCAGGTAGGAACACATCTTCCTTAATGGAGATTCAATGGTCTTACCAACACGAACATCAGTTTGTAAAAAGACAAAAATCTAGTCTTTTGGAATAGAGTCTTGGGAATTAAAATGTATCACATAAAAAAGAGACTTAGCTGTCAGGGGCATCCATACAGGCAAGCCCTTGGGGCTTGATTGAAAAAAATACTGTGGAGGTACCAATTTAAGTCTGTATTTTGCAAAAGAGGATAACTTGTAACTCTCAAAGTCAAAATAGTCTTGTCCTGTATAGCAAGACCTTCAGAACTGTAGTCCTAAAGTCTCTTCAGGTAAATAATATCCTCAATGAATATCAAGAAACAGCTAAGGGCTTCCCTGGTGGTCCAGTGGGTAAGGATACCGCCTTGCAGTGCAAGGGGCGCTGGTTCAATACCAGGCCTGGGAAAGTCCTACGTGCCGTGGAGCAGCTGGACTGATGTGTCCAACTACCAAGCCGGAGCTCTGGAGTGTGTGCGCCCAGAGCCGGTGCTCTGCAACAACAGAGGCCACTGTGATGGGAGGCCCACACAGGCCAAAGAACAAAGATGGATGAAAATAAATAAATGAAGGACCAACAGAAGTGGCCAAAAAAAAAAAAAGAAACAGCCAAAAAGTGGCTCATAATCTTAGAACAGGACCACATATTAAAGACAGAAACCTATAATCATAGCAGTAAAAGCAACATATTTCTCGTTTCTGTGGGCAAACCTCAAATGGGATTAGGATGTGATGAACACAGTGAGGAAGTAGAGAAATAAAATTCTGAGAGGGACCTTGTGAGCATTAGATGTCCTCATAGAGGAGAGCATGAAAAAAAAAAAAAAATTGAGTTAACCAGGATGATTATGTCCCTTCTGGTGTTTATTGCCATGTACATTCACAGTTTGAAAAAATCCACGGGCATCCTTTGTGGCCAGTGGGTAGAGAGTCTGTCTTGCAGTGCAAGGGGGGCCAGTTGGATCCCTGGCCTGGGAGGATTCCACGTGCTGTGGAGCAGCTGGACTGGTGTGTCCAATTGCAAGCCAGTGCTCTGGAGCACATGTGCCCAGAGCCAGTGCTCTGCAGCAAGCAGGGACACTGCAATGGGAGACCCATACAGGCTGAAGAATAGAGATGGATGGAAATAAATAAATAAACAATAAGAGAGGCCAAAATTTTTTAAAAAATCTAAATATGTGTTGTAGTAGTAGTATGAGAATCTTAATCCTATTTGTACTTGTTCCTGTAATTTATCTTTGTCCAGAGAGGGGTTGATTTCTTATCAAAGAAAGGAATATATATAAGATACTTTTCAAAACAAAATATATCTAAAGCATACATGCCATGTCATCTGTCAACCAACAACACAGAGTATCTACATCTCAGCTACTATAGGTATCCTTTTAGCTAACCTCCACTTACTGGAGTCACTGGATTAAAAGAAACTCTCCATTTCCTCTCTAAAACCTCCTAATGTCCACACTGTTGTTGTTGTTAACCTCCTAATGCCCACAATGTTATTATTATTTAGTCTCTAAGTCATGTCTAACTCTTTTGCAATGCCATGGACTGTAACCCAGGAGCGGGTTTCCATTTCTTACTCCAGAGATTACTAATTGGGAAAGAAGTACTGTATATTGTCACCCTGCTTATTTAGTTTATATACAGAGTACATCATGCAAAATAGTCTGGATTAAGCACAAACTGGAATCAAGATTGCCAGGAAGAATATCAGTAATTTCAGATATGCAGATGACACCACCCTTATGGCAGAAAGTGAAGAGGAACTAAAGAGCCTCTTGATGAGGGCTAAAGAGGGGAGTGAAAAAGCTGGCCTAAAACTCAACATTCAAGAAATGAAGGTCATGGCATTTAATCCCATCACTTCATGGCAAATAAATGGACAAACAATGCAAATAGTGACGGACTTTATTTTCTCGGGTGCTCCAAAATCACTGTGGATGGTGACTACAACCATGAAATTAAAAGGCACTTGCGGGCTTCCCCTGGTGGTCCAGTGGGTAAGGACACCACCTTGCAGTGCAAGGGGCGCCGGTTCGATCCCTGGCCTGGGAAGATCCCACATACATGGAGCAGCTGGACCGATGTGTCCAATTACCGAGCCAGAGCTCTGGAGCGCATGCACCCAGAACCAGTGCTCTGCAGTGACAGACGCCACCACATGGGAGGCCCACAGGAGCCAAAGAACAAAGACGGATGAAAATGGAGAAATGAAAGACGAATAGAAGTGGCCCGCCCGCTCCCCTCCCTCCCCAACCCGACCCCTGTCCAAAATAAACAAATAAATCTTTTAAAAATAAATAAATAAATAAAAGACACTTGCTCCTTGGAATAAAAGCTATGACAAACCTAGACAGTGTATTCAAAAGCAGAGACATCACTTTACCAACAAAAGTCCATATAGTCAAAGCTATGGTTTTCCCGTGTATGGATGTGAATCATGTATGAGTGTAAGAGTTGGACCATAAAGAAGGCTGAACACCAAAGAACTGATGCCTTTGAACTGTGGTGTTGGAGAATACTCTTGAGAGTCCCTGGGACGGCAAGGAGATTAAACCAGACAATCCTAATGGAAATTAACCCTGAATATTCGTTGGAAGGACTGATGCTGAAGCTGAAGTTCTAACACTTTGGCTACCTGATGTGAAGAGATGGCTCACTGGAAAAGAGCCTGATGTTGGGAAAAATAGAAGGCAGAAGGAGAAGGGGACAGCAGAGGATGAGATGGTTGGATGGCATCACTGAGTCAATGGACATGAGTTTGAACAAGCTCTGGGAAATGGTGAAGGACAGGGAAGCCTGGTGTGCTGCAGTCCATGGGGTTACAAAGAGTTGGACATGACTGAGCGACTTAACTGAACTGAACTGATATAAGTGGATGACATCATGCAAAATAGTCTGGATTAAGCACAAACTGGAATCAAGATTGCCAGGAAGAATATCAGTAATTTCAGATATGCAGATGACACCACCCTTATGGCAGAAAGTGAAGAGGAACTAAAGAGCCTCTTGATGAGGGCTAAAGAGGGGAGTGAAAAAGCTGGCCTAAAACTCAACATTCAAGAAATGAAGGTCATGGCATTTAATCCCATCACTTCATGGCAAATAAATGGACAAACAATGCAAATAGTGACGGACTTTATTTTCTCGGGTGCTCCAAAATCACTGTGGATGGTGACTACAACCATGAAATTAAAAGGCACTTGCGGGCTTCCCCTGGTGGTCCAGTGGATAAGGACACCACCTTGCAGTGCAAGGGGCGCCGGTTCGATCCCTGGCCTGGGAAGATCCCACATACCGCGGAGCAGCTGGACCGATGTGTCCAATTACCGAGCCAGAGCTCTGGAGCGCATGCACCCAGAACCAGTGCTCTGCAGTGACAGACGCCACCACATGGGAGGCCCACAGGAGCCAAAGAACAAAGACGGATGAAAATGGAGAAATGAAAGACGAATAGAAGTGGCCCGCCCGCTCCCCTCCCTCCCCAACCCGACCCCTGTCCAAAATAAACAAATAAATCTTTTAAAAATAAATAAATAAATAAAAGACACTTGCTCCTTGGAATAAAAGCTATGACAAACCTAGACAGTGTATTCAAAAGCAGAGACATCACTTTACCAACAAAAGTCCATATAGTCAAAGCTATGGTTTTCCCGTGTATGGATGTGAATCATGTATGAGTGTAAGAGTTGGACCATAAAGAAGGCTGAACACCAAAGAACTGATGCCTTTGAACTGTGGTGTTGGAGAATACTCTTGAGAGTCCCTGGGACGGCAAGGAGATTAAACCAGACAATCCTAATGGAAATTAACCCTGAATATTCGTTGGAAGGACTGATGCTGAAGCTGAAGTTCTAACACTTTGGCTACCTGATGTGAAGAGATGGCTCACTGGAAAAGAGCCTGATGTTGGGAAAAATAGAAGGCAGAAGGAGAAGGGGACAGCAGAGGATGAGATGGTTGGATGGCATCACTGAGTCAATGGACATGAGTTTGAACAAGCTCTGGGAAATGGTGAAGGACAGGGAAGCCTGGTGTGCTGCAGTCCATGGGGTTACAAAGAGTTGGACATGACTGAGCGACTTAACTGAACTGAACTGATATAAGTGGATGGAACTCATATCTCCTGTGTCTCCTGCATTGGCATGCAGATTCTTTACACCGAGCCATCTGGGAAGCCCCAGATGCCTGTGTTAGAAAGCATGTAATACATGCCGTAGACTTCTGTATACCACCCCACCCTCTAGTTGAGTTGTATGCTTATCAAGAGCCAAACCATGTTGGATCCAAACCAGGAGCAGTAACACTGGATAATAGAGGTTCTACTATACCTGCTAGAAATGTTCATTTTGGAGTCTCCGAACTGTACTTCTCACTAGAAGCTTGGCTAAATCACTTATATTCCAGATAGATATCCTAGAAGTAGGTTAGCCATGAGTTTCTCTCAGTTCTATCCTTGGATCAAGTTCAGATGCCCAGAAAAGTTACCATTTTGACCTAATTATGATGGATATTCCTTTACAGAAATGTTTTAGTGTTAGACGCCTGACTTTTATTAAGAATCCATAAAAGCGATGATCTCGTGAAGACTGTCTCTGCCTCAGCAGGTCTGTCAAAGCGCTATTCTAAGCTTTCTGATACACTATTCAAAGCCTGGTACATGAAGCCCCACAGGAAAATTTCACTCAGTGTTAAATGCCTGAAGGCAGCCACATAGGAAGAGTAAGAGAGGGAGAAAAGCAAGAGAGGAGAAATCCCCTACTTGGACATAACTGTCTCAACTGATTAATCATAAAACTCCTCTTTCCTTCCTCTTTAACATGTTTTCTTATAGATTTATGAATTTTAAAAGCTGATAAACCTAATTAATATGCATTATTTTATCTACTTTCACCTAAACCATACACATATGCTTGTGTGCTGAGTCACTCCAGTCATGTCTAACTCTTTGCAACCCCATGGATTGTAGCCTGCCAGACTCCTCAGCCTATGGGATTCTCCAGGCAAGAATACTGGAGTGGGTTGCCATTTCTTTCTCCAGGAGATCTTCCAGACATGGGGATGGAATCCATGTCTCTTATGTCTTCTGCATTGGCAGGTGGGTTCTTTACCACTAGCATTTTGGGAAGTCCAAACCATCCGTATAATTAATTTTAACTTATATCAAAGTTTTCATTAAAATAAAAAATTTTTTCAGCTTCAACAATTAACATTTCCCAACCTTTTCCATTGTATGCCCCTACTTTATTTTTATCTTCCATTTTTTAAGCTACCTAGAGTAAACTTTGCTTTTTTGTTATATATTTCTATAAGTTTTGACAAACGCATACAATTAGTTAAGCACCACCACCATCAGGATAGAAAAGAGTTGCAATTTCCCTTGGTCCAGTTGGCCAAGATTCTGAGCTCCCAGTGCAGGGAGCCTGGGTTCGATCCCTGGTCAGGAAACTAGATCCCACATGCTGCTAAATTAAGATCTGGTGCAGCCAAATAAATAAATCATTTCTTTTAAAGACACAGAAGAGTTCTATCACCCCAAAACATTCTCTCATGCTGCCTTTCATAGTTATTTCCTCTGGAATTCCCAGCCCCTTGGCAAAAATTAATCTGTTCTTTGTCCCCTTGTTATTGCCTTTGTCAAGAGTCACATAAATGGAATCCTATAGCATATTGTCTTTTAATTCTGGGTTCTTTCACTCCCCTGAGATTTTTCTTGATTCTACTTGAGCTTCATCCATGTCATCGAATGGTCATTTCTTTTATTGCTCAGTAGAATTCCATCTTACAGATACACCACCATTTAGTTATCCGTCCACTAAATGAAGGACATTTGGGTTTTAATTTTTCTCAGTCTTCCACAGGCTGGGAAGATTTTTTTTTGAGTAATACCAAAGCTTCCTCTTTAACATGTTTTCTTATAGATTTATGAATTTTAAAAGCTGATAAACCTAATTAATATGCATTATTTTATCTACTTTCACCTAAACCATACACATATGCTTGTGTGCTGAGTCACTCCAGTCATGTCTAACTCTTTGCAACCCCATGGATTGTAGCCTGCCAGACTCCTCAGCCTATGGGATTCTCCAGGCAAGAATACTGGAGTGGGTTGCCATTTCTTTCTCCAGGAGATCTTCCAGACATGGGGATGGAATCCATGTCTCTTATGTCTTCTGCATTGGCAGGTGGGTTCTTTACCACTAGCATTTTGGGAAGTCCAAACCATCCGTATAATTAATTTTAACTTATATCAAAGTTTTCATTAAAATAAAAAATTTTTTCAGCTTCAACAATTAACATTTCCCAACCTTTTCCATTGTATGCCCCTACTTTATTTTTATCTTCCATTTTTTAAGCTACCTAGAGTAAACTTTGCTTTTTTGTTATATATTTCTATAAGTTTTGACAAACGCATACAATTAGTTAAGCACCACCACCATCAGTAGAACAGAGTTGAAATTTTCCCCTTGGTCCAGTTGGCCAAGATTCTGAGCTCCCAGTGCAGGGAGCCTGGGTTCGATCCCTGGTCAGGAAACTAGATCCCACATGCTGCTAAATTAAGATCTGGTGCAGCCAAATAAATAAATCATTTCTTTTAAAGACACAGAAGAGTTCTATCACCCCAAAACATTCTCTCATGCTGCCTTTCATAGTTATTTCCTCTGGAATTCCCAGCCCCTTGGCAAAAATTAATCTGTTCTTTGTCCCCTTGTTATTGCCTTTGTCAAGAGTCACATAAATGGAATCCTATAGCATATTGTCTTTTAATTCTGGGTTCTTTCACTCCCCTGAGATTTTTCTTGATTCTACTTGAGCTTCATCCATGTCATCGAATGGTCATTTCTTTTTATTGCTCAGTAGAATTCCATCTTACAGATACACCACCATTTAGTTATCCGTCCACTAAATGAAGGACATTTGGGTTATTTCCAGTTTAGGTGATTATGAATAAAACTGCTGCAGTCATTCACGTACAGGTTCTGGGGCAAACAGAATTTTCTTTTTTTGCAGTAAATACCAAGGAGTAGAATATCTGGGTCACATGGCAATTATGTATTATGTATTTAACTTTATAAGAACCTGCCAAACTGTTTTCCCAAGTAATTGTACCATTTTGCCACCAAGTATAGGAATCCCTGTTCATCCTTGCCAATACTTAGAACTGTTAGCTTATATTCGTTTTAGTCATTCTAAAAGCATATAGAGGGCTTTCCTGGTGGGCCAGTGGGTAAGGACACCACCTTGCAGTTCAGGGGGCGCCGGTTCAATCCCTGGCCTGGGAAGATCCCACATGCCGCACCAATGTGTCCAACTACCGAGCCTGCGCTCTGGAATGTATGTGCCCAGAGCCAGTGCTCTGCAACGAGAGAAGTCACTGCAGTGGGAGGCCCACACAGATCAAAGAACAAAGATGGATGAAAAATAAATAAATAAATGAAAGACCAATAGAAGGGGCCAAAAAATAACAATAAAAGCATATAGGGCTTCCCCTGGTGGTCCAGTGGGTAAGGACACCGCCTTGCAGTGCAAGGGGCGCCAGTTCGAGCCCTGGCCTGGGAAGATCCCACGTGCCGCGGAGTGGCTGGACTGATGTGTCCAACTACCGAGCCTGCGCTCTGGAATGTATGTGCCCAGAGCCAGTGCTCTGCAACGAGAGAAGTCACTGCAGTGGGAGGCCCACACAGATCAAAGAACAAAGATGGATGAAAAATAAATAAATAAATGAAAGACCAATAGAAGGGGCCAAAAAATAACAATAAAAGCATATAGGGCTTCCCCTGGTGGTCCAGTGGGTAAGGACACCGCCTTGCAGTGCAAGGGGCGCCAGTTCGAGCCCTGGCCTGGGAAGATCCCACGTGCCGTGGAGCGGCTGGACTGATGTGTCCAATTACCGAGCCAGAGCACTGGAGTGCATGCGCCCAGAGCCGGTGCTCTGCAAGGACAGACACCACCGCGATGGGAGGCCCACGGGAGCCAAAGAACGAAGACGAATGAAAACAGAGAAATGAAAGACCAATAGAAGTGGCCTGCCCACGCCCCTCCCTCCCCAGCCCGACCCCCGCCCAAAGTAAATAAATAAATAAATCTTAAAAAAAAAAAGAAGCATATAGAAGTATTTCATGTTTTTAATTTGAATTTCCCTAATGATTAATGATATTGAGCACCTTTTTCTATGTTTATTTCTCATCCACATATCTTTTTCAGTAATGTGTCTGGTAAAGTGTTTTGCTTATTTTTTTTTAACAACAATTGGGTTGTTGAGTGTTGAGAGTTCTTTGTATTTTCTGAGTAAGTGTCCTTCGTCAGGTGCATAATTTGAAAATATTTTTTCTAGTCTGAAGATTGTATTTTCAATTTCTTCAGTGTCTTTCACAGAACAATCTGAAAAATTCTTGATAAACTTCAATGTATCAATTTGTATTTTTATAAGTCATGATTTTCTTATTTTGTTTAAGACCTCTTTGTCTAATCCAGAAAAACAAGGACTTTCTTCTGTGCTTTACTTTAAGAAATTTTACAGTTTTGTTTCATATATAGGTCTGTGATTCATTTTGAGCTAAGTTTTGTATAAAGTATGATGAATAGGCTGAGTTTTTATTTTTGAACACATACGTCTAATTGCTCAAGCACCATTTTAAGTTGATTTGCATTCTTTTTAAAAAATCAGTAAAATCTAATTTTAATAAAGATTATTTCTAATATGAGAAAATTTGACAAATTCAGGAATTAAGAAGAAATAAAGCTACTCAAATATCATCAAAGAATAACTGCTTATTATCTTTTGGCATTTTTCTTGTTTTTTTAAACACCTATAATTGTACTATATAGATATAAGTTAAATAAGTATTTTTACCATAAGATAATATGTTCATTGCAGAATTTAAAAATTACAAGAAAATGCACAAAGAAGAAAATTAAAATTGCACCCTTAAATGTATACTTTGTTCTTGGGTCACCATATATATTACAATAAAATTGTAACACATGTAAATTTTTTTATGTTAATAAGTCTAGCAGTAAGTTTTACATTAATAATATCTTTAAAATTAAGACCACAGCTCATACTGTTTTGTTTTATAGGATACAATGATGTATCCAATTCTTTATGATTCATTTACTCTCCCTTTTCTGTCCATTATAAATAATCTTGTCAAATAATCTCACATAAAATTTACAGATATATCTGTTCATTTCCTTAATGTCAATTTCTAGATGTGAATTCCTATCATGACCTCCAGAAAGACTGTACTAATGGATTTTCTTCAGATAGTCTAGGAAGCAGACCCTGAGATGAAGTTAGGAATGCTCAGTAAAATTTAGATAGTTGTTGAAAAGTTCCCTTTTTTTTATTTTCTTTTTGTAATGTGTCTGGTAAAGTTTTTCCTTTTTTTCTTTTTTTCAGGTCCCCATAATTTGAAAATATTTTTTCTAGTCTGAAGATTGTATTTTCAATTTCTTCAGTGTCTTTCACAGAACAATCTGAAAAATTCTTGATAAACTTCAATGTATCAATTTGTATTTTTATAAGTCATGATTTTCTTATTTTGTTTAAGACCTCTTTGTCTAATCCAGAAAAACAAGGACTTTCTTCTGTGCTTTACTTTAAGAAATTTTACAGTTTTGTTTCATATATAGGTCTGTGATTCATTTTGAGCTAAGTTTTGTATAAAGTATGATGAATAGGCTGAGTTTTTATTTTTGAACACATACGTCTAATTGCTCAAGCACCATTTTAAGTTGATTTGCATTCTTTTACAAAAATCAGTAAAATCTAATTTTAATAAAGATTATTTCTAATATGAGAAAATTTGACAAATTCAGGAATTAAGAAGAAATAAAGCTACTCAAATATCATCAAAGAATAACTGCTTATTATCTTTTGGCATTTTTCTTGTTTTTTTAAACACCTATAATTGTACTATATAGATATAAGTTAAATAAGTATTTTTACCATAAGATAATATGTTCATTGCAGAATTTAAAAATTACAAGAAAATGCACAAAGAAGAAAATTAAAATTGCACCCTTAAATGTATACTTTGTTCTTGGGTCACCATATATATTACAATAAAATTGTAACACATGTAAATTTTTTTATGTTAATAAGTCTAGCAGTAAGTTTTACATTAATAATATCTTTAAAATTAAGACCACAGCTCATACTGTTTTGTTTTATAGGATACAATGATGTATCCAATTCTTTATGATTCATTTACTCTCCCTTTTCTGTCCATTATAAATAATCTTGTCAAATAATCTCACATAAAATTTACAGATATATCTGTTCATTTCCTTAATGTCAATTTCTAGATGTGAATTCCTATCATGACCTCCAGAAAGACTGTACTAATGGATTTTCTTCAGATAGTCTAGGAAGCAGACCCTGAGATGAAGTTAGGAATGCTGGATATTTATTGGGGGAAAATGTGTGAAGGATTAAGGGGAGCAAGAACCAAAGTAGAAAGAAAAAGGTTTTAGCACGGTAGACACTGTGGAAGGAGAGTAGAGGGAAGAAGGAAGGGGTGATGCGCAGAGCCGCAGTCAGCAGTGCGGCACTGGAAAGTCTCTGCCAGCCCCATGAGCAGCTCCTGAGCAAAAAAGTCCTGCCCTAGCAACAGGGACCCGGTTCCAGTGGCCCACTAGGCACCTCGCCAGTCAGGAGCTCTGCAGGACATGGCACTGGCTGGCACACCTGGGTGGATCCTGAGCTTGCTGCACTCCTCCCAGCACCCCCGAGGGCTCCCACATTCACTTCCCACCATAAGGATGTGAATGTCACTCTTAAGCATACCCAGTGTAGTAGAAAATAGTACCGCATTTTTTTCATTTGAGTTTTCTTCATAAGTAATGCATTCGTGTGTATGGTCACTGACCCTTTATATGTTTGCATTTGACCATTACTTACGCATCATCTTTGCCCTTTTCCTACAGGGGTATCAATTTTTTCATTGCTTTTAAACTCTTAACGTACTAAATATATTTTTGTCAGAGGCAGTGCAGATACATTTCCCTCAGTTTATTCTATGTCTACCAATCTTTTCTCTGTTAAATATTTTCATACATATTCTGTTCATTCTGTTTTTTAAGTGATTTTTCCTTTTTATCTCTTGTTCTTAATATATATTCAATAAAATTGTAACACATGTAAATTTTTTTATGTTAATAAGTCTAGCAGTAAGTTTTACATTAATAATATCTTTAAAATTAAGACCACAGCTCATACTGTTTTGTTTTATAGGATACAATGATGTATCCAATTCTTTATGATTCATTTACTCTCCCTTTTCTGTCCATTATAAATAATCTTGTCAAATAATCTCACATAAAATTTACAGATATATCTGTTCATTTCCTTAATGTCAATTTCTAGATGTGAATTCCTATCATGACCTCCAGAAAGACTGTACTAATGGATTTTCTTCAGATAGTCTAGGAAGCAGACCCTGAGATGAAGTTAGGAATGCTGGATATTTATTGGGGGAAAATGTGTGAAGGTTTAAAGGGGGAGCAAGAACCAAAGTAGAAAGAAAAAGGTTTTAGCACGGTAGACACTGTGGAAGGAGAGTAGAGGGAAGAAGGAAGGGTGATGCAGAGCCGCAGTCAGCAGTGCGGCACTGGAAAGTCTCTGCCAGCCCCATGAGCAGCTCCTGAGCAAAAAAGTCCTGCCCTAGCAACAGGGACCCGGTTCCAGTGGCCCACTAGGCACCTCGCCAGTCAGGAGCTCTGCAGGACATGGCACTGGCTGGCACACCTGGGTGGATCCTGAGCTTGCTGCACTCCTCCCAGCACCCCCGAGGGCTCCCACATTCACTTCCCACCATAAGGATGTGAATGTCACTCTTAAGCATACCCAGTGTAGTAGAAAATAGTACCGCATTTTTTTCATTTGAGTTTTCTTCATAAGTAATGCATTCGTGTGTATGGTCACTGACCCTTTATATGTTTGCATTTGACCATTACTTACGCATCATCTTTGCCCTTTTCCTACAGGGGTATCAATTTTTTCATTGCTTTTAAACTCTTAACGTACTAAATATATTTTTGTCAGAGGCAGTGCAGATACATTTCCCTCAGTTTATTCTATGTCTACCAATCTTTTCTCTGTTAAATATTTTCATACATATTCTGTTCATTCTGTTTTTTAAGTGATTTTTCCTTTTTATCTCTTGTTCTCATATATAGAGTAGGAATCCATTTATTTCTAAATATTAACCAATTTTAATAGCACTATTTTTTATAAACAACCTGCACTGTCTCCCTTCTGATATGCCACATTCACCAGCAGCTTCATATCTCTTATATACATACGAGATGTTAGCCAAAGAGTTGAAAGGTCAGAGTAGACTCCCGAGTGTCACACATCTTATCCAACATCAAGCTTTATGAGTTGCACAAAGGGTACTGACAACAGCCCATCCCAGGTGATGCCTCTTCCCTTCTAGGGAAGCCTGAATCCATCAGATAGTCTCCCAAAACGGTCCTTTTTTCCTGCATTAGGATATGTTTTCATTTCAGGCTGAGTTCTGAACAATTTATGTGAACATGTTGTTCTCACACACATACAAAAAACCATCATTCTGATCTTGGGGTTCCCAGTTTTACACTTCTTTAGACAGACAGAAAATGCTCATATGACTACCTCCCCTCTTCAGTCAGCCAAGCCCCATCAAACCATAAACTACTGGTTTATTTATAAAACACAGTCTAGACAGACCAGGTCTATGCTGCCAAAAAAATGTTAGTATTTTAGAAAGGGACTCTTGGGTATCTTTCCACTAATAAATACCATTAGCATGTTTGTAAGTAGCTCTGACTGAGGTCAATCCTTTTTCCCTAGTAAGGAGGGCAGGAGTCCCTGGCCCACCATTAACTCTTTACTTACCATGTGACCAACACTTGATTTACCAGTAAAAGGTAAAATGAACAATTACTTTTTTTTAAACTTCATGCCATGAGCTCTTTCTTAGTTATTTATTATTTTCATTCATCGTTATGCTTTGGCATGTGTGGTTCTCCCATTGTAGTGGCCTTGTCCCCCGGGGGTGGACACTTACGCATCATCTTTGCCCTTTTCCTACAGGGGTATCAATTTTTTCATTGCTTTTAAACTCTTAACGTACTAAATATATTTTTGTCAGAGGCAGTGCAGATACATTTCCCTCAGTTTATTCTATGTCTACCAATCTTTTCTCTGTTAAATATTTTCATACATATTCTGTTCATTCTGTTTTTTAAGTGATTTTTCCTTTTTATCTCTTGTTCTCATATATAGAGTAGGAATCCATTTATTTCTAAATATTAACCAATTTTAATAGCACTATTTTTTATAAACAACCTGCACTGTCTCCCTTCTGATATGCCACATTCACCAGCAGCTTCATATCTCTTATATACATACGAGATGTTAGCCAAAGAGTTGAAAGGTCAGAGTAGACTCCCGAGTGTCACACATCTTATCCAACATCAAGCTTTATGAGTTGCACAAAGGGTACTGACAACAGCCCATCCCAGGTGATGCCTCTTCCCTTCTAGGGAAGCCTGAATCCATCAGATAGTCTCCCAAAACGGTCCTTTTTTCCTGCATTAGGATATGTTTTCATTTCAGGCTGAGTTCTGAACAATTTATGTGAACATGTTGTTCTCACACACATACAAAAAACCATCATTCTGATCTTGGGGTTCCCAGTTTTACACTTCTTTAGACAGACAGAAAATGCTCATATGACTACCTCCCCTCTTCAGTCAGCCAAGCCCCATCAAACCATAAACTACTGGTTTATTTATAAAACACAGTCTAGACAGACCAGGTCTATGCTGCCAAAAAAATGTTAGTATTTTAGAAAGGGACTCTTGGGTATCTTTCCACTAATAAATACCATTAGCATGTTTGTAAGTAGCTCTGACTGAGGTCAATCCTTTTTCCCTAGTAAGGAGGGCAGGAGTCCCTGGCCCACCATTAACTCTTTACTTACCATGTGACCAACACTTGATTTACCAGTAAAAGGTAAAATGAACAATTACTTTTTTTTAAACTTCATGCCATGAGCTCTTTCTTAGTTATTTATTATTTTCATTCATCGTTATGCTTTGGCATGTGTGGTTCTCCCATTGTAGTGGCCTGTCTCGTTGCAGAGCACTGGCTCTGGGTATAGGCACTCCAAAGCGCTGGCTCATAATTGGACACACCGGTCCAGCCACTCTGTGGCACATAGGATCTTCTTGGACCAGGGATTGAACTGGTGCCCCTTGCACTGCAAGGCAGACTCTTTACCCACTGGTCCACCAGGGAAACCTGAACAGTTACTTTTGTATGCAATGTACACGTTCCTTCCAGCACCATGAATTGAATACTCTGAATTCTGTTTGGAATTTATCAGCATCTTATGGCACACATTTTCATCACAAAAATTAATGAATATTGCAAATCAAAACTATGAGGTATCACTTCATAGCAGTCAGAATGGCCATCATCGGAAAGTCTGCAAACAATAAATGCGGGAGAGAATGTGAAGAAAAGAGAACCCTCCTACACTGTTGGTGGGAATGTAAGTTGGTACAGCTACTATGGAGAAAAGTATGGAGGTTTGTAAAAATAAATATACCATATGATCCAGCAATACCATACCCGGGCATGTATCTGGGGAAAATCATAATTTGAAAAGATACATGCACCCCAGTGTTCATAGCAGCACTATTTACAATACCCAAGACATAGAAACAACCTAGACCTCCAGTGACAGGTGAATGGATAAAGAAGATGCGGTACATATGTACAAAGGAACATTAATCAGCCATTGAAAAGAACGAAATCATGCCATTTGCAATGCGGATGGAACCTGGAGATTACCATATTAAGTAAAGCAAGTCAGACAGAGGAAAACAAACATCATATATCATTTAGATGTAGAATCTTAAAAAAATATATACAAATGAACTTATTTACAAAACAGAAGCAGACTTAGAAAACAAATTTGTGGTTACCAGGGGAGACAGGTGGTGGGGAGGGAATTTCCAAGATTGGAATTTGGGGACTGACATGTACACACTGCTGTATTTAACAAAGATAAGCAACAGGGACCTACTACATAGCACAGGGAACCACTCAGTACTCAATGATAACTTAAATAGGAAACATTTGTAAAAGAGTTTATATGTATAACTGAATCATTTTGCTGTGTATCTGAAACTAACACAACATTGTTAGTCAATTATTCTCTGATATAAAAAAAGAACAAAAATAAATAAATACAAAGTTACAAAGCTGTGTGATACTTGTCTCACATGTTCATCCCTTTGTGGCCTCATATAGCTCTGAAGCCAGTAATCGGAGAGAATTCCTGTATCTAATTCCAGACATTTTCTTCCATGTGGAAGTTCCTTCATTAATGTCCTATTTCTGGTCCATAAGAGGAGTCATATCCCCACATTGGGATTTCATAACAGTTAAATGGAAAATGTTTTTGAGTGTATATGATATATGCAAATTAAAAAAAAAAAAAAACCTCTTGCAATAGAACACATCTTAAACATAGAAAGTCTAACTGTGGCCAAATACTCAAAGACCTTTATAACTATAAGCAAAGAAACTTCCATCCTATTGACTTTGCATGAGAAGCATTAATAGAAAAGTACTAGACAACTGAGGAGAATGAACATACAGCAGAAAAAATACATTGAAAATAATCATCATTCCAGAGTCAGAACTAGTGTTAAAGACAGGAATTTTTCACAAAAAGTCACCCTCTGAACAAGCAAAATGGAGAAGGAGTCACTCTGGACATGCGTACACACAAGGTTTATTCTAGGAAAAACATCTGCTGGTGGAATAGAACCATATTATCTATAGTTTGTGTATTGATTACTTAGACTGTGAGATGTTTGGGGAGATTTCTTGTGGTAGTATCAGCAAAGACAGAAACATTTCACAGTAAATCCAACAAAATTTTGTCAGTCATAAGGGATAGAAACCAACACTGGACTAACTTAGGCCAAAAAGACAATTAATTGCCACAAGAACTCTATGAAAGAGTTGAAATCAGATATAAGAAGGATAGGGAAGTCCCTGTCCATTCAAGAATAACATGCAGAAGAACTGTATCCAGAAATTAAACACCCTGTGAAGTCTCTGTCACTTCTGTGACAGTTCATCACGTCACTCCATACCAGCTCCCTCCACCTGGAGGAAAAGTGAAAAGAAAGAAATCCCAAAAGACCAGACTTGCTCCCATCTCTCAGATAATCAGTGAGGGACAAACAGTGGGTTCTGGAGAAAAGTGAAAGCATTTTGCTGTGTATCTGAAACTAACACAACATTGTTAGTCAATTATTCTCTGATATAAAAAAAGAACAAAAATAAATAAATACAAAGTTACAAAGCTGTGTGATACTTGTCTCACATGTTCATCCCTTTGTGGCCTCATATAGCTCTGAAGCCAGTAATCGGAGAGAATTCCTGTATCTAATTCCAGACATTTTCTTCCATGTGGAAGTTCCTTCATTAATGTCCTATTTCTGGTCCATAAGAGGAGTCATATCCCCACATTGGGATTTCATAACAGTTAAATGGAAAATGTTTTTGAGTGTATATGATATATGCAAATTAAAAAAAAAAAAAACCTCTTGCAATAGAACACATCTTAAACATAGAAAGTCTAACTGTGGCCAAATACTCAAAGACCTTTATAACTATAAGCAAAGAAACTTCCATCCTATTGACTTTGCATGAGAAGCATTAATAGAAAAGTACTAGACAACTGAGGAGAATGAACATACAGCAGAAAAAATACATTGAAAATAATCATCATTCCAGAGTCAGAACTAGTGTTAAAGACAGGAATTTTTCACAAAAAGTCACCCTCTGAACAAGCAAAATGGAGAAGGAGTCACTCTGGACATGCGTACACACAAGGTTTATTCTAGGAAAAACATCTGCTGGTGGAATAGAACCATATTATCTATAGTTTGTGTATTGATTACTTAGACTGTGAGATGTTTGGGGAGATTTCTTGTGGTAGTATCAGCAAAGACAGAAACATTTCACAGTAAATCCAACAAAATTTTGTCAGTCATAAGGGATAGAAACCAACACTGGACTAACTTAGGCCAAAAAGACAATTAATTGCCACAAGAACTCTATGAAAGAGTTGAAATCAGATATAAGAAGGATAGGGAAGTCCCTGTCCATTCAAGAATAACATGCAGAAGAACTGTATCCAGAAATTAAACACCCTGTGAAGTCTCTGTCACTTCTGTGACAGTTCATCCCGTCACTCAAGACCAGCTCCCTCCACCTGGAGAAAAAGTGAAAAAGAAAGAAATCCCAAAAAAAGACCAGACTTGCTCCCATCTCTCAGATAATCAGTGAGGGACAAGCAGTGGGTTCTGTGATGAAACAGCTGAAGTCGGCAGTCCACCTCTATCAGTCACTGTGACTAGAGAAGCAAGGTTGTAAAAGAAAACACCAGAAAAAAGCTGCAGGAGTGGAGTAGGGAGAGGTATTGCTCCCAGTGAATCTGCTTGACAGATGTGGAGGGTGGAGAAAGGGTACTCCCTCCATGTCTCCTGTAAAAAACAGAGAAAGGAGGAGAGCAGAGGCCTTGAAGTCATGATCTTCAACCACTGTCTTTAAGTTCTGAATTTGATTTCTGCAGACAAAGTCTTTGGTATCTCTGTACAACAGGTAGACATTGAGTATTGAACAACAACAACAAAAACTTGCCAATAAGGTTCCAGAAGTGCCCAAAAGATAATGCTTTAGACACCCCTGACTCACTACTACTTCCTGTTAGTAGCACAATTATGCGTATAGATACACTAACAATGTTTAATGTGTAGTAATTTTTGAATGGTTGACTTCTTCTCATTTAGCAAGCACAAAGCCAGTGGGTCAGGCAGCGTATCAAGTACTGGGGCACAAAAGTGAACAGGTCACAGTCTCTGCCTTCATCAGGCTTACTCTGCAGTGGGAGGTAGAGAGCAGCAACAGGCAATGATATTTCAGTAAGACATGTGTCCTCTGAAGGATAGATAGAGGGTGTACCGTGTCTCACGGGAACAGATGGCACTTAATGCAGGTTGGGAATTGCGGGGAAAAATCTGCCAAAGAACATGACGTTGCTATCTGAGAGTTTAAGTAAGAATATGAGTTGGAGAAGAAAAAGGAGTTGAGAAAAGTGTGGCAGCCAGTTGGAAGAGCATGTGACAAAGGCCCCAAGATGCTAGAAATGATGCCACAGCTTAGAATCAAAAGCAATTTTAATGTGAGGCTGTAGTGTAACAACCGATGAGCTGAAGAGAGGATTAGTCTGAAGAGGTAATCTAGAACCATGTTGTGAGCCATACTAAACATTTAGGTTTTATCCTAACATCAGTAGGAAGCCATTAAAGAGCTTTAAGCAAAGGAATATTATGATCAACTTGGCATTTTAGAAAGTTTACTCTGGAGGTGTATCGAGATCCATCTGAATGGATCAAAATGTAGGTCATGGAGCTCACCCACTCCCATGAATCTGTCAAAAACATATCTATAGGTGGAACAATTCTCATATAATACCTGTAGAAAGTTCACTTTGACCCTACTGTGGAGAATAACTTGAAAGGGGTCTAAATTTAGGAAGATGTTAGTGTGATTTATATAGTGATGTTAATCTGTGAAAATGGAAAGAAGCAGAAGAAATTGAATGTAACTCAGAAGGTAGAATCAAAGTGGTTAATTGGCTCTGAGGACAGAAAGAGGGGAATACATTAAGAATAACCCATAAAATTCTGGCTTAGTCATATGATTGATCAGGGATGCCTTTCACTGAGGTAGGAAATAGAGGAGGAAAAGATTTGAGGGCAAGGTCGCAACACTGATTTGGAAAAGGCCCAGGTATGTCTACATTGTTAGTAGCACAATTATGCGTATAGATACACTAACAATGTTTAATGTGTAGTAATTTTTGAATGGTTGACTTCTTCTCATTTAGCAAGCACAAAGCCAGTGGGTCAGGCAGCGTATCAAGTACTGGGGCACAAAAGTGAACAGGTCACAGTCTCTGCCTTCATCAGGCTTACTCTGCAGTGGGAGGTAGAGAGCAGCAACAGGCAATGATATTTCAGTAAGACATGTGTCCTCTGAAGGATAGATAGAGGGTGTACCGTGTCTCACGGGAACAGATGGCACTTAATGCAGGTTGGGAATTGCGGGAAGAATCTGCCAAAGAACATGACGTTGCTATCTGAGAGTTTAAGTAAGAATATGAGTTGGAGAAGAAAAAGGAGTTGAGAAAAGTGTGGCAGCCAGTTGGAAGAGCATGTGACAAAGGCCCCAAGATGCTAGAAATGATGCCACAGCTTAGAATCAAAAGCAATTTTAATGTGAGGCTGTAGTGTAACAACCGATGAGCTGAAGAGAGGATTAGTCTGAAGAGGTAATCTAGAACCATGTTGTGAGCCATACTAAACATTTAGGTTTTATCCTAACATCAGTAGGAAGCCATTAAAGAGCTTTAAGCAAAGGAATATTATGATCAACTTGGCATTTTAGAAAGTTTACTCTGGAGGTGTATCGAGATCCATCTGAATGGATCAAAATGTAGGTCATGGAGCTCACCCACTCCCATGAATCTGTCAAAAACATATCTATAGGTGGAACAATTCTCATATAATACCTGTAGAAAGTTCACTTTGACCCTACTGTGGAGAATAACTTGAAAGGGGTCTAAATTTAGGAAGATGTTAGTGTGATTTATATAGTGATGTTAATCTGTGAAAATGGAAAGAAGCAGAAGAAATTGAATGTAACTCAGAAGGTAGAATCAAAGTGGTTAATTGGCTCTGAGGACAGAAAGAGGGGAATACATTAAGAATAACCCATAAAATTCTGGCTTAGTCATATGATTGATCAGGGATGCCTTTCACTGAGGTAGGAAATAGAGGAGGAAAAGATTTGAGGGCAAGGTCGCAACACTGAACTAGAGGCACCTATGGGGAATCAAAATGGAAATGCCCACTAGGCTGTTCGATAAATGGACTTTGACTTCGGTAAAATGGACTGGGCTGAAAGTGAATGTTACAGAATAAATGGAAGTAACAGAAATGGGTTAGGTGGTTTGAGAGAGTGTGTCTAATATATAATGTGAGATGAGGGTGCCAGGGCAGACTCTTGAGGGATGCCACAATTAAGCATAGACAGCTAAGATAGCCCCAGAGCAGGACAGTAACAAGCAGCATCCTGAGAAGCAGGAGTAAAACCAAGCAAGGCAGCATAAGAAAAGTAAGGACGGGGCTTCCCTGGTGGTCCAGTGGGTAAGGACATCGCCTTGCAGTGCAAGGGGCACCTGTTCGATCCCTGGCCTGGGAAGATCCCACGTACCGCGGAGCGGCTGGACCCATGTGTCCAATTACCGAGCCGGAGCTCTGGAGCGCACGCGCCCACAGCCGGTGCTCTGCGACAACAGAGGCCACCATGATGGGAGGCCCACACGGGCCAAAGAACAAATATGGATGAAAATAGATAAATGAAAGACCAACAGAAGTGGCCCGCTCGCTCCACTCCCTCCCCAACCCACGCCCCCGCCCAAAAAAAAGAATAACAAGGACGAGGATTCCAACGGAAAGGAAACCAAGAGTGTGGAATGCTCCAGAGAGGTCACAAAATAAAGAAAAATAGCCCATTAGATTTGATAACAGGACTAATAAGGACCTTGGAAAGGGCCTCGGGGGAAAGAGGATAGTGATTGAATCAGGTGGTTGGGAGATTAGAAATAAAGTGAACACAGACATCTTTGAATGAACTTTGACTGTAAAGGGAAGAACAGAGAGCAGGTACTGGAAGGGGCACAGAGAGGATAGAAACTAATGAAATAAAATGAAACAACAGGTCTTTTTCTTGAAAGGGTGTAACTCAGAAGGTAGAATCAAAGTGGTTAATTGGCTCTGAGGACAGAAAGAGGGGAATACATTAAGAATAACCCATAAAATTCTGGCTTAGTCATATGATTGATCAGGGATGCCTTTCACTGAGGTAGGAAATAGAGGAGGAAAAGATTTGAGGGCAAGGTCGCAACACTGAACTAGAGGCACCTATGGGGAATCAAAATGGAAATGCCCACTAGGCTGTTCGATAAATGGACTTTGACTTCGGTAAAATGGACTGGGCTGAAAGTGAATGTTACAGAATAAATGGAAGTAACAGAAATGGGTTAGGTGGTTTGAGAGAGTGTGTCTAATATATAATGTGAGATGAGGGTGCCAGGGCAGACTCTTGAGGGATGCCACAATTAAGCATAGACAGCTAAGATAGCCCCAGAGCAGGACAGTAACAAGCAGCATCCTGAGAAGCAGGAGTAAAACCAAGCAAGGCAGCATAAGAAAAGTAAGGACGGGGCTTCCCTGGTGGTCCAGTGGGTAAGGACATCGCCTTGCAGTGCAAGGGGCACCTGTTCGATCCCTGGCCTGGGAAGATCCCACGTACCGCGGAGCGGCTGGACCCATGTGTCCAATTACCGAGCCGGAGCTCTGGAGCGCACGCGCCCACAGCCGGTGCTCTGCGACAACAGAGGCCACCATGATGGGAGGCCCACACGGGCCAAAGAACAAATATGGATGAAAATAGATAAATGAAAGACCAATAGAAGTGGCCAAAAAAAAGAATAACAAGGACGAGGATTCCAACGGAAAGGAAACCAAGAGTGTGGAATGCTCCAGAGAGGTCACAAAATAAAGAAAAATAGCCCATTAGATTTGATAACAGGACTAATAAGGACCTTGGAAAGGGCCTCGGGGGAAAGAGGATAGTGATTGAATCAGGTGGTTGGGAGATTAGAAATAAAGTGAACACAGACATCTTTGAATGAACTTTGACTGTAAAGGGAAGAACAGAGAGAGGCAGGTACTGGAAGGGGGCACAGGATGAAGGATTCTTTTTAAGCTAGAAGAAACTTCAATGTATTTATTCTAACCTTCCTACTGTTAAAATGATAACAACAGGTCTTTTTCTTATATGAGGTAGAACAGTGAGCTAATGCACACGTCTTAGTGTACAGTTTATTTAATTCCTATGCATGAATACGCCTGTGGACCACCATCTATGTCAACATTCTCAACATCCCCCCCCCAAAATTTCCCTCATACCTCTTCTCGCTCAACCTCATCCTCAAGAGCAAAATAACCACTTATTCTATGTGGTAATCTATGGTGATTTCATAGATTACACTTATCAGTTCTTAAAGTTCATGTCAGTGAAAGCATGTAGCATATCTGTGATACATATCCATCTGTTGCATGTAGGAGTAATTTATTAAATTGCTATAAGATATTTCATTGTATGAATATACCACAATTTATCCATTTTTAAGTTTGAGGCTATTATGAATAAAGCTGCTATGAAGATTCTTATATATGTTTTGATAGGCATACATTTTCCATCCTCTTGAGGAAATGCCTAAGAGGAAATGCTGTATAGTAGAACTGCTGTGTATTTAGCTTGAGTAAATAAAGCCATTTTCTTTGAAAAGGGATGGTACCAATCATACTCCCAAGATCAACATATAGAAATTCCTCTCACCAAAGCTTGGTATTGTCTGTCTTTTTAATTTCAGCTTTTCCATGAGCAGATATTTTGAAAGTCAGGTTTCCTGAGGTTACAAACCACAGCTTCTCAGCTGGTACTCATAAAAATTTCAAAGCATTTTACCTTAAGTATTTTCCATCATTGGCTCCTGCCCTTCAGTAAGCCAAATCTAATATTAAAAACATGTAAACATAAATCAGGATGGTTCATAAGAAAGAGATAATTTAATTGTCCTTTAAAATTAGCTAAATTATAACATAGTGATCAGGAAAATCCTGTCAAAAAGAATTTCAGCCCTAATTATGAAAATGTTGGAAATATTACCATCCCGTGTACCATAAGAATGGAGTGGTTTATATGATGATAGAAATTCTTCACTGTTACATCAAATTCTAATTTACATTCTGTTTAAGTAGTAAGCTTGGAAATAATGGTTCTGTTTCCTCTTCTCATTTTCATATAAATGAACTATATTTGAAATCATCACTCACTATGATCAAAATTATAGACTCTGCTATTTTGAAGAATACTGGTGAGTCTTCTGGGGAGAAATAATGAAATAGAATAAATGGTGGACATAAAACTGAATACTGATTATTTTGTAATCTGACTCACCATCTCCCCCTCTCCTTGATGCAGTTTCTGTTTGATGCAGTATCTGAAACTTGACAAAGAAAATAAGCATACAACACAAAAATAGCATTACCTGTATGATTTATGGTTGTATTGCATAACTACTTGTCATGTATTACACACACGATTGGATGTCAACATCATCACCTAATAAGTTACTGAGTTCTCACGAGTATCAGAGTAAATCTATTAAGGAATTTGTTCACAATTTTACCAAAATAAGATGGTAGCTTTACAGATTTCAGTGTAAAATCTGAAGAGATAATAGTCCTGGAAGATAATAGAGATATACATTTATATAGTTGTAATGGGAAAGACCTTTCTAAAAATGCCACCAAAGCCAAGACCATAGGCAAAATGTTTGACACACTTAACTACTTAAAAGTTTTACATTTGTCTATGTGAGTAAAATAATACCACATAGAAATTGATTCAGAATGTAAAACATTAGAAATTCCTCTCACCAAGGGGTTTCTGTCTTTTAATTTCAGCTTTTCCATGAGCAGATATTTTGAAAGTCAGGTTTCCTGAGGTTACAAACCACAGCTTCTCAGCTGGTACTCATAAAAATTTCAAAGCATTTTACCTTAAGTATTTTCCATCATTGGCTCCTGCCCTTCAGTAAGCCAAATCTAATATTAAAAACATGTAAACATAAATCAGGATGGTTCATAAGAAAGAGATAATTTAATTGTCCTTTAAAATTAGCTAAATTATAACATAGTGATCAGGAAAATCCTGTAAAAAAGAATTTCAGCCCTAATTATGAAAATGTTGGAAATATTACCATCCCGTGTACCATAAGAATGGAGTGGTTTATATGATGATAGAAATTCTTCACTGTTACATCAAATTCTAATTTACATTCTGTTTAAGTAGTAAGCTTGGAAATAATGGTTCTGTTTCCTCTTCTCATTTTCATATAAATGAACTATATTTGAAATCATCACTCACTATGATCAAAATTATAGACTCTGCTATTTTGAAGAATACTGGTGAGTCTTCTGGGGAGAAATAATGAAATAGAATAAATGGTGGACATAAAACTGAATACTGATTATTTTGTAATCTGACTCACCATCTCCCCCTCTCCTTGATGCAGTTTCTGTTTGATGCAGTATCTGAAACTTGACAAAGAAAATAAGCATACAACACAAAAATAGCATTACCTGTATGATTTATGGTTGTATTGCATAACTACTTGTCATGTATTACACACACGATTGGATGTCAACATCATCACCTAATAAGTTACTGAGTTCTCACGAGTATCAGAGTAAATCTATTAAGGAATTTGTTCACAATTTTACCAAAATAAGATGGTAGCTTTACAGATTTCAGTGTAAAATCTGAAGAGATAATAGTCCTGGAAGATAATAGAGATATACATTTATATAGTTGTAATGGGAAAGACCTTTCTAAAAATGCCACCAAAGCCAAGACCATAGGCAAAATGTTTGACACACTTAACTACTTAAAAGTTTTACATTTGTCTATGTGAGTAAAATAATACCACATAGAAATTGATTCAGAATGTAAAACATTATACTGGACAACTGTTCTGGTCTCTTCAAAAAAGTCAGTGTTATGGGACACAAAGGGCAAGGAGTTGCTGTAGATTGAAGAGATGAAAAAAGAGACTTAACTTTGTGAGATAAGCCTTCGTTGATTCCTGACTTTAAAAATATTTTTAAGTTATTTAGGAACTATTAACAGAATTTGAAAATATTATCTGACAGTGTCAAGAATGCTCTATATTAACTATAAAGTTCATTTCTGTATCAATCTATTTCTATAGTCATTGCTAGTCATTATCTAGCAATTAAAGGGAAAACATACTAGGAAAAATATTTTCAACAAATGCTTTTGAAATAAGGTAATATTTATTTTTTATGACTGCATTATTTATAATAGTAAAGACATGGAAATGGTAGAATTCTCTATGGATGCATGAACAGATAAAGAAAATGTGAAATATAACACTTACTTATCATATATACAAATATATGTACAATGGAATATTAATTGGCATTTAAAAAAAAAAAGAAAAAAGAAGGAAATTCTGCCAGGTGCAACAACACTGATGAACTCCAAGAACAATAAGTAAAATAAGCCAGACATGGAAACAAAAATTCTGCATAATCTCATTTACTTATATGTGGAATCTAAAAAAGTTGAAGAGTGTAGAATGGTAGCTGTCAGAGGCTGCTGAGTGAGTGAAATGGGAAGATGCTGGCCAATGGGTACAAAGTTTACAGGATGAGTAAGTCCTAAAAAGTCATTATACAGCATGATGACTATAGTTAGCAAGACTGTTGGTGAAATTTGCTAAGACAGTAGATCTTAAACTTTTCCTTCACAAATGGTAACTGTAGGGATGATTAATGTGTCAATTAAGTTGACTGTGGTAACAATTTCATAAATACATATATGTCAAAACATTGCATTGTATACCTTAAATATATATAATTTAGGTCAATTATGCCTCAATAAAGCTGTAAAAAATTCCCACCTTTCATTCAAAAATTCCAATTATAGTGAATTATTCCCAGGAAATAAGCACGTATTTTTCAAGGATTCATGGATGTTTTCTTTTAAACGGAATTCTTTGGGCATGCTAACTTGAAAAAAGTGTTCACAGTGTAGCATTATTCTTAAAGCAGTTTACAAAATACTGGTTATGATATGATCCCATTCATTCTAAACTTGAGAATTTTATATATCATATATTCACCTAGGAAAACACATGAAAAATACAATAAAATACCGTGTAGAATTATAGATGGCTTTTTTGTCTTCCTTATTCTAAAGTTAATTTTCAAAGTTTTCTAGGATAAGTACATATTAATTCCTTATTAAGGAAAAAGCATTACCAGTAGAATATCGAGCTGATAGGTGGCTTTGCCACTCTTTTGAGAAAAAGTGTTTTCTACTTTTTTTTGTCACACAGAAAACTGTTGAAACCCTACTTGATTGTAGCCCCCCCTGCATTTCTAATATATACTTTTTTATTTTTAAATTTTTGTCTCTTTTTTATTGGTCCTTCATTTATCCATCTTCATCCATTTTAATTCTCTGGCCTGTGTGGGCCTCCCATTGCCGCGGCCTCTCCTGTCACAGAGCACCTGCTATGGGCGCATGCGCTCCAGAGCGCTGACTCGTAATTGGACACACTAGTCCAGCTGCTCTGCAGCAAATGGGATCTTCCCGTGCCAGGGATTGAACCAGCGCCCCTTGCGCTGCAAGGCAGGCTGTTTACCCACTGGACCACCAGGGAAGCCCCCCAGTATATTTCTGTCTCAATTAACTCTGTATCATAAATGTGAAGTCCTTTCTCACACATAATCTCCACAAAACCCTATGTAGGCATTTGAAATAAAGTCTGATCTCATACTTTTATAACTAAACAAAGAGAAGGTCATAGGGGTGGGGGCCACATATCCTGACTTCTCCATTATCCTCAGTTGTTGTTTTCTAAGCACTTATCTAAGAAGTACATCTTGTTAACAAAGCCAATTGTGACTGGTCTGTTATTTCCCGGGATTGACTCATGAAACCAGTGTGACTATCCCATTTACTGAACATCATCTTGAAGAGAAACTAAAGTTTTGTACATGAATTTCAAAATGAAATAAATTTTTTTACCTAGAGATAATTTTAGATGCAAAAGTTGCAAAATTAAAAATACTGAAAAAATACCTGCAGAGTTATTGTAAATACTTTACCCTATTTGCTTTATCATCATATATATATATACATTTCAGTTAATATTACATATATGATTATTTCCTGAACTATTTGACAGGAAGCACACATCATGACTCTTTATGTCTAAATATTTCAGTGTATATTTCCTTAGAATGGGCTACTTCCATGTAACTGCAGTATAGTTACAACCTGCATAAATCTACAGTCAAACAATAATCATCTAATCAACTATCCACAGTCCTTTTTTGCCAGTTGACTTAGTGCTGTCTTCTATAGCCTTTTCCCTCTTTCCAGTGCAGGCTCCACTCTAAATCAGGTATTGCACTTAGTTGCCATGTCTCTTTAGCTTCCATTAATCTGGCATATTTGTACAGACTATTTTGGGTCTCTTATGACATTGCCATTTTTGAAGAATACAGCCCTCTCTTTTTGATAGACTGTCTCAGCCTGCTCTGGCTGCCTCTGGCATGCAAAAAAAGAGAGTTTTTCTCCATTGGCGCATGCGCCTCCTGTCAGAGCCCGCTAGACTCGGGTTAATTGGACACACTAGTCCAGCTGCTCTGCAGCAAATGGGATCTTCCCGTGCCAGGGATTGAACCAGCGCCCCTTGCGCTGCAAGGCAGGCTGTTTACCCACTGGACCACCAGGGAAGCCCCCCAGTATATTTCTGTCTCAATTAACTCTGTATCATAAATGTGAAGTCCTTTCTCACACATAATCTCCACAAAACCCTATGTAGGCATTTGAAATAAAGTCTGATCTCATACTTTTATAACTAAACAAAGAGAAGGTCATAGGGTGGGGCCACATATCCTGACTTCTCCATTATCCTCAGTTGTTGTTTTCTAAGCACTTATCTAAGAAGTACATCTTGTTAACAAAGCCAATTGTGACTGGTCTGTTATTTCCCGGGATTGACTCATGAAACCAGTGTGACTATCCCATTTACTGAACATCATCTTGAAGAGAAACTAAAGTTTTGTACATGAATTTCAAAATGAAATAAATTTTTTTACCTAGAGATAATTTTAGATGCAAAAGTTGCAAAATTAAAAATACTGAAAAAATACCTGCAGAGTTATTGTAAATACTTTACCCTATTTGCTTTATCATCATATATATATATACATTTCAGTTAATATTACATATATGATTATTTCCTGAACTATTTGACAGGAAGCACACATCATGACTCTTTATGTCTAAATATTTCAGTGTATATTTCCTTAGAATGGGCTACTTCCATGTAACTGCAGTATAGTTACAACCTGCATAAATCTACAGTCAAACAATAATCATCTAATCAACTATCCACAGTCCTTTTTTGCCAGTTGACTTAGTGCTGTCTTCTATAGCCTTTTCCCTCTTTCCAGTGCAGGCTCCACTCTAAATCAGGTATTGCACTTAGTTGCCATGTCTCTTTAGCTTCCATTAATCTGGCATATTTGTACAGACTATTTTGGGTCTCTTATGACATTGCCATTTTTGAAGAATACAGCCCTCTCTTTTTGATAGACTGTCTCAGCCTGCTCTGGCTGCCACATAACAAGTGCCACAGACAGGATGCCAAAACAAAAGAGAGTTTTTTCTCACAGTTCTGGAGGCTGGAAGTCTGAGATGAGGGTGCCAGCAGGGCTGGGTTCTGATGAGAACCCTCTTCCTGGCTTGCATTGGGCTCTCTTCTCACTGTGTCCTTTTGTGGCAGCATGAGAGATGGGGCAAGTTCTCTGCTGACTCTTTGTACAAAAGCATGAATCGCCTCAGACCAGGGCCCCACTTCCTAACATTTCATTTTTAATTTCTTCTATACATGAAGCAGTTACGTGACCTAATTCAGCATAATCAGGAATCAGAATTTCTTCTCGGTGCTCTACATAAACTTCTTTTACTTGGATCTAAATGTAAACTGAAGATTTTTCTGGACTTTTAAAGGTTGCTTTTTTTTCCTTCCTAAGGTGTTTATTGACTGCTTCATTTGGAAGTTTTTGATTCTGTTTCAAAGCAACATGGTAATGTTACAGTTGGATTGATAAATGCTCAGATCATTTTAAATCAGGGTATTTTCATTTCAAATCTGGTATTGTTCAAAGAGAAATAAACGATCAGGATTCACTTTTATTCCTCTTTTGATGATGAATTCCATGGAAGAACAATGTAAAATTCAAACCTGCAAATGTAATACTTTAATATACAAGCACTGCTAGTTCTTATATTAGTGGATCTCTGGCACTCTTTTTTTATTATTTATTTATTTTTGACTATTCTGGGTTTTCACTGCTGCTGCAGGCTCTTCTCTAGTTGCAGGGAGTGGGGGCTACTCTCTAGTTGAGGTGAGTAGGCTTCTTGTTGCGGTGACTTCTCTTGCTGTGGAACTCAAGCTGTAGGGCACATGGGCTTCAGTAGTTGTGGCACATGGGCTCAATAGTTGCGGCTCTGAGGTTCTAGAGCACAGGCTCAATAGTTGTGGCTCACGGCTTTAGTTGCCCTGCAGTATGTGGGATCCTCCTGGATCAGGGATCCAGCCCATGTCTCCTAAACTGGCACTTTACCACTGAGCTTTACCACTTACCTACCAGGGAAGCCCTCTTTTTTTTCCTTTTATCCCTTTTATCTTCTCTTTTTGGAGCTTCACAGTTAATCTTACAGATGACCTAGTTATTTGTTGAATTTGTAAACCTTCCTTTCTTCCACCCTTCCTTCCACCCTCCCTTCTTTTCTTCCTGTTTTCAAAATAGCAGCCATACATGCTGCCGGCATCCAATGTTTCCTGTCATAGAAAGAGCCTGGATTTTGGAGGCAGTCTCAAGCTTATTAGTTCTGTGACCCCTGAGGAAGTAACCCAACCTTGGTTTCCTCACTTTCAAATGTTGACAATGACAGAGAATATATGTAAGTTTGGGTGAGATCATTTGTGCCTTCCATGTCTGAGAACACATTGGGTTAGATGTATAAAATATGAAAAATACCCTTTTAAATGTGCAACTGAGATCACAAGAATGTAAGAGAAATCTTCAGGATTGAAAACTAAAGAATAAAAAACTGGGGTGGTAGCTAGCATGAACTGATTTGATGGGTCCCCTGGGGAAATCTGCTGCTTCCATTATCAAGGAGCCTGCAGTTTAAAAATTTTATGGGGACAAGAATTAGAAATGAGGTATTTGTCTATCAAGTCATGGGCTGGAAGTCTGCTCGTTGATCCTCCAGATTCACTCTTTTCCCTTCTATACTCCTTATCACTGGACTCCCTTGCTGTGTATCTTCTAGTTAACTTTAGTCCACAGGGAACCCTGGCAGAAGTTGGAAGAAAAGGAGGAGAGTGAGGTCAAGGTATCTATTCTCCTGTTTCCCTCCCTAGGAGGTCCCTTTGAACTAGTTGCATCCTATAACTCTGAGTCACCTGTTCTATCCAAGGTGGCTACACCATACCACTCTCTTCTCTCAGGTCCTGGGAACCTGTCTCTCCTCTCATTCATTAGTGCCAAGGAATGATGCTCAGTGGTCAGCCTAAAGTTCCCAATTACCACCCACACCCTTTTATTATAATAAATCCCAATGTAAACACATGCTTCTCAAGCCATCCATTGGTCTCCTATTGGGATTCTGATAAATATATATATATATATATATATATATATATATATATTCATATATATGTTTAGTATAAAAAGGTAGTCCAGGGAAAGTACCACCAAAATAAGAAGATAACTGGGATGTCTACTTGACCTGGCCTCCTAAGAAATGAGAACCACACTCTACACTGCTATTGTAGTCCAACAGCAATACTTCGCAGGAATCTACAGGTAAAGTCCTATTGAAAAAGAGGTCACAGGTTTAAATTGTAAAACACAAAGAACCTAACAAAGGTGATAGTAACATGCAAAATAAACAGTAGCATTTTAACTCTCCAAAAACTTCAGTTAATAGCACTACCTGATGATGACTTAGAGTAAGTATGGCTTAAATCATTAAAGGCACAAAAGAAGAATTAAAAAGACAGGACAAAAGAGGGTATGTAGAAAGACCAGCTATATTTGGAGAAGAAATCATTCCAGAAATGAAAACTATGATCCTCAAAGTGAAAACCTAATGGATAGATGATACACAGCTAAAGAGTTAACCAGGGAGGACCTAAGGAAAATGACAAGAATGTAAGAGAGAAAAGCACAGAGAATATAAAAGAGGGGTTAAGAAGACATGAAGGCTAGAATGAGATGGTACAACATATTTCTAGTAAGAGTTATTAGGAAGAAGGAATATACTGGAATCATAACACGGGATCCCATGGAAAATCTAAGACCTTAAGAGTACCTAGTGAGAAAAGACATCACCTACAGAGGAACTACAGTGAACTGGAAGCAGGCTTCTCCACAACAAAAACTGAGGCCAGGTGCCCATGAAATAAAATGTATAGCCGATAATAGACACTCAGCAAATAAGCATAAAACCTTTCTACACCTCTCAGTGTATTGTTTCCTTTGAACTGAGTGAGTTTCTTATTTTATACAAACAAATCTGTCTGTTCGGCTCAGTGCATCCTATAACTCTGAGTCACCTGTTCTATCCAAGGTGGCTACACCATACCACTCTCTTCTCTCAGGTCCTGGGAACCTGTCTCTCCTCTCATTCATTAGTGCCAAGGAATGATGCTCAGTGGTCAGCCTAAAGTTCCCAATTACCACCCACACCCTTTTATTATAATAAATCCCAATGTAAACACATGCTTCTCAAGCCATCCATTGGTCTCCTATTGGGATTCTGATAAATATATATATATATATATATATATATATATATATATTCATATATATGTTTAGTATAAAAAGGTAGTCCAGGGAAAGTACCACCAAAATAAGAAGATAACTGGGATGTCTACTTGACCTGGCCTCCTAAGAAATGAGAACCACACTCTACACTGCTATTGTAGTCCAACAGCAATACTTCGCAGGAATCTACAGGTAAAGTCCTATTGAAAAAGAGGTCACAGGTTTAAATTGTAAAACACAAAGAACCTAACAAAGGTGATAGTAACATGCAAAATAAACAGTAGCATTTTAACTCTCCAAAAACTTCAGTTAATAGCACTACCTGATGATGACTTAGAGTAAGTATGGCTTAAATCATTAAAGGCACAAAAGAAGAATTAAAAACACAGGACAAAAGAGGGTATGTAGAAAGACCAGCTATATTTGGAGAAGAAATCATTCCAGAAATGAAAACTATGATCCTCAAAGTGAAAACCTAATGGATAGATGATACACAGCTAAAGAGTTAACCAGGGAGGACCTAAGGAAAATGACAAGAATGTAAGAGAGAAAAGCACAGAGAATATAAAAGAGGGGTTAAGAAGACATGAAGGCTAGAATGAGATGGTACAACATATTTCTAGTAAGAGTTATTAGGAAGAAGGAATATACTGGAATCATAACACGGGATCCCATGGAAAATCTAAGACCTTAAGAGTACCTAGTGAGAAAAGACATCACCTACAGAGGAACTACAGTGAACTGGAAGCAGGCTTCTCCACAACAAAAACTGAGGCCAGGTGCCCATGAAATAAAATGTATAGCCGATAATAGACACTCAGCAAATAAGCATAAAACCTTTCTACACCTCTCAGTGTATTGTTTCCTTTGAACTGAGTGAGTTTCTTATTTTATACAAACAAATCTGTCTGTTCGGCTCAGTGCAATCACTGTTTGCCTCTTTCTTCTAATACAAGTTTAGTTTTTATACAGTTGAACCTGTTAATTTTAACTAAAGTTTATTAAACCTCAAATAAGAAACAAGTAAAAATGCAGAAATATTTTAATGTTTATTTAAAAATACAATGGAAAAGTTGTACTGAAATTCTAGAAGATACAGATTAGAACAAAGTCATATATAAATTTAGTAGAAATTGTTGCCAGAAGAAAAGGAATATATTGCATGGTATTTATGGCAAAGATTTCAGCCAGAAATAGACAAAGGCCATAAACACACAAGTGAAATAAGCAGACACAAAGGAAAATATTCAGTTCTGCTACTATAATAGTAGAAATAGTACATGATAAAAAAATATATAGTTTTATATATTATAAATTAGCAAAATGTCAAAAAATGATTACATCCAAGTTTTGGTAGTTTTGTGGAGAAACTGGTACACTTATATAATGCTGGAGGCATAGAAAATTTAGATTTGGATAGTTAAAAGTTCAGGAAGGATTGAGAGTTTAAGATTAGCAGATGTCAACTATTATATATAAGAGGGGTAAACAAGAAGGCCCTACTATCTAGGACCTAGTATTCAATACTGTATATTGAATACAGAGAACTATATTCAATGTCCTGTGATAAACCACAATGGAAAAGAGTATGAAAAAGAAAGTGTATATGTGTATAACTGAATCACTTTGCTGTACAGCAGAAATTAACACAACACTGTAAATCAATTATGCATCAATAACATTTTTTTGAAAATTAAGAATTTAGTCCGTTGGTCACACTAGTCTACTTCAGGGGCTCAGCAGCCACACAAAGTGAGTGACTACCACACTGCTCAGCACAGAAGACTGTTTCCATCATTGCGGGAAGTTCTGCTGAACAAAGCTGCTCTGGAAGACAGACATAGGAGGAGAATTTATGCGTGGTTGAGTATGCAGCAGTTTCCTTGTACTTGATGCTTCGAATTATTCTCCAGTGAGTCTCCCATTGCAACACAGTTCCAAACCTCTTAAATACTTGGTATTTTCAGACTTTCATTTTTCTATCTAATGATATGAACTAATAGACCTCACTGATTTGAATTAGCATTTTCCTGATTACTAATGAGGTTGAATACTTTTAAAGGATTTATTATTCTTTGGTATTTTGTCTTCTGTGAGTTTCTGCTTATTTCTTCAGTACCGTGTTGAAATTATTTAAAATGAGAAAATGTTTATGATAGAGTGTTCAGTTAAAAAAAAAAAAAGAAAGAAAGAAAGGAGCACAAAATTGGCCTACAATCATTTTAACTGAGTAAAAGTGAACATCCAGATAGTCAAAGTTAGGAAAATTTGTCACGAAAGTTAACTTAGATACAGTGAGATGTGGGATTTGAGAGTAACTTGTTTTTCATCAAAGAATGATTTAAACATTGTCATAATACTATTTTCTCATTTTCAAAGAGCAAACAAATGTGATATTGCTTGATGCTTGGGAAAATTGCACTACAGCTTCTGTTTTCTAGGTCTTCCTCTTGGCTCCATGTAGACTGAGTGATTCTTTTTCTTTATTTTTGCTATTATTCTTGACATTGTGCCTTTCTGGTAGAACACTGCATGACTGACCTTTAAAAAACTCTGTGTGTGCCTGTGTGTGTGTGTGTGTGTGTGTGTGTGTATAAAAAGCAAAGATAGAATGGTAAGATTTGTATTCCTAATTAGACGACATGTTTAAATTGCAGTAGAAATTGCCTTCCATAATTCACAGTAGAGGGATATGAATGTGTGTATATCACTCAGAGACTTCACATATTCATGTTTGGAAATGTAACTTAAGCACACACTAGTCAAAGTAATTACCTAGAAAAAGGAATGACATTCTTTACAAAAAAGAGCTGCACTGTTTATATATAAAAAAACAAAAAACAAAAACAGGACAGAGTAAAACAGTCATGTAAAAATTAAACAGAAGTTAATTCCTTTCCACCCAAACCGCTGGAAAGAAATGTTTTAAGCTTAGAGCCAGCATGCATAACCTTCTACCAGCAAAATGCAGCAAGTTCCTGAAATAGGAGGAGAATTTATGCGTGGTTGAGTATGCAGCAGTTTCCTTGTACTTGATGCTTAATTATTCTCCAGTGAGTCTCCCATTGCAACACAGTTCCAAACCTCTTAAATACTTGGTATTTTCAGACTTTCATTTTTCTATCTAATGATATGAACTAATAGACCTCACTGATTTGAATTAGCATTTTCCTGATTACTAATGAGGTTGAATACTTTTAAAGGATTTATTATTCTTTGGTATTTTGTCTTCTGTGAGTTTCTGCTTATTTCTTCAGTACCGTGTTGAAATTATTTAAAATGAGAAAATGTTTATGATAGAGTGTTCAGTTAAAAAAAAAAGAAAGAAAGAAAGGAGCACAAAATTGGCCTACAATCATTTTAACTGAGTAAAAGTGAACATCCAGATAGTCAAAGTTAGGAAAATTTGTCACGAAAGTTAACTTAGATACAGTGAGATGTGGGATTTGAGAGTAACTTGTGTTTCATCAAAGAATGATTTAAACATTGTCATAATACTATTTTCTCATTTTCAAAGAGCAAACAAATGTGATATTGCTTGATGCTTGGGAAAATTGCACTACAGCTTCTGTTTTCTAGGTCTTCCTCTTGGCTCCATGTAGACTGAGTGATTCTTTTTCTTTATTTTTGCTATTATTCTTGACATTGTGCCTTTCTGGTAGAACACTGCATGACTGACCTTTAAAAAACTCTGTGTGTGCCTGTGTGTGTGTGTGTGTGTGTGTGTATAAAAAGCAAAGATAGAATGGTAAGATTTGTATTCCTAATTAGACGACATGTTTAAATTGCAGTAGAAATTGCCTTCCATAATTCACAGTAGAGGGATATGAATGTGTGTATATCACTCAGAGACTTCACATATTCATGTTTGGAAATGTAACTTAAGCACACACTAGTCAAAGTAATTACCTAGAAAAAGGAATGACATTCTTTACAAAAAAGAGCTGCACTGTTTATATATAAAAAAACAAAAAACAAAAACAGGACAGAGTAAAACAGTCATGTAAAAATTAAACAGAAGTTAATTCCTTTCCACCCAAACCGCTGGGAAAGAATGGACTGTATTTTAAGCTTCACTGCGCTTTAGCAGCCAGCATGCATAACCTTCTACCAGCAAAATGCAGCAAGGTTCCTGCACAGAGATATCCCCACTGGTCCTTTCCCTCTGCCTTTGTGTCAAGCAGGCTGCTATTACTCTTCCATTTCCTGTCCAGATCAACTTTTCCAGTTTTCATATTACACTCCACTAAGGAATGCTCCCCACCCTCGTGCAAGTGTTCTTTGTGGTAGGTCCAGAGAGCACAACTGGGATGTTTTTACCTTTCATGAGGACAGACAGGAGCTGTTTTCCCACATGGTACTAGGCCTGCAGGTCCCTATCTAAGCTGTCGCTTCCTGTCCCTCGAGCAGTTTTCATCAGCTGTAGGCCTGTTGGGAATCTCTGGGTATTAGTAGTGTGAGCTGGAACATACTTTTGTGCATTCCCTACCTTTCCCACTGGCTTCCAAAATGAGCAAGAGGCAGAGGCTGTCCTCCGTGCCCTTGCCCAAAATTGTTTCTCTTTCCAGTTGTCTCAGCATTTGGGCTTTTCATTAACTCATACACTTATTTGTAAAGTCGGTGTTGCTATATTTCCTTTGATGTGCAATAAGATGTCAGTTCACATTAAGAGTGTTGTGATGTGAGTTCAAAGATCAGAAGCGAACGGAGGCCAGAATGAAGCCACCTTTCAAAACAGGACGTTTTTAAAATTAGGACAAAACCTTTCCCAGTAAAAACCTGGAGAGCCAACCAAATAGGATTTGCAACTTGAATGCACACCCTCCAGAAGGCCTCTGAGAAGAATCTGTCAAGCCACGTTTGGCTTCTCAGGGGTGCTTGCCATGTGGGGTGCTGTATCATTGCAGTCCTGGAACCTCCCATGGACTTCCATCTGCTTAACTTTGAGCTAAGGTGTAGGTTTGAATGTGGATCTGGAATATCATCTGAAAACATTGTTCTCTCTCGGGCTTGGAATGTACTTGGATGTTTACTGAAGCTACCCTTTGGCTTAATGGAATCAATTTCATGGCTGAGTGTTACAATTTGGAGGTACCCTATAGGGTCATCTGCTTTTAATAGCGCCTTACCATTGACCACCATCATTAACACTTCTTTGGACACTGGATACCTTCTCTAAGAGGTAAGGCTGTCTTAGACTAACCCATTGCTCTTCAAAGTGTGTTTCCTCAATCAGCTGGGAAGTTATTAGAAATCAGGTGATCAGGCCCCAGTCCAGACTCTAGGGACAAAGCCCAGCATTTTGCGGTTTAATTAGCCTTTCAAGTGATTCAAACGCATATTAAAGTTTGAAAACCTCTGGTCTTACCCTCTAGGCTTCAAAGTGTATGCAAGATGATCTGAAAGAAAATATTACTTTATATTTCATGGTCTCTTTTTCTAATTTCTGTTTCTTTATATTTTAATATGCCCACTATGTCAATATCATTATCTCTGTATGATTTATCAACAAATGCATATATACTAGGAATGGATGCTTAATTTTTTTACAGCTAGGGATGCATAATATGCAAAGTGTGATGACTACTTGTCTAAGGATAACATTTTTAAATTCTTATGGCTGAAATCCACTGAGCCATTAGCCACCAACCACGTCACGTGTTTGCATTAATATATTTATCTCACTGCTCACTTCTGAAACGCTTTGCAAATAATTTAGAGTGTTCATTTCTCCTTCTGTGCAGAGAGCTCTTGCATTTTCGGAAATGTGGTAGAAAGAGGCCTCTGCATTGCATGCTGGAGCCTTTTCCCCTCTCCGTGGGTGAAAGAGAGAATAGTGATGGCCCATGAAGGGCATTTTCCACCACCCCACCCCACCCCGACCTGTCCATCCAATTTTGTGCATCAGAAAAGGGCGCAGAAAGCCAGAAAGAGGATTCTCTGAGCAATATTTAACACGTCCTTTCCCCACTCTCACTGCTCTGCTTAGGTGGAGGGAACCCCGAGGGGCTAGGGAACACAACGCTCTCACTGGCAGTTCTCCCCGCTCCCTACGTGCACCAGCCTGCACTAGCCTGGCGTGCCTCCTGTGCTATACATTTAAGCTCCCGTTGTGTTATGCACTTCTCTGAACCAAGCAGAAAATATCACTGGGCACTTCTTATAAATGGAAAAACTGAAGAACTAGGAGTAGAGCCAACCTAAGTTACAACAATGTAGGGGCTCAACAAGAAAAAGGTAGAAAAAAATGATTTTACTGCTAGCACAATATTTTGCATAATGTATACTTTTGGTAACAATGCATGAGATCAGTGACAAAGATATACATACAGTTCAGTTCCTGAACACTCAGGGATGATAATATTATGAAGAAGTTAAAAACATAAATATAGGTTTCAGTCTTATCACTGTTTACTATTTGTGTGACCTTGAGCAAGTTCCTTAACCTCTCCTAAGCCTTGTTTCCTTCAATCAGTAAATGAAGGATAAGGACAGTAACTACTTCATATGTTTATTGGGAAAATTAAATGAGATGTAAGTGGTTGGTATGGTATCTGGCACCCAGTAAGTGCCCAATAAATGTGCCATTTTTTGCACTTTGTAATGCTAAATCAAATGCCAAAAAATAATAAAGTGAGTTCCTACCCTGTGACAGTGAAGCCCACGACCCTGTGGTTTTTTCCCTAGCTAAAAGCTAATGATCTCACATAATTCATACTATTTTGAAAATCAAAAGTTATCCCTCTATCAGAGAGAGTGACCTAAAGATTTGTTGATCACTTTCTCCTCCCGCCCATATGTCTGCCTGGAAGAGCTATTTCAGTTCTTGAGCTGATTATTGGCAGAGGTGCAGACTCCTTTTATTCTGTTTCACCTAATGGCACATTATACTTCATCATTAAGAAAGAAAAAAAATTATATCTAGATCTCCACCATGGTGCCATTAAGTTGAAAACTTGATGGCAGTAAAATGATACCACATCAGAGATGAAATAAAAGATACAGGTTTTCTGTCACTGTTCAGAAAAATTAATGTGTCTTAGAGGAGACTTTACAATATGTTATCAACCAATAAGAACACCAAAGGATAATAAAGGGGGGTTCTATGAACTCTTTTAAAAGAAGGACTCTAAGGAAAAATAACGTTTTCCTTTTTTTTTTTTTTCAAGATCCAGTCTTTGTTAATAGGAGGAAAGGGACAAATATTATTTAAATTAACAATTAAATAGGGGAAAAAGCCTGTAATAAAACTGTAAAGATGTCTAGGCAGTATGTGCAGAACTGTCTCCCTGGACTACTTCCCCCTTTGATCTGTAGTTGTTATGACCACGTTTTATTGAATATATACTCCCATATGTTATCTCACTTAAATACTTTCAGTAATGCTGTGGATTAGGTGTGTTAGTTATTCATTTGTATCCGACTCTTTGTGATCCCATGGACTGTAGTCCGTCAGGCTCCTCTATCCATGGGATTTCCCAGGTAAGAATATTGAAGTAGGTTGCCATTTCCTTCTCCAACCATGGGATCTTCCCAACCATGGGATCAAACCCATGTCTGTTGCATTACAGGCAGATTCTTTACCACTGAGGCACCAGGGAAGCCCTTTAGGTGCTTGGCTAACAGAAATAACAGATAAAATTTCCTGCTCCTGGGGATATTAATCTGGAAGGAAATATATCAAAACATTAAGAATGGATACCTCTAGTATTCGCATAAGTCATCTTTTCCTTTTTTTTTTTTTTAAATGTTTCCTTTTTTCTTTTTTAATTTTTTTTAATGGCTTCTTTTTTGAGGGGGACGGGTTGGGGAGGGAGGGGGGCAGGTAGGCCACTTCTATTGGTCTTTCATTTATTTATTTTTCATCCATCTTTGTTCTTCGGCTCATGTGGGCCTCCCATCGCAGTGGCCTCTGTTGTCGCAGAGCACTGGCTCTGGGAGCATGCGCTCCAGAGCTCCAACTCGGTAATTGGACACATCGGTCCAGCCGCTCCACGGCACATGGGATCTTCCCAGGCCAGGTATCGAACCGGTGCCCCTTGCACTGCAAGGCGGTGTCCTTACCCACTGGACCACCAGGGGTACTTTTTTACTTATCTACGTAAAATGTCTCTTGATATGTATTAAAAACAGCTTAAAAAGAAAAAAAAGAAGGCTGCAAGGAAGGGAATTCTTCAGAAAATGATCTCTAATTGTACAATGAAGCTGGTGATGGAAGAACCTGAACTAAAATTGTAGCCTTCAGCTTCTTCATATCAACGAGGTGCTACTTCTTACAGCTGCCTTGAGGTATTGTTTAACTGAGAACATACTGTGCACCAGACAATCTGGTGGGTATAGAGATAATAAGATAAACTTTCTGGCCTCAAGGAATTTATAGTCCAGTGAGAAAAAAAAACTCATGGTGGAATATGGTATTTTCCATGTGTATAGATACTGGTCTCTTCTGTTTGCATAAAGCTTTTTGCCTTTTTGTAGAAAATAGCTGTTACATCTGTCTTAGAAATGCACATTTCCATATTGGCATGAAGAGTTATCTTTTGAGAATTGTGCAAAAATACTTTCAGTAATGCTGTGGATTAGGTGTGTTAGTTATTCATTTGTATCCGACTCTTTGTGATCCCATGGACTGTAGTCCGTCAGGCTCCTCTATCCATGGGATTTCCCAGGTAAGAATATTGAAGTAGGTTGCCATTTCCTTCTCCAACCATGGGATCTTCCCAACCATGGGATCAAACCCATGTCTGTTGCATTACAGGCAGATTCTTTACCACTGAGGCACCAGGGAAGCCCTTTAGGTGCTTGGCTAACAGAAATAACAGATAAAATTTCCTGCTCCTGGGGATATTAATCTGGAAGGAAATATATCAAAACATTAAGAATGGATACCTCTAGTATTCGCATAAGTCATCTTTTCCTTTTTTTTTTTTTTAAATGTTTCCTTTTTTCTTTTTTAATTTTTTTTATTGGCTTCTTTTTTGAGGGGGACGGGTTGGGGAGGGAGGGGGGCAGGTAGGCCACTTCTATTGGTCTTTCATTTATTTATTTTTCATCCATCTTTGTTCTTCGGCTCATGTGGGCCTCCCATCGCAGTGGCCTCTGTTGTCGCAGAGCACTGGCTCTGGGAGCATGCGCTCCAGAGCTCCAACTCGGTAATTGGACACATCGGTCCAGCCGCTCCACGGCACGTGGGATCTTCCCAGGCCAGGGATCGAACCGGTGCCCCTTGCACTGCAAGGCGGTGTCCTTACCCACTGGACCACCAGGGGTACTTTTTTACTTATCTACGTAAAATGTCTCTTGATATGTATTAAAAACAGCTTAAAAAGAAAAAAAAGAAGGCTGCAAGGAAGGGAATTCTTCAGAAAATGATCTCTAATTGTACAATGAAGCTGGTGATGGAAGAACCTGAACTAAAATTGTAGCCTTCAGCTTCTTCATATCAACGAGGTGCTACTTCTTACAGCTGCCTTGAGGTATTGTTTAACTGAGAACATACTGTGCACCAGACAATCTGGTGGGTATAGAGATAATAAGATAAACTTTCTGGCCTCAAGGAATTTATAGTCCAGTGAGAAAAAAAAACTCATGGTGGAATATGGTATTTTCCATGTGTATAGATACTGGTCTCTTCTGTTTGCATAAAGCTTTTTGCCTTTTTGTAGAAAATAGCTGTTACATCTGTCTTAGAAATGCACATTTCCATATTGGCATGAAGAGTTATCTTTTGAGAATTGTGCAAAAAATACAAGTTGTCATTGCCTGCCAATAGCAAGACAGAATAACATGACAGAATCCCATTAGGTATAGTATTTAAAGAACCTCTAGCATTGGGTAGGAGTCTGAAGTTGGAAAAGTAGATTGCAAAAATGCTAAAAAAAAAAAAAGTTCTAACTCTTCTCAAAAATCCTTCACGTAAGCTGAAAAATGAGCCAGAGAGTTAAACTAAGAGCACAGAGGCTCTGGCACATCAAAGAAGCTCTATATATTTGCCAATGTTATTTATATGATAAACAGATGCCATTTTTCTACCCTTTTCCTGAACCTTCTCCAAAGAGCCTTTCTGGCTTAATCTTTTTGTGAGACTGAAAAAGGAAGGGAAAAAAAGATTTCAGGCCTGTGTGGACTCTAGTTTAGACTCTCATGACCTTTTGTAACCCCTCAGGCCATCACTGTAGATAAATAGTCTCTCACATATAAGAGGAAGCCAAACCACAACGGCCTTAATGCTATAACCACACACATTAGTGTATGTACCTATACTGAACTGTCACCATTAAAGTACTGACCAACATTTTGTGTTGTCCAGCTAAATGAGATGAGGAAATGTCTCTCTCTTTTTTTTTTTTAATCAAAAAGTCTCTTTTGGATCAACTGGATCAGTTAAACTTCGTCAGCTCTGTTACCTCAGGTCATTTTAAGTCGTTGCTTTAGCAATATTGATGAAGTCTATAGCTTCAGTTAAGGAGAAATATAGCATCTCCCAGCTTAATGACATAATTAAGAATGAAGGGCTAAATGCAATTTAGATAAACCAATAGTTTAATGTGTTGAACTCTAAAATTCCAGTGGGTGAAAACAGGAATTAACTACTTGCTACAATCAGCGATCCAGACTTTGAATATAATGAAAACTAATAAACTGAATTCTTTCCAGTATAGCACATGATCCTTGAATGATAACTGACCTTTGGCGAGCATTGCTATCATGTGAAAACTGTAAGAATTAAAGGCTGAAAATCTTGACTTTTGAAACATAAAATATTTTCTAATTAAAATGTAGAAACATATATTTGTTTCTTTAAATTTAGCTTTGTGTATATGTGTGTGTTGTTATTCTTCAGTCACTAAGTCATGTCCTACTCTTTTGTGGTCCCATGAATGGTAGCATACCAGGCTGTCTGTCCACAGGCTTCTCCAGGCAAGAATACTGGAGTAGGTTGCCATTTTCTTCTCTATGACGTGTGTGTGTGTGTGTGTGTGTGTGCGCGCGTGTATGTGTGTAATCCTAACTGTAGTCGATGGGATAGGGCTCATTGTAGCCATGTAACCCATGGCGTTGATTGTCATCTCAGCAAAGATTCAAGAATCTAAAACTCAAGACTCCACCAACCACAGGCTTCTATCTGCTAGCTCTAAGAACCCAAGACCTGATAAACCAAGACCTAAAGAGCTGTTTGCAGATCCCACGTAACTCACAACCAGAGATCATATAGAGGAAAAACACTGAGAGAATCAGAGGTAAAAATGGAAAGACCAAAATACTCTCAAGTCAAAAAGGACAGAAGGGTAGGAGAAGAGGTCAAGACACAATAAGATATTTTATTCTGAAAATGGAAGGAACAGTGCCTTGTAAACGTCAACTTTCTCCTGATCAATAATATGAGTTTCAAGTATCAAGAAAAAAAGTTACAACAGTCAGCCCATTAACTCCTTCAACATCAGATGCCCTGGGACACGCCCAGAAAGGCCCTTCAGCATCACCTATTCCCAGCTCTCCTCGGAAATGCCTTAAACAGTACCATCTAAGATAAATAAAAGATGATTTATAATTTAATAGTGATATTTGTAGTCATTTCATTGTAAGCATCACAATGTTAGCAAACTGATGGCTGTCGACTTTTTTTAAGTGTTTAAGTTTTACTCTTTAAATGAAAAAAATGAACAAGCTGCTTAGTAATGCTCCTCACTATTTATCAACCTCTCATCTGGGTCATGGGGAAATGTCAAAGGTCCTGCCAGAGGGCAAACTAAGACAACAAGGAGATGAAGGCCAGAATACAAAGCTAAATCATAAAAAGGTGCTGTCCCTCTGAGGCCCGTTGCTTTGTGTGAGGTAACTCAAAGCAGCCTTTTTTCCGGCTGAAATTTGATTGAAACAAAAATTTTTTTGTTATTTTTCTTTAAATTTAGCTTTGTGTATATGTGTGTGTTGTTATTCTTCAGTCACTAAGTCATGTCCTACTCTTTTGTGGTCCCATGAATGGTAGCATACCAGGCTGTCTGTCCACAGGCTTCTCCAGGCAAGAATACTGGAGTAGGTTGCCATTTTCTTCTCTATGACGTGTGTGTGTGTGTGTGTGTGTGTGCGCGCGTGTATGTGTGTAATCCTAACTGTAGTCGATGGGATAGGGCTCATTGTAGCCATGTAACCCATGGCGTTGATTGTCATCTCAGCAAAGATTCAAGAATCTAAAACTCAAGACTCCACCAACCACAGGCTTCTATCTGCTAGCTCTAAGAACCCAAGACCTGATAAACCAAGACCTAAAGAGCTGTTTGCAGATCCCACGTAACTCACAACCAGAGATCATATAGAGGAAAAACACTGAGAGAATCAGAGGTAAAAATGGAAAGACCAAAATACTCTCAAGTCAAAAAGGACAGAAGGGTAGGAGAAGAGGTCAAGACACAATAAGATATTTTATTCTGAAAATGGAAGGAACAGTGCCTTGTAAACGTCAACTTTCTCCTGATCAATAATATGAGTTTCAAGTATCAAGAAAAAAAGTTACAACAGTCAGCCCATTAACTCCTTCAACATCAGATGCCCTGGGACACGCCCAGAAAGGCCCTTCAGCATCACCTATTCCCAGCTCTCCTCGGAAATGCCTTAAACAGTACCATCTAAGATAAATAAAAGATGATTTATAATTTAATAGTGATATTTGTAGTCATTTCATTGTAAGCATCACAATGTTAGCAAACTGATGGCTGTCGACTTTTTTTAAGTGTTTAAGTTTTACTCTTTAAATGAAAAAAATGAACAAGCTGCTTAGTAATGCTCCTCACTATTTATCAACCTCTCATCTGGGTCATGGGGAAATGTCAAAGGTCCTGCCAGAGGGCAAACTAAGACAACAAGGAGATGAAGGCCAGAATACAAAGCTAAATCATAAAAAGGTGCTGTCCCTCTGAGGCCCGTTGCTTTGTGTGAGGTACTCAAAGCAGCTACCAAAAGATAATTCCACTGCACTCCAGGTTTTACTTTGCTCTTGAAAAGTCAGAAAAGTTTCTGACTGAACCCAAATAGCTCCAGGGCAGAGTTTGATCCAGACTCATGTTCAGTGGTGAGGAAGTCACCGAGCCATATGTTCCCATGAAACTAACATGCTGTGAAGTGAGGGAATTACCGCAATTACTTCTTCAAAGGCTTCTGGGGGAACCAAACTTGCTGTGACTCTCTATGAAGAAAATACGGGAGGCTGCCACCTAAAGCACAAGTTTTAAAAGAAAAAATCACTAAAGTAAGATTAAGAGAAAAATGGAGGCAATAGGGAGAGTCAATGATAGAAAGAGCTATCTTGAAAAATGTCTTGTTTTTTTCTGATGAACTAGGCTCCTCTTTCTGTCGCAGGGCTTATTTTGGTGTAGTCATTTAGTCAATGCATGCCATCTGTTCTGTGTTTGCGAACTTGCCTTGACCCTGTACTTATGTTTAATAATTTGAAACCTAAACTAATAACTGGGTCACATACACACACACACTCACGTATCTGTGCCCTCTCTACCCTCTGACTATGCATTAACTCTGTAAACTCATGGAGCCATCTTGAGAGGTCTCCTTCACAAAGAGAAAGAAGTATGTGTACAAAGGCTGGGCTCTGAAAGCATCACTGAATTTGGCACAGAATTAGGATATATGCGAGTGGGACCTATCTGAGAGGAAACCATTGGGAGTATTTTAAGATGAGTATCCTAGGGTAAGACAGTTAATCTCTTTCCTCCTTGGCTATTGGCTTTAAAAAATAATATCATCCCTTTCCCGCATCCCATTTGGCTTCCTGAGTCTTTCTTTACATTTGAACTAAAAGCCAACAACAGAGTTGTCTCTGAGAATGATTTGGATATCTTTGCTGCAACAAGAGTTCTGGTTTACATCTCTGCTAGCTGACAAACTCCAAGTGTGTATCTGTCATCACCAAAGTCTGAAATGCTGAGGGGTTGTCAGTGGGGTCACACTTTTCTTTCTCCAGAGGGCAAACTAAGACAACAAGGAGATGAAGGCCAGAATACAAAGCTAAATCATAAAAAGGTGCTGTCCCTCTGAGGCCCGTTGCTTTGTGTGAGGTACTCAAAGCAGCTACCAAAAGATAATTCCACTGCACTCCAGGTTTTACTTTGCTCTTGAAAAGTCAGAAAAGTTTCTGACTGAACCCAAATAGCTCCAGGGCAGAGTTTGATCCAGACTCATGTTCAGTGGTGAGGAAGTCACCGAGCCATATGTTCCCATGAAACTAACATGCTGTGAAGTGAGGGAATTACCGCAATTACTTCTTCAAAGGCTTCTGGGGGAACCAAACTTGCTGTGACTCTCTATGAAGAAAATACGGGAGGCTGCCACCTAAAGCACAAGTTTTAAAAGAAAAAATCACTAAAGTAAGATTAAGAGAAAAATGGAGGCAATAGGGAGAGTCAATGATAGAAAGAGCTATCTTGAAAAATGTCTTGTTTTTTTCTGATGAACTAGGCTCCTCTTTCTGTCGCAGGGCTTATTTTGGTGTAGTCATTTAGTCAATGCATGCCATCTGTTCTGTGTTTGCGAACTTGCCTTGACCCTGTACTTATGTTTAATAATTTGAAACCTAAACTAATAACTGGGTCACATACACACACACACTCACGTATCTGTGCCCTCTCTACCCTCTGACTATGCATTAACTCTGTAAACTCATGGAGCCATCTTGAGAGGTCTCCTTCACAAAGAGAAAGAAGTATGTGTACAAAGGCTGGGCTCTGAAAGCATCACTGAATTTGGCACAGAATTAGGATATATGCGAGTGGGACCTATCTGAGAGGAAACCATTGGGAGTATTTTAAGATGAGTATCCTAGGGTAAGACAGTTAATCTCTTTCCTCCTTGGCTATTGGCTTTAAAAAATAATATCATCCCTTTCCCGCATCCCATTTGGCTTCCTGAGTCTTTCTTTACATTTGAACTAAAAGCCAACAACAGAGTTGTCTCTGAGAATGATTTGGATATCTTTGCTGCAACAAGAGTTCTGGTTTACATCTCTGCTAGCTGACAAACTCCAAGTGTGTATCTGTCATCACCAAAGTCTGAAATGCTGAGGGGTTGTCAGTGGGGTCACACTTTTCTTTCTCAGCCCAATGGCATGTTTATTTAGCCAAAGTGTCCTTCAGCTCCGTGTTTGGGAGTTGAAAACAAATAATGAATGTTGTAGAACAGCAGAGAAGTTTTAATACCAAAGACTATACACAAGCATAAGGCTAAGTAAACACAACTTTGATGCTGTTTAGATGGATCACAGCCAACTTCTAAATTTTTACTTATTTTCCCACCGTGATCTAATTTGATCCTTGCACCAATCTTGAAATACTTCAATCATAAACAGTTATGCCTATTTCACAGCCGAGGAAACTGAGCCTTCAAGAACTTAAGTGGATTTTCTGCAATCACAAGTCTCAACAATAAAGTCTATATTTAGAGCTGTTTTCTGACTCCGGAACCCATTTTCCTTTTATTGTATCCTGCTGCCTTCGTCTATTGATAAACATATAAACCATTGCATTAGAGACAGACTTTCAAATTAACAAAGATTTTTCTGGTCTTTAAGAAGCTATTAGCAGCTGCACAAAAAAACGAAAGTCTGGTAACCTTGACAAAAAAAGCAGACAGACACTGAGCCAAGGCATTTCATAACCCAAATCTCCAGTGTGCTAACTCCTGAACTTGGCCTTACTAGTCATAACGCTTCTTCGTTGTTTTGTTCCGTTTATCCTATGTAACTATTAGGGGAACTGTAAACCGTTGGACTTCAAGTAAATGCCCATCACCAGGACTCTGCAGCTAAACTGCACTTGTTTCCCACACATCTGTCTGTATGTTCATCCCTCTATCCATTCGTTAACTATATTTTTTTCTGAAGTTTCAGACATCAGAAAACTTTACACCTTAACAGTTCAGCATGCTTAGTATTAAGTGGAGTTCAATATTTGCCTATGGCTCTATTTTTTATTTCATCTATTCATTAAGCATTTATTGAAAGGGTTGAAAAGGCTAAAGGAGTAGAAATACAGTATGTAAAAGAAAAGTGCTTATAACTTAAAGTCATCTTAGTAATAATTTTTGTATAAAACATGCTTTAAAACATCTTTATACAGAATTAAGGAATAAATTTTTTTAATGTATGGAAAATCTTTCTGACTAAAATTTTCTATTTCTTTACACTTGAGTCATACTTTCCAGGCACATGTTACGAAAGCTTCAGGACAAACTTTGAACTCATCTGTACTTTCTTTTATGAAATATCATTGCTTATGGTCCTTCTTTAAAAGTGAGAGATTTGCATGTGATCAAATGCACAAATCTTAAGTGTTTTCAATAAATTTATACACCCATGTAACTCAAACTTTCATGTGGATATATTACTCTCAGTCTAGAAAGTTCTCTCTCTTATGCCCCTTCCCAGTGAATATCCTCCCCACCACAGTTCTAATGTGTCACTGTGGACTATTTTATCTGTTCTAGAACTTTACATAAATGGAGTCATGCAGTATTTACTTTTTGTATAAGGATTTTCTCACTCAAGTTTGTGTTTGATATAATTGAAAAACACACATGTACCCCAGTGTTCATTGCAACCCTATTTACAATAGCTAGAAAATGGAAGCAATCTAGATGTCCATCGACAAATGGTTTGAGAAGCTATGGTACATATATACAATGGGATATTACTCAGCCATAAAAAAATGCATTTGAGTCAGTTCTAATGTGGCAGATGAATCTGGAGTCTATTATACAGAGTGAAGGAAGTCAGAAAGAGAAAAGTGTCATATATTAACACATATGTATGGAATCTAGAAAGATGGTACTGATGACCCTATCTACAGGGTAGCAATGGAGATGCAGACATAGAAAGCAGACCTGTAGACACAGTGTGGGAAAGAGAGCGTGGGACAAATTGAGAGCAGCATGGAAACATACATTATCATATGTATACAGGTAGTTGGTGGGAATTTGCTTTATGACTCAGGGAACTCAAACCAGGGCTGTGGGACACCTAGAGGGGTGGGATGAGGTAGAAGGTGGGAAGAAGGATCAAGCTGAAGGGGACATATGTATACTTATGGCTGATTCAGGTTGATGTGTGGCAAAAACCAACACAGCATTATAAAGCAATTATCCTCCAATTAATAATAAACAAAATTTTTAAAAAGTGAAAAAAGAAGATTATGTGTTTGAGGTTCATCTGTGTTATTTTGTATATCAGGCATTTACTATTTTTAATTATCGAGCATTATCTACTGTAGGAATATTCTACACTGAAGTACAGCTGATGTCTGAGAATCTAGTTTCTTTATCCACTTTCCTCCTGACAGACACCCAGGCTATTTCTAGTTCTTAGTTAATCTAAATAAAACTACTATGAATAGTCTTAAAAAGATCTTTTTGTGCACAGGATTTTATTTCTCTTAGATAAATCCCTAGAGGTGAAATTGTCAGATCATAGGAAAGTGTATGCTTAGTTTTGCAAGAAACTTGCATAAGTCTTCAAAATTTTAACTGCTGCTAACAATGTATCTGTTTTGGTATTGGCAGTCTTTTGAATTTAAGCCACCCTAGCAGGTGTTCATCATATTGCTTTTGAGTTACAAAACAAGAATATCCACAATAGAGAGTATTTCCATCCACTATCAAGGGGTGATTTAGGCAATGTCCATATTCATGCCCCCTATTACTCCACCCATCCAGTTCTCTTAAGTCCTAATATTAAGACACAAATCTTGATTCTTATGCTTAAAGAGCTGACTGAAATTTTCATAAGTTGGTGGTTATTTTTAAGTTTTCAGATTCAACTGTGCTCTAAATCGCTGAAATATTAAGTTCATTTTCAGTGGGTTTTTTTCTATTAATACTTAGACTTTCAGCTTCATCGAAATGATCAGTTTAGTTCTTAATTTATGTTCAATAGAAAAATAATCACACATTATAAAATTTCTTTCACAGTTAAAAATGAGAATTAGAGTGACTCTCATAGATCTAAACTTGATTAACATGAGTAAATCATTTTAGACTAAGCATCAGTCACATGTGGTGAAGTTACCTGTAAGTTAAGTTATATTAGTTCCTAGAACAAGTATGTAGGTCTAATTTTGTTTCATGTGAAATTCTCCATAGGCCTTCTAATTTACCCCTACGGAATTTCAAGCTTTTACATTGCTGTCTTCTTGACCTTTCTTCCATTCTCAGGCTCTAACTCTTGCTCATTTGTTACAAAAATAACCTAAATGCTCGTAATGCTTCCCCAAAATGTACAGTCCATTGATCATGATATTAGATATATTATTACAACCCATGCAACAATTTTTCTTTTAGTGAACTTTTAGTAATCAATAGTAATCACACAACTTAGAATGCTAAGTAGGACAAATAGGGCTTCCCTGGTGGCTAAATGGTGAAGAACCTGCCTGCCAATGCAGGAGACACTGGTTTGATCCCTGGTCCAGGAAGATCCTGCTTGCCATGGAGCAACTAAACCCGTGCACAACTACTGAGCCTGTGCTCTAGCCCCCGGGAACTGCAACTACTGAGCCCATATGCCACAGCTACTGAGGCCTGAGTACTCTAGAGCCCTTGCTCTGCGACAAGAGAAGCGACCACAATTAGAAGCCCATGTACCTCCATTAGGGAAAAACTCCCACAGCAACAAAGACCGAGGCTTGCAGAAAATAAATTCAAATAAAGTAGGAGAAATAAATTGTACAAGACCTGAGGCTAATGTAGCCTAGTCAAGGCACTGGGAAACACTAACATAAAAGATAACTTGTCCACTGCTCTTTGACTAGTTTCCTTCTTTCTCTACATTTCAGTTTCCAAGATATTAAAGGATAATATATGAGCATGTGTGATAATTTTTAAGCAGAAAATTTACAATGAAAATTTAGCATCAATTAACTTTTGTCAGGCTGACTATATTGCTGGTAGCATCCATTCAGTTTCCTCCCATAACATTTAGGAAGGGCAAAATGGTTCCACAGTTTTGAGACTCTCTGTTGATTCTGGAGACATTAGGAAGCTCGCATCCAAGGAAACGATATGAATTAGGCATGTCAATCTCTATTCTGACCTGTCTTTTTTTTCAGAACCACTTAATACACTGCTTTGCCTCTTGCCATCTAGCTGTAAAATAAAATATATTGACTCTTAAGATATGCTAATACATTAATCATTTGTTTAAACTACATAAAACATCATCTATATATGAAGTTTGTGTATTTTGGGAACTGAGCCACAAAGTACATATTTTCTACTTTTGAAAATAACAATATTTTGTAGCTCAGAATAATACTGTACTGCTAATTATCCAGTTCATCAAATATACAATACCTACCACATACTCATAGCTTTTTTATTTTTTAATCTGTATACAAGTCACCAGGGTTAGTGTTATACATAGGTGAAAACAAGCATCTATGATTGAAATGAAGTAGTACAGAAAAGACCTGCCTGTCTTAAAATATTTTGCCTCTAGTGTTTCTTTGGAATAAGTATACAAGCATGCAGTACATAGGGTCCTGGTGGCAATGGTGAAGAACCTCCTGCAGCGAGACACTGGTTTGATCCCTGGTCCAGGAAGATCCTGCTTGCCATGGAGCAACTAAACCCGTGCACAACTACTGAGCCTGTGCTCTAGCCCCCGGGAACTGCAACTACTGAGCCCATATGCCACAGCTACTGAGGCCTGAGTACTCTAGAGCCCTTGCTCTGCGACAAGAGAAGCGACCACAATTAGAAGCCCATGTACCTCCATTAGGGAAAAACTCCCACAGCAACAAAGACCGAGGCTTGCAGAAAATAAATTCAAATAAAGTAGGAGAAATAAATTGTACAAGACCTGAGGCTAATGTAGCCTAGTCAAGGCACTGGGAAACACTAACATAAAAGATAACTTGTCCACTGCTCTTTGACTAGTTTCCTTCTTTCTCTACATTTCAGTTTCCAAGATATTAAAGGATAATATATGAGCATGTGTGATAATTTTTAAGCAGAAAATTTACAATGAAAATTTAGCATCAATTAACTTTTGTCAGGCTGACTATATTGCTGGTAGCATCCATTCAGTTTCCTCCCATAACATTTAGGAAGGGCAAAATGGTTCCACAGTTTTGAGACTCTCTGTTGATTCTGGAGACATTAGGAAGCTCGCATCCAAGGAAACGATATGAATTAGGCATGTCAATCTCTATTCTGACCTGTCTTTTTTTTCAGAACCACTTAATACACTGCTTTGCCTCTTGCCATCTAGCTGTAAAATAAAATATATTGACTCTTAAGATATGCTAATACATTAATCATTTGTTTAAACTACATAAAACATCATCTATATATGAAGTTTGTGTATTTTGGGAACTGAGCCACAAAGTACATATTTTCTACTTTTGAAAATAACAATATTTTGTAGCTCAGAATAATACTGTACTGCTAATTATCCAGTTCATCAAATATACAATACCTACCACATACTCATAGCTTTTTTATTTTTTAATCTGTATACAAGTCACCAGGGTTAGTGTTATACATAGGTGAAAACAAGCATCTATGATTGAAATGAAGTAGTACAGAAAAGACCTGCCTGTCTTAAAATATTTTGCCTCTAGTGTTTCTTTGGAATAAGATACTATCTTCAAATTTTTCTGTTAAAATCAGTGTATTAGTAGGAAATATGCTGGGATCACTTTTATTATATGAACCATTGATGCCCATTATTCCTTCAGAGTCTAGCCGGGTCATGAGGGGAGGGGAACAGAAACAGGCAGAGACATTTGGAAAGGCTGAAGTTGACATGAAATAATGAAGTAGGGTGTGGGTATGAGTGTGTGTGGGGGGGTGTCTGTGTCTGTATCAAGATGGGGGAAAACTCCAGGGAACTGGAGAGCTTGAGGGTAGACAGCACCTGTGGGAAGAAGCTCTGCAAGAAAATCTGGGACTTTGGCCAAAGACACACTTGCTTCCAATGATGGCCTGGGGCTGGACCCATATGACACAAATGAGAAAGTCATGGACGCTCATATTTTATCAAATAAAGCCAAATTTCGCATATAAACTCTAATGAGGCCCTTTGTTCTGACACAGGAAAGACATAGAATAGTTTTGCAGTTCATACTGAAGCAAAGAGTTTTATATTTTCCCATGTTACATAAGCCATACAGTTAGATAAATGCTGGCTCATCTACTAAGCAAATGTTGAAAATGAAAACCTTTTATCATTGTAAAGTTCTGTGTAAATACAAATTCTTTTTAGTGTGATTCCAGAACTTAAATAAAATGAAGGCACCATTTTTTTTTTGATAATTACCCTGATATTTTGCCACCGACCGCTTTAAAAAAATAAGACCAACCATTTGGATCCCCGGTATATTAGGCTGTCAACTTTGAGCTCAGACCACTTAATACACTGCTTTGCCTCTTGCCATCTAGCTGTAAAATAAAATATATTGACTCTTAAGATATGCTAATACATTAATCATTTGTTTAAACTACATAAAACATCATCTATATATGAAGTTTGTGTATTTTGGGAACTGAGCCACAAAGTACATATTTTCTACTTTTGAAAATAACAATATTTTGTAGCTCAGAATAATACTGTACTGCTAATTATCCAGTTCATCAAATATACAATACCTACCACATACTCATAGCTTTTTTATTTTTTAATCTGTATACAAGTCACCAGGGTTAGTGTTATACATAGGTGAAAACAAGCATCTATGATTGAAATGAAGTAGTACAGAAAAGACCTGCCTGTCTTAAAATATTTTGCCTCTAGTGTTTCTTTGGAATAAGATACTATCTTCAAATTTTTCTGTTAAAATCAGTGTATTAGTAGGAAATATGCTGGGATCACTTTTATTATATGAACCATTGATGCCCATTATTCCTTCAGAGTCTAGCCGGGTCATGAGGGGAGGGGAACAGAAACAGGCAGAGACATTTGGAAAGGCTGAAGTTGACATGAAATAATGAAGTAGGGTGTGGGTATGAGTGTGTGTGGGGGGGTGTCTGTGTCTGTATCAAGATGGGGGAAAACTCCAGGGAACTGGAGAGCTTGAGGGTAGACAGCACCTGTGGGAAGAAGCTCTGCAAGAAAATCTGGGACTTTGGCCAAAGACACACTTGCTTCCAATGATGGCCTGGGGCTGGACCCATATGACACAAATGAGAAAGTCATGGACGCTCATATTTTATCAAATAAAGCCAAATTTCGCATATAAACTCTAATGAGGCCCTTTGTTCTGACACAGGAAAGACATAGAATAGTTTTGCAGTTCATACTGAAGCAAAGAGTTTTATATTTTCCCATGTTACATAAGCCATACAGTTAGATAAATGCTGGCTCATCTACTAAGCAAATGTTGAAAATGAAAACCTTTTATCATTGTAAAGTTCTGTGTAAATACAAATTCTTTTTAGTGTGATTCCAGAACTTAAATAAAAATGAAGGCACCATTTTTTTTTCTGATAATTACCCCTGATATTTTGCCACCGACCGCTTTACAAAGAAACCAAATCCAAATGCTGCCTTGTTTACTCAGATTTCATTGCATGTTAAATGAATGTAGATGGAAAGAAAGATAACTTCTTAGGGCATTTGACAAAGTGCACCTTTAGGCCTCTTCCACTGATACTCTGTCTCTAACCTGTATCCCTTTTGTTCAGTTTGCTTTATTCAATACATGCTATTTTAGTTGCATATTAAATAGTGTTCTATCAACAACTAATTTCTCCTCTCTCTAAAAATAAAAGAGATAGCTTCATCTTTTATCATATTCACATTTGTATGTTTTACCATAGTTAATAGAAAAAGGCTCAAGGACTTTGAATAAATTTTAGAGCATAAATTCAGTACTTATTTAGACTTAGATCATTAAACAAAAGTATTACAATTTATTATTTTTCTAATTTCATACATTTTTCATTTTTTCAATAAACACTTAGACTTTCATAAATTAACCATAGCAAACAATAGAGAGATGTCCTTTAGACTGAGACAAAAGACCTTGATAAAAATGATTTCAATCTTGGCTCTCTAACCATATTATGCTAGGGCCTTAATATTAAAAGAGCTATCTTCTAACTGGTAATTGAATAGCTCTTTGTTAGTTTCTCTAAAAATAAGAGTTTTTAATCTCGTCTTGCAGACTAGGATAGTCTTATGGTTTAAATATATTTTGGAAATGTGCTCCAACAGTTAAATTGGAAGTGTCTGATATTTTCAATTACTTAAAACATTTATGATTTTAAGCTCTTAGCAGAAATCTGCTGCTGAAGGGGAAAAATATTAAGAGCTGTTAGTCAGAAAGACACTTATGTAAGAACCGTGACATTGGTTATTGGTTTGAAAGCAGAAAGTCCTACATTTTAGATTCCTGGCTTTAGAAATCTTTAGTGAGCGTTTTCCCCTCTCAGAACTGAGACAAATGGCTGACAAGTGAAGGCTTGAGAATGTTCACACTTTTTCTTTCATTCTGTTTCAGCCCAGAAGATGGTGAGATCCATCCAGAAATCTGTCGGTCTTTAGTGAGCGTTTTTGAAATTTTGGCACCATTTTTTCTGATAATTACCCCTGATATTTTGCCACCGACCGCTTTACAAAGAAACCAAATCCAAATGCTGCCTTGTTTACTCAGATTTCATTGCATGTTAAATGAATGTAGATGGAAAGAAAGATAACTTCTTAGGGCATTTGACAAAGTGCACCTTTAGGCCTCTTCCACTGATACTCTGTCTCTAACCTGTATCCCTTTTGTTCAGTTTGCTTTATTCAATACATGCTATTTTAGTTGCATATTAAATAGTGTTCTATCAACAACTAATTTCTCCTCTCTCTAAAAATAAAAGAGATAGCTTCATCTTTTATCATATTCACATTTGTATGTTTTACCATAGTTAATAGAAAAAGGCTCAAGGACTTTGAATAAATTTTAGAGCATAAATTCAGTACTTATTTAGACTTAGATCATTAAACAAAAGTATTACAATTTATTATTTTTCTAATTTCATACATTTTTCATTTTTTCAATAAACACTTAGACTTTCATAAATTAACCATAGCAAACAATAGAGAGATGTCCTTTAGACTGAGACAAAAGACCTTGATAAAAATGATTTCAATCTTGGCTCTCTAACCATATTATGCTAGGGCCTTAATATTAAAAGAGCTATCTTCTAACTGGTAATTGAATAGCTCTTTGTTAGTTTCTCTAAAAATAAGAGTTTTTAATCTCGTCTTGCAGACTAGGATAGTCTTATGGTTTAAATATATTTTGGAAATGTGCTCCAACAGTTAAATTGGAAGTGTCTGATATTTTCAATTACTTAAAACATTTATGATTTTAAGCTCTTAGCAGAAATCTGCTGCTGAAGGGGAAAAATATTAAGAGCTGTTAGTCAGAAAGACACTTATGTAAGAACCGTGACATTGGTTATTGGTTTGAAAGCAGAAAGTCCTACATTTTAGATTCCTGGCTTTAGAAATCTTTAGTGAGCGTTTTCCCCTCTCAGAACTGAGACAAATGGCTGACAAGTGAAGGCTTGAGAATGTTCACACTTTTTCTCTTTCATTCTGTTTCAGCCCAGAAGATGGTGAGATCCATCCAGAAATCTGTCGGCTCTACATTCAGCTGCAATGCTGCTTAGAAATGTACACAACAGAAATGCTAAAATCTATATGCCTGCTGGGGTCTCTTCAATTTCATCGAAAAGGTATCTGCATTTAATATATGGCCACAAACAGTGAGAAATGTTCAACAAAAGCTCTTTTTTCACAAAGGCCTATATGTACCATATGTTTGTCTGTACACAACTAGGTATTTAGGAAATGTTTGAAATTTAAAAAGTCCATTATAGGAGTACCAAATACATAAGAACACTGATTATCTTGAACAGAAATTGTGGGAGAAACAGTTCTCAAATTTATTATTTTACCACTCATGAACCTGATTTGGGCTAGAATCAGTATGGGCAGCAAAAATACATAATGCTGTTACTAGGGTAGTAAACACTATCCAGGATTACTGCTGGGTCCCTAAATGTATCTGACTGCAAGATGACAAATCACAAACTGTGTCCCAAAGATTTAAAAATAGAGAGAACTCAACAAACAATAGAGAGACCTATTAGTGATGGGAAAAGTCTCATCCTCTGGTTTAAACTATAAAGAGACTATATTGGCTTAAACGATCGACATCTCCAGAGACAGCAGTGTCTTCAGCATGGTTTGATCAAACTGCCGAATTTTTCTGAGTGATGCTCTGCCTTCTCCTGGATGTGAGTTTAACCCTTAACTTGCCCTCCCTCATATTTGCAAACTGATTCCAACAGTTCCACTCATCCCATATGCCTACAGAGAAAATTTCTCCCACTATAGGCTAGCTCAGGACTAGTGTCCTAAACTTCATTCTGATTGGACCAGCTCAGACCCTGTGTCTACACTTGAACCAATCACAGTAGCCAAAGGGATGGAATTATACTGACTGGTTTAGGCAACCAAGGCCGATTCCTAGAGCTAGGAGAGGAGTCAGCCCCAGCCAACAGTGGTTATTACACAAAGGGAGAAGGTGGAATGCAATGGGTGCTGGAGGAGAAGCCAAAGTTCCTGTCACTGGAAGATTCAATCTATTTTCTTTGTTAATTCATTGAACAATAATTTTGGGAGAGCCGCCTAAATGCAAACATTTTGTGCCTGAGAAGGAGAAATAGAGGGATGCACAGAAGGTAATCTTTGTCTATGATTTAAGTTCAAAGATTTAAAAAGATCAGTAAACTGTAATAATCATGGGAAATCTTGTAGAAAGGGTGGAACTTGAGCTAAGTAGTGAGGATAGGATTCAGTAGAAAGAGAAAGAAAGACTTTTATGGTGAAGAAGCATAATAGAAGCTATGAAATCAAATAAGCTCTTTTTCACAAAGGCCTATATGTACCATATGTTTGTCTGTACACAACTAGGTATTTAGGAAATGTTTGAAATTTAAAAAGTCCATTATAGGAGTACCAAATACATAAGAACACTGATTATCTTGAACAGAAATTGTGGGAGAAACAGTTCTCAAATTTATTATTTTACACATCATGCAACTGATTTGGGCTAGAATTAGTATGGGCAGACAAAATCCATAATGCTGTTACTAGGGTAGTAAACACTATCCAGGATTACTGCTGGGTCCCTAAATGTATCTGACTGCAAGATGACAAATCACAAACTGTGTCCCAAAGATTTAAAAATAGAGAGAACTCAACAAACAATAGAGAGACCTATTAGTGATGGGAAAAGTCTCATCCTCTGGTTTAAACTATAAAGAGACTATATTGGCTTAAACGATCGACATCTCCAGAGACAGCAGTGTCTTCAGCATGGTTTGATCAAACTGCCGAATTTTTCTGAGTGATGCTCTGCCTTCTCCTGGATGTGAGTTTAACCCTTAACTTGCCCTCCCTCATATTTGCAAACTGATTCCAACAGTTCCACTCATCCCATATGCCTACAGAGAAAATTTCTCCCACTATAGGCTAGCTCAGGACTAGTGTCCTAAACTTCATTCTGATTGGACCAGCTCAGACCCTGTGTCTACACTTGAACCAATCACAGTAGCCAAAGGGATGGAATTATACTGACTGGTTTAGGCAACCAAGGCCGATTCCTAGAGCTAGGAGAGGAGTCAGCCCCAGCCAACAGTGGTTATTACACAAAGGGAGAAGGTGGAATGCAATGGGTGCTGGAGGAGAAGCCAAAGTTCCTGTCACTGGAAGATTCAATCTATTTTCTTTGTTAATTCATTGAACAATAATTTTGGGAGAGCCGCCTAAATGCAAACATTTTGTGCCTGAGAAGGAGAAATAGAGGGATGCACAGAAGGTAATCTTTGTCTATGATTTAAGTTCAAAGATTTAAAAAGATCAGTAAACTGTAATAATCATGGGAAATCTTGTAGAAAGGGTGGAACTTGAGCTAAGTAGTGAGGATAGGATTCAGTAGGGAAAGAGAAAGAAAGACTTTTATGGTGAAGAAGCAACTAATAGAAGCAATATGAAATCAAATAAGCATGCAGTTTGAGAGGAACTAAATGACATGATAAAGGACTTGTAAAAATCAAATCTTGTGTACACATACATGTATACAGAAGATCAAACCAAAATTAAAATCATGCCATGCTGTTCCAAAGAGATACTATTTTCTCAATATGTGAATATTATTTTTTCTTTTTTTCCTTCTAAAGGTTGAACTTTCACAGGTCTCCATCTCTGCTTCTCGTTTGTAGGGATTATCCCTTTGATACTGAAGAGGCCTGATCAGAAAACTGAATACTTAGACATGCTGATGATCCATGAGTCCAGTTGTCATTGGCTCCATGTCTTTTTTGGTTCTCACTGCCACCAATGCCACCACCACTTTCCAACACACATGAGCATTCACACATAGACACAACACAGAGTTGTATTTTCATTCTTTTAGTCACTATTGAATAGACTGGGTATGGGTCATTTCTTTCCCCCAGGTCTACACTGGCTGCACTTGCAGTATTTCATACCAGTGTTGCTCCTGAAATCTCCCTTGACGATCGTCCTTCACACCCTGTGACCTCCACTCCCTCTCCTGCCCTAATTCCTTGGTTTTCCATGTGATCTCCAGTCATCCACTCCTACTTTTTGTCTTTTCTCAAATGACCTTTTTTTTTAAATTTATTTTCATCCATCTTTATTCTTTGGCCTGTATGGGCCTCCCACTGCAGTGGCCTCTCTTGCTGCAGAGCACCGGCTCTGGGCATATACAGTCCAGAGCGCTGGCTCATAATTGGACACACCGGTCCAGTCACTCCATAGCACATGGAATGTTCTTGGGTCAGGGATCAAACTGGTGCCCCTTGCACTGCAAGGCAGACTCTTTATCCACTGGACCACCAGGGAAGACCCTCAAGTGACTTTTAAATGGAAGACTCTTCTCTGCTAGCTCTCTGCTTAAAAGTAAAATAGATTCCCTCATCCAGGTTCTTCGTTATCATATTTGGTCTTGACCACACAAATAAAAAACATATTGACTCAACTTATCAACTCATCTGGCCTGTGCTGCCTCCTGTCTTAACTGTCCATCTCTGATTGGTGTCCTTCTCTGCTTCTTCCTTCATAAGCATGCAGTTTGAGAGGAACTAAATGACATGATAAAGGACTTGTAAAATCAAATCTTGTGTACACATACATGTATACAGAAGATCAAACCAAAATTAAAATCATGCCATGCTGTTCCAAAGAGATACTATTTTCTCAATATGTGAATATTATTTTTTCTTTTTTTCCTTCTAAAGGTTGAACTTTCACAGGTCTCCATCTCTGCTTCTCGTTTGTAGGGATTATCCCTTTGATACTGAAGAGGCCTGATCAGAAAACTGAATACTTAGACATGCTGATGATCCATGAGTCCAGTTGTCATTGGCTCCATGTCTTTTTTGGTTCTCACTGCCACCAATGCCACCACCACTTTCCAACACACATGAGCATTCACACATAGACACAACACAGAGTTGTATTTTCATTCTTTTAGTCACTATTGAATAGACTGGGTATGGGTCATTTCTTTCCCCCAGGTCTACACTGGCTGCACTTGCAGTATTTCATACCAGTGTTGCTCCTGAAATCTCCCTTGACGATCGTCCTTCACACCCTGTGACCTCCACTCCCTCTCCTGCCCTAATTCCTTGGTTTTCCATGTGATCTCCAGTCATCCACTCCTACTTTTTGTCTTTTCTCAAATGACCTTTTTTTTTAAATTTATTTTCATCCATCTTTATTCTTTGGCCTGTATGGGCCTCCCACTGCAGTGGCCTCTCTTGCTGCAGAGCACCGGCTCTGGGCATATACAGTCCAGAGCGCTGGCTCATAATTGGACACACCGGTCCAGTCACTCCATAGCACATGGAATGTTCTTGGGTCAGGGATCAAACTGGTGCCCCTTGCACTGCAAGGCAGACTCTTTATCCACTGGACCACCAGGGAAGACCCTCAAGTGACTTTTAAATGGAAGACTCTTCTCTGCTAGCTCTCTGCTTAAAAGTAAAATAGATTCCCTCATCCAGGTTCTTCGTTATCATATTTGGTCTTGACCACACAAATAAAAAACATATTGACTCAACTTATCAACTCATCTGGCCTGTGCTGCCTCCTGTCTTAACTGTCCATCTCTGATTGGTGTCCTTCTCTGCTTCTTCCTTCATAAGTAATGAGCCCCTGCTGCCACTCTAGCACCTAACCCTCTAAGTAAGACTCTAAAAAGAATATGCCTAAAAGCATCTTTAATTTCTCCTCTTTGTTGCATTAAGTTTCCATGTGGATTTCTATTTTACTCTTCTGAAATTATTACTACTTAAAAGTGTGAACCCTTAGAAAACATGCTTCAAAATTATCCATGAGGCTGGATAAACATGGAGATCCATGGATCCTGTCCAGTACCCACTGAATCAAAATCTGGGGGTACTCCAGGTGATTCTGAAACACAGTGAAGATGGGTAACCATATAACTATTCTTTGAAACAAAAGGAAATCATCCCACTGTAGGTATAAAAATGGAAACTTCCAAACCCTTACCTGGTTATTCTTACTCACTTAAGTACATACTTTTGACTTTGTTGTATGCTTTCTTCTTTATCAACACTAGAAAGTAGTATGTCTACCAAGATTTAAGATGCCAGATAATGCACTCTTTATCCAAAGAGTGGTAGCTCTGGTGTGGCCCTGGGCTAGGAGAGGCCCTGTCTAGATGACTTCACTAAGTCCCTTCAAGAAATCAAATACATTTGGCCCTTCCAGACTGAGCCAATAGCAGGTCATGCACTATGCTTACAATCTGGCTGTTTGAATGCACCTATATGGGACCACAGATACAGAGGAACAACTATGGAACTTGCCCATCCACATATTTCGGTGTCCATGGCAGGTCCTAAAACCAACCACCCCACTCTCAACCCCACCAGCAGACAGATATTGAGGGATGAGTGTAGGCTTCAGAGTCTTCAGGGAATGGTGATTCCCATTCTAGTCTATAACGTTCAAAATCTCTGTTTATAATCTCTTTCTGGCATGTTTCTTTAAATGCTATGTTAAAAACTGGTATTTTGATAACTTTTTAGGTTAGCCCCCTTTTTTCTTTTTGCTAGCTCTCTGCTTAAAAGTAAAATAGATTCCCTCATCCAGGTTCTTCGTTATCATATTTGGTCTTGACCACACAAATAAAAAACATATTGACTCAACTTATCAACTCATCTGGCCTGTGCTGCCTCCTGTCTTAACTGTCCATCTCTGATTGGTGTCCTTCTCTGCTTCTTCCTTCATAAGTAATGAGCCCCTGCTGCCACTCTAGCACCTAACCCTCTAAGTAAGACTCTAAAAAGAATATGCCTAAAAGCATCTTTAATTTCTCCTCTTTGTTGCATTAAGTTTCCATGTGGATTTCTATTTTACTCTTCTGAAATTATTACTACTTAAAAGTGTGAACCCTTAGAAAACATGCTTCAAAATTATCCATGAGGCTGGATAAACATGGAGATCCATGGATCCTGTCCAGTACCCACTGAATCAAAATCTGGGGGTACTCCAGGTGATTCTGAAACACAGTGAAGATGGGTAACCATATAACTATTCTTTGAAACAAAAGGAAATCATCCCACTGTAGGTATAAAAATGGAAACTTCCAAACCCTTACCTGGTTATTCTTACTCACTTAAGTACATACTTTTGACTTTGTTGTATGCTTTCTTCTTTATCAACACTAGAAAGTAGTATGTCTACCAAGATTTAAGATGCCAGATAATGCACTCTTTATCCAAAGAGTGGTAGCTCTGGTGTGGCCCTGGGCTAGGAGAGGCCCTGTCTAGATGACTTCACTAAGTCCCTTCAAGAAATCAAATACATTTGGCCCTTCCAGACTGAGCCAATAGCAGGTCATGCACTATGCTTACAATCTGGCTGTTTGAATGCACCTATATGGGACCACAGATACAGAGGAACAACTATGGAACTTGCCCATCCACATATTTCGGTGTCCATGGCAGGTCCTAAAACCAACCACCCCACTCTCAACCCCACCAGCAGACAGATATTGAGGGATGAGTGTAGGCTTCAGAGTCTTCAGGGAATGGTGATTCCCATTCTAGTCTATAACGTTCAAAATCTCTGTTTATAATCTCTTTCTGGCATGTTTCTTTAAATGCTATGTTAAAAACTGGTATTTTGATAACTTTTTAGGTTAGCTAATTTCTTCTCCCTCCCTAATTTCTTATTATAGGTAGGCCACTTCTTAGTTACTCTTTCTCTTCCATCAAGGGGGAGAAAAAGGAATTGTAACTGAGTCATTATTTTGGCTCTATATGAGAATCTCTGGTCAGTTTTTCATTGTGATTAGATTCTGAAGCCAAACTGCTTTGCAGTTATCTGTACTTTTATTTTATTTCTAATTACCTCCCTGACTGCCATCAGAAATCCAGAAAGCAGTGTATATCACATTTAGTTTTACTGTCATATTGAGTAGTCATGTGTTCACTCTTTGGAGAAAAAGGGCACAGAGGTCACTGAAGGGTGAGGAATATGGTTTGTTTCTGGGAAAAAATAAGCTTCAAATCACTTTAAAGCTTCTGCAGTGAGCTTGAATTTAATAATGAAAATTGTCCTCCTCTATCAATTAAGCAAATTATAAACATCCCTCATTCTTAACAATATTCCCTGGCTTTTGATGCTTTTTGTATGCACCATGTTTCTGAATTTTTGCTGTCTTATAAAAATGATTGGTACAACCTCCTTGGAAATCTTTTATAGTTTAAAAGACCATGCTATTGCCAAAAACAATGATGACAAACAGCACTAAGATTTCTGTCTTATTTCATGGCCAACAAAATTAAACTAAATTAGGAAATATGAGGTAAAATCTATGTTTAATAAAGGCTATTGGATTATACTATGAAAAATGTGGTTCTAAAAAACTGTGTTTTGAGACTATGACAGATGGGAATAACTTTAGGCATTGTGTAATGTCATATTTTAACACTTCTAAGCTGTAGATTGCATTATTATTTGAAACTAATTTTATCTGTATAGTAAGAAATAAATGCTCTCAGGAACTATTTCTATTTGACTATTAATGCCAGGTAAAATACATTTGGCCCTTCCAGACTGAGCCAATAGCAGGTCATGCACTATGCTTACAATCTGGCTGTTTGAATGCACCTATATGGGACCACAGATACAGAGGAACAACTATGGAACTTGCCCATCCACATATTTCGGTGTCCATGGCAGGTCCTAAAACCAACCACCCCACTCTCAACCCCACCAGCAGACAGATATTGAGGGATGAGTGTAGGCTTCAGAGTCTTCAGGGAATGGTGATTCCCATTCTAGTCTATAACGTTCAAAATCTCTGTTTATAATCTCTTTCTGGCATGTTTCTTTAAATGCTATGTTAAAAACTGGTATTTTGATAACTTTTTAGGTTAGCTAATTTCTTCTCCCTCCCTAATTTCTTATTATAGGTAGGCCACTTCTTAGTTACTCTTTCTCTTCCATCAAGGGGGAGAAAAAGGAATTGTAACTGAGTCATTATTTTGGCTCTATATGAGAATCTCTGGTCAGTTTTTCATTGTGATTAGATTCTGAAGCCAAACTGCTTTGCAGTTATCTGTACTTTTATTTTATTTCTAATTACCTCCCTGACTGCCATCAGAAATCCAGAAAGCAGTGTATATCACATTTAGTTTTACTGTCATATTGAGTAGTCATGTGTTCACTCTTTGGAGAAAAAGGGCACAGAGGTCACTGAAGGGTGAGGAATATGGTTTGTTTCTGGGAAAAAATAAGCTTCAAATCACTTTAAAGCTTCTGCAGTGAGCTTGAATTTAATAATGAAAATTGTCCTCCTCTATCAATTAAGCAAATTATAAACATCCCTCATTCTTAACAATATTCCCTGGCTTTTGATGCTTTTTGTATGCACCATGTTTCTGAATTTTTGCTGTCTTATAAAAATGATTGGTACAACCTCCTTGGAAATCTTTTATAGTTTAAAAGACCATGCTATTGCCAAAAACAATGATGACAAACAGCACTAAGATTTCTGTCTTATTTCATGGCCAACAAAATTAAACTAAATTAGGGAAATATGAGGTAAAATCTATGTTTAATAAAGGCTATTGGATTATACTATGAAAAATGTGGTTCTAAAAAACTGTGTTTTGAGACTATGACAGATGGGAATAACTTTAGGCATTGTGTAATGTCATATTTTAACACTTCTAAGCTGTAGATTGCATTATTATTTGACAAAGTCTAATTTCTATCTGTATAGTAAGAAATAAATGCTCTCACTTCTTCACAGTTAATCAGGTAGGAAATCTTTTTCCATAACTGAATCCATGTATTATATTGACTATTAATGCCTGTTCCCTGACACCAGATGAAATGAGACCACAGGATGCACTCCATTGGCAGAAAGCGAAGCCAGGTTTCTAAGAGAACTTGCTAACTCTGCCGTTTTGACCATGGCTTTCCTTTCTCCCATTCTTCTCCAAGTCAAATGAGTTGGTTCTTTGAACAATTATTTATTGAGCACCTAACATGTGGGAGACTGAAATGATCAGGGCTGAAGAAACAGATCCCTGTTCTTGTTGAGTACATAGTCTCCTACAGAGAAATAGGAGGGGAGGAAAGTTCAAAAAATCCCAAACACTAATAATCACAATGTCAATAATCAGAATAAATTAGGTAATGTAGTAGAAAGTGACCGTGACTGGATGGCTGCTTTTGAAGGGATAATCAAAGCTTTCTGAGGAGACAGAACTTAATCTGAGATTTAATGACAAGGACACAACTTCATAAACACTGGTATCTAATACAAAGGACCTAAGACCACAACAGTCTTGTACTATTTGAAGAACATAAAATATAACCAACTTCTGGAATCTAAGGGCAATCGAACACCATCCATTATTCTGTCTCCATGTCTTTGTATACCAGAAGAAGTGAGCAGGACACCATATTCATCATCTTCAGTCAAAGGAGATGACAGCCGAGACTAGGATAATAGCAATGGTCATAGCTTACACTTATTCTGTTCCTTCCTCTTGCCAGGTGCATGATCCATTCATCTTATTTCATCCTTAAGTACTGTTTTTCCCATTTTACAGATGGAGAAGCTGAGGCTCAAAGAGGTAACTTGTCCAAGGTCACCTAGCACACTCATCCCACCACAAAATTTGTGATTGTTCTACCACGTCAAACCATTGCCCACTAAGCTACCTTGGAGAGAGGCAAAAGAGAATATCAGATTGCGAAACGAAAGATACTAACATGATGAGCTGAATTTTATTATCAGATATGACCTAATGATTGATGTGGATATTTCAAGATACCATGTTTAATGAATGGTTAAAATTCACTGTATATTTACTTTCTTACCAAGATAAGTTCAGGGAGTTACTTCTAAGACGGGAAGGAATGTGAAATCCATCGATGAAACCTGATTGACTATTAATGCCTGTTCCTGACACCAGATGAAATGAGACCACAGGATCCCATTGGCAGAAAGCGAAGCCAGGTTTCTAAGAGAACTTGCTAACTCTGCCGTTTTGACCATGGCTTTCCTTTCTCCCATTCTTCTCCAAGTCAAATGAGTTGGTTCTTTGAACAATTATTTATTGAGCACCTAACATGTGGGAGACTGAAATGATCAGGGCTGAAGAAACAGATCCCTGTTCTTGTTGAGTACATAGTCTCCTACAGAGAAATAGGAGGGGAGGAAAGTTCAAAAAATCCCAAACACTAATAATCACAATGTCAATAATCAGAATAAATTAGGTAATGTAGTAGAAAGTGACCGTGACTGGATGGCTGCTTTTGAAGGGATAATCAAAGCTTTCTGAGGAGACAGAACTTAATCTGAGATTTAATGACAAGGACACAACTTCATAAACACTGGTATCTAATACAAAGGACCTAAGACCACAACAGTCTTGTACTATTTGAAGAACATAAAATATAACCAACTTCTGGAATCTAAGGGCAATCGAACACCATCCATTATTCTGTCTCCATGTCTTTGTATACCAGAAGAAGTGAGCAGGACACCATATTCATCATCTTCAGTCAAAGGAGATGACAGCCGAGACTAGGATAATAGCAATGGTCATAGCTTACACTTATTCTGTTCCTTCCTCTTGCCAGGTGCATGATCCATTCATCTTATTTCATCCTTAAGTACTGTTTTTCCCATTTTACAGATGGAGAAGCTGAGGCTCAAAGAGGTAACTTGTCCAAGGTCACCTAGCACACTCATCCCACCACAAAATTTGTGATTGTTCTACCACGTCAAACCATTGCCCACTAAGCTACCTTGGAGAGAGGCAAAAGAGAATATCAGATTGCGAAACGAAAGATACTAACATGATGAGCTGAATTTTATTATCAGATATGACCTAATGATTGATGTGGATATTTCAAGATACCATGTTTAATGAATGGTTAAAATTCACTGTATATTTACTTTCTTACCAAGATAAGTTCAGGGAGTTACTTCTAAGACGGGAAGGAATGTGAAATCCATCGATCATTTAATGATTTATAAAATATTTTGCTTTGGGTAAAGACGTTTTATTCTGTCTAGGAAATGATTATATTTAGTAAAATAAAATGAAGCTTTCATGTGATCCAAAGGGAACATGATTTTAGCTGTGATATCCATTCTGGGAAAGTTGAAGTTAATTAACTATGCAGCTGGTACCTCCTGTACATTGTTCTTCTCTACCTGAGGGGCTGGGAATTGAGCAGTGACAGCCTCATAGGGGCCTCCCACAGATGTGCTTCCTTTGTCTGCTTTTCTCCTGTGCCCTGTGATTCTGCTTCCTCTATGCAGTTAGGAGGATCACCAAGATGACTACTGCTCTGGGCACAGTGATAGGACTATAGTGTTCTAAGGAGCACAGAGGACATAGGGCAGTGGGAGGGGGTGGGAGAGAGGGAGATAGCATTATCTCTTCTGTTAATTAGAAAAAAACCTTCATTTCCCAGTGTATAGGCAAAAACAGAGCTCTGTTTATGGTATAAGTATTATTTTTCCACTATGTGTTTTATGGCACTATGAATATCTCCTTACCCCGGTATAGAAGAGCCTTTGAAACTGTCTTTTAATATAGGTAAACAACTAACTGAATTAATGTAAATTATTTCTATTTACATTACACGCTTTTGGAAACACAAGGGTAAAAGTGAATTACTTAACAAACAGTCTACATTTCCCCAGTCCTTTTCACAGTGCATAGAGTTACAAAGCTTCTACCAGTTATGCATCCTTAAGTACTGTTTTTCCCATTTTACAGATGGAGAAGCTGAGGCTCAAAGAGGTAACTTGTCCAAGGTCACCTAGCACACTCATCCCACCACAAAATTTGTGATTGTTCTACCACGTCAAACCATTGCCCACTAAGCTACCTTGAGAGAGGCAAAAGAGAATATCAGATTGCGAAACAAAAGATACTAACATGATGAGCTGAATTTTATTATCAGATATGACCTAATGATTGATGTGGATATTTCAAGATACCATGTTTAATGAATGGTTAAAATTCACTGTATATTTACTTTCTTACCAAGATAAGTTCAGGGAGTTACTTCTAAGACGGGAAGGAATGTGAAATCCATCGATCATTTAATGATTTATAAAATATTTTGCTTTGGGTAAAGACGTTTTATTCTGTCTAGGAAATGATTATATTTAGTAAAATAAAATGAAGCTTTCATGTGATCCAAAGGGAACATGATTTTAGCTGTGATATCCATTCTGGGAAAGTTGAAGTTAATTAACTATGCAGCTGGTACCTCCTGTACATTGTTCTTCTCTACCTGAGGGGCTGGGAATTGAGCAGTGACAGCCTCATAGGGGCCTCCCACAGATGTGCTTCCTTTGTCTGCTTTTCTCCTGTGCCCTGTGATTCTGCTTCCTCTATGCAGTTAGGAGGATCACCAAGATGACTACTGCTCTGGGCACAGTGATAGGACTATAGTGTTCTAAGGAGCACAGAGGACATAGGGCAGTGGGAGGGGGTGGGAGAGAGGGAGATAGCATTATCTCTTCTGTTAATTAGAAAAAAACCTTCATTTCCCAGTGTATAGGCAAAAACAGAGCTCTGTTTATGGTATAAGTATTATTTTTCCACTATGTGTTTTATGGCACTATGAATATCTCCTTACCCCGGTATAGAAGAGCCTTTGAAACTGTCTTTTAATATAGGTAAACAACTAACTGAATTAATGTAAATTATTTCTATTTACATTACACGCTTTTTGGAAACACAAGGGTAAAAGTGAATTACTTAACAAACAGTCTACATTTCCCCAGTCCTTTTCACAGTGCATAGAGTTACAAAGCTTCTACCAGTTATGAAAATGCATGAGAGCAAGCGTAACCATGTGGATAAACTTCCACACATCTCCTGTAAGCAGTGTTCATTTAGTCATTCACAGTCAGTACAAAAACCATCCCAAGAGCTTTCCCTGGGTATGGTATCATAGCAGATAATGTGCCAGGAGCACAGAGGACATGAGAAATTTGCCCTTGCCATCAAGGAAATGATAGTGCAGTGACATAATATTAGCTCAGAAAAGATTCATTTGTTTTGTTTTGATTCCTGGGGAAATTTACACAGATGGATAAAATTGACTATGTTGGATATCAGAGGCAAACTCAGGGCCTCCAAGGAGACACTATAGCAATGCTTCCCAATGTCTGAAGACAGGCAGGCAAGCAAGAAGGAATGGAAGGGAGAAGAAAAAAGGAAGAGAGGAAAATGCAAAGAGACAAAAGAGGATGAAAGAAGTGAGGTCAGGAGGAGGAAAGAGGTCTCCAGAGTGGAGGGTGATAAAGGGGCCACCACCCTAAATAAAGGACACCAGCTCAGACTTCCGGGGCCAGGGTCTAGGCATTCGAAGGCAGAGGGAGCTCGGTGGGACTCTTGAAGCTGGCCTACAATCAGATGTGTTTTGTTCCTCCTCAACAACTGACCATTTCTCATGGATATAAGAATAAACTTCTGAACGGGTATGTGCTTCATGGGTGGTTTCCTCTAACTTTTTCTCAAACATGCCTGTTATCCATAAACAGGCTAAAAATACATGGAAATCCCAAAGGAGTTGAAGGCCAAAAGCTTTGCGAGGCCCCAAGGAAAGTGGCCAGCTTTTTGATGTTTTGGTTCTTGACGGTGTGAAGCCAGCTTACTGTGGTTTCAAGGTGCTCTCCTTCTCCCCACCCTCCGTCCCCTCTCTGAGAAAAGACTTGTTCACTGAGGCCTGAAATTGATTTTTCAGGAGACAGAGTTTTTCATTTCATAATCAAAAATAATTTTAAATGTCACTCTTGACCAAAATCAAATGTTGACTTGAAGTTCCCACCCCTTTCCTGAGAGCAGGGCAGACGGCCCATCTGAGGTTAGACACAGGTGCTCCTTCCAAGGATCCCCAGTCAAAGTGGGGAAGCAGGGGACGAATAACTCAGATTGGCCACTGCTCCTGGTTTCTGGGGGCACTTCCCTGCTGACTTCCTCATGGGGCTCAAGAACACCTAGCCTCTTCAGCCTCATCTCTCACCAACTTCATCCCACCTGCCCCCAAGCCCTGCCAGTCACACTCGAGGACATGAGAAATTTGCCCTTGCCATCAAGGAAATGATAGTGCAGTGACATAATATTAGCTCAGAAAAGATTCATTTGTTTTGTTTTGATTCCTGGGGAAATTTACACAGATGGATAAAATTGACTATGTTGGATATCAGAGGCAAACTCAGGGCCTCCAAGGAGACACTATAGCAATGCTTCCCAATGTCTGAAGACAGGCAGGCAAGCAAGAAGGAAGGGAAGGGAGAAGAAAAAAGGAAGAGAGGAAAATGCAAAGAGACAAAAGAGGATGAAAGAAGTGAGGTCAGGAGGAGGAAAGAGGTCTCCAGAGTGGAGGGTGATAAAGGGGCCACCACCCTAAATAAAGGACACCAGCTCAGACTTCCGGGGCCAGGGTCTAGGCATTCGAAGGCAGAGGGAGCTCGGTGGGACTCTTGAAGCTGGCCTACAATCAGATGTGTTTTGTTCCTCCTCAACAACTGACCATTTCTCATGGATATAAGAATAAACTTCTGAACGGGTATGTGCTTCATGGGTGGTTTCCTCTAACTTTTTCTCAAACATGCCTGTTATCCATAAACAGGCTAAAAATACATGGAAATCCCAAAGGAGTTGAAGGCCAAAAGCTTTGCGAGGCCCCAAGGAAAGTGGCCAGCTTTTTGATGTTTTGGTTCTTGACGGTGTGAAGCCAGCTTACTGTGGTTTCAAGGTGCTCTCCTTCTCCCCACCCTCCGTCCCCTCTCTGAGAAAAGACTTGTTCACTGAGGCCTGAAATTGATTTTTCAGGAGACAGAGTTTTTCATTTCATAATCAAAAATAATTTTAAATGTCACTCTTGACCAAAATCAAATGTTGACTTGAAGTTCCCACCCCTTTCCTGAGAGCAGGGCAGACGGCCCATCTGAGGTTAGACACAGGTGCTCCTTCCAAGGATCCCCAGTCAAAGTGGGGAAGCAGGGGACGAATAACTCAGATTGGCCACTGCTCCTGGTTTCTGGGGGCACTTCCCTGCTGACTTCCTCATGGGGCTCAAGAACACCTAGCCTCTTCAGCCTCATCTCTCACCAACTTCATCCCACCTGCCCCCAAGCCCTGCCAGTCACACTCAAGGAATCTTGAAGTACTTTGAGGAACCTGAACTTGCACATTCTTCCCAGTTGTTCCCTCTGCCTATAACATATTGTCCAGCCGACCCCACCCCACAACCACCCTTTCACTTAGTCTGCCGCTATGCTTTGAGTTGTAACTTAGATGGAACTTTCCTGCAGAAAGTTTTCCCTGGCTCTTCATGGCTGGGTCTATGCCCACTCAACATGTCCCCCAGGCATGTGTTAAATTGAGGAGTAGACACTTGATTTGTTGTCTGTTGTCCTGTCTAGAATGGATCACCTTAAATATGTTCACCATTAATTTCAGTTAATAATTGTTGAATAAGCAAAAGAATTTGCTTTCACTCTGCATCTGTTTGTCGAAAGAGGGGAAGTGTACCTGGAGAAAAAGAAGCTAGTCCAGAAATGTTGGACTGAATTCATACACATATTTCCCCTCCTACTAAAAATCCATTGAAATAACAGAAAAGGATATAATGAAAAGAATAAATCCGTATTAGTTCTTCTGTTTGTCAGGGTAGGCTAACAGCTGCATGAAACAACACAAAATCTCAATAGGTTAGAACAGAGAACGGGCATTATTCACCAATGTCATGGTCTAACCTCAGAGCTGGGGTGGGCTGGGCCCTTTTATTCTTCCCATTCCCTACGTGCATCCAGTGGAGAGCAGAGGAAAGAAAGCAGGGAGTTCCTCTGGGAGGATTTCTAGAAGCCCAGCTGGAAGAGGCATACATCACTCTTACTCAGAATCCATTTGCCAAATCTCTGTCACGCAGGAAAAAAAAGGAGGAAGAGGAAAAATAGAGGTCGGCAAACACAAAACAGTCTCTCATGGCCTGAAAAAATAAGGATGGATGATTTCAACAAACCAGAAACTGAGAAATTTCTCAAAACTCAAAAGCAATGGGGATTGGATTGGTGGATAAAAATGAAGAAAGGAAGCCAGAGCCAATATGAAACTCAAGGAGAAACAAAAGAAATTCAAGCAGGAGAAAAATACTACAAAAATAAAATCAACTCCAGAGATATTTCAGACTACAAGTCAGCAAAGGCAAATCACAGGAAGGATTTCTGGAAATGCTGTCAGGGAAATAGATGTTCAAAACTGCATTCAGGAAAAGCTGGGCTTCCCCACACTGAGTAACCGAGAAGGGCACTGCTTGACTCAGAAGTTCACTTGCTCTGAGTGTCAGGACTGGACAGCAAAGCAGAATAAGAAAGTGAACTAACTCAAATCCTCCATAAGGGCAGGTACAGAAGAACAGCAAAGTGAGCATGTGACTGCAGTGTTTTTTTCTCAGACTAAATTGTTGAATCTGTCTCTTTGGAGTAGAACTTGTAAACAGGAAACTCAAAGCAAACACAGGACCCAAGAAATGGGCTGTGTGCCCAGGTAAGCTTATCTACGGAGATGAGAAGCACCCAGAAGACAAGTTGTAGACACACGTTGTCCAGCCACACACCTCTTCCTTTTCCAGTCGGGCTTAGAAAAGAAGCTAGTCCAGAAATGTTGGACTGAATTCATACATATTTCCCCTCCTACTAAAAATCCATTGAAATAACAGAAAAGGATATAATGAAAAGAATAAATCCGTATTAGTTCTTCTGTTTGTCAGGGTAGGCTAACAGCTGCATGAAACAACACAAAATCTCAATAGGTTAGAACAGAGAACGGGCATTATTCACCAATGTCATGGTCTAACCTCAGAGCTGGGGTGGGCTGGGCCCTTTTATTCTTCCCATTCCCTACGTGCATCCAGTGGAGAGCAGAGGAAAGAAAGCAGGGAGTTCCTCTGGGAGGATTTCTAGAAGCCCAGCTGGAAGAGGCATACATCACTCTTACTCAGAATCCATTTGCCAAATCTCTGTCACGCAGGAAAAAAAAGGAGGAAGAGGAAAAATAGAGGTCGGCAAACACAAAACAGTCTCTCATGGCCTGAAAAAATAAGGATGGATGATTTCAACAAACCAGAAACTGAGAAATTTCTCAAAACTCAAAAGCAATGGGGATTGGATTGGTGGATAAAAATGAAGAAAGGAAGCCAGAGCCAATATGAAACTCAAGGAGAAACAAAAGAAATTCAAGCAGGAGAAAAATACTACAAAAATAAAATCAACTCCAGAGATATTTCAGACTACAAGTCAGCAAAGGCAAATCACAGGAAGGATTTCTGGAAATGCTGTCAGGGAAATAGATGTTCAAAACTGCATTCAGGAAAAGCTGGGCTTCCCCACACTGAGTAACCGAGAAGGGCACTGCTTGACTCAGAAGTTCACTTGCTCTGAGTGTCAGGACTGGACAGCAAAGCAGAATAAGAAAGTGAACTAACTCAAATCCTCCATAAGGGCAGGTACAGAAGAACAGCAAAGTGAGCATGTGACTGCAGTGTTTTTTTCTCAGACTAAATTGTTGAATCTGTCTCTTTGGAGTAGAACTTGTAAACAGGAAACTCAAAGCAAACACAGGACCCAAGAAATGGGCTGTGTGCCCAGGTAAGCTTATCTACGGAGATGAGAAGCACCCAGAAGACAAGTTGTAGACACACGTTGTCCAGCCACACACCTCTTCCTTTTCCAGTCGCTAGAAGGAAGATGCTCATCAGAATCACAAGTAAAAAGAGATGCTCAAAACCAAAACAGACAACCAAGGATAAGCAGAGCTTTAAGAAAAACCAACACCCTGAAAGGGAAGTACCAAATAGCAATATGCAAACAGCAAATGCTTGATGAACACATATTAAACTAGAAACAGATAAAGAATTTAAAATATGCCTATAATCATTAGTCTCAGAGAGATTTAAGATCTGTCCCACCTCAAAAACAGTAATTACAACAGGAAGGAAGCAGCAAAATTTGTTGGAAATGAAAGTGTTATCCATGCAATAAAATTTTAACAGATGGGTTAATTAGTGTTGGGAGACAGTTCTTCAGTCTCTTATATGTCTGCATAATTTGCTAAGTGAGGCACTGACTGACTTTTACACTATCTTTTCAAGGCTGTTTTCAAGAGAGACAGTGTCTCCCTCCAGAGCAAGGCATGTTTACAATTCAGTATAACAAAAATATTTCCCCCTAAAGCAAAGGGAAGACATGCTCATAGAAGACTCTGAATCCTTAATCTCAGGGCTCCTGGCTCCTGTGTGTATGGAGGTATGATCTGGCTCTTCTGGTATAGAAGTTAAAGCTCAATAAATTAACAAAAAAGCTGCTACTCAACTCCTGTTTCAAGAGTACTAAGTTGTCTTTGTTTCTAACTAGGAGCCTGTATCTCTTTCCAGTACCCATGAGATTGTGTAGGCTAACTCACAGGTAGTAGGAAGTCTCAGACTACAAGTCAGCAAAGGCAAATCACAGGAAGGATTTCTGGAAATGCTGTCAGGAAATAGATGTTCAAAACTGCATTCAGGAAAAGCTGGGCTTCCCCACACTGAGTAACCGAGAAGGGCACTGCTTGACTCAGAAGTTCACTTGCTCTGAGTGTCAGGACTGGACAGCAAAGCAGAATAAGAAAGTGAACTAACTCAAATCCTCCATAAGGGCAGGTACAGAAGAACAGCAAAGTGAGCATGTGACTGCAGTGTTTTTTTCTCAGACTAAATTGTTGAATCTGTCTCTTTGGAGTAGAACTTGTAAACAGGAAACTCAAAGCAAACACAGGACCCAAGAAATGGGCTGTGTGCCCAGGTAAGCTTATCTACGGAGATGAGAAGCACCCAGAAGACAAGTTGTAGACACACGTTGTCCAGCCACACACCTCTTCCTTTTCCAGTCGCTAGAAGGAAGATGCTCATCAGAATCACAAGTAAAAAGAGATGCTCAAAACCAAAACAGACAACCAAGGATAAGCAGAGCTTTAAGAAAAACCAACACCCTGAAAGGGAAGTACCAAATAGCAATATGCAAACAGCAAATGCTTGATGAACACATATTAAACTAGAAACAGATAAAGAATTTAAAATATGCCTATAATCATTAGTCTCAGAGAGATTTAAGATCTGTCCCACCTCAAAAACAGTAATTACAACAGGAAGGAAGCAGCAAAATTTGTTGGAAATGAAAGTGTTATCCATGCAATAAAATTTTAACAGATGGGTTAATTAGTGTTGGGAGACAGTTCTTCAGTCTCTTATATGTCTGCATAATTTGCTAAGTGAGGCACTGACTGACTTTTACACTATCTTTTCAAGGCTGTTTTCAAGAGAGACAGTGTCTCCCTCCAGAGCAAGGCATGTTTACAATTCAGTATAACAAAAATATTTCCCCCTAAAGCAAAGGGAAGACATGCTCATAGAAGACTCTGAATCCTTAATCTCAGGGCTCCTGGCTCCTGTGTGTATGGAGGTATGATCTGGCTCTTCTGGTATAGAAGTTAAAGCTCAATAAATTAACAAAAAAGCTGCTACTCAACTCCTGTTTCAAGAGTACTAAGTTGTCTTTGTTTCTAACTAGGAGCCTGTATCTCTTTCCAGTACCCATGAGATTGTGTAGGCTAACTCACAGGTAGTAGGAAGTCTCAGACCCTTCACAGTTCTTAACAATTATTATAATGGAAATATTGAGAGCTTAAAATAGAAACCTCAGGGGACTCATGATTAAGATTCAGAGCTTCCAAAGCAGGCGGTGCTGGTTCAGTCCCTGGTCAGGGAACTAAATCTCACATGATTTGCAATGCAGTCAAAACACAAAACAAAACAAAAAAACCCATAAAATAGGGACCTGAAAGATAAAGTCAAGGTATTCTCCAGAACTCAGCCCCTGTAGTGAATAGAGTACAGAGGATAAATAACATCCAGAGACTCTAACATAAAATAGTGAATTCTAATAGAACTGAGAAAATAGAAATAGATAATCAACAAAAAGAGAAAAATTTTCCCCAAACCTAATGGAAGAAATATTTAAATGGAAAAGGCTATATAACATCTCAATAAATCACTCCATATATTACTTAATAATTACAAAGGGAAAACGGTTCCTCCACCTACGAATGCTGAAGAAGTCACCTTAACTGAGCAATCAATACATAACTAACCTCATTGACAATGGAGCAAACACTTGTGTGCTTTTTGATGCAATGCACTAAAAACAATGCAATATCTCTTCTAAAATATTCTTGCCAGAAACATTTACTCTGACTCTAGACTTGTGGAAACAATCCGACATATCCAAATTTAAAGACATTCTTTACAACAACTGGCCTGGACTCTTTACTCAAAAATATCAATGTCATGAAGGATGAAAAAACACCAGGATTCTATTCTAGATTAAAAGAGAATAAAGAAACATGAAAGTTAAATATGGTGCATAATCTTTAATTGGATCCTTTAATGTAAAAAAATACTATAAAGGACATTATTGAAACAACTTGCAAAATTTGGCTATAGGATATATAAAAAAATAGTATTCTATCAAAGTAGATTGAATCATATTTAATCAAAGTTAAAGCTTTTCTTGTGATAATGGGTTTAAGGTTATATAGGAAGGCATTCTTGTTCTTTAGGAGATATGTGCTGAAGTATTTGGGATAAAATATTCATATCTAACTTTTTCATGGTGCATCAAAAAATTACATATCATATAATCATATATTTGAAACCTATGTATGTATAAGGATGCCTTATGTATGTATACAGAGAGAGAGAAACAGAGACTGAGAAAGATAAAAGGAAAATATGGCTAAACCAACACTACATGGAAAGCAATTTTCCTCCAATAAAGAAATAAATTTTTTTAAATTTCTAAATATTAACAGTTGGTGAACTAGATTATTTGAATGTTCACTGTATTTTTCTTAGAAGTTTCCTATAGGTTTGAAATTTTCAGTATAAAATTGGAGAAAACAGACTGCAAATGCAAATCAAATGCCTTTCCAGAGTAAAAGTACAGAGGATAAATAACATCCAGACTCTAACATAAAATAGTGAATTCTAATAGAACTGAGAAAATAGAAATAGATAATCAACAAAAAGCGAAAAATTTTCCCCAAACCTAATGGAAGAAATATTTAAATGGAAAAGGCTATATAACATCTCAATAAATCACTCCATATATTACTTAATAATTACAAAGGGAAAACGGTTCCTCCACCTACGAATGCTGAAGAAGTCACCTTAACTGAGCAATCAATACATAACTAACCTCATTGACAATGGAGCAAACACTTGTGTGCTTTTTGATGCAATGCACTAAAAACAATGCAATATCTCTTCTAAAATATTCTTGCCAGAAACATTTACTCTGACTCTAGACTTGTGGAAACAATCCGACATATCCAAATTTAAAGACATTCTTTACAACAACTGGCCTGGACTCTTTACTCAAAAATATCAATGTCATGAAGGATGAAAAAACACCAGGATTCTATTCTAGATTAAAAGAGAATAAAGAAACATGAAAGTTAAATATGGTGCATAATCTTTAATTGGATCCTTTAATGTAAAAAAATACTATAAAGGACATTATTGAAACAACTTGCAAAATTTGGCTATAGGATATATAAAAAAATAGTATTCTATCAAAGTAGATTGAATCATATTTAATCAAAGTTAAAGCTTTTCTTGTGATAATGGGTTTAAGGTTATATAGGAAGGCATTCTTGTTCTTTAGGAGATATGTGCTGAAGTATTTGGGATAAAATATTCATATCTAACTTTTTCATGGTGCATCAAAAAATTACATATCATATAATCATATATTTGAAACCTATGTATGTATAAGGATGCCTTATGTATGTATACAGAGAGAGAGAAACAGAGACTGAGAAAGATAAAAGGAAAATATGGCTAAACCAACACTACATGGAAAGCAATTTTCCTCCAATAAAGAAATAAATTTTTTTAAATTTCTAAATATTAACAGTTGGTGAACTAGATTATTTGAATGTTCACTGTATTTTTCTTAGAAGTTTCCTATAGGTTTGAAATTTTTCAGTATAAAAAAATTGGAGAAAACAGACTGCAAATGCAAATCAAATGCCAAAAAATGAGTAATGTATACAGTAGCTGTACTTATACATATTTAAGAACCATTTCATAACTCAATTGTTTAAAGATAAAAAATTGTTAGAGGGCCATAAACAGGCTACATACGTAACATCCCTGGATATAGATAGAAGAAAGAGAACAATATCATCCAACTTCTGAGAGAAACATAAAACAGATTTTTATATACAACCAATTAGAATTCAGGAGTACAGAGAAAGAAGACAAAAGTATCTTCAGTAATATAAATACTAAGAAACTTTATATTCAGAGATCTCCTCTGAAATAGTCAAAGATATATTCCAGAAAAATTAAAATGAACCCAGTAAACAAGAAGATATGGAAACCAAGAAACAGTGGCAAACAAAAAACTGTGAGCCATAGATATTCAGCATTAACGATCAGAAGCAGTTACAATAGAAAACTATACCATTACAAATGTATTTACTGAATGATCTTCTAGGACAAATACATTTTCAAACTCAAGAACAAAATCTTTTAATAAACCATGAAACCTAGACAGTACTGGAAAAGTAATCAATGAGTCATCTTTTGCTAAAATTCCAAATCTCAGATGATAATAATTTATAGTTTCACTTGCAGTGAAAATCATCTATCATAGAGAGAGAACTCTTACAAGTCAACAGGACAGCCCTATTTTTAAAACAGGCAAGTGACATGAATAGAAAATGTAAAGAAGAAATACAGGTAGCCAATTAACTTACAAAAAATACAGAATTTAATTTCAGTAGTAATAAAAGTGATGGAAAAAGAACTTCAATGAAAGATTCTATTTTCCCCCATCAAATAAGCAAAAATTAAATATTGCTAATAAGTTTTGTCAAAGGTATAGGGAAATGGATTCTCTTATTCACAGTTGGCAGAAGTCAGATGTAAATTAGCATACCCTGGACTTCCCTAGTGGTCCAGTGGTAAAGAATCTACCTTCCAATGTAGGGAACGCAAGTTCAAACCCTGGATGGGGAACTAAGATCCCACATGCTGAGGGGCAGCTAAGCCTGGACTCTGCAACAAAAGAAGCCTATACACCACAATGAAGAACTAGCATAGGCAAAAAAAAAAAAAGAAAAACAATTGTACAGCCTTTTCAGAGGCCAGTTTGGCAATATGTATTAAAGTACAAAATGTGAATTCATGTACTTTGTCCCAGTTTTCTACTTTAAAGATCTGTCCTAAAGAAATACTGGCATATAGTGAAAAAGAGGAAGAATTATTATATAAATTCCTTACTGGGGAATACTACACATCCATTTAAAAGGTCAAAATGAATCAAAATGCACTAATATGAAAATATCTCTAACCATAATACCGTGGCAAAGAAAGTAAGATAACATACATAGTACAATTACTTTTTTTTTTTAATGTGACACATCTATTGAAATCATCCAGCGGCAAAGCTTCCTCCTTGGTACTGGACCTACAGAACTGAAGAAAACAGATAAAGTCCCCGGCCTTACAGACTTTACATATCCAGTTTTGAGATGGGTGATTAGAGTGGGGTTAGGGCAAGCAAAGAATAACCAAGTTAGGAAATTCACAAGATAATTTCTAATAGTAGTAAGTTCAGTGAAAGAACAAAATCTTTTAATAAACCATGAAACCTAGACAGTACTGGAAAAGTAATCAATGAGTCATCTTTTGCTAAAATTCCAAATCTCAGATGATAATAATTTATAGTTTCACTTGCAGTGAAAATCATCTATCATAGAGAGAGAACTCTTACAAGTCAACAGGACAGCCCTATTTTTAAAACAGGCAAGTGACATGAATAGAAAATGTAAAGAAGAAATACAGGTAGCCAATTAACTTACAAAAAATACAGAATTTAATTTCAGTAGTAATAAAAGTGATGGAAAAAGAACTTCAATGAAAGATTCTATTTTCCCCCATCAAATAAGCAAAAATTAAATATTGCTAATAAGTTTTGTCAAAGGTATAGGGAAATGGATTCTCTTATTCACAGTTGGCAGAAGTCAGATGTAAATTAGCATACCCTGGACTTCCCTAGTGGTCCAGTGGTAAAGAATCTACCTTCCAATGTAGGGAACGCAAGTTCAAACCCTGGATGGGGAACTAAGATCCCACATGCTGAGGGGCAGCTAAGCCTGGACTCTGCAACAAAAGAAGCCTATACACCACAATGAAGAACTAGCATAGGCAAAAAAAAAAAAAGAAAAACAATTGTACAGCCTTTTCAGAGGCCAGTTTGGCAATATGTATTAAAGTACAAAATGTGAATTCATGTACTTTGTCCCAGTTTTCTACTTTAAAGATCTGTCCTAAAGAAATACTGGCATATAGTGAAAAAGAGGAAGAATTATTATATAAATTCCTTACTGGGGAATACTACACATCCATTTAAAAGGTCAAAATGAATCAAAATGCACTAATATGAAAATATCTCTAACCATAATACCGTGGCAAAGAAAGTAAGATAACATACATAGTACAATTACTTTTTTTTTTTAATGTGACACATCTATTGAAATCATCCAGCGGGCAAAGCTTCCTCCTTGGTACTGGACCTACAGAACTGAAGAAAACAGATAAAGTCCCCGGCCTTACAGACTTTACATATCCAGTTTTGAGATGGGTGATTAGAGTGGGGTTAGGGCAAGCAAAGAATAACCAAGTTAGGAAATTCACAAGATAATTTCTAATAGTAGTAAGTTCAGTGAAAGCAATAAACAGGGAGTGCAGTGGGAAAGGATACCTAGCGTAAAGTCACTCCTTTCCGTAAATGAGCACAATTCTGATCTCCCCACCACCACATGTTCTGAAATTTAAAAACCCTACAGACTGCTGTCTTTTAGGATGCGCCAGCCAGAAAAGAAATAATATGACCAAAAATTCTGCAGAGATTTTGTAAGCTGACAGAAAGCACCAAATTGCCAGTCCAGCATCCAGGTTTTTCATTCTTGTTCACCTGCTTTAGCCGAATCAGATCTAAGTTCTGAAAATGAGGGAAAGGGAGGTGTCCTTGGCATTGCCAGCTCATAAGCATATTTCAGGAATCCGTGAATAGTTATGTTCCTTTGAAAATGTTATAGAATGTATGTGCCCTGTGTAAGTACAGTTAGCACAGGCAGTAAGTGTAAACAGTCGTTGTGGACTGGACTCTATACATGCCTTCATGTATAAAGGTGAATCTATGAAGGACATAGAGAGAAGACAGTATCTTGAGCCCTCCACTGTTCCCCTGAATGAAGGTTTGTGGCTCTATAGTCCTGACCACAGGACAGGAGCTACCATGGTCCCACACCAAGCAGAGTCAATGAAGCAGAGGATTTCTGTGTGTGAATCTTCTTGATCTCCAAGTTGCTGCCCAAACCATACTCCATTCTCCACAGCATTTCAGCCCCACAGGAGCAGAGCAGGAGCCGTGTGTGCCTTCAGACTCCCTTTTCCTTTAGAGCTCTGAAAAGCAGAGGGCTATTTTCAGGGGCTCCCCCTCCTGTTTTGTCTCTCTCGCGCGTCTTAGCCACCACTGCTCAGACTCACATCCCAAGGCTGAACGGCTCAGAGGTGGGTGCGTATGGACTGCACTGTGCCCTCTACCAGGAGTGACACATCTATTGAAATCATCCAGCGGCAAAGCTTCCTCCTTGGTACTGGACCTACAGAACTGAAGAAAACAGATAAAGTCCCCGGCCTTACAGACTTTACATATCCAGTTTTGAGATGGGTGATTAGAGTGGGGTTAGGGCAAGCAAAGAATAACCAAGTTAGGAAATTCACAAGATAATTTCTAATAGTAGTAAGTTCAGTGAAAGCAATAAACAGGGAGTGCAGTGGGAAAGGATACCTAGCGTAAAGTCACTCCTTTCCGTAAATGAGCACAATTCTGATCTCCCCACCACCACATGTTCTGAAATTTAAAAACCCTACAGACTGCTGTCTTTTAGGATGCGCCAGCCAGAAAAGAAATAATATGACCAAAAATTCTGCAGAGATTTTGTAAGCTGACAGAAAGCACCAAATTGCCAGTCCAGCATCCAGGTTTTTCATTCTTGTTCACCTGCTTTAGCGAATCAGATCTAAGTTCTGAAAATGAGGGAAAGGGAGGTGTCCTTGGCATTGCCAGCTCATAAGCATATTTCAGGAATCCGTGAATAGTTATGTTCCTTTGAAAATGTTATAGAATGTATGTGCCCTGTGTAAGTACAGTTAGCACAGGCAGTAAGTGTAAACAGTCGTTGTGGACTGGACTCTATACATGCCTTCATGTATAAAGGTGAATCTATGAAGGACATAGAGAGAAGACAGTATCTTGAGCCCTCCACTGTTCCCCTGAATGAAGGTTTGTGGCTCTATAGTCCTGACCACAGGACAGGAGCTACCATGGTCCCACACCAAGCAGAGTCAATGAAGCAGAGGATTTCTGTGTGTGAATCTTCTTGATCTCCAAGTTGCTGCCCAAACCATACTCCATTCTCCACAGCATTTCAGCCCCACAGGAGCAGAGCAGGAGCCGTGTGTGCCTTCAGACTCCCTTTTCCTTTAGAGCTCTGAAAAGCAGAGGGCTATTTTCAGGGGCTCCCCCTCCTGTTTTGTCTCTCTCGCGCGTCTTAGCCACCACTGCTCAGACTCACATCCCAAGGCTGAACGGCTCAGAGGTGGGTGCGTATGGACTGCACTGTGCCCTCTACCAGGAGATGCGGCGCAAACGTGCTTAAGTCAGTGCCCTCCAACTGGGAAATGGTAGTATGCTAAATGAGGTACTTAATTAATCTCTACCCAACAACAACATCATCAAATTGGAAAAGCAGTTCCATCACCCAGTATCCATGTGCATAAAGTATACGTAAAAGGATCAGAAGTTTTCATCAGTAAACTTGTGTTTGTGCTTTGGCTGAATAAAGAGCGCTCCATTTCTACTATAGGCTGATAAATGGCATACAGTTAATTGCCAGTTAGTTGCTTGTCTTTTTCTACTCGTGTTTCTACCTCATGGATTAGAAATGAGAGGAATAAGATGTTTGCCAGTCCCCTTCAGATCAGGAATCCAAGGAAAAAGCTTCCCATTAGATTTTACCATAAACAGGCTGATTTTTCGTAAGTGTTTTGTTGGGGGGGGGGTTGTTTTGTTTTGTTTTAAACATCCAAAAGCAATCATATGATGATTAAGGAAAGCTGGCTAAGAGGTAACCAGGTGGAGCTGCTCTTTCATGAACACTCATGATACACGCTGTAATGATTTAACAGCTAGTCTAGAAATGTAGCTATATAACACAAATAAAAAAGGGTGAAGGAAACAATACAGCTCTCCTTTTTACCAGATTACATCATCTTACACAACAGCATTGGAATTATTCATATTATATTTTAAATTGTCTATCTCCAGCTCTTTAAGCTCCATGAGACAAAGACTATGCCTTTCTCTCACCTCTGTCTAGCATCGAGTCCAGTACCTGATACTTAGCTGACACTTGGGAAACAAGTGAATGAATGAGTGAACAACCGAAAGGGCCAGGTTTCAAATCCAGTTCTTGGGCCTCCTAGGCCATTCTCATGAGAGCAAGATTCCCTCCTGCAGATGCACAGACGTTCAAGGCAGAACAAAAGACATTAACAGGGGCTACCTCGGCCATGGACTGTGACGCACATGTAATTTCATAGGAATTTATGGCTTACCCATTTTGGAGATCTGTTTCCACAGAGTGTTGATTTATTCACTTGAGATCAATCACGGCAAACACAAATCTCAGCACACAGGCACAGTGCTGCTATGAACGACTACCTAGGGCGTGGTGCTTTAGTTGGTGGCACTGATGGTCTCACCAGAGTAAGGCTGCGTCCTGAGACGGGCTCTTTCCTCATAGAAGGATACACTGGAGAAGGCTGAAGAGCCAAGGAAATTCAAGGCAGGTCCTTAATCTCTGCTGCTTCCTTCAGGGCCAGCAGGCTGGTGTCAGAATCCAAGACAAGTCCTCCTGCTGAGTGTCGCCTGCTTCTGTCCCTTTTTACCTGCCCCTGCCTCTGAGGACCAAAGAGCAGCAGAATTCCATAGGCTAATTTCCTTCTCCCAAGCTAATCTGGTCTCACTCACCAATGCTCCATCAAAAGTAGGTTGAACCCTTACTCCAGGTTACATTGACTTCAACATACCTTTCCCACAGTATTGTGAAAATATGCTACACACACATACAAATCACTTTAGCATTCAGAAGGGACTTCCCTGGTGGTCCAGGGGTTAAGAATCCTCCTGCCAATGCAAGGGACATGAGTTTGATCCCTGCTCCAGGAAGATTCAACATCCACAGGGCAACACAGCCCGTGTGCCACAACTACTGAAGCCAGCAAGCCTAGAGCCTGTGCTCCCCAACAACTGAAGCCACCACAACTGAGAAGCCTGTGCACTGCAACCAAGAGCAGCCCCCACTCACTACAACTAGAGAAACCCTGTGTGTAGCAATGAAGACCAGTCAGCCTAAATAAATAATAATAAAATAAATCTTAAAAGTTTTAGGGTTGATGGAGCATTCAACTCAAAGCATAGCCAAAGTCTACAATGACAGTGGGTATAGAATTTGCATTTATGATTTCTTATCCACTTCTCTTTACCAACATCAAATCCCTCAGGAAAAGAGCCTGGAGGGGGAACCAAGAATTTGGACTGCAAAATCGAGGAGTGTGCTGAAACACCTGCTCTCGAGGACTCCTCATCATCCCCTGTAGATATTCAGCAGCATTCCTGGCAGGTTTCCACAGACATTGAGAACACCGAAAGGTAAGTGGGAAGTTACCCTAAATAGACTGTCAGTCCTCCTCCAGCTAGTACTCAGGGGCTAAAGAGAGTTGAGAATTTTTTTCTTTCAGATTCAAAAAGAGATGTCAGTAAATCGAGACAAGAAACGGTAAGGGGTCCAAATCCATCTGTGAAATGACAGCAGAACCTCCAGGAGACGGGGGCACTGATGGTCTCACCAGAGTAAGGCTGCGTCCTGAGACGGGCTCTTTCCTCATAGAAGGATACACTGGAGAAGGCTGAAGAGCCAAGGAAATTCAAGGCAGGTCCTTAATCTCTGCTGCTTCCTTCAGGGCCAGCAGGCTGGTGTCAGAATCCAAGACAAGTCCTCCTGCTGAGTGTCGCCTGCTTCTGTCCCTTTTTACCTGCCCCTGCCTCTGAGGACCAAAGAGCAGCAGAATTCCATAGGCTAATTTCCTTCTCCCAAGCTAATCTGGTCTCACTCACCAATGCTCCATCAAAAGTAGGTTGAACCCTTACTCCAGGTTACATTGACTTCAACATACCTTTCCCACAGTATTGTGAAAATATGCTACACACACATACAAATCACTTTAGCATTCAGAAGGGACTTCCCTGGTGGTCCAGGGGTTAAGAATCCTCCTGCCAATGCAAGGGACATGAGTTTGATCCCTGCTCCAGGAAGATTCAACATCCACAGGGCAACACAGCCCGTGTGCCACAACTACTGAAGCCAGCAAGCCTAGAGCCTGTGCTCCCCAACAACTGAAGCCACCACAACTGAGAAGCCTGTGCACTGCAACCAAGAGCAGCCCCCACTCACTACAACTAGAGAAACCCTGTGTGTAGCAATGAAGACCAGTCAGCCTAAATAAATAATAATAAAATAAATCTTAAAAGTTTTAGGGTTGATGGAGCATTCAACTCAAAGCATAGCCAAAGTCTACAATGACAGTGGGTATAGAATTTGCATTTATGATTTCTTATCCACTTCTCTTTACCAACATCAAATCCCTCAGGAAAAGAGCCTGGAGGGGGAACCAAGAATTTGGACTGCAAAATCGAGGAGTGTGCTGAAACACCTGCTCTCGAGGACTCCTCATCATCCCCTGTAGATATTCAGCAGCATTCCTGGCAGGTTTCCACAGACATTGAGAACACCGAAAGGTAAGTGGGAAGTTACCCTAAATAGACTGTCAGTCCTCCTCCAGCTAGTACTCAGGGGCTAAAGAGAGTTGAGAATTTTTTTCTTTCAGATTCAAAAAGAGATGTCAGTAAATCGAGACAAGAAACGGTAAGGGGTCCAAATCCATCTGTGAAATGACAGCAGAACCTCCAGGAGACGTGGGCTCCTGGGCCTCTGCTTATCCCACTCCGTCAGCCTTGCATCTCCATGGAGATGAAAACAGAGTGCTTCCTTGGGAAGGGAGAAAGTTGCATCTATATATCCATCACCGATCACTCACCGGGCTGGGTCCCAAAATTTCCATTTGTTTAAAGGAGAAGAACTCAAAATCATGCAAAGATGTCTTCAATAGATCTTCAGCTTTCAGGTGTATGGGATGGCCTATTTAGTTGCCATTTGTGGGCTGAAGCTTCTATCCAGTTCACAGACAGCTTTCTAGCTGTCTTCTCTTACTCTCCTAGAATTTAGCTGATGGCCCCTTAGCGGTCAAAGCATGGTAATGCATTTGTCTTAACAAGCAGTAGCTCTGGGTTAGAGAGGGAGTTTCTTTCTTGGAAAGAAGAGATTCTACAGTGATTCTATTTTATTTGGGAAATGGAAGCAATAATAATCATATAAGTGCATCTAGATGCTAAAAATCCCATTCTGTGAGGCAGAGACACAAGCCCCTTGTTTACTGGCCTTCACACTGCTGTCTCGTCCTTTGCTACTGATGTCCCCAGAGCCAGCACAAAGCAGCTGAATGAACACTGGGCAATTCCACAGAGAGCTCTGCATGTGTGGGGTTGAGTCACTGACAAGATAATGAACATTTTATTTTTTTATTTTTAGAAATGTAACCCACAGTGGCATTTATAGCCATTGTGGTTCTACTTTCAGATTGTAATATAATTCTAAAGCTAATTACCAAATTTCTGTGTTTATAGAAAATTGAAGCATGTGGTAATTATGTGCTATTAATAAAACTTGGACTTTGTATAAGCTTGGAAATCCAACAATTCAAACAATAAAGCATGTTGGCACAGTTTGATAGAACTATAGGCAAATGGGGTGAGGGATGCTTTGCTCTGTTCCCAAGGAAACCTGCCAAGTTACCCTAAATAGACTGTCAGTCCTCCTCCAGCTAGTACTCAGGGGCTAAAGAGAGTTGAGAATTTTTTTCTTTCAGATTCAAAAAGAGATGTCAGTAAATCGAGACAAGAAACGGTAAGGGGTCCAAATCCATCTGTGAAATGACAGCAGAACCTCCAGGAGACGTGGGCTCCTGGGCCTCTGCTTATCCCACTCCGTCAGCCTTGCATCTCCATGGAGATGAAAACAGAGTGCTTCCTTGGGAAGGGAGAAAGTTGCATCTATATATCCATCACCGATCACTCACCGGGCTGGGTCCCAAAATTTCCATTTGTTTAAAGGAGAAGAACTCAAAATCATGCAAAGATGTCTTCAATAGATCTTCAGCTTTCAGGTGTATGGGATGGCCTATTTAGTTGCCATTTGTGGGCTGAAGCTTCTATCCAGTTCACAGACAGCTTTCTAGCTGTCTTCTCTTACTCTCCTAGAATTTAGCTGATGGCCCCTTAGCGGTCAAAGCATGGTAATGCATTTGTCTTAACAAGCAGTAGCTCTGGGTTAGAGAGGGAGTTTCTTTCTTGGAAAGAAGAGATTCTACAGTGATTCTATTTTATTTGGGAAATGGAAGCAATAATAATCATATAAGTGCATCTAGATGCTAATAATCCCATTCTGTGAGGCAGAGACACAAGCCCCTTGTTTACTGGCCTTCACACTGCTGTCTCGTCCTTTGCTACTGATGTCCCCAGAGCCAGCACAAAGCAGCTGAATGAACACTGGGCAATTCCACAGAGAGCTCTGCATGTGTGGGGTTGAGTCACTGACAAGATAATGAACATTTTATTTTTTTATTTTTAGAAATGTAACCCACAGTGGCATTTATAGCCATTGTGGTTCTACTTTCAGATTGTAATATAATTCTAAAGCTAATTACCAAATTTCTGTGTTTATAGAAAATTGAAGCATGTGGTAATTATGTGCTATTAATAAAACTTGGACTTTGTATAAGCTTGGAAATCCAACAATTCAAACAATAAAGCATGTTGGCACAGTTTGATAGAACTATAGGCAAATGATGAGGGAGTGATTTCTCTCAGTTTATAAAGTAGAAAATGCTTTGCTCTGTTCCCAGGAAGGAACACCTGCCAGAGTGCCATGGTCAGCAAAGCCATTTGCCTTTTCAGAAACCTTGCACAGAAGTGCTAACCAAGCCTTGTAAGCTTGTTGGAGAGCAAGCTATGACAGATAATAATAGGAGAGCCTAGCCCTCAGCACTGGCAGTATTTCATTTCAACCTAAAAGTCCAGACTCTGGGAGCGACTGGAAGAAGCAGGCACAGTAGATCTGACCTGGGAAAGGGCTTTCTTGCTTCTCTCTGTCACCTTGCCCTAAGAGATCTGTGGGTCTCAAACCAGGCTGCATATTAAAATTACTAGGAGGACGTTTTTAAAAACATTCCAAGTCAATGTAATGTGTTTACCCTTGGAGATGTTTAACACCTGTGTTCCTCTGAATTTCAATCATAGTAATGAGAGACGACAGGGAGTGAACCCACACAGTCAGGGTCATGCTGGGACTGGATGAGAACACCAGGACCCAGCCTCAGCTTTGCCCAGGGTACCCCTGTTGTCCTACCTGCATGCCCTTCACTTGCCCATGGAAATCTAAGTCCTGTCCTCATTCCTAGAGGCCCGTCTCTGATCTCAGCCAGTGCAGCTGAAGCAGAGGTGAGGGCTTCTACAGCAGAACGCCCTGTGGAAACGTTCCTCAGAGCAGCCATTCTTTCCAGAGTCAACCCAACTCAGCTTATTTTTTTCTTATAAAAGCAAACCGAATGCTCGTCCTTTGCTACTGATGTCCCCAGAGCCAGCACAAAGCAGCTGAATGAACACTGGGCAATTCCACAGAGAGCTCTGCATGTGTGGGGTTGAGTCACTGACAAGATAATGAACATTTTATTTTTTTATTTTTAGAAATGTAACCCACAGTGGCATTTATAGCCATTGTGGTTCTACTTTCAGATTGTAATATAATTCTAAAGCTAATTACCAAATTTCTGTGTTTATAGAAAATTGAAGCATGTGGTAATTATGTGCTATTAATAAAACTTGGACTTTGTATAAGCTTGGAAATCCAACAATTCAAACAATAAAGCATGTTGGCACAGTTTGATAGAACTATAGGCAAATGATGAGGGAGTGATTTCTCTCAGTTTATAAAGTAGAAAATGCTTTGCTCTGTTCCCAGGAAGGAACACCTGCCAGAGTGCCATGGTCAGCAAAGCCATTTGCCTTTTCAGAAACCTTGCACAGAAGTGCTAACCAAGCCTTGTAAGCTTGTTGGAGAGCAAGCTATGACAGATAATAATAGGAGAGCCTAGCCCTCAGCACTGGCAGTATTTCATTTCAACCTAAAAGTCCAGACTCTGGGAGCGACTGGAAGAAGCAGGCACAGTAGATCTGACCTGGGAAAGGGCTTTCTTGCTTCTCTCTGTCACCTTGCCCTAAGAGATCTGTGGGTCTCAAACCAGGCTGCATATTAAAATTACTAGGAGGACGTTTTTAAAAACATTCCAAGTCAATGTAATGTGTTTACCCTTGGAGATGTTTAACACCTGTGTTCCTCTGAATTTCAATCATAGTAATGAGAGACGACAGGGAGTGAACCCACACAGTCAGGGTCATGCTGGGACTGGATGAGAACACCAGGACCCAGCCTCAGCTTTGCCCAGGGTACCCCTGTTGTCCTACCTGCATGCCCTTCACTTGCCCATGGAAATCTAAGTCCTGTCCTCATTCCTAGAGGCCCGTCTCTGATCTCAGCCAGTGCAGCTGAAGCAGAGGTGAGGGCTTCTACAGCAGAACGCCCTGTGGAAACGTTCCTCAGAGCAGCCATTCTTTCCAGAGTCAACCCAACTCAGCTTATTTTTTTCTTATAAAAGCAAACCGAATGCAATATTTGCCTACTGGAGGCTCAAGCGGGACACTTTCAGCAAAGACTTTGTCCTTCAGTAGTATCACAGAACAGACGGTTGGAGATTGCATGTCAAAAATGCGCAACTGGGCTTCCCTGGTGGTCCAGTGGGTGGGGACACCACCTTGTAGTGCAGGGGGCGCCGGTTCGATCCCTGGCCTGGGAAGATCCCACGTGCCGCGGAGCAGCTGGACTGATGTGTCCAATTACCCAGCCGGAGCTCTGGAGCGCATGCGCCCAGAGCCGGCGCTCTGCAACAACAGACGCCACCACGATGGGAGGCCCACAGGAGCCAAAGAACAAGGACGGATGAAAATAGAGAAGTGAAAGACCAATAGAAGTGGCCCACCGGTCCCCACCCCACCCCCCAAATAATAAATAAATAAAATAAATGTTTTAAAAAAATGCACAACTGATTATCTTTTCTTTGTATCAATTTTACAGAGACATGCGAGAAATGAAAAACCTTTTAAGCAAACTCAGGGAAACTATGCCTTTACCATTGAAAAATCAAGGTGAGTCTTGTCACTTCTTTTTGAGGCAGAGTATGTTTTTAACACAGTAACCTTGGGTCTTGTTTCTTGAGAAATGAAAGTTTTTTTGTTTTTTTTTTTTTTACACAAGCAATAGAAGGCCTTGAGCGTACATTTGTCTTCCCTTGAGAAGAGGATGAGAGTAGTTTATCAGGTGAACGCAATTTTGCTCTGAGGGGAACTGACCACGTTCTGATAATAGACACCTCCTCTACCTGCCCGAGGTATTCATTGTCCACCCTGAGAAGAGCACTACACCATGTGTGGCAAACACGAAAGGACGTGCCTTTAAGTTTACAGCTGCTTCCCCAGTGGCTCAGTGGTAAAGAATTTGCCTGCTAATGCAGGAGACATGGGATCAGGAGAATCCTGGTCAGGGAGGATCCCACCTGCTGCAGAGCAACTAATCCTGTGCGTCACAACTACAGAGCCTGTGTTCCAGTGCCCCGGGAGTGGCAACTACTGAGCCCATGCACCCTAGAGCCTGTGCTCGGCAACAAGAGAAGCCACAACGAGAAAAACCTGTGCATGGCAAGGAGCCATAGTTCCCACTCGCCACAACTAGAGAAAAGCTGGCAAAGCAACAAAGACCCAGCACAGCCCCCAAAATAAATTAAAGTGTTAAAAAAGAAGTTTACAGTGGAAGAGACTTAAGAACACTGCCAAAGGAAAATCCCTGCCATTTACGTGTTATCTAAACTAACTGTAATAATGAACATATCTTGCCACTGTGATTTTGCAGCCAGGTGCAACGTGAGGGGAGATTTCCACACCACCTCGCAATTATCGGACGCTAATTGGGTGTCCAGCAATTCAACTGATCTCTGACACTTACTGGAGATGACATCGGATCCCACAAGTTAAGGGTTCAGTAGTCCTAAAAGACTGACTGCCCTCTAACTTTAGACTCCAATCCCAAGGTTGTCACCTCAGCTTCTGTACATCTAGCTATAGGTCGGAGGGTCCAGTGAGACCCACAGGTTCAATTAGTACACTAAAGCAGCTCACAGAACTCAGAGAAATATTTTACCTACCCATTCACTGACTTCCTATTACAGGATATAACTCAGGGACAGCCAGGTTGCAGAGATGCCTAGGGCGAGGTGAGGTAAAGGGTGTAGCTATTCCATGTTCTCTTCAGGAGCGCCATCTTCCCCAGTCTCTTAAGCTCTCCAAAGCCCTCTCCTTTTCAGTTTTTCTGGAGGCTTCACTACACATGAATGATTAAATCATTGACCACTGGCAACTGGTTCAACCTCCAACCCCTCTCCGCTTCCTGGAAGTCGGGGGTGGGATTGAAAGTTCTAACCCTCCTATCACCAAGTTGGTTCTCCCAGCAACCAGTCCCCAGGTGTTTTCCAAAAGTCACATTATTAACATAACAAAAGATATCTTTATTGCTCTCTCAGAAAGTGCATAGAGTTTTAGGAGCTCTGTGCCAGGAATAGGTTGAAGACCAAATATATATAAATTACAACATCACAGCCACTATCCTAAGATATCTTAGATGTGTCAACGATCTTCTTTAATTCTAACATCACCTTTGAGGGAAATATTTTTCATGTTTCCCAGCTTACAGGCAAACTGAGATACAGGCTCACTAACTTGATGGAGGTCATACAGACTGTGAGTAGAAAGTCTGGGATGTGACCCCAGGCAGTGTGTCTCCAGAACTATCCTATGGGAATATATACTCTAACACAGACGGGGCAAGGGGATGTTCACTTTGTGAGGGAAGGATCCCTATAGGCTTCTGCTAACTGTTTTATCTTCAGTATTTAGAGAAATGCTTGAAACACAGTATAGTACTATCTGGTATAAACAGTAAATGTTGTTTTGTTTTGTTTAAATATTTATTTAATTTTTGGTTGGGTTGAATCTTCGTTGCTGTGCATGCTTTTTCTGTAGTTGCCGTGAGTGGGGGCTACTCTCTAGTTGCTGTGCTTGAGGTTCTTGTTGAGGTGGCTTCCCTTGTTGTGGAGCATGTGCTCTAAGCCTGTGGCCTTCAGTAGATGCGGCTCTAGAGCACAGACTCAGTAATTGTGGTACATGGGCTTAGTTGCTCTGCAGCTTGCGGGATCATCCTGGACCAGGGATCGAACCCGTGTCTCCTGCATTGGCAGGCGGATTCTTCACCACTGAGTCACCAGGGAAGCCCAACAATAAATGTTTGTTCAACTTACCCCCAACTTTTACAATCCCAGTGTCTGAAGTTACATACAAAGGACTAATATAATATCACTTTCACTAAGCACATATGGCCTGAGCAATCCTAAGGGATGCATCAGCTTCAGAGAGTGGTACACCAGGGTGGGGAAAGGCTTTGGAGAGGCCAGAAAGATCCTCCTCTTGTTTCCATTGAGCACAGCCTCTGTGGGAGGGAGGGCAGGGAGCTGCTTGCCTCTGAGTGAGGAGGGAGGGGACTTGGCAGCTGAGCCAGAGCACAGCTTGGCTCAGGGAGCCGCATGGCAGAAGGTAGAGAGGTGGAGGTGAGAACACCAGACAGAAGACTGTGGTGTGACCTGAGTTGCAGAGGAGGAGGCGGGTGTCGGAAAATAAGAGGCAGGGATGCAGGCCATCAGTAGCTGCAGGCACCCCCTGAAGGGCCCGCTGACCGAGGCTTACTGCCTTGAGCCACAAGTTAGTGTTTGAGAAGCCTCATAGGGTTTAAGAAAGCAACATTTTACTCCAACAGGTGCGGATGGGAGCCCTGTGGGCACAGTATGTATGTTTGCTCTGGACCTAAGCATAGATTACAGCTAGCCTTGGATTCCCATACTGGCTCTACCATTTTCCTGGAAGAGGTTGTTTCACTTTTGAAAATGTACATTTCCTCATCCCAGATCACCTACTTCAAAGGGTTGTTGTGAGGATTCAATGAAAAAATGCATGTCAGGGCTTCCCCTGGTGGTCCAGTGGGTTTTGTTTAAATATTTATTTAATTTTTGGTTGGGTTGAATCTTCGTTGCTGTGCATGCTTTTTCTGTAGTTGCCGTGAGTGGGGGCTACTCTCTAGTTGCTGTGCTTGAGGTTCTTGTTGAGGTGGCTTCCCTTGTTGTGGAGCATGTGCTCTAAGCCTGTGGCCTTCAGTAGATGCGGCTCTAGAGCACAGACTCAGTAATTGTGGTACATGGGCTTAGTTGCTCTGCAGCTTGCGGGATCATCCTGGACCAGGGATCGAACCCGTGTCTCCTGCATTGGCAGGCGGATTCTTCACCACTGAGTCACCAGGGAAGCCCAACAATAAATGTTTGTTCAACTTACCCCCAACTTTTACAATCCCAGTGTCTGAAGTTACATACAAAGGACTAATATAATATCACTTTCACTAAGCACATATGGCCTGAGCAATCCTAAGGGATGCATCAGCTTCAGAGAGTGGTACACCAGGGTGGGGAAAGGCTTTGGAGAGGCCAGAAAGATCCTCCTCTTGTTTCCATTGAGCACAGCCTCTGTGGGAGGGAGGGCAGGGAGCTGCTTGCCTCTGAGTGAGGAGGGAGGGGACTTGGCAGCTGAGCCAGAGCACAGCTTGGCTCAGGGAGCCGCATGGCAGAAGGTAGAGAGGTGGAGGTGAGAACACCAGACAGAAGACTGTGGTGTGACCTGAGTTGCAGAGGAGGAGGCGGGTGTCGGAAAATAAGAGGCAGGGATGCAGGCCATCAGTAGCTGCAGGCACCCCCTGAAGGGCCCGCTGACCGAGGCTTACTGCCTTGAGCCACAAGTTAGTGTTTGAGAAGCCTCATAGGGTTTAAGAAAGCAACATTTTACTCCAACAGGTGCGGATGGGAGCCCTGTGGGCACAGTATGTATGTTTGCTCTGGACCTAAGCATAGATTACAGCTAGCCTTGGATTCCCATACTGGCTCTACCATTTTCCTGGAAGAGGTTGTTTCACTTTTGAAAATGTACATTTCCTCATCCCAGATCACCTACTTCAAAGGGTTGTTGTGAGGATTCAATGAAAAAATGCATGTCAGGGCTTCCCCTGGTGGTCCAGTGGGTAAGGACACCGCCTTGCAGTGCAAGGGGCGTCGGTTCAATCCCTGGCCTGGGAAGATCCCACATGCCACAGAGCAGCTGGACTGATGTGTCCAATTACCAAGCCGGAGCTCTGGAGCGCATGAGCCCAGAGCCGGTGCTCTGCGACAACAGAGGCCACTGCGATGGGAGGCCCACGCGGGCCAAAGAACAAAGATGGATGAAAATAGATAAATGAAAGACCAATAGAAGTGGCCCGCCTGCCCCTCTCCCTCCCCAACCTGACCCCCACCCAAAATAAATAAATCTTTAAAAAAAAAATGCATGTCAAGTGCCTGCTACCAACCTTACAGAGCTTAGCCAGTGCAGTATGTTGTTGTTATTATTACTTACCATCTGACCCACCAAGCTAGCTCAGAAAAACTCCAAATCATCATCAAATACAAAAAGTCCCCGCCACCAAAACAGAACAATTCCTGGTACCGTTCACTCTGAAGCAACTGTGTGTAATGCCCATGAAAAGTGGCCTTGAGCCCAGTCTCCAAAATAGTGATCTCTGAGATGGAGGGGCAGGGTAGGGAGATTCACCTTTAACGCTATCCTCAGGAGCTTCCCTGGTGGTCCAGAGGGTAAACAGTCCACCTTGCAGTGCAAGGGGCACAGGTTCCATCCTGGCCAAGGAAGATCCCACCTGCTGAGGAGCAGCTGGACTGATGTGTCCAATTACCAAGCCGGAGCTCTGGAGCGCATGAGCCCAGAGCCGGTGCTCTGCGACAACAGAGGCCACTGCGATGGGAGGCCCACGCGGGCCAAAGAACAAAGATGGATGAAAATAGATAAATGAAAGACCAATAGAAGTGGCCCGCCTGCCCCTCTCCCTCCCCAACCTGACCCCCACCCAAAATAAATAAATCTTTAAAAAAAAAATGCATGTCAAGTGCCTGCTACCAACCTTACAGAGCTTAGCCAGTGCAGTATGTTGTTGTTATTATTACTTACCATCTGACCCACCAAGCTAGCTCAGAAAAACTCCAAATCATCATCAAATACAAAAAGTCCCCGCCACCAAAACAGAACAATTCCTGGTACCGTTCACTCTGAAGCAACTGTGTGTAATGCCCATGAAAAGTGGCCTTGAGCCCAGTCTCCAAAATAGTGATCTCTGAGATGGAGGGGCAGGGTAGGGAGATTCACCTTTAACGCTATCCTCAGGAGCTTCCCTGGTGGTCCAGAGGGTAAACAGTCCACCTTGCAGTGCAAGGGGCACAGGTTCCATCCCTGGCCAAGGAAGATCCCACCTGCTGAGGAGCGGCTGGACAGGTGTGTCCAATTACAAGCCAGCGCTCTGGAGAGCATGCACCCAGAGCCTGTGCTCTGCAACGAGACAGGCCACTGTAATGGGAGGCCCACACAGGCCAAATAATAAAGATGGATGAAAACTAAATGATGACTTAGAGGCAAAAAAAAAAATCTCTAAAGCTATCCTCAGCTTCTAAATATGTAGAGCAAGCACCTCCCCCAACAGCACATGGGCCTTCTCTCCTACTTGCTTAGAAGGATGACAACCCAAAGGTTCACAGGCTGAATTTCATGGATTGTATGTAGTCTCTATTAAATTTAAATATCTGAAATATTCCCTCTATATTTAATGAAAGTTCATCCAAAAGTTTTGAATCAGGGCAATATTGGAAATACAGACATTTTATTTAGGACATTTTTATAATCATAAAAAACATAATATAATAGAAATATTTTGTATAACTTTGTATTGCCTTTATAAACAGAAAAAAAATTCAAATTTAAAATATATTTTTAAAGCATAATAATAGTAATGAATGACTGAGTAAAAGCACAAGTGAAAAGAAAAACAACCCAAACAAGTGATGTCCAGGACTTGAATCCTAAATCCACTTGGGGGCATGAAAAGGAAAAAGCTAGAAGATAGAAGGACTTCTTCAGGAGGGAGTAATGCTGTGTGATTTTTAAATAATTTCTTTTCAAACTTCAAACTTTTAATTTTATATTGGGGTATACCCAGTTGACAAGCTGTGGTAGCTTGTGGTAGCTTTCAGGTCAACAGTGAAACGACTCAGTCATACACAAACTAAAATGCCTTTTTAAATTGAGGTAAAGTCTTGTGGAGAGTTAAGCTTTCTACATTTGAGGGAGAAAAGGAAATCCTAAGCATAGTGCATCCCTGTTCTGCGTGTGTTTAATGGGTCCTCATGCACGGTGGAGGGCCCGCTGAAACACACCTGAAACAGAGACTTGGTGGCTCAGACAGTAAAGAATCTGCCTGTAATGCAGGAAATCTGGTTTGATCCCTGAGTTGGGAAGATTCCTGGAGAAGGGAATGGCAACCCAGTCCAGTATTGTTGCCTGGAGAATCCCATGGGCAGAGGAGGCTGGCGGGCTACAGACCATGGGGTCACAAAGAGTCAGACTTGACTGAGCTACTAACATTTTCACTTTCACTGCATGACCACACAGGGAGTGAGCAGTGGAGACGGGATGAGTCTCCATCGAAGGTCTGAGAAGGCCTGAAAGAAGAAGAGCAGGTCTCTAGGAGTCCCCTTAGGAACATTTTTTTAGCAGATGCATATGGCACCGTTTTATGATCAAATCAGCCAGATTCCTCTCTCTGACTACATATACCAAGATAGAGCACAGAAGCTGCCCTATTACCTTCCTAGAATTCTGTTCAGATGATTTATTTATTACCCAGGGGTTTGTATGTAGTCTCTATTAAATTTAAATATCTGAAATATTCCCTCTATATTTAATGAAAGTTCATCCAAAAGTTTTGAATCAGGGCAATATTGGAAATACAGACATTTTATTTAGGACATTTTTATAATCATAAAAAACATAATATAATAGAAATATTTTGTATAACTTTGTATTGCCTTTATAAACAGAAAAAAAATTCAAATTTAAAATATATTTTTAAAGCATAATAATAGTAATGAATGACTGAGTAAAAGCACAAGTGAAAAGAAAAACAACCCAAACAAGTGATGTCCAGGACTTGAATCCTAAATCCACTTGGGGGCATGAAAAGGAAAAAGCTAGAAGATAGAAGGACTTCTTCAGGAGGGAGTAATGCTGTGTGATTTTTAAATAATTTCTTTTCAAACTTCAAACTTTTAATTTTATATTGGGGTATACCCAGTTGACAAGCTGTGGTAGCTTGTGGTAGCTTTCAGGTCAACAGTGAAACGACTCAGTCATACACAAACTAAAATGCCTTTTTAAATTGAGGTAAAGTCTTGTGGAGAGTTAAGCTTTCTACATTTGAGGGAGAAAAGGAAATCCTAAGCATAGTGCATCCCTGTTCTGCGTGTGTTTAATGGGTCCTCATGCACGGTGGAGGGCCCGCTGAAACACACCTGAAACAGAGACTTGGTGGCTCAGACAGTAAAGAATCTGCCTGTAATGCAGGAAATCTGGTTTGATCCCTGAGTTGGGAAGATTCCTGGAGAAGGGAATGGCAACCCAGTCCAGTATTGTTGCCTGGAGAATCCCATGGGCAGAGGAGGCTGGCGGGCTACAGACCATGGGGTCACAAAGAGTCAGACTTGACTGAGCTACTAACATTTTCACTTTCACTGCATGACCACACAGGGAGTGAGCAGTGGAGACGGGATGAGTCTCCATCGAAGGTCTGAGAAGGCCTGAAAGAAGAAGAGCAGGTCTCTAGGAGTCCCCTTAGGAACATTTTTTTAGCAGATGCATATGGCACCGTTTTATGATCAAATCAGCCAGATTCCTCTCTCTGACTACATATACCAAGATAGAGCACAGAAGCTGCCCTATTACCTTCCTAGAATTCTGTTCAGATGATTTATTTATTACCCAGGGGTTTGGAGGAACCCCTGGAGAAGGGCATGGCAACCCACTCCAGTATCCTTGCCTGGAGAATCCCACGGACAGAGAAGCCTGGAGGGCTACAGTCCACGGGATCTCAAGAGTCAGACATGACTTAGCACCTAAACCACCACCATCTATGCAGAAAACGATGTGGGATGACATGTGGGGAAATGCATCCCAGTTCTTTTCTGTAGAACCTTATTGTCAAAACAGAATTCTTACTGGATGAAAAGCATTATCAAAAGCCATCTGTTTTCCTGCTGGCTGTGTCTTTCCTTTCCCTTTTTATTCCATTTACATGTGTGTGTGAAGCAGAGGGAAAAAGGAAAAAAATACTGTTCCCTTTCCCTACTCAAACCCTGACCGTGTAGAAATCCTGCCAGGCAAGTGTGGGGGGACCCACCCTGAAAATGCTTTGACTCCCCAGTTCTCCAGACTCCATGAGTGTCTGTGTTAGTCAGTCGCGTCTGACTCTTTGCGACCCCATGGACTGTGGCCCGCCAGGCTGCTCCGTCCGTAGGATTCTCCAGGCAAGAATACTGGAGAGAGTTGCCATGCCCTTCTCCAGGGATCAAACCTGATCTACTGCATTGCAGATTCTTTACTGACTGAGCCACCAGGGAAGTCCCTCCAGACTTCACCCTGTCCCTCCACTCAGAAACTTTTCCCTGTTGGTTTTAGCATTTTGAGATTTAATCCTGTCATCCCCCCTTCCCATTGCAATTAAAACTTAACAACAATATGCTGTAAATTGATTTTCAGTGACAAAGAAAAGTGGCCGAGAGCAGGAATTGTAATGGTTAGTGATTCTGCTTTCATCTGAGAGAGGACCTTTGCCTTCCGTGCTTCCTGTTTAAGACTGGAGACAGAGGTGCACAGAAGAGGGAGCCTGCCTTTCTCTGCCCCAGCTCCCCGCAGCCTCCCCGTTTCCTGGCTTTCAGCCCACTGTCCTTTCCTCTGCTTCAGCGCCTCTCCTGTCCTACATTCTGGGTCATTGACAGTGCTGTAGGGAGCTTCATTAATTATGAGAGTCTTGCTGTGTCAAATGGATTACAAATGGAACCACCTGTGGAGAGCCCGCAAGGTTACTGACAAAGGCTAAAAGGAGATGGGAAAGGAAGGACAAGCATCTTCTAAATGCAGACTGTAATCAAACAAAGCATCACAGAAATAAATTAAGCCTGAAAGACAGTTTCACCTTTTCCAAAACTCTGACTTCATGAGTGCTATGCGGTGTGTCAGTACACTCACTCTTCCTTAGAATTCTGACACACACTAGAGTCATCTCAAGTGGATCAATCAGGACTTGCAGTTGTTCTCAAATGGGTTCCTCCTGCAGACAGTCCTGTGTGTTTCTGTGCGTGTGTGTGCTCAGTCCCTCAGTCACGTCCGACTCTTTGCCACCCTGTGGACTGTAGCCCACCAAGCTCTTCTGTCCATGGAATTTTCCAGGCAAGGATACTGGAGTGCATTGCTATGCCCTCCTGGGTTGGAATCTTCCCAACCCAGGGATCAAACCCATATCTCCTGTGTCTCCTGAATCAGTAGCCATATTATTTATCACTGGGCCACCTGGGAAGCCATGTGGATAGTCCTACTCCAGACTAAATTGGGCCTAGGAACAGTTTCCCCATTTTCTGTACCCCTGCTTACTCTAGTCTAGACATGCATAATTGGAACCAACCTAGCCCTGGTTGAGGTCTCCAGCATGGTGCTGAAGGACATTGAGCTGTTATATACCAGCTAGCCTAGAGATTACCCTGTAGGTCCTTCCCCAGCACCTCATTTAAAGACTTTCTGTGCTTCAAGCTGGTGTCTGAATGTCACTGTGGGCAGTTTTACCAGTTACCTCAGATTCTTTGCAATCTCTACAACATTTTGCCCAGGATTCAGTGTGACATATGCTATACCCCTCTCTCTTTCTCCTCTAATCTCATCCACTCATAACTGACCACACATCAGTTTCTTAGCACAATTTCTTTATTGTGTCAAGCCTCTGCTCACAAATTTTAAGGGTCTACACATTGTCAAAAGAAAAACAGATTTCTCACCTCAGCATTCTTTGTCCCCATTAGCATCCAGCATGTGATGGTCACTCATGATGGGCCAGGTTCCATGTCAGGTGCTGAGGATGTCTCTTTCTCTAGAGCAGGGATCCCTCACCTCTGGGATCTAACACCTGATGATCTGAGGTGGAGCTACTCTAGTAATAATAATAATAGAAATCAAGTGCACAATAGAGGCAATGCTCTTGAATCATTCCTGAAACCATCCTACCCCAATCTGTGGAAAAATTGTCTTCCACAAAACTGGTGCCTGGTGCCAAAAAGGTTGGGGACCACTGCCCTAAAGGCTCTCCATCTCAACAGGGCAAAACGGGATGAGAATCACCTGGGAAGCTTTTTCAAATGACATAGCCATCTCTTGCAGAGATTGTGATAGAGCCTTCAGGGTATAGCATGTGAATTCTGGAAACACACACACACACTATTGGAAAGGCCAAAAAAAAAATAGTGCTTCAATGCAACAATGTCATAACAGTAAAGGATGCTACAAGGGCATATTGGATTCTCCCCTAGTCATATTTTAGCTGTAAATGGGGAAGGAGGAGAGGAGAGTGATTAAGAATTGCTTTTTGGAAACTGTGTGAGCTGAGATTTTGGGGATAAATCAAAATGAGCCAAAGAAAAAGATGGAAAGAAGACAGTCTAGGCAGAAAATTCCAAATGTGTGAAGGCACCAAATGTGTGAAGGGAGATTACAGAGTGAGGAACGTTGATGAACAAGCACTTCATTAGTTGGGGAAATGGTTAGAAAAGAGGCTTAAAAGAGAGAGAGACTACGAGGTACAAGGCAGGAGGCAAGTGGTCTATAATATTAAGGCCTCTTTAAGATTTTTTTTTTTTGCTTCTAAGTCGTCATTTATTTTCATCCATCTTTATTCTTTAGCATGTATGGGCCTCCCATTGCAGTGGCCTCTCTCGTTGCAGAGCACTGGCTCTGGGCGCACACACTCCAGAGCACTGGCTCCGAATTGGGCACACCAGTCCAGACACTCCACAGCACATGGAATCCTCCCAGGCCAGGGATCCAACCAGTGCTCCTGGCACTGCAAGGTGGACTGTCTACCCACTGGACCATTAAGGGAAGCCCATTAAGGCCTCTTTAATTCCTGTTAAGATGTTTGGACTTTATCCTGGGGTCATTGGTGGGATTAAGTCAGTAGGCAAGTACAATAAGCCAGGTAAGAAAGGCTTACAGTCTGACCTAAAAGCCAGGGTCTTGGAAAAGAGGATACGACCAGTCAGCTGAAGTTAGAACAGAACAGTACCAATAGAGGTAAAGGACAGGACAGACGACATTCTGGTTGTGGGGGCACTCCAAGAGCAACACTCAGTACTTGTGGTGGAATCAGGAATCTTCCACAAATGTCCTCTTTACAGATGGGAGTAATTTCCATCTCCAAGAATTCTCAAAGCATTGTATTTGTACCGCTCTACTGGCATTTCTAATGAAGCCTCCTAGTTGCTCAACCCAGGATCCCTGAGGCCAAGGGTCACCTTTCTCTTAAGACCCATCTGAGTGTCCTGGTGGCCCCAGTAGCTGACCCAGAACCTTGTGGGTCATGGGCCTTTAACTAATTCAGTGGTCTCAGGACCAGCAGTATCAGCAGGTCTGGGAACTTGTAAGAAATGCAGATTGTCTGGCCCTACCCCAAATCTACTGATTCAGAAACTCCAGCAATCTGTGCTTTAACAAGCCCTCAGATGAAGCTGACCATGTTTGGGAAGTCTGGGATTAACTGAAGGTCTTTTTTTCCAAAATAGAAATGTGCAACTATAGTTTCATTATAAGCACTCCTCTTGACTCAGAGAACAGAACTTTAAACTCAAACACTCAATTTACTATTTGAAAACCTCATTCTCATGTCCTTCTGTTTATTAACATATCATTTATGTAGAAAACCTCTTATTGGCAAAAAAAAATTTGAGTGATATACAAATAATATCATTGTACCTTGGGGGACTCCAGTGTCCCTAGCTCCAGTAACACCCAAGCATTAAACATCAAATGACTGGATTTTGAACTTATTAATGACTAAATACCCTACTCTCCTTTTCTTTCACTTTCTACTGTGCTTTCCTGCTTCCTCTTCGCTTTCTCACTTTTTATGTTCACGTTTAAAACTATCTCTGAGAGTATGCACTTCAGAGAAATGACACCGTAAGAGTCTCAAACATCTGCAATAAAAAAACCCAAAGATTTCCCAACAAGTTCAGATGCAGTAGCCCAGAAAGTTTAGAATGAGTGGGGAAACACTCCATTTTTCTCACATTCTGTTGACAGCTCCTCACTTCAGAGACAGGATTTAGTCAATGTGGAAAGACATCATTCCCTGGGCCTGAATTTATTTCAGACCATTCCAGGCAGACTTACTGCTTGGTGGATTTCAGCATTTACTGCAGGTGTCAGCTTCCTACAGTGTAGAAAGCTGCTCTGAGTTTCTGCCAAGAATGTTTGGGCTTTTGTATCACCTCAGCCCTAGGTGATGATCAAACAAGCTCTGGGCTAGGCAAAGGTGCCACAGATGCTCAGCAAAGATGCCCCAGATCAGTAGTCATCCTTAATAGGCAGCCTGTCTTTTGCTTAACATCTGAGCCCTTTCTCATCAGTTCTAACACATCCTATTCACTTGGGAATGTTATATACGTATGTGTGTGCACATGTATGTATGTAGCACTCACAAGTGAATGTTGTGTATATATATATGTGTGTCTGCAAATTTCTTAAATGTCTGGAGAAAGGTAAACAAATAGAGAATTCAGGAAATAAATGGGAATCCAGCAATCTGAAACCCTAAACCATGTTTGGGAAGTCTGGGATTAACTGAAGGTCTTTTTTTCCAAAATAGAAATGTGCAACTATAGTTTCATTATAAGCACTCCTCTTGACTCAGAGAACAGAACTTTAAACTCAAACACTCAATTTACTATTTGAAAACCTCATTCTCATGTCCTTCTGTTTATTAACATATCATTTATGTAGAAAACCTCTTATTGGCAAAAAAAAATTTGAGTGATATACAAATAATATCATTGTACCTTGGGGGACTCCAGTGTCCCTAGCTCCAGTAACACCCAAGCATTAAACATCAAATGACTGGATTTTGAACTTATTAATGACTAAATACCCTACTCTCCTTTTCTTTCACTTTCTACTGTGCTTTCCTGCTTCCTCTTCGCTTTCTCACTTTTTATGTTCACGTTTAAAACTATCTCTGAGAGTATGCACTTCAGAGAAATGACACCGTAAGAGTCTCAAACATCTGCAATAAAAAAACCCAAAGATTTCCCAACAAGTTCAGATGCAGTAGCCCAGAAAGTTTAGAATGAGTGGGGAAACACTCCATTTTTCTCACATTCTGTTGACAGCTCCTCACTTCAGAGACAGGATTTAGTCAATGTGGAAAGACATCATTCCCTGGGCCTGAATTTATTTCAGACCATTCCAGGCAGACTTACTGCTTGGTGGATTTCAGCATTTACTGCAGGTGTCAGCTTCCTACAGTGTAGAAAGCTGCTCTGAGTTTCTGCCAAGAATGTTTGGGCTTTTGTATCACCTCAGCCCTAGGTGATGATCAAACAAGCTCTGGGCTAGGCAAAGGTGCCACAGATGCTCAGCAAAGATGCCCCAGATCAGTAGTCATCCTTAATAGGCAGCCTGTCTTTTGCTTAACATCTGAGCCCTTTCTCATCAGTTCTAACACATCCTATTCACTTGGGAATGTTATATACGTATGTGTGTGCACATGTATGTATGTAGCACTCACAAGTGAATGTTGTGTATATATATATGTGTGTCTGCAAATTTCTTAAATGTCTGGAGAAAGGTAAACAAATAGAGAATTCAGGAAATAAATGGGAATTCAGGAAACAGATCTCTAAGTCTCAAAGAAATAACAACAAAATTTTTTCTTTCCTATCAGTATCTACATAGTTTTGGTGAATCTGTTCCAAGGAAACCTTGACTTTCGATTGAACTTGACTTTCAGGAAATGTAGTCAGTATTCAAAGAGATACCAAAAGGTAAAATTCTTTATTCATCAGGGTCTGCTGTATCTTTGCCATATCCAGTTAAGTTAGGTTCAGTGATCATTTGGTGGTTAAAGAAATGAAAGCCCTAAAAATGATGACAGAGTATAGTTATCATTTCTTTCTGCTCCAAATATATCATGATTCATGTCTGAGAGATTTTTATGAGAAATTAGGCTTATCTATACAAGTTGACATTGCTTTCAGCGTCTTAACTATTTGGGGCAAGTTGAACTGGAAAAAAAGAGATGTTCCATTTTTAGTCTCAAAATGTTGACGTCCAGATTATAGTGAATTATTTGTCACTGTGAAAAGGACAAAAAGAGTCCTGTCTTTCTCCCCATTAGCATAGTGTGGGTGTCAAGAGAGGACTTTAATCTGTGGAGACTAGGGGAGGAGGCTGTGTTTGATTAATCTGATGTGCCCATCTGGGGCGCCTGTCTTTCCTGCCTGCTTCTAACTTGCTACTCTAGTTCCGTCGAAATACCATTGTGCAGCATTCCATGAAACGCTGTCAGTTCGGTGGGTGATGCTAATTTACAAATAACTATGACACATGGCAGCCTTGTGAGCTGGGGAGAGAAAAGCCAGAGCACTTGGATGACAATTTATGTAAGAGGAGCAGAAAGCCAGGACTCCTTTTGTTCCTAGCTTGAGTGTCTAGGCTGAGTTATCCAAAAAACCAACCCTCATCCACAAGCCAGTTTTAGTCAACAGAGGCACATTCTTCACTCTGTCCATCTAGCTTCTGATTCTGGGCTCTTTCCTAACCTCCTGCATCTTTAAGATTAGGATGGGGAAAGGAGGAAACATTTTAGCTTTGCTTTGGGACAGCAATGTAGGTAATCTCAGCAAAGCTTAGGTTTAAAAAAGTTCCCTGGTGATCCAGTGATTAAAAATTTGCCTTCCAGTCCAGAGGATGCAGCCTCAATCCCTGGTCAAAGAACTAGGTTCCTACTGCCGTGGAGGAACTAAGCCCATTCACAACAACTAGAGAGTCCATGTGTCCCCATAAAAAATCCCACATGGTGCAATGAGGATCCAGCATGCTGTAGTAACTATGAGTCAATGCAGCCAAATAAATCAGAAAAAAAAAAGAAGGTTGTCCACAGCCAACCAGCCATTTTGTTGCCTCAATTCCATTCTGACCGTATCCTGGAACTGCTCGGGTTGGCAATTTATGAGTTATTTCCTGGTAGTCCTTATCCAGCCTCTCAGACCCACACTGGTCAGTTCCACTCCAACAGGCTGTTTGTACTCTCTCTCTTGTGGGATTGCACTAGTTCCCAAAAGTTCAGTCCACTAAATTGGATCTGGTTTACAGGTTTCTTTCTGCACTTATCATACTAAAAATTTCAGGCCAAAATCTGAGAATTCAACAGCTATCAACCTTCTCCGAAAGCCTTTGTATGCAGATATCTAGAGAAATTGCTAGAGAAAGATTCAATGAAATATAGCTGAAATTTCTTCCTGAGACATAAAGTGAATGGAGGTAAAACAAGGTACTATGTAAAGGAAAACCAGTTAATAATAGCTCTATTTACTGAGTGCTTTCTGTACACTAGGTACCAAGGTCCCCACCTAAGCTAAATGTAATAAATTATGTCATTTAATTCACTCCTAGGGTAAGTATTATTAAACCTTATTTTACATACAGGAAAAATGAGGCTTAATGAGCTTCAATGACATGTTCAAAGTCACAGGACTAGTAAGTAGTTAAGTACAGATAAGAAGCCAATTTTATTCCAAAGCTTCGGCTTTCTCAGAAGGGTACATCTCCCATGTGAAAGAAGACCTCTAAGCAGTTTAAATTTAACTTTCAGTAGTGGTTTCTCAACTGTGGCTATTTGCCTCACCCTCGCCCCCACCCCCAGGAAGATGTGGCCTTATCTGGGGACACTTTCCACTGTCAAAGCTGGTAAGGAAGTGCTACTCCCATCTAGAGGGTGGAGGCCAGGGATGCGGCTAAACGTCCTACAATGCTCAGGACAGCCCCTGACAATAAGGGATGCTCTTGTCAAAAACATCAATGATGCTGAAGTTGAGAAACTTGGAATTCAAGGGATGGTAGATTTTTAAGGCCAATCCATAAAAAACAGTTTGTTTTTGTCTGTACCTCACTCAACCTGTGCATTCTATCCTATCACAGATGACAGCAGCCTTCTAAATCTAACTCCCTACCCGCTGGTTAGAAGACGGAAGAGAAGGTTCTTTGGGCTGTGCTGTCTCGTCTCAAGCTAGGCGATTCCTCCTGGAAACCACGACTGGGAAGACCTGAAAATATCACCGAACCTGAGGACCTCCAGACAGCTGAACCACAGTCATTGGTTTTTGACTATGTTTTCTATGCTTCCTTATTACTTTTATCCACCTCTCGCTGCCCTTTTAAAGGATTTTACATTTGAAAGCAGCTGCTGTCAAGAAAAAAAAAAAAAACAGATTCAAAAAGTAGGCTGTTTTTAAAAGGATTTTTAAAGCTGACATTGTGCATGTCTGCTCCAAACCACACCATGACAGATGCAAGAATTATGATTTTTAAGTTATTTAAAGATTTTTAAGTGTATTATACAGAGAAAAAATATTTCATGTATAATAGTATATCTGTAGCTCTTGCTGATCTCATGTAAACAACTGATCACAGATGAGAGTCTTTAAGCATAGAAATCTATTTAGAACTGCAAAACTGTTCAAAATCCAACCAATATTAGAAATAATATTATAATCAAACCACCTCAATCTATTGCTTTCTCTGCACTCATTTACATTTAGTCTTCCATTCTGTCAGAATCTAAGAGCTTCAACAGAAAAAAAAAAATATTCTTAATTTATAATGCAACAAAAACCATATATGAAGAGTATTTAAATTTTGTAAATACACAATAATCCTAATACCTTCATACAGTGCATATGGGCAACTAATTTCCTATTGATCCAATGGTGTCTTTTTCAGCTTCTTGGAGAATGAAGTAATCCAGTTAGGAAATGGTGTAGTAACATATACAATTACCCTCCAGTGTAAAATTGAATATTATCACATTTCGTTCTAATTGAAACTGAAGCATGATGTCTGCCTATCAGCATAGTGTTAAATCTTATAGGGCATGCTGGATTTAGCTCAGATCGTAAAAATACTTAACATTTTACATTGTTAATAAAATCTTTTTAGTTAAGCTAAGCTTGTCTTATTTTAGATGACTATGCAGATAAAGACTTTTCCAATGTGTACTTGGTGTCTTGTCTTACGCTTAGAATCTTATGACAGCAGCCTTCTAAATCTAACTCCCTACCCGCTGGTTAGAAGACGGAAGAGAAGGTTCTTTGGGCTGTGCTGTCTCGTCTCAAGCTAGGCGATTCCTCCTGGAAACCACGACTGGGAAGACCTGAAAATATCACCGAACCTGAGGACCTCCAGACAGCTGAACCACAGTCATTGGTTTTTGACTATGTTTTCTATGCTTCCTTATTACTTTTATCCACCTCTCGCTGCCCTTTTAAAGGATTTTACATTTGAAAGCAGCTGCTGTCAAGAAAAAAAAAAAAAAACAGATTCAAAAAGTAGGCTGTTTTTAAAAGGATTTTTAAAGCTGACATTGTGCATGTCTGCTCCAAACCACACCATGACAGATGCAAGAATTATGATTTTTAAGTTATTTAAAGATTTTTAAGTGTATTATACAGAGAAAAAATATTTCATGTATAATAGTATATCTGTAGCTCTTGCTGATCTCATGTAAACAACTGATCACAGATGAGAGTCTTTAAGCATAGAAATCTATTTAGAACTGCAAAACTGTTCAAAATCCAACCAATATTAGAAATAATATTATAATCAAACCACCTCAATCTATTGCTTTCTCTGCACTCATTTACATTTAGTCTTCCATTCTGTCAGAATCTAAGAGCTTCAACAGAAAAAAAAAAATATTCTTAATTTATAATGCAACAAAAACCATATATGAAGAGTATTTAAATTTTGTAAATACACAATAATCCTAATACCTTCATACAGTGCATATGGGCAACTAATTTCCTATTGATCCAATGGTGTCTTTTTCAGCTTCTTGGAGAATGAAGTAATCCAGTTAGGAAATGGTGTAGTAACATATACAATTACCCTCCAGTGTAAAATTGAATATTATCACATTTCGTTCTAATTGAAACTGAAGCATGATGTCTGCCTATCAGCATAGTGTTAAATCTTATAGGGCATGCTGGATTTAGCTCAGATCGTAAAAATACTTAACATTTTACATTGTTAATAAAATCTTTTTAGTTAAGCTAAGCTTGTCTTATTTTAGATGACTATGCAGATAAAGACTTTTCCAATGTGTACTTGGTGTCTTGTCTTACGCTTAGAATCTTAAAAGCAGGACACATTAAGCAATACTCTATTCTAGAAAGAAGGAAGCCGCCGCTTTGTTTTTCTGCTCACAGCTTTGTTGTGCTCTTCCTCCACTAAACTTATAACATGGTACAGATTTTGTTATATTTTCCCTTATTCTTCCTTTGGCCCATTTCCCAGACAGAATTTCCCATGGGTTGAAAGATCAAGCCTTTGAACTTCTTTTCTTGTTTTCCAGTCTGAAAATACCTAAGGTCAGACAAGAGGCACCAGAGTCCAGTATAATTTAAAGGATCTATCTGTGATTTATCCAAGACACATCTTTAATCTCAACCCTATAATGTCTCAGCATTTATGTGCACAGACATTTATATGTCCTCCAACATTTTGACCTAAAAAAACTAAATATACTCAAGTTCTTAATAGCTTTAGTGAACAGGAGGAGAGGTAGAGACGAACTACTGGAATAATTGTCATATTAGGTTAAATTATATGAAATTGCTGAGATTTGACTGTTTTTGACCTAAAAATGGCAACTTCATATAGTTCAACCTAATATGTGTTGTGGAAAATATCCTTGGAATTGTCTTCGAGTTTTTTTGATTGAAAAACACCAAAAAATATTAAAAGTGAAAGAATGAAAGAATTGGACGAGATCTCAAAAGACTAGACAGGTCTCTAGATCACACCAGTTGGTTATCGGCCTTATTCTTGGAGTCAAAAGATATGTTCCAATGAGTTGGCAATTCATACATGGTTACAAGTATGACTAGCTTCATATCCAGTCTTACCTTTGAAAGTTATAGAAGAAAAATCACAATTTGCTAAATCAAATACTGGTAAAAACAGTTGTCAGAATATGCTACTGAAAAACTCTTTAGGGAGAGTGCTCCTTTGCAAAGTAAGCAACCACTCCCAAATTTACCTGGTCTGCAAGCCCCAATTTTCATACATTCGGTTTGATTCAAGCTTAATATCCTTTCCTAAAAGTGGTCTGTTTTCATCCCCTGAAGTTTAATTTACTTCATGTCTGACTATTTTAAAAATTACGAAGAAGCCTACTCTGGCACATTCTCAGCTTCCATCTCTGCCCTCTCCCACCTTCCACTATACTGAACCTTTAGCTTCAATCCAGTTCCTACTAATCCATGCATAGTTACTAACAGGTAAACCCAGCCTTGGTGTTCACACCTTCCTTCTTCTAAATGCCTGATCTAAATCACTTCTGCTCGGTTAATTTGTGCTCACGCTTGATTCTTCCTTTGGCCCATTTCCCAGACAGAATTTCCCATGGGTTGAAAGATCAAGCCTTTGAACTTCTTTTCTTGTTTTCCAGTCTGAAAATACCTAAGGTCAGACAAGAGGCACCAGAGTCCAGTATAATTTAAAGGATCTATCTGTGATTTATCCAAGACACATCTTTAATCTCAACCCTATAATGTCTCAGCATTTATGTGCACAGACATTTATATGTCCTCCAACATTTTGACCTAAAAAAACTAAATATACTCAAGTTCTTAATAGCTTTAGTGAACAGGAGGAGAGGTAGAGACGAACTACTGGAATAATTGTCATATTAGGTTAAATTATATGAAATTGCTGAGATTTGACTGTTTTTGACCTAAAAATGGCAACTTCATATAGTTCAACCTAATATGTGTTGTGGAAAATATCCTTGGAATTGTCTTCGAGTTTTTTTGATTGAAAAACACCAAAAAATATTAAAAGTGAAAGAATGAAAGAATTGGACGAGATCTCAAAAGACTAGACAGGTCTCTAGATCACACCAGTTGGTTATCGGCCTTATTCTTGGAGTCAAAAGATATGTTCCAATGAGTTGGCAATTCATACATGGTTACAAGTATGACTAGCTTCATATCCAGTCTTACCTTTGAAAGTTATAGAAGAAAAATCACAATTTGCTAAATCAAATACTGGTAAAAACAGTTGTCAGAATATGCTACTGAAAAACTCTTTAGGGAGAGTGCTCCTTTGCAAAGTAAGCAACCACTCCCAAATTTACCTGGTCTGCAAGCCCCAATTTTCATACATTCGGTTTGATTCAAGCTTAATATCCTTTCCTAAAAGTGGTCTGTTTTCATCCCCTGAAGTTTAATTTACTTCATGTCTGACTATTTTAAAAATTACGAAGAAGCCTACTCTGGCACATTCTCAGCTTCCATCTCTGCCCTCTCCCACCTTCCACTATACTGAACCTTTAGCTTCAATCCAGTTCCTACTAATCCATGCATAGTTACTAACAGGTAAACCCAGCCTTGGTGTTCACACCTTCCTTCTTCTAAATGCCTGATCTAAATCACTTCTGCTCGGTTAATTTGTGCTCACGCTTGCCTTAGTCTCAGTGTGAAAGTAACACCTTCTGTGCAATAGTCCATTGTACAAATGAAGACTGTTAATAAATTCAGGTCTCACCTCCATGTCTGAGGAGGGCTACGTCACTATTCATGGAGATTGTCTAATTCCGCAGCTAGGCTTTCCATATCTAAGGAAAATAAATTCAGTCACCTTTCTTTGAATCATAGTGCCTGTTTCCCAGCCTTGGATCAATTTTCTAGTTCCTGTGGACATACTCCAAGATTTATGGATCTTCTTTCACTATAGCAGGTCCTAAAATTAAGTTTAGTGCTAAGAGTCCCTATAACCTACCCTGGATCACAGCTGCAATGGATAATTCACCATCTCCCATTAGGCATGCCAGTGCATTTTATTAGGAGCTGATCCCACTCCCCGGTCACCTACCAAAGGACTTTCTCAGGTGTAGTCCCAAGAGATAACTGTCTCTTCTTCCTGCTGGTAATTTGCTTTCAGATTAGCAATAACGCAGAGCTGATCTCTATAGATAAAGAGTACCCGTTGAACTCATTTTGTTTCATGTGCGCACATGCTTGAAACAAAAGAAGGATGTAACGTTTTTCTGGCACAGAATCACCCATTTTACCACCTTATTTTTAAGATCCTGTGTTGATTTTTTTTTTTTTCCGAATTACAGAGACCATGCATGTTTTTGTGGGAAATCTGCAAAAGACCACCAAGTATAAAGAAAAATAAAAATCACCTGAATACCACCACAGTCACATTGTTTCAAACCACATTTCCAGGCTTTAAATCAGTCCTTGGCTGGGCCCAAAGGCACTTAACGGTTGAGGTATGTGAAGAAATTCCCACAGTAGGTGCTACTTTAAAAAATCAGTCCACTAACGTTTTGCACAGATTCAATGCACGCTTCTGATTGTGCCATTGTTCAAGGGTACAAAGAAGGTTTTAAAAGTAGCACAGCCCTGATGCCTCCTCTAATGAAAGCTCTTGGGGGAATTCTAAAATCCTGCCAGATCATTTTGTTCCTTGCTGCTCATGAAAGTTTGGATACTTACTGTTTGGCAATACTGCCACCTATTGGAAGTTAAGCTTTATACAGAGCATAACAGCATTTCATTGATTTTAGATGATCAACAAATGGGCCAGATTAACAGTGAGCCCATGTGGAATTTCAGATTCTGGAAGTCTTAAAATAGAAAGTATTAAGGATATCCATCCATAATAACTTCTCACCCACCCACATACCTAGCAATGTCTACCGTTTCTTTTTGTTCTAGAACATCATCAAATGTAAATTTGGTAACCTTCAGGTAACCATAGAAAGAATGAGAAATGATCCAGAATAAACCGTTAATGTTAAATATAAAGTCCAGAAATAAACCCAAGAACATAGAAGAATTGAGTACATTAAAAAGATGACATTTCCAATCTCTGAGAAAAGATTGGTTTATTAAATAAGTTATATTGGGAGAAATGGTTAGCCATCTGTTGAGGCATATATTAGATCTATACCTCATAACTGTCCTAAAAATAAATTCTAAGTGAAGTATTTAAATGTTAAAGCACATAAATAAATCAGCAGTATTGATGAATATGATATACTTTAGTGTATGTAGGGCAGGAGAGGGGAGCCTATCTAAGCAAGATAGCAAAGCAAGAAACCCCAAAAGAAAAGATGCACGGATTTGACCAATTAAAAATGCAAAGCTTCTATAGAGTATGAAAAAATAACAGACCAGATTAAGAGAAAGCAGAATTTTAAATATATGCAACAAGAAGTACAGATGTCTGATATATATCAAGAGCTCAAATTCCACTACCTTTGGGAGGTTTCCACGATCTACAACTCTCCCCTCAGCCAAATATTCCCATTTTATTCTTTTTCCTTATTATACTTTTTTCATTATTGCTTGTATAATTATCTATCCCCACTAAACTGGAAGTTCCAGAAGGCAGCAACCATGTCTGTTTTGCTTATTCTTACATTCTCAGCACAGTGCTAAACACAAAAGCAAATAGTGAAAACATAGTTATGGAATGAGTGAATAATGAATGCATGAATAAATGACTCAAAAAGAATCAAACCTTCCAGTATAAAATTGAGACAAGCACACAAACTGGCAATGTTTACTGTTAATATAAAAAAACAAAGATAAACAAAAAATCCTGCCAGATCATTTTGTTCCTTGCTGCTCATGAAAGTTTGGATACTTACTGTTTGGCAATACTGCCACCTATTGGAAGTTAAGCTTTATACAGAGCATAACAGCATTTCATTGATTTTAGATGATCAACAAATGGGCCAGATTAACAGTGAGCCCATGTGGAATTTCAGATTCTGGAAGTCTTAAAATAGAAAGTATTAAGGATATCCATCCATAATAACTTCTCACCCACCCACATACCTAGCAATGTCTACCGTTTCTTTTGTTCTAGAACATCATCAAATGTAAATTTGGTAACCTTCAGGTAACCATAGAAAGAATGAGAAATGATCCAGAATAAACCGTTAATGTTAAATATAAAGTCCAGAAATAAACCCAAGAACATAGAAGAATTGAGTACATTAAAAAGATGACATTTCCAATCTCTGAGAAAAGATTGGTTTATTAAATAAGTTATATTGGGAGAAATGGTTAGCCATCTGTTGAGGCATATATTAGATCTATACCTCATAACTGTCCTAAAATAAATTCTAAGTGAAGTATTTAAATGTTAAAGCACATAAATAAATCAGCAGTATTGATGAATATGATATACTTTAGTGTATGTAGGGCAGGAGAGGGGAGCCTATCTAAGCAAGATAGCAAAGCAAGAAACCCCAAAAGAAAAGATGCACGGATTTGACCAATTAAAAATGCAAAGCTTCTATAGAGTATGAAAAAATAACAGACCAGATTAAGAGAAAGCAGAATTTTAAATATATGCAACAAGAAGTACAGATGTCTGATATATATCAAGAGCTCAAATTCCACTACCTTTGGGAGGTTTCCACGATCTACAACTCTCCCCTCAGCCAAATATTCCCATTTTATTCTTTTTCCTTATTATACTTTTTTCATTATTGCTTGTATAATTATCTATCCCCACTAAACTGGAAGTTCCAGAAGGCAGCAACCATGTCTGTTTTGCTTATTCTTACATCCTCAGCACAGTGCTAAACACAAAAGCAAATAGTGAAAACATAGTTATGGAATGAGTGAATAATGAATGCATGAATAAATGACTCAAAAAGAATCAAACCTTCCAGTATAAAATTGAGACAAGCACACAAACTGGCAATGTACTGTAAATTAAAATAATACACTAATAATAGGAAAATATTTGAATATACTAGGAATCAAAGATACAGACTAATTATAATATGCTCTTTTCCCATGAATCAGAAAAGCAATAGCATAAAGAATGAATGTGGGGCTTTCCCTGGTGGTCCAGTGGGTAAGGACACCACCTTGCAGTGCAAGGTACTCCGGTTCGATCCCTGGCCTGGGAAGATCCCACGTGCCGCGGAGTGGCTGGACCGATGTGTCCAATCACCGAGTCAGAGCTCTGGAGCGCATGCACCCAGAGCCGGCGCTCTGCAATGACAGAGGCCGCAGCTATGGGAGGCCCACACGGGCCAAGGAACAAAGATGGATGAAAATAGATACATGAAAGATCAATAGAAGTGGCCCGCCCACTCCCCTCCCTCCCCAACCCAACCCCCGCCCAAAATAAATAAATAAATAAATCTTTAAAAAAAAAAAAAAAGAATGAATGTTTCCAGGGACAGCAAGCAAATCTGGAAGGGAACATCCTCTTAAAGAGCCAACAAGTATGTAAATTGATTCTACCTTTCTGGAAAATAATTGGACAATTTATTTTTCACCTATACCAAGTAATTCCACTGTAAGGAAATTCTCCTTTAAAAGATCAGAAAAAATGGGCTAAATGATATAGTCATTCATTATTCAAAAAAAAAAATGCAAGAAAGAATACTTGGAAGAATGGGGAAAAATGTAAATAAACCCAAAGAATAAGACTGGTTAAATATGATATATCCTATCAATGGAATACTGTGCACCAATTAAGAATAAGCACCATATGTATATTCTTTGAAATGAATTATATTGTTAAATGAAAAAAATTACAGAAAAAAATCTATAGTATCATCCCATTTAAAAGGTATACTTACATATATGTGCGCATTAAAGAGTCTGAAAAGATATTTGCTAAAATGTTAACAGCATTTATCTCTGGGAGGTGAGATTTGGAGCAACTATATTTTTTTTGCATATCTGTAATTTCTGACTTTTCCACAATAAGCATGTAGTATCTGTATAATTTTTTCAGGGAATAAATAACAACGTTCACAATATATATTCAATGAAAAACATATTATAAAAGAGTATGTATAGTATGACACAATATTTGTAAAAAAGAAAATATATATAAATATATCTATGTATGTATATATATTGATATATATGCATAAGAAAGCTAGAAGGACACACATTAAAATGTTAATAGTAGTCATTTATGGGTAGTGGGATTATGGGTGATTATTTTTTCTTTTTGCTTTTCTGTGTTTTCTAATTTTTCTACAATCAATATGTACTACTTGTGTAATAAAAACTAATAATTAAAGTTTAAAAAAAAGAATGAAAGAGTGAAAGAGACTTTGTGATTCACCAGTGCCCTGATCCTACCCACTTCCTCACCCCACCCCCTTGACATATTCCTTGTCATCAAAACGTAAGCAGTGGAGACATGGAGTGGAAATAACAGGGCACCATAACTTCTGAAGAGAGAAGAGAGACAGGCAGAGAAAAAGGGGTGGGCAGGAAAGAGACAAGAGAGGGAGAGAGGGGGAGGGAAAAAATTGAGTTGAAGTGAAATCAGTGGAGGAAGGATTGAAACAAGCTTTGGAAACATTTTCACTAAAAATAGCAATAAGTCTCTAAAGTTCGCTTAGTTTTCCTGATAGTTATGACATTTTAAAAAATACACTGAGATAAATAATTTTCTTTTCTAATAAAAGGAGATGGTACACACATCTGGAGAATCATCCGGGAGTTAAATTCTGGCAGGAATATATACCAAGCAGTTTTTCGAAAGGTAAACTATTGAGTTCAGCTAGTTGTCAAGGATGGTACAGTTTGCTTGGAGTTACAGAGACTTTTTGTCTGAATCTCAGACAACAAAGGCTGCAACAAAGTCCCCAACTAGGTCTAGCAGTTCCAAACCCCGGTCTCTCCCTTTTTCCTGTAGAGATTCCAAATTTCAGAAAGAGAGTGGCCACTTAAATACGCCATTTCCCAGGCTCCCTTGGTTATGGGGGTGGCTCTGTAACTGAATTTTGGCCAATAGCTTATGAGTGAAATTGTGCAATTTTCAGGTAGCATTCCTAAAATAAGGGCACATATTTCCATATTCTTCCTCCCTTCCCAACAGACGGTGAGGAGAACATGAGGGCGGGAGCTGAAACAACTGTCTTGAACCCAGAGTTGGACACCACACGAAGATGACAGAAGACCCTTAAAAGAGATTATCTGTCTCATACTGTTGTCTGCTTAGCTAATTAATTAATAACTTCTGTCTCACTGAAGGCATTAATAATGTGAATCTCTGAATAGAAGAACTTGTTCACTAAATTAGTTACCTTCTGGAAGCCTCAGTTTCCTGAAAGTAAAATGGAAATAATATATCAATATCACAAAATAACTGTCCAATTATTTGCTTAGAATGAAAGCTTTTATGGACTTCCCAGGTGGTGCCTAGTGGTAAAGAACCTATCTCCCAATGCAGGAGACATAAAAGACATGGGTTGGATTCCTGGGTTGGGAAGATCCCCTGGAAGAGGGTGTGGCAACCGGCTCCAGTATTCTTGCCTGGAGAATCCCATGGACAGAAGAGCCTGGTGAACCACAGTCCATGGGGTTGCAAAGAATCAGACATGACTGAAGCAACACATGCAAAACTCTTTCCTGAGAAAAGCCAAACCCAATCAAACATTGCATGACAGTGTTGCATAATAGCAGACAAAGGGAAATCTTTGAAATAAATAGTGCTCTTCAGTCAAATGGTCAATTGATGTTCATTTGCAAAAAAAAATTAAACTTCACTCTTGCCTTCCTCCAAATTGATTATTAATCTAAAAGTAAAAGGTAAGCAATAAAGCTTCCTGAAGACAATATAGAATATCTTCATATCCATAGAGTTGTGAAATAGTTCCTAACAGAACACAAATCATGTTGGAAAACTGTTTAACATTATCTGCTATTGAGGAACATACTTGTACCCTAAGATCCAATAGTTTCACTCCTAGGTAGAGACTCAAGAGAAATATATGTGTCTGTATTCAAATGGTTAAAAGAATATCCATAGTGACAAAGATCGGTCATAGACAAAACCCATAAACAACTCAGCAAATAATCCATCAACAAAAGAAATAAAAAGGTAAACTGTATTATGCTGATATGATTAAATACCATACAGCAAAAATTCATTACAGCTATACATAAGCAGAGGAAAGAATAAAAACTGTAGTGCTGGATGAACAAACTAGGCTGAAAAGTGCCTACTGCCGTTAGGAGTCAAGGTTTACAGAACCTGAGTAATGGATGCCATGGCTCAGTAAAACAAGTGTAGGCACCACAGCATCTACTACAGTGCACCCCCAACACTGCTCAGGTCCAGTTGTTTCTCAAAGTGATCTACTCCATCTAGCTTTAGCTTCTTCTGAATTCTGTTGTTACAACTTGCATATCCAAAAAGAGAAACAATGGACAAAGCACAGCCCTAACTTCTGCAGTTCCAATTTCTGTGTAGGTGCTACTCATTCCCTCTCTTCTCACCCACCCATTCTAGGTTTCCTTCATCCTAGTCTGGCACTTCGGAGGTGCCTGGAAGGATAACCCAGACTCTCACTCTTAGTGGTCTAAGACCCTGCTGACCCTTCAGTAGACTATGGTTGCTGTACATGCCCAGTTATACCTGAAAAACCCATGAGCATCCAAGAGGTGATCCAGTCACCTAAGTGCCGAACATGTTCCTCTGTTCTCTCATTACATTCCAGTAGCCCTCCTTCCTCATGACAATCAGGGCCAATAACCTCTGTCAGTGTATGACTCCTTTATTCACCTAATAGTTTTCTGGCATGAGGAACCTAAAGTGACCCGGTGGCGGTGGTAGCTTAAAGGTTAGTGGGACTCTGCTCTGTGACCCAGAACCTCTAGACACATATCCTAGCACCCCAGATATTAGATACTAGAAGTACTGGTGGTTTTAGACTGTGACTTTTAAATCAATAAAACTAGGCTCAAATGCATCTTTATTTACTAAACCAGGAACCATGACAACTGACACATTTTTGCCAACAGTAAATAAGTTTGTCTATTTCTGCAGCATATACATTAGTACTTCAGGATTCAACAAACCCTTGAAAACATCTTCTGCCTCCTGCTGGTTGTGGAAGCACTTTCCCTGTAAAAAGCTGTCAAGATGCTTGAAGAAGTGGTAGTTGGTTGGTGAGGGGTCAGTTGAATATAGTGAATGGAGCAAAACTTTGTATCCCAATTCAGTCAGAGAGGAAACAGCACTCAGTTGTGGATGTGCCTGGTGGTGCATAACAACAAACTGTGGAAAATCCTTAGAGAGATGGAAATACCAGATCACCTTACCTGCCTCCTGAGAAACCTGTATGTTGATCAAGAAGCAACAGTTAGAACTGGACATGGAGCAAGGGACTAGTTCCAAATTGGGAAAGGAGTACATCAAGGCTGTATATTGTAACCCTGCTTATTTAACTTCTATGCAGAGTATATCATGCAAAATGCTAGTCTGAATGAAGCAGAAGTTGGAATCAAGATTGCCAGAAGAAATATCAACGACCTCATATATGCAGATGCCACCACCCTTATGGCAGAAAGTGAAGAGGAACTAAAGAGTCTCTTCATGAAGCTGAAAGAGGAGAATGAAAAATCTGACTTAAAGCTCAACATTCAAGAAAACGAAAAACATGGCATCTGGTACCATCACATCATGGCAAACAGATGGGGAAACAATGGAAACAGTGAGAGACTATTTCCTTGAGTTCCAAAACCACTGAAGATGGTGACCACAATCATTAAATTAAAAGACGCATGCTCCTTGGAAGAAAAGCTATGACAAACCTAGACAGTGTATTCAAGAGCAGAGACATTGCCTACAAAGGTCCATATAGTGTCATGTATGGATGTAAGAGTTGGACCATAAAGAAGACTGAGTGCCAAAGAATTGATGCCTTTGAACTGTGGTGCTGGATAAGATTCTTGAGAATCCTTTGGACAGCAAGAAGATCAAACCAGTCAATCCTAAAGGAAATCAACCCAGACTATTCATTGGAAGGACTGATGCTGAAATTGATGCTAAGAACTGGCTCATTGGAAAAGACCTTGATGCTGGGAAAGATTGAGGGCAGGAGGACAAGGGGGAATAGAGGATGAGACGGTTGGATGGCATCACCAACTCAATGAACATGAATTTGAGCAGGCTCTGGGAGATGGTGAAGGACCATGCGCTGGTGTGCTGTAGCCAATGGGGTAACAAAGAGTCGGACATGACTGAGCAACTGAACAACAGGCATGGGAGATTGGGGGGTCTAGAGTTTCATGGTGCCCCCTGAGGTGGAGTCCAGCTTCTAGCCTAGTATTCCTCAGTCATTGGGGCATGGATAGAGATAGTTGTGGATGTGCCTGGTGGTGCATAACAACAAACTGTGGAAAATCCTTAGAGAGATGGAAATACCAGATCACCTTACCTGCCTCCTGAGAAACCTGTATGTTGATCAAGAAGCAACAGTTAGAACTGGACATGGAGCAAGGGACTAGTTCCAAATTGGGAAAGGAGTACATCAAGGCTGTATATTGTAACCCTGCTTATTTAACTTCTATGCAGAGTATATCATGCAAAATGCTAGTCTGAATGAAGCAGAAGTTGGAATCAAGATTGCCAGAAGAAATATCAACGACCTCATATATGCAGATGACACCACCCTTATGGCAGAAAGTGAAGAGGAACTAAAGAGCTTCTTGATGAAGGTGAAAGAGGAGAGTGAAAAAAGCTGACTTAAAGCTCAACATTCAAAAAAACAAAGATCATGGCATCTGGTACCATCACATCATGGCAAACAGATGGGGAAACAATGGAAACAGTGAGAGACTATTTCCTTGGGTTCCAAAACCACTGAAGATGGTGACCACAATCATTAAATTAAAAGACGCATGCTCCTTGGAAGAAAAGCTATGACAAACCTAGACAGTGTATTCAAGAGCAGAGACATTGCCTACAAAGGTCCATATAGTGTCATGTATGGATGTAAGAGTTGGACCATAAAGAAGACTGAGTGCCAAAGAATTGATGCCTTTGAACTGTGGTGCTGGATAAGATTCTTGAGAATCCTTTGGACAGCAAGAAGATCAAACCAGTCAATCCTAAAGGAAATCAACCCAGACTATTCATTGGAAGGACTGATGCTGAAATTGATGCTAAGAACTGGCTCATTGGAAAAGACCTTGATGCTGGGAAAGATTGAGGGCAGGAGGACAAGGGGGAATAGAGGATGAGACGGTTGGATGGCATCACCAACTCAATGAACATGAATTTGAGCAGGCTCTGGGAGATGGTGAAGGACCATGCGCTGGTGTGCTGTAGCCAATGGGGTAACAAAGAGTCGGACATGACTGAGCAACTGAACAACAGGCATGGGAGATTGGGGGGTCTAGAGTTTCATGGTGCCCCCTGAGGTGGAGTCCAGCTTCTTAGCCTAGTATTCCTCAGTCATTGGTGTGGACCACCTGACAAGGAGATCATGCAGCATAACCCCTGAAGAAAGGAGAGTCATAAGCTGAGGGCAGTAGTTTGAGTACCATCAGCAGCCACTGGGGGAAGATGCATGGCCCTGGAAAGGCGATCTGGGCAAGATGTCATATCTTCCAGCGTCATCACCCTATTTAAAATAGGAAGCTCACCACTCCCCAGCTTCCTCGCTTGATTTATTCTCCTCCAAAGAGCTTGTCAGCTTCTACCACTTATGTATTTTTACTCATATCTCCCTTGACTAAAATGTACGCTTCATGAGGGCAGGGTTTATTGTCTGGTTCTGATCACAATGTGCCAGGAGAGTACCTGGCACATAGCCATCCAGAATAACTCTTCTGAATGAATAGTTTGTTAATATTACTGTCTGGTTGTCTGGCATGTCAAACAAATGGATATCTCTTCAGTTAACAAAACAATCATTTCTCCACCCTGGATTTTCCTCAGAGAATTTTACTCTCTAATTGCCAACTACCATTTTTCCATCAACAGTGAAGCTGAGACTGTCCCAAAGATTTAACTATGTGTTTTTCTAAGTTCTTTAAGTTCTGTCTTCATCAATACATGTCAGGATAAAATAATGCAAAACAATAAATTAATACAGATGTCAAAATAGCATTATGTTACCAGCATTACATAGTGCTTGGGCCTCAGCTGTTACCTTCTGATTCTGCAAGAGAAGCCTTTATATAAAAGAAATTTCCACAAAACTCCACAGAGTGAAAGTCTCCATCATATCACTCAGTACCAGAAAAAACTTGGTGGAGAGTGCTCCAGGTTTGGCCTCACGGCATATGGTTTTTATTCTAGCTCCTGCATGACCACAGAAGTTTACTCACGTCTCATTCTATGTGACCTCGGGTCACCATGGTTCAGTCACCTCAACTGTAAGGTGAGATTGCATGCCTAAAAAAAAAGCCTTCACAAACTCATCCACTGCACTAAGTAACAGCGAAGACAAAAAAAATAATTAACTTTAAAAGTTTTTTACCAAGAGTCGGACATGACTGAGCAACAACAGGCATGGGAGATTGGGGGGTCTAGAGTTTCATGGTGCCCCCTGAGGTGGAGTCCAGCTTCTTAGCCTAGTATTCCTCAGTCATTGGTGTGGACCACCTGACAAGGAGATCATGCAGCATAACCCCTGAAGAAAGGAGAGTCATAAGCTGAGGGCAGTAGTTTGAGTACCATCAGCAGCCACTGGGGGAAGATGCATGGCCCTGGAAAGGCGATCTGGGCAAGATGTCATATCTTCCAGCGTCATCACCCTATTTAAAATAGGAAGCTCACCACTCCCCAGCTTCCTCGCTTGATTTATTCTCCTCCAAAGAGCTTGTCAGCTTCTACCACTTATGTATTTTTACTCATATCTCCCTTGACTAAAATGTACGCTTCATGAGGGCAGGGTTTATTGTCTGGTTCTGATCACAATGTGCCAGGAGAGTACCTGGCACATAGCCATCCAGAATAACTCTTCTGAATGAATAGTTTGTTAATATTACTGTCTGGTTGTCTGGCATGTCAAACAAATGGATATCTCTTCAGTTAACAAAACAATCATTTCTCCACCCTGGATTTTCCTCAGAGAATTTTACTCTCTAATTGCCAACTACCATTTTTCCATCAACAGTGAAGCTGAGACTGTCCCAAAGATTTAACTATGTGTTTTTCTAAGTTCTTTAAGTTCTGTCTTCATCAATACATGTCAGGATAAAATAATGCAAAACAATAAATTAATACAGATGTCAAAATAGCATTATGTTACCAGCATTACATAGTGCTTGGGCCTCAGCTGTTACCTTCTGATTCTGCAAGAGAAGCCTTTATATAAAAGAAATTTCCACAAAACTCCACAGAGTGAAAGTCTCCATCATATCACTCAGTACCAGAAAAAACTTGGTGGAGAGTGCTCCAGGTTTGGCCTCACGGCATATGGTTTTTATTCTAGCTCCTGCATGACCACAGAAGTTTACTCACGTCTCATTCTATGTGACCTCGGGTCACCATGGTTCAGTCACCTCAACTGTAAGGTGAGATTGCATGCCTAAAAAAAAAGCCTTCACAAACTCATCCACTGCACTAAGTAACAGCGAAGACAAAAAAAATAATTAACTACATCTTTCAGAAAAGCTTTCTCATAAAGGATTTGCTTCAATCTAATTCCGTCTTTTAAATCCCCTCTACACTTGTATTAAACTTCCTAGCACTGTGCTTTGTTTATCTCCTAGGGTTCTATTTCATCTCTTCTCTATATCAGAATTTATTCTGCATATGGATAAAGAGAGGCATTTTCACCCCAAGTTAGGGGTAGTATGGGACCACCATTCACATTGCCCCAAATGTTCAGAACTCCAGTCATGGCACCTCATCTGGGCTCGCCCATTCCTGCAGCAGCCCTTTGTCCTTGCAACTTCTCCACTTATCCTCCCCTAATCCAGAAATTATTTCTGTATTTTATTTTTTCAGAGATTTAAAAAGGATTTCTGCACACTCACGAGTTTTTAGAACACTGGCACAACTGCCTACTTCTCCAAATTTTGATCCATCTGAAATTTTAGTAATACTTTTGCTACCTATTGTGATGGTGAGTCTGCCACTGAGCTGAGAAGACTGTATAACTTGTTATACAGCAGGAGCCACCTTCAAATAAAAGGCAAGAGGTTTAGGAAATACACTGGAAAACTGAGAGCTTACTGAGTATACAGTAGTTTTCCCTCATGAATATATAAAAGATAATTGTTACTGCAATAAACAGTTTTACTAAAAATTGGTACAATGATAAAGGGCAATGAGGTGACTAGTACAAAACTATTATACCACAAAATTCTCATGTTAGAAACTGTGCTATGGCTCTGATAGATTTTCCCTGCCCTGGAATGAAGCCATTAGTCAACTACCATGTTAGCCATGAATGAAAAGCAAGGCTCATAGGATGTTGAGAACAGCTTACAGTTTAAAAGAGAAAGACCATCATCAAATAAAGAACAAACCAGAAACACTGACGCTAGAGAAAACAAATAGTTCTAATTATACTCAAAGACATTTGAGAAGATACTGAAACGGCATATGGTTTTTATTCTAGCTCCTGCATGACCACAGAAGTTTACTCACGTCTCATTCTATGTGACCTCGGGTCACCATGGTTCAGTCACCTCAACTGTAAGGTGAGATTGCATGCCTAAAAAAAAAGCCTTCACAAACTCATCCACTGCACTAAGTAACAGCGAAGACAAAAAAAATAATTAACTACATCTTTCAGAAAAGCTTTCTCATAAAGTTTGCTTCAATCTAATTCCGTCTTTTAAATCCCCTCTACACTTGTATTAAACTTCCTAGCACTGTGCTTTGTTTATCTCCTAGGGTTCTATTTCATCTCTTCTCTATATCAGAATTTATTCTGCATATGGATAAAGAGAGGCATTTTCACCCCAAGTTAGGGGTAGTATGGGACCACCATTCACATTGCCCCAAATGTTCAGAACTCCAGTCATGGCACCTCATCTGGGCTCGCCCATTCCTGCAGCAGCCCTTTGTCCTTGCAACTTCTCCACTTATCCTCCCCTAATCCAGAAATTATTTCTGTATTTTATTTTTTCAGAGATTTAAAAAGGATTTCTGCACACTCACGAGTTTTTAGAACACTGGCACAACTGCCTACTTCTCCAAATTTTGATCCATCTGAAATTTTAGTAATACTTTTGCTACCTATTGTGATGGTGAGTCTGCCACTGAGCTGAGAAGACTGTATAACTTGTTATACAGCAGGAGCCACCTTCAAATAAAAGGCAAGAGGTTTAGGAAATACACTGGAAAACTGAGAGCTTACTGAGTATACAGTAGTTTTCCCTCATGAATATATAAAAGATAATTGTTACTGCAATAAACAGTTTTACTAAAAATTGGTACAATGATAAAGGGCAATGAGGTGACTAGTACAAAAACTATTATACCACAAAATTCTCATGTTAGAAACTGTGCTATGGCTCTGATAGATTTTCCCTGCCCTGGAATGAAGCCATTAGTCAACTACCATGTTAGCCATGAATGAAAAGCAAGGCTCATAGGATGTTGAGAACAGCTTACAGTTTAAAAGAGAAAGACCATCATCAAATAAAGAACAAACCAGAAACACTGACGCTAGAGAAAACAAATAGTTCTAATTATACTCAAAGACATTTGAGAAGATACTGAAACCTTGTCAGACAGATACAGGATATGCTGAAAAAGGAACAATTAGAGAGAACAAAAGGAGCCAATGAAATTCAAATCAAATGTGGAAATAAAAATTCAAAACATTTAAGAAAGCACTACCAAATTAAATATATAAAAAAGATAATATAGCTGGACCAAGGGAATATTATCCTAGGAATGCGTGATTGAGTCAGTTTTCAAGAATCAACTAAGAGGAGAACAAAAAATCAATCAGTGCTTGAAGAAACCATCTTGAAACATCAAGAAACCAAAGAAGAAAATAACGTGATAATCTCAATAGATAGAGGGAAAGGCATTTGATAAAATTCACCATCAATTCATAATTGAAAAAAAAAGTGACTCTCAGCAAACTAGGAACTAAAAGAAATTTCCTCAAAAGGACAAAGGGCATCTATGAAAAAAAAAAAAGAGTAAACTCTTTCCATAACTGTACTGAAGTTATAAGATAGAAAATAGCAAATATTCATTACGATGTGAGAAACCGAAACTCTAGGACATCGCTGGTGGGAATGTAAAATGGTATAGCTGTTTTAGAAAACAGTATTTCTGTTGCTCAAAAGGTTAAACATGATGTTACCATATGACTCAGAAATTTCACTCCTAGACATATACCCAACAGAAAACAAATGTCCACACGAAAATCTGCAAACAAACACTAGCATCAGCATCACTAATTCATGATAGCCAAAATGTATTTTAAAAAATGTCGATCAACTAATGAATGGATAAATAAAGTGTGGAACAGCCATATTATAAAATATCAATACCATATGGCAAAATAAAATATTGATACATACCACAATATACATAAATCTTGAAAACATTACATTAAGTGAAAGAACTTTAGTCACAAAAGACCAGATGTTATGATTTTATTTATAGGAAATGTCCAGAATAGGTAAGTCTATAAATACAGAAAATAGATAACTGCTTGCCTAGAGGTCGCACCTTGGAGGGGATGTGGGGAGTGATTGCTGATGGGTATGAGGATTCTTTTCAAAGTAATGAAAATGTTCTAAAATTGACTGTGGTGAAGATAAATTTACAGCTTTGGGAATACACTAAAACCCATTGAACTCTATTCTTTAAATGGATAAATTGTATGCTATGTAAGTTATATCTCAATAAAGGCCTTATTTTTTTTCAAATGTACCAGTGGTCCTAGTCAGTTAAGCAAAGAAAAAAAATGGGGGGATACAGATTGAAAAATAAGAAATAAAATGCCTCTATTTGCAAATACATTGGCTGTCTATGTAGAAAATCTGAAAGAATCTACAAAAAGGTGCTAGAACTAATCAGTGAGTTTAACTAGGTCAAAAGATACAAGGTCTGCCATTGCGCTGTGGGAAGGGGGGATCCTGCAGGGGTGCTGTGCAATGGCCTGTAGGAGTGCGGTGGGGGGGACTGGGAGGGGGATGGAGGAGGGAGGGGGCCAGGGATTATACATATGACCAGTCTGGAATTATACATATCTATAAATAATTAATTATATACATACATATATATATATATATAATATATACATATATATATATGAGAATCATCCAGTTAGCAGCCTGCTCTTACTATATAGAACTCAATGGAAGCCTATTCACAATTTATTTAAGAGAAACAAATTCCTTAGTTTTAGGACTTTCCTATAGCTTTTATTTTTTGACACTTGCTCTAGCTCAGGGGTCACTAACCTCCAGGCCACGGATCTCCAGTACCTCCTGTGAGATCAGCAGTGATGTTAGATTATGAATAAAGTGCACAATAAATGTAAAAAAAAAAAAAAAAAGAAAATGTACTTTTATTAACAAGTACATTTTATATATGAACAATTGGAAATTGAAAGTTTGAAAAGTATCATTTGAAATAACATTGAGAATCATGCAACATTTAGGTGTAGATCTTACAAAATATGTATAGTATTTGTATATTGAAAACTACAAAAACTAAAGAAATAAAAAATGATTTAAATAAATGGAAAAATATGTCATGTTTATAGATTGGAAGATTTAATAATAAAGATGAATTCGCCCCAAATTTATTTATAGATTAAATGCAATTCAAATTAAAACCCAAACAGAATTTTTTACATAAATTGACAACTTGATTCTAATGTATTTGGAAAAGCATAGAAACTAGAATTTCCAAATAATTTTGAAAAAGAAAAACAATTGGAAAACCACACTAACTGATTAAAGACTTATACAGCAAAGTAATTAAGACAGAGTAGAATTAGCAAAGAAGCATAGATTAATGGAAGAGTAGAGATAAAATGGCCTTATTTTTTTTCAAATGTACCAGTGGTCCTAGTCAGTTAAGCAAAGAAAAAAAATGGGGGGATACAGATTGAAAAATAAGAAATAAAATGCCTCTATTTGCAAATACATTGGCTGTCTATGTAGAAAATCTGAAAGAATCTACAAAAAGGTGCTAGAACTAATCAGTGAGTTTAACTAGGTCAAAAGATACAAGGTCTGCCATTGCGCTGTGGGAAGGGGGGATCCTGCAGGGGTGCTGTGCAATGGCCTGTAGGAGTGCGGTGGGGGGGACTGGGAGGGGGATGGAGGAGGGAGGGGCCACGGATTATACATATGACCAGTCTGGAATTATACATATCTATAAATAATTAATTATATACATACATATATATATATATATAATATATACATATATATATATGAGAATCATCCAGTTAGCAGCCTGCTCTTACTATATAGAACTCAATGGAAGCCTATTCACAATTTATTTAAGAGAAACAAATTCCTTAGTTTTAGGACTTTCCTATAGCTTTTATTTTTTGACACTTGCTCTAGCTCAGGGGTCACTAACCTCCAGGCCACGGATCTCCAGTACCTCCTGTGAGATCAGCAGTGATGTTAGATTATGAATAAAGTGCACAATAAATGTCAAAAAAAAAAAAAAAAGAAAATGTACTTTTATTAACAAGTACATTTTATATATGAACAATTGGAAATTGAAAGTTTGAAAAGTATCATTTGAAATAACATTGAGAATCATGCAACATTTAGGTGTAGATCTTACAAAATATGTATAGTATTTGTATATTGAAAACTACAAAAACTAAAGAAATAAAAAATGATTTAAATAAATGGAAAAATATGTCATGTTTATAGATTGGAAGATTTAATAATAAAGATGAATTCGCCCCAAATTTATTTATAGATTAAATGCAATTCAAATTAAAACCCAAACAGAATTTTTTACATAAATTGACAACTTGATTCTAATGTATTTGGAAAAGCATAGAAACTAGAATTTCCAAATAATTTTGAAAAAGAAAAACAATTGGAAAACCACACTAACTGATTAAAGACTTATACAGCAAAGTAATTAAGACAGAGTAGAATTAGCAAAGGGAAAGACATAGATTAATGGAAGAGAGTAGAGAATCCAAGATACACACACACACACGCGCACGCGCACACACACACACAAACACGTCGCCTGATTTTTGGCAAAGAAGCTAAGCCTGTTCAACAGGGAAGATATAGCTCTTTCTACAACTGGTGCTGGAACAATTGGCCATCCATATATAAAAAATGACCCATACTTGCATTATGCTCAAAAATTAACTCAATATGCAAAACCTAAATGTAAAATCTAAAACTATAAAAAAAATTCTAGAATAAAGTATAGGAGAAAATCTTTGTGACTTGGGTTGGGCAAAGATTTCTTAAATACAAGACAAAGAGCACAAACCATGAGAGAAGCATTGATGTACTGGAATCCATCAAAATTTAAAGCTTGTTTGGAAGACGCTGTTTAACAAATAAAAATCAAACTACAGACTCTAAGAAAGTGTTTGTAGCATACATCTGATGAAAGCTTGATATCCAGAATATATTTTGAAAAACTCTTTAATTCAATAAAAATAAGCAACGCAATTTTAAAAAATAAGCAAAAGATTGATGAAACATTTCATCCAAGAAGATATACTGATGGCTAATAAACATATAAAAATAAATACTCAGAATCATCAATCATTGAGGAAATGCAAAATAAAACCATAATGAGATCACACTATATACCCATTAGATGAGGGATGGAGGCATGAGGGGAAAAAAAAGACCATATCAACACAAAGTGTGTACAAAGATATGGAACATCTGGAACACAATGCATTGTTGATGGGAATGCAAAATGGTACCTTCACTTTGGAGAATAGTAGGGTACTTTCTTATCAAGATAAATTATACACTTACTTTCCCATTAACCCTATTCTAAAGCATTTACTCAAGTGAAAACATGTTCACTCAAAAACTTGTATGTGAATGCTTATATAATGGCTCCGATCTATAATAGCCAAAATGCAGAAACAACTCAAATGTCCATCGTATACAATTTCCAAATAATTTTGAAAAAGAAAAACAATTGGAAAACCACACTAACTGATTAAAGACTTATACAGCAAAGTAATTAAGACAGAGTAGAATTAGCAAAGGGAAAGACATAGATTAATGGAAGAGAGTAGAGAATCCAAGATACACACACACACACGCGCACGCGCACACACACACACAAACACGTCGCCTGATTTTTGGCAAAGAAGCTAAGCCTGTTCAACAGGGAAGATATAGCTCTTTCTACAACTGGTGCTGGAACAATTGGCCATCCATATATAAAAAATGACCCATACTTGCATTATGCTCAAAAATTAACTCAATATGCAAAACCTAAATGTAAAATCTAAAACTATAAAAAAAATTCTAGAATAAAGTATAGGAGAAAATCTTTGTGACTTGGGTTGGGCAAAGATTTCTTAAATACAAGACAAAGAGCACAAACCATGAGAGAAGCATTGATGTACTGGAATCCATCAAAATTTAAAGCTTGTTTGGAAGACGCTGTTTAACAAATAAAAATCAAACTACAGACTCTAAGAAAGTGTTTGTAGCATACATCTGATGAAAGCTTGATATCCAGAATATATTTTGAAAAACTCTTTAATTCAATAAAAATAAGCAACGCAATTTTAAAAAATAAGCAAAAGATTGATGAAACATTTCATCCAAGAAGATATACTGATGGCTAATAAACATATAAAAATAAATACTCAGAATCATCAATCATTGAGGAAATGCAAAATAAAACCATAATGAGATCACACTATATACCCATTAGATGAGGGATGGAGGCATGAGGGGAAAAAAAAGACCATATCAACACAAAGTGTGTACAAAGATATGGAACATCTGGAACACAATGCATTGTTGATGGGAATGCAAAATGGTACCTTCACTTTGGAGAATAGTAGGGTACTTTCTTATCAAGATAAATTATACACTTACTTTCCCATTAACCCTATTCTAAAGCATTTACTCAAGTGAAAACATGTTCACTCAAAAACTTGTATGTGAATGCTTATATAATGGCTCCGATCTATAATAGCCAAAATGCAGAAACAACTCAAATGTCCATTGTATACCTAATATTAATACAATGTTATATGTCAATTAAATCTCAAAAAATGAAATTAAAAATAAATGGTACTTGCAACAATGCAGATATGCTAAGTGCGTAAATGCATTATGCTAAGTGAAAGGAGCCAGATTCAACAGATATCTAATGCTTTTGTTTATACAACATTCTAGAGAAGGTGAAAGTATAGGGATAAAAAACAGAGCAGTAGTCACTGGGGAATTAAGAGAGGCAACTGATTTTATGACAGAGCATGAGGAGACTCCAAGGGTAAATGAAATGTTCTACATCTTGATTGTGATAGTTACCTGACTATTTGTGTCTTGTCAAAATTCAGAAAGACCCACCAAAAACAGTGTATTTACCTGTATGTATATATACCCACTATATATAACTTTAGAAAATCAGCTGAAATGGCACTCATCCCTTTGCTGAATTTACCTCAGTCTGGGGTTCTAGTTCTCAGTTTTGCAATTTCAAAACCTCATCGTCAGCAAAGTCTCAGGAGAATCAAATAAACATGTTAAGGATCTCATTAAGTTCCCAAGACTTAATACCTAAACCAGAACGCCAGTTGATTTATTTGTAATGGAAATGCCAAGGCTAATAGATAATGTAGGTGTTCTGGCTGAGTTGTTCTCTCCCTGTAATCATTCCTCCTGGGAAACCATGGCCATCATATCTTAGAAGATGATCCTCCCCATGCAGCTCTCTCAAGGTCCTGCTCTCATAGGTTTGGTAACACCATCTCGCCACCAGTTCCCACTGTCGGTTGTGGTTTCCCTACTCCTTGCCCACACTTCATAAGTCCTTTTATCAAACTTTCTTCAAATCAGCTGTCTCCTACAGACATAATCACCTTGTATATTATATCTGAGAGCTGATACAGACACATTGACCTTTTATGCTAAAGGCAGCACAAAACATTCATTTCTTCAACAAACATTCTCTGAGAGCTTTCTTTGTGCCAAGCTGTAGGAAATACAGAAGTGAACAACGTAAACAAATCCTCTCCCCTGTCCTCCGATGGGTGATGAAGGAAGAATTTCTCCCAGAGATGGCTTTGAGGCAGATTCCAGGACAACGTGGGGGGAAAAAAAAGAGCCAGACACACGATGATTTCTAGGAAGAACTTGTCAGGCAAAAGGACAAACAAGAGTAATGACTCTGGGGCAGAAACAGAATTGGCCTTTTGAGAGACAGATATAAATCCAAGTGGCTCTAGCAGAGTGGATGAAAGCGGAAGTGGGAGGAATGGTAGTAAATAGAAGGCTTTGTATGTTAAGGGATGTGGATTTGATTCTGAGTATTATGGGCGGCCCTCATGGGTGGTCATAGTTGATTTGGGGAGGAACTTGATCTGATTTACATTTTAAAGATTGATCCGCTGCTCTATAAGAATAGACTGTGGGGCTTCCCTGGTGGTCCAGTGGGTAAGGACACTGCCTTGCAGTGCAAGGGGCGCCGGTTCGATCCCTGGCCTGGGAAGATCCCACGTGCTGCTGAGCGGCCGGACTTATGTGTCCAATTACCGAGCTGGAGCTCTGCGACAACAGAGGCCACTGCGATGGGAGGCCCACGCGGGCCAAGGAACAAAGATGAATGAAAATAGATAAATGAAAGACCAATAGAAGTGGCCCACCCACCCCGCTCCTTCCCCAAAACCTCCCCCCTCCCTGCAAAATACTGAATGCAAATTAAAAAAAAAAAAGACTGTAAAGCAAGAGTAGCAGCAGAGACAAGTTATCAGAGTATTGAGGTAGCTGAGGGAAGAGATCATGGTGGCATGGATCAGGTTGGTAACAATGGGAGCCGGAGAGAAATGACAATACTCAAAAAGTATCTGGATTTGCTTATTAATTGGAAATGGAGTGAGCGGGAAAGGAAGAATCTGCTGGTAAAAATTCTGATTTCAATACCTCAGGTACCTGTTAATAGAATACGAGGTTTTTAAACATTGGGATGGTCTACAGAAATAAGAATTTGCATGTTTATTTGATACCCAAATTGAGATGTTGAGGAGATAACGGAGTATAAGCCTGGCTCTTAGGAAAAAAATGAGAGTTCAAGATGCATCCACGTGTGAGCCATCCACAAATGGGATTGGATGAGGTTACCCTGGACTTTTCTGGTGGTCCAGTGGTTACGAATCCCAGCTTCCTATGCAGAGGGCACAGGTTCGATCCATGGTCAGGGAACTAAGATCCCACATGCTGTGCAGTGCAGCCAAAAAATTGGGGGACATCCCTGGTGGCTCTGACAGTAAAGAATCTGCTGCAGTGTAAGAGACCTAAGTTTGATCCCTGGGTCAGGAAGATTGCCTGGAGAAGGAAATAGCTACCCACTCCAGTGTTCTTGCCTGGAGAGTTCCATGGACAGAGGAGACTGGTGGGAAGTTCATGGGGTCACAAAGAGTCAGATATGACTGTGTGACTAACACACACACAGGAGGTTACCCTGGGAAACAGTGTGTCTGGAGAAGATCACAGACAGGGACTGAGCCAGGAGGATCGGCTGGGGTTTAGAGCCTAGAGAAAAGAAGAGGGATTAGCAAAGGTGTCTGAGAAGAACCCCAGGAAGGAAGAGGTTTGTGACGGGTGTGTCAGACCCATGTGAGACTGACAAATCCATCCCTTAGTGAAAGGGAGTCTGAGAGAAAAATGATTGTGCAAAATACAACCAAAAAGTGAATGACAGAGTTGAAAATTAAATCATTGAATATGCCAACATTAGGATGTTGAAGGTTTCAATACCAAATGACAGAAACAAAAGTAGGTTAATGAGAAAACTGAAGGTTGTAGAGTGGAAGGCATGAAACTAAACAACAGTGAGAAGGAGTTTTGATCTAGTGAGTGGCCAGAGGGAAAAGTGGAGTCGAGGAGGGGTTGTTGTTAAGACAGAAGATGTTAGGGCCTGTTTATATGAGTGGTGCTAGCAATAAAGAGCCCGCCGACCAATGCAAGAGATGCCAGAGTTAAGGGTTCAATCCCTGGGGCGGGAAGATCCTCTCATGGCATTGTAATCCATTTCAGTATTCTTGCCTGGAGAATGCCATGGACAGAGGAGCCATAGGGTGGCAAAAAGTCGGACATGATTGAAATTACTTAGCACGCATATAGTGATGGGATTTTTCTAGCAGAGAGAAAAATTGATCATGTAGGAAAAGGGAGATAAGTGGAAGGAAAAGGTTTTGAGGAGAGGAGAGAGAGAGTGGGAGCCAACTTTTAGGAACTCAGACTTTTCAACTCTTGATTCTAAACTCTTTCTATATATTAGAATCCCCTGAGAATTTTAACAAATGTACCATACTAAGCTAATTAAGGATCTCTGAGAGTGAGACCTGGCATCAGCATCTAAAAAATTCTACCCATAGCCCCCAGTGATAACCACTGATGCACTAAAACAGGAACAAAGACAGATGGAATATAAATCCTGGTAGTCTGCTTGACTTGGTGATGGGAAGATGAGGCATTTCTTCCCTGATTGCTTCTCTTTTCTCAGTGAAACATGAAACAAGTTCTGAGCTGGGAGAATGTGGTTTGTTTGAAGAGGAAGAGACGGTTAATATATGAATAATTTTAGGGAGTAGGAAAGCAAATTTACTCACGAAATATAATAGGATTGCAAGGATGTTCAGACGGCTCCCTTGAGATTTACGGCAATAAATGTAATATGAGACTAAACTAGCACAGCTGTGTTTCTTCTCCAGCCTGAACCATCCGGACAGGCAAGGAGTAGGTGGAGATGCTCCTTTTGTGATATTTGAAGCAGTTGCCACCGCTTGACTCCTGAGTAAAGTTACAAAGTGGAGACGAACTGTCTTCAAAAATTTATTCCCCACTTCTGCTTCCTAAAACTAAGATACTCCATATCAACCCACCAGAATGTTATATAAGAGGAACTAATAAACCCAAATAGAACTTTAATTGGTAGAAAGATTAAGCTATGGGAAAGGAGACTCTAACACTATCTCTTACTCCCCTCCCACCAACTCACCAGAATGTTATATAAGAGGAACTAATAAACCCAAATAGAACTTCAATTGGCAGAAAGATCAAACTATGGGAAAGGAGATTCTAACACTATCTTACTGAGCCGCAATTTACATAAAGTAAAAAATGTACAAACGTTATACAAACTTTATGCTTGATAACTCTGCATATTTATATACACCAAGATATGGTCACCACTAGATGAGGATAGAAAACCATTCTCATCACCCGACAAAGTTCTCCTCACTGACTTTTCAATTGCCAACCTCACTCAAGAGAGAAGATCATTAAGGAACCCAGCCTGATATCAAAAGTTTCATTCCTTCCTTATTCATTCACAGATGGATACATAGATGATACATACATATAGAATCTGGATGTCAGGGTCCTTTCTTTGTGCCAGAGACTGCCAGCCCCCTCCCCCAGGACACCTCCCAGAGGTGAAACCTTCCTGTTGCTAAATTCCTGAGTGTGGGGGCAGCAGACAGGAAGCCATCTGCAAAAAGTGACTTCTAATGTCCCTTCCAGCTTTACCAGCTAATCATTCCAGGAGACCAGCCTCATCCGTAACTCTGTGACAGGTGTTCATCACTGTTGACTCAGCTCCTTACAGTTGACCTAGTAGCTAAAAAACCTTCAGGCTGTACCCTGGTAACCATACTCACTATTGCTGATAGTTTTAAAATGTCACTACAATGCTGTTGAAAAAGCATTTACTTGAACGACACAAAAGTGCAGTGCAAAATCCATCCCAAAGATGGCAGTATAGTAACACTTCATGCTCTGTTATATTACTAGCTTCAAATATTTTCAGTCCTGCTAAATTATAAAACATGTTAGGTGAAAACTTCATCCTGAGACACTAGAAAAATAAAATTTCTTCTCTCTTATCCTATTTTGTTACAGCAATCCATCTCCAAATAAATGATATCACTCATCTGCATGGTACTTTAAAATATGCACGGTACTTTAAAACATGATCACATGCATGATTTCACTCACAAACCTGTATAATGGTTATTTTCATTTTATATCAAGAAGTTCAGAGATTAATTATGACTAATTTAAGATCACTCAGCTAGTAAAGAAGCAGAACTAGTTTTCCAAAGACTAGACTTCTTTCCTACATACCTCTGCTTAGCAAAAAGTAAACATATACAGATTGATAATTTACTTTAAACTTGACAGGTTATTGTGATCTCATTCAATCTTACTCCAGAAAGCAGAATCAACTAAGTAGATTTGGAAAGCCAGGAGATGTTGGAAAAATACTTTGAACCAAAGAAACCAATCCTATCATTAAAAAAAAAAACAAAAACTTCACACATTTGTGACCTATGCAATACTTGATAGTAAAAATATCTAAGAAAATGTTATTCCAAAAAGGACACTGAACATTGGATAGGTTCTATGAAACTTTTCAAGTAGTTCCACAAATTTTCTCAAACTAAAATTCAAATATGAAAAATGAATATAGCTTTTTAAAAATTTTTCTAATCTTCACTCTCCCTGAGATATCTTAGTCTCTTCAGCCTCAACAGTTTCTTTTGAGTATCAATAATGCTTGTATGGAAATTCTGCTTCTAAGATGCCCCTCCTCAGGGCTTTCCTGGTGGTCCAAGTGGTTAAGAATCTGTGTGCCAATGCAGGGACATACGTTGGATCCCTGGTCTGAGAAGATCCCACATGCCGGGGGGGAAACTAAGCCCAACTCTTCCAACTACTGAAGCTCAAACACCTAGATCCCATGCTCTGCAACAAGAGAAGCCGCCAAAATGAGAACCCCAAGCACCACAACAAAGAATAGCCCCTGCTTGCCTCAACTAGAGAAAGTCTGCACACAGCAAGGAAGACTCAGCACAACCAAAAATAAATTTAAAAAACAAAAAAATGCGCCCCTCCCCACCCCTCCCCACACCAAGATGTCATTTGGAGCTACATCCTTGGGGGAACCTGGGACCTTCTCAGCAATGTACTCCTTCCTGTCACACTGGTGAGGTGGACACATGACATCTGTGGCTGATGCATTTGTGTGGGTTTCTCCTCAGCCTGGCTCGGGTCACATGTTCCTCTCTCCTAACCTGACCCCACGCCAGTCACCCACCCTCCATGTATCCTCCTGAAGTCTAATTCTTGTTTTCTCCATGCAGCAGGCAGCCCCAGATTCAACTGAGCTGAAGAGGAAGAAAATTAGGGAAGAAATGTATGCAAATGAAAATTTTAAAATATCAGCTGAAAATATATTTTTTCTCTCTTCTCCCAGTAAATTAAGCTATTGTGCCGGGAGCCATTCTGTCATTATACCCCCTACAAAAGGAGAAGGAGAGGGAGAAAATCCTTTCTGGAAGAAGGCCTGATAGAAGTGAAGTTCTAACACGCCAGGAAGTAGAAATCTGGCCCCTTTCAGCCTCTAGGAGATAATGGAGAAAGAAAAAGAACAGAATTATAAAAAGCTAGAGTTGAGACATTTGCTGACTCATCTCTGGACTGATGTCACAGTGAAGATAGGCCAAGGGTTATAGGACGATATGGTACGGTGTGTGTGGAGGGGGGGGGAGGGGGGCGGTCCTAAACTTTCTCAGCACCAGGTGGCATGAAAAGTTGCTAGTAGTTCCCATCTGGCTTATGGGTGGATCGCAAAGGAGTTAATGTTGCTGGCTGGTGAGCTTCTTCAATCTGACTGAGAGCCATGTCTCAGGACTATGACCCAGGTCAAGACCAGATCTCAGAGTTCATGGCCAGATCTCTGGCAAACCATGCCACATTCACAGAGCTGACAGACAAGATTATCCCAAGAGAAACTAGACCATGAATTCTCCAGAAACTTCAGCAACAGGAGCAAACAGTGAGAATGGGGACAGATGGACAAGGAACATTCTGTCTATAAAAGGACAAGGATTGTGCAACATTGGTGGTATAGTGGTAAGCAAGCCTGCCTTCACAAAGGACAGGATCCACTCACAGCTTGGAGTACTCTCCCCTCCCACTGATATTGCCAGGTCCTCACTTCAGTGTGTTTGACTCTTTGGGACCCCAGAGATTATAGCCCACCAGGCCCCTCTGTCCATGGGATTATCCCAGCAAGAATACTGGAGTGGACTGCCATTTCCTTCTCCATGCCATTGCCACAAGAACACTGTACTCCTTCCTGAAGGTGGGACACATGACATCTGTGGCTGATGCATTTGTGTGGGTTTCTCCTCAGCCTGGCTCGGGTCACATGTTCCTCTCCTAACCTGACCCCACGCCAGTCACCCACCCTCCATGTATCCTCCTGAAGTCTAATTCTTGTTTTCCATGCAGCAGGCAGCCCCAGCTTCAACTGAGCTGAAGAGGAAGAAAACTAGGGAAGAAATGTCTGCAAATGAAAATTTTAAAATATCCGCTGAAAATATATTTTTTCTCTCTTCTCCCAGTAAATTAAGCTATTGTGCCGGGAGCCATTCTGTCATTATACCCCCTACAAAAGGAGAAGGAGAGGGAGAAAATCCTTTCTGGAAGAAGGCCTGATAGAAGTGAAGTTCTAACACGCCAGGAAGTAGAAATCTGGCCCCTTTCAGCCTCTAGGAGATAATGGAGAAAGAAAAAGAACAGAATTATAAAAAGCTAGAGTTGAGACATTTGCTGACTCATCTCTGGACTGATGTCACAGTGAAGATAGGCCAAGGGTTATAGGACGATATGGTACGGTGTGTGTGGAGGGGGGCGGTCCTAAACTTTCTCAGCACCAGGTGGCATGAAAAGTTGCTAGTAGTTCCCATCTGGCTTATGGGTGGATCGCAAAGGAGTTAATGTTGCTGGCTGGTGAGCTTCTTCAATCTGACTGAGAGCCATGTCTCAGGACTATGACCCAGGTCAAGACCAGATCTCAGAGTTCATGGCCAGATCTCTGGCAAACCATGCCACATTCACAGAGCTGACAGACAAGATTATCCCAAGAGAAACTAGACCATGAATTCTCCAGAAACTTCAGCAACAGGAGCAAACAGTGAGAATGGGGACAGATGGACAAGGAACATTCTGTCTATAAAAGGACAAGGATTGTGCAACATTGGTGGTATAGTGGTAAGCATGCCTGCCTTCCAAAAGGACAGGATCCACTCACAGATTGGAGTACTCTCCCCTCCCACTGATATTGCCAGGTCCTCACTTCAGTGTGTTTGACTCTTTGGGACCCCAGAGATTATAGCCCACCAGGCCCCTCTGTCCATGGGATTATCCCAGCAAGAATACTGGAGTGGACTGCCATTTCCTTCTCCATGCCATTGCCACAAGAACACAAAAATCGTGACCTCAGAAGCCATCATTTTCAGGGAAAAGGCAGAGGGTAAAGAACTGTGAAAGGATTAGCAGGAATAAATTAAAAGGAAAGAGTTGAAATCAAAATATAATGATAAATCCTTCATTTGCATTTCCCTGGACACACACACACACACACACACACAATAAGGTAAAAACGTGGGGGTGGGAGAGGAGAGTACTCACAAGGAAGATTGGATTTTTGTTGAAAAACAAAATGGCCACATATTTTTGCACTTTTGTGAATAGAATGAGCAAATAAGCCATTCTGCTATAATAGTTAATGAAATGAAGTTTTTAGTGTATTGCTAATTCAGCAAATAGGTCTTTTGATGAATCATTCAATCAACTAATTACTAGTCCATAAATCAGTTTGGCCAACGAGTTCTCAACACAATTTTTTTTTAGTAAGCTAATCGTTTGATAAATTGCTGTTCACCAAATTATCTGTTTCAGCCTACTGGTTAAAAAAAAGAAAAGAAAAGAAAATCCCCACTCCCATTAGGCTTATTTTACCTCTGTTTTCTTACCTCAAATTCTGCACTAGTTGGAAACACTCAAAAGTATAGTTCTATTGCTTTCATATCACCACTCGCAGCTTGACTGTTTTGGCCTAAGCATGAAATCTAATGAACCATGTGTAACTACTCACAAATCTGGTGTGACTGTTTCTCCATATTCAGTACTAGTTTTTCCAGAACACTTCCAGGCAAAATTGACTGCAAGAGTCTAAAGGAGAAAGATGGAATGGAGAAGCTGAAGGAAAGAATTGAATGAGAAAAATTACGCTGGGGCATGTTTCTCGACAATTCAGCAACAGGAGCAAACAGTGAGAATGGGGACAGATGGACAAGGAACATTCTGTCTATAAAAGGACAAGGATTGTGCAACATTGGTGGTATAGTGGTAAGCATGCCTGCCTTCCAAAAGGACAGGATCCACTCACAGATTGGAGTACTCTCCCCTCCCACTGATATTGCCAGGTCCTCACTTCAGTGTGTTTGACTCTTTGGGACCCCAGAGATTATAGCCCACCAGGCCCCTCTGTCCATGGGATTATCCCAGCAAGAATACTGGAGTGGACTGCCATTTCCTTCTCCATGCCATTGCCACAAGAACACAAAAATCGTGACCTCAGAAGCCATCATTTTCAGGGAAAAGGCAGAGGGTAAAGAACTGTGAAAGGATTAGCAGGAATAAATTAAAAGGAAAGAGTTGAAATCAAAATATAATGATAAATCCTTCATTTGCATTTCCCTGGACACACACACACACACACACACAATAAGGTAAAAACGTGGGGGTGGGAGAGGAGAGTACTCACAAGGAAGATTGGATTTTTGTTGAAAAACAAAATGGCCACATATTTTTGCACTTTTGTGAATAGAATGAGCAAATAAGCCATTCTGCTATAATAGTTAATGAAATGAAGTTTTTAGTGTATTGCTAATTCAGCAAATAGGTCTTTTGATGAATCATTCAATCAACTAATTACTAGTCCATAAATCAGTTTGGCCAACGAGTTCTCAACACAATTTTTTTTTAGTAAGCTAATCGTTTGATAAATTGCTGTTCACCAAATTATCTGTTTCAGCCTACTGGTTAAAAAAAAGAAAAGAAAATCCCCACTCCCATTAGGCTTATTTTACCTCTGTTTTCTTACCTCAAATTCTGCACTAGTTGGAAACACTCAAAAGTATAGTTCTATTGCTTTCATATCACCACTCGCAGCTTGACTGTTTTGGCCTAAGCATGAAATCTAATGAACCATGTGTAACTACTCACAAATCTGGTGTGACTGTTTCTCCATATTCAGTACTAGTTTTTCCAGAACACTTCCAGGCAAAATTGACTGCAAGAGTCTAAAGGAGAAAGATGGAATGGAGAAGCTGAAGGAAAGAATTGAATGACGAAAAAATTACGCTGAGGCAACCAGCACTCATGCCGTTAAAATCTACAGATTTTCAACTCTCGGCTGGAGCTTGCATGCCTTGGGCTCACTTCAAGGTAATATTTCCTACTTCAAACTGCTGTGTATTTCCATTCCACTTAGAATTCTTTCTCATCGATAAACTTTGTTGATGCATGGTATGAAACATTTTTTCCTATTTTTTACTTTGCATAAGTTGAAACTTTTGTGTCCCTGGGAGCATCTGTAGTAAGATATCATTACAATTAAAATCATCCAATGTCAGGACTTCCCTGGTGGTCCAGCAGCTAAAACTCTGCTCCCCCATTCAAGGGGCAGAGATCAATCCCTAGTCAGGGAAGTAGATCCCCCATGCTGTAACTACAAGTCATTAATTAAAAGATCCCCCATGGTACAAAAACATTGAAGATTCTGTGTGCTGCAACTAAGACTTGGCACAGCCAAATAAACAAATAAGAAATAACAAATTTTTAAAGATCACTCAATGTCATATTCCATGACATGAAGGCAAGCTCTCCTCACCTAGTCATTTTGATTCTAGCTTTCCCTACTCCAACCCAATGCAGGCAGATAGGTGCCATCAATGTCTCCCACACATCACTTCTGCCACGAACTGCCCTTAAATCCACTGTCCTAACATGACTACCTTCTGCTCAATCCCTCTATTTTCAAGGTTCTCCAATCTCAACCACCACATGAAACCCTGCATCAATCCCTTCAACGCACAATGATCTCTCTATTCTCTGGATGCTTGCCTGCATCATTCATTTTGGCTCTCAAACTCCATCCATTTCATATTTTACTTATTTCTTGTATGTGTCACTCCAAACACCATACTTATCTTGAACTGAGGTGCTGTGTCTGATATTTCATCACCTCATTCTGTGAGGAGGACCTCAACATATACTCTCATAAATAAAAGCATATGAAATTGAAATTTTCTACTATAACTTTAACACTGTGATAGGATTTAGAAATAATTGTGCTTTCCCACATGCTCAAAATAGACACCACACCGAATCACTTAGCAGAAAGAATGCAGAATGCTTTCAGACAAATCTCTGTAATGATGGGGAGAGATGGTATTCAGAAATGGAACTGAATTGGTTCTTTGGAAAATTGACGTTGGAACATAATATTCTTCTTATAAATTTGCTGAACAAAGAATACAGATCTAGTGTATATGGCTATTTCTGCGGGTGGGGGGTGGGGGAATAAATTTAGGATCCAAAGGAGATAATAGAAGCAGAAACTAATTCATTTAAGAGGGAAAAACCTTATAAAATGCAAGACAAGAAAATAAAATTATCTTTGGGTACAATAAGCCATAAATTGAATATGAAGGTATTTTTAGAGTGAATATGATATTGACGTAGAATGATTAAGACACATGAACTATTGAACAGAGATCTGAAAACAAAATAATTTTTGATGAAGAGCTCATATATAGTCTGCCCCTTCAAATTCTCAGATGCAGACCCCAAAGATACTAAGGACCGACTTGCTGTACCATTTTTTGTAAGGGAACATTTGAGAATCTTGGTGTCCATGGGGAACCTGGAACCATCTCTCAGATACTGAGTGAAAACTGTCAATAAGTTTCTTTAAATGAACTTAAAGCGAATTTGGTAATACAGTTTATGCGTGCCTCAGGAATGTATCTATTAAACATGTGTGGGCATTATGATAACTTTCTTTATGTCCTCTAACAATTGTCTGATCATTTGTGGGGTTTTTCCGCCTTTTTTTTGGTTTATTTCTCTTAAGACCACCTCCTGGCAATTTCCAGAGAGAAAATACAAAACAAGAAACAGACTTGGTTTTAAATACATGAACAGTATATTGGAGTTTAAAGCATTACGGATAATGCAGATACAGAAGAGGGTCAGCTTACTCTAGAGTACTTTAGTATTCCTAAGGAATAAACATGATTTCTCTTCCTCTCCTACCAGGATGTTCTCAGGTGTAAGTCACTGCTCCGGCTCTTTGACATATTTCCATGTGGAAGATATGGAGTTTGGAAATCATGCTGACAGTTGGAGTATGCCATTCCCAATCTCATTCCAGAACCAAAGGCTATTGGCCATGTTCTTCATCTAAAGAAAGTAAGTGAGAAAACAAGTCCTAATCCAAAGCCAGTACGTGTCTTCAAGACAGCATCCGCCAAGCACGGGTCCTACTTCCTGCCAAGCTCTGAATCTGACACATTCTCCACCAGCAGTTACAGCTGTTTTTCTGCTTAATCTTTAAGGTATTGAATTTTCATTTGGGAACCTCTTCTATGGGGTGTGGAAAAATTGAAGTTAAAAAGCAAATGAAATAAAGACTAAAAAAAACAAAACTTACAATTTTTATAAGCATGATTTTACCTACATAACTACTCTTAATATTTTTATATATATACAAGTCAAAATGTTAACATTATATATGTAAAAATAATAGTGAAAAATACCAGAAGAAACAGCAAAAAGATTTGAAAATAGTATCTCTGTTGAGAAGAAAAAGAGATGGAATAGGCCAGGGAAGGGGACTTTTGTTCATTATATGAATCATAATACTAACTGACTTTAAAGATATTCATATATTATTAATACTCCAAAAAAATTAAAATTAAATTTTTACAAAGATGCTGAGGAGCTGATTGGAAGTTCTGCACACCTAGGTGGACCTCCCCAGCCAGTGACCTTCACTTTGGGTGACTGGGTAGTATCCAGCCATAGACACAGGGTTTGAGACTGTTAGTAAAGTCTTTTCTCCAGGACTGTTTACTGGAAATAAGTTAACAGTGTCTACAGTTGATCAATCGAAATTTCAGTATAAGCACATTTTCGGAGTATAGATTATCATGGAATTAAACAGACTCTCTGTGAAGAAAGAGTGATATGAGGAAGTAAATAGCAACTTTCCATCAGAAGTCCATTTTAACCATGTATATATACTACTAAGAAGAACACTTAAAAAATAAGACCTTTTATAGCTATGATCTATCATATATCATTTTTTAAATGTAAATAATCACTTTCCATAGGATGCTAACTTTATATTTGTTTCTCTCACATTACTGAGTGCAATGCTTTTTGCATGCTAAGTAATCAGTGGGTGTTGAACGATTGAGTGAACTTTGATATATATATATACTGCATACTCTGCATGTGCCCTTCCGGTTTACGATCCAACTTTATCTATTGGTTTCCGGTTGGGTCAGCTCTTTCTCTTTTCCTTTCTCTTTCTGTCAGCTCACAGCGATTACGTCCCTCCACCCAAGGTCACTTCTTGCAAGGCAGCCTTTTTTTCTACAGTTTCCGGATTCCAGCAGCTGCTCCCTTTCCTCGTTTTTGCTTCTACCTGTTTATTGCTACCAACCAATCCCCTTCCATCCCCCTCAGGCATGCATGCTCAGTCCTGTAACACCATGGACTGCAGCCCACAGGGCTCCTCTGTCCATGTGATCTCCCAGGCAAGAATACTATAATGGGTTGCCATTTCCTTCTGCAGGGTTTTTTTTTTTTTTTTTGTCGGACCCAGGGGAATTGACAGCTCCCTGCTCTTCCCAGCCCTTCTGTCCTTCACCACCTTCCCTTAACCCATACCTTTGTAAGTAGGCCTTCCTTTAAATTTCTTTAATTTCTCTTTTGATTCTTCTTCTTGATTTCTCCAGAAGAAACAGCAAAAGATTAAAATAGAGTGGGAGCCAGAAGGGACTTTTGTTCATTATATGAATCATAATACTAACTGACTTTAAAGATATTCATATATTATTAATACTCCAAAAAAATTAAAATTAAATTTTTACAAAGATGCTGAGGAGCTGATTGGAAGTTCTGCACACCTAGGTGGACCTCCCCAGCCAGTGACCTTCACTTTGGGTGACTGGGTAGTATCCAGCCATAGACACAGGGTTTGAGACTGTTAGTAAAGTCTTTTCTCCAGGACTGTTTACTGGAAATAAGTTAACAGTGTCTACAGTTGATCAATCGAAATTTCAGTATAAGCACATTTTCGGAGTATAGATTATCATGGAATTAAACAGACTCTCTGTGAAGAAAGAGTGATATGAGGAAGTAAATAGCAACTTTCCATCAGAAGTCCATTTTAACCATGTATATATACTACTAAGAAGAACACTTAAAAAATAAGACCTTTTATAGCTATGATCTATCATATATCATTTTTTAAATGTAAATAATCACTTTCCATAGGATGCTAACTTTATATTTGTTTCTCTCACATTACTGAGTGCAATGCTTTTTGCATGCTAAGTAATCAGTGGGTGTTGAACGATTGAGTGAACTTTGATATATATATATACTGCATACTCTGCATGTGCCCTTCCGGTTTACGATCCAACTTTATCTATTGGTTTCCGGTTGGGTCAGCTCTTTCTCTTTTCCTTTCTCTTTCTGTCAGCTCACAGCGATTACGTCCCTCCACCCAAGGTCACTTCTTGCAAGGCAGCCTTTTTTTCTACAGTTTCCGGATTCCAGCAGCTGCTCCCTTTCCTCGTTTTTGCTTCTACCTGTTTATTGCTACCAACCAATCCCCTTCCATCCCCCTCAGGCATGCATGCTCAGTCCTGTAACACCATGGACTGCAGCCCACAGGGCTCCTCTGTCCATGTGATCTCCCAGGCAAGAATACTATAATGGGTTGCCATTTCCTTCTGCAGGGTTTTTTTTTTTTTTTTGTCGGACCCAGGGGAATTGACAGCTCCCTGCTCTTCCCAGCCCTTCTGTCCTTCACCACCTTCCCTTAACCCATACCTTTGTAAGTAGGCCTTCCTTTAAATTTCTTTAATTTCTCTTTTGATTCTTCTTCTTGATTTCTATTTCCTGCTCTAACCTTGACAGATTCAACATGTATCTAATATATACAGTCCAATTTTAACAACTTTCTAGGGTATGAGGCACTGGGCAAGGTAATGTGGTAGACACAGAGACTGAGTCTTGCCCTTTAGTTGTTCAATTCAGTGAGGGAAAAAGAGAAGACATGCAAACAATTATATACTCAACATACAAGTCAATTTTATTCATCAGAGATAAATGTAAATTTGGTAAACTCAGGGCAAATTTAAAATGTTCTCTTCCCGCATCTGTTGCCAAAGGAGCTCATCAAGGAAGACAGACTGAATGCACACATATCTGCCTTGTCCTTCATCATAACTAGGTCAGAATAGTTACTTTAATAAACAGGTCTCAGATTTCTGGACCTAGGATTCATTCTGGCACCTATACATTTAAGACCTCTGAAGGCTGATGTGGGGCAATAGATATATAGCAAAGATCCTTTAGTATTTATTAATGCATAAGGTTTTTTGTTAAAAATTAGAAAATACCTAGAGTTCCAGAACTGACAGAGTTGGACAATTCTCAGGACAGAGGGAAACTATATTTTCTTGATCCTATTTTTCTGACAGTAATAATATTGCTTTATTTAAAGAAGTAATAAAAGAATATACCACACAACTGTTTTACACACAAACATCTGCGACACAAAAAGATGGAAATGAATTTTTACAGTCTATTCACATTGAGTCTAGAGTACTAGGTGACCAAGTGTCACCTTTAAAAAACAGAATCTTGTCACATTTCTTGAATACAAATTAAACAGCTCAGACTGAGCTGGTTGAGGTCACATAGAATCTGGAACTCACTCTAGTCTGTGCCTTTACTATGACTCTTGAAGCTGCTCCACTTTTGAATGCAGCCCACAGGGCTCCTCTGCATTATTCCAGGCAAGAATACTATAATGGGTTGCCATTTCCTTCTGCAGGGTTTTTTTTTTTTTTTGTCGGACCCAGGGGAATTGACAGCTCCCTGCTCTTCCCAGCCCTTCTGTCCTTCACCACCTTCCCTTAACCCATACCTTTGTAAGTAGGCCTTCCTTTAAATTTCTTTAATTTCTCTTTTGATTCTTCTTCTTGATTTCTATTTCCTGCTCTAACCTTGACAGATTCAACATGTATCTAATATATACAGTCCAATTTTAACAACTTTCTAGGGTATGAGGCACTGGGCAAGGTAATGTGGTAGACACAGAGACTGAGTCTTGCCCTTTAGTTGTTCAATTCAGTGAGGGAAAAAGAGAAGACATGCAAACAATTATATACTCAACATACAAGTCAATTTTATTCATCAGAGATAAATGTAAATTTGGTAAACTCAGGGCAAATTTAAAATGTTCTCTTCCCGCATCTGTTGCCAAAGGAGCTCATCAAGGAAGACAGACTGAATGCACACATATCTGCCTTGTCCTTCATCATAACTAGGTCAGAATAGTTACTTTAATAAACAGGTCTCAGATTTCTGGACCTAGGATTCATTCTGGCACCTATACATTTAAGACCTCTGAAGGCTGATGTGGGGCAATAGATATATAGCAAAGATCCTTTAGTATTTATTAATGCATAAGGTTTTTTGTTAAAAATTAGAAAATACCTAGAGTTCCAGAACTGACAGAGTTGGACAATTCTCAGGACAGAGGGAAACTATATTTTCTTGATCCTATTTTTCTGACAGTAATAATATTGCTTTATTTAAAGAAGTAATAAAAAGAATATACCACACAACTGTTTTACACACAAACATCTGCGACACAAAAAGATGGAAATGAATTTTTACAGTCTATTCACATTGAGTCTAGAGTACTAGGTGACCAAGTGTCACCTTTAAAAAACAGAATCTTGTCACATTTCTTGAATACAAATTAAACAGCTCAGACTGAGCTGGTTGAGGTCACATAGAATCTGGAACTCACTCTAGTCTGTGCCTTTACTATGACTCTTGAAGCTGCTACACTTATGATAGAATAATTCAGTGGGTAGTGAGTCACACAAAAGAAACACATACAAAATAGATTCTCCTTCACAATATTGCAAGTGAGAGGGAAAGATAAACTTTAAACAAAGCTGTATTTGTCAGCTGTATCCCCTTTTGTCTACTCTCATCAGGTTTGTCATGAGTGGTTATGGTATTTTGTTGGGGAAAGAATGAAATTGGTAGAGCAAGATTTTAAAATGTATACATCAGGCAGCATGGCTTATCAGTTAAGGACAGGCTGCTTGGGTTCAGTCTTGGTTCTGCTATTTCCTTAGATAAGCTATTTACAGCCCAGTCTGTAAAATGAAGGTAAGAGCAGAATTTAGAGAATCATAATGAAAATTAAATGAATCAATATGTATAAAAAACTTGCACATGACAACAACTTATACAAGTATTAACTGTTGTTCTTAATTTTTTGGCATTTATAAAGTTGAAATCCTTTCTTTGAAATAGGCTTGGTTGTCCTGGCAGATGGACTGACTTTCTTGATGTGAGGAATTCCCTGTGGCCCATAGAAATTTGGAAATTCTGCTGGCTATACATCTTCATCTTAATTTATATTTCCCAAGATGAGTCCTGATTGGTATAACATTATGAGCTGTAGTAAAATTTAATATGAACTTAAAAACTCTTCAAACTCTTAAGTTTCAGAGTGTTCACAGCGGGAACAGGTTAGGAGGAAGGGCATTTGGGGTGGGATATGAAAAACTCGGTAGGACTCTGAGAAGAGGAAAAGGAAAGGTACATATTTTTCCTCTTAGGAAACCATTTTTAGTTACCAGATTGTGCCTGTCTTTTGTTTATTCCAGGGTACACTTTCTAAAAGCACTTAGTCTTCCCAAGGACAGCACTAATAGGTTTTGATGTTGTCTATTCTGAAAAAAAAAAGAAAGAAAGAAAGAGAAACAAAACTTATGTAACTGTGTTACAAAATTAAATGCTTTGTGTTCTGCTCTGCCAGAATTTCATTAAAGACTGTGAATTCACAATAGTAGGCACCTATTGGGGGCTGTGTGTGTGTATGTGTGTGTGTGTATTTAACCCAGATTCCAGCCCTTCATTCTCTGCCTCTAAGTCACTTTCTTCTAGTATGTTGGGGAGAAAGGAGACTCTGTCTCCCACCTGCCCTGAGTCAGTGTTGTGCTGCAGCTGTTTCTCTCTACCTTGGTTAGTGTCCCATGAGCCGTCATTCACTTTACCGCTTACTGCTGCCAGGATGCCTGGCCTATTGCCCCTGGAAAGGAGATAGCTACTGCTTGTAGATGTCAGCAAAGGGACGACTCTGGGATTGGCATATTTATTGCCTCAACATTTTTATTTCCTGCATCACCAGCCCACAAGGTTGTTCTGGCACATTAAATTTACACTGAGGATTTAAAGTTATGGGGAGTTACTTCATAACACAACTTACTGAATGTTAGATGTCCTTGGCCTTAAACATCTTTTGGCTAACACTATTGGGAATTTTCCTCCTTCTCCAGTCTTCCACATTCCTCAATTTTTTTTCTCCAATCCTATATCCTTTTAGATTAACCTCCATATAAAATCTTCGCTCACTCTTACTCAGATCAACTTATCTTTTTGTTTCATCCTCCTCTTTAGATACATGCCCTCAGGGTCTCTCCTTCACCCCCAAACAGCTCATTAAGGCCTTTTCCTAAGCCAAGACATGAAGACAACTCTGAAAACAATTCTGGTGCCAGGTGTTAAATTGTAAGCATAGCTGCTGAGACGGAGAGAAATCTCCCCACAGAGGGAACCTATAACTGAGTATGAAAGGATAAGCCTACTTATTCCATCATTGACCTGCAAGCAAATCTACAGACAGTAGCAAAGTGAAAGACCATCTCTGCTTAGTCAAGTTAAATGTTAGATGTCTTAAATTGGGCTTCCCAGGTGGCACATTAGTAAAGAATCCACCTGCCAATGCAGGAGATGCAAGAGACGTGGGTTGGATCCCTGGATTGGGAAGATCCCCTGCAATACAATAGCAACCCATTCGAGTATTCTTGCTAGAGAATCCATGGACAGAGGAGCTGGTGGGCTGCAGCCCGAAGGATTGCAAAGAGTTGGACATGACTGAGCGACTAGGTATGCACATATAATGTCTTAAATTTAGCCACTAGAAATAGAACTGAGATGGAGATTACTGTGATAGAGTGCCCTCAGGGAAACCTGTAGAGAAGTGAGAAAATCAGGCTGGGGACCAGGGGAAAAGATAGGCAAAGATGTGGGTTCATCCCTTAGGGAACTTTGGAGCAAGAACACTGGTTGATGGACCTGCTTATCAGTCGGACATGAACTGTGAGCTACAGTTCAGAGAAGGGTATGACCTCCCAAGCATTTAAAGGTCAGGTAGCTCTTGTTAGCAGAAGGCAGTTCCAGGAGAAGGGTCCACCTGAACTGTTACCAACTGACACCTAAGGCCACTGGGGGCTGTGTGCAGCAGTATGATGAAGAGGCTGAGGTGGGTGCTCAACAATAGCATCTTCTACGTTGTTCAACACCTCACAGTGGAATTTACCGTCCTGGCACCCAAGTCTGGAGCTGACTGAGACAGCTTAGGAGCTAGCCAGATCCATGAGAACATCAAACATATGCCAAATTACATTCTGCCAGTCACTTTCTTTTCCATTTTTTCCTTCCCTTATTTAATTCAAAATGTCTCCCTCTCCATACTTATATTATATTTCATGTTTTTATTTTAATATGACTCACTATCCATAAACATTTACTGTTCCTAACTTATGGGTATTGCTTTGTTCCACCATAGATGCTACCAAGTTTGAACCACCAAATCCTGATAACTAGACACATGTGTGAGGCTTACACAGGATCAGGACACCATTGGGTTCTGATTGGCTGGCTTGCTTGTAGCTTGATCCAAATCTTAGCTGTAAAGGCACAGAGTCACAAAATTTGATAGCTCTTACCAAAGAAGTAGATGTTATACTCATTTAATATTTTATACCATGCTTTTTTCCTTATCTGGCAATCTCCTATTCATTTGATAACTGCAAGCAAAATAATACAAAATACAATGGTTCTCAATAGCACAAAAAGATGTGCACAATTATATTTTATAGTATTAGAGCCAAGATTGTCAATTCCAAAGAACAAACAAATTAATTCTACTAGAAAGAGAAGTTAATGTCAAGGATATAGAAACTTCACGGACTCCAAGGACAAGGAATGACATACAGAACTGGAATGTCAGAAGCTCTCTTTCTGAGCAATTATGTGGCCTTCTCCACCCTTGATTCTTTCTCCAGATTATTCCATTTGTCATGAACTCTCAGTCATTTTCCTTTACTTCCTCACCTTGTATGTGTCTATTGGCCCAACTCCACGTTAGACCACTGATGACTGAACACTCACTCTAGGTTTCTTGGTTCAAATATTTAAGAGAAGGAATCTGACTGGGTGAAGTGAGTATCTCTAGATCAGTCAACTCTGGAAAAGCTCAGAGGAGTCCTGTCACCTACTGTCCACTCAGCATGGCTGGAGCAAGAAAGCTTCAAGCTGGAAAATTACATTGGGTATTATAAATGCATCGGTATTTTTGGTACACAGAGTTCACATAAACCATATATATTCACATTCAGTGACTGGGTATTCCACATTCTCCCACTAAGAACAGCGAAGAATTTGTATTTCTATTTAGTATGAGCCCTGGAGACTAGTAAGGCACTTAAACAAATAGGCTAGTTCTATAATTTGCCTTAGAATAAAGTGAAGTCTATAGATGGACTAGGTCACGAAATAAACAAGACATCTGAAAGAAGTTTTAGCTTTGGACTCTGTCTGTTCAATGACTGATGAGGTATAAAAGTTGGAGGTAACAAATCCCATAAATTTTTCCTAAAGTCATCTTAGTTGTAAGGTGCTGAGGTACTAAGATGGCAGATTCTGTTCTAATCACACCTTCTCAGTTCTACCCAGCTCCCTGAAGATCCAGGAAGGTGTCTGACTTAGAGGCCACCTCATGCCTTTGAGGAACAATGTTATATGCGGTGCTATACACCATGTGATTGGAACTGTAGCAGGGCATGACTACTCCAAAAAGCTCCTTGCAAAAAACAGATAGCAATACCTGAAATCTCATTGTTAGAGACTTAGCTTTGCCCAGATGAGTTTCTAAATAGCATTCCCCACTAAAAGGAATTCTCTAGCATCTTGGAAAATTGCTGATTCCAGGTCAAGGGCAGGGAAAGTTTAAGGTGAATCTGGGACCTCTTGTCTCACAAATCAAAGAAATGCTCAAAAATTAATTGGATCATGTCAAAGGGACACAGGGGCTAACTTACAGGGACTTTCATTGGTTAAATTTAGAACAGTTTGATCCTTAAAGAGAATAATTATGACAATGATTGTAACATCCAGAGGTCCATAGTTATACTTGAAAGAAAGAAGGAGAGTTCTTCTTTACAAAAGGATGAAGCTAATAAATGTAGATGAAATGAGAGGTGGAGAAAATCCACATTTTGCACCTCTCATTATAATCACTGGTTGAGACGAGGATCCTCAGTGGATTTTTCACTGATTGTTATTGTGGATGGTGTTGCTTCCTGGAATCCATACCTCCCTATATCTTCCACAGTTACTCCGGAGTGGCTTTTGAGGGTAGGAACCTGTAACCCAAGCTCATCTGCCCTCGACAGAAAGCAGAAACCTAAGACATTTTTATAGCTCTTGATCTATAGTGGATCCAACATTTGGACCCAAAATAGGCTACAAAAATATTTAAGCAATTTGTACAAGCACTAGAATGTACCATGTGTGCACGCTAAGTTGCTTCAGTCGTGTCTGTTTGCAACTCTGTGGACTGTAGCCTGGCAGGCTCCTCTGTCCATGCGATTCTCCAGACAAGAATACTGGACTGGGTTGCCATGCCCTCCTCCAGGAGATCTTCCCCTCCCACAGATCCAACCTGCGTCTCTATGTCTCCTGCATTAGCAGGAAGGATCCTTACTGCTAGTGCCACCTGGGAAGCCCAGAATGTACCATAGTGTCCATTAATTTGTATCCTTGACAGTAGTATGTTCAATAATTATCTATGTTTCTAATTAAGTCGGACAAAAGTACATTTATTGGTTTATTTGCAGTTCTTTGTTCACTAATTAAATTGAAATTTTTTTCCAATACGTTTATTGAGTCCACAGATTTCTTCTTATACAAATTCGGCTATTCACGGCATTTGTTCATTTAACTGTTTAAGGCTTTATGTTCTTTTCTCATTTATTTATTCTTCTGTGATTTATTTTGGTTTATGATTTATTTTGACTGACATTTAGGACTTTTAAAAGTTTATTATAAAAGGCATTTATGGTATGATAAGAACAAAAATAGAAAACCCAATGATCCCACCATGATGAAATTCTCCTTCACAAGCTCTCCATGAAATATAGACTATTGTTCTTTTTCTGTTTTTATGTGCAGACGTTCCTATTTATGTACATACAAATTTGTCAATATTTTCTGTACTATTTGATCTGTTGTTTCTAAGCTTACAGTGTTAAAAAATATCTCTTCACGATATTCATAGCTATTAAGTTATATTTTATTCTGATTTCTCAACTGCAGTGTTTTATTAGTCAATCTTTTAATTCATCTGAAATGGATTTTGAGGATGAGAACAAGTAGTTTAAAATGCAAAAATTACAAATTGATTTGCAAAATGGACTTCATGCCTTTTATCCAGCTAAATTATCATCACAGTAGATGGCATAAGACAGTGAATCCAGGCATTGCAAAGAAGATAAATACTCTGTTGTCAAAAAAAAAAAAAAAAAAAAAGGATTTTTAAACCAAAAGAGAATAATGACAGAGGGGAAACTCATAAAATGTTCTTACTGAGGTACTGTTTGGCTTTATTTTGTTGTTCTGATAGCTTGATTGTTGGGGAAGGGTTGCGAAGGGAAATGGAAAAGACTAGCTTATTTTCACTCTATATTTTATTGCAAAACTGCCTGCATAATACAAGAGCAAGCTTGAATTGTGATAGCCGGAGCAGCCTCGCTGGCACTTCTGGCATAAGCTGAACAGTGACCACTAAACTTTGTTGAACCGATAATCCTTTTATTTCCTGAATAAATTCAGTAGCTTTATTTACTTCATTTTTTCTGTTTTCTTTGATCAAATATGAACTAAGGGAAGCCCAGGCATGTTCCATTAATTTGTATCCTTGACAGTAGTATGTTCAATAATTATCTATGTTTCTAATTAAGTCGGACAAAAGTACATTTATTGGTTTATTTGCAGTTCTTTGTTCACTAATTAAATTGAAATTTTTTTCCAATACGTTTATTGAGTCCACAGATTTCTTCTTATACAAATTCGGCTATTCACGGCATTTGTTCATTTAACTGTTTAAGGCTTTATGTTCTTTTCTCATTTATTTATTCTTCTGTGATTTATTTTGGTTTATGATTTATTTTGACTGACATTTAGGACTTTTAAAAGTTTATTATAAAAGGCATTTATGGTATGATAAGAACAAAAATAGAAAACCCAATGATCCCACCATGATGAAATTCTCCTTCACAAGCTCTCCATGAAATATAGACTATTGTTCTTTTTCTGTTTTTATGTGCAGACGTTCCTATTTATGTACATACAAATTTGTCAATATTTTCTGTACTATTTGATCTGTTGTTTCTAAGCTTACAGTGTTAAAAAATATCTCTTCACGATATTCATAGCTATTAAGTTATATTTTATTCTGATTTCTCAACTGCAGTGTTTTATTAGTCAATCTTTTAATTCATCTGAAATGGATTTTGAGGATGAGAACAAGTAGTTTAAAATGCAAAAATTACAAATTGATTTGCAAAATGGACTTCATGCCTTTTATCCAGCTAAATTATCATCACAGTAGATGGCATAAGACAGTGAATCCAGGCATTGCAAAGAAGATAAATACTCTGTTGTCAAAAAAAAAAAAAAAAAAAAAAAGGATTTTTAAACCAAAAGAGAATAATGACAGAGGGGAAACTCATAAAATGTTCTTACTGAGGTACTGTTTGGCTTTATTTTGTTGTTCTGATAGCTTGATTGTTGGGGAAGGGTTGCGAAGGGAAATGGAAAAGACTAGCTTATTTTCACTCTATATTTTATTGCAAAACTGCCTGCATAATACAAGAGCAAGCTTGAATTGTGATAGCCGGAGCAGCCTCGCTGGCACTTCTGGCATAAGCTGAACAGTGACCACTAAACTTTGTTGAACCGATAATCCTTTTATTTCCTGAATAAATTCAGTAGCTTTATTTACTTCATTTTTTTCTGTTTTTCTTTGATCAAATATGAATGAACTTACATACATTTATATTGCTTGATGACCAAACTGTTTTCAGGCTACACTCAGCTCCTTTTGCCTCACTGAGACCTGTTGTTCACCCCAGACGCTGACCTTGGCTTCCAGGTCGTCTTTATAAATCAAGAAAAAAGTCACGTGGCGATTTCTTACTAATTGTCTCGGGAAAAAAAAAAAAAGATACCCAGATGACAGAAATGATTCTCAGTATACTTCCGGTGTGCTTTTTCCCTGGGGAAACAATTTGCTTAATACGGTTCTTACCTTCAACTTGGTAGAAGCTGTTTATCAAACCCTTTCAGACTCCACGCCTGGATAATTCTGTCGTTTGAGCTCTTTGGCACATTGGTTGTCAAATAACTTGAATTAAGTCATTTCCTTCTTTGTACTTAATGTGTTCATTTGCAATAGCATATAGCATCTATCTATTGAGAATTCAATTATTCAAAATATATTCGTATAAATGTTTGAGGACACAGTTGAATGGTATTTCATAATTGCAAAGGAAAGCTTAGGAAAGGAACAAAAGGAAACTTCTGGTTAGTTTTAGCCTGTCTGCCTTAACAGACAACAGCAGCTGCTAATTCTTAAAGGGATATCATCTGACCTTTGCTTTAAGTGTATTTTTTATCATTGTTGTTTTATTGTTGTTCCTGTTATTAATGCTACAGTGTATAGCATATACATTTCCCTTAAATAAATGAACAAATAAAATCCAGCAATCCAAATTCTACACTCCAAAATTAACTAAAGACTAGACAGTCCCAAAATCAACACATTCCAGGAAATAATTTTAAGAAAGCACATTAAATCATTAGACAGGCAGGTCCATGATTCATTTGAAAAGAATTAACACTATTTTACAACTAATAAAAGCTAATACCGTGAGAAGGCAATAAAGAAAGGTCTGTTGTGCCTTGATTTACTTTGGTCTATTTATTCTATTAGAAATAGCTGATTAACATTACTGTTGGAGGTGTGTAATACAGATTAAATGGAAAAAAAAAAAAAAACACTTTTATATTTCGAGTTCTTTTTCCTGTATTGAGATCTGGCTCCCACTCACCTTTGCTACCCACCATTAGAATACCTTTTTTTTTTTTTTTTTTTTTTTGGGTGGATGTTATCCATTAGAAGCCCTGTAAGATGGCAAATTCCTAAGCTGGAGTTGTCTTATCAAGTTACCTATCCCATTCCTATCCCATAGATTTTCCTAGTGAAAGTGCTGAACCCTAACCACTGGACTACCAGGGAATTCCCATCACATTCTATCATTATTATGTCTTCATCTTGTCTCTTGTATATAAGTCTCTGAAGACAGGAAGAAGCCATGTCTCTGACAAATGCACAGGTGCTATGGAACATGGCACAGTTCCAGCATACAGCAGCACCAGGTCAGTGTTGGTTGACTGATTGATTGACTGAATGAGTATTAAGGGTGAAATTAAGTTCTACCTTATTCTTTTGGTTTGTCTCCATTTTCTTTACAACTCTTTCTTCACTCCTTCCACATCCAGGCAGATGCCCAGTGTCTTCTCCTGTTACAGTCTAACTGCCCCAATTTTTCCCATCCCCTCTTCATCAGTTTTCTTGCTAAACCTATTCCCTCGGATGTGCTTACTGCCAGGGGCCTGAGTTTGACTCCTGGTTGGGGAACTAAAATTCTGCAAGCTGTGCATGGCATGGCCAAACAAACAAACAAAAGGTAGAACGTAATAAAGGACATACATTCCTTCATCTTCATCCTCAAATTCCTCTCCTCCCATTCTTTCTTAAATTTACTCTAAAAAGCCTCTTTCCCACACACTTTTCGAAAAATGTCACTGGTGACCAACTGCTAAATCAAACAGCCAGTTCTGAGTTCTAATCTGACTTATTAGCAGCATTTTTCACAATTCATCATTCTCCCCAAAATACTGTCTTCCCTTGGTTTCTAGGACAACACACTCTCTTGGATTTTATCTCCTCTCTCTCTGGTCTCTCTTTGTATCTTTTGTTGACTCATCACCTTCTCTTAGATTTCTTCATAATTGGAGTGCCTCAGAACTTGACCATTGGTCCTCTACTCTACCTACCCTTGCGTGGTTTCATTTCAGTCATATCCAACTCCTTGCAACCCTGTGAACTATAGCCCACCATGGTCCTCTGTCCATGGGATTCTCCAGACAGTAATACTGGAGTGGGTTGCCATTATCTTCTCCAGTGGATATTCCCGACCTAGGGATCGAATCCATCCACATCTCGTATCTCCTGTATTGGCAGGTGGGTTCTTTACCTTGATGATCTCATCTAGGCCTATGACTCTAAATACTACCTTCTTGTTGATGACTCCCAAATTTGTGCCTCCAATGTAGAACTCTCTTCTGGACTTGAGATTAATATATTTAGCTGGATTTGTGACACCCCTGCATGAATGTCTAGGAAACATCTGATATTCAACATGTTTATATACTGTAACTGAAGTCCTGATCTATTCTCATCCTCCAAAAAAACAAAATCCTATTTAACCCACCACTTCTCCCTTCTTAGCTTCTGGCTACTCTATCCTTCCGAGATCATATGGAAAATAAATTAACCGTTAAAGATAAGTTAACAAGGTAAGATAGTGAGGATTGATAAGAGGGTGGAAGTGTGTCAAATGAAGGGATCCATTTAATCTTAAAATTAAGAAATAGGAAAATATGGGATTTATGTGATACAGTTTTCCTAGAGCATAGTTAGAAAGCCCTGAGAGAAGAAAAGTAGATTGGAACCAAGAAAGCAGTAGGAAAGTCCTGGGAGATTTTTAAACAGAATTATATCAACCAAAACTGTTCTTTAGAGACATTTAATTTAGATGCAGGATGTAGATGCCAGAAATAGATAAAAGTAGTATAGCGAGCCCTGTAGGGAAAGTCTGCTAAATCTTACTTCTATTTTGAAGGCCCAGACAAGGAATTTATTTGCACTAAGAGGTGAAAGACAAAATGATAAACTCGCAGGGCACCAGAATGAATACAGGGATTCCAATTCATGCATTTACTATGAGAAATATAACTGGAAAGTCTCTTGTTAATAAAATTAAGTTATTGTTTCCATGAATAGAATAGAAAATGATGACAAGATGTTCTTATGGAATGTTCGAGAGAATCATCCCAGGACTTGAACGTGCCTGATGAGTATGAACTCTGCCGATAGCCAAACTACGAGCAATTAGAGGATGGCTCAGTAAACATGGAACCAGATGGACTGTTAACTAGCTTGGGACTAATGACAAACAAGAATCTGTCTTAAAGCTAGAATTTTGAGTTTACCAGAAGTTCTCAAGCTTGGATTAGAATCTCCCAGAGAGCATTTAAAGGATACCACAAACACACACACACACACACACACACACACACACACAGAGTGGTAAGTATGTATAGGTGGTGGATATGTTGCCGTTACAGTTTTAAATTACTTATTTTTGATTGTGCTGGGTCTTCGTTGCTGCGCAAGGGTTTTCTCTACTTGCAGGGAGGGGGGCTACTCTCTATTGGCAGTGCACTAGCAGTGGCTTGTCTTGTAGCAGAGCAGAGGCTCTAAGGCAAGCAGGCTTCCGTACTTGTGATTCTCAAGCTCTAGATCTTGGGCTCAGTAGTTGTGGTTCACAGGCTTAATGGACTCTTCCCAGACCATGGATTGAACCATGTCCCCTGTACTGATGGACTTTCTAGGTGACACTAGTGGTGAAGAACCTGCCTGCCAATGCAGGAGACACAAAAGACGAGGATTCGATTCCTAAGTTGGGAAGATCCCCTGGAGGAGTGCATGGCAACCCACTTGAATATTCTTTCCAGGAGAATCCCATGGATATAGGAGCTTGGTAGGTTATAGTCTGTGGGGTCACACAGAATCAGACACGGCTAAAAGAACTTAGTACACATGCCCCTATATTAGCAGGTGAATTCTTAACCACTGGACCACCAAGGAAGTCCCTGTGGATATGTTAACTAGCTTGATTGTGATGATCTTTTCACAGTGTATACATATATCAAAACATCAAGTTGTGCACTTTAAATACATATATAACCATATGTATATTTATATAGTCATATATATATATATATATATATATATGTCAAAGATATCTCAATAAAGCTGTTTAGATAATACCAAGTTGATGGCCAACAAACACATGAAAAGATGCTCAACATTGCTCATTATTAGAGAAAAGCAAATCAAAACTACAATGAGATATCACCTCATGCCAGTCAGAATGGCCATCACAAAAAAGTTTACAAACAATAAATGCTGGAGAGGGTGTGGATAAAAGGGAACCATCTTGAACTGTTGATGGGAATGTAAACCGATACAGTCACTATGGAAGACAGTATAGAGATTCCTTTAAAAAACTAGGAATAAAACCACCATATGATCCAGCAATCCCACTATTAGGCATAAACTCTGAGGAAACCAAAACTGAAACACACACATGTATCCCATTGTTCATTGCAGCACTATTTACAATAGTTAGAACATGGAAGCCACCTAGATGTCCATCGACAAATGAATGGATAAAGAAGCTGTGGTATGTATATACAATGGAATATTACTCAGCCATAAAAATAAATGCATTTGAGTCAGTTCCAATGAGGTGAATGAACCTACAGCCTATTATACAGAGTGAAGTAAGTCAGAAAGAGAAAGATAAACATTGTATACTAACACACACATACAGAATCTAGAAAGATGGTACTGATGAATGTATATGCAGAGCAGCAATGGAGAAACAGACAAAGAGAACAGACTTATGGACATTGGGAGGAGGGAAGAATGGGTGACATGTATGCAAAGAGTAACATGGAAATTTACATTACCACATGTAAAATATATAAGCAATGGAAATCTGGTGTACGACTAAGGGAACTCAAACAGGGGCTCTGTAACAACCTAGAGGGCTGTGATGGGGAGGGAGATGGGAAGGAAGTTCAAGAGGAGGGAACGTTACGTATACCTATGGCTGATTCAGGTCAATGTATAGCAGTAAATAACAGAACTCTGTAAAAATAAAAAAAATAAATACATAACAGACACTGACAAAGTAGAAAAAAGAAAATACCAAGCTGGGCACCACCCTGGGTGAAATGAATCAGAATCTGTGCAGTGGACCCCAGGCATCAGTGTGACAGGAGTAGTTTCTCAGGGCTCCCCAGAACTCTTATTTGAATTGGTCCAACCATAGGCTCAAATGAGCACTTCCTCAAAGACATCATAGAACCTCCTGAGATAACCATACTTGATCACTTTGACACTGTTTGGTAGCAGATCCTCTTCGGGGATGTTAATTTTCCTTTGAATGCCGTGTTCTGATGCTAGAAGTCCAATGCGCTATACATTGCACCACAGAGCCTGACTAATTTTCCATTCTGTGTGGTTCAGAGGTGTGGTTTCCTGCAGGCCTTGGTGTGATCCTCCTTTTACCTCATGTTGTCTATCTCTGTCCTCATAGAGCATTCACATGACTTATCCTAATGAGTAAAGCTCCCTTCATTTTTCTACTTCTAGGGATAAGGGAGGAACCTCACTAGGTGATTGGATAAACCAAAGGGAAAGAAAGCCTAGAAAAAGAAAGTTGGCTAGGAATCTACACTGTAGACCAAGCAGTAGGCTGTAAGCAGGGTGATAACACCAGGAAAGAAAAGGAACAGAAAGAACGGGGAGGGGCACGAAAAGGAATGGAAGATTAAATTAATTGTATTCAATTCAAACTGTTCTCTTTGTATTAAAAATGTTTAAAGTTTATAGAGGAATACCTGGACTCCCTGGGGGAGGGGTAATTCACAAAGCACCTCAACACAGAAAACTATGTGACAAGTGATCTCTATCCCACTGACTCTTTTTCTGTTTTTTTTTTTTTAAAGGAATTTAAAAAAATTTTTGGCCTTTTTTATTGATTTTTTATTTATTTATTTTTCATCCATCTTTATTCTTTGGCCTGTGCGGGCCTCCCATTGCAGTGACCTCTCTCGTTGCAGAGCACCATAGAGGGCTGTGATGGGGAGGAGATGGGAAGGAAGTTCAAGAGGAGGAACGTTACGTATACCTATGGCTGATTCAGGTCAATGTATAGCAGTAAATAACAGAACTCTGTAAAAATAAAAAAAATAAATACATAACAGACACTGACAAAGTAGAAAAAAGAAAATACCAAGCTGGGCACCACCCTGGGTGAAATGAATCAGAATCTGTGCAGTGGACCCCAGGCATCAGTGTGACAGGAGTAGTTTCTCAGGGCTCCCCAGAACTCTTATTTGAATTGGTCCAACCATAGGCTCAAATGAGCACTTCCTCAAAGACATCATAGAACCTCCTGAGATAACCATACTTGATCACTTTGACACTGTTTGGTAGCAGATCCTCTTCGGGGATGTTAATTTTCCTTTGAATGCCGTGTTCTGATGCTAGAAGTCCAATGCGCTATACATTGCACCACAGAGCCTGACTAATTTTCCATTCTGTGTGGTTCAGAGGTGTGGTTTCCTGCAGGCCTTGGTGTGATCCCCCTTTTTACCTCATGTTGTCTATCTCTGTCCTCATAGAGCATTCACATGACTTATCCTAATGAGTAAAGCTCCCTTCATTTTTCTACTTCTAGGGATAAGGGAGGAACCTCACTAGGTGATTGGATAAACCAAAGGGAAAGAAAGCCTAGAAAAAGAAAGTTGGCTAGGAATCTACACTGTAGACCAAGCAGTAGGCTGTAAGCAGGGTGATAACACCAGGAAAGAAAAGGAACAGAAAGAACGGGGAGGGGCACGAAAAGGAATGGAAGATTAAATTAATTGTATTCAATTCAAACTGTTCTCTTTGTATTAAAAATGTTTAAAGTTTATAGAGGAATACCTGGACTCCCTGGGGGAGGGGTAATTCACAAAGCACCTCAACACAGAAAACTATGTGACAAGTGATCTCTATCCCACTGACTCTTTTTCTGTTTTTTTTTTTTTTAAAGGAATTTAAAAAAATTTTTGGCCTTTTTTATTGATTTTTTATTTATTTATTTTTCATCCATCTTTATTCTTTGGCCTGTGCGGGCCTCCCATTGCAGTGACCTCTCTCGTTGCAGAGCACCAGCTCTGGGCACATGCGCTCCAAGCACAGGCTTGTAATTGGGCACAACGATCCAGCCGCTCCAAGGCATATGAGATCTTCCCATGCTAGGGATAGAACCAGTGCCCCTTGCACTGCAAGGTGGACTCTTTACCCACTGGACCACCAGGGAAGCCCTTCATTGACTCTTTGACAAGCCAAACACAGGGTTTGACTTATCATTTGAATGATGTTTTTTCTATGTAATTGTGAATATTATATTTTTCTGTCCCTAAATCACACATGATATAGCAATTAGACTATTAGTTCACAGAACAGAAGGCTGAGCTATTGATAAATAAATTTTAGAAGTGCTAGCAATCACTTCAGATATGCAGGTTTAGAATGCCCAACCCCCCAGACATGCACATAATATACTCCAATAACCAAATATTATATTCCAGACAATTTCTTATCCTGATAGTCTTAATTAATTTTGCAACACTTGGGTTTTCTTTGAAAATGCAGGCAAGAGGTTAAAAAACAAATGTAACAAAAACAAATTTTCAAATTAACCTCTGTAATGAGTGCCTCCCTCACTGTAAATTGTCTTTTTTGGATAAGAAATAAAATTGCTTGATATACATCAGTGTTCCCAGAGATATTTAGAGGCAACATGTTGTTTACAAAACCCCTTGCATGTTTTTCTGCTCCATGTTCAAGGACACAACAGAATCACATAACTGTCTAAACAGCTATCCTGCTGAGTTAATAATAGCATACTTATTATTTCGTTTTAGAAGTTTTCTTTTCCACTATTTGGATTCAATAGAAATTATCTCAATTATGAAGTGAACCAAACTGAAATGTTTTTGATAGGGATCAAATATGGTATCTGAAATGTTGCAAAATGGAATATTTGTCAAGTTTTAAACACAACAGCTTGAAATCATTGAATACACACACACACACACACACACATGCACACACATATTGCTCTAAACTTTACTGAGAGTCCTAAGAATTTTTCCTAAGTCATATAATAGAGCTAATCTTGGGGACAAAATGACCTTGAAACACAACCTTCTCCCATACAGTTACCTATAGGATTGGGCTTCAGTCAGTCTCAGTGCAATTTGGAAAAGGAAAACACACTGACAGACATAGCCACTATTTGGAACATTTACTCTATCCCTCCCTGCCAGTCCCACTTGTATCAGTCAACTTTGGCTGTTGAAATAGTGCACTCCAGAACTCTCGAGGCTTACAACAACAAATACATATTTTTCACTTTCAGGTGTTCATCATCACTAATTATTAGAGAAGTGCAGATCAAAATTACCAGGAAGTATAGCCTCATGCTGGTCAGAAGGGCCATCATTAAAAAATTTATAAATAATAGGGGCTTTCCTGGTGATCCAGTGGGTAAGGAGTCTGTCTTGCAGTGCAGGGGGCACCAGTTTGATCCCTGGCCCAGGAAGATCCCACATGCCATGGAGTGGCTGGACCAGTGTGTCCAATTACGAGTCAGCACTCTGGAGGGCACGTGCCCAGAGCTGGTGCTCTGCAACGAGAGAGACCACTGTAATGGGAGGCCCACATAGGCCAAAGAATAAAGATGGATGAAGATAAATAAATAAATAAATAAATAAAACAATAGAAGAGGTCAAAATCGTTTTAAAAATCTAAAAAAAAGGCATTTAACAAAATTTAATTTAAAAAATTGTTTTACAAATAATAAATGGTGAAGAGGGTGTGGAGAAAAGGGAAACGTCTTGCATGGAGAACACTATGATGGTTCCTTTAAAAACTAAAAATGTAACTGCCATATAACCCAGCAGTCCCACTACTGGATATGAACACTGTTGTTCAGTCGCTCAGTCATGTCCAACTCTTTGCAACCCCATGGACTGCAGCATATCAGGCTTCCCTGTCCTTCACAACCTCCCGGAATTTGGTCAGACTCATGTCCACTGAATTGGTGATGCATAATTCAAAAAGTCACATGCACCTTCAGCGTTCATTATAGCACTATTTATAATAGCCAGGACTCTGAAGCAACCTAGATGTCTGTCCATCATGGTTTTTCAACACATCAAACAGTTCTCTGCAACATTAGCTGGGTGCCCTATAACTCAATTAGATGCTGGCACTATCTGGAATTAGTGCAGATCCATAAATTAGGAGCTCAATCTCTTAATTGCTTGCTCCAACTTCAATAGCCAATCACAAGTCCCAGGTTGTCACCTGCACTCTGAACAGTCAGATATAAATTGGGGTTCTCTCAACTTGGGTTCAATAATTTTCTAGAATGACTCACAGAATTCCAGGGAACACTTACATTTACTGGTTTATCATAAAGTATATAACAAAGGATACAGGTGAACTTCCAAGGGAAAGGTGCATAGCAAGCATTAGATCTAAAGGGTCCAAGCACAGGAGCCTCTGTCCCCATGGAGTTTAGAGCACACCACCCTCCTAGCACATGGATGCTTTCACCAACCCAGAAGCTCTTCATACTCCATAGTATAGAGATTTCTTATGCAGGCTTTATTACATAGATATGATTGATTGTTATCTCAGTCTCCAGTCCTTCCTCCCTCCCCAGAGGATAGAGGATGGGGCTGAAAGTTCTAAAATTCTAATCATGGTTTGACCTTTCTGGTGCAAGCTTCCATCCTGCCTATAGAGGTAACCCACCAAGAGTCACCTCATTAGAACAAAAGACATTCCTATCTCCCAGGAAATTCCAAGGATTTAGGAGTTCTGTGTCAGTAACCAAGGACAGAGACTATATATATATATATATATATATATATATGTGTGTGTGTGTGTGTGTGTGTGTGTGTGTGTATATACACACACACATATATATAGCACATAATATATATCCCTTGTGGAGAAAATGGCAGCCCACTCCAGTATTCTTGCCTGGAAGATACCATGGACAGAGGAGACTGGCAGGCTACAATCTATGGGGTTGCAAAGAGTCCAACACAACTGAGCACACATGCACATGTATTATATATGTGTGCATATATATGCGTATATATATATTTAATTATTTCACAGATTCCTTTGTATTGAACAAAAAATGGCAAAGTGATGGGATATTACTTCTGATATTAGGTTACAAAAGATTCTCTTGTTATTCAAAAAGCAACCTAGATGTCTGTCCATCATGGTTTTCAACACATCAAACAGTTCTCTGCAACATTAGCTGGGTGCCCTATAACTCAATTAGATGCTGGCACTATCTGGAATTAGTGCAGATCCATAAATTAGGAGCTCAATCTCTTAATTGCTTGCTCCAACTTCAATAGCCAATCACAAGTCCCAGGTTGTCACCTGCACTCTGAACAGTCAGATATAAATTGGGGTTCTCTCAACTTGGGTTCAATAATTTTCTAGAATGACTCACAGAATTCCAGGGAACACTTACATTTACTGGTTTATCATAAAGTATATAACAAAGGATACAGGTGAACTTCCAAGGGAAAGGTGCATAGCAAGCATTAGATCTAAAGGGTCCAAGCACAGGAGCCTCTGTCCCCATGGAGTTTAGAGCACACCACCCTCCTAGCACATGGATGCTTTCACCAACCCAGAAGCTCTTCATACTCCATAGTATAGAGATTTCTTATGCAGGCTTTATTACATAGATATGATTGATTGTTATCTCAGTCTCCAGTCCTTCCTCCCTCCCCAGAGGATAGAGGATGGGGCTGAAAGTTCTAAAATTCTAAAATTCTAATCATGGTTTGACCTTTCTGGTGCAAGCTTCCATCCTGCCTATAGAGGTAACCCACCAAGAGTCACCTCATTAGAACAAAAGACATTCCTATCTCCCAGGAAATTCCAAGGATTTAGGAGTTCTGTGTCAGTAACCAAGGACAGAGACTATATATATATATATATATATATATATGTGTGTGTGTGTGTGTGTGTGTGTGTGTGTGTATATACACACACACATATATATAGCACATAATATATATCCCTTGTGGAGAAAATGGCAGCCCACTCCAGTATTCTTGCCTGGAAGATACCATGGACAGAGGAGACTGGCAGGCTACAATCTATGGGGTTGCAAAGAGTCCAACACAACTGAGCACACATGCACATGTATTATATATGTGTGCATATATATGTGCGTATATATATATTTAATTATTTCACAGATTCCTTTGTATTGAACAAAAAATGGCAAAGTGATGGGATATTACTTCTGAGATTAGGTTACAAAAAGACTTACTCTCTCAGCTCTCATTCAAAGAAAAGCAAGTTGTCATGCTTTGAGAGGCTGATGTGGCAAAAAACCTCATGTGTTCATTCACCAATCAATGAAGCCTGCCAGCAGTCACGAGCCCAGGAGAACCTTGAGATGACTGCAGCCCTGACCAAGGCTTCAACTAAAGTCTTTCAAGAGATTCCGAAGCAGCGTCACCCAGCTAAACTGCATGATGATGACCTGCTGTCTGATAATAAATGTTTGTTGTCTTAAGCTGCCGATTTTGAAGATAATTTGTCATGTAGAAATAAATACCCAACATACCATATGAAAATATGAATAATTAAATTGGCTAGCCTTGTTGGTAAACTTCAGATTTACTAAAATAGATGCTATTATTAAAAAGTGATACTTGAAACTAAGGAAAAAAGAACCAAATATCAAAGTAAACATACCTAAGTTAAATTACTAACAATGGCATTATTTCACACCATAGTTGGATGTAACTGGAGTAAACTGTGTTTAGTAATAATGCAATGACATCATATTTCATAAGGGATAAGAGTTATAATTATTAAAGAAAGGTGATTACGATGCAACTTCAGCATTAAGAAAATGACACACATTTCTAACAGCTTGGCTAGAAGGTATCAGATATGAACATTTATTTACATTTTATTTCTGTTTATGTAAAACTCATTAAATTATCCTGAAATTTGGTACACAAGGCCGCCAAATCTTCAGAGTCATTTTTCAATTTGACAACATGCAGATACTACTATTCAATTGAATTCATTTTAGGATCTCAAAAATCACTCATCCAAGAAACAATCTCTTCATCAGAAGAAGAGATTTTTAGGTGCCCTTTGCTTTTAGAAGTTACAGGGCATTTCTGTCATGGAAAATATTGTTTCGGGAAAAATCTACACAATACCTTTGGTCATGGAAAAGCATAATTTTTCCCTGCAAAGAGTCCAACACAACTGAGCACACATGCACATGTATTATATATGTGTGCATATATATGTGCGTATATATATATTTAATTATTTCACAGATTCCTTTGTATTGAACAAAAAATGGCAAAGTGATGGGATATTACTTCTGAGATTAGGTTACAAAAAGACTTACTCTCTCAGCTCTCATTCAAAGAAAAGCAAGTTGTCATGCTTTGAGAGGCTGATGTGGCAAAAAACCTCATGTGTTCATTCACCAATCAATGAAGCCTGCCAGCAGTCACGAGCCCAGGAGAACCTTGAGATGACTGCAGCCCTGACCAAGGCTTCAACTAAAGTCTTTCAAGAGATTCCGAAGCAGCGTCACCCAGCTAAACTGCATGATGATGACCTGCTGTCTGATAATAAATGTTTGTTGTCTTAAGCTGCCGATTTTGAAGATAATTTGTCATGTAGAAATAAATACCCAACATACCATATGAAAATATGAATAATTAAATTGGCTAGCCTTGTTGGTAAACTTCAGATTTACTAAAATAGATGCTATTATTAAAAAGTGATACTTGAAACTAAGGAAAAAAGAACCAAATATCAAAGTAAACATACCTAAGTTAAATTACTAACAATGGCATTATTTCACACCATAGTTGGATGTAACTGGAGTAAACTGTGTTTAGTAATAATGCAATGACATCATATTTCATAAGGGATAAGAGTTATAATTATTAAAGAAAGGTGATTACGATGCAACTTCAGCATTAAGAAAATGACACACATTTCTAACAGCTTGGCTAGAAGGTATCAGATATGAACATTTATTTACATTTTATTTCTGTTTATGTAAAACTCATTAAATTATCCTGAAATTTGGTACACAAGGCCGCCAAATCTTCAGAGTCATTTTTCAATTTGACAACATGCAGATACTACTATTCAATTGAATTCATTTTAGGATCTCAAAAATCACTCATCCAAGAAACAATCTCTTCATCAGAAGAAGAGATTTTTAGGTGCCCTTTGCTTTTAGAAGTTACAGGGCATTTCTGTCATGGAAAATATTGTTTCGGGAAAAATCTACACAATACCAGTTGTTCAGGGTACTAACTATGTTAGTATAATAATATCGCATGAAATTTGGCCTTTTTGTCCCAGCAAAACATTTCAGTACAATTGACATGTTAAAAACAAACAAACAAACAAACAAGTAGGAGGTGGGGGCATAAATAACTCCAGATAAAAGTATTTTCAAGGGTTGATGCTTCCAAATATGTGGGAACAGGTTGCACAAGAGATCTGTGGCTCAAGCTCCAATCAATAGAAACTCATAGTAGAAACTTCTACAGCCTTAAATTCTAGTTCAAGGATTGGCCCTAAAAAAGATCAGGTTCAAAGTACAGGAGAACCAGGTAAAGAAGAAAAAGGCCAGTTGGCGCAAGACCAGATTGTCTAGGGATCTCCGTGTTTCTTCCAGGCTCGGTCATTTGCATAACAAGAGGACTAATGCCTCTTTATGTTCTCTTGTTCATTCCTTTACTTCTCCCCTTTCTATCTTGAGCTGCAGGCTGTGAGTGGCACATTCATTTGACAAAAGCTTGTTGAATGAATAAATGAAAGAACAGATGAAGGAGCCAAAGTTCAGAGACCAGAGGTATAAATCGATGTGATATGCTGGATAGCAATCATTTTTTTTCTTCTTAGAAACCTTCAGGTTTCCTGAATCATGTAGAAGATAAAAGTTGAACTATTAATATGAGACTTTTTTTCCAAATAACACAACATTTTACTATGTACCTGTGGTCTTAGTGTGTTCACTTCTGTTTTAACAATCATGGGTACACTGTGACGTTTGTTTAATTAACCTCCTGTGGTAACTCTCTACCTGGTCCATGCTACTCTCATTTCTTTACCTATCGACAATTTCTTATTGAAACTGCCTTGGATAAAAGTTATTCTTGTGAGAAAGTTAATTTTCTTTTTTAAAAAGTAATGTTTTCAGCAATCAAAAGACCAGGAAAAGCAATGAAATATGTAATTCCTAAATAAAGTCTACAGTTAAGTCTGAGTTAAATAAGCAATCTGTGCTATTGTTGTGCTCAGTTGCTAAGTCATGTCTGACTGTTCACGAACCCATGGACCACAGTCTGCCAGGCTCCTGGGTCCACGGGCTTTTCCAGGCAAGAATACTGGAATGGATTGCCAATCCTTCCTCCTCAGGAATCTTTCCGACTCAGGGATTGAACTTGCATCTCCTGCACTGGCAGGCAGATTCTTTACCACTGACCATCTGGGAAGCTCTTTAAATTGAATACAGAGTTGCTACCATGAACTAGCTCCCATGAAAGCAGAGAAAGAAAGAAAGGAGGGAAGAAAGGGAGAAGGCCTGCCATCTTAGGTGATTTGTGAGGTCGTTTACTACCTGGTCTCTATAACAATGTCAGTTTCCACTTCCTGCACATACCAGTATCTGCCAGGGAAAACAGCTAATTTTGCCTGGAATTCTTGCCCCATTTGCCTTGAAGACTCCTCCCGCTTTTCCTAGGTCCAGCTTATGGGCTATCTTCTCTTGAACACTCATTCAGCCATGTGCCACAGCCCAGGAAAGACTAGGAAAGACAACCCCTCACTGTGTGCACGTCTCTATTAAGCTTTGCTTGTGTTTACTAATGTGACTTTCTCTTCACAAGACTGAGAACTTATTAAGGACAAATGTTCTTTCTTATTCAACTGTTATCTTCAGTGTGAGGTAACGTGCTCAGCATAAGAATGTTAAACAATAAACCAGTAAACTAGTAATTTTTTCAATACTGTCACGAGTTCAAAATCTTCCTTCAAACATTCTCATTGAGAATTCTTTTTTTTTTTTTTAATTTTGGCCTCTTTTATTGGTTTTTTATATAGTTATTTTCATCCATCTTTACTCTTTGGCCTGTGTGGGTCTCCCATTGCAGCAGCCTCTCTCGCTGCAGAGCACTGGCTCTGGGCGCATGCGCTCCAGAGCACTGGCTCATAATTAGACACATCGGTCCAGCCACTCCGCAGCATGTGGGATTTTCCCAGGCCAGGGTGCAACTGGTGCCCCTTGCCCCACTGGACCACCAGGGAAGCCCAAGAATTCTTATTGTATGAGTTTTCTCAAGAGAATTCTTACTGTGTCAATAGCTAAATAGGGGGGAAAAAAGACTTCACAAGTCCTTAACTCACCAGATCATTCTCATAAAAGCTGAAACAAGGGTACATGACCTAGGGGCGGCTTCTTGCTGTCTCTCACCCAATTCTGTCACCTTTCCTGTGTTATCCTTCTCCTCACAAAACCAAAGGCAAGATACTACCATAAGACTGAGAAGAAAAGTTTCAAGGCATTTTGCCATGTCCTGCAGGCTACCTCCCCTGTGGCAGGGGCAAAAGGCTGCAAGATCTGATGTAAAGCAAGGAGAGTGCACAGAAAAAACAGGCTTCCTCCCCTCATCTCACAGGGAAAAGGCTTTGGCTCTCTTAACTGACAGGGGCATGAATCCAGAAAACACAAAGAAGATGTCACCCCAAACGTGGACATAAAGTAACTTTAATCACCAATAAAATGACCCCAGTAAATGTTGGCTGATCAATCAGATTATCAACTTTCTCCTACACGCAGTAACGGGAGTAAGGGTTCACAGAGAGATACACTCCCTGCTCCTAATGCAAGGGACCAGGCCTAATCCCTGGTAAAAGAATTAGATCCCACATGCTGCAACTAAGATCCAGCTCAGTCAAATAAAATAAATAAATAAAATGAATATTTTTTTGAAAAGGAGATCTGCAAATGTTTACTTCAAATTTCCCCACATGGGGTATGTCAGTGTAGGCTCTTCAAAAAGCACCCTGAGGCTGAGTTAGAATAAGTGGCACAGGTCAATTGTTGAGGGAGGCACAGGGCAACACCTTGGAAAGACACAGGAGAAGGATGTAGGAATCGCAGGAAAAGATTCTGGACCACGACTCTGATCTGACACCTGGGACAAAAAGGCAACAGGAATCAGAATTGCTAGGGAGATTTTCTGACAGTCTCAGCCTATACGAAGCTCGGAGGCAAGAAAAAGCCTGAGAGGGTTCATTTTAAGTGCCTTCTTAGCTAGACCATACCACCAGAATGTTTGACCAAACATTGTTCTGGCTGTTATATGAAAAGTACTTTTTAGATGAGATTAACATTCAAATCAGTGGGCTTTGAATATAACAGATTTCCCTCTATAATGTGGGTGGGCCTCAACCAATAAGTTGAAAACCTTAATGGAAAAAGACTGACCACTCCAGAAGAAGAGGGGAGACTTTCTGAAGATCACCTTTGGACTTGAAACTTATTTGGTACACATGAGATAATACAAAATGTATATTTTGGTCTCTGCCACCAGTTCCTGGCACAGAGCTCCTAAAATTCTTGTAAATTTTTAAGTGAAAAGAACACCAGGACTATCTCTCATTCTTATATTTGGTCTGCCAACATCTTGAATTAGGACTTTTAGCATAGCATATCATGAGAGAATGAACTTTTACAGTTGAGATGTCCACTTTGTGGTAATTTGTAACAGTAGCCACGAGAAATGGGTAAATTCATCATTTTCCTAGAAGTAAAAGAGCAGTGAGTATTTTGGTTGAAGAACCTGATTTGCCTACATTGAAATAATAGATTTAAGGTACTGTGGAAGGAAACAGAGACATTATTTCTTAAGGAGTGAAGATAAGAAAGTCAGAGGTTTCCATTTGCTGGTTCTTAAAATTACAAGATTAACCATTTCTATTATCTGTGTTATTCTCTCTTTCTATTATTCTATCCTACTAGTACCTGCAATTAGTCTTTGATAGTGAATAAGTCCTTAATGTATAACACATGCATGGAGGTTAGCATTTCACATGTGAGATCCTTAAGATACATATTCCTCTCTTGTTAACATCCTTTTGTTATTTATCTTTTTTGACCCTTCTGTTCTCCTAATTAATGTTTTTAAAGATGGGACGGGAAAGTCTTGTTATTGATTTTCTGATTTTATTTGTAAGATGAGATAGAAGAGTTTTTAAAGTTTAATTATGTATTTATAACAGACGGACCTTTTTCAAACCTTGTTTCTCAAATTGCCATTTTCATTATGCTGCATCTAAGACTGCATTTCTTATTACATTTTTATAAGTATGTTCCTTATTACAATGCATTTTCTGTAGTTATTTGAAGTCACGGTTTATTAAATCAGGATTTTAAATGTGTCAGTGTTTTTTTTCCAGTGTGTGTATGTATGCCACTGACACCATTCATTATAGAAGCTGTCTCTATCTGGGGCTTGGAGTAATTCTGCTCTTGTTGCTTTGAACCTTGATTTCTCTCAGAATTATTCCTATGAGAGCAATTTCTACAGAGAATGGAACTCTTCCCCCTACATCATGCCTTTTTTATTTTTATATTTATTGTCATCCATCTTTTATTCTTTGGCATGTGTGGATCTCCCATTGCAGTGGCCTCTCTCATTGCAGAACACTGGCTCTGGGTGCACGCGCTCCAGAGCACTGGCTTGTAACTGGACACACTTGTCCAGCTGCTCCACAGCAAGTGAGATCTTCCTTGGGATCGAACTGGTGCCCCTTGCACTGCAAGGCAGACTCTTTATCCACTGGACCACCAGGGAAGCCCGAGAATGGAACTTTTACAGGAAACAATTTTCATTGATATGTATGTCTATATTATTTCTCAGGTTTCCTATATTTTACATATCAATTATAAATTCAAATTTGACAGTTTCTATGATTTGCATTGTTTCATTGCTCTCAGGTTGATTGTTTTCTGGCATTTTTACTATTTTATTTTGCGTCTCCCACTTAAAAAGAAAATTAAAATTATTTTATACATACACATAGACCTTTCCAGGGCTTCCCATATGGGTCTAGTGGTAAAGAACCCACATGCACAGCACAGGAGATGTAAGAGACTGGGGTTCAATCCCTGGGCCAGGAAGATCCCATGGACGAGGGCATGATAATCCACTCCAGTATTCTTGCCTGGAGAATCCCATGGACAGAGAAGCTTGGAGGGCTACAGTCTATAAGGTTGCAAAGAGTCACACAGGACTAAAGCAATTTAGCACACATGCACGCAGACCTTGCCAATTTATTTCATTAGGAAACTAATATTCAGTTTTTTCTACCACTTTTGATGTAAGAATTATTTTTCTAAACTTTACTGAACTGTAGAATGGCTCATATACCATGTATTTCACCCATTTACAGTATATACTGTAATGACTTTGGATTGGGTTTTTCCTTCATGATGAATTATTTATACAGAATTCTCCATGAAATATCATCATTTCAATGGAAAGTACATGGAAGATTGAAAAAGCTGAGGAAGCTACATCCCAGGCTCTGCAGTTATTGTTGTTGTTCAGTTGCTAAGTTGGGTTCAACTGTTTGTGACTCCGTGGACTGCAGCATGCCCGGCTTCCCTGTCCTTCAGCATCTCTCAGAGCTTGCTCAAACTCATATCCATTGATTCCGTGATGCCATCCAACCATCTTTTTCTCTGTCATCCCCTTCTCTTGCCTCAGTCTTTCCCAGCATCAGGGTGTTTTCCAAGGAGTGGGTTCTTCACATCAGGTGGCCAAAGTACTGGAGCTTCAGCTTCAGCATCAATCTTTCCAATAAATATTCAGTGTTGATTTCCTGGAGGACTGACGATTGATCTCATTGCTGTCTGAGGGACTCTCAAGTGTCTTCTCCAGCACTACAATTTGAAAGCATCGATTCTTTTGTGTTCGGCTTTCCATATGGTCCAACTCTCACATCCATACATAACTACCAGAAAAATCATAGTTTTCCCTATATGGACCTTATTGGCAAAGTGATGCCTTTGTTTTTTAATATGCTGTCTAGGTTTGTCATAGCTTTTCTTCCAAGCAGCCAGTGTTAAATTTTAATTTTCTGGCTGCAGTCACTGTCCACAGTGATTTTGGAGCCCACGAAATGAGATTTGCCACTGTTTCCATTGTTTCCCCATCTGTCTGGCATGAAGTGATGGGACCAGATGCCCTGATCTTAGGGTCTGCAGAGGAGCTAGCAGCCCAAAGTGTGAGAAACCCTCTCCCCTAAGGGCTTGCAAGCACTCACTGGAGGAAGAGGTATGGGAGCCTGTCACAGACTGACACAGCTCAGGTATCCCCCTCATGGAGGAGTTGTATGAGTCTTAAAAATAGTGTAAGGAAATGACTTTCTGCACACTGAATGGTGGTATATGTAGCTTCCTTCACCCAATTCACTTCCCAGAATATCAGCAGCCAGGACAAGCTGATGCCTACAAGCACACCTGCACACACATCCCCTTCCTCCACCCCCTCACAAAAGAAATTCATAGATTCGTTTCTGGAAAAACTGAATGCCCTAAGAAAAGAAAAAGACTTCCACAAGTGATGTTTAGTGCTTTCCCAGTATAAATCTGGCAAACCCACACAACTCACAGAACTTTAATTCAGATTTTTATCTACTTCATATTTCAATATGAACAGAGTCAAAGATCAAAGATCTTTTAATACAAAAGACACACACGCACACATTTGAGAGAAAATGGAAAAGATACATACAATGAGAGACAAAAGAGCTTCAAGGAAACAAAACACTGTACAAGAAGAATAATCATATTAGATGATTTGCCTCATTAGGGAATAATGATAGTTATAATTAATTACAACATAATTATTTATAATATTATTATTACAATGCAAAGGTGGACTAAACAAGATGATATAATAATATTGGAAGGGAAGGAGGAGGAAGGGAAGGAATTTTTTTTAAATGCTAAATCATCTACACCATAAAGTAGATCCGTCGGGCTTCCCAGGTGGCACTAGTGGTAAAGAATCTACCTGCCAATGCAAGAGACATAAGAGAGGTGGATTCCATCCCTGAGTCAAGAAGATCCCCTGGAGAGGGCTGGCAACCCACTCGAGTATTCCTGCCTGGAAAATCCCATGGGCAGTCTGGTGGGCTATAGTCCATAGGTTTGTCAAGTTCACCCTGTTAAATTTTAATTTTCTGGCTGCAGTCACTGTCCACAGTGATTTTGGAGCCACGAAATGAGATTTGCCACTGTTTCCATTGTTTCCCATCTGTCTGGCATGAAGTGATGGGACCAGATGCCCTGATCTTAGGGTCTGCAGAGGAGCTAGCAGCCCAAAGTGTGAGAAACCCTCTCCCCTAAGGGCTTGCAAGCACTCACTGGAGGAAGAGGTATGGGAGCCTGTCACAGACTGACACAGCTCAGGTATCCCCCTCATGGAGGAGTTGTATGAGTCTTAAAAATAGTGTAAGGAAATGACTTTCTGCACACTGAATGGTGGTATATGTAGCTTCCTTCACCCAATTCACTTCCCAGAATATCAGCAGCCAGGACAAGCTGATGCCTACAAGCACACCTGCACACACATCCCCTTCCTCCACCCCCTCACAAAAGAAATTCATAGATTCGTTTCTGGAAAAACTGAATGCCCTAAGAAAAGAAAAAGACTTCCACAAGTGATGTTTAGTGCTTTCCCAGTATAAATCTGGCAAACCCACACAACTCACAGAACTTTAATTCAGATTTTTATCTACTTCATATTTCAATATGAACAGAGTCAAAGATCAAAGATCTTTTAATACAAAAGACACACACGCACACATTTGAGAGAAAATGGAAAAGATACATACAATGAGAGACAAAAGAGCTTCAAGGAAACAAAACACTGTACAAGAAGAATAATCATATTAGATGATTTGCCTCATTAGGGAATAATGATAGTTATAATTAATTACAACATAATTATTTATAATATTATTATTACAATGCAAAGGTGGACTAAACAAGATGATATAATAATATTGGAAGGGAAGGAGGAGGAAGGGAAGGAATTTTTTTTAAATGCTAAATCATCTACACCATAAAGTAGATCCGTCGGGCTTCCCAGGTGGCACTAGTGGTAAAGAATCTACCTGCCAATGCAAGAGACATAAGAGAGGTGGATTCCATCCCTGAGTCAAGAAGATCCCCTGGAGGAGGGACTGGCAACCCACTCGAGTATTCCTGCCTGGAAAATCCCATGGGCAGTCTGGTGGGCTATAGTCCATAGGGTCGCACAGAGTCGGACATGACTGAGATGACTTAGCGCACACACACATAGATAATAGATAATAGCCAATATATGGTTTTAAAATATTAAAAAAAGGTATCAAAACAGTTTCAAAATTAACAGCCAAGCCAATTGTGAATAAGTCCTTCAAGGAAAGGGGATTGTATTAGTCTAGGAGGTTAGGACAGATAAAAGGGAAACCTGATAAAGGATTATTGCTTTCTGTTACAAGCCTTTTAGTACTACTTGTGGTTTGAACTGTCATAGATATTACTTTAAAGAATAAAATATAATTTAAAGGAAAAAACCCAGAGACAGTATTGTAGTTAGCGCTGCTTGTTTTTTTTTTTTTTTTTTTCCTGAATTACATTTTTCAGAGAGAACAAGGACTTTTTTTTAAGACATTTTTTTTTAAATTTATTGTGGGGAGGGTGGGGAGGGAGGGGGCGGGCGAGCCACTTCTGTTGGTCCTTCATTTGTCCATTTTCATCCATCTTTGTTCTTTGGCCTGTGTGGACCTCCCATCGCGGTGGCCTCTGTTATCGCAGAGCACCAGCTCTGGGCTCACACACTCCAGAGCTCTGGCTGGGTAGTTGAACACATCGGTCCAGCCACTCCGTGGCACGTGGGATCTTCCCAGGCCAGGGATCGAACCAGCGCCCCTTGCACTGCAAGGCGGTGTCCCTACCCACTGGACCACCAGGGAAGCCCAAGAACAAGGACTTTTGATCTCATAGCTATACAAATTGGTCAAGTCTGCTAGTATTTTTATTTTTAAAGATATGAAACACTTCACAAATTTGTGTATCATCCACAGGGGCCATACTAATCTTCTTTGTATTGTTCCAATTTTAGTATATGTGCTGCTAAAGCAAACAGTCTTCTAATATTTTAAAGTAAACTGGTTACAATCTTGGATCATTCCTCAGGGAGGAAATATCTTCATAATTCCTTGAGAAAATAAATTTTTAAATTAAAAAAAAATTCAGGAGATATTTTCTACTGCAAGAAGGAAATAAAAGAAAAAACTTCAAGGGGTTGTAATAAGAATCATTTTTTGAGACATATAGCTGTGCCACTGATTGCCTGAGGGATGTGAGGGCCAGGTTCCTGATGAACCTCTCACTCCGAGGGCCTCATCCTCTTCCACTTTTTCTGCTTTCCTCCTCCCCCTCCACTTCTCCTGTCCCCTCTTTCCTACTTCAACTTTTACCAGTTCTAACCAAACCAGAAAGACTTCTCTTTTTAGATATACCTCATTGAATACTCTTTACAGTCCATGGAGTCACAAAGAGTCAGACACTACCGAGAGACTAACACTTTCATTTTCCTTGAAAATATTAGTAATGACTGAAATGGTAAAAGTTCCTCTGTGTAAAGAAAACGACAGTGTTTTAAAAATCCACAAAGACCCAAAGAACTATGTATGTTTTTTACTATGTGTGTTTTACACTTGCATGAGAATGTTGATTCTGGTGGGAGTATCAGCCATAACTAATAAAATAAGAAAAACATGCAAGTGTATTTGGGAGATCAATCTGTTCTTTAAGGGCTTTTATTTTGGGATAGGTAAGAAATGGATTTATTCAGATTCAGAGAAAGCACACTACACAGAGTGTAGGCCATGGCAGAGCAAATCCAGTGGCTTTAAGGGCTTTAATGCACAGACACATGGACTCCCAACTGGCTAGGCTTCTCCTCCGGTTTGGGGAGAATTTACCGATGGGATCTTCCCAGGCCAGGATCGAACCAGCGCCTTGCACTGCAAGGCGGTGTCCCTACCCACTGGACCACCAGGGAAGCCCAAGAACAAGGACTTTTGATCTCATAGCTATACAAATTGGTCAAGTCTGCTAGTATTTTTATTTTTAAAGATATGAAACACTTCACAAATTTGTGTATCATCCACAGGGGCCATACTAATCTTCTTTGTATTGTTCCAATTTTAGTATATGTGCTGCTAAAGCAAACAGTCTTCTAATATTTTAAAGTAAACTGGTTACAATCTTGGATCATTCCTCAGGGAGGAAATATCTTCATAATTCCTTGAGAAAATAAATTTTAAATTAAAAAAATTCAGGAGATATTTTCTACTGCAAGAAGGAAATAAAAGAAAAACTTCAAGGGGTTGTAATAAGAATCATTTTTTGAGACATATAGCTGTGCCACTGATTGCCTGAGGGATGTGAGGGCCAGGTTCCTGATGAACCTCTCACTCCGAGGGCCTCATCCTCTTCCACTTTTTCTGCTTTCCTCCTCCCCCTCCACTTCTCCTGTCCCCTCTTTCCTACTTCAACTTTTACCAGTTCTAACCAAACCAGAAAGACTTCTCTTTTTAGATATACCTCATTGAATACTCTTTACAGTCCATGGAGTCACAAAGAGTCAGACACTACCGAGAGACTAACACTTTCATTTTCCTTGAAAATATTAGTAATGACTGAAATGGTAAAAGTTCCTCTGTGTAAAGAAAACGACAGTGTTTTAAAAATCCACAAAGACCCAAAGAACTATGTATGTTTTTTGCTATGTGTGTTTTACACTTGCATGAGAATGTTGATTCTGGTGGGAGTATCAGCCATAACTAATAAAATAAGAAAAACATGCAAGTGTATTTGGGAGATCAATCTGTTCTTTAAGGGCTTTTATTTTGGGATAGGTAAGAAATGGATTTATTCAGATTCAGAGAAAGCACACTACACAGAGTGTAGGCCATGGCAGAGCAAATCCAGTGGCTTTAAGGGCTTTAATGCACAGACACATGGACTCCCAACTGGCTAGGCTTCTCCTCAGCACGGTCCCTCCCTTGACCAAGAAGGGATAGTGTTACCCATCTGATAAACTTTCAGGTGGGAATAGAACCTGCAGATCTCAACCCTTGACTTTCCAGAACTGCCTGAGGCATTATGTCATATGATGGACAACTTGTTGCACCTTTGTTTTTACCAAATTGCCGAATTTCCCAACAGTTTTAACTGTTAGCATTTAATGACTGCAGTGACTGAGAAACATCTATGGCCATTTTTACCTTGGGACATTTAGGCTTTTTGAATGCCCAGCCACATGCTTTTCTTGGGACAGAATTAAGCTTCTATACTAGAAAGGGTAGACATTTAAAACATGTCCTCTAATATTTAGTGACATTTTAATTTTATTTTTTACTCTGTCTCTGTCTCTGATGATCCTGGAATTTACAGACTCCTTAGACAGCTCTTTTTTCTGCCTCCCTCCCTCTCCTGCTCCATGCTTTGGTTCAGCGTGAAATCTAGGTTATTGATCCCCTTACTCTGAGATTGTATGAGAGCGCACTTTCTTATACATGTAAGTGAACTTGTTTTTGGATGAGCAACTAGGACTTTGCCTTCTTCCCTTTAGGCCCCAGGTACCTAGTTTCAGAGTAGATAGATACAGACAACTATGACAACTCTGGCAATCAAGGAGGTGGCTGTTGCTAGGCAACAGAAGGGAAAGCAGGATGCCTTGTACTTGGGTCTTAGGACTCTACTAGGAATAAAGAACACCTGTCAGGCATTCCTTTTCCTCAGGGGATACGCAGGTGCAGGGTAGGCCCAAAATACAGAGACGCAGTGCTAGCATCTGGGCTTCTCTTGGAGGCTCATGTTTGCAGCTCATCATGGATCCCTACCCTGATGCTGCATTCTGATAATGGAACTCAGTAAACATCTCTTCTCCCCAACGGGCTCCCCTTTCTCTTCCTGATTTACTTCCAAGGACCAATCTACTTGTTGTTCTAGGTAGAGACCCCACTTCATTCTTGAGATCCTATTTAGAGTTTCCCAGTCTTAACTTCAACCTGGATCGGATGCCTTGATAATTACAACTGTACCTTCCAGTTACCATCCCTGCCCTGGATTCAATATCTCTATATATTCTCTGTATTGCCCTCCCTATATTCTCCCTGCTCCATGATTTACTATGGCCACTTCCCAGCCCTTTCTTGGGTCCCCACCCCCAGCTTCTGCCCCTCCTGATCAGAAGGGTCTAACATCCCCGTTCACTCCTCTTTCCAAGTGCAATCTTTTCCACATACACTCCAAGTTCCAGTGTCCATGCCTGTGCATGTGTGTGCTCAGTCATGTCTGACTCTCTGTGATCCCATGGACTGTAGCACCCTAGGCCCCTCTGTTCATGGAATTTTCCAGGCAGGAATACTAGAGTGGGTTGCCATTTCCTGCTCAAGGGTGTCTTCCCAACCCAGGGTTCAAATCTGTCTCTTGTGTCTCCTGCATTGGCAGAGAGATTTTTTACCACCTATCAGTGCAGGAGACACAAAAAACTGGAGTTGGATCCCTGGGTCAGGAAGATTTCCTGGCATGGGGAATGGCAACCCATTCTTTGATAAATCCTGAGATATGATGTTACCATCAATTTATGCCTTGCTTTGATGCCCTATTTTTGAACCTTTGTTCTGAACACAGAGTTCCATGCACATATGGTCCAGACTTTATATGAAGTCTCAGAGGGCTTCTAATGTACAAATGGGTTTTGTTCCCCAGAAAAATCTACTTGTGAGACAATAATTGAGTCTACAGGAACAATCATTTCAGAATCGATGTTGTAAATTGTAGTTGGGCTCTCATGTCAGACTATAAAAAGCCTGCTTGATACAAAATGCACCATAGGTACAATACTCAAGCATTACTTCAACTCTGACAAAAGCTATTTCTGTAGAGAAACGGAATGTAGGTTTTCACCAACAGTTTTAGGGTCAAGCCCCTGGCTTCCGCAGTGAAAAAGTAAACTTCCATAGTTCCTAACAAGACAGGGTGGAATTGAGAGGCACAGTTGGAATACAGAGTTAAGGACAGCTGCAATAGGAGTGGAAGGGTTAGAAGCAAACTGACCTTCACTATTGCTATGAAGCTGAGGAGGGAGAGCCCGCTGGTGGGGGAGAGGCACCAGTTGGAATTTACAGAGTTAAGGCAGCTGCATGATGGAATTAGAAGCAAATTCTTCGTTACTTTTTTTTTGTATTGCCCTCCCTATATTCTTGCTCCATGATTTACTATGGCCACTTCCCAGCCCTTTCTTGGGTCCCCACCCCAGCTTCTGCCCTCCTCATCAGAAGGGTCTAACATCCCCGTTCACTCCTCTTTCCAAGTGCAATCTTTTCCACATACACTCCAAGTTCCAGTGTCCATGCCTGTGCATGTGTGTGCTCAGTCATGTCTGACTCTCTGTGATCCCATGGACTGTAGCACCCTAGGCCCCTCTGTTCATGGAATTTTCCAGGCAGGAATACTAGAGTGGGTTGCCATTTCCTGCTCAAGGGTGTCTTCCCAACCCAGGGTTCAAATCTGTCTCTTGTGTCTCCTGCATTGGCAGAGAGATTTTTTACCACCTATCAGTGCAGGAGACACAAAAAACTGGAGTTGGATCCCTGGGTCAGGAAGATTTCCTGGCATGGGGAATGGCAACCCATTCTTTGATAAATCCTGAGATATGATGTTACCATCAATTTATGCCTTGCTTTGATGCCCTATTTTTGAACCTTTGTTCTGAACACAGAGTTCCATGCACATATGGTCCAGACTTTATATGAAGTCTCAGAGGGCTTCTAATGTACAAATGGGTTTTGTTCCCCAGAAAAATCTACTTGTGAGACAATAATTGAGTCTACAGGAACAATCATTTCAGAATCGATGTTGTAAATTGTAGTTGGGCTCTCATGTCAGACTATAAAAAGCCTGCTTGATACAAAATGCACCATAGGTACAATACTCAAGCATTACTTCAACTCTGACAAAAGCTATTTCTGTAGAGAAACGGAATGTAGGTTTTCACCAACAGTTTTAGGGTCAAGCCCCTGGCTTCCGCAGTGAAAAAGTAAACTTCCATAGTTCCTAACAAGACAGGGTGGAATTGGAGAGGCACAGTTGGAATACAGAGTTAAGGACAGCTGCAATAGGAGTGGAAGGGTTAGAAGCAAACTGACCTTCACTATTGCTATGAAGCTGAGGAGGGAGAGCCCCGCTGGTGGAGAAGGGGAGGCAGAGACGTCATCCTCTGTTGAGAACCTTCCTGTCTGAGCATCCAGTGCCATTTGACAGAGAGACAATCAACTGAGAGGCCCCAGGATGATCAAAGGGGGTTGGGGCGATGTAGAGAGGGGGCTGCTACATCCAATCTGGAACAGGAAAAACCTGGGACAGAACCAAGGTTATGAACCAGCCTGACATAAGGAGTGGTAAAAACTATGGGGATTTCTATTCACAACCTTCTGTGGAGAAATTGTTTGCTATTTCCCACCTCTATCCACAGCCATGTCTTTGCAGCCAGGGGGCCTCCAGGGTAATGCAATGACTCTATCTCAACCACATACTAATAGTTCAGACAAAGGATGGATCCTTTACCTTCCTAGGAAGGTAACTTTAAGATCAGCAGAACGGAGGTACTCTCAGTATGCATGCTAAGTCGCTGCAGGCCTGTCTGACTCTTTGCAACCCTATGAACTGTAGCCCGCCAGGCTCCTCTATCCATGGGATTCTCCAGGCAAGACTACTGGAGTGGGTTGCCCTGCCCCCTCCAGAGGATCTTCCAGACCCAGGGATCAAACTCGTGTCCTTACATCTCCTGCACTGACAGCTGGGTTCTTTACCACTAACGCCACCTGGGAAACCCACTCTCAGTATTCCTGAACACAAAATACAAAAATTCAGGGACTTTTTGGAGGCATGTTCTGCCTGCCATGTGGCCACAGAACAGGGGAAACTAGCTGGTTGCAGAGAAGAGTGAATTCATTGTTCACTCATTCGTTAAGGGGGAACAGGAAAGGCAGAGGAAGGGAATTAAGCTTGTTTCAAGAGAGCTTATTATGTGCACAACAGGAGATGACACTGAGGATCACATTGAGTCTGGGACCAAGGATGTACCTTACCAATTTGGGGGTATCCACCCAGAGCCCCTAGTCCTACTGTTCGAGAGAGTTTTTCTTCTCTCGCTCAGTGCAGCAGACCTAAAAGCATCTCCATGGATAACTTCTGAGGATTAGTAACATGTTCTCTACAGGCACATGAGAAAAAGTAACCATCTGGTTTGAATAGCCACTGTGTTCTGAAGGAAAGCAGAGGGCAGTGCTGAGGAGAAAACCACATTCTGAAGCAGAATCCCTAACATTCTGTAGGTGAGTTAAATACCTTACATAATATGCACAATTGGATGTTGTTAATACCCCATGGTTTAATCAATGAATTCTGGCTTACAAAAGGATGATATATTTTTAAGCATCTTCAAAGAAACACTATCACCCAGATTATAGCACAATCACGTACTATACTGAGAAGACCACAGGACAATGATATAATCAGTGATGGACACTGCCAGAGCCGATAAAATGAAGCTAAATTGTAATTACCAAACTAGGCGACTCAAGTGGAGTATAATATTTAGGCTTGTGTGATTTAAGAGTACTAAAAATGCCATCATTTTCATTCTCTAAATTGATAATACAAGAATTGCTACTTATATACAATTGCTCAGTAATCTTAACTAATGTGGCAAGACAACCCAAGAGAAAAATTAACAATGTTTCATGTTTCTATAGTCTTAAGACCAAACAGTGACATGTATTACTCCAACTTTCCTGTTTTCATCCTGACTCATCTAATAATACACAAACTGAAAAACGAAAGTTGAGTTTTCTCTACCCCAGGATTATGGTATGATTTTTTTTCCCCCCAAAACGTAAGCAAAAAGCAGAATTATTCAGAAAGGGTGAGGTATTCACGGTTAGGAGGAAGGGGACTGGCCCATTTGGAACTGGAGAAGGGGGATGGGAGTTACCAATGGTGCCCGTGGCATGGCAGAAGAGTGACTTTTGTTGATGAGAAGAGCGTCAGTGTAGAGGAGTCGCAGAAACAGTCCTGGTGACTCTCGGGGGCAGACCTGTCCCCTTTAAACAGACCCCACTGCCAGGAGCAGTGGCATCTACACTGGACTGAACGCCAGAGCAGGGGCGTGACTAGCATGTTTCACACCAGGAGAGGAGACTTTTTTTGATATCTCTACCTCCATAAGCCAAAATTTTAAAGAATTAATCACACAACAGTAACTATCTTCTTGATCTATTACTTAGTTTTAAAACCGTTAACAGTTGACAAGATTTCAATTTAAGAGTTATTAGGTCAAGGTAGTAGGAACTAAAAGGCGCTAACCAAGCAAAAATAGTATGCATCACAAGCTGCACTGGGTGGGGCTATCCCGGACCCCCATCCCGCAGAGGCTTCCAAGGCCCGTGCTTGCTCGGCTTCAAGGCTGAAGCAAGGACTCGGAGCCACTACAGAGACATCCGTGGTGTAATGGATGGGGGAAGCTTACGTTTCTGAAGCTTCAAGGTCCTGGAGCAACGCCCCATGATGTGCAGGCGGATGGTGGCGGATGGCGGGCAGGACCTGGCGGCTCTCTTCACAGCCCCAGCAGTAGGAAGGAGAGACTTGCCAGTAAGGGGGGAATTGATATCAGGTGCGTTTATCGGTTACTAGGGAAACCAGCACCGGGTCACGCCCTCCGCCACTGCCCCTTTGATGAGAACAGTCACCAGCTGGGGCCTGGGGCAAGTACGTGGGAAGGTCAATCTGGGGAGTAGGGTGTAGGTGAGCAGGTTCTGGTCTAGCAAGGGATGGACAGAGAGCGAGTGAACCATCATTCTGATTCACTGTTTTAAAATTTCAACACAGAAATTCTGAGTTGTCAGCACTGGACTATCTGAAGTTTTATTTCTTCATCTTCATCTGCATAATCAGTGTGTTATCTTTGCTTCTCCTGAATTGAATCTACTGTTTAAATGCAGAAATAGGTACCACCAACAGGGGTTCTCACAAGTGATGCCTAACATTTAGGAACTTATCACTGAGCAAACATGTATGACTGCTGGGTCCATGGCAGAAATGGGGGTAGGGGACTGGGAAGAACTGAATAAAAGCTCTTCTTATTGACATCCCATGTACATAGAAAAAATATTTATTAAAGAATAAGTAATGAAAGTGCTAATTTGTAGTTTAATATATATCATACAAACTCAATAGCACTCCCAGCAATTGTTTCCAATTCATGCATACAAAGATGTTTTTTCTCATGATGGAGTATCTATCACTGAGTGTTTATAACTGCTCTTCTGTGGGTGATAATGAAAAGCAGAGTAACCTTGTAATCAGCATTATTATTCTTAATTACCCACAAAAATGCACCCCCTTATTGCCTGCACCTGGAACCAACTGTTCCCAGCAGTCCACTTTTGGTGAACAAAGAAATGGGCTGAAATTGCGTAATCTCTCTAGGACATTTGAACCACCAGGAGAAGTGGAAAAGGCATCCCAAAATATAACTGAGAAACTGAGATTAAATTCCCACCAGTTAGATTGGTGTTTGCAACAGATTTCCTTGTCATTTTTTTTTTCCAGTTGCACTGCCTGGCTTGTGGGATCCTAGTTCCCAAATCAGGAACCAAACCTGGGCCCATAGCAGTGAAAACACCACATGTTAACCACTAGACCGCCAGGGAATCCCCTCATTTGATTTAAAAAGAAAAAGATTCTTTACCTGAGTGCTGTAAATTCATATCAGTAATAATCATATAATATTGCTATAACATAACTAACATGACTGAAATATTACAAAATTAAACATTTGTGTTTTTTCTACATTAAAAAACAGCATTCTTAGATTCTTTTTTTCTGGTAAAACACGGGAGGAGGTGGTCAAGTTTTCAAAATTTCATTAAGTAAATCAAACATAGAACTTATGATCTAGATAAAATTTCCAGATAATTCTCCTACCAGAAAATCTTCTGTAACTATGGTAAAGTTTTATTTCTTCATCTTCATCTGCATAATCAGTGTGTTATCTTTGCTTCTCCTGAATTGAATCTACTGTTTAAATGCAGAAATAGGTACCACCAACAGGGGTTCTCACAAGTGATGCCTAACATTTAGGAACTTATCACTGAGCAAACATGTATGACTGCTGGGTCCATGGCAGAAATGGGGTAGGGGACTGGGAAGAACTGAATAAAAGCTCTTCTTATTGACATCCCATGTACATAGAAAAAATATTTATTAAAGAATAAGTAATGAAAGTGCTAATTTGTAGTTTAATATATATCATACAAACTCAATAGCACTCCCAGCAATTGTTTCCAATTCATGCATACAAAGATGTTTTTTCTCATGATGGAGTATCTATCACTGAGTGTTTATAACTGCTCTTCTGTGGGTGATAATGAAAAGCAGAGTAACCTTGTAATCAGCATTATTATTCTTAATTACCCACAAAAATGCACCCCCTTATTGCCTGCACCTGGAACCAACTGTTCCCAGCAGTCCACTTTTGGTGAACAAAGAAATGGGCTGAAATTGCGTAATCTCTCTAGGACATTTGAACCACCAGGAGAAGTGGAAAAGGCATCCCAAAATATAACTGAGAAACTGAGATTAAATTCCCACCAGTTAGATTGGTGTTTGCAACAGATTTCCTTGTCATTTTTTTTTTCCAGTTGCACTGCCTGGCTTGTGGGATCCTAGTTCCCAAATCAGGAACCAAACCTGGGCCCATAGCAGTGAAAACACCACATGTTAACCACTAGACCGCCAGGGAATCCCCTCATTTGATTTAAAAAGAAAAAGATTCTTTACCTGAGTGCTGTAAATTCATATCAGTAATAATCATATAATATTGCTATAACATAACTAACATGACTGAAATATTACAAAATTAAACATTTGTGTTTTTTCTACATTAAAAAACAGCATTCTTAGATTCTTTTTTTCTGGTAAAACACGGGAGGAGGTGGTCAAGTTTTCAAAATTTCATTAAGTAAATCAAACATAGAACTTATGATCTAGATAAAATTTCCAGATAATTCTCCTACCAGAAAATCTTCTGTAACTATGGTAAAAATTTTCTTTTCCCTCTTCAAACTTGGTAGTCTCTAAAGGTGTTCCAGGCTTGAAAACTACTCAGCCTGTTTCCCCAGGATGAACCTTTCTAGGAGTAAAATAAATGTCATATAAATAGTAATTAACAATATTTTCTTTGCTTCCGCTCCACCCACTATTTCGGTGTGTCAGGTTGTTTTCCATCTTCCAAATTATCTGCATTTATTTATAGGTGCATTCAGAAGGGCAGCTACTTTTTGTAACCAATAAACCCTCTTAGCGTTTATCACTTCAGAAATCTTTACTGCCCCTGAAAGCCTTGGAGCCATCTGAGACCATTTACACTGCTACAATAGCCCTCTGCTTCCAGTGAGAACACCTGTGCCACCTCCACAAAGCAGTTGCTGTCACTGCTGTTGCCACAAACCCCACGGATGCAGCGACCCAACTCAGGTTTGACCTAAGTGAGAGTCCCACAGACATTTGAATTGCAGGTAGTAGCACTCGCAATTACAACTAATGTTAAGAATACAAAAGAATGTTCCACAACAGGCATGAGGGATCTGAGATGGCCAAGGTCCCAGTGTATAGAAAACACCACTAGTTCTTGTTAGGAGCATCCCTCCATGATCTACCGAACTCTCAGACAGCAGAGCCAATCCCCAGTCCTTGATTCTCAAGTTTATATTATCTAGAGGAGAGAGGGGCAGAATTTTTGAGTGAATACTGATTGAGACTAGTTTCTCCAGTCATAGAAATCAAACTGACTATTGATTTTATCCTTTGGAATTACATATTGGTTCCATGAACCAAAGCTAATGATGCAGACCCATGAAGCCAGTCTACTACTGCCACTCTCTGAGACCTATCTGTCTTTGGACCACCCGTTTTTCCCAGTCTTAACAGTCTGGACGGTAACTCTCCCAGTGTCTCTTCCACCAGACCCTCAACACACAAACCGCAAGTTCCACTGGAATGTTGGAGGAGGGGGAAGCATGAGTACCACTTTATCACTGTCCCTCAGTCATAGTAAATGCTAAATGAATGAGAACCCTTTTCGTAAAAGGGGGTTTTTCAAAATTTCATTAAGTAAATCAAACATAGAACTTATGATCTAGATAAAATTTCCAGATAATTCTCCTACCAGAAAATCTTCTGTAACTATGGTAAAAATTTTCTTTTCCCTCTTCAAACTTGGTAGTCTCTAAAGGTGTTCCAGGCTTGAAAACTACTCAGCCTGTTTCCCCAGGATGAACCTTTCTAGGAGTAAAATAAATGTCATATAAATAGTAATTAACAATATTTTCTTTGCTTCCGCTCCACCCACTATTTCGGTGTGTCAGGTTGTTTTCCATCTTCCAAATTATCTGCATTTATTTATAGGTGCATTCAGAAGGGCAGCTACTTTTTGTAACCAATAAACCCTCTTAGCGTTTATCACTTCAGAAATCTTTACTGCCCCTGAAAGCCTTGGAGCCATCTGAGACCATTTACACTGCTACAATAGCCCTCTGCTTCCAGTGAGAACACCTGTGCCACCTCCACAAAGCAGTTGCTGTCACTGCTGTTGCCACAAACCCCACGGATGCAGCGACCCAACTCAGGTTTGACCTAAGTGAGAGTCCCACAGACATTTGAATTGCAGGTAGTAGCACTCGCAATTACAACTAATGTTAAGAATACAAAAGAATGTTCCACAACAGGCATGAGGGATCTGAGATGGCCAAGGTCCCAGTGTATAGAAAACACCACTAGTTCTTGTTAGGAGCATCCCTCCATGATCTACCGAACTCTCAGACAGCAGAGCCAATCCCCAGTCCTTGATTCTCAAGTTTATATTATCTAGAGGAGAGAGGGGCAGAATTTTTGAGTGAATACTGATTGAGACTAGTTTCTCCAGTCATAGAAATCAAACTGACTATTGATTTTATCCTTTGGAATTACATATTGGTTCCATGAACCAAAGCTAATGATGCAGACCCATGAAGCCAGTCTACTACTGCCACTCTCTGAGACCTATCTGTCTTTGGACCACCCGTTTTTCCCAGTCTTAACAGTCTGGACGGTAACTCTCCCAGTGTCTCTTCCACCAGACCCTCAACACACAAACCGCAAGTTCCACTGGAATGTTGGAGGAGGGGGAAGCATGAGTACCACTTTATCACTGTCCCTCAGTCATAGTAAATGCTAAATGAATGAGAACCCTTTTCTTTTATTTGGTCGTGAGAGGGCAGTTTAAACAGTGACTATTAAGTAAGTTACTGGGCTTCCCTGGTGACTCAGTGATAAAGAACTTGCCTGCCAATCCAGGTACAGGTTCAATCCCTGGGTCGGGAAGATCCCCTGGAGCAGAAAATGGCAACTCATTCTAGTATTATTGCCTGGGAAATCCCATGGACAGAGGAAACTGGCTGACTACAGTCCATGGGGTCCCAAAAGAGTTGGACACAACTTAGCGACTAAACAAACAAACAAAAAGAATTAGGTTAATAATGATTAAGTTTAGGTTACCACAGTAAGAGAAAATCCCTAAAATTAGAAAATAACATATTGAAAAATGAAACTCTAATCAAACCTCCGCATCAAATGAGGAAGAGAATCTTTGCCTTCTCTCTACACCCTGAGAATTCCAGGGAAAGGAAAGGGTAGAAATCAGCCCCTGGGCTATGCTATGATACAGTAAGCTTCTCTCATTTTAGTCCCCACCCCTCTCCAGGGACCAAAGGAAGATGGAGGTCCCTAAATACTGGCTCCTCTGTCCATGGGATTCTCCAGGCAAGAATACTGGAGTGGATTGCCCTGTCCTCCATCAGGGGATCTTCCCAGCCCACAGCCTGAATCTCCTATGTCTCCTGCACTGGCAAGCAGGTTTTATTTACCACTAGCGCCACCTGGGAAGCTCAGCCATGGCATAGGCTGCCACAGTTCTGAGAACCAGCCTCAAGGAAATGGGAACAAACCAACCCTGGAACTAAGGATTGACTGTACTTAGAACAACCAAGATGATGCTGGCCAGACCACTGGTGACCCATGTCAAGATGATTGTCAGTTTCTGCATGTGTCAGTTTCTGACTGTGCTGTTTCTGCGTGTAACCCCCTCCCTCTGCCTATAAAAGCTCTTGCCCATTGATTGTCAGTGGTGGCGGGGAGTCCGCCTTTGGACAGGCATCCACCCTCCCCCTAGGTCACTGGCAATCAAAATAAAGGAAGTTTATCTTTTCACCAACTTGGCCTCTTTATTTCTGAGCAGCAAGCAGCCGGACCTGGGTTCAGTAACATGTTTGGCTACTGTTTCTACTCTGCACAGCTTCTACAGGAGGGAAGCCAGATGCATATGGAGCAAAGATAATGTGAAGACACAAGAGCAGATCTGTCCCTCACAGCCCTCAGAAGAAAACAATCCTTCTGGCTGACACCTTGATCTCAGACTTAAAACCTCCGCAACTATAAGAAAATTATTTCTCTATTATTTAAGCCTCCCAGCCTGCAATTCTTAGCTATGGAGGCTCTAACAAATCAGTACACTCATTACACAGAATGCCTCTATTGTAATGTAAAGAAGAAATAAATGAAAGGTCATTTGCTACATAAAATATGTATTGGCAGTTGTAAACGGTCAAGCACAGCTATCCCACAAGACATAATGTTTATACCCATACTGAGCCATGGTGGCTCTCAGTGTGATAGTACAAATGTGAGCTGACACAGGTAGCACACGGAGCTGGGAACTCAAAGACAAAATTTGGAGCAACATTACCATTGACATGAGGTCTTCAGGGAAAAATGCTTGGTAAAGTTCCAAACAAAACAAACAACAATCTTCCTTCAATTTACATGGCAGTTACATTCCTGGAAAATTCAAGAAATACGTGGTATTTATTTGTCACACGGGAAAAGGTGCTAGGCACAGATAATTACAAATAGGTTTCTCATCTCCATGAATTTCCTGTGGAACATTTGAAAGTCACAGCCAGTTCTTCATTTTTCTGTACCTTTGCAGGTTGCCAGGATGTCTAGCATTGCTGGCCTACATCCCTCATTGCCAGGAGTGTATACAGTCATCCTGACAACCAAAAGAGTCTCTTTATTTCCAGAATATTTCCTAAAGACTCCTTAAAGAGGAGTACCACCTTGCTTGAGAAGCAGTGAGCTACAAGATCAAAGTGGGAATTTCCTGGTTCTCCAGTGGTTAGGATTCTGTGCTTCCACTGTAGGCAGCACAGGTTTGATCCCTGGTAGGGAAACTAAGATCCTGCAAGCCATGCGGCATGGCCAAAAAATTTAATCAAATACAAAAAATTTATTTTAAAATTTTAACCAAATTCTTTAATCTGATTAAAAATTTTTTAAAGCGATAATGTATGGCTATCTTTTGGTGCTGGGTTGGCCCCATCTACTCACTGCTAGAGCTACTCATGCTTGGAGGCAGAGAGCTGGGACTGGCTCATGTGGAACTGCACTGTGGGCACATCAAGCAAGGGATATGCATCTTCTGATCTGGTATTGTTGGGACCCTCAGATTTTTAAAAATATTTTTGTTATTTATTTTTGGGTTTTCACTGCTGCTACAGGCTCTTCTCTAGTTGCAGGGAGTGGGGGCTACTCTCTAGTTGAGGTGAGCAGGCTTCTTGTTGTGGTGACTTCTCTTGTTGTGGAACCTAGGCTCTAGGGCACATGGGCTTTAGTAGTTGCCGCACATGGGCTCAATAGTTGCAGCTCTGAGGCTGTAGAGCACAGGCTCCATAGTTGCGGCTCAGGGGTTTGTTTGCTCTCAAGCATGTGGGATCCCCCTGGTTCAGGAATCTAACCTGTGTCTCCTGCATGGGCAGGTGAACTCTTCACCACTGAGCTACTAGGGAGGCCCCACACAGACTTTTTATTTTTATTTTTTTAAATTATCTTATTGAAATAAAGTGATTTATAATTTTGTGTTAACTTTTTCTGCACAGGAAAGTGATTTATTTATACATGCATGTGTGCATGCTAAGTCCCTTCAATTGTGTCCAATTCTTTGCAACCCTATGGACCACAGCCCACCAGGGTCCTCTGCCCATGGGATTCTCCAGGCGAGAATACTGGAGTGGGATCCCATGCCCTTCTCCAGGGATCTTTCTGACCCAGGGATCAAACCCACATCTCTTATGCCTCCTGCAGGTGCGTTTTTTACCACTAGTGCCACCTGGGAAGCCCCTTAAGTTATACATACCTGTATCTGGGGGCTTCCCTGGGGGCTCCGACAGTATATATTCTTTCCACTGTCTTTTCTATTATGGTTTATCACAAGATATTGAATATAGTTCCCCGTGTTACACAGTAGGACCTTATAATTTAGAGAGCCACTGTCTTGACACAGTCCTTCAGGTTCCTGTGTTAAGATGTTCCTTCATGTGCTTGACATTTAGAGGCCTCAAGCTGCTCTAAGCTTCCTAGAGACCAGCAGCTTGGGCACGCTTTCTCAGTGTGAGCTTCTGTGTGTATCTGGGGGGTTGGAAAGGGCCAAGACACTGCTGTGATTGTAGAGTCTACTGGTAACGGGCCAGAGCACAGCCCCAGAGACCCATCCTGACAAAGCCTGCAGTTCATTGCTCAGCTCCTGTTCCTGGATGATTGAACATTCATTTCTGGAGGAAATCACATGAACCCACAAATTGGTTCCACCGGCAAGCTGTGATTCTAACCATTAACTGGGACCTCAACGACTACACCCAGTTCTTCTGTCCGGCTCTGCCTGTCACCCAGGATGCTTCCCAGTGTTTACTCTCCATCTTTTCCCTTCTCGCTAGCACTCAGACCCCACCTCATTGTCTCATGTTGCAAGATTTTTGTGGGTTGTATTGAGATGATATCAGTGTCCAGAAAAACTCTCCTTTTCATCTCAAATTTATTTTTCCTCTCATACAACAAGAAGAAAAGTCCACTTGTCTGACCTACTGCTCCCCTTTCCAAGGGAATATGCTCCATTAATCAATGAACTTTTACTTTTTTCAATGGCTCTCTTCCCTTCACCTTTGCCTGAAGATGTGCTGTTTGAGTTAGAACCCTCTGGTTGCAGATAGTAGAGTCCAACTTAAGTGTACTTTAGCCAAAAAATAGGACTTTAAGGGATAAAAAACAAACAAACAAAAAAACCCAAACCAATGGTAGGAATGCCACAGGCTTCAGGAAAGGGCTTAACCGAGAATTACAAAGTCGGCAACACTACTTCCACTCTTCTCTGCTGCTCCTCTTTGCTTCTTTTTTCTCTTTCCTGTAGCTTCTATGGTTTTCTATTGTCAACTGAAAAAAAAAAATCACATTCTAGAAGCTGAGAATTCTGTGTTATTCAGCAGATTTTCTGAGGACTTAAAGCCTGAAAGACAGGACTCTAGGACTCTAGGACTTCAGGCACTGCTCTGAAGAGGTGAGGGAGGAGCCAGGTTTATAGAAGTTTTGTAACAAAACCAAGTAGTTGGAACATCAAAAGATGACTGTTAATTAAAGAAAACCAGACATCTCAGGTTAATGAATTTAGTGCTTTTCATGTTTGGGAGGATGCAAAGGTCTAGGGCTCCTTGAAATTATTGCTTTGATGTGCACCTCAGTTATCTAGGGCCAATATCCTGTTTTTTCCATCCCAGTCTCCTCAGGGTGCACGCTTGGGGGTGACTTCAGGGGCTTGGGGGTGACTTCAGTGGCTAACTGCTTGATGGCAGGGCATTCTGTTTCTGTCCTGAGTTCCCTCAGGGCTCACTGCAGGGGGTGGCTGCAAAAGTTGCAACCTCCTTTGTTTACTCGCAGGTGACACTGTTAGTTCACCCAGTTCACAGGGCAGAGTCTCTGTTCCAAGAGAATGGGAACGCAACTGGCTAGCTTGGGTCAGGTCTATTCCCTTAGCCAGGTCCATCGAAAATAGCTGCTCTCAACCTCTGAGATGACCCCATGCTTCAGGGCCACTCTCGCCTTTTGAGAAGAGTTGCATTCAGCCTGTGGAATGTGTATGTCTCTAAATAAACCGTCTTTCACTTTACTATGGCACGCTCTTGAATTCTGTCCTGTATAAAGTCAAGGATCTGCACCTGGTAGCTGATCCCATGGACTCCCAAGACCTGGAACATGGGAATCCTCTTGCACCCCATTTTCCTGCAACAAGAAGAGAATCATCTATATAGTCCTTGAGTTTCCTGGTAAGCTGAAACCCATGGACCAAGACCTGCTGGGTCTGACATAAAAACAAACAAACAAAAAAACCCAAACCAATGGTAGGAATGCCACAGGCTTCAGGAAAGGGCTTAACCGAGAATTACAAAGTCGGCAACACTACTTCCACTCTTCTCTGCTGCTCCTCTTTGCTTCTTTTTTCTCTTTCCTGTAGCTTCTATGGTTTTCTATTGTCAACTGAAAAAAAAAAATCACATTCTAGAAGCTGAGAATTCTGTGTTATTCAGCAGATTTTCTGAGGACTTAAAGCCTGAAAGACAGGACTCTAGGACTCTAGGACTTCAGGCACTGCTCTGAAGAGGTGAGGGAGGAGCCAGGTTTATAGAAGTTTTGTAACAAAACCAAGTAGTTGGAACATCAAAAGATGACTGTTAATTAAAGAAAACCAGACATCTCAGGTTAATGAATTTAGTGCTTTTCATGTTTGGGAGGATGCAAAGGTCTAGGGCTCCTTGAAATTATTGCTTTGATGTGCACCTCAGTTATCTAGGGCCAATATCCTGTTTTTTCCATCCCAGTCTCCTCAGGGTGCACGCTTGGGGGTGACTTCAGTGGCTTGGGGGTGACTTCAGTGGCTAACTGCTTGATGGCAGGGCATTCTGTTTCTGTCCTGAGTTCCCTCAGGGCTCACTGCAGGGGGTGGCTGCAAAAGTTGCAACCTCCTTTGTTTACTCGCAGGTGACACTGTTAGTTCACCCAGTTCACAGGGCAGAGTCTCTGTTCCAAGAGAATGGGAACGCAACTGGCTAGCTTGGGTCAGGTCTATTCCCTTAGCCAGGTCCATCGAAAATAGCTGCTCTCAACCTCTGAGATGACCCCATGCTTCAGGGCCACTCTCGCCTTTTGAGAAGAGTTGCATTCAGCCTGTGGAATGTGTATGTCTCTAAATAAACCGTCTTTCACTTTACTATGGCACGCTCTTGAATTCTGTCCTGTATAAAGTCAAGGATCTGCACCTGGTAGCTGATCCCATGGACTCCCAAGACCTGGAACATGGGAATCCTCTTGCACCCCATTTTCCTGCAACAAGAAGAGAATCATCTATATAGTCCTTGAGTCTTCTCTGGTTCTGCCTAGTAAAGTTGAAAATCAAACCTGTAAGAATCCAACTGTTTCTGTGAAGGAATGATGGACCGAAGCATCCTGCCTTGGTCTGACATGATAATAACCACTTACACAAGCTGTCTCACAACAGGACGTCTCAATAAGGAACACAGGGCTGCCCCGAAGACTAAGTTAGGAGACTGTGGGAGAGACCAAGAAGAGAGAGGCCAGTCCTGCCAGCCTCCCAGAAACCCTCATGCTGGTTCAGAGATGTGCACACCATCAGGAAGGGCCTTGACTTGAACCAAATATGGGTACAAGCAAGATGATTGGCTCAAGACAACCCAGAAAGCTAACGCCATTACCATAAGACAGACTGAGAGCCATGTGGCAGAGCAGTTCCCCTGGGCTCCCTTAACCTGCTGCTCTCTGCCAGGGTGCCCCTCCTGAATAAAGTCACTTCCTTTGCCAGTATGTGTGTTTGCATGAAAATTCATTTCCCAAATGTAAGACAAGAGCAGGCTCTCAGGCCTTGGAAGGGGTCCCTGTTCCAGTAACATTTCCATGTAATTTAACTGCATCACAGAAGAACGCTCAAGACTATTTATGGGAATACAAGAATATACAGCACCCAACAGAATAAAAGTCATGATTCTGGCACCCACTCAACCCTCACCTAAAGGAAACAATTGGAAAATGAAATTGGAAGGAACAATATCCTAGCTCAGCAATTCTTTGAATGTTATAGTCACTTCCTCTCTCATTATAAAGCTATTGATATTTTCTTTTTTACACAAATTTTTGACATGTTACAAAAGCATCCATTACTACTGTTATTATTAAAACTTGATCAACAGGTCCATCGAAAATAGCTGCTCTCAACCTCTGAGATGACCCCATGCTTCAGGGCCACTCTCGCCTTTTGAGAAGAGTTGCATTCAGCCTGTGGAATGTGTATGTCTCTAAATAAACCGTCTTTCACTTTACTATGGCACGCTCTTGAATTCTGTCCTGTATAAAGTCAAGGATCTGCACCTGGTAGCTGATCCCATGGACTCCCAAGACCTGGAACATGGGAATCCTCTTGCACCCCATTTTCCTGCAACAAGAAGAGAATCATCTATATAGTCCTTGAGTCTTCTCTGGTCCTGCCTAGTAAAGTTGAAAATCAAACCTGTAAGAATCCAACTGTTTCTGTGAAGGAATGATGGACCGAAGCATCCTGCCTTGGTCTGACATGATAATAACCACTTACACAAGCTGTCTCACAATAGGACGTCTCAATAAGGAACACAGGGCTGCCCCGAAGACTAAGTTAGGAGACTGTGGGAGAGACCAAGAAGAGAGAGGCCAGTCCTGCCAGCCTCCCAGAAACCCTCATGCTGGTTCAGAGATGTGCACACCATCAGGAAGGGCCTTGACTTGAACCAAATATGGGTACAAGCAAGATGATTGGCTCAAGACAACCCAGAAAGCTAACGCCATTACCATAAGACAGACTGAGAGTCATGTGGCAGAGCAGTTCCCCTGGGCTCCCTTAACCTGCTGCTCTCTGCCAGGGTGCCCCTCCTGAATAAAGTCACTTCCTTTGCCAGTATGTGTGTTTGCATGAAAAATTCATTTCCAAGTGTAAGACAAGAGCAGGCTCTCAGGCCTTGGAAGGGGTCCCTGTTCCAGTAACATTTCCATGTAATTTAACTGCATCACAGAAGAACGCTCAAGACTATTTATGGGAATACAAGAATATACAGCACCCAACAGAATAAAAGTCATGATTCTGGCACCCACTCAACCCTCACCTAAAGGAAACAATTGGAAAATGAAATTGGAAGGAACAATATCCTAGCTCAGCAATTCTTTGAATGTTATAGTCACTTCCTCTCTCATTATAAAGCTATTAATATTTTCTTTATTTACACATAGGAGTATTGTTAGACATGTTACAAAAGCATCCATTACTACTGTTATTATTAAAAACTTGATCAACAAATGAATCACTAAAAGGAGGACACCAAACAAAAAGAGAACAGGAGAAATGTCTGCAATGATTTAGAAGTATAAAGTCCTCCCTCTCACCCTACTTCCTTTGCCTCCTCTTTCTGCCCACCTCTGCAAAAAGTCCTGTTTATTTACCTCATCTCCTGATTCCCTCCCTTTTTCAGGTTAACTAAATACAGAATGCTCAATGATTACAGTGCTTGGGGTTAGTTGCCCTGTGGCATGTGAGGTCTTGGGCTTCCCAGGTGGTGCTAGTGGTAAAGAAAGGTGTTAGTCACTCAGTTGTGTCTGACTCTTTCTGACCCCACGGACTGTAGCCTTCCTCACTCCTCTGTCCATGGAATTTTCCAGGCAAGAATATTGGAGTAGGTTGCCATTTGCCCACCTGCCAATGAAGGAGACCTAAGAATCCCACAGGCAGAGGCATCTGGCAGGACTGCAGTTCACTGGGTTGCAGAGTCCAACATGATTGAAACAACTCAGCATGCAGGCACTTGTGAGATCTCAGTTCCTCCACCAGGAATCGAACCTGCCTCCCTTGCATTGGAAGGGGGATCCTCAACCACTGGACCACCAAGGAAGTCCCCTGCCCTCTGTATTATTTGAATTGGCAGGTTTTAATGTCTTACACCTATTTCTCAAAGAAGAAGGGGTACTACTATTCCATGTGGCAGAGCAGTTCCCCTGGGCTCCCTTAACCTGCTGCTCTCTGCCAGGGTGCCCCTCCTGAATAAAGTCACTTCCTTTGCCAGTATGTGTGTTTGCATGAAAAATTCATTTCCAAGTGTAAGACAAGAGCAGGCTCTCAGGCCTTGGAAGGGGTCCCTGTTCCAGTAACATTTCCATGTAATTTAACTGCATCACAGAAGAACGCTCAAGACTATTTATGGGAATACAAGAATATACAGCACCCAACAGAATAAAAGTCATGATTCTGGCACCCACTCAACCCTCACCTAAAGGAAACAATTGGAAAATGAAATTGGAAGGAACAATATCCTAGCTCAGCAATTCTTTGAATGTTATAGTCACTTCCTCTCTCATTATAAAGCTATTGATATTTTCTTTTTTACACATAAGAGTATTGTTAGACATGTTACAAAAGCATCCATTACTACTGTTATTATTAAAAACTTGATCAACAAATGAATCACTAAAAGGAGGACACCAAACAAAAAGAGAACAGGAGAAATGTCTGCAATGATTTAGAAGTATAAAGTCCTCCCTCTCACCCTACTTCCTTTGCCTCCTCTTTCTGCCCACCTCTGCAAAAAGTCCTGTTTATTTACCTCATCTCCTGATTCCCTCCCTTTTTCAGGTTAACTAAATACAGAATGCTCAATGATTACAGTGCTTGGGGTTAGTTGCCCTGTGGCATGTGAGGTCTTGGGCTTCCCAGGTGGTGCTAGCGGTAAAGAAAGTCACTCAGTTGTGTCTGACTCTTTCTGACCCCACGGACTGTAGCCTTCCTCACTCTTCTGTCCATGGAATTTTCCAGGCAAGAATATTGGAGTAGGTTGCCATTTCCCCACCTGCCAATGAAGGAGACCTAAGAATCCCACGGGCAGAGGCATCTGGCAGGACTGCAGTTCACTGGGTTGCAGAGTCCAACATGATTGAAGCAACTCAGCATGCAGGCACTTGTGGGATCTCAGTTCCTCCACCAGGAATCGAACCTGCCTCCCTTGCATTGGAAGGGGGATCCTCAACCACTGGACCACCAAGGAAGTCCCCTGCCCTCTGTATTATTAGAATTGGCAGGTTTTAATGTCTTACACATATTTCTCGAAGAAGAAGGGGTACTACTATTCAGCTCCTTACGGTGCTCCCCCAGCCCTTCTCTGTTGGCCTGGAACCTTTCTTGCCTTTTGCCATGTCCCTGAGCAAACAGAATCACACCTTTGGCTGCATCTGCCCAGATAACAAACCTATTCCACACCTCCCCTTTTCCTTCAGATGGAATATCTTTCTGGTTTGCAGTGGGGTCGTCTCCATGAATTGAAGAAAAGTGGAGAGAAGTAAACGTAAAGAAGGCAGACGAAGGAAGAGGGAGAAAACGTACAAGACCAGAGATCTGCAGATAATAGGGCTGCTCAATAGCGGGAGGGAGAAGCGCGAGTAACGCGACCAAACACCACGTGGACAGGGGGAGGCGAGCGAGCCGAAGAGGCGCGCGAAGACTGACCGCCCAGGCAGTCAGCCCCGGGTCGCAGGAGGCGAGCCCGGCCGGAGGGGTCCGCGGGCGGGGCGGGGCGGGACGTGTGCAGCCAGGGCAGATCGGGGGGCTTAGTGCGCCCCGGCCCGCAGCCGCCGGCGATGAGCGAGGCCAGCCGGGTGTGCTCCGGCTACTACAGCCTCAACCACAGCTTCGTGGAGCCCTTCCGGTGCCCCCGGCGCGGCGAGGGGGCCAGCCTCCTCTACTGCTGCGGCTTCGCCGACCTCAAGTACTGCTGCAGCGAGCCGGGCAGCTACTTCCCTTACACGCACAGCTACATGTGGAGCCTCAGGTGGGCAGGGCCGGGCGCTGGCGGCCAGGGGGCTGGGGAGGCGATCGGTGGTGCCACGCCGGGAGGGGGGAGTTCGCCCGCGTCCTCGCAACACGCTCGGATCCCTCCCGGGGATAGCAGCCTCTGAAGGTGGGTTAGGGCCCTGCAGGGAACCCGCTTGTTGCCACCGCCGTCCCGGGCGAGGGTCGGTGGTTCGAGAGCTGTGCCTCCTCCCGGGGACCCAAGGCGAGGCGCGCGTGGAAGCAGCGTGGACCACGAGCCCAGGGCGCAGCCTGGGTGGCCGGGCGAGAGCGGACTGCTCTGGTCTTCTCCCTCCCTCGCCCGGGACCAGTCCCAGGCCCAGGGCTCTGCGGGCAAAGAAAGACTCGCAGATAACTTACGGAGGAGGTTTTCACTCTCTTTTTGATTTGTTTGAGCATTTGGTGCATTTGAAAGGAAAGGGGCTCTTTTGAGACTCATTTTAAGCCGTTAGCCAAGGATCAGAGTAGTTTAAGTCTCTTTGTGGCTGAGAAGGAATTGGCTATATCCTTAACAACAACAGCAAAAAAAAAAGTGTGTATGTGTGTGTGTTTGGGCGTGCACAGGCCACTGGGCTTTATAATTTGCCCTTTAAGTTGATCTCACACAAACTTGGAACAGAACTGAAGACACACACAGAGGAAGAGTTTCCGTTGCAATGATTACACACTGTAGAACCTCTGCAGGACACCCCTTTTCACATCTTAGCACTTGGGCCATTGCTACAAAGTGAAGAGAATTTCTAAGGTGGTGTTTCTCTGGCCTCTTTTTCCCATGATGGGAGTTTCAGTTATTCCAATTAGCATTCACACATATGCTTCCCTGGTGGCTCAGATGGTAAAGAATCTGCCTGCAATGTGGAAGACCTGGGTTTGATCCCTGGGTCAGGAAGATGCCCTGGAGAAGGGAATGGCTACCCACTCCAGTACTCTTGCCTGGAGAATTCCATGGACAGAGGCTACAGTCCACGAGGTTGCATTCGTGGAGCCCTTCCGGTGCCCCCGGCGCGGCGAGGGGGCCAGCCTCCTCTACTGCTGCGGCTTCGCCGACCTCAAGTACTGCTGCAGCGAGCCGGGCAGCTACTTCCCTTACACGCACAGCTACATGTGGAGCCTCAGGTGGGCAGGGCCGGGCGCTGGCGGCCAGGGGGCTGGGGAGGCGATCGGTGGTGCCACGCCGGGAGGGGGGAGTTCGCCCGCGTCCTCGCAACACGCTCGGATCCCTCCCGGGGATAGCAGCCTCTGAAGGTGGGTTAGGGCCCTGCAGGGAACCCGCTTGTTGCCACCGCCGTCCCGGGCGAGGGTCGGTGGTTCGAGAGCTGTGCCTCCTCCCGGGGACCCAAGGCGAGGCGCGCGTGGAAGCAGCGTGGACCACGAGCCCAGGGCGCAGCCTGGGTGGCCGGGCGAGAGCGGACTGCTCTGGTCTTCTCCCTCCCTCGCCCGGGACCAGTCCCAGGCCCAGGGCTCTGCGGGCAAAGAAAGACTCGCAGATAACTTACGGAGGAGGTTTTCACTCTCTTTTTGATTTGTTTGAGCATTTGGTGCATTTGAAAGGAAAGGGGCTCTTTTGAGACTCATTTTAAGCCATTAGCCAAGGATCAGAGTAGTTTAAGTCTCTTTGTGGCTGAGAAGGAATTGGCTATATCCTTAACAACAACAGCAAAAAAAAAAGTGTGTATGTGTGTGTGTTTGGGCGTGCACAGGCCACTGGGCTTTATAATTTGCCCTTTAAGTTGATCTCACACAAACTTGGAACAGAACTGAAGACACACACAGAGGAAGAGTTTCCGTTGCAATGATTACACACTGTAGAACCTCTGCAGGACACCCCTTTTCACAACATCTTAGCACTTGGGCCATTGCTACAAAGTGAAGAGAATTTCTAAGGTGGTGTTTCTCTGGCCTCTTTTTCCCATGATGGGAGTTTCAGTTATTCCAATTAGCATTCACACATATGCTTCCCTGGTGGCTCAGATGGTAAAGAATCTGCCTGCAATGTGGAAGACCTGGGTTTGATCCCTGGGTCAGGAAGATGCCCTGGAGAAGGGAATAGCTACCCACTCCAGTACTCTTGCCTGGAGAATTCCATGGACAGAGGCTACAGTCCACGAGGTTGCAAAGATTTGGACATGACTGAGTGACTTTCACATATATTCACGCAGACGTTCTCATTATGAAGGCTTTCCCTCCCCTCCATTCCAAAAGGTTGAAAACTTAAGGCCTTAATTCTTACACTTTGCCTAGAGAATGAATAGGCTGCCAGTGTTACAGGAAAGAACTGTCACCCTACCCAAAATTGTTTCTTACAGATGAGCTTAGGTCTGGGAGAGAGAAAGAGAGGCTGACTACCAAGGATGAGGAAGAGTGCTATTTCTCCCAGTCTCCTAGCATGGTCCAGAATTTGGCACGCATGCTAAGACTACAGCAAATGACTTTCAATGTTGCTTCTTAGAGCAATAAAGGCACGTTTTTAAAATGCATTGCAAGCTTCAAAACCATCTCAAAAGGAGGACCTATTTACCAACAAGTTCAACTACAAAGTGTTGTTTCCAAATAGGGCAAAATCTCTGAAGATAAATATCAGTTTATCCTTACTACTTGGGGAAGAAATCTGTATTGCAGTGGCATATTATCTGGCCTTTTGGAAAAAGGTATAGTAACCCAGCTCTGAGTCCTTGGAGGTGTTAATGAGGGTGGCAGCACCTCCAAGAGAGATTGGCAACTCTTAAGTCAGATTCAATTGGAAAAGTGCCTATGATTTTCAGATCTCTGAATAGTTCAAGAATGACAAGCAGCACAGGAGGAAAAACTTGCAAAGGTTCATGAGGGTATAAAAGAATGAACAGCTTGCTGGGGTCTTCATTCAGCACTGACAATGTAGCTCAGTTGCTGGGAAATATAAAAATCATTTCAACTGATGGCATCGGTAGGCAATGTTAAACCTGGGGTTCTTTAGTTATTGAGTTCTGAGAACACAGTGGACAGATAAGATCTTAGAGCTTCAGTTCCCTCATATTCTTTGCTCTTCCCTCTAATTTAAAATAGTCCAACTGTGAAAAATATCCCTAATATTCCTAGCTTCTGTTTTGAGATTCTGCAACTGTTGCAGAAAGGCTCAAGTATGGTACCTCCAGGTAAATGAAGTTGCCAAGTAGAAGAATTCATTAATGTGACGGTAGCGACAGAGGCTTTCTAGCTTTCTCCGGGATTGAAAAGCAAGTTGCCCTGTGGTGCTGAGAGGGAAAGATAATTCTCCCTTTTCTGTGTCTGCCTCACTCTAATCCCTTCTCCTCTGTTCAACCTCTAATCTCAAAGAGTTCCCTCTGGAAACCTTCTTCAGGACCTAGGAAAATAAGGCATGTTGCACCAAGTTACACTTGAGTTCAATAAATTATTTATTGAAATGAATATTTTAGGAGATTCCTAGAGCTTCATCTTTATCTGGAGTTTTGCATGTATGAAGCAGCCTTTCTAGAAAGTGGAACTATGACATTGACATAGTTTGTCAGGTTTATGAAGAATATCCTTTTATAACAGAAAGAAGTGCCATGTTTATTTTTCCTTCAAATCCTGTGGCCTGGTTTTTAAATTGTGTGTTAGTGCGTGTAAAGCCCATACTATGTACATTGAATTTAATTAAGGTGATGATTTTACTTTTAATTGACTAAATTACTTTTTCACTTTGAAGATGTTTTTAATAACCAGGCTCTTATTTCAGAAATCTTTCCAAGATGTCAGCCTTCTAGCTGTCTTATGAAGTAGATACTATTAATTAAGTGGCTTACATTCCTATATGTCTGTGTAGAGTCCTAACCTTCCCCGACACATAGTATCTACAGAAGTCAGCTTTGGTGCAAACAACCATAGAAGAGGAGTTGCCGGAAGCAGGGAGCCTACCCCTTGAAAGAGAGGGCATCAAGTGAGGGCAAACTCCAATTTAAATGTGTAACTATATACTGATTCTAACCAGAAAATTACCTAGTCTAGACTCGTGTGCAGGGCTAAGGGAACTGGGCTGATTAGCAATAAACAAACACAAAAATCTTTAAAGTCTGATTTCTTGTCTGTGACTCAGAAGGCAAACAACCTCTCAATTGCAAAGGGGCTTTATCTCCTAACATCAAGGGTAAGTGGGATGAGTTTAACTTCTCACTTTGAATTCTGTTTTTCCTCTGTGAAAAATATCCCTAATATTCCTAGCTTCTGTTTTGAGATTCTGCAACTGTTGCAGAAAGGCTCAATATGGTACCTCAGGTAAATAGCCAAGTTTCATTAATGTGCTAGCGACAGAGGCTTTCTAGCTTTCTCCGGGAATGAAAAGCAAGTTGCCCTGTGGTGCTGAGAGGGAAAGATAATTCTCCCTTTTCTGTGTCTGCCTCACTCTAATCCCTTCTCCTCTGTTCAACCTCTAATCTCAAAGAGTTCCCTCTGGAAACCTTCTTCAGGACCTAGGAAAATAAGGCATGTTGCACCAAGTTACACTTGAGTTCAATAAATTATTTATTGAAATGAATATTTTAGGAGATTCCTAGAGCTTCATCTTTATCTGGAGTTTTGCATGTATGAAGCAGCCTTTCTAGAAAGTGGAACTATGACATTGACATAGTTTGTCAGGTTTATGAAGAATATCCTTTTATAACAGAAAGAAGTGCCATGTTTATTTTTCCTTCAAATCCTGTGGCCTGGTTTTTAAATTGTGTGTTAGTGCGTGTAAAGCCCATACTATGTACATTGAATTTAATTAAGGTGATGATTTTACTTTTAATTGACTAAATTACTTTTTCACTTTGAAGATGTTTTTAATAACCAGGCTCTTATTTCAGAAATCTTTCCAAGATGTCAGCCTTCTAGCTGTCTTATGAAGTAGATACTATTAATTAAGTGGCTTACATTCCTATATGTCTGTGTAGAGTCCTAACCTTCCCTGACACATAGTATCTACAGAAGTCAGCTTTGGTGCAAACAACCATAGAAGAGGAGTTGCCGGAAGCAGGGAGCCTACCCCTTGAAAGAGAGGGCATCAAGTGAGGGCAAACTCCAATTTAAATGTGTAACTATATACTGATTCTAACCAGAAAATTACCTAGTCTAGACTCGTGTGCAGGGCTAAGGGAACTGGGCTGATTAGCAATAAACAAACACAAAAATCTTTAAAGTCTGATTTCTTGTCTGTGACTCAGAAGGCAAACAACCTCTCAATTGCAAAGGGGCTTTATCTCCTAACATCAAGGGTAAGTGGGATGAGTTTAACTTCTCACTTTGAATTCTGTTTTTCCTCTCAAAGCAGTGACATACCCAGTATCCCTGGTCATATTCTCCTTCCCTCCCTTTTGGAACAGGTCAAATTTGTTAGAGCCCTCATCTCTGGGAAATAGCAGAAGCAGAAAAGTAAACCAGGAAGATAATGAAGAAAAAGGTCATTACCTTTCAGTGACTACTCCAATGATCATTACTTTTCAATGATGATTACTTTTCAGTGGCTACATATGGATCAATCATCAGTCACTTATCATTTACTTCCATTTATGAAACATTAACTACAAGCTGGGCCTCCCTGGTGGCACTGACAGTAAAGAATCAACCTGAAATACAGGAGACCTGGATTCAATCCTTGGGTTGGGAAGATCCCGTGGAGAAGGGAACGGCTACCCATTCCAGTATTCTTGCCTGGAGGATTCCATGGCTCATCCATGGGGTCACAGAGTCAGACACAATTGAATGACTTGACTTTCACCTTTTCTCTTTGAACTACAAGCTAAGTACTCTATTAAACACTTTTAAGCGTACACATTTCTATGAGAAAGTCAACAGAAATATCTGCTCTTGAGCAGATAAAATCTAATCATAGGTATTTACACACCCCCACACAAATATGGCTTGTGAAATTACATGTGTGGGTACATGTGTGTGGGTATTACTCTTTCAAGATAACTCTTTTTTCCAAGCTTATTTTCCCATTTGAAAATATTAAGTTCATAGGTTTGTGAAAACTGTGATAGTTCTTAAATGATTAGAATTATACGTAACTGCATTAGGAGAAATGATTACAAACCTCATGCAGAGCAAAATTCATTTTTTGAGAAAAGAAATCATACAGAAGCCACTGGTGTTATGTTCTTTTATTCTTGTCTGTGAACTCAGAAGCAACAACTCTCTCAACCAGAAAATTACCTAGTCTAGACTCGTGTGCAGGGCTAAGGGAACTGGGCTGATTAGCAATAAACAAACACAAAAATCTTTAAAGTCTGATTTCTTGTCTGTGACTCAGAAGGCAAACAACCTCTCAATTGCAAAGGGCTTTATCTCCTAACATCAACGGTAAGTGGGATGAGTTTAACTTCTCACTTTGAATTCTGTTTTTCCTCTCAAAGCAGTGACATACCCAGTATCCCTGGTCATATTCTCCTTCCCTCCCTTTTGGAACAGGTCAAATTTGTTAGAGCCCTCATCTCTGGGAAATAGCAGAAGCAGAAAAGTAAACCAGGAAGATAATGAAGAAAAAGGTCATTACCTTTCAGTGACTACTCCAATGATCATTACTTTTCAATGATGATTACTTTTCAGTGGCTACATATGGATCAATCATCAGTCACTTATCATTTACTTCCATTTATGAAACATTAACTACAAGCTGGGCCTCCTGGTGGCACTGACAGTAAAGAATCAACCTGAAATACAGGAGACCTGGATTCAATCCTTGGGTTGGGAAGATCCCGTGGAGAAGGGAACGGCTACCCATTCCAGTATTCTTGCCTGGAGGATTCCATGGCTCATCCATGGGGTCACAGAGTCAGACACAATTGAATGACTTGACTTTCACCTTTTCTCTTTGAACTACAAGCTAAGTACTCTATTAAACACTTTTAAGCGTACACATTTCTATGAGAAAGTCAACAGAAATATCTGCTCTTGAGCAGATAAAATCTAATCATAGGTATTTACACACCCCCACACAAATATGGCTTGTGAAATTACATGTGTGGGTACATGTGTGTGGGTATTACTCTTTCAAGATAACTCTTTTTTCCAAGCTTATTTTCCCATTTGAAAATATTAAGTTCATAGGTTTGTGAAAACTGTGATAGTTCTTAAATGATTAGAATTATACGTAACTGCATTAGGAGAAATGATTACAAACCTCATGCAGAGCATATATAGATGTGCACTATATTTTTAGAGAAAAGCACACAAATTTCTTCCTTAGTACTAGAAGCCACTGGTGTTATGTTCTTTTAGAAGGGGAAAACTCAGATTGAACATGAACTTTATATAAATTTCATAAACATTACTTTCTTTTCATTAAACTTTCTTCTTCTCTATTGTAATAGTCATGCTTTTGTATATTAATATATGCTAACTCCCATACATGTCTCCAAAATAAAAGTTCTAGACTTATATTTTTTAAAAATATTTCTTTAAAAAATATTTCTTTATTTATTCATTTGGCTGCGCTGGGTTGCAGCATGCAGGATCTTTAGATGCAGCATGTGGGATTCAGTTCCCCAACCAGGGATTAAACCTGGGACCTCTGCATTTGGAGCTTGGAGTCTTAGCCACTAGACTACCAGGGAAGTCCCAAGTTCTACATTTCTGGTAAATGTTGTTTCACTATTTTTGCAGAAGTAGGTATTTTTCTATTCATCTTTTATTGGTTAACCTAATTTTCCCTTCTAAAATATATTAATAATAGAGGTTTATTAGATTGAGATGTGTTTGAACCATTTCTACAGAATCATGTGACCTTTTACCTGTAAAAGGAATTCATGTGATAGTCAAAATGAATATTAGTAGAAAAAAGTGAGCTGTGGATTTCAATCAGATGCTGTTCATAGTAAAATATGACTTTGTTATGAATGACTGAAATAAGAACTAATGATATTTAAATGTCAGCTATTAATACCTGAACCTTATTTTTTCAGATATGTATTTGACCACCCTGGGCTTCACTGCAGTATATGGGGTCTAGATCCCTGACAAGGGATTGAACCTGGGCCCACCTGCCTTGGAAGGGGAGAGCCTTAGCCACTGGGCCACCAGGGAAGCCCCAAGAACTAACAGTATTTAAACCTTTAGTTTATGTGCACACCAGTCTGTGTGACAGTCACAATATTTTCTCTGTTTTCCTCAGCATTGGTGCCCTGATTGGATTGGGAATTGCTGCCCTTGTTTTACTCGCCTTTGTCATCAGCGTCTGTGTTCTTTGTGAAAACTGTGATAGTTCTTAAATGATTAGAATTATACTAGAAGGGGCCTATGCAGAGCATATATAGATGTGCACTATTTTTGAGAAAAGCACACAAATTTCTTCCTTAGTACTAGAAGCCACTGGTGTTATGTTCTTTTAGAAGGGGAAAACTCAGATTGAACATGAACTTTATATAAATTTCATAAACATTACTTTCTTTTCATTAAACTTTCTTCTTCTCTATTGTAATAGTCATGCTTTTGTATATTAATATATGCTAACTCCCATACATGTCTCCAAAATAAAAGTTCTAGACTTATATTTTTTAAAAATATTTCTTTAAAAAATATTTCTTTATTTATTCATTTGGCTGCGCTGGGTTGCAGCATGCAGGATCTTTAGATGCAGCATGTGGGATTCAGTTCCCCAACCAGGGATTAAACCTGGGACCTCTGCATTTGGAGCTTGGAGTCTTAGCCACTAGACTACCAGGGAAGTCCCAAGTTCTACATTTCTGGTAAATGTTGTTTCACTATTTTTGCAGAAGTAGGTATTTTTCTATTCATCTTTTATTGGTTAACCTAATTTTCCCTTCTAAAATATATTAATAATAGAGGTTTATTAGATTGAGATGTGTTTGAACCATTTCTACAGAATCATGTGACCTTTTACCTGTAAAAGGAATTCATGTGATAGTCAAAATGAATATTAGTAGAAAAAAGTGAGCTGTGGATTTCAATCAGATGCTGTTCATAGTAAAATATGACTTTGTTATGAATGACTGAAATAAGAACTAATGATATTTAAATGTCAGCTATTAATACCTGAACCTTATTTTTTCAGATATGTATTTGACCACCCTGGGCTTCACTGCAGTATATGGGGTCTAGATCCCTGACAAGGGATTGAACCTGGGCCCACCTGCCTTGGAAGGGGAGAGCCTTAGCCACTGGGCCACCAGGGAAGCCCCAAGAACTAACAGTATTTAAACCTTTAGTTTATGTGCACACCAGTCTGTGTGACAGTCACAATATTTTCTCTGTTTTCCTCAGCATTGGTGCCCTGATTGGATTGGGAATTGCTGCCCTTGTTTTACTCGCCTTTGTCATCAGCGTCTGTGTTCTTTGCTACTTATTTCTATATACAAAGCCTCAAAGATTAGACACTGGCCTTAAACTTCAACACCTAGAGGCTGTTTCCACTCAAGAAGGTAATCAGTACCCATTATTTGCAACCAATTACCTGTACTCTATTCAAAGTAATAACCCATGCGTGGGTGACAGATCATACTGTTAAGAATGAATGCCTTCTAAAAATTCAGTTTACTATGTGTCTTTGTAAAAATTTATGTTGAATTAGGTCTTAATGATGAAACACCTTTGAGAGATTGTGCCCAAGGAAAAAATACTGGCAGGAGGTAAATATTCTCACGAAAAACATAATACACTGATCTAATAAATCTGTTTTAATTTATTTAGGGGCCCCTCAATTATAAAGGTGGTATCGTCTTGAAATTTTGTTTTTGATGGAGCCAAAGAAGCTAAATAAAGAGAAGAACAAAATACCTGATGATTAATCCTCAGTGTTGTATTGGTCTAAACTGGTTAGTCAGTGGTCAGTTAGGCATTACCTGTGTGCCTTGGTGTCCAGAATCCAGAGGATATGTATAAAATAATTCAGAGGCATATAAAAGAAATTAAAAAATAAACAGAGGACAGTCTTTACATATGTCACAAACGATAGCTAAGCTATACAGGTATGTGTCTGTGTGTATGTTTGCGTATGTAGTGCAACTGTAGAGTAGAAATGTTTATATAAGGTTTTTGGAGCTGAGTCTCATTGTCATTTTAAATAACAATGCATGCTAATCACTACTATTATGAAACAATCAGAATTGGTAACATTTTGCAAATACAAATTTCTATTAGTGCATTTTAAATGTATTATGATGGCCACCCTGGGCTTCACTGCAGTATATGGGGTCTAGATCCCTGACAAGGGATTGAACCTGGGCCCACCTGCCTTGGAAGGGGAGAGCCTTAGCCACTGGGCCACCAGGGAAGCCCCAAGAACTAACAGTATTTAAACCTTTAGTTTATGTGCACACCAGTCTGTGTGACAGTCACAATATTTTCTCTGTTTTCCTCAGCATTGGTGCCCTGATTGGATTGGGAATTGCTGCCCTTGTTTTACTCGCCTTTGTCATCAGCGTCTGTGTTCTTTGCTACTTATTTCTATATACAAAGCCTCAAAGATTAGACACTGGCCTTAAACTTCAACACCTAGAGGCTGTTTCCACTCAAGAAGGTAATCAGTACCCATTATTTGCAACCAATTACCTGTACTCTATTCAAAGTAATAACCCATGCGTGGGTGACAGATCATACTGTTAAGAATGAATGCCTTCTAAAAATTCAGTTTACTATGTGTCTTTGTAAAAATTTATGTTGAATTAGGTCTTAATGATGAAACACCTTTGAGAGATTGTGCCCAAGGAAAAAATACTGGCAGGAGGTAAATATTCTCACGAAAAACATAATACACTGATCTAATAAATCTGTTTTAATTTATTTAGGGGCCCCTCAATTATAAAGGTGGTATCATCTTGAAATTTTGTTTTTGATGGAGCCAAAGAAGCTAAATAAAGAGAAGAACAAAATACCTGATGATTAATCCTCAGTGTTGTATTGGTCTAAACTGGTTAGTCAGTGGTCAGTTAGGCATTACCTGTGTGCCTTGGTGTCCAGAATCCAGAGGATATGTATAAAATAATTCAGAGGCATATAAAAGAAATTAAAAAATAAACAGAGGACAGTCTTTACATATGTCACAAACGATAGCTAAGCTATACAGGTATGTGTCTGTGTGTATGTTTGCGTATGTAGTGCAACTGTAGAGTAGAAATGTTTATATAAGGTTTTTGGAGCTGAGTCTCATTGTCATTTTAAATAACAATGCATGCTAATCACTACTATTATGAAACAATCAGAATTGGTAACATTTTGCAAATACAAATTTCTATTAGTGCATTTTAAAAGTAGTGATCATGAATTTTACCTTGATATATATATAGGATATATTAATAAAAATTTAGAGTATATATATTATATATATTTAGAGTAACACACAGGTGCTTACTAACTTCTATTTAAAGAGAAAGTGGACGCTTTCTTCAAAAAAAAATTAGAAATATCTTCCCCATATGTCCCATTTTAGCTGAATCTGGAAACATGTTTATGGAGTACATGGTCTTCAACCTTATCAAATACACGAGCACTCCATGACTGCGTTAGCTCCAGCTGTCTTCTCTGTAGGGATCTCAGAGGGTGCCCCGTGTCACAAGGCAAGAAGCCAAGATCCCTTTGGATATCTTTATCTGAAGCTCTGTTTAGAGATTACACGGCCGAACTGACAGGTTGTTCGCTGAATTTTGTCCAAAGGCTTAGACTCCCATTTCTCCACAGGCAACAGGAAGCAGTGGACTAGTGGTTATCAAATAGTAAAGTCAATTTTTCTCTCAATTGCTTAGATAATTTAAAGTATAGTTCTTACATTTTATTGTGTGTAAGAATCACCTTAGGAGCTTGTTAAAACCTCAGGCTTCAGACTGTGCCTGGCAAGTTGCTCCTTTTCCTGCCCTGCCCTTGCTCCCCTGCGTCTACCCTCCACAGAGAAGCCAGAGGGAGCCTGGAAAGCCCTAAGTCAGGTTAGCTTCCCTACTCTGGTCAAAGCCCTAATTGCCTCCCATCTTTCAGTAGATATAGAGCGTGACTGTGAACTGTGGGAGTGTACCCTTTCCATCTTTATTTCTCACATCTTATGTCCAGCCACCTTGGCCTCTTTTGCTGTTCCTTGAACATCCTGCCTCGGGGTCTTTGTGCATGCTTTCCCTCACTTTCACTTCCTTTAAATCTTTACTAGATCACCTTTCTCTTTCTCCTAAGCATTTGCCACTAATTTACTATGCATTTTACTTACCTATTTTCCAGTTTTTCTCTACTCAACTAGAAAATTCTGGGAAAGTAAGAATTTTTGTCTTACTTGCTCACTACTGTATCCCTCGTGCCCAGAACAGGCTTCCCAGGTGCCACAGTGCTAAAGAATCCACCTGTTAACACAAGAGACACAGGTTGAGTCCCTGGGTGGGGAAGATAACCTAGAAAAGGAAATGGCAACCCACTCCAGCATTCTTGCCTGAAAAAAATCCATGGACAGAGGAGCCTAGTGGGCTACAGTCCATGGGGATACGACTAAGTGACTGGGCACACATCGCCTAGAACAGAGTGGATGTTTACTGAATGAACTGAATGAAGTAGCACTGCACCTCTGCTGTAGGCGATTAAAGGCGCATGTTTATTGTCACCACTATAGTCGTCGAACATTCACTGAGTGTCTCTTCTATACAATGCATTGTACTAAATAAACAACTGATTGTTTTTCCTGATCTATCTCAGGGATTGCTCCAAAATTTTATTTCAAGCTGGCTCTGAGATCCCAGCAACAGAATTAGCTGGCTTGTTGACCCAAATTCTGTAGTCTTAGGGCTCTTCAGCTAAGAAGACCCATTAATGTACTTCTTTCATAATAAGTTGAGGATACTTTCTTGCAATGAACTATCCCCAGTCTGCCCCTCTGAAAAACACTGTGTTTATCCAGCCAGCAAATTAACTCATTACACTTTTCCTGAGTGCTTACTCTTGGTAAGGCAAAATTTTATACAATCGCTGCCTTCTGCTGCTTTTAAAGTAGATAGTTTTGGACTTACTGGTTGATATTAACCAAGTAAGATATAGTGGAGAGCCAAAAACAAAATAGGTAATTCAGATGTTATTGGAATAGGAAGAGAAAAGTTTATATTTGAAAGCGACTCTTCAAAGTTACAATTAAAAACCTTTGCTTTGCAGCATAAGAGGCACTGGTTTGATCCCTGGCCAGGGAAGATCCCACGTGCCGCAGAGTGGCTGGACCCGTGTGTCCACTTACCTGCCAGCACTCTCGAGCGCATGCGCCCAGAGCCAGTGCTCTGCAACGAGAGAGGCCACTGCGATGGGAGGCCCGCACAGGCCAAAAGAATAAAGATGGATGGAAATAAATAAATAAAACCAATAAAAGAGGCCAAAATTAAAAAAAACAAAACCAAAAAACGTTGCTGTACCTATTGTTAAATATGCATGCTTCATTCCAGTGATTCTTCCCCCTAGTGGTAGAGTCCAGTGTTCTAGCTACTGAGAAAACAAGACTTTATTCCATTTAAGGAATGCCTTAAAGGTTAGGAACATAATATTATGTTTGAGTAATAATCAGGCAAAGTAAAACTACATCAGAGAAAAATTGATTTAACCAGTTACCATTCCTTCCTTAAAAAAAAAAAATCTTGGCTAGGTAGCACATGGGATCTTAGTTTCCCAACTAGGGATTGACACCATGCCTCTTACATTGCAAGTGTGGAGTTTTAACCACTAGACCACCAGGGAAACCCCTGTTACACCTTTCTTTCAAAACTATCCGTTCTTAAGACTCAACCTACCATTATTTTAAACTGTATTGTTCATTTACTTATTAGAGCTTTGAGATTCTAGAAAAAAGATTGTTTTTCCTGATCTATCTCAGGGATTGATCCAAAATTTTATTTCAAGCTGGCTCTGAGATCCCAGCAAAAGAATTAGCTGGCTTGTTGACCCAAATTCTGTAGTCTTAGGGCTCTTCAGCTAAGAAGACCCATTAATGTACTTCTTTCATAATAAGTTGAGGATACTTTCTTGCAATGAACTATCCCCAGTCTGCCCCTCTGAAAAACACTGTGTTTATCCAGCCAGCAAATTAACTCATTACACTTTTCCTGAGTGCTTACTCTTGGTAAGGCAAAATTTTATACAATCGCTGCCTTCTGCTGCTTTTAAAGTAGATAGTTTTGGACTTACTGGTTGATATTAACCAAGTAAGATATAGTGGAGAGCCAAAAACAAAATAGGTAATTCAGATGTTATTGGAATAGGAAGAGAAAAGTTTATATTTGAAAGCGACTCTTCAAAGTTATAATTAAAAACCTTTGCTTTGCAGCATAAGAGGCACTGGTTTGATCCCTGGCCAGGGAAGATCCCACGTGCCGCAGAGTGGCTGGACCCGTGTGTCCACTTACCTGCCAGCACTCTCGAGCGCATGCGCCCAGAGCCAGTGCTCTGCAACGAGAGAGGCCACTGCGATGGGAGGCCCGCACAGGCCAAAAGAATAAAGATGGATGGAAATAAATAAATAAAACCAATAAAAGAGGCCAAAATTAAAAAAAACAAAACCAAAAAACGTTGCTGTACCTATTGTTAAATATGCATGCTTCATTCCAGTGATTCTTCCCCCTAGTGGTAGAGTCCAGTGTTCTAGCTACTGAGAAAACAAGACTTTATTCCATTTAAGGAATGCCTTAAAGGTTAGGAACATAATATTATGTTTGAGTAATAATCAGGCAAAGTAAAACTACATCAGAGAAAAATTGATTTAACCAGTTACCATTCCTTCCTTAAAAAAAAAAAATCTTGGCTAGGTAGCACATGGGATCTTAGTTTCCCAACTAGGGATTGACACCATGCCTCTTACATTGCAAGTGTGGAGTTTTAACCACTAGACCACCAGGGAAACCCCTGTTACACCTTTCTTTCAAAACTATCCGTTCTTAAGACTCAACCTACCATTATTTTTTAAACTGTATTGTTCATTTACTTATTAGAGCTTTGAGATGTCATTCTATATATTTTTTAAAATTTTTATTTAGTTATTTATTTTTATTTTTGGCTATTCTGGGCTTTCACTGCTGCCACAGGCTCTTCTCTAGTTGCAGGGGCTACTCTCTAGATGAGGTGAACAGGCTTCTTGTTGCAGTGACTTCTCTTGTTGTGGAACTCGGGCTCTAGGGCACACTGGCTTCAAAAGTTGCGGCACATGAGCTCAATAGTTGTGGCTCCGAAGCGCTAGAGCACAGGCTTAACAGTTTTGGCTCACGGGTTTGTTTGCTCTGAAGCATGTGGGATCTTCCCGGATCAGGATTCAGAACCGATGCCTCCTACACTGGCGGGTTAACTCTTCACCAGTGAGCTACCACGGAAACCCTCCCATTATTTAAAATTCTTCTTTTTTAAATTAAAAAAAAATGGCCTCTTTTATTGGTTTTTTATTTATTTACTTCATCCATCTTTACTCTTTGGCCCATGTGGGCCTCCCATCGCAGTGGCCCCTCTCATCGCAGAGCTCTGGCTCTGGGCGCATGCGCTCCAGAGAGCTGGCTCGTAACTGGACACACAGGTCCAGCTGCTCCGCAGCACGTGGGATCTTCCCGGGTCAGGGACTGAACCGATGCCCCTTGTACTGAAAGGCAGGCTCTTTACTCAATGGACCACCAGGGAAGCCCCCTTTTTTTTTAATTTTCAAATTTTGTATTGGGATATAACTGATTAATGAACAATGCAATAGTTTCAGGTGAATAGCAAAGGGACTCAGTCATATATATATGTATCCATTCTCCTTCAAGCTTCCCTCCCGTCCAGGCTGTTAGATAACATTGAGGAGAGTTCCCTGTGCTCTAAAGTAGGTCTTTGCTGGTTATCTATTTTAAATATACCGATGTGCACCTGTTGAGCCGAAACTCTCTATCCTTTCCACAAATCATCCCCCGCCTACCCCCGCCCCCATCATCAGCATCCACAAGTTTGTTGTCTAAATCGACAAGTCTCTTTCTCTTTTGTAACTTCATTTGTATCATTTCTTTTTAGATTCCACATAGAACCTCCCATTATTTTAGATTAAATTTTAGAATTGAGACTTTTTTTTTTATTATAGGCAAACTGAATGGCCAAAAGGGAAACGTTTTTGTGCAAGTACTAAAACTGACTTAATGCACTGAACATTTTTTTGTTTCTATAAATAACAGTAGTGTTACAGAAGCAACAGGCCCAAAATGGAATCCCTTGTGCTAAGCTTCCTATCAGCCAACCAAAACATTATACCTAATCTAACTGCAATTTCAGTCTCTCCCTCCAGGAGACCCTACCAGAAAAAAGTCCTTTCTTTGGTTCATGACTTCCTTATCCTATCCCCTTCTTCCCATAAAACCCTTCATTTCCTGCATCTACTCAGATTCCCCTTCTACCTGCTAGGTGGGAGGCTCCCAAATTCATGAATTGTTGGATAAAGCCAAGTAGCCTTCGTATTCACTCAGCTGAATTCTGTTTTTTAACAACAGTCCAAGTCTAAAATAGTGTAATCTTAGACTACTTTGCCAAGACTTTTCTTTCATGTATCTTCAGTCTGTGAATATCCTTCAGTCCGTTGGGGGTCATAACTTTTAATGTAGATGATTTAAGGATTTATACATTTTGAATTGATCCTGAAAATAGCAGGTCTCTGGTATTGACTGTAGGGTTTTAATTTGGCTATCTCCAGGCACACTTTGTTCAGAAGTACTATTGCTAAGCAATTGATTGGCTTTTAAATTGTGTCCAATAATCGTTTGCCTTCTTTAGCTTTTGTGTTTTGAGTTATGCCTGTATCAAATGCCATGAATGCCATGATTTGTAAATTGTACCATGGAGGACAATCAGTTCTGGGCAAAGGATGACTGGGTGAAGGGTTTCTGAGTAGACACTCCTGGGATGAAGGGTCATTGCACAAGCTGTGGAAGAATTATGGTTAATAGGGGAGTCATTAAAGGGATAAAGGTCTTAGGTCCCTGTTTCTCAAACTTTTCCATTGGAGAATCCTTAAAGGTAGATAAGAAAGGAATGTGTACCTCCAGCATCCACAAGTTTGTTGTCTAAATCGACAAGTCTCTTTCTCTTTTGTAACTTCATTTGTATCATTTCTTTTTAGATTCCACATAGAACCTCCCATTATTTTAGATTAAATTTTAGAATTGAGACTTTTTTTTTTTATTATAGGCAAACTGAATGGCCAAAAGGGAAACGTTTTTGTGCAAGTACTAAAACTGACTTAATGCACTGAACATTTTTTTGTTTCTATAAATAACAGTAGTGTTACAGAAGCAACAGGCCCAAAATGGAATCCCTTGTGCTAAGCTTCCTATCAGCCAACCAAAACATTATACCTAATCTAACTGCAATTTCAGTCTCTCCCTCCAGGAGACCCTACCAGAAAAAAGTCCTTTCTTTGGTTCATGACTTCCTTATCCTATCCCCTTCTTCCCATAAAACCCTTCATTTCCTGCATCTACTCAGATTCCCCTTCTACCTGCTAGGTGGGAGGCTCCCAAATTCATGAATTGTTGGATAAAGCCAAGTAGCCTTCGTATTCACTCAGCTGAATTCTGTTTTTTAACAACAGTCCAAGTCTAAAATAGTGTAATCTTAGACTACTTTGCCAAGACTTTTCTTTCATGTATCTTCAGTCTGTGAATATCCTTCAGTCCGTTGGGGATCATAACTTTTAATGTAGATGATTTAAGGATTTATACATTTTGAATTGATCCTGAAAATAGCAGGTCTCTGGTATTGACTGTAGGGTTTTAATTTGGCTATCTCCAGGCACACTTTGTTCAGAAGTACTATTGCTAAGCAATTGATTGGCTTTTAAATTGTGTCCAATAATCGTTTGCCTTCTTTAGCTTTTGTGTTTTGAGTTATGCCTGTATCAAATGCCATGAATGCCATGATTTGTAAATTGTACCATGGAGGACAATCAGTTCTGGGCAAAGGATGACTGGGTGAAGGGTTTCTGAGTAGACACTCCTGGGATGAAGGGTCATTGCACAAGCTGTGGAAGAATTATGGTTAATAGGGGAGTCATTAAAGGGATAAAGGTCTTAGGTCCCTGTTTCTCAAACTTTTCCATTGGAGAATCCTTAAAGGTAGATAAGAAAGGAATGTGTACCTCCAGAATCCCAAGGGCTTTTTCTTGGAAAGCCTTGCTTTATGAGCTTTTTTTAATTTTTACTTTTACTGAGTTTTGTTGTTTACAGATATGTATGATCCCAGATTAGTGATATGTGTATCCTCCTCATCCCACGCCTCCAGGCCATTGCACAGCACCCTTGCAGGATCCCTGTTTCTCACAGCGCAATGACAATAGCTATTTTTTTCACATATGATAGTATAGGTTTTCATGCTGCTTTGTGAGCTTAAAATTATTTGAAGATGCCCACTTTATTGTTTAATTATGGGAATTTTTAATTGGATTGCTAATATAATGACTTGTTTTACTCTAATAATAACATCATATCCTTTCCACTTCTGGGTAAAATGGGTGCTCTCGGAAGATAAAATATATTCATCCTGTGGTTTTGAGTATCCAGTGACACTCTAGGGTCGTGGAGAGGCATGGAGAAGCGAAGAGAGGGTTCTTAGAAGCAGAATTTTTGACGAAAATGAGAAGGGCAGAGAGTAGAGCTGCTTGACACAAATGAAATAATATTGTTGTATAGGAATAATAGACAACTCCAATTACATGTTATTTGGTGGTCTCCTTTGCAATGGCTGGCAATATAAATGGACAAGGGTAAGCAAATCAGCAGTAAGGCACAGGCTGTCTAGGGGAGAAACATAAATTACGTCTAGAAAACTGAGAAAGCAAGCAAATTTGACAATCATATATGCAATTATTTGTTCTGCCTGTGAGCACAGTAGGATTTGGACCGGCTCAAAATGGTTTGCTATACTTCTTCTTAGAGGATATCCTTATTACCCCCAGAAAGAAAACCTTTCTCTTAATTCACTCTCTTTTTAGAAATATTAAAAAATACGGAAAAACAAATAATTCATGATCCCACCACACAGAGAGAACTGATATTAATACCATGGTGAATATCCTTCTCATATATTGTTCTGTGTATGCATAGATACATGTATGCATAATATGTATGTATAATGTTATACATTGAGGTATAATGGATTATTTCTATGTATATATAGATACATGTATCTATAACCAGATGGAGAAAAATGAATCCTATAACATGCTTTTTTTCCACTGAACAATATTGACATCATTGTTTTCCAATAAATAAGCAGCATTTTTAATAAGTCTACTTTATTACCTTCATGGAGTGCTATGCATTTTAATTCTTTTATTTGGATATAGTTCACACTTCCAGAAAAGTTGCAAGGAAAGTGTAGAAAAGGTTGTATAACCTTTTCCTAGATTTACTAATTGTTAATATTTTGCCTCATTTTCTTCAAAATTGGCTTTCTTTTCATGTTTATCGTCTGAAGCATTTGAAAATAATTTGCTGATATCATGCTTTTTAACCATAAATATTTCAGTATGTATTTTATAGCAACAAGAATTTTTTCCTTTTGTAATTATGGTATATTTATCAAAGTCAGGAAATATAACAGTGATATAGTTGATGTTCAGTCACTCAGTCGTGTCTGACTCTGCAACCCCATGGACTGCAGCATGCTAATCTTCCTTGTCCTTCACATCATGGAGTTTGCACAAACTCACATCCACTGAGTCGGTGATGCCATCTAACCATCTCAGCCTCTGTCGCCCCCTTATCCTTCTGCCTGCAATCTTTCCCAGAGTCAGGGTCTTTTCCAGTGAGTCAGTTCTTTGCATCAGGTGGCCAAAGTATTGGAACTTCAGCAGTGATATAATAATGTTATCTAATCTGTAGTTCATATTCAAATTTTGCCAATATCCTTAAATAGCTATTTTTTCTTATCTAGGATTTAGTCCAGAGTTACATCTTATAACTAGTCATCATATTTCCTTAGTCATTTTTTCCTTTGTCCTTGAAACTTTTTGCCATTACCAACTAATTTGTTGGGAGGTGTGAGAACATCCTGTTCCTCCTCCAACTTTTATCTATGGTTCTTTCTCTTTTTTTAATTTATTTTTATTTTTGACTATTCTGGGTTTTCACTGCTGCCATGGGCTCTTCTCTAGTTGCAGGGAGAGGGGGATATTCTCTAGTTGAGGTAAGCAGGCTTCTTGTTATGGTGACTTCTCTTGTGGAACTCGGGCTCTAGGGCACACGAGCTTCAGTAGTTGCAGCACATGGACTCAATGGTTGCGGCTTTGAGGCTCTAGAGCACTGGCTCAATAGTTATGGCTCACGGACTTAGTTGCTCTGCAGCAAGTGGGATCTTCCTGGATCAGGGATCGAACCATGTCTCCTGCATTGGCAGATGAACTCTTTACCACTGAGCTACCAGGGAAGCCTTACCTTTGGTTCTTGACTGAATATTTTCATTCATAATTTCAAGATAATTTCTCAGTTATTACTATGATAGCTATCAAATAGTGATTTTCTAACCTTGTCCTTTCTTCTCTGTTTATTAGTTGTTATTCTATTACAAGGAAGAGTTTTCCCTTTCTCTCTTATTTACCTATTAATTTATTAATATCAGTATGGACTCAGATCTTTATTCTAAAATAATTTATCACTATCATTATAGCAACAAGAATCCAAAATTTTTCTCGGGAATCGTGATATAGTTGATGTTCAGTCACTCAGTCGTGTCTGACTCTGCAACCCCATGGACTGCAGCATGCTAATCTTCCTTGTCCTTCACATCATGGAGTTTGCACAAACTCACATCCACTGAGTCGGTGATGCCATCTAACCATCTCAGCCTCTGTCGCCCCCTTATCCTTCTGCCTGCAATCTTTCCCAGAGTCAGGGTCTTTTCCAGTGAGTCAGTTCTTTGCATCAGGTGGCCAAAGTATTGGAACTTCAGCAGTGATATAATAATGTTATCTAATCTGTAGTTCATATTCAAATTTTGCCAATATCCTTAAATAGCTATTTTTTCTTATCTAGGATTTAGTCCAGAGTTACATCTTATAACTAGTCATCATATTTCCTTAGTCATTTTTTCCTTTGTCCTTGAAACTTTTTGCCATTACCAACTAATTTGTTGGGAGGTGTGAGAACATCCTGTTCCTCCTCCAACTTTTATCTATGGTTCTTTCTCTTTTTTTAATTTATTTTTATTTTTGACTATTCTGGGTTTTCACTGCTGCCATGGGCTCTTCTCTAGTTGCAGGGAGAGGGGGATATTCTCTAGTTGAGGTAAGCAGGCTTCTTGTTATGGTGACTTCTCTTGTGGAACTCGGGCTCTAGGGCACACGAGCTTCAGTAGTTGCAGCACATGGACTCAATGGTTGCGGCTTTGAGGCTCTAGAGCACTGGCTCAATAGTTATGGCTCACGGACTTAGTTGCTCTGCAGCAAGTGGGATCTTCCTGGATCAGGGATCGAACCATGTCTCCTGCATTGGCAGATGAACTCTTTACCACTGAGCTACCAGGGAAGCCTTACCTTTGGTTCTTGACTGAATATTTTCATTCATAATTTCAAGATAATTTCTCAGTTATTACTATGATAGCTATCAAATAGTGATTTTCTAACCTTGTCCTTTCTTCTCTGTTTATTAGTTGTTATTCTATTACAAGGAAGAGTTTTCCCTTTCTCTCTTATTTACCTATTAATTTATTAATATCAGTATGGACTCAGATCTTTATTCTAAAATAATTTATCACTATCATTATTTATTCTGATTCTTAAATTATTTCAGATTTAGTTTTTGGGTCCTATATCCTTTTGAAATGTGTCCATCATATGTTGAGCTTTTTTTTTTTTTTTGCTTCCTGTCACAAAATGTTCTTGAGCATCCTGTACTTTTTCCTGTGCCAGTCCTGAAATTTGCTATTTCTCCAAGAAGTCTGACTCATTTTAGTTGGGAATGGTGTTTAGAAACCAAAGTCTGGCTATACCATACTTTATTAAATTATTGACTTGGAACTAGCTTCCATCTTTTCTATTAATATTAAACATATGCATCGAACATTGAAGTATTTTCCTAGCCTAAATCCCTAGGAATGGAATTACTGAACAAAGATTTGGTACACATAAAAGGCTTTGGATATAAGTTGCTAGCTGTCCTCCAGAAAAGCACTGTTTCATGAGTTATTTTTATTTCACAAGATATATATGTTACTAATTTCACTGAGGGAAACAATACAGCATTTTTAAACTTACCTAATTAGGAGTGAGTGGAAATTTTAATATTCATTTGTCATTTTTTGTGGTGTATGGTTGCTTATATTCTTATACACATTGTTCTGTAGGGGTGTTCATTCTTCTTTGCTTTATAAAAATTTCCCATATAATAACTACGGTTGCTTATATTCTTATACACATTGTTCTGTAGGGGTGTTCATTCTTCTTTGCTTTATAAAAATTTCCCATATAATAACTACATTCTTTTTTACATAACGTGGAAGTATTTTTCATAGTTGTTGCCTTTTAATTTTGTATGTGAAGGTTTTTTTTTACAGTTTTTTTTTGGGGGGGGGCCTCTTTTATTGGTTCTTCATTTATTTTTCATCCATCTTAAATCTTTGGCCTGTGTGTGCCTCCCATCTCAGCAGCCTCTCGCGGCAGAGCACCGGCTGTGGGCGCTCCTGCTCCAGAGTGCTGGCTCCTAATTGGACACACAGGCACAGCTGCTCCGCGGCACATGGGATCCTCCCGTGCCAGGCATCGAACCGTGCCCTTGCACTGCAAGGCGGCTTCTTTCTCTGTTTATTAGTTGTTATTCTATTACAAGGAAGAGTTTTCCTTTCTCTCTATTTACCTATTAATTTATTAATATCAGTATGGACTCAGATCTTTATTCTAAAATAATTTATCACTATCATTATTTATTCTGATTCTTAAATTATTTCAGATTTAGTTTTGGGTCCTATACCCTTTTTGAAATGTGTCCATCATATGTTGAGCTTTTTTTTTTTTTTTGCTTCCTGTCACAAAATGTTCTTGAGCATCCTGTACTTTTTCCTGTGCCAGTCCTGAAATTTGCTATTTCTCCAAGAAGTCTGACTCATTTTAGTTGGGAATGGTGTTTAGAAACCAAAGTCTGGCTATACCATACTTTATTAAATTATTGACTTGGAACTAGCTTCCATCTTTTCTATTAATATTAAACATATGCATCGAACATTGAAGTATTTTCCTAGCCTAAATCCCTAGGAATGGAATTACTGAACAAAGATTTGGTACACATAAAAGGCTTTGGATATAAGTTGCTAGCTGTCCTCCAGAAAAGCACTGTTTCATGAGTTATTTTTATTTCACAAGATATATATGTTACTAATTTCACTGAGGGAAACAATACAGCATTTTTAAACTTACCTAATTAGGAGTGAGTGGAAATTTTAATATTCATTTGTCATTTTTTGTGGTGTATGGTTGCTTATATTCTTATACACATTGTTCTGTAGGGGTGTTCATTCTTCTTTGCTTTATAAAAATTTCCCATATAATAACTACGGTTGCTTATATTCTTATACACATTGTTCTGTAGGGGTGTTCATTCTTCTTTGCTTTATAAAAATTTCCCATATAATAACTACATTCTTTTTTACATAACGTGGAAGTATTTTTCATAGTTGTTGCCTTTTAATTTTGTATGTGAAGGTTTTTTTTTACAGTTTTTTTTTGGGGGGGGGCCTCTTTTATTGGTTCTTCATTTATTTTTCATCCATCTTAAATCTTTGGCCTGTGTGTGCCTCCCATCTCAGCAGCCTCTCGCGGCAGAGCACCGGCTGTGGGCGCTCCTGCTCCAGAGTGCTGGCTCCTAATTGGACACACAGGCACAGCTGCTCCGCGGCACATGGGATCCTCCCGTGCCAGGCATCGAACCGGTGCCCCTTGCACTGCAAGGCGGACCTTTTACCCACTGGACCACCAGGGAAGCCCTGTATGTGACAATTTTTAACTGTATGTTTCTCCTTTTGTGATTTCTCCCGTTAGTTTTTTTTTTCCATTAATTAATATATTTTTGGTTGCACTGGGTCTTTGTTGCTGCTTGTGGGCTTTCTCTAATTGCAGCAAGTGGGGGCTACTCTTCTTTGCAGTGCACAAGCTTCTTGTTGCGGTGGCTTGTCTTGTGGAGAAACATAGGCTCTAGGTGTGCAAGCTTTAGTAGTCACAGCATGTGGACTTAAGTAGTTGTGGAGCATGGGCTTAGCTGCTCTGTGGCATGTGGGATCTTCCTGGACCAGGGATTGAACCTGTATCCACTGCATTGGTGGGCAGACTCTTATCCACTGCACCACTAGGGAAGTCCTCTCCCTTTAGCTTCATACTCAGAAAGTTCTTACCTCACTCTAAGATATAATCACCAGCATTTTCTTCTAATATATTCATTCACTTGTTTTTTATATGCCTTTGCCGTAAGTGAAATTCTTATATATTCTGGGATCTGTTTTTAGACTTTCTGTTCTGTTAAATTTATCTGTCTATTTATTATTCAGCCAGTAATATAATTTAAAAGCAATTATAGCTATATGGTTTAATGTTAGATTAGGCTAGATTTTCTCTTCTTTTCCCATTATGGTTCTTTTTCAAAATTTCTTGGCTAAGGTTTTTACATTTTTTTCCATTTATTTATTTTATTTTAATTAATGGAAGGATAATAGCTTTACAGAGCTCTGTTGTTTACTGCCAAACATCAACATGAATCGGCCACAAGTATACATATGTTCTCTCTGTCCTGAATTTCCCTCCCGTCTCTCTCCCCATTTCACCTCTCCAGGTTGTTGCATAGCCCCTGTGTAGTTCCTTTAGTCTTACAGATTCACATTGGTCGTCTCTTTTACATATAGTAACGTACTCCATGTTACTCTTTCCATATATCTCACCCCTCCTTTGCTCCAGAGTGCTGGCTCCTAATTGGACACACAGGCACAGCTGCTCCGCGGCACATGGGATCCTCCCGTGCCAGGCATCGAACCGGTGCCCCTTGCACTGCAAGGCGGACCTTTTACCCACTGGACCACCAGGGAAGCCCTGTATGTGACAATTTTTAACTGTATGTTTCTCCTTTTGTGATTTCTCCCGTTAGTTTTTTTTTTCCATTAATTAATATATTTTTGGTTGCACTGGGTCTTTGTTGCTGCTTGTGGGCTTTCTCTAATTGCAGCAAGTGGGGGCTACTCTTCTTTGCAGTGCACAAGCTTCTTGTTGCGGTGGCTTGTCTTGTGGAGAAACATAGGCTCTAGGTGTGCAAGCTTTAGTAGTCACAGCATGTGGACTTAAGTAGTTGTGGAGCATGGGCTTAGCTGCTCTGTGGCATGTGGGATCTTCCTGGACCAGGGATTGAACCTGTATCCACTGCATTGGTGGGCAGACTCTTATCCACTGCACCACTAGGGAAGTCCTCTCCCTTTAGCTTCATACTCAGAAAGTTCTTACCTCACTCTAAGATATAATCACCAGCATTTTCTTCTAATATATTCATTCACTTGTTTTTTATATGCCTTTGCCGTAAGTGAAATTCTTATATATTCTGGGATCTGTTTTTAGACTTTCTGTTCTGTTAAATTTATCTGTCTATTTATTATTCAGCCAGTAATATAATTTAAAAGCAATTATAGCTATATGGTTTAATGTTAGATTAGGCTAGATTTTCTCTTCTTTTCCCATTATGGTTCTTTTTCAAAATTTCTTGGCTAAGGTTTTTACATTTTTTTCCATTTATTTATTTTATTTTAATTAATGGAAGGATAATAGCTTTACAGAGCTCTGTTGTTTACTGCCAAACATCAACATGAATCGGCCACAAGTATACATATGTTCTCTCTGTCCTGAATTTCCCTCCGTCTCTCCCCATTTCACCTCTCCAGGTTGTTGCATAGCCCCTGTGTAGTTCCTTTAGTCTTACAGATTCACATTGGTCGTCTCTTTTACATATAGTAACGTACTCCATGTTACTCTTTCCATATATCTCACCCACTCCACCCGTCTGTTCTATGTCTATTTCTCCATTGCTCCCCTGTATATAAATTCACTATTACCATCTTTCTAGATTCCATATATAGGTGTTAGTATATAATATTTCTCTTTCTGACTTACTTCACTCTGTATAATAGGCTCTAGGTTCATCCACCTCATTAGAATGGACTCAAATGCATTTCTTTTGATGGCTGAGTAATATCCCTTTGTATATATGTACTAATTAGCTAAGTGTTGTAATGTTCAGTATTCCAAATATACCTCTGAATCACATTATCAGGTTTTTAAAAATCAAAGTGGCATTTTGATGGGTTGTACTAAATAGATGATTTTGTGAGCTGTTTTTCTTAGTAGCCTTAATACCACTTGAACCAAATTCTGCTCGAAACACTATTATGCTGATAAATTATTTTTAAATGCTACTCTTTGTTTCAAAGAGGCTTTTAAGAACACATTATGATCTTAGTAGAAGATGAGGTAATTTGAACTCAATGGTAGACAAAGGACACATGTGTCTCCTGAAGGGACATTTCTACTGAGAATAATAAGATTGGAATTTCCTGCAACTCTTTTTGCTCCTAGAATATAGAAAATCAAATTGCTTAGCAGAGTTACTGCCACTTCCACTGTTGGCTCATACTGGAACTAATAAGTAAAGTAGAAGTCAATCTCTCATTTTGAAAATTCTTTTAAAAGGTTTAAAAGCAATTATAGCTATATGGTTTAATGTTAGATTAGGCTAGATTTTCTCTTCTTTTCCCATTATGGTTCTTTTTCAAAATTTCTTGGCTAAGGTTTTTACATTTTTTTCCATTTATTTATTTTATTTTAATTAATGGAAGGATAATAGCTTTACAGAGCTCTGTTGTTTACTGCCAAACATCAACATGAATCGGCCACAAGTATACATATGTTCTCTCTGTCCTGAATTTCCCTCCCGTCTCTCTCCCCATTTCACCTCTCCAGGTTGTTGCATAGCCCCTGTGTAGTTCCTTTAGTCTTACAGATTCACATTGGTCGTCTCTTTTACATATAGTAACGTACTCCATGTTACTCTTTCCATATATCTCACCCACTCCACCCGTCTGTTCTATGTCTGTTTCTCCATTGCTGCCGTGCATATAAATTCATCAGTACCATCTTTCTAGATTCCATATATATGTGTTAGTATACAATATTTGTTTTTCTCTTTCTGACTTACTTCACTCTGTATAATAGGCTCTAGGTTCATCCACCTCATTTGAACTGACTCAAATGCATTCCTCTTTATGGCTGAGTAATATTCCATTGTATATATGTACTAATTAGCTAAGTGTTGTAATGTTCAGTATTCCAAATATACCTCTGAATCACATTATCAGGTTTTTAAAAATCAAAGTGGCATTTTGATGTGTTGTACTAAATAGATGATTTTGTGAGCTGTTTTTCTTAGTAGCCTTAATACCACTTGAACCAAATTCTGCTCGAAACACTATTATGCTGATAAATTATTTTTAAATGCTACTCTTTGTTTCAAAGAGGCTTTTAAGAACACATTATGATCTTAGTAGAAGATGAGGTAATTTGAACTCAATGGTAGACAAAGGACACATGTGTCTCCTGAAGGGACATTTCTACTGAGAATAATAAGATTGGAATTTCCTGCAACTCTTTGCTCCTAGAATATAGAAAATCAAATTGCTTAGCAGAGTTACTGCCACTTCCACTGTTGGCTCATACTGGAACTAATAAGTAAAGTAGAAGTCAATCTCTCATTTTGAAAATTCTTTTAAAAGGTTTAAAATATTAGCTTAATTTCTTTGTGAGATATGCTAGTCATCTATGGTTGAAAGAATCCAACTCTGCAGAAAAAAAAAAGTCTGATTGTGGAAAAACTGGGTAGGAAAAACACTTTTGGAGAGAACTGCCTTCATTCATTGATGGAGGAACAAAGCAAAAAGCCAAGTCTAAGATTCGTTCAGAATGAATTTTTAACTACATTTTCATGAGATACCTATGTTTCCTCAAAGGGAAGGCAGGGCATTGAAGAAGGGAGAGGTCAATAGGTCAGAGGGTCCCCAGGCAAGTTGTGCTCACTTCGCCATTTACCTCAAATCCAGTTCTGTGCATTATATTAAATTTGAAGGGAAAAATGTCTGCCTGTAAATAAATTAAAAAAACACACACTTTTAGTGTGCAGATTGAAGATTGCTTGTTTCCACTGGAAGGAAATGCAGGATGAGTGGGGTGGTGTCGATTTCTTCCAAATAATAAGGTGAGTCAGCTGATTTGTCACGGAGGCTGCCACAGGACAGCAGACGGGTAACGCAGAAGCTGGGAGGGCTCAGGCCGAGAGTGGCAGAAAGGCTCAATCACAGTCCTGCCAGAAGGTAAGGACCTGCAGAGGGCCCCGCGTTCTTTTGATATTTTGAAATGGCAGGCAACAGCAGAGTTCACAGAAGAGTTTCAGGAGAAATGGATCCCTGAGGAATGGCTCTGAAAATGAATGTAAAATTTAACTATTATAGAAAATAAATATATTGGCCTAGTTTGTGACAAGGATAGGGAGAAAGATTTTGTTTGATGCATTTGATTTAAATGGTGAATCTGATTTGCTTGATGAACTGCATTTCAATTTTGGCAAAGGCCAAAGCCTTAATTTAAATGATGGGCTGAGAGGTATAGGATTATAGGAAATTTGAGATTTATGTATGCTGACCAGACTGAAGAAAAGAATAAAAATGGGACATGAGCAGCAGAAAGGGCAACTAGGGTCAACCCAGGAAAGGGATGCTGGATCTTTGCACTCTGCATTCAGGTTAAAAAAAAAAGGAGAGAAATTAAATAAGAAAAAAAATCCTTTTTGTGTAACAAATCCCTTGAGAGCTCAATGGTATTACAGCTTTTTTATTTAAAATTTAATCCGTGTTGTAACCTTGTAACAGAAGAGGCAGCTGGTTTTATCTCTACTTTGTTGGTTAAAAAAATAGTTTCTATTTATTAAAGGAAAACTAGGGAAAGGTGAGGTTGCTAAGACTTGTCCCTTTCTCTCTTTTAAAATCATCACAAGGGAGTGCAGTTAGCTGGACTCTGCTATCACTACAGGTACAGCCCCACTTAACCACAGTCGTTTTTTTTTTTTCTGTAATATGCCCAATTATTCTAACTTACCAGAGAAATACACATTGAAAGCACCTTTGGACTTTTAGAAGACGTAGGTTCGATCCCTGGGTCAGGGAGATCCCTTGGAGGAGGAAACGGCAAGCCACACCAGTATTCTTGCTTGGAGAACCTCCTGGATGCAGGAGCCTGGCAGGCTACAGTCCACGGGGTCACAAAGAGACACGACTAAAGCAACTTAGCATGCACACACAAGATGCGGGAAGAGAGGGAACATCAGGGCGTCGACTTGCTAATCATAGTTCTTGCTTCAAACGATGTCAGTACCAGGTTTATATCAAATCTTGTCTTGTTTTCTTCTGTAGGAAATCAATGGGCTAGTGGGACTGCCTTGCCTTAAGGAGTCAGTCTAGGAAGTGATCTTTGTACCTGTACTGCTTAGAAGGATCCAGTAGCCAAGGACATAAAGAATCAGGGCTGGGGGACAGGGACTTTTACAAGTCCTAGGTGAAGGAAAAATCTATAATGCTGGAATATGTCTTGCAAGCCTTTAAATCTCAGAGGGCAGTAGGCAGGTAAGATGTACTCTTTGTTTCCAGAAAAATTCATAATGGAAACCAGAGCTGACAGCTCTGGAGATAGTTTAAGAGAATCCCAGACTAATTTGGAAACCCAAAAGAGCTGACAGCTCTTTTTGGAGAATTTGTTTTCTGACCAGACTGAAGAAAAGAATAAAAATGGGACATGAGCAGCAGAAAGGGCAACGAGGGTCAACCCAGGAAAGGGATGCTGGATCTTTGCACTCTGCATTCAGGTTAAAAAAGGAGAGAAATTAAATAAGAAAAAATCCTTTTTGTGTAACAAATCCCTTGAGAGCTCAATGGTATTACAGCTTTTTTATTTAAAATTTAATCCGTGTTGTAACCTTGTAACAGAAGAGGCAGCTGGTTTTATCTCTACTTTGTTGGTTAAAAAAATAGTTTCTATTTATTAAAGGAAAACTAGGGAAAGGTGAGGTTGCTAAGACTTGTCCCTTTCTCTTTTAAAATCATCACAAGGGAGTGCAGTTAGCTGGACTCTGCTATCACTACAGGTACAGCCCCACTTAACCACAGTCGTTTTTTTTTTTTCTGTAATATGCCCAATTATTCTAACTTACCAGAGAAATACACATTGAAAGCACCTTTGGACTTTTAGAAGACGTAGGTTCGATCCCTGGGTCAGGGAGATCCCTTGGAGGAGGAAACGGCAAGCCACACCAGTATTCTTGCTTGGAGAACCTCCTGGATGCAGGAGCCTGGCAGGCTACAGTCCACGGGGTCACAAAGAGACACGACTAAAGCAACTTAGCATGCACACACAAGATGCGGGAAGAGAGGGAACATCAGGGCGTCGACTTGCTAATCATAGTTCTTGCTTCAAACGATGTCAGTACCAGGTTTATATCAAATCTTGTCTTGTTTTCTTCTGTAGGAAATCAATGGGCTAGTGGGACTGCCTTGCCTTAAGGAGTCAGTCTAGGAAGTGATCTTTGTACCTGTACTGCTTAGAAGGATCCAGTAGCCAAGGACATAAAGAATCAGGGCTGGGGGACAGGGACTTTTACAAGTCCTAGGTGAAGGAAAAATCTATAATGCTGGAATATGTCTTGCAAGCCTTTAAATCTCAGAGGGCAGTAGGCAGGTAAGATGTACTCTTTGTTTCCAGAAAAATTCATAATGGAAACCAGAGCTGACAGCTCTGGAGATAGTTTAAGAGAGAATCCCAGACTAAGGGGTTCTTAGGGAGAACCCCAAGTTGAGGAAATAACTTCCTGAGTTTAATCTCCATAAAAACCAGGAAACCCTGTATGTGACAAGATAGAAAAACACCTTGAATGTTTCACTAGAATATTAGGAATTTAAGTGTGTAAGTGGCTTAGGAAACATGAAGGACTTGAATTGACCAACACTACAGTCTTCAGAGTTACAGGACTTTGAATAAAAGGTTTAAATTTTAGATGTTTAAAGAAATGCTGCAGAGGGAACAGGAATAAGAGGCACACACTGTTATGTGTAAAATAAATAAGGAACAAGGATATACTGTATAGCATAGGGAATATAGCTAATAGTTACAACTTTAAATGGAGTATAATCTATAAATATATTGAATCACTGTGTTGTACACCTAAAACTACTATAATATAAATCAACCATACTTCCATAAAAAAAAAAGTGTGTGTGGGGGTACCTTCCTTGGTGGCTCAATGGTAAAGAATCTGCCTGAAAATGCAAAAGACATGGGTTGGGTTCCGGGTCCAAGACAATCCCACATGCCGTGAAGCAACGAAGCCCATGTGCACAACTATTGAGCCTGTGCTCTAGAGACCGGGAACTGCGATTACTGAGCCCATGTGCTGCAACTACTGAACCTCACACTCCTTAGAGCCCGTGCTCTACAACAAAAGAGGCCACTGCAATGAGAACACTGTGCAGCACAACTAGAGAGAAGTCCCCTCTCTCTGCAACTTTGTTACTCAGCAACGAAAATCCAGCACAACCAAAAATAATAAAGAGAGAAAAGAAATGCTTATATAAGATACAAATTTTGCCCAGATAATATGGAACTAATTTACATTTTAAATTCTTTACCTGCTGTGATATTGAAGAGTACAAATGATGCTAAACCACTAAAAATAAATCTACAAACATTTCATTTTTCAAATGTTATAAAAGACAAATAGTTTCAAGGATATATGTGTGTGTATATATATATATATATATATATATGTATGTATATATACACATATATACATATCTCACTATTTAACTAGCAGTTACATTTGAATCTCAAATATCCTTTAGAGTCTGCTTTGAAAATAATAGTCAAGAATTTATCAGGTCATCAAATTTTCGTGCCAGCTTCCCTGACTACATTTATCTTAAACCATTTGAGCTACTTGCCAGGCTAGGAAATGTTGTGATTACAAAAATTAACTTTTTGTTTAAAAATAAAATTATGTAGTCCAAACATTATGATTGGATATTTAAAGGATGAACATTAATTTAACACAAAAAGAGTTCAGAAGTAATGAAATAAAGCCATAGGTTGTACCACTCTAAGACCCACATTTTAAACTTACAATACTTTTACTATTAGCTCAGAGAATGCCACACATATTTCAGGCCTATGGACAAGATTTGGGAGCTATTGTGAGACACTATTCTTCAAAACTTCCCAATAACATTGCCACCTAACAACCCATAGTGGAGGATGCCCTCACTGACACTAGAAAGCAGTCTATATAATTACTTATAAATGGGCAGTATGAACACATTTAAAGGTGAGGCTTAGACTTATCTAAAGAGAAGTCAGAAAGTCATATAAGACGACAAGACTAGGGCTTCTCTGGTGGTCCAGTGGTTAGAGTCCTCCTTGCAGTGCAGGGGGCACCGGTTCAATCCCTGGACCAGGAAGATCCCATGTGCTGCAGAGTTGCTGGGCTGGTGTATCCAATTAGGAGTTAGCACTCTGGAGCCTATGTACCCAGAGCTGGTGCTCTGCAATGAGAGGCCATTACAATGGGAGGCCCACACAAGCCAAAAGAAAAAAAAAGATGGATGAAAATAAATATGAGAAAATAAAAAGAAGCATGATGAGAGGGGAAGAAGACAGACTAGATGGCAAACAGTAGAGGAAAGCCACTCCTAATAGTGATATCTCTTGGCTACCTTTCCCTTAGGTAGGTTTGGAGCAGTTTTTCTAACATCTAAAGGACAAGTAAGAATTATTCAAATACAGAAGATTAGAGACTTAGGGACACCACGCAGCTGGAAATGTGCAGAGACTTGGGGCAGAGATAAACAGAGAAAGAACGAGTGAGTGAGTGAGCAGGGCAAGTCTGGGGGGCCTGTCACTCAGTAATTCTGTATGTCTGAAATGCCAAGCACAAGGAAGGGAATGGGGTGAGCTGATCCAGGAGAGGGAAGCAGGGCTGTGCCTCAGTCTAACCGAGAAATTCAGATTTGATCCTAAGGGAGTTTAAGCATAGAGAAGCTTATAGTAAATGTTATGAGGAATTGTTACATAAGCCGTAACTACTATTGTATTGCTGATAGTTTTACATCTCTCTTCACTTAACATTGTATTCTGAGCACATTCAGTATAATTAAAAATTTATTAGAATCCTTTTTCAAATTAAATGGCAGCATCATACTTTCCTATTATTAAGGTACTTATATCAGTGAATATCTTTATATGTAAATTTCAGAGCTCATCTCTATTGGTTTCCTTGGGAACTTCATGTTAAAAATCACAACATAGGGGCTTCCCTGGTGGTCCAGTGGATAAAGAGTCAGCCTTGCAGTGCAAGGGGCACTGGTTCGATCCCTTGCCCAGGGAAGATCCCACATGCCGCGGAGTGGCTGGACTGGTGTGTGTCCAATTACAAGCCAGTGCTCTGGAGCTCACGCGCCCAGAACTGGTGCTCTGCAGCGAGAAAGGCCACTGCAATAGGAGGCCCACACAGGCCAAAGAATAAAAGATGGATAAAAATAAATATAAACAAAAGAGGAAGGATTGGGAAAAAGAAAAAAATTAAATCACAAGGTGGGAACATTCAAGACTTAAAAATAAATGTACCAATTTACACTCCCATGGGGCCATCCCATTAGCCCTGCTTTCTAGGGCCAAGCAGGACATCCCCCACTATAGGCTGATTTCATAGACTCACACTCAAAGGGGCAATATTATTCATAAGTCTTGAAGAATGATGTCTCACTACAGCTCACAGATCTTGCCCATTGGCCCATGGCATTATTCTCTTGGCTAATATTAAAAGTACTGTAAGTTTAAAACATGGGAACTTGAATGGTTTTATTACTTTTCTAATGAATTTTTTGTTATGATAAAATATAGATTACTTTAATTACTCTTGGTCAAGAAAGATTACTTTTTATCTGTTCCTAATTGAGACATGAAAATAGTATATTATCTTTTGAACTTACATTTCTTTCTGACTAGTAAGATTGGAGATTCAATGTATCTTTTGTCCATCTCTTTACCAACTAAGCACTGTTAACGTTTTATATTCTGATGTGTAAGCCCCATTATATGTTAGACATGAATCATTTGTTGTAAACATTTCTTCCCAGTTGACTTTCAGCCTTGTCTTCTGCAATCTATAACTTTAAAGTTTTTACTATGCTACACTTTCAATCTTATTATTTCATTCAACAAATTTATGGAACACTAGCTATGTGCATGGCAGTTTTTCTGTATCATCAATGAATAAAAGAGACCTCTGGCATGCGGTGCTTACATTTTAGAAAGAGGAGACAGATAATAAATGATAAACATTTATTGTTGTAATTCAGTTGCTAAGTTGTATCCTATTCTTTGCGATCCCATGAACTGCAGCACTTCCCTGTCCATCACTATCTCCCGGAGTTTGCTCAATCTCATGTCCATTGAGTCAGTGATTCTATTCAACCATCTCATCCACTGTCATCCCCTTCTCCTGCCCTCAATTTTTCCCAGCATCAGGGTCTTTTCCAATGACTTGTCTCTTTGCATCACCTGGCGAAAAGTATTGGAGCTTAGCTTTAGCATCAGTCTTTCCAATGAATATTCAGGGTTGATTTCTCCCAGGATTGATGGTTTGATATCCTTGCAGTCCACGGGACTCTCAAGAGTCTTCTCTACCATCACAGTTCAAAAGCATCGATTCTTCAGTGCTTAGTTGTCTTGATGGTTCAACTCTCACATCCATACATGACTACTGGAAAAACCATAGCTTTGATTATACAGACTTTAGTTGGCAAAGTGATGTCTCTGCTTTCTAAAACACTGTCTAGGTTTATCATAGCTTTTCTTCCAAGGAGCAAATGTCTTTTAATTTCATGGCTGCAGTCACTATCTGCAGTGATTTTGGAGCCCAATAAAATGAAATCTGTCACTATTTCCACAATTTCCCCATCTATGTGCCATGAAATGATAGGACCCCTCTTGGTCAAGAAAGATTACTTTTTATCTGTTCCTAATTGAGACATGAAAATAGTATATTATCTTTTGAACTTACATTTCTTTCTGACTAGTAAGATTGGAGATTCAATGTATCTTTTGTCCATCTCTTTACCAACTAAGCACTGTTAACGTTTTACATTCTGATGTGTAAGCCCCATTATATGTTAGACATGAATCATTTGTTGTAAACATTTCTTCCCAGTTGACTTTCAGCCTCGTCTTCTGCAATCTATAACTTTAAAGTTTTTACTATGCTACACTTTCAATCTTATTATTTCATTCAACAAATTTATGGAACACTAGCTATGTGCATGGCAGTTTTTCTGTATCATCAATGAATAAAAGAGACCTCTGGCATGCGGTGCTTACATTTTAGAAAGAGGAGACAGATAATAAATGATAAACATTTATTGTTGTAATTCAGTTGCTAAGTTGTATCCTATTCTTTGCGATCCCATGAGCTGCAGCACTTCCCTGTCCATCACTATCTCCCGGAGTTTGCTCAATCTCATGTCCATTGAGTCAGTGATTCTATTCAACCATCTCATCCACTGTCATCCCCTTCTCCTGCCCTCAATTTTTCCCAGCATCAGGGTCTTTTCCAATGACTTGTCTCTTTGCATCACCTGGCGAAAAGTATTGGAGCTTAGCTTTAGCATCAGTCTTTCCAATGAATATTCAGGGTTGATTTCTCCCAGGATTGATGGTTTGATATCCTTGCAGTCCACGGGACTCTCAAGAGTCTTCTCTACCATCACAGTTCAAAAGCATCAATTCTTCAGTGCTTAGTTGTCTTGATGGTTCAACTCTCACATCCATACATGACTACTGGAAAAACCATAGCTTTGATTATACAGACTTTAGTTGGCAAAGTGATGTCTCTGCTTTCTAAAACACTGTCTAGGTTTATCATAGCTTTTCTTCCAAGGAGCAAATGTCTTTTAATTTCATGGCTGCAGTCACTATCTGCAGTGATTTTGGAGCCCAATAAAATGAAATCTGTCACTATTTCCACAATTTCCCCATCTATGTGCCATGAAATGATAGGACTGGATGCCATGATCTTAGTTTTTTGAATGTTGAGTGTTAAGCCAGCTTTTTCACTTTCCTCTTTCACCTTCATCAAGAGGCTCTTTAGTTTTTCTTCATTTTCTGTCATTAAAGGGGTATCATCTGCATATCTGAGGTTGTTGATATTCCTCCCCGCATCTTGATTCCAGCTTCTGATTCATCCAGCCTGGCATTCTGCAGGATGTACTTTACATATAGCAGGGTGGCAATACCCTTGACATACTCCTTTCCCAGTTTGGAACCAGTCACTGTTTCGTGTTCAGTTCTAACTGTTGCTTCTTGTCCTGCATACAGGTTTCTCAGGAGGAAGGTAAAGTGGTCTGGTATTCCCATCTCTAAGAATATTCCAGTTTGTTGTGGTCCACACAGTCAAAGGCTTTAGCATTTATTAAATATAAGAAAAAGGTACATAATAAAAAAGGTAAATAATATGGTATATTAGAAAATACGTACTATGGGAAAAATAGAGGACAAAAGGAATTGGGAGTGGGATGGAGGGAATGTGACTTGTAATTTTAAATAGTGTTTAGGTCCTATTGAAAAGGTGATTTCTGAGAAAGGATTTAGAATTAGAGAGCTACCATACAGATAATCTGAGGGAAGAGCATGCCAGACAGAGTGAATAGCCAGTGGAAAGATCTCATGTCTAGAACATACATGAAAAGTTTGATCAGAGATCAAAGAGATCAGAGAGTGAGTGGGAGGATGAAGCAGAGAAAGATGAAGTCAGGGAGACTAATGTGCATGCGTGCGTGTGTGTGTGTGTGTGTGTGTGTGTGTGTGGGGTGTAGGAGAACCTGTTGGCCACTATAAAGACTTGGGGGGATGGAGGGCTCTGAGCAGATGATGTGCTTTATGTTTCAAAGGATTACTCTGACTGCTGTGCTGAAAACAGAGCAGGGGTAGTGGTGAAGGTGGTCTGACTCTGCAGGTATTTTAAAAGATAAATTGGTGCTGGGGGAACGGAAGCAAGGCTGACTGAGGCTTTTGTTCTGAGCAACTGAACACAGAGAGTCACCAGCAACTGAGAAGATGAAGACTCTAAAAGGAGTCAGCGCTTCTTTTCTTCCCCTGGGAATGATCCAAATGTCAGTTTTAAGCTAAGTTGGAGATGTCTATTAGATGTCCAAGTGGAGATGGCAACTAGGCAGTGGAGTCTGGAGTTCAGGAGAGGTGTAGGGTAGAGATATGTATCTGGGAGTCATCAGCAGAGATAGTATAAAAAACTGTGACGAACGAATGGATCCAAAAGCTCTGGTACATATATACAATGGAATACTACACAGCTGTAAAGAGAAATGCAGAAGAATCAACCCTAATGAGGTGGCTGGATCTAGAACGTATCATCAAAAGTGAAGTCAGTCAGAAAGAGAAGGACAAATACAGTATATTAACACATATATATGGAATCTAGTAGGATGGTGATGATGGCACACGAGTGGCGACAGAAAGACAGACATGGACAGTGGACATATGGACATTGTGGGGAAGGAACAGTGGGTGAGAGGCGTAAGGAAGTAGCCTGAAGGCCTGTACTATCATGAGTGAAGAAAATAGCTCTAGTCATTGCTCTGTGAGGAATTTGGTATATTAGAAAATACGTACTATGGGAAAAATAGAGGACAAAAGGAATTGGGAGTGGGATGGAGGGAATGTGACTTGTAATTTTAAATAGTGTTTAGGTCCTATTGAAAAGGTGATTTCTGAGAAAGGATTTAGAATTAGAGAGCTACCATACAGATAATCTGAGGGAAGAGCATGCCAGACAGAGTGAACAGCCAGTGGAAAGATCTCATGTCTAGAACATACATGAAAAGTTTGATCAGAGATCAAAGAGATCAGAGAGTGAGTGGGAGGATGAAGCAGAGAAAGATGAAGTCAGGGAGACTAATGTGCGTGCGTGCGTGTGTGTGTGTGTGTGTGTGTGTGTGTGTGTGGGGTGTAGGAGAACCTGTTGGCCACTATAAAGACTTGGGGGGATGGAGGGCTCTGAGCAGATGATGTGCTTTATGTTTCAAAGGATTACTCTGACTGCTGTGCTGAAAACAGAGCAGGGGTAGTGGTGAAGGTGGTCTGACTCTGCAGGTATTTTAAAAGATAAATTGGTGCTGGGGGAACGGAAGCAAGGCTGACTGAGGCTTTTGTTCTGAGCAACTGAACACAGAGAGTCACCAGCAACTGAGAAGATGAAGACTCTAAAAGGAGTCAGCGCTTCTTTTCTTCCCCTGGGAATGATCCAAATGTCAGTTTTAAGCTAAGTTGGAGATGTCTATTAGATGTCCAAGTGGAGATGGCAACTAGGCAGTGGAGTCTGGAGTTCAGGAGAGGTGTAGGGTAGAGATATGTATCTGGGAGTCATCAGCAGAGATAGTATAAAAAACTGTGACGAACGAATGGATCCAAAAGCTCTGGTACATATATACAATGGAATACTACACAGCTGTAAAGAGAAATGCAGAAGAATCAACCCTAATGAGGTGGCTGGATCTAGAACGTATCATCAAAAGTGAAGTCAGTCAGAAAGAGAAGGACAAATACAGTATATTAACACATATATATGGAATCTAGTAGGATGGTGATGATGGCACACGCAGTGAAGCGACAGAAAGACAGACATGGACAGTGGACATATGGACATTGTGGGGAAGGAACAGTGGGTGAGAGGCGTAAAGGAAGTAGCATGAAGGCCTGTACTATCATGAGTGAAGAAAATAGCTCTAGTCATTGCTCTGTGAGAAAAGGGGATCCTTCAGGGGTGCTGTGTGATGGTCGGGAGGGGAGGGAAGGGGGGGATATACATATGACTAATCTGAGAACATACATATCTGTAAACAACAAAACTCTGTAAAAGTTAAAAGTGAAATAAAGGTTTAAAAAACAAAAACAAAAACTGTGGGACCAATGAGACTAACAAGGGAGTGAGACAGAGACAGGAACCAATGGCTAAGCCCTCAGGCCCTCCGCAGCCCAAGGTGCCTGAAAGAGGAAAAGGACCATAAGAGAGACAGAGAAGGAGCAAAGGAAGGTGGCATCTAGGAAACAGGGGAAAATGCTGCTGATGGGTCAAATAAACATGGCTTGTGTTTAGCAACAAGGGCTTGGTTAATAGCAACCAACATCTGTGATGTTTTGCACTGCTTTTACATATTCGTAATTTTTAAAATTAAATTTTATAAATTGGTGAAATATATGACATATTATTTTCACACTCAGTTTTTCTAACATTGTTCACTGATTAATAATCCATTTCTTCACTATGAACTTGTTAAGTCTAAATCCTGATGAGCAAAGATCCATATTCCGCTACCCTTGAGCATTCTGGACTCATTTACATAGTAAGAACAAACCTGGTGTTTTTAAATGTTACATCTAAATAGATGTTAATGGCAAAGCCTTAAGATTGTTGTAAATTATGACTGACTTTAGTCTTGCTCACTTCATGCATAGGGACAGTCACACATTTACTAAGCAACCCAGAAACTGTTACCTTCTGATCAAATAAGAGTTTCCTCCATGGAAGTGCAGAGAAAGAAAGGTAAGCATGGAAAAGGAATCCTTATTTCTGTTACTGAATATTTTCCTTATTTGACCTTCAGGAGAAAATGCTCAAAAACAACTTTGAAATGATTCAATTCTTACTCATCCACAGTGCTTGTAGGGCATCAGATTTCCAAACTAAAAACTTTAAAAAAATGAAATTTTAAAATTTCTTCACATATGGACATTGTGGGGAAGGAACAGTGGGTGAGAGGCGTAAAGGAAGTAGCATGAAGGCCTGTACTATCATGAGTGAAGAAAATAGCTCTAGTCATTGCTCTGTGAGAAAAGGGGATCCTTCAGGGGTGCTGTGTGATGGTCGGGAGGGGAGGGAAGGGGGGGGATATACATATGACTAATCTGAGAACATACATATCTGTAAACAACAAAACTCTGTGAAAGTTAAAAGTGAAATAAAGGTTTAAAAAACAAAAACAAAAACTGTGGGACCAATGAGACTAACAAGGGAGTGAGACAGAGACAGGAACCAATGGCTAAGCCCTCAGGCCCTCCGCAGCCCAAGGTGCCTGAAAGAGGAAAAGGACCATAAGAGAGACAGAGAAGGAGCAAAGGAAGGTGGCATCTAGGAAACAGGGGAAAATGCTGCTGATGGGTCAAATAAACATGGCTTGTGTTTAGCAACAAGGGCTTGGTTAATAGCAACCAACATCTGTGATGTTTTGCACTGCTTTTACATATTCGTAATTTTTAAAATTAAATTTTATAAATTGGTGAAATATATGACATATTATTTTCACACTCAGTTTTTCTAACATTGTTCACTGATTAATAATCCATTTCTTCACTATGAACTTGTTAAGTCTAAATCCTGATGAGCAAAGATCCATATTCCGCTACCCTTGAGCATTCTGGACTCATTTACATAGTAAGAACAAACCTGGTGTTTTTAAATGTTACATCTAAATAGATGTTAATGGCAAAGCCTTAAGATTGTTGTAAATTATGACTGACTTTAGTCTTGCTCACTTCATGCATAGGGACAGTCACACATTTACTAAGCAACCCAGAAACTGTTACCTTCTGATCAAATAAGAGTTTCCTCCATGGAAGTGCAGAGAAAGAAAGGTAAGCATGGAAAAGGAATCCTTATTTCTGTTACTGAATATTTTCCTTATTTGACCTTCAGGAGAAAATGCTCAAAAACAACTTTGAAATGATTCAATTCTTACTCATCCACAGTGCTTGTAGGGCATCAGATTTCCAACATTCTAAAATGTTTATTTTTTAAGGACAAATTTTAAAGTAAAATTTGATGTCATAATTTCAAATAATTATTTCACTCTATTTTGTGTATTTGTTTGCAGGCAACTTAAAGAGAAAAATCAAAGCCCCCAGATCAAATGCAACAAATGAAACGTTCAATGAGGCTGATGATATAATTCAAGAAAAAACAATGGATACGACACAAATCAACACTGCTTATTGTTAAAAATCTTGTGTTGTAAAAGCTCACTGAAGAGATGGAGCAATTTAAAAGTAAAGAGTGCACTTCAAATACAGTTTGTAGTAATACTTTTCAAAAACTCACCACGCACAAAGCAAGACACTGGTACAGTTCTGATCATTCAGTTAATTTATTAAATACCCACTAAGGTTTCTGATAGATTTCCATTTGCATAAGTTTACTTTTGCTAATAAGATATGAATACATACATGAAATTGTGCTAATACTTTGGGAGAAATTATAGAATATCAGTAACACAGATTAGCGTGTCTATGTCAGTGAGGAAAAATGAAAAGTTTATGTCACATTACCAGCATTTCACAAGTTTCTCATACTTTGAAGCAGTTATTTTTACAGGAGATGGTACTGAATAAGTAAATCTCAGGGCGGTGGCTTCATGAACATGAAGTGGCATGTTCTTAAGTCTCTTAGAAAGCAACCCATGCCTTTTTTAGAGGATTTACTGAGCACACAATGTATTATTGCCTTTGTAAAAACTAACATTCAATAACAAAATATATTACCAGGTATAATCTGCATGATAAATCTGTATACCAAGGGATAATCATAACAAATATCCTTCACTGATAAATTAGATGTTAATGGCAAAGCCTTAGTTTTTAAATTATGACTGACTTTAGTCTTGCTCACTTCATGCATAGGGACAGTCACACATTTACTAAGCAACCCAGAAACTGTTACCTTCTGATCAAATAAGAGTTTCCTCCATGGAAGTGCAGAGAAAGAAAGGTAAGCATGGAAAAGGAATCCTTATTTCTGTTACTGAATATTTTCCTTATTTGACCTTCAGGAGAAAATGCTCAAAAACAACTTTGAAATGATTCAATTCTTACTCATCCACAGTGCTTGTAGGGCATCAGATTTCCAACATTCTAAAATGTTTATTTTTTAAGGACAAATTTTAAAGTAAAATTTGATGTCATAATTTCAAATAATTATTTCACTCTATTTTGTGTATTTGTTTGCAGGCAACTTAAAGAGAAAAATCAAAGCCCCCAGATCAAATGCAACAAATGAAACGTTCAATGAGGCTGATGATATAATTCAAGAAAAAACAATGGATACGACACAAATCAACACTGCTTATTGTTAAAAATCTTGTGTTGTAAAAGCTCACTGAAGAGATGGAGCAATTTAAAAGTAAAGAGTGCACTTCAAATACAGTTTGTAGTAATACTTTTCAAAAACTCACCACGCACAAAGCAAGACACTGGTACAGTTCTGATCATTCAGTTAATTTATTAAATACCCACTAAGGTTTCTGATAGATTTCCATTTGCATAAGTTTACTTTTGCTAATAAGATATGAATACATACATGAAATTGTGCTAATACTTTGGGAGAAATTATAGAATATCAGTAACACAGATTAGCGTGTCTATGTCAGTGAGGAAAAATGAAAAGTTTATGTCACATTACCAGCATTTCACAAGTTTCTCATACTTTGAAGCAGTTATTTTTACAGGAGATGGTACTGAATAAGTAAATCTCAGGGCGGTGGCTTCATGAACATGAAGTGGCATGTTCTTAAGTCTCTTAGAAAGCAACCCATGCCTTTTTTAGAGGATTTACTGAGCACACAATGTATTATTGCCTTTGTAAAAACTAACATTCAATAACAAAATATATTACCAGGTATAATCTGCATGATAAATCTGTATACCAAGGGATAATCATAACAAATATCCTTCACTGATAAAGTTCCAAAGGAAATTCTAGAATGAAAGTCATAAAACAAACAAATTACTTCTCTGGTTCCACCTAAGGCTGTGGCAGTAATTATCTCTTAGACATCTAGAAATAACACGACAGGTTCTATAAATTAAAATTGTTTTAAAAGATTTTATTCATAAATGGGATTTCTATTATAAGAATACAGACCCAATCCCATAATGGAATTCAAAAAGAAAAAAGAATACATTTTAAGCTGATTCTCCTAAACACACTGACTGTGTTGTACAAAGTTTCTGTAGTTGGAAGACTAGGCTTTCCAAATGTGCCAAATAGAGCTTCTCTGATCTGTTGGGGCGGGGGCAACAGAGGGTGACAAGAAATGCCTTATTCCTCTCAGGCATGCAAAGCTCAGGGTTAGCAACTTTTGATCATTAGCCTGTGAAAATGTCTACGATGATCTGGGGATTCTGGCACTGTCCAGAGGTTTATGTGATGATGGGGCTGCTCTTTGTGTATTTGTCTTGTCTGGCATGGTAGCCACTAGGCCCCTGTGACCATGGGGTTCTTGAAATGTGGCTAGTGCAACTGAAGAAATACATTTTAATTTGTCTAAATTTCAACAGCCACCTGTGGCTAAACTGACTGAACAATTCCCGATCATAACTTCAACCTCCTACTGTAGCTCACGTTCCAAAGGAACACAGTTTTGCTGATGTTTAAATATTAAAATTGCTTTGAGCTGTGTGTGAAGTCTGAAAGTTGAAACATTTTCACTACAAAAATGACATCCAATGTGGTTACTAAAACAAAGAATTTTCTTTATTTTTGTGAAAGCACATAAAGCATTTGTGGGTACTTCTTGATCTTTTATCCAGCTTTGATGAGAAAAATTCCAGAAAATTGACTATCTTGATACAAGGATAATAATAGTTATATTACTAATTAGATGTTGCCTCAGATGAAAATCTTGGTTGAGAAAGTTAAGGCACAGGTTAAGTCTACTTTTGTTGTTTAAGGGCAAGAGCAGAGGCCATCCCAGGGCCAGCAAAATGCTCCTGGTCCTCCAGACCCTTCCCAGCCTTTCAGAAAAGCAAACTGGGGCTGGGCATAGCCACAAGCATCATGGGCTGTTCTGCTGGGACACAATTCTCTGGCACGCTGCAACGTTTTGGAGGAGCTGGGAGGCAGCAACCTAAGGCTGTGGCAGTAATTATCTCTTAGACATCTAGAAATAACACGACAGGTTCTATAAATTAAAATTGTTTTAAAAGATTTTATTCATAAATGGGATTTCTATTATAAGAATACAGACCCAATCCCATAATGGAATTCAAAAAGAAAAAAGAATACATTTTAAGCTGATTCTCCTAAACACACTGACTGTGTTGTACAAAGTTTCTGTAGTTGGAAGACTAGGCTTTCCAAATGTGCCAAATAGAGCTTCTCTGATCTGTTGGGGCGGGGGCAACAGAGGGTGACAAGAAATGCCTTATTCCTCTCAGGCATGCAAAGCTCAGGGTTAGCAACTTTTGATCATTAGCCTGTGAAAATGTCTACGATGATCTGGGGATTCTGGCACTGTCCAGAGGTTTATGTGATGATGGGGCTGCTCTTTGTGTATTTGTCTTGTCTGGCATGGTAGCCACTAGGCCCCTGTGACCATGGGGTTCTTGAAATGTGGCTAGTGCAACTGAAGAAATACATTTTAATTTGTCTAAATTTCAACAGCCACCTGTGGCTAAACTGACTGAACAATTCCCGATCATAACTTCAACCTCCTACTGTAGCTCACGTTCCAAAGGAACACAGTTTTGCTGATGTTTAAATATTAAAATTGCTTTGAGCTGTGTGTGAAGTCTGAAAGTTGAAACATTTTCACTACAAAAATGACATCCAATGTGGTTACTAAAACAAAGAATTTTCTTTATTTTTGTGAAAGCACATAAAGCATTTGTGGGTACTTCTTGATCTTTTATCCAGCTTTGATGAGAAAAATTCCAGAAAATTGACTATCTTGATACAAGGATAATAATAGTTATATTACTAATTAGATGTTGCCTCAGATGAAAATCTTGGTTGAGAAAGTTAAGGCACAGGTTAAGTCTACTTTTGTTGTTTAAGGGCAAGAGCAGAGGCCATCCCAGGGCCAGCAAAATGCTCCTGGTCCTCCAGACCCTTCCCAGCCTTTCAGAAAAGCAAACTGGGGCTGGGCATAGCCACAAGCATCATGGGCTGTTCTCCTGGGACACAATTCTCTGGCACGCTGCAACGTTTTGGAGGAGCTGGGAGGAGACAGTGAGGTCTGAAGACCCTAGGTTTTGCAAATGAAAGCATTATTAAGCTAGCATTAAAAAAAAAACCCAAAACCTACTATTCTTGGATGCTAACTGAAGGGAATCGAGTCTCAGCCCTAGTATCAGCTGGAGTCCATGGAGCACTCCCTGCTGAGCCAGGAAACCTGAGGGAGAGCCACAGGGTGTATCGAGTGGACCAACTGAAATGTGTCACTGTGACCTTGAAGCAGTTGCGCTTCATAATATTCATAATATTGAGACAAAATATTAACAGAAGGCTTACTGAATTACAAGTTTGTACATTGAAAAATATATTTTAAATATTTATTTTGATGAAAACACTAACATAATGACAGAATATATTTTGTCAGTATAAAATAAAATTAAAAGCAAAATATTCCAAATTATACACATATGCATGTAATTCTGGGAATGGGTCTGATAAAAGAATATAGTAGCTTCTTAGAAGACTTAAATTACTGTAATTTTTTAGAAATAATCAGAACTTAGACAAGTGGGCCTAGAATAAGACACCAAATAACAGAATATCAAAGATTCAAATTATTTTCTATGTGGGGCTTCTAATGAGAGCAATTTTATCCTTTAAAAACTGTGAATTGGATTATAAAATGGATGAAACCAAACCCCAATAAAAGCAATTCCTTCTCTGTTGTTCGGTGTTCAGTCAGTCATGTCTGAATCTTTGCAACCCCACGGACTGCAGCATTTCTTTCCTTAAAACTCTAGTGGGGACCCCTGGCTTACAGATCAAGTCCAAGCTCCCAAACATAGGACATAAAAACCTCTTTCTTTTCTACCTAAGAACCTAGAATGCCGGTCTCAATTCTCAACCACTCCTACAACAGCCTTCTCCACTGTGGGCTTTGCTCACAGGACTCATTCTGTCAGGAACCACTGTAACTCCCTGTCTCATCCTCAGCCAAGATGCACTTCAGGCACCACTTTTTTCTAGGTAGCGTTTTAATGTCTCCAGACTGCGTGAGGTACTCCTCTAGGCTGAAGAAACCCTAGACGTCATGGGCTGTTCTCCTGGGACACAATTCTCTGGCACGCTGCAACGTTTTGGAGGAGCTGGGAGGAGACAGTGAGGTCTGAAGACCCTAGGTTTTGCAAATGAAAGCATTATTAAGCTAGCATTAAAAAAAAACCCAAAACCTACTATTCTTGGATGCTAACTGAAGGGAATCGAGTCTCAGCCCTAGTATCAGCTGGAGTCCATGGAGCACTCCCTGCTGAGCCAGGAAACCTGAGGGAGAGCCACAGGGTGTATCGAGTGGACCAACTGAAATGTGTCACTGTGACCTTGAAGCAGTTGCGCTTCATAATATTCATAATATTGAGACAAAATATTAACAGAAGGCTTACTGAATTACAAGTTTGTACATTGAAAAATATATTTTAAATATTTATTTTGATGAAAAACACTAACATAATGACAGAATATATTTTGTCAGTATAAAATAAAATTAAAAGCAAAATATTCCAAATTATACACATATGCATGTAATTCTGGGAATGGGTCTGATAAAAGAATATAGTAGCTTCTTAGAAGACTTAAATTACTGTAATTTTTTAGAAATAATCAGAACTTAGACAAGTGGGCCTAGAATAAGACACCAAATAACAGAATATCAAAGATTCAAATTATTTTCTATGTGGGGCTTCTGATGAGAGCAATTTTACCCTTTTAAAAAACTGTGAATTGGATTATAAAATGGATGAAACCAAACCCCAATAAAAGCAATTCCTTCTCTGTTGTTCGGTGTTCAGTCAGTCATGTCTGAATCTTTGCAACCCCACGGACTGCAGCATTTCTTTCCTTAAAACTCTAGTGGGGACCCCTGGCTTACAGATCAAGTCCAAGCTCCCAAACATAGGACATAAAAACCTCTTTCTTTTCTACCTAAGAACCTAGAATGCCGGTCTCAATTCTCAACCACTCCTACAACAGCCTTCTCCACTGTGGGCTTTGCTCACAGGACTCATTCTGTCAGGAACCACTGTAACTCCCTGTCTCATCCTCAGCCAAGATGCACTTCAGGCACCACTTTTTTCTAGGTAGCGTCTTCTAATGTCTCCAGACTGCGTGAGGTACTCCTCTAGGTACTCCCACCACTGCACTTAATACCTAATGATGAGTTCTGCTGATTCTCCTCCCAACTAAACCCTGAATTCATTTCAGGGAGGCAAACATGTCTTATTAATCTCTGTATCCCTGGTATTTAACATAGAGTTTGCCTTGTCAGGTTTTCAATTAATGTTTACTTAAGAAAGGACACAATGACATTTAACTAGATTATTCACAATCATTCATCAGTCTAGTTTAATTTAAGGTAGCCTAGGGCCATATAATTTGAGTGAGTCATAAATACAGACACACACAGTTGTTTTACTTATTGATGTTTTAGCCTCAAAAAACCAAAGATGTAAACATGTTTGTACTGTGTGAAGAACTGGGGATCCCTCTGAGAGGTTTTACCCAATAGATGCCATAGAAAAAAGAAACAGGGAACTCTGTAGGGCACAGGTCCATCAGCACAAAAGCAATAGTCTTAAAGCATTCAGACAGTGGAGTTACAGATACAAATCTAAAAAAATTCTGTGTTTAGTGAAAATGACATACACTGAGTGGTAAAGATGTGGACCAAATTATCTGCTTAAAGAAATGACATGTGCTTAACAGTTATATTAATAAATTCAGTCTTGACCATTACCTGCTTATCTGTAGCAATTTCTAAGTGAAAATACTAATTTATATTCCTAAATAAATACAATTTCTAAAATATTATTTAAATTTTACTAAAATTATAATAATCATATATATTAAGGACAAGGAGGAATCTCAGAGATAATCTGGTACATTATTTTATAAATGAAAGACACCAAAGTCCAGAGAAGGTAAATGACTTTGCTGAAGATCGCATAGGCAGTCAGAACTATCAGGACTTAGGATTTTTATTACTAAGTTCAATTTTCCTTAGGCTACACACTGCCTGAGACTAAGTGTCACTAATTTTGTCCTAAAATATATTCATGAGATCTGTACTCAATCCCAATAATAACCAGATCACTTTAACAGAAATTACTCTAGCAAAAACAAATGAATTTTATTCAGATGAGATCGTTCATAAACTATTCTCATACTATGGGAAATTTGCTCAAAAAAAATTCCAAGATTTTTTTCTTGGGATAAAAATATTACTCAACATTAAAATCTTTTAATTTACAAACTCTACTAGGTAACGAGGGCTGATTTTTATACAACTCTACTGAGCCACTGCTTATGCCATCATTCACAAAACAAATCTGATAAGGCAATTTACTGTCTCTACAATTAACAGAAGTAAAACTTACAAAGACGCGGATTAACTCTGTGTCACAATTTTCACTTTTAACCATGTTATACACTCGTTACGACAAGACCATCCTTTTGCATGTAGCATTTTCTAATCATCTTTTGAAAGTTGCATTTTTTTACTTGTTTTCTTTTCATCCTGATATCCAAAGGACTATATTTTCATAAAGTACAGTTTTTAAAAATACAGAAACTACAGCAAAGGCAAAACAAACCCTTAAAAACCTAATAGCTCTGTGTTTCTCTGCAGGTCACTGACTAAGCTATTTACACAAGTGGGTGTCTAAGGAGGCCGCAGGACTAAGCTAGGCTCTGGGAAAGTGTTGGGTGTGACGGCACCCGCGGCTGTACCGCTGGGACAGGGATATGGATGTAGCTTCCCTAGAGCCTGCACTTGTTAAGCAAGTGCTCCAAGGGGCTGTGAGGCTCTCCCAGTCTTCCTGAGGTCATGCCAGCTAGGGCTGCTGGGTGAAGGAAGAATCAGGACACCTTTCCAGACTGTGAGTTTATGGATACTTACCTGATTTCATCATTATGTGTAGCCCCGCAGCCACGTCTGTGGGCTACTAATTTGTAATTGCACCACAGTGAGGTACCTAGCCATCTTTGGTGCTATGCATGATAACTAGTGACACTCGATGCTGCTATAGTAATACGTATGTAACTCACAAGATGTAAAAGATACCCAAGTATTCAGCAAAGTAACACTGATCACTTTTAAAAAAATGTAGAAACATTCATATCTACTACTATGTGTTTGACAATGCTGACTCATATAAAATTTTCGTTAGTATATAAAGGCTTTCATGATGTAACTCCCTGGCTCTTAAATCTTAAAAAGTACAGAAAAAAATTCTTCATCCTAAGTTTTCATCACTGCTCCTGAGATTTATGACTGAAGTAAGAGAAACACCTCAAACTGGTCATTTGTGAAATCATAAATTCAGTGGAAACCTGCTTCAAAACTACAAATTACTTCAGACAAATAAATATATATATATATGTTCACATTTATACAAAATTTCCACATTACTCAAGAAACAAGCTTCATAAAATTTACATACTAAATACAATAAAAATCAGTTCTAATGAAGATTTAGCTGTTATCCTTCTAAATAAAAAGTTATGTGTTTGAGGTATCTCTTTAAGATATGCCAATATGGCACATTTGTAAAACAACCCAGGAGTCTGTCTGAAAAATCCTGCCCAACGCATCATCTCTGTGAGACTTACAAATAGGCTGAACTAGACTTGTCTTTTTAAACAAGAAGAAATACATTGTTACAAAAAAGAACAGAGGCAGGTATTAGAAATTCTGTATCTCAGAAGACAGTGAAATTTTGTTATAAATATTTCTATTACCCTATTCCTGTTGAAATCATTCATTTAAAAAGTTCTAATTAAGACCAATAAAGCAGCTTCATCTCCTATGACATCCAAAAAAGAGATAAGTGAAGAATTTCACTATCTTAATATTAACTCATTTACACAGACTATAAAGCTATTAAAATTTTCACTGTCAAGTCTACCTCACATCATCACTGGAAGGTGGACCCTTAATTTAGCAGTACTCATTAACTGCTAGGTAGATTGCCTGTGCTGACTATAGTAAAGCAATTTACAATCAACTTATGAAAGTAATAACACTAGCCAGAGATACACAGAGGAATATCAAAAATGATGAGTTCTGCTGCACAAACAGCCACACTTGGGGCATGGCTATCAAGCAGTAAGACTGATTCAATACTCTGTCATCATAGCACATTAAAACATTGTCAGACAATAATGGCCCCATATTTGAAAAAAAGTCTCTATGGAAAAGGCTGTGATTTATTGCAAAGCATAATTCTATAGCAAATTTCAAAGAAAGTCAAAGAACTTTCAAAACCGAACTTTTAAATTTAATGGCTCAGGCCAGTCTCAGTTACTTTTTGGAGATCTCACAACTATTAGGGGCAGATGAATGCTTTTCCCTTTTTCTCTTCTTTTTGTCCTTTTTGTGATGCTTCCCCTTTTTTGACTTACTCTTTTTCTCCCTTTTCTTTTCTTTCTTCTGATATTTTTGCTTCTTTTGTTTTGAAGTGTCCTCTTCAGTGGAACTGGATGAGTAAGACCTATGGTAATAATACATACTGTCTGATAACTGTGTTTATGGCTGATGGGTACATTTAAATGGAATTCAAGCTGCTTTAAATCCTTCTTGGAACAAGGTGGGAGTATAAAGAAACTCAAATAAAATGTGCTTTATACATCTGTATGCTCTTAAAATACTATATTCAGAGTTTTTGCCACTTAGTCAGAGAAACTGACAAAATAAACCTCTATCCTGCTCAATTCTAGTTGTGAGTTTTAAATTCAGCAAGGATGAAATAGTCTTTCTGTGATTTTCTGTTTCTCATCCTGTGTACCCTTCAGAATCTTTCTTATAAGGCAAAGAAAGTGGCATTTACCATCTCTCATTATATACACACTTGCATATATAACTTGTTAGCATATTTTCTTAAAAGAGCCACAAATAATGTAATAATATAAAAATGAGCTACAATTGTACATCCATATAAATGTATGAAAGCTGAAAATTAGAAAAATAAAAGCACTTGTGTTATCTTTCAAGCACTTGATTTTTTTATACGCTGAGTGATACAGATGAACACTTGCATTCCCAAATAATTTTCGGTAGTTACAAAAGGATGCTTTTAAATGTATACTCTATATAAGTGAATGAGAATGATTTATCATTATGCTTTACCAAAATCTCAAATATGTGTGACAAAACAAAAACTGAGTTAATTTAAATAAAAAAGATATCCCAGAGATAGCTGAGTGATCTAAACTTAGAAGTTAAAACTTAAACTACCATACAGAAGAAGGAAAAGTAAGAATATGAGACCACAAGGCTCTCTGTAGAGTGACGGTCTGCCTTGACGAGGGGCTCTGAGTCTCCTGGGTTTTTTTAACAGTGTATGCCTTCCTCTTCCTGGTCCACCTTCTCAGACTCTGGCCATCCACTGAGCTTCGTTTCTCATGGATTCTCTCATGATCTCTTCAATTCTGTTTTTCTCAACTCTTGCCTGCCTTCCTGTTTTCCAGACCTTCTTGACTTCTACATTCTGACCAGAGCTGCCTCTCTGTCTACACTTTTTCCGTTGCCTTTTTGGAATTGGATTTTCTTTTTTTAAGACAGAATGCTAAACTCTTGACGGAACAACCATATCAGGTAGCATTATCTTTGCTAAGTGTACTTGGAAAAGTTATTTTAATTTGGGGCCTTGTCTGAGTGAGGTCTGTGAGGCCTGATATAAATAATACATTACTCTGAAATCAGTATATGAAAATGTGGAAGAAAACAGGAAGTCTCACTTTCCTGTAAGCAATCGTATGTTGTGCTAATGCAAATGATGGAAACAATACACCAGTCAGACTACACGATACACTGAGCTCTATCTTTCTATAGTAGCTTTTTTTTGGGGGGGTCCCTTCTATCGGTCTTTCATTTATCTGTTGTCATCCATCTATGTTCTTTGGCCTGTGTGGGCCTCCCATCGCTGTGGCCTCTGTCACTGCAGAGCAATGGCTCTGGGTGCATGTGTCCCAGAGCTCTGCCTCGGCAGTTGGACACATCAGCCCAGCCACTCTGAGGCATGAGGGATCTTCCCAGGCCAGGAATCGAACTGGCGCCCCTTGCACTGCAAGGCAGTGTCCTTACCCACTGGACCACCAGGGAAGCCCTCAATAGTAGCTTTTACATTAAACATTATTATTTAACTCCTAACACCTAGAAATGAGTTAACTTTTCTGATTTATAAAGTAGCTGAGGTGTAGAGTGGACATATTATATGCTCTGTGAAAACTGCACCTGATGTGAAGAGCCTACTCTGTCATAAAACTAAGGTCCAAGCTAGATATTACTACCTGCTAAATGCCTTGAATAGTGTGTTTATTTATGTACATGTTTATTGTGGTATAAATGAAAGTACACTCATGAATCAAGGAAAAGTTACCTCTTAAGTCTTTGATTCAATTTCTTTATGTTAAGAGTTGAGAGTTAAAAAAAAAATCATAGGTGGTTGAGAAATCTCAAAGACCTGAAGGAATTTTTAGCATGACAAAGGAGTACATAAATTGTATTTAATACATTAATTTCTTAACCATGGTAGTGATATTCTGAGAATACCAATATTTAAGCTCCAACTTCATATATATGAGGACAAAATATATACGTGAAGACTCTCAACACAGGTCCAATTAAAAGTTTGACTTATTAACAATCCTAGAACACAAATAGAAGACATAAAAGAAGCAGGTGGGGCTGTTATCTATTATACCTAAATTTTCTCCACAAAAGAAAATTTAAGGTGTCTGAGTGCTGACTATTTTTGAATCCTGACACAAAGGATTTTGTTATTTTACTGAAACAACCAAATACCTAATTCTCTTTAAGACAATATTACATTAACTAGACTATAACACAGAAAATAAAAGTATATAATCCATCCTAGATTCACAATCCTGCTTTTAAAAAAAAGTAAAAAAATACCTTTTCCTTTTTTTTTTCAGCTTGATTTTCTCTTTGCTTTTTGCTTTCTTCTTTTCCTCTTCTTCATTTATTCCTGTGTGTTGAGGAGAAAGAATCAGGTCACCATCAGATTATACATTAATATGGTATGTGAAGATTTTTAAAAATTGGGGTATAGCTGCTTTACAGGCTGTGTATGCATCTATCTCTCCTCTCTCACCGCCCCTCACCCCCACCTGCCCACCTAGGTCCCCCAGAACACTGAGTTGACCCCTGTCCTGTGCAGAGGGTTCCCAGTGGCCATCTGCTTTACACACTGCAGTGCACATCTGTCAATCCCCATCTCCCAGTTCAGGCACCTCCTCCTAGTCCCCTTGTGCCCGTGTCTGTTCTCTACACCCTGTAAATAGGTTCACCCAGATTTTGCTAGATTGCACATATATTCATCAATATTAATATTTGTATACATTTAAAAATTTGGGTTGTTGGTTGGTGAATTTCACTGGTCAGGCTATGCATTTTTCTTGTAACAATGTCCCCCTTCTTGATTATTTTTACTCATTAAAAATCTTATAAAAGCACTGTATGCTTTTAATACAAATTTCAAATCAAATTTAGTAAAAAAATTCAAGTATTTCATTTCTAATTCCTAATCAATACTGACAGTTTGGTAGTATTTCAGGCCTTAAGAAATGAAACAACATAATCATGTATAATTAAAAAAAATTTCTTTCTAAGCAAAATTAGGATCATGAAATCCTAGGGTCACAGGATAATAATAATACAACTAATATTTATGTTGTCCGTATCTTGGAAGGAGAGAATACATACTATACTGTAGCTTGGTTTTTAAATACACAATTTGGTGTGCATTCTTCTCATTAATACTTACATACATACATTCATACATACATACCAAATACATATATACACTCACATATACAAATGCAGTTACATGTAAGTCTCAAGTTTTTTCTACTTTGAAAAATGTATTATACCATATTAATATTTTTCAACTTCTTTCATCTGTTCTTTAATATTCATTTATTTTAGCACAATTTGCCAAAGAGATTGTTTTTTCTACACAAAACTGCCTTTCACCTTTGTAAAAAATCAATTGAACCTCTGCTTCTAGGAAGATGGAGCAGGCGTACCCTTCCTATTTCTCTCATTAAGCATACACATCCCAGACATTACAAAACAACCATAAGAAGACTCTGAAAGGTAGAAAGGTAGACACTAGCTTGGGATCTTAAAAGTTCAGAAGATGACCCAGTACTGAGTTCCCTGAAATTTCTTTTGACTTTACATAGCCCAGACTTAGAGCTGAAGAAGCTGGTAACCTCGCAATATCAAGAGGTACAGACAAAAATGTCCCACAAGAATCTTCCTCTTCATAGTCAAAGGACGAAGAAATGGGTAGTCTAGTGACAGGAATCTTTTAGGTAACAACTGCCATTCTCCAGCCAAACACCACAGGAAAAAATGTGGCATCCCCTGCCCCCACATCATCAAAGGCTGAGTAGAGTCTGTGATAAGATATCCCAGTACCCCTTCTTGAGAAGTCCAAGTAGTGAGACAAGCTTTCAATGGCCAGTTATGAGATCTCCATTAGCAAAGTCAGTGGAGACCAAACAAGGATCTGGACTTCCAGCCCCACTCAGCAGTAATGATGCACTCCTCCCCTACTGACATGAAGGCTGTCAGAAGACACCTGACGAGAGAAAGTGTTTTAACCATCACCCAGTGGTAACAAGACTACGGTTATCATGGTATCAGTGGTACCACACGGGGAGCTGAAATTCCTACTCTAACCCAGAATTAACAAGAAGACTGGTCCACCTTAAGTGGAGGAGGCTGAGTGGTGAAAGTGAAGCGGAGTGAACCCCCAAAAGGATTAAACCCAAAGAAATTCTTAACAAGACACATTATAATTAAGCTTCTGAAAACTTACAACAAAAACATTGGCTTATAACTTGATGAAATCAAAACTGAAAGAAACACCTGTACCCCAATGTTCATTGCAGCTCTCTAGACAATACCTAGAACATGGAAGCAACCTAGATGCCCACTGACAAATGAATGGATACAAAAGCTCTGGTACATATATACAATGGAATACTACACAGCTGTAAAAAGAAATGCAGAAGAATCAGCCCTAATGAGGTGGTCGGATCTAGAACCTATTATTAAAAGTGAAGTCAGTCAAAAAGAGAAGGACAAGTGTAATATACTAACACATATATATGGAATCTAGCAGGATGGCAATGATAACACATGCAGTGAAGTGATGGAAAAACAGACATGGACAGTAGACATATGGACGTTGTGGGGAATGAAGAGTGGGTGGGAGGCGTAAAGGAAGTAGCATGAAAATCTGTACAATCATATGTGAAGAAAATAGCTATAATCATTGCTCTATGAGAAAAGGGGATCCTGCAGGGGTGCTGTGTGAAGGTCTGGAGGGGTGGGATGGGGGGATATACATATGACTAACCTGGGAACGTACATATCTGTAAACAGCAAAACTCTGTAGAAGTTAAAAGTAAAATAAAAGTTAAAAAAAAAATACTGTAGTCAGTCAGAGTGAAGTGATTCATTACTTATAGAAGCAAAACAAACTGAATGCAATTTTTTTTTATCAGAAAACATGGAAGTAAGAAAGAAGTGGAATCCTTTATCCACTGAAAATATCCTTCAAAAATGAAAAAAGAAATCAAGACATTCTCAGATAAAGAAAAACTAAAAGAATGTGTTACCAGCAGACATTTCCTAAAAGAATGATACGGGAAGTTATCTAAATGGACAGGAAATGCTGTAACATCTAAAAGAAAAAATACAGTAAGCAAAATTATGACTGCAACAGGCTTCCTTTCTCCTGAAATTCTAAATTGTGTTTGATGGTGGAAGCACAAACTAAACTGTGTGATGAGGTTCTAAGTGCATACAGAGAACATACTGAAGACGATTGTAAAGAGAGAGAGTAAAGGGATATAAAGAGAAGTTAGGTTTCTACATTTCGCTTGAACTAGTATAATGAACAAAACATTATAATTAAGCTTCTGAAAACTTACAACAAAAACATTGGCTTATAACTTGATGAAATCAAAACTGAAAGAAACACCTGTACCCCAATGTTCATTGCAGCTCTCTAGACAATACCTAGAACATGGAAGCAACCTAGATGCCCACTGACAAATGAATGGATACAAAAGCTCTGGTACATATATACAATGGAATACTACACAGCTGTAAAAAGAAATGCAGAAGAATCAGCCCTAATGAGGTGGTCGGATCTAGAACCTATTATTAAAAGTGAAGTCAGTCAAAAAGAGAAGGACAAGTGTAATATACTAACACATATATATGGAATCTAGCAGGATGGCAATGATAACACATGCAGTGAAGTGATGGAAAAACAGACATGGACAGTAGACATATGGACGTTGTGGGGAATGAAGAGTGGGTGGGAGGCGTAAAGGAAGTAGCATGAAAATCTGTACAATCATATGTGAAGAAAATAGCTATAATCATTGCTCTATGAGAAAAGGGGATCCTGCAGGGGTGCTGTGTGAAGGTCTGGAGGGGTGGGATGGGGGGATATACATATGACTAACCTGGGAACGTACATATCTGTAAACAGCAAAACTCTGTAGAAGTTAAAAGTAAAATAAAAGTTAAAAAAAAAATACTGTAGTCAGTCAGAGTGAAGTGATTCATTACTTATAGAAGCAAAACAAACTGAATGCAATTTTTTTTTATCAGAAAACATGGAAGTAAGAAAGAAGTGGAATCCTTTATCCACTGAAAATATCCTTCAAAAATGAAAAAAGAAATCAAGACATTCTCAGATAAAGAAAAACTAAAAGAATGTGTTACCAGCAGACATTTCCTAAAAGAATGATACGGGAAGTTATCTAAATGGACAGGAAATGCTGTAACATCTAAAAGAAAAAATACAGTAAGCAAAATTATGACTGCAACAGGCTTCCTTTCTCCTGAAATTCTAAATTGTGTTTGATGGTGGAAGCACAAACTAAACTGTGTGATGAGGTTCTAAGTGCATACAGAGAACATACTGAAGACGATTGTAAAGAGAGAGAGTAAAGGGATATAAAGAGAAGTTAGGTTTCTACATTTCGCTTGAACTAGTATAATGACAATACCAGTAGAATATGATAAATTATGTATATATAATACCTTAAGTAATCACTAAAAATGCTACACAGAACACATAGAAAAGATTTCACAGATACACTAAAAGACACTATAGATAAAACAAAATGTAATTGTCAAGTGTTCAAGTGACATTATAGTTAAATCAAAGCATTACGGGTAAGCCTAAAAAACACCCTATAGGAATTCACAGAAATGCAGAAAAAAAGAAAAAACACCTGAGAAATGAAAAACAGAAAGAATAAACAGAAACCAAATAATAAAATGGCAAACTCAAAACCTAATATATAATTATATTAATTTATATTATGTATATTAAAATTTAAATGAATACTAATTTAAAAAAAAGGCAGAGTGCACTGAGAAATATGACTCATCTACATCTGGTTGATAAGGTTTTCACCTCAAATATAGTGATACAGGCACATAGAAAGTAAAAGATTAGAAATGGATATGTAACAGAAACATCAAAAGAAAGCTAGAATGACTACATAAATTTCAGATAAAATAGACTTTAAACAAAGCAAGTAACAAGTAAATGAGAAACATTATGTAATGATAAAGGCTTCAACCCACTGAGACATAGCACCCTAAATGTGTATGCACCAAACAGTTCTGAAAAATACATGAAGCAAAAATGGTAGATCTAAAGGGAGGACAGATAAATTCATGATAGTTGGAGACTTCAACATTCCTCTCTCAATACTTGATTAAACTACACATAAAGTTAGCACAGATATAGAAGAACTCAACAATATCATAAATGGACAGATTCTAAACAACATTTAAAACACCTCCACGTGGGACTTCTCTGGTGGCCTAGTGGCTAAGACACCACACTCCAAAGGCAGGGAGTGTGGGTTAGATCCCTGGTCAGGGAACTAGATCCAACATGCTGCAACTAACAGTTTGCATGTTGCAACTAAAGATTCTGCAAACTCCAACTAAAAAGGTCTCATATGCTGCAACAAAGATCTCACACAGAACAATGACGATCCTGAATGCTGCAACTAAGATTCGATGCAGCCCAATAAATAAATGAAACAAAAAAGAGTATAAATTGGAAAAAAAATTCCACCTAACAAGAGTATAATACACTTTTTTAGTGCCTAAAGAACATCATCCAAAATAGAACATACTATGGGCCATAAAGCAAACTTCAAAAAACTCAAAAGAACTGAAATTATACATAGTATGTGTCTGTCCACAGTGCAGTCAAATGAGAAATCAGTAACAGAAAGGTAATATGTAAAACAAAACAATACATTTCTAAATAATCCATTGGACAAAGATAAAGTCTTAGGGCAAAAAAATGCACTAAGCTGAATGGAAATAAAACACAACATGTCAAATTTTGTGCAACACAGCTAAATCAGGGCTTAAAGGGAAATTTATAGCACTAAATACTTACTATAGAAAAGAGGTGAAGTCTTAATAATATAACCTCTGTCTCAAGAACCTGGGTTGGGGGGTGGATAGATAAACACACCCAAACAAATAGAAGGGAAAAAAATAAAAACAAGTGATGAAATTGGAAACAGAAAAATAAAAAAAAACTGGGTCAATAAAATATCATAAATCTCTAACAAGGTTGGGAAAGAAAAAATAACACAAATTACTAATATCAACAATCAAATGGAGATGTCATTATAGACCCTGCAGACTTCAAAGGAGTAAGTAATAGGAGCAACTCCACCAACATAACTTTGACAATTTAGACAATATGGACCACTTTTTCAAAAAACATGAATTGTCACAATTCATTTAATACGATGCAAACAATTTCAATAACCTATAACTATTAAGAAAATTGACTTTGTAATTTAAAAAGCTCCTGAGAAGCAAATCTCTAGGCCCAGGCAACTATGCTGAAAAATTCTATCAAACATTTACAGAAGAATTAACACAAATTTTATATAATCTTACCTAACAAAGAGAAGAGAAGGAAACTTCTCTCAAAATTCTGTGAAGCTAATGTTACTCTGATACCAAAATCAGATTAAACTAGTACAAAATTAGAAAACAGCAGACTAACATCTCTCATGAACATAGATGCAAGCAATCATTAACAAAATATTAGCTAGTAGAATTCAGCATTTAATATTTTAAAAATAAATTATATACCATGACCAAATGTGATTTATTCACGGTATGCAAGGTTTACCAAATATTCAAAAATCAATTAAATAGAACATACTATGGGCCATAAAGCAAACTTCAAAAAACTCAAAAGAACTGAAATTATACATAGTATGTGTCTGTCCACAGTGCAGTCAAATGAGAAATCAGTAACAGAAAGGTAATATGTAAAACAAAACAATACATTTCTAAATAATCCATTGGACAAAGATAAAGTCTTAGGGCACCCCAATGCACTAAGCTGAATGGAAATAAAACACAACATGTCAAATTTTGTGCAACACAGCTAAATCAGGGCTTAAAGGGAAATTTATAGCACTAAATACTTACTATAGAAAAGAGGTGAAGTCTTAATAATATAACCTCTGTCTCAAGAACCTGGGTTGGGGGGTGGATAGATAAACACACCCAAACAAATAGAAGGGAAAAAAATAAAAACAAGTGATGAAATTGGAAACAGAAAAATAAAAAAAAACTGGGTCAATAAAATATCATAAATCTCTAACAAGGTTGGGAAAGAAAAAATAACACAAATTACTAATATCAACAATCAAATGGAGATGTCATTATAGACCCTGCAGACTTCAAAGGAGTAAGTAATAGGAGCAACTCCACCAACATAACTTTGACAATTTAGACAATATGGACCACTTTTTCAAAAAACATGAATTGTCACAATTCATTTAATACGATGCAAACAATTTCAATAACCTATAACTATTAAGAAAATTGACTTTGTAATTTAAAAAGCTCCTGAGAAGCAAATCTCTAGGCCCAGGCAACTATGCTGAAAAATTCTATCAAACATTTACAGAAGAATTAACACAAATTTTATATAATCTTACCTAACAAAGAGAAGAGAAGGAAACTTCTCTCAAAATTCTGTGAAGCTAATGTTACTCTGATACCAAAATCAGATTAAACTAGTACAAAATTAGAAAACAGCAGACTAACATCTCTCATGAACATAGATGCAAGCAATCATTAACAAAATATTAGCTAGTAGAATTCAGCATTTAATATTTTAAAAATAAATTATATACCATGACCAAATGTGATTTATTCACGGTATGCAAGGTTTACCAAATATTCAAAAATCAATTAAATATAATCCACTGTACTAAATAAGCTAGAGAAAAAAATAACATAGGATCCTATCAAATGATGCAGAAAATCCATTTGGCAAAATCTGACACTCATTCAAGATAAAAAGTCTTTAAAAATAGGAATAGAGTGAAGCTTCTTCAACTTGATAAAGAGCAACTACAGAAAAACCTTACAGCTAACTGCTAAGCTCTGAGTGTTTTTGTCCCCTTTGTCTTTCACTGCTTTTTTTTCAACATGGTACTGTAAGTTCTAGCCAGAGCAATAAGTCAAGAAAGGGAAATAAAAGGCTTACAAATCAAAATGGAAGAAACAAAACTGTTCTGATAGGTAGATGACATGATGGCTTACATAGAAAATTCCAAGGAATCTACCAAAAACACCTAGAAGTAATCAGTGAGCTCAGCAAGTATAAAAGATTAAACACAGACAAGTAAATGGTATTTCTATATACTTGTAATGAACACACAGACAATGAAAAAAAAACCCCACCATTTATACTTTTTAACAAAGAAATATTCATAGACATATATCTAATAAAACATGTAGGATTTATATGCTGAAAACTAAACAATGCTGAGAAAGGAAATCGAAGATCTAAATAATTATAAAGACATATAACACTTATGGGTTAGAATATTTAACATCAATTCTCTCCAAACTGATAAACATGTTTAATGCAATGCATATCAAAATACCAGCAAGAGTCTCTGCAGATATACACACTATTCTGAAATTTTTATGGAAGGAAAAGCAACTAGAATAGCTGAAAAACAATTTTGAAAAAGAAGAATAAAGTAGCAAAACTAAGCCCCTCCAATTTCAAAGTTTATTGTATGCAACTGGCTCAGTGGGTAAAGAACCCATCTGCCAATGCAGGAGATGCGGGTTCAATCCCTGGGACAGGAAGGTTCCCTGGAGGAGAGCATGGCAACCCACTACAGTATTCTGGCCTGCAGAATCTCACAGACAGACTGTGAAGCTAATGTTACTCTGATACCAAAATCAGATTAAACTAGTACAAAATTAGAAAACAGCAGACTAACATCTCTCATGAACATAGATGCAAGCAATCATTAACAAAATATTAGCTAGTAGAATTCAGCATTTAATATTTTAAAATAAATTATATACCATGACCAAATGTGATTTATTCACGGTATGCAAGGTTTACCAAATATTCAAAAATCAATTAAATATAATCCACTGTACTAAATAAGCTAGAGAAAAAAATAACATAGGATCCTATCAAATGATGCAGAAAATCCATTTGGCAAAATCTGACACTCATTCAAGATAAAAAGTCTTTAAAAATAGGAATAGAGTGAAGCTTCTTCAACTTGATAAAGAGCAACTACAGAAAAACCTTACAGCTAACTGCTAAGCTCTGAGTGTTTTTGTCCCCTTTGTCTTTCACTGCTTTTTTTTCAACATGGTACTGTAAGTTCTAGCCAGAGCAATAAGTCAAGAAAGGGAAATAAAAGGCTTACAAATCAAAATGGAAGAAACAAAACTGTTCTGATAGGTAGATGACATGATGGCTTACATAGAAAATTCCAAGGAATCTACCAAAAACACCTAGAAGTAATCAGTGAGCTCAGCAAGTATAAAAGATTAAACACAGACAAGTAAATGGTATTTCTATATACTTGTAATGAACACACAGACAATGAAAAAAAAACCCCACCATTTATACTTTTTAACAAAGAAATATTCATAGACATATATCTAATAAAACATGTAGGATTTATATGCTGAAAACTAAACAATGCTGAGAAAGGAAATCGAAGATCTAAATAATTATAAAGACATATAACACTTATGGGTTAGAATATTTAACATCAATTCTCTCCAAACTGATAAACATGTTTAATGCAATGCATATCAAAATACCAGCAAGAGTCTCTGCAGATATACACACTATTCTGAAATTTTTATGGAAGGAAAAGCAACTAGAATAGCTGAAAAACAATTTTGAAAAAGAAGAATAAAGTAGCAAAACTAAGCCCCTCCAATTTCAAAGTTTATTGTATGCAACTGGCTCAGTGGGTAAAGAACCCATCTGCCAATGCAGGAGATGCGGGTTCAATCCCTGGGACAGGAAGGTTCCCTGGAGGAGAGCATGGCAACCCACTACAGTATTCTGGCCTGCAGAATCTCACAGACAGAGGAGCCTGGCTGGCCAGAGGCCATGGGATCACAGAGTCAGACACGAATGAAGTGACTGAGCACGTACACACACACACACACACACACATCAGAATGTACTTAGTTTGTCCAAGATTATTTATAGCAAATACTCCTAGAATCTAGAGGCTTATGAGACATAAATCCATAATCCCTAGGAAATATAACTATCTCGACATAAGCTTAAGGTGTTTCATGACCAAACTGACTTTCTTTTGTGTAAATCATGAATGTAAGAATGTTTTATGCTAACCGGGCCAGAATGGGAACCTGGGAGGACATACTATGGTCCGTGAACTCTTGCTGCTTTGCCTGTGCCTCATGATCACCTGTACACTTGAATTAAAGTTCACCCTTCAACGGTGAAGGGGTTAGGGACACTGCCCACTGCTCTCTGTGCAGTCCAATATCCAAGTGTAATTTATAGTTGGTATTCTGCATATGCAGTTTCTTCATGTCCATGGTTCTGCATCTGCGAACTCCACCAACTGCAGTTTGTACAGTATAGTAGTATGAATGACTAAAAATCTCAGCGTGAAAAGGGACCCGTGCAGTTCAAACCCATGTTGTCCAAGTCCCAGTTGAACTAGTAAAGTTTGATACTGAAGATCTCTGATTTGAATGAGTGTGATTTGACAATCCAATCCTTTTGTGTATCCCATAAGGAAACCGAAGTTCAAGGTGGTTAAGTGATCTGCCAAAAGTCACATGCTGAAAAGCAGCCAAAATGGAACAGAAACCAAATCTGATATAGACTCTGTGTACCATGTGATACATTCCAGTGAGACAGAAAAACAAAACATAGTAAAACCTGGGTTGTAGAATCAGAAACAGACTTGCCTGCTGGTTCTATCACTGACTGACTGACTTTGGGCAGTTACAGCGTTCAAAGCCTATTTCCTTACCTATGCAATACTTCTTATATAAGATGCAAAATATTTTAAGGACAAATATAATAGAACAAAAGATAAAGAAAACATACAGCAGAACACTTAGAAATATCTTTAAACAAGGGAGAGAAAAAAAGGACTGCTCACGTTTTTCCTGTAATGCCTGAAGCTTGTTCAGTTCTTCACTCTCTTCATCACTCTCTTCACTGCTTGTGCTGCTGACATCCAAAACTATGTCCCTTTTGGGATCAACGCGGAGAAAATTGCGGCATTCAAAAGTCAGGTGACCAGCTAAGCAAAAAAAGAAAGATGAATGACAGAACTACAGATACATATTCTTTGATTTATTTACTAGCAACAATTATAATTTAATAATATTTAATAATGTTTACTTTTAATTTTTATTCAGTGAGTGGTGGTTTGCTTTACCGGAATGAAACACTTTTTTTTAAACGGGGTTCTTATTCAGTAAGTATTTAATTCCTTTCCTATATCTTTTTGCTCCTCAGGTTGACAACTATGATTTTCATTACACAGCTTTCATCTAATTAAAGGTGTCACAATATCATAATGGAACATGTTCTTCAAAAGAACAATTCAGATTTTACTTCTGAAATCATTCAGTCCTTGAAGATTCTCCCTATAAGAAAACTACGACAATTATCTACTTATTGCATTATGCAATTAAAAAATTAAACATTACAGGGCTTCCCTGGTGGTCCAGTGGGTAAGGAGTCCGCTTTGCAGTGCAGGGGGCACCAGTTTGATCCCTGGCCCAGGAAGATCCCACATGCCACGGAGTGGCTGGACCCATGAACTGGCACTCTGGAGCCCATGAGCTCAGAGCTGGTGCTCTGCAAGGAGAGAGGCCACTGCAATGGGAAGCCCATACGGGCCAAAGGATAAAGATGGATGAAAATAAATAAATAAAAAAAACAATAAAAGAGGCCAAAGTCTAAAAAAATATTTAAACATTACAAAACCCAGGAAAGTAAAGGAAATAATATCACTAATGCCTAAGTGCCTATTACCAGTAGGTTAACATTTTGTTTTATTTACTTGTATTTTTTAAAGAGAAAGGCTTGCATGTGTGTGTGAATATGTGCGTGCGCACACACACACATGGTTGGAGAGCTTACACCATGCCTTGGAACCCTGCCCCAATCACTGTCTACTCTGTCTTCAGAAGTTTGTTATACTGAAGTTGCTGTCTATATCTTCAGAAAGTCATACTATTATTATTTAATATAAACTTTATTATACTTACATACCATTCTATAACTGTTTCTGTCATTCAATTTTATGTTTTGTGATTCATCTATGCTAACATAAGTAGATGTAATTATCTCTTTTTATCTGATAATGTTCCATTGTATAAAAATATATTTACCCTTTCTATTACTGATAGGTTCTTAGTTTGCTTCTAGTATTTTGCTATAATAAATAATGCTAAAATGTGTAGTTATACATGTCTCTCTGTGCACACATACCATGGTCTCTCTAAGGCAATAACTCAATTTTTTTTTGACTAGGACTGACTAATAGTAAAAAATAACTGCAATCAAGTATACACATATATATGTCCATATACAAATACATACTAACTCATAAAAATTAAAACAAAATTACATGAAACTTTGGTATTTCTTAAAATGCTGATAAAAACCACATAATTGATTACACAACTCACTAATGATTCACTACAACTCTGTTCTAGGATTTATTTCTATTTCTCTCTTATTCAAGGGTAAAGTCTTTTGAAAGTCCTAGACTCATACAAGAACATCTCCTAGTAGAGTATCAATCTGGGGCGGGGCCCTGAGCCTTGTCTTTATTCCCTGCACCCGGCCAATACGCGGAAACAGAAGTTCAAGAACCCTGGGATCAACAAATACCCTCAAGACTTCCTTTCTAGACTTTCTGCTCTCCTTTGGTTACTAGTCTCATTAATTATTATTAAAATTCAGAATTAACTCATTATTAAAATTTTGTTAATTTATTATTAATTATTGCATTAATTTATTATTAAAATTCATTATTTAAAATATAGAGAATGAATACTTAATTAGTCTCATCAAGTATTCATTAATTCTGTATTTTCTTCTAGCATATTAATACATCTACTATGTACTACATATTTTATACTAGTTTCTTAGTTGTTTATAGAAGGGTCCAGCCTGCCATACTGCTGGAAACAATTTTTTTTCTATTGGAATTTCCTCCCAAATGAATCAGTAAGGAACACTGTTTTTAGTTTCCAAACACACGGGGCTTTCAGATTATGCTTTGGTTGATTTCTAAATGTATTACACTGTTATCAGAGAGTAGAGTGTTTTAGCATTTGCTGAGATTTCTTTTGTGGCCTATCATGTAGGAAATCTGGGGAAAAACTTGGAATATATTTTAAAAGAATATATCACTACTTGTTGAAGAGGCTTCCATGTCTATTTTGTTGTTCAAACTTGTACCTTACTTTTTCATGTAATAACTTCTGATAGTGTAATTTTAAGTACCTTTATCTGAATTCCTAAACCCAGTTATTCTCCCCAAAACTTCACATCCCTATTGTCTTGATTCACCCCCAAAAGTGTAGGCTTCCGCATTCATATAACTTCCTTGAAGTCTCATCCACACATTACTCTTTCTGTTCCTCTGACCTAACTAATCATCACCCCTGTCTCTTCCAATCGTTTTATGACACCTTCTGAAACACACAATCCCTGGTGGACAACTGTGCTCAGAATACTCCCTCTACCACTGAGGGATAGTTGGCTCTTCCCTGAAGATGCTGCTCTATAGCTTGCATGCATGCTAAGTTGCTTCGGTCGTATCTGACTCTGAAATCCTATGGATAGTAGCCTGCCAGGCTCCTCCGTCCATGGAATTCTCCAGGTAAGAATACTGCAGTAGATTGCCATGCCTTCCTCCAGGGGATCTTCTGGACCCAGGGATGGAATCCATGCTTCCCGCTTTGGCAAGCGGATTCTTTACCACTAGCGCCACCTGGCTTCTCATCACTGCTTCCAGATAGCAGTTCCCTGCGCTCTCCCTTAGCCCCCTGCAGTGTGCAACCGTCCCAACCACTGAAACTGCTGGAACCCGGCTCACATTCTAGCTCTTTCTTTACTTTAAGCTTTCTGACAAGTCTTAAGTTAAAAGAAATCCAAGTAGATGAACTAGTATTAGTACAGTCTGGGAAATCTAGATTTTGAAGTGAATACAGCATTTCTAAGTCTTTTTTTAACGTAAAAATTCAAATATTATCAAGTGTATCATACACAGAGAAGAATAGAGAAGAGTATATAAAATGAACACTTATAGTTGAAAGAGAATTAATAAAGTAAATAGCTACATACCCACCTCTAAGGTTAGGAAACAGATTGTTAACAGAACCTTAATTAATCCTCTGTGTGCCTTCCCCCCATACCATTTACTGTCCCTTCTTCTCCTTTCCCATCACCACTTAACTCACTTATGTGTGTCTTCTTTGCTTTACACTATGGGTTTATTCCTTATGCATGCACTTCTAATCTCAAGTCTTGAATAAAGAAATGAAATCAGCAAGGATTGAAAGAACATAAAGTATAAACAAATCTAAAAAAAAGGAAAGACTTCACTGCACTCATTTCTTGCACGTGAGCACACTCTTCAGGAGTTTTTACTTATATGAAGGATATGTATACTTACACACCCACTTTTACTAGTTAGCAAGCTTCAACTTTTTAGCCAGGTTTCAAGCCATTGCTTGGAGGCTCGTGACTCAGTTCTCCCAGCATGCTCTTAGCCCTTCTCTTGGAGATTCATGCCCTAAGCACTCTTTAATGACATAATTTGAAAAGAATTTTTTTTTCCATACAAGAACATCTTTATTTTGTTACAAAATAACTCTGCTAGGAACTAGAGTATTAATAACAATCCAGGCTCATCTGCATGTTCTCCAGACAACTTAGAAAACAGTGTGATGCTGTCAGAGTTGTTACCAGGGCTTTAGGAACTGTTAGATCTAGGTAGAAATTGTATTTGTTTATAGTCCATAAGTACAAATTTAGACAGCAGAATTGCACACGCTGAAGTTTACTTTTCCACTCCATTTCATTAATCATAATAGAACTGATTGTTTAAATCAAGATTTCATCAGCGAGCAGAAATTCTGGGACCAATTTCACTCTTACAAACAGTAATTCAATAAACAGGCAAACCTTTCATAGTTTTCATTTTCACCTCTTTACCTAGTATCTACAAATAACTAAAAGTATCTAAAAGGCTAAACATCTATGTACTTTTTTTTTGGAATATAATTTCTCTAGGTTCGTAAACCTACTTCCCCACTTGTATTTCATGACATCTTTACTACCTATCACTGGGTCCACAGCTGGGAATAAAAGTGAGTACTTAGTTCTGACAGAGGAATTTCTGAATTTTTTGCAGACTTGAGCTAAAAACAGTGCTAGAGGACTATGCCCAGGGCCCTGAAGTCAGAATGCTAAATCACACTGTTCAACGAGGCAATGATTCACTGCACAAAATGCCTTCTTTAATGTACTTACGATAACCACACTTTTTACAGCCTGCTCGGACACTGTCCTTGTTGCAGCCTGAAATACAATTAGATACCATTTTAGGAGACATATAGATAAGTAAAAACAAACATTTCATCCCATGCACAAGCTGAGAAAACCACTTGTCATACAATTTATTTCTTGGGAAAAAATCATCCCTGACTTAGAATTCTATTCAACTATCACAATTATTAGGAGTCATTGGAAAAGACAATTCATTCAAATTATTTCCTTGACAAATACTTAAAAAAGATATTTTTCTCTAACTTAACAGAAATGCAGTACGACAGTCAAGAGCTTTACCATATCAGGGATTCTCCAACACTGTAGAAGAAATTCCACGGTTCTTTGGCCTGTCCCTCAAATGTAAAATCATTTACTAGATGTATACCTAAACATACAGGTTAACATAAGTTTCTCTGCTTACCCTTAGAAGAAAAAAATTCTAACTTTCTTAAAGGAATTGGTTAAATTCCAGAAAAATATTTTAGTTGCTAGGTATTATAAGGAACATCTCAATTCAGCACTCAGATTTTTAAAAATTTTTTAGAGTTTTGTTTACTGCCACACATCAACTCGAATCCTCCACAGGTACACACATGTCCCACTACCTTAACCTCTCCCCATCTCCCTCCCCACCCCACCCCCTCCAGGTCACCACAGCCCCTATTTGAGATCCCCTAGTCCCACAGCATATTCCCCGCCCTCACCCCAATATCCATAAGACTGTTCCCCATGTCCACCTCTCCACTGCTGCTTCAGCACTCAGATTTTGACAAGAAAAAACAAACTAGTCACATATTAGTCTGATAAACTTTTAGAAGTATTTACAGTATCTCTGTTTAATTAGTGGTGCTTCCAGGTAACGTTGAAGGTACGCGTAACAGATGAAATAACACATTTATTTTATTGTGATAAAATATAGATAACATAGAAATGTACCATCTTAACCACTTCAAAGTGTACAACTCAGTGTTATCGTCATAATGCTATGTGCAACCATCACCACTGTCTATGCCTTCCAAACTTCATAATTATCATCCCAAATAGTAACTGTACCCACTAGTTAAATACTGTCCATTCGCCTCTCCCCTTGGTAATCTCTCTTTTGCTTTCTGTCTCTATACACTTGCTTATATAAGTGGAATTAGACAATATTTATCATTTTGTGCCTGGCTTATTTTACCCAGCATAAAGTTTTCATGGTTCATCCATACTACAGCACACACTGGAACAGCATTCCTTTTTATGACTGAATAACATTCCACTGTATGTATATATATGTGAAATTGATTTGAAACTCCAATAGGGGCTCCCAGCAACCAATAGAGGGCCAGGACAGTATTACTCTACCTCTCGAATGAAGGACTCTTGACTCATAAATCCTTCAAGTGGAGATAGCTCAATTTAATAATAAGGTCTATACAGTGAAATATAATACACCTAATTTAAAAAATAATTTCCAAATCATTTAATATTATAAAGTCAAATATTCATTTCCCCTAAAATATATACATTATCGAGGTGCTCTAGTAAAAATATAGTCAGTTCTGCTACAAGACTTGTTCTAAGAACATAAATTTGTGTCAAGGTATCTGATACAAGAAGGAACAATTGGAACACAGTGTGTCCATGAAATATACTAGGTGAACACAGACAACTGCACCCACTTGATTTGAGCCTCAAAGCACACATGCACACATCTCAAAACATTTCTAGCGACCTCGGTTCACCATGTTTGTTATGAGCAGCACCCACCCATATCTGGTGTTATTATTTTCAATCTGACTTTGTATTATCACCTTCCTACCATTACTTCAAAACAACTTCCTACCATTATTGCAGCTCTTCTGAACTCCATCCACATCCACAACAAACTTCAGGTCTTTTAAAAGGTATAATGCCCCACTTACTTTGGTATTTATGTGTGTTTTAACCAATTAACACGGGCAGATAGCTGCCCATGATTTTTTTTATGTATCAGTGATGAAGTTTCTGAGCATGGTTCCCTAACCTCATTTTATCCCACTTAAACCCTGTGGGCTTTATTGCAAATTGTAGAAACACATATACTACATTGTAGCAGAGTTGTGAAATAAAACTGGATTAGTAATAAAATCAGGCTCTTTGTTATGAAATAACCACACATTGAAAAAAAGGCTCAGAGAATCCGGGTCAATGTTAAGTTCATTCCCATAGAAACCGCAGACACTGAATAACACTGAACAAAACTGTTCTAAATGTCCCATTATTTTTCTTACAGAAAACTAGAGATTCTGTAATGGACAGATTCGAAACAATCTCATCTCAGCACATGTTAGAAATTAACTCATCTTTGAGTCGGGACATCAATAAAACTCATCATTCAAGTATCTTGTATTTTTAAAATGAATAAATGTGGAACTTTTCCACAGCAGTTCGTCTTCTTAAACAAGGTTGTAATTTTTACATGAACGGGAAGCATAACAAGAACTCTAAACAATTTCACCTCAGCTATTTCCTCACCAGTCCTTGGTTAAATTAAGATTTCAAGCTGCATTTGTCTACAATTTTTGTGACCATCTGGCCAATTAAATGCTTCTACCTGGAACTCCGAACTCAACGCAACAGAATAAACCTGATATAAGTGACTCAGTCAAATGGGGACATGCAGTTCATTCTGCTGTCAGGATCCAGCCGTGAGTGCTGGGGTTTGGTTTGTTTGGGAGTGATACCATCAGCAGCAGCCTAACCAAGGGTTTTCCATACAGCAGTGTGTCCATGAAATATACTAGGTGAATACAGACAACTGCACCCACTTGATTTGAGCCTCAAAGCACACATGCACACATCTCAAAACATTTCTAGCGACCTCGGTTCACCATGTTTGTTATGAGCAGCACCCACCCATATCTGGTGTTATTATTTTCAATCTGACTTTGTATTATCACCTTCCTACCATTACTTCAAAACAACTTCCTACCATTATTGCAGCTCTTCTGAACTCCATCCACATCCACAACAAACTTCAGGTCTTTTAAAAGGTATAATGCCCCACTTACTTTGGTATTTATGTGTGTTTTAACCAATTAACACGGGCAGATAGCTGCCCATGATTTTTTTTATGTATCAGTGATGAAGTTTCTGAGCATGGTTCCCTAACCTCATTTTATCCCACTTAAACCCTGTGGGCTTTATTGCAAATTGTAGAAACACATATACTACATTGTAGCAGAGTTGTGAAATAAAACTGGATTAGTAATAAAATCAGGCTCTTTGTTATGAAATAACCACACATTGAAAAAAAGGCTCAGAGAATCCGGGTCAATGTTAAGTTCATTCCCATAGAAACCGCAGACACTGAATAACACTGAACAAAACTGTTCTAAATGTCCCATTATTTTTCTTACAGAAAACTAGAGATTCTGTAATGGACAGATTCGAAACAATCTCATCTCAGCACATGTTAGAAATTAACTCATCTTTGAGTCGGGACATCAATAAAACTCATCATTCAAGTATCTTGTATTTTTAAAATGAATAAATGTGGAACTTTTCCACAGCAGTTCGTCTTCTTAAACAAGGTTGTAATTTTTACATGAACGGGAAGCATAACAAGAACTCTAAACAATTTCACCTCAGCTATTTCCTCACCAGTCCTTGGTTAAATTAAGATTTCAAGCTGCATTTGTCTACAATTTTTGTGACCATCTGGCCAATTAAATGCTTCTACCTGGAACTCCGAACTCAACGCAACAGAATAAACCTGATATAAGTGACTCAGTCAAATGGGGACATGCAGTTCATTCTGCTGTCAGGATCCAGCCGTGAGTGCTGGGGTTTGGTTTGTTTGGGAGTGATACCATCAGCAGCAGCACCCCTAACCAAGTTCCCATGCAGGAACTTGGCTACAGGCTCCCTTGGTCTTGTCTATTTTCTGTGGCCTTAGTATACAGCCTTTTCTTATATTCTGTGAGCGCTCTCATATCTTCCTTTTCCTGTCTGAATTAACGAGTCAGTTTCTGTCGTCTCGAACAAGAACTCTGTTAGTACACCAGTCCGTGAGATCCAGGTCAAACTGAACAGCAAGACTGTAAGGGAAGCCGTGACTCTGACAAGTTATCCGTTTCCCCCCTCAGGTCCCCAGGTTGTTCTTCGTTCCACTCTTCAAATCTCGAGAATAATAAACCCTGCCTCCTTTGAAATGTTTCTACAATCCAAAAGTTATTAAATAACCATGACCTGTAATCCAAAAGCCACCAAATAAAAACTCGGAAATTTAGCTACATAACAAAATCTGAATGGTGAAGACTACCAAAAGTAAACTTGAAGGATACATGAAAAAAATGGGAAAAAAATCTGCCACTCATAGTACCAACAAAGGGCTGCTATTTCTACTCTATAAAACTATTACATCAGGGATTCCCTGGTGGTCTAGTGGGTAAAGAGTTTGCCTCACAGTGCAAGGGGCACTGGTTCGATACCTGGCACGGGAAGATCCCACATGCCGAGAAGCGGCAGGGCCAGTGTGTCCAGTTACGAGCCGGCGCTCTGGACTGCACGCACCCAGAGCCAGTGCTCTGCAACGATCTCAAGAGGCCACTGTGACAGGAGGCTCACACATGCCAAAGAATTAAAATGGATGAAAAATAAAAACAATGATTTAGAGGCAAAAAACACAACAAAAACCAAAAAACAAAAACAAACTCTCAAATCATTAAGAAAAAGACCAAGCTCAGCAAAACTCTAGTCCAGAGGAAGCCTCTGTTAAAGTATAGCATATACAAGACATAAAGACCTCTATGATTCGCCCCTGAAATCATCGGTTAATAAAACTTGCTAAAAATCTGCAATGTACCTTCTCTGAAGAATTTACAAGTGCAATCATTGCCTTTTGTCTATGAATATTTGCATGTCAGCAACTCTTAGTGTTGGGGTTTGGTTTGTTTGGTTTGTTTGAGGGTTTCTTGGTTTGGTTTTTGAGACAGCAACTCATTCACATGTTTTAATTTTTAGAGCTATAAAAAGGCCTGTAGTGACATGTCTCTCACCCTTTACCCACGCTGGAGCCAAGACTCTTAAAGGAGCAGAAAATGCAGATTCTCTAGATTTGGGCCAAGGAGCAGAAAATGCAGATTCTCTAGATTTGGGCCATGCCACATTTTGTATACGACTGGATGCCTAGCCTGGTGGAGAGTGGCTTGGAGGTTCTCAACAAATCTTGGTTGCTTTGAGGTTGTAAACTTAAGAAAATACTTCAGCGGTTGGGAATCAGTAATTTCTCCAGCTCCCCATTGGCAGCTGTGAAACTAGCATCTCTTGCCTACCTGAGACATGACAGGCACTAGAAGAAAAGGAATTACAGGACAAAGGAATGGTTGTTGGGAAGGCAGGTAATGACAGAGATGCAAGGAGACTTTCTGAGGTGATGGGAATATTCACATTTTTTTGATACATATGACTTTTCAAGTTGTAGAAAAGTTTTCCTGCCACCTACATCAGTAACATCCATTGCCACTTGTGCCAGGTAACTCTTCGCTGGGAATGGTTCATTATTAATGGAGTATAAGAAGTAATTTCAACAACTGTGAATGGTAAAAGCAGTTTCAAAAGAAAGTAAACTTCAGTGAGGGGCTTCCTTGGTGGTTTAGACAATAAAGAATCTGCACGCAATACAAGAGACACGGGTTCAACCCTTGGTTGGGAAGATCTCCCGAAGAAGGAAATGGCAGGCCACTACCTGTATTCTTGCTTGGGAAATCTTATGGACAGAGGAACCTGAGGTCTCAAGAATCAGACACGACTTAGGGACTAAACCAACACCACCAAAGTTTACTGAGTGTCAGTGTGATGAATGTTCTTTCTATAATAACAGCTCCACGTCCATGGTTTCTCTAAGTAACAAAGTACACATTTCATTGTGTTGCCTACACAATGGTTACACATACTGCTAATGAAAAAAAGCTGAAGTAGGTGGGTGTAAAATAGCCTGTTCATCTTTTGGGGAAAGTAACCTCAATACTTCATAGTCATATTTTGCAATAATCACTAGCAGGACCACCCCAAAAATGTCATGCTGTAGAAGAGGGTGGCAGAGGATGAGGTGGTTGGATGGTATCAGTGGCTCAATTGGACACGAATCTGAGCCAACTCTGGGAGATATGAAGGACAGGGAAGCCTGGCATGCTGCAGCCCATGGGGTCACAAAGAGTAAGACACGACTTAGCAACTGAACAACAACATCTATATGAGCATTATACCTGAAAATAAAAGAGCCTTCTTGTGCTTCTTGATGATTATCTCCAAAGATTTCTGAACTTTGGAGCCTCATTTTCCTGTACTACACTGTCTGGATCAATCATTTGAGAAATTACCTTCACATTTTCTGTATTTTCTAATGGCACTTGCATTGTACTTTACAGTGCTGTCATGCTTATTATTTCAATTTTTGCTGGGTGACTGAGAATGGGCATAGGTTAAAAAAGGGGGACAGATAAAATGCAAGGAGATTTTATTTTCACATTTTTGATACATATGACTTTTCAAGTTGTAGAAAAGTTTTCCTGCCACCTACATCAGTAACATCCATTGCCACTTGTGCCAGGTAACTCTTCGCTGGGAATGGTTCATTATTAATGGAGTATAAGAAGTAATTTCAACAACTGTGAATGGTAAAAGCAGTTTCAAAAGAAAGTAAACTTCAGTGAGGGGCTTCCTTGGTGGTTTAGACAATAAAGAATCTGCACGCAATACAAGAGACACGGGTTCAACCCTTGGTTGGGAAGATCTCCCGAAGAAGGAAATGGCAGGCCACTACCTGTATTCTTGCTTGGGAAATCTTATGGACAGAGGAACCTGAGGTCTCAAGAATCAGACACGACTTAGGGACTAAACCAACACCACCAAAGTTTACTGAGTGTCAGTGTGATGAATGTTCTTTCTATAATAACAGCTCCACGTCCATGGTTTCTCTAAGTAACAAAGTACACATTTCATTGTGTTGCCTACACAATGGTTACACATACTGCTAATGAAAAATAGCTGAAGTAGGTGGGTGTAAAATAGCCTGTTCATCTTTTGGGGAAAGTAACCTCAATACTTCATAGTCATATTTTGCAATAATCACTAGCAGGACCACCCCAAAAATGTCATGCTGTAGAAGAGGGTGGCAGAGGATGAGGTGGTTGGATGGTATCAGTGGCTCAATTGGACACGAATCTGAGCCAACTCTGGGAGATATGAAGGACAGGGAAGCCTGGCATGCTGCAGCCCATGGGGTCACAAAGAGTAAGACACGACTTAGCAACTGAACAACAACATCTATATGAGCATTATACCTGAAAATAAAAGAGCCTTCTTGTGCTTCTTGATGATTATCTCCAAAGATTTCTGAACTTTGGAGCCTCATTTTCCTGTACTACACTGTCTGGATCAATCATTTGAGAAATTACCTTCACATTTTCTGTATTTTCTAATGGCACTTGCATTGTACTTTACAGTGCTGTCATGCTTATTATTTCAATTTTTGCTGGGTTTAAACAGTTTATCTATGTCTTACCATCTGACTTAATGGTACAATTTAAGATGATTACTCTTTAAAGCATTATTTTGAACTGAAAGAAGGCTAACATATTTATAACCCTGGTCCAAGTTTAAGGAAATATCAATAAGGATTAAAAAAAAAAATCACTTCGGTCCTCTTTCTTAAGCAGCACATTACATTTTCACTACAAGACCTAAGCTTTACAAGGACAGACTGTGACCCTGTGTCCCCCAACACGCCTCTACTAAAGAGGGGCCCAAGAGACTTGCCCATAGAATGAAACCAACAGGGACAGCAGGCCAACTCTGGGTGCAGCTGTGTGTGGCCAAGGCCACAGGGCTGACGCAGCTCATCAGGATGCCTAGGCAATCTACTGTGAAGACGGGACTTCTCTGCTGGCCCTTACACATTGATCTCCAAGTTCCAGCCACAGCCCATCCCGTCACACTCCATGCCTGCCACCTGAGCAAAGACTTCCACTCCCATGGCCTATGATATGTACATGGATGACAGCAAACTGTTCTTTGATCCTGGTTTCCTTCCTAAGCTACAAATTTTCTTAGTGTCTTAAAGACATTTCCATTTCTACCTCTTAAAGATATTTCTATTCCATGACTACACCTCCATACAAGCCCCGACTAAACTTATCATCATCACTTTGCTAGAAAAACCTGCTCCTTCTTAGGTGCTGCCTGTAATAGTAAGTAGCCCCCACCCACGTGTCTAACAGTGAAGTCCAGGTGTACCTCATTCCCATCTTACTCACCTACAGTGAATCAACCTCTGATTCCCAGGGATTCCACCACCAGAAATACATCTCCAGTCTACCTCCTTCTCTCCTTTTTCACTGAGATCATTCCCAAGGCATCATCATACCTTACCGGAGTTTCTCCTGACTGGTGACTCTGACTCCAAACTAGCTCTCCTCCAGTCAACTGTACAGCCATAATGCTCTTTCCAAAACATAAGCATGTTAAAAATCCTTAAATATCTTCCTATGGTCCTTAGGAAAATATCCAAACTCCCTGCTGTGGCTTAAAACATCCTTTAAGAACAGGCAATTGCCTTGTAGTTATACTAAAACATGGCAAAAGGGAAAAGCACATGGAATCTAGAGGAACCTAGTTGTCTCAGTCAGCTTACTTCATTTCTCTGTTCCTAAGCATTCTCAACTGCAAAACAGAAATTGTAATACCCGTCTCACAGTTGGGGTGTCAGTGTTAAATAAGATAAAATACAATGTTTGACACAGCATCTGACACACAGTAAATGCTCAGTAAATATTAGCTATTGTTATTATGTCTCCCGTTAATTTCTCACTTTTCTTCCATTTGTATTCTCAGTTCCATCCCTAGGGCACATTTTCATTTTGTCCTCACACCCAGTTCCTCTCCCTTAACAGATCCAGTTCTTCCAGCTACAGCTTCCCCTCCCACAATTCTTCAGGTCTCATCCTAAAAGCTGCATCCTCTGGCCCCTCCAGTGTGTTTTCTCTGTGCTCCTCAAGGCTGTGTATTTTCCGTCTCATACACCTGTCTTGACTTTCTAGTACTTTCTTTTCACTGCTAAATTACAAGTTCTGTTGAACGGGTTGAAAAGACTCAATGGCCTATGATATGTACATGGATGACAGCAAACTGTTCTTTGATCCTGGTTTCCTTCCTAAGCTACAAATTTTCTTAGTGTCTTAAAGACATTTCCATTTCTACCTCTTAAAGATATTTCTATTCCATGACTACACCTCCATACAAGCCCCGACTAAACTTATCATCATCACTTTGCTAGAAAAACCTGCTCCTTCTTAGGTGCTGCCTGTAATAGTAAGTAGCCCCCACCCACGTGTCTAACAGTGAAGCCCAGGTGTACCTCATTCCCATCTTACTCACCTACAGTGAATCAACCTCTGATTCCCAGGGATTCCACCACCAGAAATACATCTCCAGTCTACCTCCTTCTCTCCTTTTTCACTGAGATCATTCCCAAGGCATCATCATACCTTACCGGAGTTTCTCCTGACTGGTGACTCTGACTCCAAACTAGCTCTCCTCCAGTCAACTGTACAGCCATAATGCTCTTTCCAAAACATAAGCATGTTAAAAATCCTTAAATATCTTCCTATGGTCCTTAGGAAAATATCCAAACTCCCTGCTGTGGCTTAAAACATCCTTTAAGAACAGGCAATTGCCTTGTAGTTATACTAAAACATGACAAAAGGGAAAAGCACATGGAATCTAGAGGAACCTAGTTGTCTCAGTCAGCTTACTTCATTTCTCTGTTCCTAAGCATTCTCAACTGCAAAACAGAAATTGTAATACCCGTCTCACAGTTGGGGTGTCAGTGTTAAATAAGATAAAATACAATGTTTGACACAGCATCTGACACACAGTAAATGCTCAGTAAATATTAGCTATTGTTATTATGTCTCCCGTTAATTTCTCACTTTTCTTCCATTTGTATTCTCAGTTCCATCCCTAGGGCACATTTTCATTTTGTCCTCACACCCAGTTCCTCTCCCTTAACAGATCCAGTTCTTCCAGCTACAGCTTCCCCTCCCACAATTCTTCAGGTCTCATCCTAAAAGCTGCATCCTCTGGCCCCTCCAGTGTGTTTTCTCTGTGCTCCTCAAGGCTGTGTATTTTCCGTCTCATACACCTGTCTTGACTTTCTAGTACTTTCTTTTCACTGCTAAATTACAAGTTCTGTTGAACGGGTTCCCGGTGCCTAGCACAGAGTATGCCTTTAATAAAAACTGTCAGGTTTCATCTCCTACAGGGGCCCCTGTACTTCTCCCAAAAGAGCAGCTGGGAGAACAGCACAGTCTTTCCATAGCAGGTGTTTGCAAAGTTCAGTAAAGGCTGCCACAGAAGAAACCTGGTCAAATAATACTGGGAAGTTTAGGTTAAAACAAAGTTAGGGCTTCCGAACCGCTACAATTCTAAGTCTTTTCTAAAATTGTGTGTTTCAGTGGGGGCAGGGGGTAGGAAATGATGTATATTACTCAAAACAGCTTCAACAACCAGTGCAGGAAGGAACCACATGTATAAATCAACACTTTTTTTTTTTTTTCAAACGGAGGCAGAAACTGCTGCACAGAAGAGCAAAGTGACTGGTCCACGGCCACACAGCAGCTACATACACCAGGAAGAAAAATGGAACTCCAGTTGTCCTTTTCGGCCCTGACACTTTCGGTGCAAAAAACGCCTCTGGGTACTTGGGTTCGCCAAGTGTTGCCACCTTAAATTTTGTTTTCAACTCATACTAAATTTAAGGTTAGTTCTTCTCGGTCAATTGCCTCCTAGGCCTGCAGTTACCAGTCTCCAACACCCCTCCACCACTCCGCCCTATATATACTTCCCTGTAACCTGTAAGTCCATCGAGGGCAGGAGGAGTTGGGTTGGTTTAGGGGAGATAGTTGCCTTCTTCCTTTTTTTACTTCGGAGTTTATTTTTGGACTGTAAAATTTTCTCTTGTAAACCAAAGGAACCTGATCAATTTGAATGCCTCTACCCTTGGGCGCAACTCCTTACCCAGCGCACACTAGCCTACCCTACCTGCTCCCACCCTCGCCCAGATCCCTGCGGTTTGTCTTTACCTGGAACTGCCATGGCGCTGGTAAGAGGGGTCGCAGGACCCCTAGGCTTTCCAGGGATCGCTCGCTTCCGGCTGGCGGTGAGGAGAACTCACAGCGTGGGAGCCTCTTCCTCCCACCCGCGCCGCGGCACCCTGCTAACGGCAAGGGAAGGCCCTAAAAGCCCCTGGAGCTAGCGGAACCCAAGTAGCTACGGATGCAGTTTCCGGGGGGAATTGTATTGTCATTTACACACGGCGCGAACCATTGCTGCCAGCCTCGAGGGGGTGAATGAAACCTGCACACGCATGTAGTGAAGTAAAACAGCACCACGACTTACCAACTGTTGTTTTAAAAGTTGTAATACAAGGCAGCTTAATCTATAGGGGCTTAATAAACTTTTTTTTCAATTCCCTGGACGCCTTTGGAATCCCCCTTCTCAGGATTAGCGGTGCTCGGGTCTGGGAGCAACATGGCGGCGTCCGTAAGGGGCTAGCTTTGGGAAAACAGAGTTTGGGGCCGCTGTCTTGCGGGATGTTGACAGGCTGGAAGTTTCCGCGACCTCCCGATTTGAGGAAGCGTGTATCGATAGGTGGACAGCTTTAGTTGCCGGCCGTTCGCTCTCATCCCCACTTAGGAGCGGAGTCCTGAGCACTGACCAGCATGAGCAACATTTACATCCAGGAGCCTCCCACGAATGGGAAGGTGAGCCTAACCTCGGGTGCCTAGACTCCCCAAAGCGATATCTTATTGATTAAAGGAGTTCTGCGGTTGTAGCGCTGGAAGAGATTACAAAAAGTCTTGCCTTTATCTCTGTTGCTGGCCCTTCCCGGCACATAATTAAAGTTCTCAAGTGGAGATTTTTCGTCGACCGACCTCCTGGCCCGACTGTTTTTTTTGATTTTTTCTTAAAAAAGTCTGAGGGCAGGAGGAGTTGGGTTGGTTTAGGGGAGATAGTTGCCTTCTTCCTTTTTTTACTTCGGAGTTTATTTTTGGACTGTAAAATTTTCTCTTGTAAACCAAAGGAACCTGATCAATTTGAATGCCTCTACCCTTGGGCGCAACTCCTTACCCAGCGCACACTAGCCTACCCTACCTGCTCCCACCCTCGCCCAGATCCCTGCGGTTTGTCTTTACCTGGAACTGCCATGGCGCTGGTAAGAGGGGTCGCAGGACCCCTAGGCTTTCCAGGGATCGCTCGCTTCCAGCTGGCGGTGAGGAGAACTCACAGCGTGGGAGCCTCTTCCTCCCACCCGCGCCGCGGCACCCCGCTAACGGCAAGGGAAGGCCCTAAAAGCCCCTGGAGCTAGCGGAACCCAAGTAGCTACGGATGCAGTTTCCGGGGGGAATTGTATTGTCATTTACACACGGCGCGAACCATTGCTGCCAGCCTCGAGGGGGTGAATGAAACCTGCACACGCATGTAGTGAAGTAAAACAGCACCACGACTTACCAACTGTTGTTTTAAAAGTTGTAATACAAGGTAGCTTAATCTATAGGGGCTTAATAAACTTTTTTTCAATTCCCTGGACGCCTTTGGAATCCCCCTTCTCAGGATTAGCGGTGCTCGGGTCTGGGAGCAACATGGCGGCGTCCGTAAGGGGCTAGCTTTGGGAAAACAGAGTTTGGGGCCGCTGTCTTGCGGGATATTGACAGGCTGGAAGTTTCCGCGACCTCCCGATTTGAGGAAGCGTGTATCGATAGGTGGACAGCTTTAGTTGCCGGCCGTTCGCTCTCATCCCCACTTAGGAGCGGAGTCCTGAGCACTGACCAGCATGAGCAACATTTACATCCAGGAGCCTCCCACGAATGGGAAGGTGAGCCTAACCTCGGGTGCCTAGACTCCCCAAAGCGATATCTTATTGATTAAAGGAGTTCTGCGGTTGTAGCGCTGGAAGAGATTACAAAAAGTCTTGCCTTTATCTCTGTTGCTGGCCCTTCCCGGCACATAATTAAAGTTCTCAAGTGGAGATTTTTTCGTCGACCGACCTCCTGGCCCGACTGTATTTTTTCTTTCCTTTTTCCTTCAGTTTAACTCTCCATGCGTTTTCTAGGGTCGTAGGTAAAAGGCCAAGTATATATTAAAAGTTGACACTTCTTTGCTTAGGTTGGAGGTCGCTCTTATTCGATTTGTTCTACAATCTTACTGAATGCCTGCTAGGCACCAGGTGCTGGCGATATAAAGAGGGATGGATAAAACCTGTTGCTGCCCTGAAAGAGTTAATAGTTTAGTTCGAGAGGCAGGCAGGTAAGGAAAAACCTGATGGTATGTTTGCTAGGTGTTCTAATGGAGAGAGGAGCATGTTGCTAGGGTAATACTGAGAAGGCAGCAACTGGGAAAGTAGAGAAAGACTTCGTGGATGAGCTATCTTTTGTGCAGGTTTTTGTCAGCGGAGGTGGGGCGTGCAAAATGTTTCCGCATTAAATGAGAGAATCATTGTTTGATGATCAGGGTATGGCAGTTCCCATTCAAAAGTGTTTGTATGCAGTGTGAGGTAGAATCAATAACGGAATAGGAGTCACCTGAATTCTTGAACTAGGACCTGGTCTATATCACACAAAATGTGATGAATCAGTGAAATGGAGAGAACAGAGGTAATGAAAGCTTATAGATGAATTAGAAGAAACTGAATTTGCATTAGATACTTTCTGTCGCATGACTATATCACAAACTACTTATGCTTGTGGATTTACATTTTTTAATATAGGGAGGGCAGTTTGAAAACAAAAATGCTATAATTGATAACCCCCGCAAGCATTTTAGTGGGTATTTTGGGCAGAGCAGTTCTTTTAGTTTTGTTGTTTGCACTTTTCCTTACTCCGGGCCTACATCATTGTGAAAACCCAGAATATCTACCTCTTCATATTTCCAAAAAATATTTAAGAGTGACATCACTCCCAGTTGATAAATAAAACACTGGTAGGGATTGAATACATGGCCCTGCTAGATGGGGCTTGCACACTTGCTGTTCCTTTCTCTGATATACTCTTTAGCCTGCTCAAATGTCATTTTAGCAGAGAGGGCTTTCCTATTAATTCTCTACAATGTAGAAAACCTCACTCATATCCTGCGTTCCAGCATTCCTTAGCCTCCTTAACCTCTTTAAAAATTTCTCCAGTGCTTATTTTTTATTGTATCCTCCTCTACTACTTTTCTCCCCATAGAATGCAAGCTTTATGAGGGCAGAGACAGACATCTAAGGAATAGTGCTGGATACATGGTAGGAGGAGTTCAGTTACGTACTGAATGGATGAATGAATGAATAGCAACTTTGTTAACTTCTCAAGTATTAAACATTAGTGAGTTTGAGGTTATACTTCTGCCAGTCACGGGCAAACTTAGTTGTTTTACTCTGGAGGAAGATTCAACATGGTCATAAAGATTAGAGGCTTTAACAAAGATACATGCCTGAACAGGCAGCTGTTCGGAAGGAGGAACCTGATGGTATGTTTGCTAGGTGTTCTAATGGAGAGAGGAGCATGTTGCTAGGGTAATACTGAGAAGGCAGCAACTGGGAAAGTAGAGAAAGACTTCGTGGATGAGCTATCTTTTGTGCAGGTTTTTGTCAGCGGAGGTGGGGCGTGCAAAATGTTTCCGCATTAAATGAGAGAATCATTGTTTGATGATCAGGGTATGGCAGTTCCCATTCAAAAGTGTTTGTATGCAGTGTGAGGTAGAATCAATAACGGAATAGGAGTCACCTGAATTCTTGAACTAGGACCTGGTCTATATCACACAAAATGTGATGAATCAGTGAAATGGAGAGAACAGAGGTAATGAAAGCTTATAGATGAATTAGAAGAAACTGAATTTGCATTAGATACTTTCTGTCGCATGACTATATCACAAACTACTTATGCTTGTGGATTTACATTTTTTAATATAGGGAGGGCAGTTTGAAAACAAAAATGCTATAATTGATAACCCCCGCAAGCATTTTAGTGGGTATTTTGGGCAGAGCAGTTCTTTTAGTTTTGTTGTTTGCACTTTTCCTTACTCCGGGCCTACATCATTGTGAAAACCCAGAATATCTACCTCTTCATATTTCCAAAAAATATTTAAGAGTGACATCACTCCCAGTTGATAAATAAAACACTGGTAGGGATTGAATACATGGCCCTGCTAGATGGGGCTTGCACACTTGCTGTTCCTTTCTCTGATATACTCTTTAGCCTGCTCAAATGTCATTTTAGCAGAGAGGGCTTTCCTATTAATTCTCTACAATGTAGAAAACCTCACTCATATCCTGCGTTCCAGCATTCCTTAGCCTCCTTAACCTCTTTAAAAATTTCTCCAGTGCTTATTTTTTATTGTATCCTCCTCTACTACTTTTCTCCCCATAGAATGCAAGCTTTATGAGGGCAGAGACAGACATCTAAGGAATAGTGCTGGATACATGGTAGGAGGAGTTCAGTTACGTACTGAATGGATGAATGAATGAATAGCAACTTTGTTAACTTCTCAGAAGTATTAAACATTAGTGAGTTTGAGGTTATACTTCTGCCAGTCACGGGCAAACTTAGTTGTTTTACTCTGGAGGAAGATTCAACATGGTCATAAAGATTAGAGGCTTTAACAAAGATACATGCCTGAACAGGCAGTCTTCCATTCAACACATATTTATTGAGCACCTAGCATATGCCAGGCTTTATGCTAGATTTTAGGAATAGAGATGAAATTTCCACGTATTATGATGATGTAATCTAAATTTTATATTAACTCGTATGTTTTATCCTTAAGAAACATTTTATTATCAAAGTATTGTCTTACTTGTCAGCTTTAAGGAAAAGAGCCACCAATGAATGACAGAATAGTTATGGCTAATTGGAATATATGGCCAAAGTAGGAGCCAAGTGCCTTCTTTTTTAATTCAGTAGCTTATCAGTGAAAAGATTAAGAAAACCTGGTAAATAAAGTGGTCCAACTATATATGCCACCTTTTTACCATATACATTTTTATAAGTTTCCTGTGGTCAAAAGTTTTTATAAGAGTAATAATTACAACAATTACAGCCACCACATTTTGAGCATTTAGTGCATCAGGTACTGTGCTAAGCAGTCTGAGTATATATAGTTCATTTTGTCCTCACAACAAACCTAAGAGGATATTATTATCTCTGTTTTTGTTTGTATTTTTTATTGAAGTACAGTATCTGTGATGTACAGCATTAGTTTCATGTGTTCAATGTAATGATTTGACATTTGAATACATTGAAAAATGATCACCACAGTAAGTCTGGTTCCCACTTGTCAGCATGTAAGGTTAATGCTGTATCATTGACTGTATTCTCCATGCTTTACTTTTCATCCCTAGGACTGACTTATTTTGCCACTGGAAGTTTGTACTTCTTGATTCCCTCCGCTCATTCTACCCTCTCACCTCCCACCTGCTCCTCACCTCTGGCAACCACCAGTCTGTTCTCTGTATCCAAAAGTCTGGGTTTTGTTTGTTTTGTGTTTCAGAGTCCACATGTAAGTGAAATCATGTGGTATTTGTCTTTTCTGTCTGACGTAAGCTCCATCTGTGCCGTGGAACCTTGCAATATTCCTTTTTTGCGGCTGAGTAATATTCTGTGTGTGTCTTCTTCAGTCATCACATCAGTGGACACTTAAGTTGTTTGCACATGTTGGCTATGGTAAATAATGCTTCAGTGAACACAGGGATACATGTATCTTTTCTAGCTAATGTTTTCATTTTCTTCAGGTAAATACTCAGAAGTGGAATTGCTAGTTAGTATGGTTCAGTTCAGTCCAGTCGCTCAGTTGTGTCTGACTCTTTGCGAACCCATGGACTTTAGCATGCCAGGCTTCCCTGTCCTTCACCATCTCCCCGAGCTTGCTCAAACTCATGTTCATTGACTCAGTGATGCCATCCAACCATCACATCCTCTGTCATGCCCTTCTACTTCTGCCTTCTGTTTTTCCCAGCATCGGGGTCTTTTCCAAGTTAGTATGGTAGTTCATTTTTAATTTTTGAGTGCCTGCCAAACTGTTTTACATAGTCACTGCACTAATTTATATTCCCACCGACAGTACACAGGGCTTCCCTTTCTCCATATCTTTGTCAATGCTTATTAAAATTTCTTGTCTTTTCACAATAGCCATTCTGTTGGGTATGTGAGATAATACCTCATTGTGGTTTTGATTTACTTTATGACTAGTGATTTTGAGCATCTTTTCATTTGCCTGTTGCCTGTCTGTATGACTTCTTTGGAAAAATATGTATTCGGATCTTTATACCTGGTTTTCAATCAGATTGTTTTTATGTTATTTATATTGTATACGTTTTTTATATTTTGGATGTTAACCCTTTATCAGATACATGATTTGCAGCTGTGGTCCGTGGGGGTCACAAAGAGTCGGACACAACCAAGTGATGGAACACTGACATTCAGTAGGTTGTATTGTCATTTTCTTGATGGTTTTCCTTCCTGTGCAAAAGTTTTTTAAGTCCCATTTGTTTGTTTTTCCTTTTTTTGCTCTTGCCTTTGGAGTCTAATCCAAAAAAACAAAAACATTTGCTAAGACCAGTGCCAGGGAGCTTACTGCCTGTCCTTTATTCTAGAATATTTATGGTTTCAGGTTTTACACTCTGGTCTTGACTCAATTTTAAGTTTATTTTTACATATGGTGTAAGACATTGGTCCAGTTTCACTCTTTTACTTGCGGCTGTTCAGTTTTCCCAGCAGAATTTATTGAAGAGACTCTCCTAACACCATTGTGCCTGCTTGCCTCCAAGGTAAACTCTTTAACCATGTATGCGTGGATTTATTTCTGAGCTTTCTTTCCTGTTCCATTTATTTGTGTGTCTGTTTTTTATACCAAACATCGTTCTGTTTTAATTATTTTCGTTTAGTACTGTAGTTTGAAACTAGGGTGCATGATACTTCTGCCTTTGTTATTCTTTCTCAAGATTGCTTTGGCTGTTCAGTGCCTTTTGTGCTTCCTGTACAGATTTTAGGATTATTTGTTCTAGTTCTGTGAAAAATGCCTTTGGATTTTGATAGGGATTACACTAAGTTTATAGATTGTTTCAGGTAGTATGGATATTTTAACAGTATTAAGTCATGGCTAGAAAGACCTGACAGTGAACTTCCCACTTATTTTGTGGTGTTTTCAATTTTTTCGTCTTTGTCTTATAGTTTTCATTGTATAGCTCTTTTATCTTTGGTTAAACTTATCCCTAGTTGTTGTTGCTGTGTTTTTTTTTTTTTTTAGTGTACTCATAAATTGAATTTTTTTACTTGATTTCTCATTCTGTAGTTCATTATTAGTGTGTAGAAATGCAGTAGATTTTTGTATATTAATTTTGGTCTTGCAATTTAACTGAATTCGTTCATTAGTTCTGTTTTTTTTTTTTTTGCTGGAGTGTTTAGGGTTTTCTGTCTTAGTATCTTGTCAGCTGCAAATGGTGACAGTTTTACTTGTTCCTTTTCAATTTTTTAAATTAATTTATTTTTCAATGGAAGAATAATTGTTTTACAGAATTTCGTTGTTTGATGTCTTTTGTTTGTCCTGCCTAATTGCTGTGTTTAGTACTGCTGGTACTGTGTTGAATAAAAGTGGGGAGAGTGAGCATCCTTGTCTTATTTCTGATCTTAGAGGGAAAGCTTTTAGCTTTTCACCATTGAGTATCATACCAACAGTGGGTTTGTCATGTGTAACCTTAATCTCATTGAAGTGCATTCCTTCTGTACCCACTTTGTTGAGACTTTTTTGCATACATGGATGTTGAATTTTTTCCAGAGCTCTTTATACACACATTGAGGTGATCAAATGATTTCTTTTTGTTCAAATTTGCTTTTAATTGGAGGATAATTGCTTTACAATATTCTTTTGGTTTCTGCTATACAATGGTGTGAATCCCCTCCCTTCTCCCCTTCCCCCGCTCTTCCTCATCCCACCTCCCTAGGTTGTCACAGAGTATCATGTTGAGTTCCCTGTGTTATACAGCAGCTTCCCACTAACTCTCTGGGTTACATATGGAAATGTACATGTTTCAGTGCTGCTCCCTCAGTTTGTTTCACTCTCTCCTTCACCCGCTATGTTCATAAGTGTTCTCTGTCTGCATCTCTATTCCTGCACTGTAAAGAGGTTCATCAGTGCCATTTTTCTAGATTCCATGTATATGCATTAATATATTATATTTGTTTTTCTCATTTCTGACTGACTTTACTCTGTATAACAGGCTCTAAGTTCATCCATCTCATGAGAACTGACTCAAATTGTGCTCCTTTTTAATGTCTGAGTAATATTCCATTTGGTGGAGTTTGAATAAACTCCAGGAGATGGTGAAGGACAGGAAAGCTTGGCGTGTTGCAGTCCTTGGTGTCGCAAGAGTCAGACACGACTGAGCAACTGAACAACCACCTTAATATTTCCATTGTATATATGTGCCACAACTTCTTTATCCATTCATCTGTTGATGGACATCCAGGTTGCTTGCATGTCCTAGCTATTATAGATAGTGCTTCAGTGACTTCTTCAATTATGGTTTTCTCACGGTATATGCCCTGTAATAGAATTGCTGGGTCATATGCTACTTTATTCTTAGTTTTAAAGGAATCTCCATTTGTTACTGTGGTGTAACTAATTGGTTGATTTGCAGATTCTGAGCCACTGTTGCATCCCTGGGATAAAATTCTGCTTAATCATTGTGTATGATCTTTTAATGTGTTTAGTACTGCTGGTACTGTGTTGAATAAAAGTGGGAGAGTGAGCATCCTTGTCTTATTTCTGATCTTAGAGGAAAGCTTTTAGCTTTTCACCATTGAGTATCATACCAACAGTGGGTTTGTCATGTGTAACCTTAATCTCATTGAAGTGCATTCCTTCTGTACCCACTTTGTTGAGACTTTTTTGCATACATGGATGTTGAATTTTTTCCAGAGCTCTTTATACACACATTGAGGTGATCAAATGATTTCTTTTTGTTCAAATTTGCTTTTAATTGGAGGATAATTGCTTTACAATATTCTTTTGGTTTCTGCTATACAATGGTGTGAATCCCCTCCCTTCTCCCCTCCCCGCTCTTCCTCATCCCACCTCCCTAGGTTGTCACAGAGTATCATGTTGAGTTCCCTGTGTTATACAGCAGCTTCCCACTAACTCTCTGGGTTACATATGGAAATGTACATGTTTCAGTGCTGCTCCCTCAGTTTGTTTCACTCTCTCCTTCACCCGCTATGTTCATAAGTGTTCTCTGTCTGCATCTCTATTCCTGCACTGTAAAGAGGTTCATCAGTGCCATTTTTCTAGATTCCATGTATATGCATTAATATATTATATTTGTTTTTCTCATTTCTGACTGACTTCACTCTGTATAACAGGCTCTAAGTTCATCCATCTCATGAGAACTGACTCAAATTGTGCTCCTTTTTAATGTCTGAGTAATATTCCATTTGGTGGAGTTTGAATAAACTCCAGGAGATGGTGAAGGACAGGAAAGCTTGGCGTGTTGCAGTCCTTGGTGTCGCAAGAGTCAGACACGACTGAGCAACTGAACAACCACCTTAATATTTCCATTGTATATATGTGCCACAACTTCTTTATCCATTCATCTGTTGATGGACATCCAGGTTGCTTGCATGTCCTAGCTATTATAGATAGTGCTTCAGTGACTTCTTCAATTATGGTTTTCTCACGGTATATGCCCTGTAATAGAATTGCTGGGTCATATGCTACTTTTATTCTTAGTTTTTAAAGGAATCTCCATTTGTTACTGTGGTGTAACTAATTGGTTGATTTGCAGATTCTGAGCCACTGTTGCATCCCTGGGATAAAATTCTGCTTAATCATTGTGTATGATCTTTTTAATGTATGGTTGCGTTTGGTTTGCTGATATTTTGTTGAAAATTTTTGCATATATGTATATCAGGGATATTGGCCTATCATTTTCTTGTTTTGTGGTGTTTTTGGTTTTGGTTTCAGGATAATGCTGACTTTGTAAAATGAGTTTGAGAAGGATAGATATTTATTCTTCTTTGAATGCTTGGTAGAATTCATCAGTGAAGTCATCTGGTCCTCTCCTTTTGTTTGTTGGGAATTTTTGATGATTGATTTGATTGCGTTACTAGTAATTGGTCTATTTAGATTTTTATTTTCATGACTCAGTCTTGGAAGATTGTATGTTTTTAGGAATTTACCCATTTTTTTTTCTAGGTTGTTCAGAGTATCTCTTTGCTTCTTTGTGTTTATATAGTATCAGTTGTAACTTCTCTTTCATTTCTGGTTTTATTTATTTGAGCCCTCTCTTCAAGAATATGGTTAAAGGCTTGTCAGTTCTGTTTATCTTTTGAAAGAACAAGCTCTTAGTTTCACTGATCTTTTCTGTTGTCTGTGTCTATTTTATTTAATTATTCACTGGCCTTTACTAACTTTGGTCTTCATTTATTCTTTTTTTTCTAGTTCATGTAGGTGTAAAGTTAGATTGTTTTAGATTGTCTTCTTTCTTGAGTTTGGCCTATATTGCTATGACCTTCTCTCTTAGAAACGCTTTTGTTGCACACCACAAGGTTTGGTGTTTGGTATTTCAGTCCCTAGGTGTTCTTTTTTCCTTTGGTTTCTTTAGGGATCCATTGGTTGTTCAGTTTTGGTTTTGTTTTTGTTTTTTCTGTACTTGAAGTATAGTTGATTTATAATACTGTGGTAGTTTCAGGTCTACAGCAAAGTGCTGCGCTTACACATTCAAGAGCAAGTCTCTTGGCACCATTTTTCCAACAGCACTCATTCGCTTTGTGCCTTTGGGTCACATTTTGATAATTCTTGCAATACTTTAAACCCTCCACCAGTGAAAAGAGCATGACTCATGACAGGCTCATGTGAAGATTGGTAGTTGTTAATAATAAAGTATTTTGAAATTAAGGCTTGCACTTTGTCTTTTTAGACATAATGCCGTTGCATACTTGATAGCTTACAGTTTGAGTAAACCTAACTTCTGTATGCATGAGAAACCAGAAACCTTATGTGACTCATGTTTTTGCAATATTCACTTCATTGTAGTGACCTGAAACCAAGCCTGTGATGTCTCAGAGGTATGCTTGTATATGCTCATATCCAACCAATATGAGTGCTTTTGAGTTCGGCACTGTTCTCTACTCAAATCAGCTGTGACCAGGGTAACTTGGGGATTTATTTTACAGCATGTGGCAGGACCCTAGAGCCTGATGAACTTTTTTTCCCAGCATAGAATGCAGTTTATAGAGAACTTTGTAGAGGCAGTATGGTGAGGTAGAAAAAGCACAGGCTTTGCAGCAGACAGCCTTTGGTTTAAGTTTGTTCACTGTAGACTCTGGATAAATTTAGTTTATTTGGGTGTCCGTTTCTTCATAAGTAAAATAGGAGTAGTGGTACCTACCTTGGAGTTAAGGATTAAACGAGATAGGAAATGTAAAGTGCCTGGTATGGAAGCTGATACATGGAAGGCACTCAACAAATGTTCCCTTTTTGTAGAAAAAGTGTTAAGTGTTGAGAAAATCATGCACATTTGCACTTTTAGTTATTTTATATTTCTTTAAGGACTAATGGTGCATCATTATAAGAGAACTATGTAGCCAGTAAAACCCTGAAAAGAGACAATACATCCATCAATGTTATATAAATTATGGCAGTGTAATGTGGGCTTCTGAAACAGAAACTGAAAGGCAGTTGTAGCAAAAGTGATGGTGATGGTCATATGTCTTTGACCACTGATCACTCTTTGACACTGGACATGGTTCTACTAGGGGTTGGGTGTGGGGGGAAGTGATACTAGAGAAGTTGGATTCCATCTGTGACAGGGTGTTCACATTTAGAGTTTTCCATTCTTTTTGGCTATTTGTGATTATTAATAAGACTGTTGTAAGCTGTTTCCTCCTATGGGCTCAGTAGGTATTTTGGTTGTTGCAAGATGGCTGCTTGCACTAAGGAGTAACTGCCTTCATCAGCTGTGGAAAGGAGGCTATTAAAAGATTCCATTTACCCTAGATGGTAATTTTAAGACACATGAAATTAGCAATATACAACTCAGAATTGCATTAAGAATGTACCTTTGGGGCTTCCCTGGTGGTCCAGTGGATAAGGACACCGCCTTGCAGTGCAAGGGGCACCGGTTCGATCCCTGGCCTGGGAAGATCCCACACGGAGTGGCTGGACCGATGTGTCCAATTACCGAGCCGGAGCTCTGGAGTGCATGCGCCCAGAGCCGGAGCTCTGCAGCGACAGACGCCACCGCGATGGGAGTCCCACAGGAGCCAAAGAACAAAGACAGATGAAAATGGAGAAATGAAAGCCCAATAGAAGTAGCCCCCCCCCCCCCCCCCCCCCAGCACCCCCCAAAATAAATAAATATTCTTTAAAAAAAAAAAAAAGAATGTTCCTTTGTAAGTTAGAAATGGTTTGTCTTTGAATGAAAAAGTAGAGTGTTTATATGCTAAAAATTGTAAAGTTGTCTTATAGTGCCTTAGTTTCATGGGATTATTTTAATTTAATGTCTTAATTTGCTATACCAATTCTATTGGAAGAAGTGCTGTGGAAAACTTTTTAAATTAAAAAAAGTTTACAGTGTTGATTTTTTTTTTTTAAAGATTTATTTATTTATTTGAGGGGGTGGGGTGGGGGGGGAGGGGAGCAGGCGGGCCACTTCTATTGGCTGGCATCATTATAAGAGAACTATGTAGCCAGTAAAACCCTGAAAAGAGACAATACATCCATCAATGTTATATAAATTATGGCAGTGTAATGTGGGCTTCTGAAACAGAAACTGAAAGGCAGTTGTAGCAAAAGTGATGGTGATGGTCATATGTCTTTGACCACTGATCACTCTTTGACACTGGACATGGTTCTACTAGGGGTTGGGTGTGGGGGGAAGTGATACTAGAAGTTGGATTCCATCTGTGACAGGGTGTTCACATTTAGAGTTTTCCATTCTTTTTGGCTATTTGTGATTATTAATAAGACTGTTGTAAGCTGTTTCCTCCTATGGGCTCAGTAGGTATTTTGGTTGTTGCAAGATGGCTGCTTGCACTAAGGAGTAACTGCCTTCATCAGCTGTGGAAAGGAGGCTATTAAAAGATTCCATTTACCCTAGATGGTAATTTTAAGACACACGAAATTAGCAATATACAACTCAGAATTGCATTAAGAATGTACCTTTGGGGCTTCCCTGGTGGTCCAGTGGATAAGGACACCGCCTTGCAGTGCAAGGGGCACCGGTTCGATCCCTGGCCTGGGAAGATCCCACGCGGAGTGGCTGGACCGATGTGTCCAATTACCGAGCCGGAGCTCTGGAGTGCATGCGCCCAGAGCCGGAGCTCTGCAGCGACAGACGCCACCGCGATGGGAGTCCCACAGGAGCCAAAGAACAAAGACAGATGAAAATGGAGAAATGAAAGACGAATAGAAGTAGCCCGCCCGCCCCCCTCCCTCCAGCACCCCACAAAATAAATAAATATTCTTTAAAAAAAAAAAAAAAGAATGTTCCTTTGTAAGTTAGAAATGGTTTGTCTTTGAATGAAAAAGTAGAGTGTTTATATGCTAAAAATTGTAAAGTTGTCTTATAGTGCCTTAGTTTCATGGGATTATTTTAATTTAATGTCTTAATTTGCTATACCAATTCTATTGGAAGAAGTGCTGTGGAAAACTTTTTAAATTAAAAAAAGTTTACAGTGTTGATTTTTTTTTTTTAAAGATTTATTTATTTATTTGAGGGGGTGGGGTGGGGAGGGAGGGGAGCAGGCGGGCCACTTCTATTGGTCTTTCATTTATCCATTTTCATCCATCTTTGTTCGTGTGGGCCTCCCATCGCGGTGGCCTCTGTTGTCGCAGAGCACTGGCTCTGGGTGCATGCGCTCCAGAGCTCCGGCTGGATAATTGGACACATTGGTCCAGCCGCTCCGCAGCACGTGGGATCTTCCCAGGCCAGGGATCGAACCGGCGCCCCTTGCACTGCAAGGCGGTGTCCTTACCCACTGAACCACCAGGGAAGCCCTACAATGTTGATTTTTAAATGAATGGTTTTTCTGTGATTGATAAATGTATGTGCTAATTTTTCTTAAAGCCTAAATCATCTCTGAAAATAGTATTTGAGAGGTATAAACATAGTGACTTGTGCTGAATATTTGAAGTTTTTTGAGTATTACAACAGAAACCAAGCTAAGTTTCTAATTTTTATTTTAAAATGAAAATTCAGTAGGAATACATTGAGCAGCTAGTCAACTCAGTATAAAGCAAAATGATGATGTAATGATTTTTATATGCTTTTTTACAGGTTTTATTGAAAACTACAGCTGGAGATATTGATATAGAGTTGTGGTCAAAAGAAGCTCCTAAAGCTTGCAGAAATTTCATCCAGCTTTGCTTGGAAGGTAATTCTTATTCTTGAATTTTATTCTGTAGGAGGAATTTTGTTCATTTAAAAATGAACTGCCACGTATTTTCCCACCACATTGAAAATCGGTGTTAAATAATGATAATAAATGATAGGTGGTGATGTGAGTTTGAACTGTGTGTCAGAAAATGGAGCGAGAAGGTACAAATCCTCCCCCGACCTAATAAATCTCTGCATCTTTAACAGAAATTTATCTCACTTCTTTGATTTCTAAATGTGGCTTCTCCCTAAAATTGCTTTTAGTTCTCTGTTGTTTTTACTCTTCAGTTGTTCCTTCCAACCATATAACTGTCAAATACAGAATTCCAACCATTTCTGCTCTTGTGAATTTTAATTTACGTGTCTAATTGCCTAGTGGACTTTTCTATTTTGTACTGTCATCTACAACTCAAATAGTATAAAACCAGATTTACCCGTTTCTTCCGCAAACTGCCTTGACTGTCACTCGTGTGATTGTAGTTGTTTTTTACCTGATTTTCCATGTTCTTATCTTTGATCTCTTTACCCTCACATTTATTCAACATATGGTAGTTGAATTCTCAGGCAGCTTGGCTTCCTAGTTTTCAAACTTAATTTTTCATTGTATCAATAACCATGTGGTTTCAGTTGACCAGTACCTTTATTTCCTGAGTAGGTTCTTCCCATTTCCACTCATACCACCTTCATTTCCTGAAAGCATCTCATATCCTCACTTGCCTTTTGGAAATACTTTCTCTTCCCTTATTTTTCTGTTCAAATCAACCCACTTTTTTTTTTTTTGACCATGCGGTTTGGCTTGTAGGGTCTTGGTTCCCTGACCAGGAACAGGGATAAAACCCAGGGCCTCGGCAGTGAAAGTGCCGAGTCCTAACCACTGGACTGCCCCGGAATTCCCAGTCTGCTTTTTAATGTCTATTCAAAGTTCTCCTTGCTTCATAAAGCCTTCTCTTCAACATTCAGAGATGATATCATCAGTGCCACTAGTAACTCTTAGATTTGAGTAGTAAAGTGACTGTCTTTTTAACTTTACAGAATTATGTTCACTTGAGTGTTTTCCCCTTTATAATATTCCGATAGAGCTAAATATCCAAAACACTTATAACTGTTGACTTTCCGTATACCTTGCATATAGTTTTGAATATCTCCAGTGGTGGCAAATCATTGTCCTTCTAAATTATTTCCGATTTTTAGAAATAGACAGGGTTAATCGGGTATCAGAAACAGCACTCTGAGTCCAGAACAAGGTGTGGGATAAAACGGGGGGTCAGTTGTTTTCCTTCCCCAATAAATCTCTGCATCTTTAACAGAAATTTATCTCACTTCTTTGATTTCTAAATGTGGCTTCTCCCTAAAATTGCTTTTAGTTCTCTGTTGTTTTTACTCTTCAGTTGTTCCTTCCAACCATATAACTGTCAAATACAGAATTCCAACCATTTCTGCTCTTGTGAATTTTAATTTATGTGTCTAATTGCCTAGTGGACTTTTCTATTTTGTACTGTCATCTACAACTCAAATAGTATAAAACCAGATTTACCCGTTTCTTCCGCAAACTGCCTTGACTGTCACTCGTGTGATTGTAGTTGTTTTTTACCTGATTTTCCATGTTCTTGTCTTTGATCTCTTTACCCTCACATTTATTCAACATATGGTAGTTGAATTCTCAGGCAGCTTGGCTTCCTAGTTTTCAAACTTAATTTTTCATTGTATCAATAACCATGTGGTTTCAGTTGACCAGTACCTTTATTTCCTGAGTAGGTTCTTCCCATTTCCACTCATACCACCTTCATTTCCTGAAAGCATCTCATATCCTCACTTGCCTTTTGGAAATACTTTCTCTTCCCTTATTTTTCTGTTCAAATCAACCTACTTTTTTTTTTTTTGACCATGCGGTTTGGCTTGTAGGGTCTTGGTTCCCTGACCAGGAACAGGGATAAAACCCAGGGCCTCGGCAGTGAAAGTGCCGAGTCCTAACCACTGGACTGCCCCGGAATTCCCAGTCTGCTTTTTAATGTCTATTCAAAGTTCTCCTTGCTTCATAAAGCCTTCTCTTCAACATTCAGAGATGATATCATCAGTGCCACTAGTAACTCTTAGATTTGAGTAGTAAAGTGACTGTCTTTTTAACTTTACAGAATTATGTTCACTTGAGTGTTTTCCCCTTTATAATATTCCCGTATAGAGCTAAATATCCAAAACACTTATAACTGTTGACTTTCCGTATACCTTGCATATAGTTTTGAATATCTCCAGTGGTGGCAAATCATTGTCCTTCTAAATTATTTCCGATTTTTAGAAATAGACAGGGTTAATCGGGTATCAGAAACAGCACTCTGAGTCCAGAACAAGGTGTGAAAGAGAATACAGAATAACCAGTAGCAGGATGCAGTGAGAGCCCTCCAAATAGATAATTAGACAGAGAGAAAATTACCAGTGGAAGATTTAAGGAATAAAAACTACCCAGACCAAAATAAACAAATAAACAAACCCCAAAACATCCCTCTTTCCCACCTCAACAAAAGAAAAAAAGAAAAATTGAGCTGACAAGAAAGAGAAAGGAAGGCATCTGTAAAGACCATTATTAATAATTGCTATGGCAGGCAGGAAGGAAATTGAGTCAGACAGGTAGTTCAGTCAGAGAAGCCTCAAATAACTGTCATCAGAGCTGAGAAATACAGTAGACACAGAAAAGTCAGACTTGTTTCTGGAAAGAAGTTTTGAAGAGTCAGAAACTCAAATTTTACAGAAGAGTGAGAGTATAAAAACATTAGAAAGAATAAATGGTAAGTTATAATCCATGACTAGGTGCATGGAAGAAACAGAAAACATCTGGATATAATGTAACAATGAAAGAAGAAATAAAGTTCTCAAGTTAAGTGATGATGAAAGTTAATTACAACATCAAAAAATGATTTCCCTATTTATGAGAATATAAGGAAAAAGAAGAAAAGAATAGGAAAATAATTAAAATAGCCAGAGTAATTCTTTTAACTGAACAGTGAGAAATAGAATTGTTATTGCAAACATTAACAAGAAGCTTGAGAAAACTAATTTAAATAAAGATGCTCCTAAATGAGTTAATGAATACAAACAAGTAAGTAGGAGCACAGTCTCTGATATGGCCCTCAACTAATATGGTGTTCACAGTTAAAAGGAAGTTTTGTTTTGTTTTCTTCAGTTTTACTGAGATATGATTGACATTGTATAGTTTATATAAAATGTATATAATTTGTATACATACATTTATATAGAAATCATATACAAAAATTGTGTATCATTTGTACAACCTGATTTTTTTAAAGGTGTATAGTGTGATGATTTAATATATGTATATACTGTCAAATGATTACCATAATCAAGTAACATATCTGCTACCTCACAGTTACTTTTTTTGTGCTGATCAGTGGAGAAAAGTCCAGCTAGCAGACAAGGTGTGAAAGAGAATACAGAATAACCAGTAGCAGGATGCAGTGAGAGCCCTCCAAATAGATAATTAGACAGAGAGAAAATTACCAGTGGAAGATTTAAGGAATAAAAACTACCCAGACCAAAATAAACAAATAAACAAACCCCAAAACATCCCTCTTTCCCACCTCAACAAAAGAAAAAAAGAAAAATTGAGCTGACAAGAAAGAGAAAGGAAGGCATCTGTAAAGACCATTATTAATAATTGCTATGGCAGGCAGGAAGGAAATTGAGTCAGACAGGTAGTTCAGTCAGAGAAGCCTCAAATAACTGTCATCAGAGCTGAGAAATACAGTAGACACAGAAAAGTCAGACTTGTTTCTGGAAAGAAGTTTTGAAGAGTCAGAAACTCAAATTTTACAGAAGAGTGAGAGTATAAAAACATTAGAAAGAATAAATGGTAAGTTATAATCCATGACTAGGTGCATGGAAGAAACAGAAAACATCTGGATATAATGTAACAATGAAAGAAGAAATAAAGTTCTCAAGTTAAGTGATGATGAAAGTTAATTACAACATCAAAAAATGATTTCCCTATTTATGAGAATATAAGGAAAAAGAAGAAAAGAATAGGAAAATAATAAAAAATAGCCAGAGTAATTCTTTTAACTGAACAGTGAGAAATAGAATTGTTATTGCAAACATTAACAAGAAGCTTGAGAAAACTAATTTAAATAAAGATGCTCCTAAATGAGTTAATGAATACAAACAAGTAAGTAGGAGCACAGTCTCTGATATGGCCCTCAACTAATATGGTGTTCACAGTTAAAAGGAAGTTTTGTTTTGTTTTCTTCAGTTTTACTGAGATATGATTGACATTGTATAGTTTATATAAAATGTATATAATTTGTATACATACATTTATATAGAAATCATATACAAAAATTGTGTATCATTTGTACAACCTGATTTTTTTAAAGGTGTATAGTGTGATGATTTAATATATGTATATACTGTCAAATGATTACCATAATCAAGTAACATATCTGCTACCTCACAGTTACTTTTTTGTGTCTGTGTATATGGGAAGAATATAATATGTACAAATTTCTAGTGTTTGATAATCACTATCCTGTGTGTAGAACCCCCAGATTAAATTATTCATGAATTCAGTGATCTGATAACTGAAAATTTGTATCTTTTTGATCATCATCGCCGTATTTTCCCCTTCCCTCGCCCTACCCCCAGCCTCTGGCAGCCGTCATTCTGTCTCTGTTGCTGTGTGTTGAACTTTTAGATTCCACACAAAAGTGAGAACATTAAATATTTGTCTTTCTGTGTCGAGAGCGCTAGTTTTTAGTCTTTATGAAAAGAAGATTTACAGTTACACAGACTTAATCTTGGATTTCAGGTCTCTGCAGGATAGTTAGGTGAACATTCTGAGATCAGTGAAAATTTTATGGGCATTCCCTGGTGATCCAGTGGTCAGGATTCTGTCCTTCCAGCTCAGGTGGGTGCAGTTTCAATCCCTGGTCCGGAACTGAGATCCCACATGCTACACGCTGTAACCAGATTGTTTTTTAAAAAAATGAATGAAAATTTTTAAAAATTAAAAGTTTAAAAATGAGCTTACAAAAGAAGAGAAGGAAAGGGAGACTTGTTATCTTTAATAATTTTATTAGTTTCACTGAAGAATGAAGTAGGAGTAAATTTTTAGGTCTAAAAAGAGAAGTAGGGAGAAGAAAGAGAAGTAGATAAGAAAATCAAACTTTTTATACTTTATGTAACTATTAACTCTTTTGAAATATTGCCTCAGCCCTCTCCCTTCAGTGTCCTTGCTTCATCAGTAAGAGGTTAAACGAAGTATCTTTACAAAACTAAGATATTTGTTTAAAAAAACCAAAGAGGCTAAAATAGCGAACTCATAAAGGAGTTTTAAATAAAAGTTATTAATGCTAATACCTAGAGAATTAAACACAAAACAAAGTTCTAGAAGAAAAAACACATATATATGATTTTAAAATGCAAATATAAATTACTATATGCACTTGGGCAGAAATACTAGTCAGAATATGCCATTATACCCGTACATTAATTAAAACATAATGACAAATAGCAGACTCACAGCATCCAAATAGAAATCTTTCACAGTTACTTTTGTGTCTGTGTATATGGGAAGAATATAATATGTACAAATTTCTAGTGTTTGATAATCACTATCCTGTGTGTAGAACCCCCAGATTAAATTATTCATGAATTCAGTGATCTGATAACTGAAAATTTGTATCTTTTTGATCATCATCGCCGTATTTTCCCCCTCCCTCGCCCTACCCCAGCCTCTGGCAGCCGTCATTCTGTCTCTGTTGCTGTGTGTTGAACTTTTAGATTCCACACAAAAGTGAGAACATTAAATATTTGTCTTTCTGTGTCGAGAGCGCTAGTTTTTAGTCTTTATGAAAAGAAGATTTACAGTTACACAGACTTAATCTTGGATTTCAGGTCTCTGCAGGATAGTTAGGTGAACATTCTGAGATCAGTGAAAATTTTATGGGCATTCCCTGGTGATCCAGTGGTCAGGATTCTGTCCTTCCAGCTCAGGTGGGTGCAGTTTCAATCCCTGGTCCGGAACTGAGATCCCACATGCTACACGCTGTAACCAGATTGTTTTTTAAAAAAATGAATGAAAATTTTTAAAAATTAAAAGTTTAAAAATGAGCTTACAAAAGAAGAGAAGGAAAGGGAGACTTGTTATCTTTAATAATTTTATTAGTTTCACTGAAGAATGAAGTAGGAGTAAATTTTTAGGTCTAAAAAGAGAAGTAGGGAGAAGAAAGAGAAGTAGATAAGAAAATCAAACTTTTTATACTTTATGTAACTATTAACTCTTTTGAAATATTGCCTCAGCCCTCTCCCTTCAGTGTCCTTGCTTCATCAGTAAGAGGTTAAACGAAGTATCTTTACAAAACTAAGATATTTGTTTAAAAAAACCAAAGAGGCTAAAATAGCGAACTCATAAAGGAGTTTTAAATAAAAGTTATTAATGCTAATACCTAGAGAATTAAACACAAAACAAAGTTCTAGAAGAAAAAACACATATATATGATTTTAAAATGCAAATATAAATTACTATATGCACTTGGGCAGAAATATTAGTCAGAATATGCCATTATACCCGTACATTAATTAAAAACATAATGACAAATAGCAGACTCACAGCATCCAAATAGAAACTTCATTTTCTATTTGAGACACAGGTAAATTCTTTTTTTTTTGAAATCTTTTTTCAATAGTGAGAAAATTCAGAAGGGTATTATGAACACACATAATGAAATAATAAAATCTCTTCAAAATACTAATTGAATGACACAGACATTTAAGAAGGATGTCAGACATTATTGCAATCAGCAGGATCTTTTAAGCTGTAACTAACAATGCATAATTCAACATGCATGTGCTGAGTTACTTCAGTTGTGTCTGACTCTGTGACCCTATGAACCATAGCCACCAGTCTCTTCTGTGAGATTCTCCATGCAAGAATTCTGGAGTGGATTGCCGTGCTCTCCTCTAGGGGATCTTCCCGACCCAGGAATTGAATTCCGTGTCTCTTAAGTCTCCTGCATTGGCAGGTGGGTAGGCAGGCAGTTAAACAATGATTATTAATAAATTGCAAGAAAGTGGAAATAATAGATATAGAAATTATGTGGAAATTTGGAATTCTAGGCATGATAGAATGCAAAATTAAAGTGTAGAGAAATTATAGAAAACTTCTCGATATGGATAGTATTATAATAATTTCATTTAAGCAACAAAAATATAATTAGGAAAATGTTTAAAGTTAAAATCCAACATCACTAAAAGACTTAATAGAAAATAAGAAAAAGCAATAACATTGGAAAATTTAAAATTTGGAAACACAAGTGATAAAGACCTCTTTATTGTCCGTCTTCCCTCATGTGAAATAGATTGCTGAGTCTTATAGATCCTATTAGAAAATTCTTGAATCTGTGTGTCCCAAGGTAAGCCTTAGTCCCATTTTGACTTAGGACAACAGTTGCCCTGTATCCAACCTGATCACCTCCAATCAGTTCTTTGTACTGACGTTTCAGTGGTTCTTTGAAAGAGTAAATCTGATCATATGGTAAATTGTCAATTAACTATTATAGGCATAGTCGATTATTTTTATTTTTTGATACAGACTGGAGTATGTTTTATATTCAAATTTAAATACAGATTTGTAAAATTAAGGTGAAAATATTAAAGTTTGATCTCACATTTGTGTTGAACTTGAGGATTTATAGGTTGCCTCAGATTATTAATCTTCACAATGTCACTGAGTTAATTTATATTGTTGGTTTTTATAAAAATTAGAAAATTATATGGGCAGCATGAGGGCTATAGTTAATAATGTATTGCGTATTTGGAACTTGTTAATAGAGTAGATTTTAAAAGTTCTCAGCACAAGGAAAAAAAATACTCTGGTGATAGATGTTAACTAGCTTTATTGTCTGTGAACATTTCACAATATTCGAAAATATTGAACCACTGGTTTATACATCTGAGACTAATGTAATATTGTAATCAATTGACTCTTGGAGAAGAATATAGACAAAACATTCAATGACATAAATCAAAGCAAAATCTTTTATGACCCACCCACTAGAAAATAAGTAGGGAAGAAAAGGTTTTGGTTAAGGAACCTAGTAGATACACTTAGTTTTAAACATTGTTAAAATTTTATTTTATTAAAGTATAGTTGATTTAGAATGTGTATTAGTTTCAGATGTACAGGAAAGTGATTTATAGATAGATATGTGTAGAAAAGCTTCTCGATATGGATAGTATTATAATAATTTCATTTAAGCAACAAAAATATAATTAGGAAAATGTTTAAAGTTAAAATCCAACATCACTAAAAGACTTAATAGAAAATAAGAAAAAGCAATAACATTGGAAAATTTAAAATTTGGAAACACAAGTGATAAAGACCTCTTTATTGTCCGTCTTCCCTCATGTGAAATAGATTGCTGAGTCTTATAGATCCTATTAGAAAATTCTTGAATCTGTGTGTCCCAAGGTAAGCCTTAGTCCCATTTTGACTTAGGACAACAGTTGCCCTGTATCCAACCTGATCACCTCCAATCAGTTCTTTGTACTGACGTTTCAGTGGTTCTTTGAAAGAGTAAATCTGATCATATGGTAAATTGTCAATTAACTATTATAGGCATAGTGGATTATTTTTATTTTTTGATACAGACTGGAGTATGTTTTATATTCAAATTTAAATACAGATTTGTAAAATTAAGGTGAAAATATTAAAGTTTGATCTCACATTTGTGTTGAATTTGAGGATTTATAGGTTGCCTCAGATTATTTAATCTTCACAATGTCACTGAGTTAATTTATATTGTTGGTTTTTATAAAAATTAGAAAATTATATGGGCAGCATGAGGGCTATAGTTAATAATGTATTGCGTATTTGGAACTTGTTAATAGAGTAGATTTTAAAAGTTCTCAGCACAAGGAAAAAAAATACTCTGGTGATAGATGTTAACTAGCTTTATTGTCTGTGAACATTTCACAATATTCGAAAATATTGAACCACTGGTTTATACATCTGAGACTAATGTAATATTGTAATCAATTGACTCTTGGAGAAGAATATAGACAAAACATTCAATGACATAAATCAAAGCAAAATCTTTTATGACCCACCCACTAGAAAATAAGTAGGGAAGAAAAGGTTTTGGTTAAGGAACCTAGTAGATACACTTAGTTTTAAACATTGTTAAAATTTTATTTTATTAAAGTATAGTTGATTTAGAATGTGTATTAGTTTCAGATGTACAGGAAAGTGATTTATAGATAGATATGGGTAGATATAGATTCTTTTCCATTATAGGCTATTGCAAGATACTGAATGTAGTTTCCTATGTTATACATTGGTCCTTGTTTATTTTATGAATAGTAGTTTGTATCTGTTAATTTCAAGCTCTTTTTTTAACATTAATTAAGTTTTGCTGTGCTGGATCTTTGTTGCTCTATGTGGCTTTTCTCTAGTTGTGGCAGACAGGGGTTACTCTTGTGGTGTGTGGGCTTCTTATTGCAGTAGCTTCTCTTGTTGTGAAGCACAAGATCTAGGGTGCATAAACTTTGGTAGCTGTGGCTTGTGGACTCCAGAGCTTAGTAGTTGTGGTGCATGGGCTTAGTTGCTCTGCATCATGTGGGATCTTCGCAGATCAGGGATCAAACCCATGTTCCCTACATTGGCAGGCAGATTCTCATCCACTAGACTACCACGGAAGTCCTCAAACTCTTAATTTATCCTTCTCCCAGCCCCTTTTCTCTTTGGTAACTGTTAAGTTTCTATGTCTTAGAGTCTATTTCTGTTCTGTAAATAAGCTCATTTGTGTCATTTTTAAGATTCTCCATATAAGTAATACCAATTTGTCTGTCAGTGGACGCTTAGGTTGCTTCCTGTCTTGGCTATTGTAAATAATAGTGTATGAACATTGGCATGTGTGTATCATTTCAAATTAGAATTTTTGTCTTTTCTGGCTGTATGCCCAGGAGTGGGATCATGTCGTAACTCTAGTTTTTAAGGAACCTCCATACTGTTCTCCATAGTGGCTGTACCAATTTATATTTCAACCAGCAATGTAGAGGGTTCCCTTATCTCTACACCCTTTCATTTATTACATTTTTACCCATTTATTATTTATAGACTCTTTGATGGTGGGCATTCTGACTGGTGTGAGATGGTATCTCATTATGGTTTTGATTTGCATTTCTCTAATAGTGATGTTGAGCATCTTTTTATGTGTGTGACCATTTGTATGTCTTTTTTGAAGAAATGTCTATTTACATCTTCTGCCTAATTTTTGATTGGGTTGTTTGATTTTATTGGGCTGTGTGAGCTCTTTGTACATTTTTGAAATTAGTCCCTTGTCAGTCTCATCTTTTGTAAACATTCTCTCTCATTCCGTGGGTTGTCTTTTCATCTTGTTTATAGTTTACTTTGCTGTTTGACTAGGTCCTGTTTGGTTTTTTTTGCTTTTATTTTGCTTTGTTTGTTTTGGGAAACTGACCTAAGAAAATATTGCAATGATTTATGCCAGAGAGTTTTGTTTATGTTCTTTTCTAGGAGTTTCATGGTGTTATGTCTTCTATTTAAGTCTTTAAGACATTTTGAGTTTGTTTTCTAGGTTCATTCATTTATATGCAGCTGGCGGACTTTCCCAGCACCACTTCCTGAGGAGACTGTCTTTTCTCTGTTATAGACTCTTGGCTCCTTTGTGGAAGATTCATTGACCACAATGTGTGGGTTTACTTTTGGGGCCTCTTTTCCATTCCATTGATCCATAGGTCTGTTTTTGTGCTAATACCACATGTTTGATTCCTGTGGCTTTGTAGTGTTGTCTGAAGTCTGAGATGATTATGCTTCCAGGTTTGTTCTGTTTCCTCAGGATTGGTTTGGCAATTCTGAGGCCTTCTTGATTTAAATATAAATTTAGGATTATTTGATAGTTCCATGATCATAGGGAATTTGATAGGGATCTGATTAAATGTTTAAATTGGTTTTGGTAGTATGGCCACTTTAACAATGATAATTCTTCTAACCTGGAAGTGTGGGATAGCTTTCCATTTATTTGAATCATTTCTGATTTCCTTTATAAGTATTTCATAGTTCTCAATGTATAGGTCTTTCACTTCCTTGGTTGGATTTATTCCAAGGCATTTTATTTTGTTTTTTGATGTGATTTTAAAAGGGACTGCTTTGTCAGTAAAAAGGACAAAAGCCACATGATCATCTCAGTAAAAGCATTTGATAAAGTTCAGTATTCATTCATGATAAAAACTCTCAGCGAAGTGGATATGAAGCAAACATATCTCACCATGATAAAAGCTATTTATAAGAATCCCACAGCCAGCATAATACTTAATAGTGAAAAACTGGAAACCTTCTTGCTAAAATCTGAAACAAGACAAGCAAATTCACTTTTAGCACTTTTATTCAACATAGTAGTAGAAGTACTAGCCATAGCAATCAGACAAGCAGAATAAATAAAAGATATCCACATTTGGAAAGGAAGTGGTAAAATTGTCATTATAGGTCAGTCTCATTTGTAAACATTCTCTCTCATTCCGTGGGTTGTCTTTTCATCTTGTTTATAGTTTACTTTGCTGTTTGACTAGGTCCTGTTTGGTTTTTTTTGCTTTTATTTTGCTTTGTTTGTTTTGGGAAACTGACCTAAGAAAATATTGCAATGATTTATGCCAGAGAGTTTTGTTTATGTTCTTTTCTAGGAGTTTCATGGTGTTATGTCTTCTATTTAAGTCTTTAAGACATTTTGAGTTTGTTTTCTAGGTTCATTCATTTATATGCAGCTGGCGGACTTTCCCAGCACCACTTCCTGAGGAGACTGTCTTTTCTCTGTTATAGACTCTTGGCTCCTTTGTGGAAGATTCATTGACCACAATGTGTGGGTTTACTTTTGGGGCCTCTTTTCCATTCCATTGATCCATAGGTCTGTTTTTGTGCTAATACCACATGTTTGATTCCTGTGGCTTTGTAGTGTTGTCTGAAGTCTGAGATGATTATGCTTCCAGGTTTGTTCTGTTTCCTCAGGATTGGTTTGGCAATTCTGAGGCCTTCTTGATTTAAATATAAATTTAGGATTATTTGATAGTTCCATGATCATAGGGAATTTGATAGGGATCTGATTAAATGTTTAAATTGGTTTTGGTAGTATGGCCACTTTAACAATGATAATTCTTCTAACCTGGAAGTGTGGGATAGCTTTCCATTTATTTGAATCATTTCTGATTTCCTTTATAAGTATTTCATAGTTCTCAATGTATAGGTCTTTCACTTCCTTGGTTGGATTTATTCCAAGGCATTTTATTTTGTTTTTTGATGTGATTTTAAAAGGGACTGCTTTGTCAGTAAAAAGGACAAAAGCCACATGATCATCTCAGTAAAAGCATTTGATAAAGTTCAGTATTCATTCATGATAAAAACTCTCAGCGAAGTGGATATGAAGCAAACATATCTCACCATGATAAAAGCTATTTATAAGAATCCCACAGCCAGCATAATACTTAATAGTGAAAAACTGGAAACCTTCTTGCTAAAATCTGAAACAAGACAAGCAAATTCACTTTTAGCACTTTTATTCAACATAGTAGTAGAAGTACGAGCCATAGCAATCAGACAAGCAGAATAAATAAAAGATATCCACATTTGGAAAGGAAGTGGTAAAATTGTCATTATAGGCAGATAACATGATACTGTATGTAGAAAACCCCAAAGACTCCATGCAGAAACTATTAGAATTGATACATGATTTCAGCGAGGTGGCAGAATACATGATTAACATACAGAAATCTGTTGCATTTCTTTACACTAACAGTGAAATAACAGAAAGAGAACGATAAATTCTTTTTATTTTCTTCCAGCGTATTATGACAACACCATATTTCACAGAGTTGTGCCTGGTTTTATAGTCCAAGGCGGAGACCCTACTGGCACAGGGACGGGTGGAGAATCTGTCTATGGAGCCCCCTTCAAGGTGAGACTAAATTTTATAATTTATTTTCAAGTCAGTTTGGAGTGCTTAATTGACATAATTGTGCCTAGGAGAAAATGCATTTTATATCAGTGTACAAAATAGGGTCAATCATGTATTTAGCATTAAACAGAATAAGTGCAGCACTTATTAAGCATTCTTGCTAAGTTGTCTTATCACAGAGTTTTATGCTAGATTGAATTCAGGTGGAGCTCAGGTGGTAATGAGAAAAATATGACTTGGAGAAAAGACAGTATTACATTTTTCCTGACCTGTCTATATCTGTTCTTTATAGCTTTACATATGTAAAACTTTTCCAGAACATTGCATGTGGGGTCCTATTTTAAAATATTTTATTTTCATACTGTATAGAATTAATCTATTTGAGTGCTATAATAAAATATCTCTGAATGGATGGTCTAAAGAGTAGGAATTTATTTCTCACAGTTGTGGAGGCTAAGAAGTCCGAGATCAAGGTGCTAGCATTCACTTCCTGAGAAGGTTCTCTTCCTGGCTTGCAAATGGCTGCCTTTTTACTGTGTCTTCACATGGTGGAAGGAGAGCATTTTGGTGTCTTTTCTTATAAGTTAAGCACTAGCCCTATTGGATTAGGACTTCACTCTTAAGTTATTTAACCTTTTTCATCTTCTTACTGGCTCTGTATTCAGTACAGTCACATTGGAGGTTAGAATGTCAGCATGTGAACTCTAGGAGGACATCGTTCAGTCCAGAGCAGAATTCAGTCTAAACTGTACACAAAGGTAGCACAAACTCCATGCCATAACAAAAAATCACAAGGGGAAACAGAAGAAGCAACATAAAACATGTCAGAAAAGGATGTGAGTTTTAATCAAGAGCAGGTCAGAGCTTTGTTAATGGCCAACATAGATCTAAATGTCATAAGGCTTCCCTGGTGGTCCAGTGGGTAAAGAGTCCGCCTTGCAGTGCAAGGGGCGCTGGTTCAATCCCTGGCCCAGGAAGATCCCACGTGCCGTGGAGCAGCTGGACGGGTTTGTCCAATTATGAGCAAGTGCTCTGGAGTGCATGCGCCCAGAGACAGTGCTCTGCAAGAGAGAGGCCACTGGCTGAAGAATAAAGATGGGTGAAAATAAAAATAAATTAAAAAAACAACAACAATAAAAGAGGCCAAAATTTAAAAATGTATATATTAAGGGTAACGGTTGGCTCAAGTAAAAGCTAAAAGCTGGGTTATTTATCAATCTTATGCTAGCAGTATTGTATTCTATTAGTGTGTAAACATCAGTAGCTCTTAAAATATGTGAATTTTTAAAAACTTCGCATTTATACTAAAAGGATAGAGTGTCTAGAGTTTCCTTTAATTTTATACTGGACTACTGTGTGATTCTTGAGAAAAATACTAAACTGCTAGCTTTCATTTTTTTATGGTAATGGCCTTGAAGCATGTGAGATGGTTATGAAAAAGTCTCATATGTCACTGTTAGACTATTTTATATTTTACAAAATTGAGATATCTCATTATTTCAGAGCCTCTGTCTGGTAGGAAGCATTCATTTATTGTATTATTTGGTTAACAAAATATTTCATTGGGCTAAGAAGTCCGAGATCAAGGTGCTAGCATTCAGGATTCTCTTCCTGGCTTGCAAATGGCTGCCTTTTTACTGTGTCTTCACATGGTGGAAGGAGAGCATTTTGGTGTCTTTTCTTATAAGTTAAGCACTAGCCCTATTGGATTAGGACTTCACTCTTAAGTTATTTAACCTTTTTCATCTTCTTACTGGCTCTGTATTCAGTACAGTCACATTGGAGGTTAGAATGTCAGCATGTGAACTCTAGGAGGACATCGTTCAGTCCAGAGCAGAATTCAGTCTAAACTGTACACAAAGGTAGCACAAACTCCATGCCATAACAAAAAATCACAAGGGGAAACAGAAGAAGCAACATAAAACATGTCAGAAAAGGATGTGAGTTTTAATCAAGAGCAGGTCAGAGCTTTGTTAATGGCCAACATAGATCTAAATGTCATAAGGCTTCCCTGGTGGTCCAGTGGGTAAAGAGTCTGCCTTGCAGTGCAAGGGGCGCTGGTTCAATCCCTGGCCCAGGAAGATCCCACGTGCCGTGGAGCAGCTGGACGGGTTTGTCCAATTATGAGCAAGTGCTCTGGAGTGCATGCGCCCAGAGACAGTGCTCTGCAAGAGAGAGGCCACTGGCTGAAGAATAAAGATGGGTGAAAATAAAAATAAATTAAAAAAACAACAACAATAAAAGGGGCCCAAAAATTTAAAAATGTATATATTAAGGGTAACGGTTGGCTCAAGTAAAAGCTAAAAGCTGGGTTATTTATCAATCTTATGCTAGCAGTATTGTATTCTATTAGTGTGTAAACATCAGTAGCTCTTAAAATATGTGAATTTTTAAAAACTTCGCATTTATACTAAAAGGATAGAGTGTCTAGAGTTTCCTTTAATTTTATACTGGACTACTGTGTGATTCTTGAGAAAAATACTAAACTGCTAGCTTTCATTTTTTTATGGTAATGGCCTTGAAGCATGTGAGATGGTTATGAAAAAGTCTCATATGTCACTGTTAGACTATTTTATATTTTACAAAATTGAGATATCTCATTATTTCAGAGCCTCTGTCTGGTAGGAAGCATTCATTTATTGTATTATTTGGTTAACAAAATAGCTCTTTGTGACAATTCCTTTCTAAATTGATATTTTTGCTTATTATATTCAGGTGATACAGTTATCTTGGTGAGTTTTAAAAATATTTTTATTTATTTTGGGTTCTGCTAGATCTTCACCACTGCATGGGCTTTTCACTAGTTGCGGTAGCAGGGGCTCCGCTTCCCTGCAGTGCATGGGCTCAGTAGTTTCGGCTCCCAGGCTTCATAGTGCAGCCTCTGTAGTTGTGGCACACAGGCTTCATTGCCCTGTGGCATGTGGAATTATCCTGGATCAGGGATCAAACCCACGCCTCCTCTATTAATAGGTGGATTCTTTACCACTGAGCCACCTGGGAAACCCGGTAAAATTTTCAGTTAGGTCATTTTTAGTACAGTGTACAGAGTTATGATCCATTGAGTTCAGATCTCTTGAGAAGGATTTATTAAGGAAAAGTAACTTTCTTTCTGAAAAGCATTGATTACTTAACATGGCTATATTATAAGTGAGTCTGGTAATCAGGTCTTCTATTAACTAAGAGACTGGTGTATATGTTATGCAGTCCTACCCTAACAAGAAAACTACCTTAGAATGACTTTCTCTTGCTTTTTAGAAAACTGGCAAATGGGACCAGTGCCTGGTCAGAGAAAATTCAACTTAGGACTTCAAAAAAACAGTAAACACCTCACACAGTCACACTAGATTCCTTGAATTAAGTAAGAAAGCAGTTGTTTCATGACATTCAGAGAAGGGTCGAGAAGAGGATAGTTGAAGCCTCTATAATGACTCAAAAGTGGAAAAGAAATTAGAAGCTTCTAGAAGCTTGTTGATGGCTTTGAGGGATCAGAATAGGGAAATAAGTTAGAAATCCATTCCCCTTGAGTACCCTTCCTCTGTGTAAGTAGGCAACTTTCCACGAGAAATTTGACTTAGAAGACACAGGTGAGTGAAGTTCAAGTTTAATAGAACTAAAGGAACTGTAGATACTGGATTTGATTATATGCGAAAATCAGTTAAATAAAACTTCAGCATTTTTTGTTAGAAGTTGTATGGGACTTTTGTTCTCATATGTCACTGTTAGACTATTTTATATTTTACAAAATTGAGATATCTCATTATTTCAGAGCCTCTGTCTGGTAGGAAGCAATTATTGATAGTCTCTTTGTGACAATTCCTTTCTAAATTGATATTTTTGCTTATTATATTCAGGTGATACAGTTATCTTGGTGAGTTTTAAAAATATTTTTATTTATTTTGGGTTCTGCTAGATCTTCACCACTGCATGGGCTTTTCACTAGTTGCGGTAGCAGGGGCTCCGCTTCCCTGCAGTGCATGGGCTCAGTAGTTTCGGCTCCCAGGCTTCATAGTGCAGCCTCTGTAGTTGTGGCACACAGGCTTCATTGCCCTGTGGCATGTGGAATTATCCTGGATCAGGGATCAAACCCACGCCTCCTCTATTAATAGGTGGATTCTTTACCACTGAGCCACCTGGGAAACCCGGTAAAATTTTCAGTTAGGTCATTTTTAGTACAGTGTACAGAGTTATGATCCATTGAGTTCAGATCTCTTGAGAAGGATTTATTAAGGAAAAGTAACTTTCTTTCTGAAAAGCATTGATTACTTAACATGGCTATATTATAAGTGAGTCTGGTAATCAGGTCTTCTATTAACTAAGAGACTGGTGTATATGTTATGCAGTCCTACCCTAACAAGAAAACTACCTTAGAATGACTTTCTCTTGCTTTTTAGAAAACTGGCAAATGGGACCAGTGCCTGGTCAGAGAAAATTCAACTTAGGACTTCAAAAAAACAGTAAACACCTCACACAGTCACACTAGATTCCTTGAATTAAGTAAGAAAGCAGTTGTTTCATGACATTCAGAGAAGGGTCGAGAAGAGGATAGTTGAAGCCTCTATAATGACTCAAAAGTGGAAAAGAAATTAGAAGCTTCTAGAAGCTTGTTGATGGCTTTGAGGGATCAGAATAGGGAAATAAGTTAGAAATCCATTCCCCTTGAGTACCCTTCCTCTGTGTAAGTAGGCAACTTTCCACGAGAAATTTGACTTAGAAGACACAGGTGAGTGAAGTTCAAGTTTAATAGAACTAAAGGAACTGTAGATACTGGATTTGATTATATGTGAAAATCAGTTAAATAAAACTTCAGCATTTTTGGTTAGAAGTTGTATGGGACTTTTGTTGCTGAAATATGAAGGACCTTATAACTGAGGACATCCACTAAATTTTCTTTTTTGTTAATTTCAGGATGAATTCCACTCACGGTTGCGTTTTAATCGAAGAGGACTGGTTGCCATGGCAAATGCTGGTCCTCATGATAACGGCAGCCAGTTTTTCTTTACCCTGGGTCGAGCAGATGAACTTAACAATAAGCACACTATCTTTGGAAAGGTTTGTGTCCAATTATCGTAGGCTTCTATGATACATATGACCAACTTACCTAAGAACTGTCTTCATAAAAATATTCTCTAGGATATTTATGTATTAGTTCTAAAAATGATAGAATACTGTATATTCCTGTTATAATGAACTGTGAGGGACCACCTGAATTTCTCTGTGTGTTTCAGATAAGTCACTGATTTTAACTTTAAATTATTGTTTAAATTGTATTAATGGTGTTATTAGCTGCTGTGTCACTCAGCTGTTACACTTTAACATTTTTAGAAAGACAGGTAATAACATTTAGTAGTTTAAAGTTTATTTTGTTAATAATTCCTTTCAGTTTAAAGTAAAAGTTGTGCTAACATTAAAACTTCACCTGAAATATTACTTTGAATAGTACCTGTTTAATCCTGAGCACACTTAACATCATATCAGATTGTCACTTTCATAGAATTTTCAGTAGTTTTCTTTAAAAGGAGTTCTGAAGATGTTTTTTTTCTTGTGTTTCTGCCTTTCCATAAGTAATTTCCTGGAGGCCTTAAGTCTTAGGCAGGTTAGACATCACTAGTGTATCAGCTCCCTCTGCTGGTTCAGTTAGAGTGGTTTCCCCGTATCCTAGACAAAACTGGATTCTGTGCTAATTAATGAAAAGGGAAAAAACAAACAGCACACCTGGAAAACTGGTATTATTTTAGATCTTTTGAGAAATACTGAATGAAAGGAGTCATGCCAAAAACATGGAACACAGCATTGTTGCTTAATACTTAACAGTGTGGGTTCAGAAATATGCATTGGCACATTTTAGCCACTCCGACACAGGTTGTCTAATGTTCATGGATTTTCCTACCTATTATTTTTTTTAAAAAAAGCATTTAATAAAATGATGGTGACGTTGCCCTTCCGCACCATTGTTTACAGTCGATGTTTTATAACTTACACAGAAGAGACAAAGTGTAGCATGGGGTTAGAAGTCAGAAGGGCCATCACTGTCAGCTCTGCAACTTCTCTGAGCCTGTTTTCTTATCTGGAGAAGGAAGATAATGATTGTACCTACTATTAGGATGTTTTGAGGATAAAATAAGATAATGTCAGCAAAGCAGTTTGTTCTGCCTTCTAAAGTCTAAATTTGTTTATAATGATTGAATAAAAAGTAGTCATTCAGAAAGAGGTTACCCTGACATGGTACTTTTAATAAAAATGGATATTAAGTATACATCAGATTTCCCAAAAATATTATTAAGGGATTAAATACCTTCATGAGTACTTTTTACCCTTAGGGTGATGTTGCTTTATTTGCCTTATTTAATGCATATAATCTTATATTACAATATAAAATGACCATTTGCTTATTTAAAAAATATTTTCAAAAGCCTTCCCTGATTTCAAAAATGAATTTAATCTTCAATTAAATTTCCTTTTTTATTTGATAGGTTACAGGAGACACAGTATATAACATGCTACGCCTGACAGAAGTAGACATTGATGATGAAGAAAGACCACGGAATCCACACAGAATTAGAAGTTGTGAGGTAGGAGCATGATAATTATGAGATACGTGACTTAAATTATCACTTAAATAAATTGAGTATTTCTGTTAAATTATCAGATGACAGCTTTACAGTAAATTAGCATCAAAGCTTACAATTTTATCTCTGTCATTTTGTTACTATTTTTGATTAAGAATTTTTTAATTAATTAAGAATTCTCTTAACTGAAGATTTTGAATTCAAAGATGAAAGTTCAGCTTATCCAGTTTTCATCCAGTGAATGAAAAAGTCAATTCATAGTGCAAAGCTGGATGAATTGGGTTTATTTAGCCCAGTGAAGCAGTATCTTAGGTCATTTAAGAGTGATCTTTCATTGAGAAAGCAAGGAACACAGCATTGTTGCTTAATACTTAACAGTGTGGGTTCAGAAATATGCATTGGCACATTTTAGCCACTCCGACACAGGTTGTCTAATGTTCATGGATTTTCCTACCTATTATTTTTTTTAAAAAAAGCATTTAATAAAATGATGGTGACGTTGCCCTTCCGCACCATTGTTTACAGTCGATGTTTTATAACTTACACAGAAGAGACAAAGTGTAGCATGGGGTTAGAAGTCAGAAGGGCCATCACTGTCAGCTCTGCAACTTCTCTGAGCCTGTTTTCTTATCTGGAGAAGGAAGATAATGATTGTACCTACTATTAGGATGTTTTGAGGATAAAATAAGATAATGTCAGCAAAGCAGTTTGTTCTGCCTTCTAAAGTCTAAATTTGTTTATAATGATTGAATAAATAGTAGTCATTCAGAAAGAGGTTACCCTGACATGGTACTTTTAATAAAAATGGATATTAAGTATACATCAGATTTCCCAAAAATATTATTAAGGGATTAAATACCTTCATGAGTACTTTTTACCCTTAGGGTGATGTTGCTTTATTTGCCTTATTTAATGCATATAATCTTATATTACAATATAAAATGACCATTTGCTTATTTAAAAAATATTTTCAAAAGCCTTCCCTGATTTCAAAAATGAATTTAATCTTCAATTAAATTTCCTTTTTTATTTGATAGGTTACAGGAGACACAGTATATAACATGCTACGCCTGACAGAAGTAGACATTGATGATGAAGAAAGACCACGGAATCCACACAGAATTAGAAGTTGTGAGGTAGGAGCATGATAATTATGAGATACGTGACTTAAATTATCACTTAAATAAATTGAGTATTTCTGTTAAATTATCAGATGACAGCTTTACAGTAAATTAGCATCAAAGCTTACAATTTATCTCTGTCATTTTGTTACTATTTTTGATTAAGAATTTTTTAATTAATTAAGAATTCTCTTAACTGAAGATTTTGAATTCAAAGATGAAAGTTCAGCTTATCCAATTTTCATCCAGTGAATGAAAAAGTCAATTCATAGTGCAAAGCTGGATGAATTGGGTTTATTTAGCCCAGTGAAGCAGTATCTTAGGTCATTTAAGAGTGATCTTTCATTGAGAAAGCAAGGACCTTAGAACATTTGACTTAGAGTCAAAATATTTGAGTTGGTCTGTCTTACTATGTATTTTCTTGAATGTCTTTCCGTTTTGTAAAATAGGGATAAAACATTTTTTCCTTAATTGCACATTGGATTACCAAGAGAATCCAATGAGGCCATGAAAGAAAAAGTATATATAACAATACTAGTTGTATGAGGAGAAAGTATAGACACTAATGGCTACATAATTAAATACTGGTTTTAATTTTTTGTGAAATTTTTAGAAATTGAGTAATGTTTGTGAAATATTTCTTTATAGGTTTTATTTAATCCTTTTGATGACATCATTCCAAGAGAAATAAAAAAGCCAAAAAAAGAGAAACCAGAGGAGGAAGTAAAGAAATTGAAACCCAAAGGCACAAAGTAATCAAAGTAGACAGATTTTTTTTTCCTCAACTTGAAAAACAGCACTGATTTATTTAGTTCACGTTTGTTTCCTTCTGTAACAATTGTTTAGTAGTTAGGGGGAGGCCAGTTTGGAACAGTAGATATGTCTAAATCATCTGTGTGTTTTTTTCTAAATATACATTTCTTCTATTCAAGTATAGTGTATAACTTAAAAAATGTAAACTAAAAAAGTATTGTCTGAGGGCTTCCCTGGTGGTCCAGTGGGTAAGGACACCGCCTTGCAGTGCAAGGGGCGCCGGTTCGATCCCTGGCCTGGGAGGATCCCACGTGCCGCGGAGCGGCTGGACTGATGTGTCCAACTACCAAGCCGGAGCTCAGGAGCGCATGCGCCCAGAGCCGGCGCTCTGCAACAACAGAGGCCACCGCGATGGGAGGCCCACAAGAGCCAAAGAACAAAGACGGATGAAAATAGAGAAATGAAAGACCAATAGAAGTGGCCCGCCCACCCCTTCCCCCCCCAACGCGCCCCCCCCCCCAAAAAATAAATTAAAAAAAAAAAAAAAAGTATTGTCTGAGATGTCTGATGAAATGTTAATAAGTAGGTAAATATTTATGACCACTGCAAGAATTAATTATATATGAGTTGTTGAAAAAAAATTTGTTTTTCCAATAATATATTCTTAGGATAAAGAACTTAGTAAAGTATGAAGGATATAATGACTACATGGTTATATTAACTTTCTTACTCCATTTTTTGTACTATTAAAATAATCTTATAAATATATTTAGCATAAAGGTATTCTTGTATTCTGGGTTAATTCCTGGGATACTTTCCTTCAGAATAAATTCTTCAGAATTTCTGAAGAAATTTCTTTGAGCAGTATTCTTTACATTATTAATGTGACCTGTTTTATTAAAATAAGATATCAGAGAGTTAAATTTCAACTTACTATTTTACTGAACTGTACCATTCACATTAGGGATTTTATTATACTTCTAAGTGTAGGAGTCAGACAGCTTTAAGTATAATCCTGCTTACTTCTGTTATAAGAAGCAAACTCTTAATCTTTGAGCTTCAGTTTTGCCATTTTATAAAATGGAGATTTATAGTACAGCACTTGCTTATTATGAAGATTAAATAAGAAGAGGAATTTGAAAGCACCAATAGTATAGGTATTCAACACATAATCATTTCTTTCCTTGATATCCTACTATGTAAGTTAAGTTGCTGTTATAAACTCAAATATGAGCCAGACACTTTATAAGCATTTGATAGCTTGCGGCAAAGTAACTTCTTACACAACTGTATATTTGATTTCTTTTTACTTTTTATTCATTTATTTTGACTAATTTATTTCTTGGTGAAAAGTCAATGTCGCTATATTCAGATATAATATTTCATCACTGGTTTATCTTGACAGCAAAGCCAAAAGTTTGATATTTTAGTTTTGTTTTTAATTCACAGCACATATATTAGGGATGATGTGATAGTTACTGATTATATCTAAGTTTTAAAATGAAAATTCATCTTTTGTTCCCAGATCTTTTATTCTTCCAGTATTTGAGACAACAGTTTTAATAACTTACTATTTATCTTCCTTGTGATATATTAATTTGAAGGGTCAAAAAAGGCACATGTGGGTTTTTCTTCACAGGGTTTATTGGCACAGTTTGTCTGATGAAATGTTTATAAGTAGGTAAATATTTTTTAACTCTTCTAGAATTTATTATATATGAGTTGTTGAAAAAATTTGTTTTTCCAATAATATATTCTTAGGATAAAGAACTTAGTAAAGTATGAAGGATATAATGACTACATGGTTATATTAACTGTCTTACTCCATTTTTTGTACTATTAAAATAATCTTATAAATATATTTAGCATAAAGGTATTCTTGTATTCTGGGTTAATTCCTGGGATACTTTCCTTCAGAATAAATTCTTCAGAATTTCTGAAGAAATTTCTTTGAGCAGTATTCTTTACATTATTAATGTGACCTGTTTTATTAAAATAAGATATCAGAGAGTTAAATTTCAACTTACTATTTTACTGAACTGTACCATTCACATTAGGGATTTTATTATACTTCTAAGTGTAGGAGTCAGACAGCTTTAAGTATAATCCTGCTTACTTCTGTTATAAGAAGCAAACTCTTAATCTTTGAGCTTCAGTTTTGCCATTTTATAAAATGGAGATTTATAGTACAGCACTTGCTTATTATGAAGATTAAATAAGAAGAGGAATTTGAAAGCACCAATAGTATAGGTATTCAACACATAATCATTTCTTTCCTTGATATCCTACTATGTAAGTTAAGTTGCTGTTATAAACTCAAATATGAGCCAGACACTTTATAAGCATTTGATAGCTTGCGTCAAAGTAACTTCTTACACAACTGTATATTTGATTTCTTTTTACTTTTTATTCATTTATTTTGACTAATTTATTTCTTGGTGAAAAGTCAATGTCGCTATATTCAGATATAATATTTCATCACTGGTTTATCTTGACAGCAAAGCCAAAAGTTTGATATTTTAGTTTTGTTTTTAATTCACAGCACATATATTAGGGATGATGTGATAGTTACTGATTATATCTAAGTTTTAAAATGAAAATTCATCTTTTGTTCCCAGATCTTTTATTCTTCCAGTATTTGAGACAACAGTTTTAATAACTTACTATTTATCTTCCTTGTGATATATTAATTTGAAGGGTCAAAAAAGGCACATGTGGGTTTTTCTTCCTACGGCCTATTTGCTTAGCTAAGTTTGTTGCTTTCTTCTCCCACAATTTTGTGTAAACTGATTAATTTTAAAAATTATTTTGCCAGACACTAGATAAATTGCTTCCCATTTGTAGTACTCAGAGCTAAATGTTTATTATTTTTTTAGCAATCCTGATTTTGCTAGTCAGTTTTGATAAATATGCTGTACCAAGTTGCTTCAGTTGTGTCTGACTCTTTATGACCTTATGGACTGTAGCCCACCAGGCTTCTCTGTCCGTGGGGATTCTCTAGGCAAGAATAATGAAGTGGGTTGCCATACCCTTCTCTGGGAATCTCCCATGTGCAAAAATCAGACCTGCGGCTCTGTGTCTCCTGCATTGGTAGGCAGGTTGTTCACCACTAATGCCACCTGGAAAGCCCTAAGAAGCTTTATTTCGTCATGCTTAACTTAGTGTGTTTAATGATAGGATGGATTTTTTGCTTATTAATTTAGTCTGATATATGAAATATGGGAAAGATTGAAGGCAAAAGAAGAGGGGCCAGCAGAGGATGAGATGGTTAGATAGCATCACCAACTCAGTAGGCATGAGTTTGAGCAAACTCCAGCAGATAGTGAAGGACAGGGAAGCCTGGCATGTGCTGTCCATGGGGTAGCAAAGTCAGACATCACTTAACAACTGAACAACATCAGTGATATATGAAGCATCTGGAACCAAACACTTGATGTTATGCTGAAAATAAATATCATTAACTTATTTTATTCATTTATTTTGACTAATTTATTTCTTGGTGAAAAGTCAATGTCGCTATATTCAGATATAATATTTCATCACTGGTTTATCTTGACAGCAAAGCCAAAAGTTTGATATTTTAGTTTTGTTTTTAATTCACAGCACATATATTAGGGATGATGTGATAGTTACTGATTATATCTAAGTTTTAAAATGAAAATTCATCTTTTGTTCCCAGATCTTTTATTCTTCCAGTATTTGAGACAACAGTTTTAATAACTTACTATTTATCTTCCTTGTGATATATTAATTTGAAGGGTCAAAAAAGGCACATGTGGGTTTTTCTTCCTACGGCCTATTTGCTTAGCTAAGTTTGTTGCTTTCTTCTCCCACAATTTTGTGTAAACTGATTAATTTTAAAAATTATTTTGCCAGACACTAGATAAATTGCTTCCCATTTGTAGTACTCAGAGCTAAATGTTTATTATTTTTTTAGCAATCCTGATTTTGCTAGTCAGTTTTGATAAATATGCTGTACCAAGTTGCTTCAGTTGTGTCTGACTCTTTATGACCTTATGGACTGTAGCCCACCAGGCTTCTCTGTCCGTGGGGATTCTCTAGGCAAGAATAATGAAGTGGGTTGCCATACCCTTCTCTGGGAATCTCCCATGTGCAAAAATCAGACCTGCGGCTCTGTGTCTCCTGCATTGGTAGGCAGGTTGTTCACCACTAATGCCACCTGGAAAGCCCTAAGAAGCTTTATTTCGTCATGCTTAACTTAGTGTGTTTAATGATAGGATGGATTTTTTGCTTATTAATTTAGTCTGATATATGAAATATGGGAAAGATTGAAGGCAAAAGAAGAGGGGCCAGCAGAGGATGAGATGGTTAGATAGCATCACCAACTCAGTAGGCATGAGTTTGAGCAAACTCCAGCAGATAGTGAAGGACAGGGAAGCCTGGCATGTGCTGTCCATGGGGTAGCAAAGTCAGACATCACTTAACAACTGAACAACATCAGTGATATATGAAGCATCTGGAACCAAACACTTGATGTTATGCTGAAAATAAATATCCTTAATATATTACCCTGAATACTAATAATTATTGTCTACTGGGAGAATGTGTTTGCTCTTGTAAACTGTGTTAAATTGCTTTGAAAATAGGATATTTATAAGTTCTGTTTAACTTTTTCTTCCTAATTTTCTTTCTTTCATTCTATTTTCCTTCTTTTTGAAAAGAAATTTTAGTTTGCTTTCATTTGGAGAGGAAGCTGAGGAAGAGGAGGAGGAAGTAAATCGAGTTAGTCAGGTAAAACTCTTAATTTGCCGTTTGTTCTGAATTGTAAAAGAGATTAGGGTCTATATCTCACTCATTTTTGTATCTACTGCTGTACATAGAACAGAATTTTTTAGATGGTACACATTCAGTAAATGTTCATTGAACCGATTCATAAAATGATTTCTGTGCTCAGTAATATTTGCAGCTTATGAGATGATTTGAAATGCATATATTTTTTCATCTGGCACTTTTAAAGTCACTTATAAACTGGCATTAAAAATTATTTAATTTTGTGATTCAGATTTTAATTGCTCTTGGTTTAATTGGATTACTAGATGATTCGGTTATTACTATTACTGTTATAAACAGTACAAACCAAAGCTCTTATATTCATTTTAATATCATTTGTATATATTTATCTTTTCATTAATTCTTATCACAGCCCTTTAAGGTAGGTCTTAATATTTTCATTTTATCTAGGAGTAAATTAAGTACTAAAGGTTGTAATTTGCTCAAAGTCACATGATTAATAAGTCGATAGAGCAGGAGCTGAACCTACTTCTGTCTCACTGTAAATCAACGTCTCGGGGTTGTACATTGCTTCCTGGCCTTTGCCCCACCATCATTTCCCATAGACCTTAAGTATGGTTTTCCTCAGTATCCTTTTCATCACAGTACTCATTGTTGGCCCTACTATTGTTTAAAGTGGTGATTCTGAAAAACCTCAGAATGATTATGAGCATACGGGAAAAAAAAACAAAGAAGAGGGCCAGCAGAGGATGAGATGGTTAGATAGCATCACCAACTCAGTAGGCATGAGTTTGAGCAAACTCCAGCAGATAGTGAAGGACAGGGAAGCCTGGCATGTGCTGTCCATGGGGTAGCAAAGTCAGACATCACTTAACAACTGAACAACATCAGTGATATATGAAGCATCTGGAACCAAACACTTGATGTTATGCTGAAAATAAATATCCTTAATATATTACCCTGAATACTAATAATTATTGTCTACTGGGAGAATGTGTTTGCTCTTGTAAACTGTGTTAAATTGCTTTGAAAATAGGATATTTATAAGTTCTGTTTAACTTTTTCTTCCTAATTTTCTTTCTTTCATTCTATTTTCCTTCTTTTTGAAAAGAAATTTTAGTTTGCTTTCATTTGGAGAGGAAGCTGAGGAAGAGGAGGAGGAAGTAAATCGAGTTAGTCAGGTAAAACTCTTAATTTGCCGTTTGTTCTGAATTGTAAAAGAGATTAGGGTCTATATCTCACTCATTTTTGTATCTACTGCTGTACATAGAACAGAATTTTTTAGATGGTACACATTCAGTAAATGTTCATTGAACCGATTCATAAAATGATTTCTGTGCTCAGTAATATTTGCAGCTTATGAGATGATTTGAAATGCATATATTTTTTCATCTGGCACTTTTAAAGTCACTTATAAACTGGCATTAAAAATTATTTAATTTTGTGATTCAGATTTTAATTGCTCTTGGTTTAATTGGATTACTAGATGATTCGGTTATTACTATTACTGTTATAAACAGTACAAACCAAAGCTCTTATATTCATTTTAATATCATTTGTATATATTTATCTTTTCATTAATTCTTATCACAGCCCTTTAAGGTAGGTCTTAATATTTTCATTTTATCTAGGAGTAAATTAAGTACTAAAGGTTGTAATTTGCTCAAAGTCACATGATTAATAAGTCGATAGAGCAGGGAGCTGAACCTACTTCTGTCTCACTGTAAATCAACGTCTCGGGGCTGTACATTGCTTCCTGGCCTTTGCCCCACCATCATTTCCCATAGACCTTAAGTATGGTTTTCCTCAGTATCCTTTTCATCACAGTACTCATTGTGGAAACACCTACAGAGCCCTACTATTGTTTAAAGTGGTGATTCTGATAAATATGCCTCAAGAAAATCATCTTCAAGGGTTTTTTTTTTTTTTTTTTTTGGCCACTTCTATTGGTCTTTCATTTGTGTCCATCTTTGTTCTTTGGCCCATGTGGGCCTCCCATCGCAGTGGCCGCTCTTGTCGCAGAGCATCAGCTCTGAGTACACGCACTCCAGAGCTCCAGCTCAGTCGTAGGACACATCGGTCCAGCCACTCCATGGCACGTGGAATCTTCCCAGGCCAGGGATCAAACCGGCGCCTCTTGCTCTGCAAGGCGGTGTCCTTACCCCCTGGACCACCAGGGAAGCCCCTTCAAGGATTTTTTACTCTCCCAGATTTTCATATGTCTTCCTTTCATGATGGTTAGTGAACACTGAGACCTAAAGGGTAAGATTCAAAGTCTTTTTTGTAGTATGTAATTAAAACTCTGTAACCTAGTACTGCCTTTCTCACTTAACATAGTCACCAGTTTCTTACTGAGACTGACAACAGCATTGACTTAAAAGCATGTTATCTTTACCCTTGTCTTTACTTTTTTTTTTTTTATAAAGATTTATTTATTTATTTATTTTGGGCTGGGGTCGGGTTGGGGAGGGAGGGGAGCGGGCGGGCCACTTCTATTGGTCTTTCATTTCTCTATTTGCATCCGTCTTTGTTCTTTGGCTCCTGTGGGCCTCCCATCGCGGTGGCGTCTGTTGTTGCAGAGCGCTGGCTCTGGGCGCGTGCGCTCCAGAGCTCCGGCTCGGTAATTGGACACATCAGTCCAGCCGCTCCGCGGCACGTGGGATCTTCCCAGACCAGGGCTCGAACCGGCGCCCCTTGCACTGCAAGGCGGTGTCCTTACCCGCTGGACCACCAGGGGAAGGGAAGCCCCTCCACTGGTCTTTCATTTCTCTATTTTCATCCGTCTTTGTTCTTTGGCTCCCATGGGCCTCCCATCGCGGTGGCGTCTGTCGCTGCAGAGCGCCAGCTCTGGGCGCGTGCACTTAAGAGCTCTGGTTCGGTGATTGGACACATTGGTCCAGCCACTCCGCGGCACGTGGGATCTTCCCAGGCCAGGGATCGAACCAGCGGCCCTTGCACTGCAAGGCGGTGTCCCCACCCACTGGACCACCAGGGAAGCCCCTGTCTATACTTCTTTATTTACGTGCTTCCCTCATCATTGGGCCTAGTTTGGTAAGCTAATATTGGACATATAGTAAGCATTCTACTTGTATCTCTTGAAAATGGGCATGTGTAGCAAAGATTTTAGTCGTAGTTTTTTTTTTCTGTCTTCAGTATCCTTGATTGATCTGTTTGATACCATAAATTCAATTATTGCCTATATACAATTAATAGCATTTTGAACTGTAGCAGACAAAGCTGAGTATTTCCCCTGGGCTCTTATCCCTCGTTCTGAGTTGGCTTTAGGAAACATCTTTATTTTAGATATCAAAACTAAATTCATCTTTACATGATAACCTTTTTTTCCTATTTATCAGTATCACCAACTTGTCACCCTGGAATCTCAGAAGTCACTGTTAAATGTCAGTGTACTAGTCTTACATTATTCATGATTCATATTTGTCCCTAATCAAAGTGAAAGAGTCACAATATATGTCATGATCCTGAAGGTATATTTGTAAATGGAAAAAATCATGAATGTTAGCTCAGAGAATTGGCAGGATTCACTTTTATTGATGTTTTCTGAAGATGTCAAGTGTCCTTGCATGCCCTTGCCTTCTGCAGAATTCGCTTACCCCTGTTTTTTCTTTTTGCTTGGAGTGTGCACTCCCCTTTGTTTGGCTAGTTTAAATATTTACCTCCATTATTAGCTTCTCACTACCTTTACCTCTATCCCAAAGCTGACCCATCAAAGCACTTATTATCCTGCATCATGATAATTTCTTTTCTTCTCTGTGCTAAGTATTTTATGTAGTCTTTATAACAGTAATGTCATGGATTTTATTATTCCTATTTTATAAATAGCAAAATCAATACTGAGATGTTAAATTGCTTGTCTAATTAGAAATCATGGAATCAGAATTTTGACCTTAGGCTTCTGTGGCTATTAAAGTGTCTAATGTGATTTTGAATACTACTGAAACTGCTTCTAAATGGCTGGCATAAATTTTCACTGATAGTGCAACATCCTGGGGTGGGGACAGCTCAGTGCAGTCAGCCCACTGCCCTTCCCAGACTTCCGTAGGGTACTGAGTGGTACCGGGTTTTACAGCCTTGCAGAGCAAGAGTAGGCAAAAGGATCTTTTTTGTCAGTCTTCCTGTTGAGTTAAATTTCTGATCTAAAATAAGATTTGTTCTCAATTACTTTGAGATCGACTTTGCTAGGAAATTAGTTTGAATTCTCTCTATTGGTAACGACATCATGTTTTAAATGTTGAAAGCATATCTTCTTCTTGCTGCTTACTTTTTACACAGTTAAAAGAACAACTGTGGCTTAAAATTTTTACAACAGTTCCAAAAGCAATGTGGCTAAAATCTGAGTTGGCTTTAGGAAACATCTTTATTTTAGATATCAAAACTAAATTCATCTTTACATGATAACCTTTTTTTCCTATTTATCAGTATCACCAACTTGTCACCCTGGAATCTCAGAAGTCACTGTTAAATGTCAGTGTACTAGTCTTACATTATTCATGATTCATATTTGTCCCTAATCAAAGTGAAAGAGTCACAATATATGTCATGATCCTGAAGGTATATTTGTAAATGGAAAAAATCATGAATGTTAGCTCAGAGAATTGGCAGGATTCACTTTTATTGATGTTTTCTGAAGATGTCAAGTGTCCTTGCATGCCCTTGCCTTCTGCAGAATTCGCTTACCCCTGTTTTTTCTTTTTGCTTGGAGTGTGCACTCCCCTTTGTTTGGCTAGTTTAAATATTTACCTCCATTATTAGCTTCTCACTACCTTTACCTCTATCCCAAAGCTGACCCATCAAAGCACTTATTATCCTGCATCATGATAATTTCTTTTCTTCTCTGTGCTAAGTATTTTATGTAGTCTTTATAACAGTAATGTCATGGATTTTATTATTCCTATTTTATAAATAGCAAAATCAATACTGAGATGTTAAATTGCTTGTCTAATTAGAAATCATGGAATTAGAATTTTGACCTTAGGCTTCTGTGGCTATTAAAGTGTCTAATGTGATTTTGAATACTACTGAAACTGCTTCTAAATGGCTGGCATAAATTTTCACTGATAGTGCAACATCCTGGGGTGGGGACAGCTCAGTGCAGTCAGCCCACTGCCCTTCCCAGACTTCCGTAGGGTACTGAGTGGTACCGGGTTTTACAGCCTTGCAGAGCAAGAGTAGGCAAAAGGATCTTTTTTGTCAGTCTTCCTGTTGAGTTAAATTTCTGATCTAAAATAAGATTTGTTCTCAATTACTTTGAGATCGACTTTGCTAGGAAATTAGTTTGAATTCTCTCTATTGGTAACGACATCATGTTTTAAATGTTGAAAGCATATCTTCTTCTTGCTGCTTACTTTTTACACAGTTAAAAGAACAACTGTGGCTTTAACATCTATTGAATACAGTGAACCAGCTACTCCAAAAGCAATTTGTGTTTGCTAAAGGTTGAAATGTGAAGTGATACGACTGTTACAGCTTGCCTTTTCCCCCCCTTAACTTTTGGTCTCATTTATTGTCGTTTTTTTTTAATTTATTTATTTTCATCCATCTTTATCCTTTGGCCTGTGTGGGCTTCCCATTGCAGTGGCCTCTCTGAGTGCAGAGCACCAGCCCTGGGTGCACGCGCTCCAGAGCGCTGGCTCGTAATTGGACATGCTGGTCTAGCCGCTCCACGGCATGTGGGATCTTCCTGGGCCAGGGATTGAACCAGCTCCCCTTGCACTGCAAGGCAGACTCTGTACCCACTGGACCACCAGGGAAGCCCTGTAGCTTGCTTTTTATATTTTCTTTTAAATGCATAAGACACCTTAAAGAGGAGAAAGACCAACTAAAATCTTGCCTCTTTGCCAAGAAAATTGCAGCCCACAGTGCGTTATCAAATAAGTAGTATAACTCTAGCATTGTGTCATCACATTTCTCTCATCTGACTTTTTTTTTTTTATCTGACTTTTTAATTGAGGGTGCTAAGTGATAAAGTTATCAGATGTTTGTTTCTGATTCTCAAATCTGTGTCTCTCGGCTGACTTTTCTCCAGCTGCCTACTGGACATCTCTGTATTAGTATGTCTCACTTGTTACCCAAGCCCTAGCCAAGGCTTAATTCATTATCTTTTCTTCCCAAACTTCTCCCTGTTCTGTGCCTTATCTTTCTAAATCCTTGGTATCAGTGCCCCCTAAAGAAGAATTTGAGATATAGTTCTGACATTTTTCTTATTTCTTTCCTTTCACAGTCAGTTAGTTGCACTAGGTCTACTGATTTTTCATCTGTGATGTATCTTGGATCTCTTTTTAATTTTTAATTTATTTGACTACTCTTATTCCAGCCATCATCATCTCTAGGCTGAGCTGTGGCCATAGCCTGCAGACTGATCCCTCATCGCCCTTCTCTTTTTTCTACTTCCACTCATTACTATCAGAATAGTCTTCCTGAAGCCTGATGAAGATGCTATAGCTGCTCTTTGTTGACTATAAAAATAAGACCAAATTCCTCTTGGCCTATTATTTCGAGCTTCTTTTTCATGATTCCCCTTTACCAACTCTGTCCGTTAGTTGAACGCTTCTTAAACTTCCTTACTAATAAAAAACTCACCTCTAGTACTTAAAAAATTAAATTTGTACATCTTATCTCATAACTACAGATTCAAATTTCTTAAGGGAGAAACCTGTGTGAGCTTCCCATTGCACTGGCCTCTCTTATTCCAGAGCACCAGCCCTGGTTCCACGCGCTCCAGAGCGCTGTCTCGTAATTGTACATGCTGGTCTAGCCGCTCCACGGCATGTGGGATCTTCCTGGGCCAGGGATTGAACCAGCTCCCCTTGCACTGCAAGGCAGACTCTGTACCCACTGGACCACCAGGGAAGCCCTGTAGCTTGCTTTTTATATTTTCTTTTAAATGCATAAGACACCTTAAAGAGGAGAAAGACCAACTAAAATCTTGCCTCTTTGCCAAGAAAATTGCAGCCCACAGTGCGTTATCAAATAAGTAGTATAACTCTAGCATTGTGTCATCACATTTCTCTCATCTGACTTTTTTTTTTTTATCTGACTTTTTAATTGAGGGTGCTAAGTGATAAAGTTATCAAATGTTTGTTTCTGATTCTCAAATCTGTGTCTCTCGGCTGACTTTTCTCCAGCTGCCTACTGGACATCTCTGTATTAGTATGTCTCACTTGTTACCCAAGCCCTAGCCAAGGCTTAATTCATTATCTTTTCTTCCCAAACTTCTCCCTGTTCTGTGCCTTATCTTTCTAAATCCTTGGTATCAGTGCCCCCTAAAGAAGAATTTGAGATATAGTTCTGACATTTTTCTTATTTCTTTCCTTTCACAGTCAGTTAGTTGCACTAGGTCTACTGATTTTTCATCTGTGATGTATCTTGGATCTCTTTTTAATTTTTAATTTATTTGACTACTCTTATTCCAGCCATCATCATCTCTAGGCTGAGCTGTGGCCATAGCCTGCAGACTGATCCCTCATCGCCCTTCTCTTTTTTCTACTTCCACTCATTACTATCAGAATAGTCTTCCTGAAGCCTGATGAAGATGCTATAGCTGCTCTTTGTTGACTATAAAAATAAGACCAAATTCCTCTTGGCCTATTATTTCGAGCTTCTTTTTCATGATTCCCCTTTACCAACTCTGTCCGTTAGTTGAACGCTTCTTAAACTTCCTTACTAATAAAAAACTCACCTTTAGTACTTAAAAAATTAAATTTGTACATCTTATCTCATAACTACAGATTCAAATTTCTTAAGGGAGAAACCTTGGAATCTGTACTTTTAATGAGTTCACTAGAAATCTTATCTGGGAAATATGGGAAGCACTGTGTTAGAAGATACGAACTATTTGCTGTTCTATATATATGCCTTGTATTTTCCTTTATGTGTCTTTGTTCATGTTTTTTTTTTTTTCCTGATGTATCTTACATCCTACTTCTCAATGTCAAAGCTATATTTATTTTCAAGACTTAGAAGCTATATTTTCTAAATGTCTTTTCTAGTTTGTCTTAATCTTTTCTTTTTCTGATCTCATTTCTCCATTTCTTATGATACCTATACTTTCCTTTTTGAAACATTCTTTTTGCTTTATTATATAAGAAACATATGACGGTATTCTTGTTGTATACTATTCAAACATTAACACCCTCTTCCTTCTGCCTTATAAATTTTGTGGGATCCTAGACTGTGAGCTCCTTCTTGGTAAATTTGTATCATCTTTGCGTGGCTGTGTGTTGTAGTGGAAATAGCATGGATGTCGGATCATACAAGCTCATATTGGCACTTCACTTTCTATAGATGGTCTGTGACCTTGGAGAACTTAGTCTCTCTGAGTCTCTGTTTTCCTCTTTGTAGCATGGCAATAACAGAGCTGTGAAATAAGGTTATGATAGTCCTGACTTTGATACATCATGCAGTCAAAAAAGTGGTTTTGAAAGTCAACTATCGGGCTTCCCTGGTGGTCCAGTGAGTAAGGACACCGCCTTGCAGTGCAAGGGGCTCCGGTTCGATCCCTGGCCTGGGAAGATCCCACGTGCTGTGGAGCGGCTGGACTGATGTGTCCAATCACCGAGCCGGAGCTCTGGAGCACATGTGCCCAGAGCTGGTGCTCTGCGACAACAGAGGCCACTGCGATGGGAGGCCCACACAGGCCAGAAGAACAAAGATGGATGAAAACAGATAAATGAAAGACCAACAGAAGTGGCCCGCCCGCCCCGCTCCCTCCCCAACCCGCCCACCCCCACAAAAAAAAAGTCAACTGTCTTAAGAATATAGTCTATAAGTTGTATTTTATTCTCAGAGAGCTAAAGGATAGCAGTCACTAATGTGATCATGATGATCATGCAGAAGCTTCTGCCCCATACTCAGGTAGTCTAGAAGGCTGCAGAGAAACCTCACCAACAGTTCAGCTTTCTGAGGTAGGAAGTCATGAGCACAGCACAGCTGGCCCAGGGTCTTCCTGAGCACTTGGGAAATATGGGAAGCACTGTGTTAGAAGATACGAACTATTTGCTGTTCTATATATATGCCTTGTATTTTCCTTTATGTGTCTTTGTTCATGTTTTTTTTTTTTTCCTGATGTATCTTACATCCTACTTCTCAATGTCAAAGCTATATTTATTTTCAAGACTTAGAAGCTATATTTTCTAAATGTCTTTTCTAGTTTGTCTTAATCTTTTCTTTTTCTGATCTCATTTCTCCATTTCTTATGATACCTATACTTTCCTTTTTGAAACATTCTTTTTGCTTTATTATATAAGAAACATATGACGGTATTCTTGTTGTATACTATTCAAACATTAACACCCTCTTCCTTCTGCCTTATAAATTTTGTGGGATCCTAGACTGTGAGCTCCTTCTTGGTAAATTTGTATCATCTTTGCGTGGCTGTGTGTTGTAGTGGAAATAGCATGGATGTCGGATCATACAAGCTCATATTGGCACTTCACTTTCTATAGATGGTCTGTGACCTTGGAGAACTTAGTCTCTCTGAGTCTCTGTTTTCCTCTTTGTAGCATGGCAATAACAGAGCTGTGAAATAAGGTTATGATAGTCCTGACTTTGATACATCATGCAGTCAAAAAAGTGGTTTTGAAAGTCAACTGTCGGGCTTCCCTGGTGGTCCAGTGAGTAAAGACACCGCCTTGCAGTGCAAGGGGCTCCGGTTCGATCCCTGGCCTGGGAAGATCCCACGTGCTGTGGAGCGGCTGGACTGATGTGTCCAATCACCGAGCCGGAGCTCTGGAGCACATGTGCCCAGAGCTGGTGCTCTGCGACAACAGAGGCCACTGCGATGGGAGGCCCACACAGGCCAGAAGAACAAAGATGGATGAAAACAGATAAATGAAAGACCAACAGAAGTGGCCCGCCCGCTCCCCTCCCTCCCCAACCCAACCCTCGCCCAAAAATAAAAGTCAACTGTCTTAAGAATATAGTCTATAAGTTGTATTTTATTCTCAGAGAGCTAAAGGATAGCAGTCACTAATGTGATCATGATGATCATGCAGAAGCTTCTGCCCCATACTCAGGTAGTCTAGAAGGCTGCAGAGAAACCTCACCAACAGTTCAGCTTTCTGAGGTAGGAAGTCATGAGCACAGCACAGCTGGCCCAGGGTCTTCCTGAGCACTCCCTTGATAGCGACCTTGAACAGCCTTGGAAGGCATGGGTGTACACCTGTACATTGCGGCCCACTGATGACCCATTCTCCACATGTGAGTGGGTCTTCAAACAATGAGCAGTCTTTTGGCATACAGAATTTAGCTGTTTTATGTGGACTCATGGATGAGTTTAGCTTGAGAAAAGAGAGCAACAACAACAAAAATTGTTGACATTTATTGGCTTAAAGAAAGAAAAGGAAATTTCTCTAGAGGGCATGAGATAAATTCTAGGAAAAATAGAAATGGAGCTGTATTTTGTTCATTTTGCTTTTGTGCTATTCTTCAGACTATGAGTACCTTTCAAATACACTTTACCTTTTGGGTAAAGTGAAACTTGGATTAGAAAAGGGAAGGCTAGCCTGAAGATTGGAAAACAGTGACCAAATAATATATTTTTTTTTAATTTAGCCTTGTTGATTTTAAATCTCGACAACTAGAGCTAAAGTCAAGTCAGCGTCTTTTACAATGGCAAAGAGCAATGTGCAGTTTCAGTGGTTGCATGAAATTAAATATTTCTAGAGGGCTTGAAAATAATTGTTTCATTATTCATTTGCTTATCAAGTTTCTTCTTTCAGTGACTCCACAGTGTTAATCTTTATCCCAGAACTTAACATCACAAGTTAATAATTGGTAAAGTCTGAATTGAGGCTTTACTTTATGTGAAAGGAGAAATAAGATAGAGTTCCCCTCTGGTTTGTGGATTATCAGTGTGAGATTACAGACACTGCTTCACCCCACTCAGTATTCATGACAAGGTGCCTCTCTCCCATGGGTTAGCTTTCTTTCATTATTTATTTCAGTATCTTTCTACTACTCGATAATATCTCTTTTAGAATAATAGAATTTTATAGCTTGAAGGGATCTAGTCCAACTTCCTTTCTTTATAGATGAGGAAACTGAGACTCTGGTTAAGTGACTTGCCAGACTGACTTCACTTCCTTTGTGATAGGATTGCCAGATAGGGGGATATCATAACAACACATCTTGAGTTCAGGAAAGCGCGTTGTCAGAGTCTCTCGTGATATGCCTGTGGACAACATGAGGAAATGTGATCTAGGAGATAGTACAGTCTGATGGATTTAGAGCTGATTAAATACTTCTGCCCAAAGAGTGCTTTGTTGTCAGCCTGTGCCTGATTATTTGAACTAGTAAGTTGAAATGTAATAGGGGTACATGTGTATTCTGTGCTTTAGTTTAATGAAGTCAGCTAAATAGGTCTAAGACTTAATAGTCTGTGAGCCTTAGTGGCATTATTAAGAATAAGGTCTCTGGAATAAGGAATTGGACATTCTTTGCATTTGGAGGATCACATTTGTAGCACTTTGTTCACTTCTGAACACATTTAAGAAGGATACTGACAGCCTGAATGTGTCCAGAGGAAGAGGAGGGTCGTTAGAAGGATGGGGTTGGTGCCAAAAAACATACGACTTGGGGAATGCTTAGGGGACTGGATACACATTGTCGAAACAAAATCTGCCTGAAAATGTGATCGTAGGCTTCGAATATTTAAAAGGTTTTTATCTGGCAGATATTCTCCTTCATATTGCTTTCTTAAATAATAGTTTCATTCAAATTTCTGTGTTGGTTTAAAGTTTACTCCTGAGTCTTTGTATATAACTTAAATAAGAAGCCAGTAAATGTCTTTCTAGTAAAAGCTTACCCGGGGGATCGAATCTTATCCCACAAATTTTTTTGTTAATTCTTTTATCCCAGAACTTAACATCACAAGTTAATAATTGGTAAAGTCTGAATTGAGGCTTTACTTTATGTGAAAGGAGAAATAAGATAGAGTTCCCCTCTGGTTTGTGGATTATCAGTGTGAGATTACAGACACTGCTTCACCCCACTCAGTATTCATGACAAGGTGCCTCTCTCCCATGGGTTAGCTTTCTTTCATTATTTATTTCAGTATCTTTCTACTACTCGATAATATCTCTTTTAGAATAATAGAATTTTATAGCTTGAAGGGATCTAGTCCAACTTCCTTTCTTTATAGATGAGGAAACTGAGACTCTGGTTAAGTGACTTGCCAGACTGACTTCACTTCCTTTGTGATAGGATTGCCAGATAGGGGGATATCATAACAACACATCTTGAGTTCAGGAAAGCGCATTGTCAGAGTCTCTCGTGATATGCCTGTGGACAACATGAGGAAATGTGATCTAGGAGATAGTACAGTCTGATGGATTTAGAGCTGATTAAATACTTCTGCCCAAAGAGTGCTTTGTTGTCAGCCTGTGCCTGATTATTTGAACTAGTAAGTTGAAATGTAATAGGGGTACATGTGTATTCTGTGCTTTAGTTTAATGAAGTCAGCTAAATAGGTCTAAGACTTAATAGTCTGTGAGCCTTAGTGGCATTATTAAGAATAAGGTCTCTGGAATAAGGAATTGGACATTCTTTGCATTTGGAGGATCACATTTGTAGCACTTTGTTCACTTCTGAACACATTTAAGAAGGATACTGACAGCCTGAATGTGTCCAGAGGAAGAGGAGGGTCGTTAGAAGGATGGGGTTGGTGCCAAAAAACATACGACTTGGGGAATGCTTAGGGGACTGGATACACATTGTCGAAACAAAATCTTCCTGAAAATGTGATCGTAGGCTTCGAATATTTAAAAGGTTTTTATCTGGCAGATATTCTCCTTCATATTGCTTTCTTAAATAATAGTTTCATTCAAATTTCTGTGTTGGTTTAAAGTTTACTCCTGAGTCTTTGTATATAACTTAAATAAGAAGCCAGTAAATGTCTTTCTAGTAAAAGCTTACGATCAGATGAGAAGTTTTCTCAAGGCAAGTTAAATGGTAGGTCCGGTACAAAAATATCTCAATAGGTAGATTTGAAAATAGTTGTTAAATTGTGCCACATTTGCACTGATACACAGTATTTCTCTTACTGTAAGATATATTAACATTTTAATTTCACATCCAAAGTTATAAAAAAGCTTTTTTTCTTACCCAGGAAAATGTATATTGATAGACAAATGCATCACTTTTGAGAATAAAGTAATAATGTTTTTGTCCTGTTCTCATTTGTCCTGTGAGATTATAGTTTCCAGGTGGGTTGGGCATGGCCTGGTGAGTACTGGTAGGCCATTTGTAGGAAGGTTGTTGGAAGGTTTGTTTGTTTGCACTGAGTGGCTTGAGATCTTAGTTCCCTGACCAAGGATTGAGCCTTGACTCTCCGCAGTTGAAACATGGAGTCCTAACCACTGGATTGGCAAGGAGTTCCCCTGTCTATTTTATGAAATGTTTTTTTCCCATTAAATTGTATTAAACTTTACTTATCTGTCTGGTTGTTTATATTTCAGAAAATATATAGCTGCCTCAAAGTAAAGTCGGTCAAATTTAGAGCCTATTCTCCAAATTGTTTAACAGTGAAGAAGGGGGATGAAGGGAAAGAGATATTTTCATCTCTCTGTATCTGACATTTTAAAATTTACGTTAACGTATTTTGTAATGACTTTTTCTACATAAAAATTTCCTTCAAAATAGAAATTACCTTTCTTCCTGTCAACTGTAACCTCATACTCTTCCCTCAGATACGATTGCTTGAGGGGCGGGAATGTAAGCAGCTTTCCACCTTGACATAGCAAGTATAAAGTTAAACTTTTGTGCCTTGTGTTTGGGAGGGCTACACAGCAGTCTGCAGCTCTGAAATGAGATCAGTTGTTCAGTCCACTGGGGCCTCTAGGAAAAGAAAAAAGGATTCTATCATTATGAGACAGACCAGGGTTTAAAGCCTAGATCTTAGGCCACTAGCTTTGTGACCTTTAGTGAGTGACATAATCTAAATCTTTATTTTTCATAGCCTCATTTAAAATGGGGCTAATAGTGCCTACTTTATTTGCTTTCATTTGGGTACAGGAGGAACTGAAAGGTGGGAATATTGTATTGTAGAACAGTGCCTGACACAAAGTATACATTGAATAAATCAGAATAATAGTAGTGGTTTGTTTTTTATTAGGGTATATTTGATTTACAATGTTGTGTTAGTTTCAGGTGTACAGCAAAGTGAATCAGTTATACATATATCCACACTTTTTTTTAGATTCTTTTCCCATATGGGTCATTACAAAGTATTGAGTAGAGTTCCCTGTGCTATACAGTAGTTTCTTACCAGTAGTAGTTGTCTATTTTATACAGCATAGTGTGGATATGTCAGTTTCAGTCTCCCAGTTTATCCCTCCCCCTCCTTCATCCCCTGGTAACCGTAAGTTTGTTTTCTATGTCTGTGTTTCTACTTCTGTTTTGTAACTACATTCATTTGTACCCTTTTTTTGATTTCACATATAAGCAGTTATCATAGGATATTTGTGTTTAACTTTATGCAGTATAACGATCTCTAGGTCCATCCATGTTGCTGAAAATGACATTATTTTCTCAGCATTTTCATAGTTCTGCTTATGTTTTGTTTCCCTACTAAAATGTAAATGTTTGAGAACATGAACTTTGAAATTATTTAATAAATATTAGGTCACTGATGAATAGTCATACATGAAAAGATCTTTTACATATGTTAAATAGTACTCTGTACATGCTCTCATCTGGTTTCTTGGGTATATTTTGAAAGTGATTTTGTGCCGTATGAACAGTATATTTGAAGAATAATAGTGTGTGTTTATTTCAAATTACTCTTGGATTTTATCTTATAAATTTTAATATATCAATCAAAAATTTGTAAATCATAATGAAGAAGATAATGATATAATAGTGTTTGGAAATAATGATTGATAAGCTAGTTTTTAAGGATATATCACTTTTTGAAGGGAAGATATTTCTCAAATAATATTTTTAGTCAATGGGAGAATAAGATTGCTATTTTTAAAGCTTTTATTTCTACTTAGATTTTCAGGAACATATATCTTTTGCTAATAAATACAGTATACTACTACTAGATTTTATATAAATGTGTTAACTTGTCCTTTTGGAAGACTTTTTCCCCCACTCATGGTATTGTGAATTTCTTTCTAGAGCATGAAGGGGAAGAGCAAAAGTAGTCATGACTTGCTCAAAAATGACCCACATCTCAGCTCTGTTCCAGCAGTTGAAAGGTTAGTGTGGTGCTAGTGTGATCCTAAGTTCTTATTTTTTGACTCAGATAATTTCTTGATTCTTTTGTGAGTAAGCAGTCAGTTCTTGTAAGTTAAATTATGTCAGCCCAACCAAAAAAAGCAAAGCATTTTGGTAATGGTGGCAGGAGAGCTGCTAACATAATAGAGAGAGACGCGCTCTAGTCACATTCACTCTCATTTCTGTCTGTCAGCCTCAGTGGAGCTAAGTAAATTACAAGTTACTTGTTAAACTTTTCAATCTTGGGATACTTTGAACACTAGGAAGCTGTCTACTTTAATGATTTAATGTTTAATTCAAAGTTTCTTTGCTAACCTTTTTCTTGAATCATTTTTGTCTCAGACTCATGACTAAGCAAGTCAGAGTTGGGGGATTTTGTGAGGAAACCACCACGTTTTGGGCCAGTTGACTGTGTATTGTTCCTTACGTGTTTCAGGAAAACCATCCTACTATTTTTTTTGCTTCTCTCTCCTATGGGAAGATGTCTGACTGTTAAATGTAATTACATGTGATTCACTGGGCCAGTGTCTCAAAGGGACACTAAAATACAGTGGTACTGAGTTTAGCTCATTTTCAGAAATTCTATATTGAAACAACCTCTTCTTAACATTTTTATATTTGAAGGATTTGGCTTTTTCAGTCTGAAGACCTCAAGCTAATAGAAAAAATTAATTTCTGCAGCCTTTTGTTTATAAAAATAGCACTATTGGTTGTTTGCTTTTGAAAAATTTCAGTGAATTTGTATTTGTGCTAATGGAGCATACCTTTTTATTTGCAAAAATTTTAGTCAATGGGAGAATAAGATTGCTATTTTTAAAGCTTTTATTTCTACTTAGATTTTCAGGAACATATATCTTTTGCTAATAAATACAGTATACTACTACTAGATTTTATATAAATGTGTTAACTTGTCCTTTTGGAAGACTTTTTCCCCCACTCATGGTATTGTGAATTTCTTTCTAGAGCATGAAGGGGAAGAGCAAAAGTAGTCATGACTTGCTCAAAAATGACCCACATCTCAGCTCTGTTCCAGCAGTTGAAAGGTTAGTGTGGTGCTAGTGTGATCCTAAGTTCTTATTTTTTGACTCAGATAATTTCTTGATTCTTTTGTGAGTAAGCAGTCAGTTCTTGTAAGTTAAATTATGTCAGCCCAACCAAAAAAAGCAAAGCATTTTGGTAATGGTGGCAGGAGAGCTGCTAACATAATAGAGAGAGACGCGCTCTAGTCACATTCACTCTCATTTCTGTCTGTCAGCCTCAGTGGAGCTAAGTAAATTACAAGTTAATTGTTAAACTTTTCAATCTTGGGATACTTTGAACACTAGGAAGCTGTCCACTTTAATGATTTAATGTTTAATTCAAAGTTTCTTTGCTAACCTTTTTCTTGAATCATTTTTGTCTCAGACTCATGACTAAGCAAGTCAGAGTTGGGGGATTTTGTGAGGAAACCACCACGTTTTGGGCCAGTTGACTGTGTATTGTTCCTTACGTGTTTCAGGAAAACCATCCTACTATTTTTTTTGCTTCTCTCTCCTATGGGAAGATGTCTGACTGTTAAATGTAATTACATGTGATTCACTGGGCCAGTGTCTCAAAGGGACACTAAAATACAGTGGTACTGAGTTTAGCTCATTTTCAGAAATTCTATATTGAAACAACCTCTTCTTAACATTTTTATATTTGAAGGATTTGGCTTTTTCAGTCTGAAGACCTCAAGCTAATAGAAAAAATTAATTTCTGCAGCCTTTTGTTTATAAAAATAGCACTATTGGTTGTTTGCTTTTGAAAAAATTTCAGTGAATTTGTATTTGTGCTAATGGAGCATACCTTCTATTCTATTTAAAAAACAGCTTCCCAGAATGTTTTTATTTGCTCTGTGATGCCATTCTGAAATTGCTGTGTTGAAGTATTTTGAACTGTTAGTTTCAGCAAAATAGTCTAAATTTTTGGATAATTGGATAATTTTGTTTCATTTTGGAACTAATTTTTTTTTTGTAGTGAAAAAGGGGATGCAGCAGGAGATTCAGATGATGTGAGTATTAATTTTAGTATATAGTTGAGCAAATTATAGAAAATTCAAAATCTTTACAAATGTTCATTTTTCCTAAAAGGTAATATACCTTACCTTTTATATATATGTGTGTGTGTGTGTATATATATATATATATATATATACACATATATATAATTTTGAAAAAAAATGGAAAGACTTGAAAGGTAAATTACATATTTCAGTATTGAAATTTTCCTTCATAGTTTATTTATGTATTTGTTTTCCTACAAAATCAGAATCTTGTATATGAATTTCTAGCATGTTCTCCATCTCAAGTAACATTATGTTAATACTCAAAATTAAGATGTCATTGATTTTATTACGATAAAAGTTTAAATGTTGATTCATGGTATCCTATATGGTGTATGGGAAATGTTTGGATCAATCACTTATGGTAGCTTCTTTCCTTATACACAATTTCAGAAGATTCTCTCTCAGAACTTGTAGTGACCTTTCTGCATTACTTCTACTGGCTATTAAAGCTGATAAGGCAGAATTTCCTTTATGTATGGGAGGTCAAGTTTTTGAAGTCATTCATTTGCCACTTGATGTAAAAGCCCTTGATCTATGCATTGTACAGAAGGAAGGACATAACTGTTCATACAAGAACACAGCTTCACCTATTACTATAATCAAAAGACAGAATTTTCTCTGTGTATAATAGAGAAGGGATGACTGTCTAACTTCATCAGGAGAACCTTACGGGAAGAGGTCATGCTGTGTTGTGTCTTACAGGAGAATTAAGAGTTGACCAGATCAAAAAAGCAACTGCCAAAGGGTGGGATTCCTCAAGCTTAGAGAATAGCATATGTTAGCACATGGTAACGAGGAGAGAGTATACCTTATTTAGGAAGTACAAGCTAAGATTAAAGTTTGAGAAGAAACCTGTGTTGTGAGGAGCAGGAAGGAAGAGAGTTAGAGGGAGCTATGTCTACATCAGGAGAGAGTTGGATGTGTTTCAGAAGCTGAAAGCAGTCCAGTGTGACTAGAGCCTAGTGACAGGAGGGAGAGAGGGTGAGGTGGGAGAGGTGGGGAGAAGTCAGATGTCAGAGAGCTTCCTAGACTATGGTGGGGAGTTTGAATTTCATCCTAAAAGTAAGGGGAAACAGGTGAAGGGCATTTGTTAAAAAGAAGAGGGCTGTGGTCAACCTTGCATTTTAGGAAGATCACTGTTTGCAATATTGGAGAGGACAAATGACAAGAAATAGGTTGGAGTCAAGGAGACTCATCAGGGAGCTGTGTCAGGAGGAACGCTGATAGAAGACCACAGCTATGGTCTTTTAAGGCTAAAGAATGTCTAACATCTCACTGAAAGCACTCAAAATTTCTATCCAAAGAGATTTGGTTCAATAAGACTGAGGTGATGGCTGGGATTTTACACTTTTTTTTTTTTTTTTAATTTTGGCCTCTTTTATTGGTTTTTTATTTATCTATTTTCATCCATCCCCATTCTTTGGCCTGTGTGGGCCTCCCATCGCAGTGGCCTCTCTGGTTGCAGAGCACCGGTTCTGGGCCCACAAGCTGCAGAGCACTGGCTAGTGATTGGACCCACTGGTCCAGCCGCTCCATGGCACATGGTATCCTCCCGTACCAGGGATCGAACCAGTGCCCGTTGCACTGCAAGGCAGACTCTTTTACCCACTGGACCACTAGGGAAGCCCCGATTTTACACTTTTTAAAGAAAGAATTCACATTTTATAGCCTGAGAACCGTTGCTGTAGGGTCCACAGACCTCAAGTTAAGAAACCTGCCTCATCGTGACTCACCTGGTCAGAGAATCATATGAGAAAACGATCCACTTGGGTAGTTTTTTTCCTTCTCTACCCTCTTCTCCACCTTTCTCTTCCTTTCTCCCTCCACTCCTTTCTTTACTAATCCTGGGAGCTATTCTAAAAGTTGACAATATAACAATAAGTACAACAGTCCAGAGTATACCTTATTTAGGAAGTACAAGCTAAGATTAAAGTTTGAGAAGAAACCTGTGTTGTGAGGAGCAGGAAGGAAGAGAGTTAGAGGGAGCTATGTCTACATCAGGAGAGAGTTGGATGTGTTTCAGAAGCTGAAAGCAGTCCACTGTGACTAGAGCCTAGTGACAGGAGGGAGAGAGGGTGAGGTGGGAGAGGTGGGGAGAAGTCAGATGTCAGAGAGCTTCCTAGACTATGGTGGGGAGTTTGAATTTCATCCTAAAAGTAAGGGGAAACAGGTGAAGGGCATTTGTTAAAAAGAAGAGGGCTGTGGTCAACCTTGCATTTTAGGAAGATCACTGTTTGCAATATTGGAGAGGACAAATGACAAGAAATAGGTTGGAGTCAAGGAGACTCATCAGGGAGCTGTGTCAGGAGGAACGCTGATAGAAGACCACAGCTATGGTCTTTTAAGGCTAAAGAATGTCTAACATCTCACTGAAAGCACTCAAAATTTCTATCCAAAGAGATTTGGTTCAATAAGACTGAGGTGATGGCTGGGATTTTACACTTTTTTTTTTTTTTTAAATTTTGGCCTCTTTTATTGGTTTTTTATTTATCTATTTTCATCCATCCCCATTCTTTGGCCTGTGTGGGCCTCCCATCGCAGTGGCCTCTCTGGTTGCAGAGCACCGGTTCTGGGCCCACAAGCTGCAGAGCACTGGCTAGTGATTGGACCCACTGGTCCAGCCGCTCCATGGCACATGGTATCCTCCCGTACCAGGGATCGAACCAGTGCCCGTTGCACTGCAAGGCAGACTCTTTTACCCACTGGACCACTAGGGAAGCCCCGATTTTACACTTTTTAAAGAAAAAATTCACATTTTATAGCCTGAGAACCGTTGCTGTAGGGTCCACAGACTTCAAGTTAAGAAACCTGCCTCATCGTGACTCACCTGGTCAGAGAATCATATGAGAAAACGATCCACTTGGGTAGTTTTTTTCCTTCTCTACCCTCTTCCCCACCTTTCTCTTCCTTTCTCCCTCCACTCCTTTCTTTACTAATCCTGGGAGCTATTCTAAAAGTTGACAATATAACAATAAGTACAACAGTCCAGAATTTTAGCTCTTATGGAGCCCTTCCTCTGATTATCAGAGATAATAATCATATAAATAAGTAAGGTATATAGTGTGTCAAATGAGTGATGAATGTTTTGAGGAAAAACAACACAGGACAGGGGACTAGAGAGACCACAGTGGTGGGTGTGTGGTTCTGCCATTTTACCAGGGACATCAAGAGAAGGATCACTGAGAGGGTTTACACCTGAGCAATAGCCTGGAGGCAATAAAAGCATCAGCAGCCCAGGCTCATGAAATAAAGAGTTTCAGGCTGGAAGGAAGAGCAACTCCTAAGTTGGCTAGTGTTGCCAGCCTGGAGTCTTAGGAGGTTATGTCAAGGAGGTACAGATTGTAGAGTGTCTTGGTTGAGCTGAGGACTCAGTGGAGGGTTTTGAGAGAGGAGAGATTGCTATGTCTTAATTTGTAGGAGGAAATACCAGCTGCTTTACCTCCACCTCTCTTTTTTTTATAATTTTATTTATTTACTTATTTTTTGGCTGTTCTGGGTTTTCAATGCTGCTGCAGGCTCTTCTCTAGTTGCAGGGAGTGGGGGCTACTCTCTATTTGAGGTGAGCAGGCTTCTTGTTGCGGTGACTTCTCTTATTGTGGAACTTGGGCTCTAGGGCACACAGGCTTCAATAGTTGCAGCACAAGGGCTCCATAGTTGCAGCTCTGAGGCTCTAGAGCACAGGCTCCATAGTTGTGGCTCATGAGCTTAGTTGTTCCACAGCATGTGGAATCTTCCCAGATAAGGGATCAAATGCATGTCTCCTGCATTGGCAGGTGAACTCTTTAACACTGAACTACCAGGAAAGCCCTATATCCACCTCTTTTACTTGCATGAATCCCTGGGTGAGGTCAGTGTGTTAGCCAGCTGCCTCTATACACCACCTTGCCTTGTGGGGAAGAACAGGAATGTATAGTAGATGGACACACTAGTCTGTGTCATCCAGAGGGAGCACCGTCTGTTGCACAGAGGGGCTGGGTATAGACTGACCCCTTCTTTCTCCACTTCTCTACCCTCTTCTCCACCTTTCTCTTCCTTTCTCCCTCCACTCCTTTCTTTACTAATCCTGGGAGCTATTCTAAAAGTTGACAATATAACAATAAGTACAACAGTCCAGAATTTTAGCTCTTATGGAGCCCTTCCTCTGATTATCAGAGATAATAATCATATAAATAAGTAAGGTATATAGTGTGTCAAATGAGTGATGAATGTTTTGAGGAAAAACAACACAGGACAGGGGACTAGAGAGACCACAGTGGTGGGTGTGTGGTTCTGCCATTTTACCAGGGACATCAAGAGAAGGATCACTGAGAGGGTTTACACCTGAGCAATAGCCTGGAGGCAATAAAAGCATCAGCAGCCCAGGCTCATGAAATAAAGAGTTTCAGGCTGGAAGGAAGAGCAACTCCTAAGTTGGCTAGTGTTGCCAGCCTGGAGTCTTAGGAGGTTATGTCAAGGAGGTACAGATTGTAGAGTGTCTTGGTTGAGCTGAGGACTCAGTGGAGGGTTTTGAGAGAGGAGAGATTGCTATGTCTTAATTTGTAGGAGGAAATACCAGCTGCTTTACCTCCACCTCTCTTTTTTTTATAATTTTATTTATTTACTTATTTTTGGCTGTTCTGGGTTTTCAATGCTGCTGCAGGCTCTTCTCTAGTTGCAGGGAGTGGGGGCTACTCTCTATTTGAGGTGAGCAGGCTTCTTGTTGCGGTGACTTCTCTTATTGTGGAACTTGGGCTCTAGGGCACACAGGCTTCAATAGTTGCAGCACAGGGGCTCCATAGTTGCAGCTCTGAGGCTCTAGAGCACAGGCTCCATAGTTGTGGCTCATGAGCTTAGTTGTTCCACAGCATGTGGAATCTTCCCAGATAAGGGATCAAATGCATGTCTCCTGCATTGGCAGGTGAACTCTTTAACACTGAACTACCAGGAAAGCCCTATATCCACCTCTTTTACTTGCATGAATCCCTGGGTGAGGTCAGTGTGTTAGCCAGCTGCCTCTATACACCACCTTGCCTTGTGGGGAAGAACAGGAATGTATAGTAGATGGACACACTAGTCTGTGTCATCCAGAGGGAGCACCGTCTGTTGCACAGAGGGGCTGGGTATAGACTGAGCGACAACTGTTGCTGGGCTGTGCCGTACTCGCACAGCCGGCCTAGGGCAGACCGCAGGGGGGATTCTCACTGGTAGCAGTTATTCCAGCCCTTATTAGTTCAAAACAGAACAAAGCCCACCTGGCCTAGAAAGCCGAGAGGAGGGTAAGACAGACCTCTGGAAGCGAAAGGAGAAAGTAGAATGCCCAGTAAATACTCCACTTCAATTTTTACAGGATGGAGAATATGAAAGTGGAGAGCATGATGAATATGCTGCTGATAATGAAAAGAACCCGATGAGAGAAAGAATTGCAAAAAAGTTAAAAAAGGACACAAGTGAGAATGTTAATACAGCTAGAAAGGATGAAGTGGAGGAGAAAGCAGTTAGCCGCAGGTAAGTCAAGCGTTTGAAGTATCAGAGTTTGTCTCTTTATACTTCATTTTAAATTAAGATTGAGTCTTCTACTCAACTTGTTTTCTAAAATACTATCTTCATAGTGTCTGATAAATGTACAAGTTGTGCTAAATTAGTCCAGTCAGAGGTCTAAAGGAAAATAGACCGATTTTATTTACAGCAATGGTCATAGAGTCAAATTCTGCTTTAATTCTCTTTGATCTTGTCTTTAAAAAGCTCTAAGTTTTGTTAGGTTTTTTTTATATTTGAGGTAAGCAGTATATTCTCTAGATGTGGAAGGTTGTATTTGCTTAAAACCAACAAGAGCAGTAACGTCATTATACAAAACAAAAAGAGACGTCCTCAGATTTAAAGGAGTAAAATTTGTCAAAAATGGTTAAGAAGTGTGTGGGCCTGAAAATACTCTTAAATATTTTTTTAAAGTCTGATTTATACCATCTATCTCTCCTAATCTTAGTGGTTATCATAAAAGAAATTTCACATGTATCTTGTAAAAATTTGTTGAATTTCGTGACTCAACATTTTGTTCTCCCGAAATTCAACTTAATTGGAAAGCACTCTTTTATAATTCTGTTCTTACAACTTTATGGTATACATTTAAAATACTATTGCTTTTAAAAATAGTTGTGTGTGTTTTTTTTGGACGGCCTACATTTGGGGGTAAGATAGTTGTAACTCCGTATAAGCAGCATTCTTTTATTTCATTGTTTCTCAACCTCATACAGAAAAGCTAAAAATAAAAAGTATTCTCATGTTGTCATTGCTTAGCTCCCTAAATTTGTTCTTTATGTAACCAGAAAAGTAATTCTGAGAAATTTCCACTGATAGTATAGCCTTTTGCATTCAGAAATGGCATTTAGACGTGAACCTCAAAACATGTGTTTCTCTGGCAACATTCAACTGATGTTCAGGTGATCATTGTTGAATAATTTAATACAGTTGATTAACTCTGGGCCACTATTGCCTAAAGATTTTAGTGATCACTTACATGCTTAATGCGTGCGTGGAGTTGATGGGCCTCTTTAGCTCTTTTAGTTAGATCATCAATATAATCAAGAATACTTTTTTCCTCTCTCTTATTGAAGACATGCATTTCCTTTTTTTTTTTTCCACAATAGACATTTTTATTTTAAAATTTTATTTATTTATTTATGGCTATTCTGGGTTTTTACTGCTGCCACAGGCTCTTTTCTAGTTGTAGGGAGTAGGGGCTACTCTGTAGTTGAGATGAGCAGGCTTCTTGTTGTGGTGACTTCTCTTACTGTGGAACTCAGGCTCTAGAGCTCACGAGCTTCAGTAGTTGTGGCTCATGGGCTCAATAGTTGTGACTCTGAGGCTCTAGAGCTCAGGCTCAATAGTTGTGGCTCATGGGCTTAGTTGCTCTGCAGCATGTGGGATCCTCCCGGATCAGGGATCAAACCCTGTCTCTTTCATTGGCAGACGAACCCTTCACCACTGAGCTACCAAGGAAACCTGCATTACCTGATTTTTAGGAACAGTGAATTTTTAAAAGATTATGTTTTTAATGTGACAAAAAATGCGTTTTTGAATTATTTTTCAGGTTTAAGTGCTTTAAGTCCTCAACTCTTTTGGCCTTAATACAGTTTCAAATACTTATATACCCTACAATTACTGTAACTTAAAACTTAACAAAGTTGAATTTTCTATAATAATAAATAGAATTTATTCGGTAAAATTTGCCATAGAAAATAGTGAAAACACCAAATGTATATTTATAACTATTTCTCTCTTCCCTCAGATTTTCAGTATTCACATCATTCTCTCTCCTTCATCCTGTCTCTCTTTCCCTACAAAGAGAAGTGAAAGAAAAATAAATAGGTCAGGATAGAAGAAAGCAAAGAATTCCAAAGGAAAACAGTTTTCCTCCCTTGTCTAGAAGTGTCCATGATTGTCTTCTGACCATTTATTATGAGTACAAAAGATTTTCAAAACATTGACTGATTGTTTCTCTGGCAACATTCAACTGATGTTCAGGTGATCATTGTTGAATAATTTAATACAGTTGATTAACTCTGGGCCACTATTGCCTAAAGATTTTAGTGATCACTTACATGCTTAATGCGTGCGTGGAGTTGATGGGCCTCTTTAGCTCTTTTAGTTAGATCATCAATATAATCAAGAATACTTTTTTCCTCTCTCTTATTGAAGACATGCATTTCCTTTTTTTTTTTTCCACAATAGACATTTTTATTTTAAAATTTTATTTATTTATTTATGGCTATTCTGGGTTTTTACTGCTGCCACAGGCTCTTTTCTAGTTGTAGGGAGTAGGGGCTACTCTGTAGTTGAGATGAGCAGGCTTCTTGTTGTGGTGACTTCTCTTACTGTGGAACTCAGGCTCTAGAGCTCACGAGCTTCAGTAGTTGTGGCTCATGGGCTCAATAGTTGTGACTCTGAGGCTCTAGAGCTCAGGCTCAATAGTTGTGGCTCATGGGCTTAGTTGCTCTGCAGCATGTGGGATCCTCCCGGATCAGGGATCAAACCCTGTCTCTTTCATTGGCAGACGAACCCTTCACCACTGAGCTACCAAGGAAACCTGCATTACCTGATTTTTAGGAACAGTGAATTTTTAAAAGATTATGTTTTTAATGTGACAAAAAATGCGTTTTTGAATTATTTTTCAGGTTTAAGTGCTTTAAGTCCTCAACTCTTTTGGCCTTAATACAGTTTCAAATACTTATATACCCTACAATTACTGTAACTTAAAACTTAACAAAGTTGAATTTTCTATAATAATAAATAGAATTTATTCGGTAAAATTTGCCATAGAAAATAGTGAAAACACCAAATGTATATTTATAACTATTTCTCTCTTCCCTCAGATTTTCAGTATTCACATCATTCTCTCTCCTTCATCCTGTCTCTCTTTCCCTACAAAGAGAAGTGAAAGAAAAATAAATAGGTCAGGATAGAGAAGAAAGCAAAGAATTCCAAAGGGAAAACAGTTTTCCTCCCTTGTCTAGAAGTGTCCATGATTGTCTTCTGACCATTTATTATGAGTACAAAAGATTTTCAAAATCATTAGTCTTTTTGGTCAGCTACACCAGCTTCACATAGTTTGTCTCATGTTCATTTTATGTTAATTTCAAGTTAATTTTATGTTAAAAAAATTCTAAGAGTGTTAAAAGTTGTAATGTGTAAAAAGGATAATTATATGTATTAATATAAAAGAAAATCACTGCTCAGTCTAAGGTAAATTACATTGAGTATAGTTGCCAGTCAGGTAGGATGTCAGTGTGAAATCCTTACCTATTCAAAAAATCAGTTCTTTTGGTATGTGCAGACTTTTCACCTGGATATGTTTGAAGTACTTTATTATCCTTCAGTCATTTTCTGATTTGAGCAGTAAAATCAAGGACTAGACTACCTACCTTTTATGCAAAGAGTCATTCAAAATATGATTTTACTGAAAATTTGTGGTAGAGAAACATCTGGAATCTGTTAAAGCTGTTTATCACTTTGGACGATAAACCTACAAGCAGGCTTTTTTAGTACTTAATATTTAAGTTGGGGAATGATATCGAAGAATATAATTTTCAGCAGATTTACAGAGTGAATACCTCCCTAATTGTTCTGCTGAAAAGTACTTAGGGGGTTCAAGAGGGAAAAAATGCAAAGCTCTTCTGAATATCTCTCCTTTTCTTTCATGTACTTACCCTGACTTGAGGATTTCTGTCGCTTGCCTCCTTCCTTATCAGTCTCACTCATATGAGTTCACTTCCTCTAAGCCTGTAGCTTGGTCTGCTGCTGCTGAGCATAACCCTACAATTACTGTAACTTAAAACTTAACAAAGTTGAATTTTCTATAATAATAAATAGAATTTATTCGGTAAAATTTGCCATAGAAAATAGTGAAAACACCAAATGTATATTTATAACTATTTCTCTCTTCCCTCAGATTTTCAGTATTCACATCATTCTCTCTCCTTCATCCTGTCTCTCTTTCCCTACAAAGAGAAGTGAAAGAAAAATAAATAGGTCAGGATAGAGAAGAAAGCAAAGAATTCCAAAGGGAAAACAGTTTTCCTCCCTTGTCTAGAAGTGTCCATGATTGTCTTCTGACCATTTATTATGAGTACAAAAGATTTTCAAAATCATTAGTCTTTTTGGTCAGCTACACCAGCTTCACATAGTTTGTCTCATGTTCATTTTATGTTAATTTCAAGTTAATTTTATGTTAAAAAAATTCTAAGAGTGTTAAAAGTTGTAATGTGTAAAAAGGATAATTATATGTATTAATATAAAAGAAAATCACTGCTCAGTCTAAGGTAAATTACATTGAGTATAGTTGCCAGTCAGGTAGGATGTCAGTGTGAAATCCTTACCTATTCAAAAAATCAGTTCTTTTGGTATGTGCAGACTTTTCACCTGGATATGTTTGAAGTACTTTATTATCCTTCAGTCATTTTCTGATTTGAGCAGTAAAATCAAGGACTAGACTACCTACCTTTTATGCAAAGAGTCATTCAAAATATGATTTTACTGAAAATTTGTGGTAGAGAAACATCTGGAATCTGTTAAAGCTGTTTATCACTTTGGACGATAAACCTACAAGCAGGCTTTTTTAGTACTTAATATTTAAGTTGGGGAATGATATCGAAGAATATAATTTTCAGCAGATTTACAGAGTGAATACCTCCCTAATTGTTCTGCTGAAAAGTACTTAGGGGGTTCAAGAGGGAAAAAATGCAAAGCTCTTCTGAATATCTCTCCTTTTCTTTCATGTACTTACCCTGACTTGAGGATTTCTGTCGCTTGCCTCCTTCCTTATCAGTCTCACTCATATGAGTTCACTTCCTCTAAGCCTGTAGCTTGGCTGCTGGCTGCTGCTGAGCAGAACCGCACAGCCAGGGACCAGCCATGCCTCAGCTGTGCCTCTGTGTGTCTTGTCTTCGTGACCCCTCCCCTGGTGCCCCTTCAACCTCAGGTTCATTCTCGCTCATCTGGCTTCTATGGAGCAGGAGAAACTGCTTCAGCTCTTAATCTTTTCTCTACTCAGATCAATTCTTAACTCTTTCTCTTCTGCTGTAGAGGGAGGAATCCCTCCATTCAAAATTATTCCATCCTTTTTCCTTTATCTTTGGTTTTCTCTCTCACCGATTGCTTTCCTTCAGCTTGTGGATAGATTTAAGCCTCTCCCAGCATTCGGAAGTGAAAAAAAAGAAAACCACTTGATTTTATTTCCTGTCCCCATCACCTTAGTTGTCATTTATTTCTAAATACATCTCTTTCAGCTTTTCCCTCATCACTCTATTGAAACTACTCTCCCTAAGGCCATGTATTTGACATATCCAGTGACCACTTTCCAGTTTTTGTTTTTACTAGTGTCTCTGCAGGGGAATCGGGCAGGGTTTTTTTGCCTTTTCCATCTGAAAAACCATTTTTCTCAAGAACTGGCTACTGAAATTGTGTTCCACTTGGAATCGTTTTAGAAATGTTGAATCTCAGGACTCACCTCACACTTTCTGAATCGGAATTTGCATTTTAATAGAATCCTCAGGTGATTTGTATATTAAAGGTTGAGAAGCACTCCTCTAGAATACTAATTTTTACCACCAGTGCCACTGGAGTAGTTTAAGTTTGTATCATCTGAGCTCCAAGGTCAGGAACTTCCGACTCCACCTTTCTCTTCTGTGATAGTATGACATCAGCTTATCTGTATGTATTTTTTTTTGTTCTTTGCATATCTTTATAATGTTATTTTCTTGAAGGCTGAGATTATGTCCATTTATCTGTGATCAGACATCATAGGTACTCAGATATTTATGTAAATGAACAACAAAAAAGAGTGATTCCTTCTTTGACAGATCATTTCTCTAGATATTGTGGCCTGCTTGTATTTATCACATGAGATTCATTGGTTTACCTACTATCCGTTGCCTAGAGTGAGTTCTTTTAGAGACTGTCTTATTTATCGTTTTGCTGCCTGCTGCTGAGCAGAACCGCACAGCCAGGGACCAGCCATGCCTCAGCTGTGCCTCTGTGTGTCTTGTCTTCGTGACCCCTCCCCTGGTGCCCCTTCAACCTCAGGTTCATTCTCGCTCATCTGGCTTCTATGGAGCAGGAGAAACTGCTTCAGCTCTTAATTTTTTCTCTACTCAGATCAATTCTTAACTCTTTCTCTTCTGCTGTAGAGGGAGGAATCCCTCCATTCAAAATTATTCCATCCTTTTTCCTTTATCTTTGGTTTTCTCTCTCACCGATTGCTTTCCTTCAGCTTGTGGATAGATTTAAGCCTCTCCCAGCATTCGGAAGTGAAAAAAAAGAAAACCACTTGATTTTATTTCCTGTCCCCATCACCTTAGTTGTCATTTATTTCTAAATACATCTCTTTCAGCTTTTCCCTCATCACTCTATTGAAACTACTCTCCCTAAGGCCATGTATTTGACATATCCAGTGACCACTTTCCAGTTTTTGTTTTTACTAGTGTCTCTGCAGGGGAATCGGGCAGGGTTTTTTTGCCTTTTCCATCTGAAAAACCATTTTTCTCAAGAACTGGCTACTGAAATTGTGTTCCACTTGGAATCGTTTTAGAAATGTTGAATCTCAGGACTCACCTCACACTTTCTGAATCGGAATTTGCATTTTAATAGAATCCTCAGGTGATTTGTATATTAAAGGTTGAGAAGCACTCCTCTAGAATACTAATTTTTACCACCAGTGCCACTGGAGTAGTTTAAGTTTGTATCATCTGAGCTCCAAGGTCAGGAACTTCCGACTCCACCTTTCTCTTCTGTGATAGTATGACATCAGCTTATCTGTATGTATTTTTTTTTGTTCTTTGCATATCTTTATAATGTTATTTTCTTGAAGGCTGAGATTATGTCCATTTATCTGTGATCAGACATCATAGGTACTCAGATATTTATGTAAATGAACAACAAAAAAGAGTGATTCCTTCTTTGACAGATCATTTCTCTAGATATTGTGGCCTGCTTGTATTTATCACATGAGATTCATTGGTTTACCTACTATCCGTTGCCTAGAGTGAGTTCTTTTAGAGACTGTCTTATTTATCTTTATGTCCTCTGAGTCTTATATAATAAGCATATGGTAATTGGTCACTGAAGTTTGTGTACTGAGTAGGTGAATAAATGAATGAATGCATTTGTGATTCTTTAGGGGAATGGTTTTCACGCCTAACTCCACATTAGATTCGCTGGAAAAATGTTCAAAAGAAAAAATACCAATATCCAGGTCCCATTCCCAAAGATTCTGAATTATTTGGTCTGCAATGAAACCTGGGCGTATCCTCTTTTAACTTTCAATTGAAGTATAATATACATACAGAATATATCTGTATGAACTATATTTCATAGTGCACATGTAATAAATATATAGCTTGCTGAGTTTTTACAAACCAAATACACCCCTATCCCTATCACCCAGATCAAAAGCAAAATTGCCATTACTCACAAGTCTCCCTCTTGCCCTATTCTGGTTTTTCTTCTTCCCTCATCCCTTCTAGCTTCTAAGAACATAACATTAATTTAGGACAATAATGCTTTGTAAAATCTCTCCATATATTCTAGTGTACAGTCAGGGTTAAGAACCCTAATCCCCACCAGGCACTAGATTAAAAAATTTTTTTTCTAAAGTACTGTCACCTCAAATCTTTGTTGCAATCTGAGACAAGACATTTATATAAATGGAAGTCAGTTTAATCTCTGAAAAGGTGAAAGAATCAGTATAGTGTGAAGTCATCTTAGAAAACAAAATGATAGAGTTTTCGTAATGTTTTTCAAAAGTGTTGTTAAAGTCAATTTTTTTAGAAAAACAAAATGATAATTTTTACCACCAGTGCCACTGGAGTAGTTTAAGTTTGTATCATCTGAGCTCCAAGGTCAGGAACTTCCGACTCCACCTTTCTCTTCTGTGATAGTATGACATCAGCTTATCTGTATGTATTTTTTTTTGTTCTTTGCATATCTTTATAATGTTATTTTCTTGAAGGCTGAGATTATGTCCATTTATCTGTGATCAGACATCATAGGTACTCAGATATTTATGTAAATGAACAACAAAAAAGAGTGATTCCTTCTTTGACAGATCATTTCTCTAGATATTGTGGCCTGCTTGTATTTATCACATGAGATTCATTGGTTTACCTACTATCCGTTGCCTAGAGTGAGTTCTTTTAGAGACTGTCTTATTTATCTTTATGTCCTCTGAGTCTTATATAATAAGCATATGGTAATTGGTCACTGAAGTTTGTGTACTGAGTAGGTGAATAAATGAATGAATGCATTTGTGATTCTTTAGGGGAATGGTTTTCACGCCTAACTCCACATTAGATTCGCTGGAAAAATGTTCAAAAGAAAAAATACCAATATCCAGGTCCCATTCCCAAAGATTCTGAATTATTTGGTCTGCAATGAAACCTGGGCGTATCCTCTTTTAACTTTCAATTGAAGTATAATATACATACAGAATATATCTGTATGAACTATATTTCATAGTGCACATGTAATAAATATATAGCTTGCTGAGTTTTTACAAACCAAATACACCCCTATCCCTATCACCCAGATCAAAAAGCAAAATTGCCATTACTCACAAGTCTCCCTCTTGCCCTATTCTGGTTTTTCTTCTTCCCTCATCCCTTCTAGCTTCTAAGAACATAACATTAATTTAGGACAATAATGCTTTGTAAAATCTCTCCATATATTCTAGTGTACAGTCAGGGTTAAGAACCCTAATCCCCACCAGGCACTAGATTAAAAAATTTTTTTTCTAAAGTACTGTCACCTCAAATCTTTGTTGCAATCTGAGACAAGACATTTATATAAATGGAAGTCAGTTTAATCTCTGAAAAGGTGAAAGAATCAGTATAGTGTGAAGTCATCTTAGAAAAAACAAAATGATAGAGTTTTCGTAATGTTTTTCAAAATGTGTGCTATTAAAGATTCAAATCAACGTCTCAATCTTTTCCATATATTTGAATCACCCCACCCCTGATCAAGTTGATCAAAATGTTTGGACCATGAGAAGTTTTAAAAAGCACAGGTTATTCTAATGTGCACTGAAAATTAACTGAAACTGTCTTTTTGGAAAAATCCTATTTTAAAGCTTATTGTAAAGAATCTTTTTCTGCCTCTAGGGGGAGCTCAGCTGCTTCAAGTTAATCATATTAACCAAATTGTGTTGTCTTATGTGTGTTTAGCATATGTATATAGATTAATAAAATATGGCTGAACAGTAAAATCAGATGTAACAAGCAGACTGGATTGATCAGAAGTCAGTGACTGGTTGTGCTGATTACAGTCAGCATGGGAACCCTGGCTTTTATTCTGTAATTTCTCTTTTCTCTAATTTTATTGCGATTACTCTTACTTCTAAATTGTTTTCATCAAATTAAAACATAAGTCAAAGAAATCTTGACAAATAACCTGAAATCGACATCATTAGTTTTGGTAGTAGTTGTTCAAGGTTAACTGGAGTGATGTCAATTTTAGTGTTTAACAGATTCTGGTTTGATCACTTGTGTTCTGTCACATTAAGTTGACTGTGGCATTGTACTTGTTTTATCAAACAATTCTCTTATTTGTTAAACTCACGTAGAATTTATGTTTTGCTCATAAGCTGTGTTAGGTTGACTGAATATGAATTATCTTGTGTGATAGTATCAAAAATTTGGATATGGGGGCTTCCCTGGTGGCCCAGTGAGTAAGGACATCGCCTTGCAGTGCAAGGGGCGCCAGTTCAATCCCTTACTTGGGAATATCCCACGTGCCATGGAGCGGCTGGACCGATGTGTCCAATTACCGAGCCGGAGCTCTGGAGCGCATGCGCCCTGAGCCGGTGCTCTGCAGCGAGAAGCCACTGCAATGGGAGGCCTACATAGGCCAGAGTGAAGATGGATGAAAATAGATAAATGAAGGACCAATAGAAGTGGCCAAAAAATAAAATAAAATATGTATTGAGACTGAGATGACTTAAAAAAATAATAATTGGGATATGAATATTGAAGTTGTGTTTGAAATCTAATGAGTTGAACTTTAAGTTACGAAACAAGGGAAAATACAGTCAGAAATACCTCCTTTGGCCGGGGTAAACACCCAAATGAGCTGTTGCTAATTTTAGTCTTTCCAGTCTCCTTTTGTTGAGTTTGAAATATGTGACCACATTTTCTTATGGAACTTTGAATACTTTTATTTTCCTAATATTTCTAGCCTTCTCAAAAATATTAATAAGCTTTCCCTAAGCCTTGGGGATTTTTAAATCTCGATATACTTTGTATTCTCTTTTACTTTATGATCAGACTTTAGGAAGTACATAGCTGTCTTTAGTACTTAAATTTGGTTTACTTTAGCAGAATCAAAAAGATAGTGTTGTATTTAAGTTTCAAAAATTTAAACGATAGTACACATTTAAAAGTGATAGTACAATCATATGTGAAAAAAATAGCTATTCTCATTGCGTTGTAAGAAAAGGGGATCCTGCAGGGGTGCTGTGCGACAGCCTGGAGGGGTGGGATGAGGGGATATACATATCTGGGATCATACATATCTGTAAACAACAAAACTGTGTAAAAGTAAAACATAAAATAAAACTTAAAAAAATGATAATACAAAACTTAGTACAGTAACAAAGGCTGAAGTTCAGAGACATTCTAACAACCCTGTTGAAATCATTAGAATCATCATCTCTAGGAAGTCCCCCTCTCACTCTCCTCAGAACTTTTAAAAGCAAAGAATGAAATTAACCAGTTAAAGCATTTCTGCTTCTTTTCATCTTCTTTTGCCGCAAGATACTGTACTGAAGCAGATAGTTTAAAAAAAGAGAGAGAGAAATGTGAGATCTATATACTGGGTAAATGATCTCTGAAAATTAGCAGGTGTTATTTCTTTGGTATGGAGCAGTAGTGGTTGAAATACTTTATTTTCAGGAAATACTTGGGTTTAACAGCAGATATTAAGCTTTGGAGCAGCCTGGTAGCAGTTTGTTTGCCTACTAACTTTTACCAGAACTTGACATTTCTTTTTTTATGTGTTCTTTCTTAACCTATCATTCTATTCTCTTGTTGTCAGTTATTGTGTAAGAACTGCTATATGCCAGACAGTACCAGGCTCCAGGAAAATGAACACAAAGGAGAAATGGTTTCTGTCCACAAATGTTTGCAGTTATAACTTGACTAAGAGTTATAAACGATTCATTACAATTCAGTATGGCATGTGCTCTAATAGAAGTGCATGCAAAATCTTATAGATGTTAAGCAGGCAATGCATGTTTGGGAGATTAAATACCAGGTTTAAAAAGGATTGAATATAAAACTTTACTTTTATTTTCCTAATATTTCTAGCCTTCTCAAAAATATTAATAAGCTTTCCCTAAGCCTTGGGGATTTTTAAATCTCGATATACTTTGTATTCTCTTTTACTTTATGATCAGACTTTAGGAAGTACATAGCTGTCTTTAGTACTTAAATTTGGTTTACTTTAGCAGAATCAAAAAGATAGTGTTGTATTTAAGTTTCAAAAATTTAAACGATAGTACACATTTAAAAGTGATAGTACAATCATATGTGAAAAAAATAGCTATTCTCATTGCGTTGTAAGAAAAGGGGATCCTGCAGGGGTGCTGTGCGACAGCCTGGAGGGGTGGGATGAGGGGATATACATATCTGGGATCATACATATCTGTAAACAACAAAACTGTGTAAAAGTAAAACATAAAATAAAACTTAAAAAAATGATAATACAAAACTTAGTACAGTAACAAAGGCTGAAGTTCAGAGACATTCTAACAACCCTGTTGAAATCATTAGAATCATCATCTCTAGGAAGTCCCCCTCTCACTCTCCTCAGAACTTTTAAAAGCAAAGAATGAAATTAACCAGTTAAAGCATTTCTGCTTCTTTTCATCTTCTTTTGCCGCAAGATACTGTACTGAAGCAGATAGTTTAAAAAAAGAGAGAGAGAAATGTGAGATCTATATACTGGGTAAATGATCTCTGAAAATTAGCAGGTGTTATTTCTTTGGTATGGAGCAGTAGTGGTTGAAATACTTTATTTTCAGGAAATACTTGGGTTTAACAGCAGATATTAAGCTTTGGAGCAGCCTGGTAGCAGTTTGTTTGCCTACTAACTTTTACCAGAACTTGACATTTCTTTTTTTATGTGTTCTTTCTTAACCTATCATTCTATTCTCTTGTTGTCAGTTATTGTGTAAGAACTGCTATATGCCAGACAGTACCAGGCTCCAGGAAAATGAACACAAAGGAGAAATGGTTTCTGTCCACAAATGTTTGCAGTTATAACTTGACTAAGAGTTATAAACGATTCATTACAATTCAGTATGGCATGTGCTCTAATAGAAGTGCATGCAAAATCTTATAGATGTTAAGCAGGCAATGCATGTTTGGGAGATTAAATACCAGGTTTAAAAAGGATTGAATATAAAATTGCCTTTTTTGTAGATTAAGAATAGTCAAATACAGCAGTTTCATAAGTTCTACCCAAATGCTAGTTAGATAAGCCAGTTTTTGGAACTTCTGTCTAAAAGAAATAACATTTCTGCATTGTCAAGTCCTATGAATTAATATTGTCTACTCTCCCTATGTAGACTAGATGGTTTTTTGTATTCTTATGTTTAAAATTATAGAATGGTAACAATTATAATATAAACTATACCATCATTTGGCATTTCTACTAAGCTTCCATTTTTCTTTTTGGGTATTTATAGCAAGAATTTTGGGGTAAAACTACTTGTTGGACAGTTTGAAATAAAATACCATTTTCAAAATGCCCAGTTAGCTCATTGAGAGCTTTAATCCATATCCAATGACTCACTATCAAAATAAAACCTAAAGAATCCTTGAACTTCACCACTTGTATACCCCAGAAATACGACAGGCCCAGTTTTTTCAATTAGATTTTGTATGACAGACAGGAAGCAATGAAATGCACTGTGGGGGACATTTCCCTGTCAAAATGGAGAAGAGGTAATTGCATCTCTTTAGAATGTATTGATTTGTATTACCCTTGAGAATTATATTCTATAGATCTTTCAGTATTGGTTGTTTATAGGCAATGGAATTATACATTTGAAATGTAGTATTAAGATTATGTGCAGAAAAACATCCTTTACGTTATCTAGCATTTGAGGAAATGTTCTCTACGCTGGAACAAGCATAGTCACACTGAGGAGTTCTGAAACATTCATTGCTTTCCTCTTGTCCTTGTCTGCACTTTGTGAATTTACCTGTAAGTTAAGTTGGCAAGAGTAGTTTGGTTGAATACTGAAGAGAATAGCCACCCAAGATGCTAAGTTTTTGTTTAGCACAAAATTAAAAGCATAAGACCCAAGGAAGATTTAGAGTTATTAGTGATTTTGTGCTCTCCAACTCTAGCCTTTCTTTCTGTTCCCTTTTCTAACTAGTCAGAGATTTTACCCCCTTTCAGATATCACTCAGCTTTTACACATTGAGATCCTCCCTTGTCCAGGCACTGCGCTAGGTCCCAGGATGTTCAGATTAGAAAGGCTTCAGCCTCTTCTCAAGTTGCTTAGTTTCTAGTAAAGGGAGACAATTGTATAAGTAAATAAGGGGTGTAAAGTTTTCACAACCAGAGAGTTGTTCTGTTATTCCACAAGTATTTATTGTTCTTCTACAGTGTAGCTAGGCAATAAATTTTACCAAGTCAGTTTATTTCTCTAATTTAACCTCTAGAACAGAGCTGCAAGTTACATTATGATTCTCATTTTACAAATGAAAAAATATATATACTTGAAGAGGTTAAGTGACTTGGGGCCAAAAAGTGGTAAAACCTGTACCTGAACCTGCAGTCATCTGACACCTTTACAAAACCTAGAGAGGGGTTGTCCAGGGTCAACTTTTATGTTTCCAACTAAAGCGTCTCATAGAGAATGTTTCTGGAAAAGGGTTAACATCATTTTAGGAAGATGTATTACTCTGTATGAATGTAGGGGGTGGATTAGAAGAAGGAGACTGAGCAGAAAGACAAATTAGTAGATTATTACATTAGTGCAAGGGAAAGGTAATAAGAGTCTAAGGTAGTATCTGTGAGGGTGGATATCAGAGACACTAAGGAGGTAATAGATTGGATTAGGAGGCTCCAGGAAAAAGATGTATTCCAGTTTTCTGTCTTAGAAAATTGCCTAAGCGGTGTGATTAGCATTTGAGACAGGAGCCCTGGCTATTCTTATTGCTTCTCTCATACATTTTTGTCCTGTTGCTGCTTTCTGTTATACATGGATGTCTTAACACAAAAACATACGTCCTGAATTGCTTCTTACTTAATTGCTCCCTTTATAAGTTGGTCACAAAGAGTCAGACACAACTGAGCCACTGAACAAAAATAAGTTAGTTTAGGTTAAGTTATTCTGTAGTAACAAAAAATCCCCAAATGTCAGTATGTTTCTTGCTCTAGCTGCATCCTGGTGGCATCTGTGCATCCGCTCCATATCATTTTCATTCAGGGATAGAGGATGAAAGAACAGCCTCTGCTTTCTGAGAAGCGTGGCAGAGGGAATCATATGCTAGTTCTTAAAGCTTCTACCTGGAAGTGGCATATATCACTTCACCATGTTATTAGCCAGAGCAAGTGATATGGCCAAGCCTAGTGTCCATATGGTGAACTATAAACCTTTCACTGAGTGCTTAGAAGCAGTAACAGAATCTACCACAGTCTCTGTGCTTTAGCCAGGAATTGCTATAAACACCCGTGAGTGTGTAATAAATTTAGCCATCTTCTTCCTGGCAGACAAGACAAAAAGAAATGAAATAAGCATTAAATAATTGCCATTATCTGAGTTTTAAAAATAAAGGTACAAATTCCTAATTATTTCAGTCTTTTAAAAGGTATACAACTATAAAAGAAATTCTGTTTCATTGTCTTAACACAGGGGTGGAGAAGAACACAATGAGTATTTTCTACAAATTTCATAGAAGATGCAGAGACACTAACATTAAATCATAAATTAAGTCAGTTAGCTCAAGTAAAGGGATTCCTGTGTAAAGGAATAGAGGAGTTGTGCAGAATCCAGATAAGAGAGTTGCAAACAGGCCTCACAGGAAAGGAAGTTGTCAGAAACTTGTCTTTTCTCTCGGCATCTGCAGCCTCAACTTTCTGCTTTTCTCTGTATAGTTCTCCTCTTATTTTCTATTATCTTGTATTTTCTCTGGAAGGCTTTAGTCTGCTCCATCTTACACTTTAGTTCTTCAGAAGTAAATTGACTTGATTTCTGTATTCCAAGAAATCAAGTCAATTTAGTCAATCAAGTCAGTTCTTGGGAAGAGTCCTATTAGCTTGACTTGGGATAGTTGTCTACTTAGTTGTGTTATTAGAGAGAATGATGACAGTAGTTGTTGTGTAGCCACTAAATTTGTGTCTGTCTCTTTTGCGACCTCATGGATTGTAGTCTGCCAGGCTCCTCCGTCCGTGGGATTTCCCAGTCAAGAATACTGGAGTGGGTTGCCATTTCCTTCTCTAAGGGATCTTCTAGACTCAGGAATTGAGCCCATGTCTCTTACATTTAGCACTGAGCCACCAGGGAAACCCAAAAGGGGAGTTAAAAAGTCGTGAGATAGGGTTTCCCTGGTGGCCCAGTCAGTTAAGAGTCCACCTTGCAGTGCAAGGGGCACCAGTTCGATCCCTAGCCCGAGAAGATCCCACATGCCAAGGAGCAGCTGAGCTGGTGTGTCCAATGATGAGTCATCACTCTGGAGCATATGCACCCAGAGCCAGTGCTCTGTAGCGAGATAGGCCACTGCGATGGGATGGCCACACATGCCAAAGAATAAAGATGAAAAATAAACGATGACTTAGAGGCAAAAAGAGGAAAAAACCCCATGAGATAAGTGGGTGTGCCAGAGATGGCTAGGCTCTCCATTACATATCCTTCCCTTATTAGTAAGGAGAACCCAGATTTTCAGTTGGATTCATGGGTGCCTGGCTAAAAGACATTCACCAGTCTCCTTTGTAGCTAAGTATGATCTTTGTGACCACATTCTGGCTAATGAAATGAAATAGAAGGCTGTCAGACCTTCCGCAGTGTTTTTATAAAGGAAAGAGGCCAGAGACTAGACCTCCTTCATCCCTTCCTCCTACCACCAGACCTTCCGGCAGTGTTGTTGATCAGTTAGCTCAAGTAAAGGGATTCCTGTGTAAAGGAATAGAGGAGTTGTGCAGAATCCAGATAAGAGAGTTGCAAACAGGCCTCACAGGAAAGGAAGTTGTCAGAAACTTGTCTTTTCTCTCGGCATCTGCAGCCTCAACTTTCTGCTTTTCTCTGTATAGTTCTCCTCTTATTTTCTATTATCTTGTATTTTCTCTGGAAGGCTTTAGTCTGCTCCATCTTACACTTTAGTTCTTCAGAAGTAAATTGACTTGATTTCTGTATTCCAAGAAATCAAGTCAATTTAGTCAATCAAGTCAGTTCTTGGGAAGAGTCCTATTAGCTTGACTTGGGATAGTTGTCTACTTAGTTGTGTTATTAGAGAGAATGATGACAGTAGTTGTTGTGTAGCCACTAAATTTGTGTCTGTCTCTTTTGCGACCTCATGGATTGTAGTCTGCCAGGCTCCTCCGTCCGTGGGATTTCCCAGTCAAGAATACTGGAGTGGGTTGCCATTTCCTTCTCTAAGGGATCTTCTAGACTCAGGAATTGAGCCCATGTCTCTTACATTTAGCACTGAGCCACCAGGGAAACCCAAAAGGGGAGTTAAAAAGTCGTGAGATAGGGTTTCCCTGGTGGCCCAGTCAGTTAAGAGTCCACCTTGCAGTGCAAGGGGCACCAGTTCGATCCCTAGCCCGAGAAGATCCCACATGCCAAGGAGCAGCTGAGCTGGTGTGTCCAATGATGAGTCATCACTCTGGAGCATATGCACCCAGAGCCAGTGCTCTGTAGCGAGATAGGCCACTGCGATGGGATGGCCACACATGCCAAAGAATAAAGATGAAAAATAAACGATGACTTAGAGGCAAAAAGAGGAAAAAAACCCCATGAGATAAGTGGGTGTGCCAGAGATGGCTAGGCTCTCCATTACATATCCTTCCCTTATTAGTAAGGAGAACCCAGATTTTCAGTTGGATTCATGGGTGCCTGGCTAAAAGACATTCACCAGTCTCCTTTGTAGCTAAGTATGATCTTTGTGACCACATTCTGGCTAATGAAATGAAATAGAAGGCTGTCAGACCTTCCGGCAGTGTTTTTTATAAAGGAAAGAGGCCAGAGACTAGACCTCCTTCATCCCTTCCTCCTACCACCAACCTGGCACCTGGGTTGGAGCTATGGGTGGCAGAATGGAGCAGAATGGGAGTTGAAAGAGCCTGGGTCCTTAAAGGCTGTATGGAATCATGATTCCAGCTTAGATCGACTATCTAGGCATTGTTGAAGCCACATTATTTTAGGTTCCTGTTAAGTGTTGTTGTTTAGTTGTTAAATCTTGTCCGACTCTTTACAGCCCCATGGACTGCAGCACAGCTGGCTTCTCTGTCCTTCAGTATCTCCTGGAATTTGCTCAAACTCATGTCCATTGAGTTGGTGATACCATCCAACCATCTCATCGTCTGTCATCCCCTTCTCCTTTTGTCTTCAATCTTTCCCAGCATCAGGGTCTTTTCCAGTGAGTCTGCTCATCATACCAGGTGACCAAAGTATTGGAACTTCAGTATCAGTATCAGTCTTTCCAGTGAGTATTCAGGGTTGATTTCCTTTAGGTTTGACTGGTTTGATCTTCTGCTATTCAAGGGACTCGCAAGTCTTCTCCAACACCACAATTTGAAAGCATAAATTCTTCGGCATTCAGCCTTCTTTATGGTCCAAGTCACACCTCTGTACTTGACCACTGGAAAAACCACAGCTCTGACTGTATAGATCTTTGTTGGCAAAGTGATGTTTTTGCTTAATAGGATGTCCAGGTTTGTCACGGCTTTCTGTTTAGTGTGGCAGATCCTAAGTCTAGAGCTGTTTCTTCCAGGGCTGTGAGTAGGGCAGATTCTCTAAGGTGGGATTGTGGGCAGAAAGGAACTGAATAGCTGCTTCATTATTTCGGATAGTTTTCTTAGTTGGTTTTCTTTTTGTTCCTGGAAGAGAATCATTCTCAATAACACCCAGTGTGTCTATCCCTCTTCTCACTTTTGGCTGATCATCTTGCTCCTTATTTCATTATAGAAAACAGAAGTAGTGGGAGAACTTTCTCGTTTTCCCACCACGAAACATTCTCATCTGCATCTGAATTCATCTTCTAGCAAAGACAGCCACTCCTCTCTCTGCTCTGGTCCTCACTTTCTTACACGTACTGCCAAGCTGTAGTACTCTTACTCTTGTCGCTTACTTCACACCAGGCACATTGTCCTTCTTGCTGTTTCACAGACAGACAAAGGTTATTCATCTTTCAGGCCTCTGCACTTGGGGTTGCCTCAGCTTGAAACTTGCTTCTCTGAGATGTTCTTAGTAACCATTCCTTCTCTTAGTAACCATTCAATTCCTTTTTCAAGTGTCATCTTGTTAGAGAGGCTGCCACACCACTTAACTGCCTCCGTCCATACCAAGGGCACATACCCAAATGACCTGGGGACAAATTCTTAAAATTTGGTTGACTTTTACAAAATGCATGTGACTAGGACCTTGGAGAAGGCAATGGCAATTTCGTATTCTTGCCTGGGAAATCCCATGGACAGAAGAGTCTAGTGGACTACAGTCCATGGCGTCACAGGAGTCACACAACAACAACAATAAATATAGAACCTACTCCCCTCAAAAATCAAAGAGCAAAGCAAAACTCATTCAGCGGGTCTAATGTGATTTGCTTCTAGTTTTTGAAGCCAGTTAATGTGTCATGAAAAATACATGTTACTTAATTTTTTCCCAGTGTTGGGAGCATAGGTGAATAAAAGTAAACAAGTTTAAAAAACAACTTTTAAACTAGATTATGTGTCCTTTTCATGACAGTGGTCACTCTGTTCCAAGGAACCCTCTGACTAGGGTTCCTTCTTTTCAGCAAAGCCATTTTTTCTGCAAGTTCTGCACTTTTAAAAATGATTGCTATAGTGTTTCATCAACATTAATCTTCTAAACAAGTGGATTTTCTTCTGTTTTGTTATTCTTATCAAATATTTGCCTTTATTTAGGCTTGTCTTTTTAAGAATAGACACAATATAAACTCTTCAGTAAGGACCTACTTTGATGAAAAAATCTCATAGAATTCACTACAGTTCTTTCCTATCTTCTTGCCAATTTTGATATGTTAGTAACATTTGATCTCTCCTCGCCTCCTTAGTTTCTGTTATTTAGACATTGATATACCGTGTGTATCAGTTGATTCAATATAAGTGTATACTGTTGTATTCAGTGTGTATACTGTTGATTTCAATGTGTATTCTATTTAAATGCACCTGTGTGAGTGTTAAACCTTAAATGGGGTTTCCATTATTACTTTGAAGTATAGCTTCAGTGGCTTCACTTAAGATTTTTAATGTAATTTTTTATTTGATTTATTTTTTAATAAGCCAATAAATATAGTGAGTCTGTTTCTTTCCAGGGTTGTGAGTAGGGTCAGTTCTTTTAGGTAGGAATGTGGACAGGAAGTGAATAGAAGCCTATCTTCTACTTAATTTTTTGTTGTTGTTGTTAAGGGTCCTTAGTACATTCTTCTGGTATCACTAATTGTAAATTTTGTGATATCAGTGTACTTTGCTTTCCATTTTAAAATCTGTATTGTTGACTTAGCTGCTTCTTTAAAGAATTATCTTATTTAAACAGTTTCAGGTTTTTTATATGATAATGGATAGGATTCTGTTCCCACTGAAAAAAGGTACTTTTCTTATGGTCAAAGGCAGTTATTAATTGGCATGTGAGTTTAAGTATTAAATCCTTCCTTTTTAATTTGTGTTTTCAATTTGTTCTAAAAATTCATTAGATCAAAGGTATATATGTACTCAGCAGATAGGAAGTTTGATTTGTTCTTTACTGTATATTTGATTTTCTTGATTCTAAGAAAATGTTTTCTTAACTTCAAAAGTTATATAGTGACTTCCTGCCAAGTTCTGCACTTTTAAAAATGATTGCTATAGTGTTTCATCAACATTAATCTTCTAAACAAGTGGATTTTCTTCTGTTTTGTTATTCTTATCAAATATTTGCCTTTATTTAGGCTTGTCTTTTTAAGAATAGACACAATATAAACTCTTCAGTAAGGACCTACTTTGATGAAAAAATCTCATAGAATTCACTACAGTTCTTTCCTATCTTCTTGCCAATTTTGATATGTTAGTAACATTTGATCTCTCCTCGCCTCCTTAGTTTCTGTTATTTAGACATTGATATACCGTGTGTATCAGTTGATTCAATATAAGTGTATACTGTTGTATTCAGTGTGTATACTGTTGATTTCAATGTGTATTCTATTTAAATGCACCTGTGTGAGTGTTAAACCTTAAATGGGGTTTCCATTATTACTTTGAAGTATAGCTTCAGTGGCTTCACTTAAGATTTTTAATGTAATTTTTTATTTGATTTATTTTTTAATAAGCCAATAAATATAGTGAGTCTGTTTCTTTCCAGGGTTGTGAGTAGGGTCAGTTCTTTTAGGTAGGAATGTGGACAGGAAGTGAATAGAAGCCTATCTTCTACTTAATTTTTTGTTGTTGTTGTTAAGGGTCCTTAGTACATTCTTCTGGTATCACTAATTGTAAATTTTGTGATATCAGTGTACTTTGCTTTCCATTTTAAAATCTGTATTGTTGACTTAGCTGCTTCTTTAAAGAATTATCTTATTTAAACAGTTTCAGGTTTTTTATATGATAATGGATAGGATTCTGTTCCCACTGAAAAAAGGTACTTTTCTTATGGTCAAAGGCAGTTATTAATTGGCATGTGAGTTTAAGTATTAAATCCTTCCTTTTTAATTTGTGTTTTCAATTTGTTCTAAAAATTCATTAGATCAAAGGTATATATGTACTCAGCAGATAGGAAGTTTGATTTGTTCTTTACTGTATATTTGATTTTCTTGATTCTAAGAAAATGTTTTCTTAACTTCAAAAGTTATATAGTGACTTCCTGCCAATTTCTGTTTCCTTTTAGATAAGCATTTGATTTTTTATCAATGGTTTTATTAATCATTACAAATTAATACAAATTTTCTGGATATGCTTATTTGCTCACAGTATTGACAGTAACTTGAAATGTCTTAAAGACAGGCTTTATGTAAGTGAGTTAAAAATAAAAACCCTTGGCTTGACTTCAGAGAGTTTAGAAAGATATCATGTAGACCTCATACAAAGACTCGAGTGCTGCAGTCTCTATATTTTATATCCTTGCAGCTCTTTGGTAAGATTCAGCATTAGGTTCAGTTTGTATGTACATGCCTAGTCATGTAGAAAATAAGATCTATGACTAACGTGTGAAAGCATATTTAGTGTGATAGATGGTGCGAATGTCAAATCCTGATACTTTTTGGAGAATAGCCCAGAATTCAAAGGCCAGGATACCATTGCAAAGTTATCACCAATATCAGTCATTTGACTTTATGCTTATCAGTGTACTGTTAAGTAGGATTTATCGGTATCCTAATGATATTGTAAAAATTACAATTTGTACTTTTTTATTGTTTTAACTTATGCTATAAATATGCAATGAATTTTGGAACAAAATGTGTACATTTTGTAGATATTTGACAGTCTATGCTCATAGTGTTTATAATAAATTTTTTAGTGATAAAAATGTAACTAAATGTTTTCCTGTGCATTGAAAGTAAAGATGAATAAGCCTTTTTAGATTAAAAAGGCAGGTTTGAATCTAGATGATCTGTCTTTCTCAACGTTAGGCTCAGATGTTTGCAGAAAACAATGGTTTACTCTACTCTAAGGAGACAAAGTGAGAAGGTCCCTTCTTCCAGCCAAACTAGCCTTGTTTCTAAGCTATGCCTCTGAATAGCAACAGTTTGCACTAGGAAGAAAGGGACATAACACCTGTTGTAGTACTTACACACAACCTTCAATAAAATTATAAATACCTGAGGCCTTGGCCTCCAGAGAGGGGCTACAACCTCAGGATGGTTTTGTGTAACATCACTACTTTAGGTCTTTGCTGCTAGGGCCATAAAATGGGAAACGTTAGAATTTCCCCAGGAAACCTTACCATGCCAATTTCTGTTTCCTTTTAGATAAGCATTTGATTTTTTATCAATGGTTTTATTAATCATTACAAATTAATACAAATTTTCTGGATATGCTTATTTGCTCACAGTATTGACAGTAACTTGAAATGTCTTAAAGACAGGCTTTATGTAAGTGAGTTAAAAATAAAAACCCTTGGCTTGACTTCAGAGAGTTTAGAAAGATATCATGTAGACCTCATACAAAGACTCGAGTGCTGCAGTCTCTATATTTTATATCCTTGCAGCTCTTTGGTAAGATTCAGCATTAGGTTCAGTTTGTATGTACATGCCTAGTCATGTAGAAAATAAGATCTATGACTAACGTGTGAAAGCATATTTAGTGTGATAGATGGTGCGAATGTCAAATCCTGATACTTTTTGGAGAATAGCCCAGAATTCAAAGGCCAGGATACCATTGCAAAGTTATCACCAATATCAGTCATTTGACTTTATGCTTATCAGTGTACTGTTAAGTAGGATTTATCGGTATCCTAATGATATTGTAAAAATTACAATTTGTACTTTTTTATTGTTTTAACTTATGCTATAAATATGCAATGAATTTTGGAACAAAATGTGTACATTTTGTAGATATTTGACAGTCTATGCTCATAGTGTTTATAATAAATTTTTTAGTGATAAAAATGTAACTAAATGTTTTCCTGTGCATTGAAAGTAAAGATGAATAACCCTTTTTTAGATTAAAAAGGCAGGTTTGAATCTAGATGATCTGTCTTTCTCAACGTTAGGCTCAGATGTTTGCAGAAAACAATGGTTTACTCTACTCTAAGGAGACAAAGTGAGAAGGTCCCTTCTTCCAGCCAAACTAGCCTTGTTTCTAAGCTATGCCTCTGAATAGCAACAGTTTGCACTAGGAAGAAAGGGACATAACACCTGTTGTAGTACTTACACACAACCTTCAATAAAATTATAAATACCTGAGGCCTTGGCCTCCAGAGAGGGGCTACAACCTCAGGATGGTTTTGTGTAACATCACTACTTTAGGTCTTTGCTGCTAGGGCCATAAAATGGGGAAACGTTAGAATTACCTTACTCATGGAGTTTAAAGCAATAGCCTTTTACCATGTGTGAAAGCTCCTACTAACTCAAGGTACTTTTCATAAAATACTGATAAATGACTGTTTATTCCACAAAAAAGCACATAAGGCATATTTGCATATGAAAAAATTAACTTTAGTTATTCTTAGAAGTTTTTAAAGTAACATTTAAAGAATGTTTGTAATTTATGTATTTTTGAATTCTTTTTTTAATAACACTGTAACTGATGAAGTTTAATATAGATGAACACCTGTTATCTATGTGAACAAAACCCCAATAGAGCTATAAATCTGATATGGAAAGAGATTATGCCAAAGTGATTTACCTCATCTGGGCCCTTTAAGGTTGAAAAACTGCCAGTTTCTAGGTAGCACAATTTCCTGGCCCTAGTGTATTATTCCATGCTGCAACATTATTTTTCTGCTTCACATTAGTCAAGTTCTGCTTAGGTCAGCTTGTTGTTGTTATTGTTAGATTTCCATTTTTGATTCTTAGGATAGAACGAAATTCATAGATAGTGCTATGTTACCTTGAACTAGAAGGGATACTTAATTAAGTATATGCTGTTTACCAAATCTAGAATACCACATACCTATTAAATCTTAGATAGGAGGAAATAATAGATGGCTAAGGAATAGAGAGAGAAATTGATGGGACAGAATACAGAGCCCAGAAATAGATTCTGATAAAAGTACAAAGACGATTTGATTGAGAAATGATAGTCTTTTCCAACAAATGGTGCTAGAATGGAGTTTGAAGGGCCCCCCAAATGAATCTTAATACATGCCTCACATTCAAATAACAATAAACTCAAAATGGATCATAGAGCTAAATGTAAAACTTAGAAGCTTCTAAAAGAAAACACGAGAGAAAAACCCATATGAACTTGACTTTGATAATGATACAAAAGCATGAAGAACACTGATAAATTTAAAGCTTTTGCTCTGAAAAATATGCTACTAAGGGGCTGAAGAGACAAGCCACAAACTGGGAAGCAATATTTGCAAATTGCATCTCTGATAAAAGACTTGTATCTAGGATGTATAAAGAACTCTTAAACCTCAACAGTAAGAAAGGAAAACAATGTAAGAAATGGGCAAAAGATCTGGACAGTTTTTACCAAAGAAATATGAGGCAAAAATATATGAAAATGTGCTATATGTACATCCTTGTTGAGATGGACAACTCTCGTAAACAAAAAAGGATTTGAAATACTCTGTGTATAGTTACTTCATGTTTTAGTATATGGTGAAAAAGGAGCTAGAAGAAGACAGATTACAGCTTATTTTTTAAATATGGAGCTTTAATTACTTCTTCTGACAGAGAACCTAGAGCTGAGGTTTTAATTCTGGCTCTTAGTCTTGTATTTTACATGAGATGTTGACCTTGCCCACCTAACGCCTAGAGCAGAGTGATGTGGAAAAGACAGCAGGGGAAGAATGGTGAAGCTAGAGAGCTTTCTAGTCTTCCCTCAATTGTATTTGCAAAGTTTAACTTTCTCAGAATTACTGTCCAAGAAGGGACACTCTGGGATTTAAGCTGAGTTACGTTTAACTCAGCTGCCATGTTATGCCTTCCCTGAGATGAGGCATAAGGAATGCGCTGCTAGAATGATGGATCAAGAATGCAGATGTGCTTGCAACGGTATAGGTGAGAGTTTGCTATCCTGGTATATGTGAGAACTTGTATAAACATGGATGCACATCTATATGAGTTAATAATGCAAAATATAAGAGCAGTAGAAACATGGAAAATAAACTGGAGAGGGCCCAAGCTAGAGGCTAAGGAAACTGACCAGGAGACTACTTTACTAGTCCAAGTCCAGGTGAGATATGATGAAAGCCTGAGCTAAGTGTCCCATTAGATAAGTAATTTGCATTCAGTAAAAACATTTTTTCATACATCTGCCATACACATGTGGTAAATACAAAGAAAGATACCCCCTTGCCCCAAAAAAGCTCTCAGCTGAGCCAGATATATAGCCATGAATTATAGAAGATAATGAACTCAGTATTAAACAGAGGTCCAGAGAAAGTACAGTAGCCTCATGGAGGAGGGAGAGATTAATTCTAACTTAGGGATCAGGAAGTCTGCATATATGTAAAGTAAATATCATTAATACCAGTCCTTGAAGAAGGGGTAGAGTTTGAATAAGAGGAAATGGGTGAGAAAGGGTATTTCCAGTAGAGGAAAGTGAGAAAGGTACAGAGTATATTTGAGGAACAATCTGTTGTGACTGGCGGAGAGGGTGTAGTTGGAAATGAAGCTGGAAAGATCATTTGGTACCAGATCATGAGGTACCTTTCAGGATAGTAAAGTGGAAATATAACTCATTTTGCTTGATTTGTGTATTAATTCATGTACACAAACACAGATCAACATTATTTTTTTAACTACAGTAAATCAGTTTGAAAGATTCAAGATTAGGTAAATGTTGGATTTCTACATTTCTGGAAAGGAGGGTTTGGTGAGATTACTGTAGCAGGTAGTTTTGTTTATTTTGCTTTTTATAATGAGTACCTGTAGTAATTGAGGTGGTAGTTTAAGGAGAGATACGAATCTCTAATGGCAAGACAAAAAAAAATTTTATTTTTAGCACTATGGTAAAATGTTTATTTGTATAATGAAAGCTGTGGTTGTTAGTCGCTAAATTGTGTCTGACTCTCTTGCAAGCCTGTGGTCTGTAGCCCACCAGGCTCCTCTGTCCATGGGATTTCTCAGGCAAGAATACTGGAGTGGTTTACCATTTCCTCCAGGGGATCTTCCCAGCCCAGGTATTGCACCTGTGTCTACTGCATCTCCTAAAAACATGGATGCACATCTATATGAGTTAATAATGCAAAATATAAGAGCAGTAGAAACATGGAAAATAAACTGGAGAGGGCCCAAGCTAGAGGCTAAGGAAACTGACCAGGAGACTACTTTACTAGTCCAAGTCCAGGTGAGATATGATGAAAGCCTGAGCTAAGTGTCCCATTAGATAAGTAATTTGCATTCAGTAAAAACATTTTTTCATACATCTGCCATACACATGTGGTAAATACAAAGAAAGATACCCCCTTGCCCCAAAAAAGCTCTCAGCTGAGCCAGATATATAGCCATGAATTATAGAAGATAATGAACTCAGTATTAAACAGAGGTCCAGAGAAAGTACAGTAGCCTCATGGAGGAGGGAGAGATTAATTCTAACTTAGGGATCAGGAAGTCTGCATATATGTAAAGTAAATATCATTAATACCAGTCCTTGAAGAAGGGGTAGAGTTTGAATAAGAGGAAATGGGTGAGAAAGGGTATTTCCAGTAGAGGAAAGTGAGAAAGGTACAGAGTATATTTGAGGAACAATCTGTTGTGACTGGCGGAGAGGGTGTAGTTGGAAATGAAGCTGGAAAGATCATTTGGTACCAGATCATGAGGTACCTTTCAGGATAGTAAAGTGGAAATATAACTCATTTTGCTTGATTTGTGTATTAATTCATGTACACAAACACAGATCAACATTATTTTTTTAACTACAGTAAATCAGTTTGAAAGATTCAAGATTAGGTAAATGTTGGATTTCTACATTTCTGGAAAGGAGGGTTTGGTGAGATTACTGTAGCAGGTAGTTTTGTTTATTTTGCTTTTTATAATGAGTACCTGTAGTAATTGAGGTGGTAGTTTAAGGAGAGATACGAATCTCTAATGGCAAGACAAAAACAAATTTTATTTTTAGCACTATGGTAAAATGTTTATTTGTATAATGAAAGCTGTGGTTGTTAGTCGCTAAATTGTGTCTGACTCTCTTGCAAGCCTGTGGTCTGTAGCCCACCAGGCTCCTCTGTCCATGGGATTTCTCAGGCAAGAATACTGGAGTGGTTTACCATTTCCTCCAGGGGATCTTCCCAGCCCAGGTATTGCACCTGTGTCTACTGCATCTCCTGCATTGCAAGCAGGTACTTTACTCTTACACCACCAGGGTATCCATAATGAAATGTTACTCAAATTTAACGACAGCTGTGATCTATAGAGACTAAGATTTTGATCCCAACATTGTTTACTCTAAGTGAGATCTGAACAAGTCAGCTTCTCTGGATCTGTTCCTCATCTGTAAAATGTGTTAATACCTGCCCTCCCTGTCTCAGTAGTTGTGTTGATGAAATTAAATAATGCACGGGAGACTACTTCTAAAACATGATGCTATTGATGGCTATGACTGTAGAGTTTAAAGTGCCTTTGCTACCTCACATTCCAACCTCTAACAATCATAGCGCAGCTCACCTTCTAGTACTCCTTTCAGCCATGGCATATTTTAAAATAAAAGGAAAAATTAATTTGTGAGGTTTAGGCTTCCCAAGTGGCATTAGTGGTAAAGAACCTGCCTGACAATGCAGGAGACATAAGAGATGTGAGTTCAGTCCCTGGGTCAGGAAGATCCCCTAGAGAAGGACATGGCAACCTTCTTCAGTATTCTTGCCTGGAAAATTCATGGACAGAGGATCGCAAAGAGTCGGACACAACTGAAGCAACTTAGCATGCAAAGATGTTTTCATGTAATTGACAGTTATTAAGCCATGTATGACAACCAGAGTAGTATTTAAGGGGATTATGTATGTATTGGTATGGCACCAATAGAGCCAGAAGAAATGAACCTAATCCATGGGGACAAGGTAGAAAGACAAGCCAAACCTACCTAGAAAGAAAGTTAGTCACTGCTGTTCTTCATAAACCTTCTGGTTGTCTGACTTCCTACATCCCTTTGTTGACTGCAGAGGATATACTGTCTGCATCAGATGCGATTATTGTGTAACTCATGCTCAGTAAACCATGTGCACATGAAATTGCTTAATACGTTGAGAAGTACCAAATGGCATGCACAGAGTTCTCTAAGTACATAGGAAATCCCAAGTAAAATATTGTTAAGTCAGATGAAGTTAATTAGTTTTCCTGAAGGTGTGTTTTAAGGCCAGTTTATATTGCCAGTAGTCAGAACCTAAACTGCAGTAAGTGGATTGTAGAAGTAATTTTGCTAGTAAAAGAAATCTTCTTCTAAGATAATGCATTTTACTGAAATTGTTAATTACTATTTTTATTTCATTTGTTTCATTTTGAATGTTTATAAAAATGGAAGTATTATTTTTGAGAACATCCTGTTTATAATAAAAAGATTTAATGACAACTTTATAAAACAAAAATCGCGTATGTCTACAAATGTGATTATGGACATGTTCACTTAAGGAAACAAATTTAAAAGATAAAATTCTAACTTTAGCTAGTGTATGCAACTGTTTTATTTTAGAAAGATAAATGTTCTTGCAATGTGACATTTATTGCTTAGGAAAACATGTCCCTTTATTTTTTTCCTTCCATGTGATTTTTAATATAGCACTTACAGAAACACTTCACATCTAACTAAACAAAACAAGCATAAAATGTCACTTTATAAAATGAAATATTGGTAATAAACTTTTTCGGTCTAACGCTTACAGTTGAAATTCTGTTTGAATATTTGTAATATTAGAACTACTGTATGCCAAGAGTTTTAAGAAACAGCTTAAGAGTTCTAAGATGTGTGGGTTTTTTTTTAAATTTTTTTATATGCATTCAACTCATTTATGAAGGGAGTATTTTTATGGAGTGGCATTACTTGGTTTTGTGCATTTGACAGTATAGCAAATGATTAAATAGGACTACTGAAGACAGTTTTGCCCATTGTAACCTGAAAGAGAGGACTGAGCCATAGGCTGAAATCTGACTGGAGCTCCACTTCAAGCGTTGTGCATTGATGAGAGGCCACGCTGACTCCAAGAAATGGGTGCCTTTTTCTTATCTTTCCACTGAGTAAAGATGTTTATTTCATAGGGGGGTGTCCTAGAGAGAACTCACATGAAGGTGCTAAATGTAGTACTGGCTGTTGGATACATTTAAGAAGTAAAAGAAAATGAGCAGATAGATATGGTGGTATGTTTTCCCAGTGGTTACTGCAGCACAGTGACCTCGATGTGGCAGATTTTTAGTGACATGTAAAGCAAGTGGTGGAAATAGTAAATTGCAATGGGAAGAGCTCTGAGTTATAATCATTTTACTTTGCCAGTAGTCAGAACCTAAACTGCAGTAAGTGGATTGTAGAAGTAATTTTGCTAGTAAAAGAAATCTTCTTCTAAGATAATGCATTTTACTGAAATTGTTAATTACTATTTTTATTTCATTTGTTTCATTTTGAATGTTTATAAAAATGGAAGTATTATTTTTGAGAACATCCTGTTTATAATAAAAAGATTTAATGACAACTTTATAAAACAAAAATCGCGTATGTCTACAAATGTGATTATGGACATGTTCACTTAAGGAAACAAATTTAAAAGATAAAATTCTAACTTTAGCTAGTGTATGCAACTGTTTTATTTTAGAAAGATAAATGTTCTTGCAATGTGACATTTATTGCTTAGGAAAACATGTCCCTTTATTTTTTTCCTTCCATGTGATTTTTAATATAGCACTTACAGAAACACTTCACATCTAACTAAACAAAACAAGCATAAAATGTCACTTTATAAAATGAAATATTGGTAATAAACTTTTTCGGTCTAACGCTTACAGTTGAAATTCTGTTTGAATATTTGTAATATTAGAACTACTGTATGCCAAGAGTTTTAAGAAACAGCTTAAGAGTTCTAAGATGTGTGGGTTTTTTTTTAAATTTTTTTATATGCATTCAACTCATTTATGAAGGGAGTATTTTTATGGAGTGGCATTACTTGGTTTTGTGCATTTGACAGTATAGCAAATGATTAAATAGGACTACTGAAGACAGTTTTGCCCATTGTAACCTGAAAGAGAGGACTGAGCCATAGGCTGAAATCTGACTGGAGCTCCACTTCAAGCGTTGTGCATTGATGAGAGGCCACGCTGACTCCAAGAAATGGGTGCCTTTTTCTTATCTTTCCACTGAGTAAAGATGTTTATTTCATAGGGGGGTGTCCTAGAGAGAACTCACATGAAGGTGCTAAATGTAGTACTGGCTGTTGGATACATTTAAGAAGTAAAAGAAAATGAGCAGATAGATATGGTGGTATGTTTTCCCAGTGGTTACTGCAGCACAGTGACCTCGATGTGGCAGATTTTTAGTGACATGTAAAGCAAGTGGTGGAAATAGTAAATTGCAATGGGAAGAGCTCTGAGAAGGATTTTTGGAAATCAGGGGCTAGTCCTTGCACGACTTTTTCCTAGCTGTTTATCCGCAGGTATTCTTTTCTTGAAAATGAAGGGAATTGAGCATGATTCTGCTGTCAAGAGTGCATCCAGATTTCAGTTTCTATGAAAGCTGTATCTGGAACAGCAAGAAGTGGGAACTGAGATTTTTTCAAAGTGGCACATTTTGTATGTGATTAAAAGTCTTTGAGATACCTATTTACATAATTTATAATGTATAATAGTCTTGACATCAACTTTTCATTCTTTCTGTTTAACCTGCTAATTCATCTCCTTTTTCTTCTTGTCTTTTCTTTGTTGTTGTCTTTTTTTTTTTTTTAACTTCTTATTGTGGAAGCTCAGATAGTTAATTTTGGAATTTCTTTTCTATTATAAACACTGAAAACTCTAAATTACCCTTTAAGCACTGCTTTCTCTGCATCTCACCAGTTTTAACATGTTATGATTGTTGGTTTCTTCAGGTGTCAACTGATGAAGCTGGGCTATAGACCCTAGTGGTTTATTCAAACACTAATTTTGGTGTTGATATGAAAGTATTCTATAGATATGATTAAAGTCCATGATCAGGATTTAAGCCAGATCGTCGAAGATAATCTAGGTGTCTTAATTCTGTCAATTGAAAGACTGAGGAGCAGAGCTGAGGCTTCCCTATAGAAGAAATTTTACTGGTTCTGTTACTCTGGTGAAACCATCACTGATACAATTGTGCTTTCAATTTCATTCTGTTCGTAGTAGTTCCTAATGTTCCTTGTAACTTCTTTTATGACCTTTGAACCATTTAGAAGTATGCCGTTTATTGTCCAAATATTTGGGAACTTTCCAGATACTTTTCTGTTACTGATGTCTAAATTGATTTCGTTGTGGTCAGAGAACATATTCTGTAAGATTTCAGGGTTTGTTTGTTTGTTTGTTTGTTTGTTTGTTTGTTTTGAGTGGGGTGGGGAGGGAGAGGGGCAGGCGGGCCACTTCTATTGCTCTTTCATGTATCTGTTTTCATCCGTCTTTGTTCTTTGACCCGTGTGGGCCTCCCATCGCGGTGGCGTCTGCTGTCACAGAGCACCTGCTCTGGGCACATGAGGTCCAGAGCTCCAGCTCAGTAATTGGACACATGGGTCCAGCCGCTCCGCGGCACGTGGGATCTTCCCAGGCCAGGGATGGAACCAGCGCCCCTTGTACTGCAAGGCGGTGTCCTTACCCACTAGACCACCAGGGAAGCCCAGATTTCAGTTTTATTTTACATTTATTGAGACCTGTTTCTTGGCCGAACATATAGCTTATCTTGCTTCATATTCCATGTGAACTTGAAAAGTACATATATCCTGTTGTGATTGTTTGGAATGTTCTATAAATGACCCTAATATGTTTGATTGGACCTTAGACTTACATTTTAACGTTTAAATTATGCCTAGTAGCTTATAAATTTTCTTGACTGATCAGATTTTTAGAAATGATCCTATTTCTGAAATGCCAGAAGACTGAATAGGAAGTTCTTGCTTTCTACTTTATTAGTTATTTCACTTAATAAATTAGTAGCTATTTTAAATGCATTTCTTTCTACTTGATTATTTGCAGTAGGTCATAAGACAACTGTTACTTTAATGTCTTTGCTTTCAGTTTCATCTTAAATTTTAATACTTAGAAATCTTTCAGTTTCCTCTTAATTCTCCCAGAATAAATTTTTAGTGGCTAAATTTTCTTGGACTTCTACTTAATTTTCTTCAGAACATATTGTGTGTGTGTGTTTGTGTGTGGCAATTTTGTTGTCTCACCCTAGGAACAGAAAAAATACATGGAAATTAAAAATTAAATCAGTGTTTTTTTCTTCGGAGCAAGTTTTTCCTGTCTTTCAGAAAGCATTAGCCAGGGTTAAAATGGTCTTTTGAGTTTTCTTTTTTTTTTTTAATGAATTCAATGAAAGAAAATAGTTTTTAAAAAAGCAAGTCTTTGGATCCTTTCCTTAGAAGATCCCCAGTATTACATCTTAAATGATATGCTTAGTATTTGTGATTAATCTATAATTCATGTATATAAGTTATACATTTATGTAATAAGTGGAAAAATGGATTTAGGTAACCTACTTAAGCTTAAGCACATTAAGAAATTGCTTAAATTTGAGACTTAGAAAGGGCCTATGAGGCCATCTGATGTAGAATCTCACCAAGCCGCAGAACTAATTTTACTGGAGTTTATTCCATGGCATAAGCTGTTGTACCGTGACTATGTGGGATTTGTTTTTCCATGTTGTTGCTTTTGCCATTACCATTAGCAATTAGCTTGACTCTCAAAAGTAGACTGATTTGTAGGAATCAAAATGCATGATGTTATTATAGTGAAAGAGGATTGCTTTTTAGTCAGACAGACGCAGGCTGGAATACCAGTGGTGCCGTTATTTAACTTAGCATCTTTGGATAGATTATTTAATCTAAGCCTTGGTTTCTTCATTTTAAAATAGGAATAAAAATGTCTTTTTACCAGATTGTTGTATGATGAGATGAGTCAGTAAATCGTGGTTATTAAAATTACATCAGTTATAATAGTTTCTTTTTCTACTTTCAAGAAACTTTGTACTCGGGGCTTCCCTGGTGGTCCAGTGGGTAAGGACACCGCCTTGCAGTGCAAGGGGTGCTGGTTCGATCCCTGGCATGGGAAGATCCCACATGCCGCAGAGCGGCTGGACCGATGTGTCCAACTACTGAGCCGGAGCTCTGGAACACATGCGCCCAGAGCAGGTGCTCTGCGACAACAGAGGCCACCGCGATGGGAGGCCCACATGGGCCAAAGAACAAGGATGGGTGAAACTAGACAAATGGAAGACCAGTGGAAGTGGCCTGCCCACTCCCCTCCCTCCCCACCCCTGCCAAAAATAATAAATAAATAAATAAATGGAAAAAAAAGAGAAACTTTGTACTCATAATGATATTCTGTAATATATTTTCAAATCTTTCAAGTGATTTTTTTTTTTTTTTGGCCACTTCTATTGGTCTTTCATTTCTTTATCTTTGTTTTTTGGCCTGTGCGGGCCTCCCATCACAGTGGCCTCTGTCACTGCAGAGCATAGCACCAGCTCTGGGCACATGTGCTCCAGGGCTCCGGCTTGGTAGTTGGACACATCGGTCCAGTCACTCCGTGGCACGTGGGATCTTCCCAGGCCAGGGATTGAACTGGTGCCCCTTGAACTGCAAGGTGATGTCTTTACCCACTGGACCACCAGGGAAGCCCCCAAGTGATTCTTAATACTGTTCATTTTACTATTTAGTTTTTTAATTTAAGAAGGCACGAATCATGTATAGTACATTTTTTAAATAGCTAGGATGAATCATTTATACTATTTTTGTTTTCCTACTAAGTAGCATATAATCTCCTGTCTCAATCTTTCCGTGCCAAATATTTACAGCACCTAAATAGAATTACATAAATTTAAAAGTGGAAGATCCATATCAACTGTCTTTCTGTTTCCTCATTTAACAGATAAAACTTTGAGAGGCCAAGTGACTTGCTCCAGATCAATTTGTTACTGTAAGCCTAAGTAGTCTCAATGAGTCTGAATATGAATCTGGCATACTTTTTACCTCTGAAAGTTTCCAGACCACTTACCAGTCTACAGCAACATGTTAAATTCTTAAAGCAGTTATTAAGTTCACATTATTTTTCCTCCACTCACTGAATAGTTAATAAAAAGATTTCAGGCAGGTAGAAGGCCAGATACACACCTGCAGAACTAGTCACAACTTCTCCCAGTGGTGTCTAGTATATAGTAAATACTCAACCATTGTTAAAAAATGAGTGAGTATTGAATCTATGCATTATGCAAATGATAATCCCAGAGATTATGTGAAATGAAAGCATGATTTTCAGTATTCTTATGTTTAAGATAAATTTGATTACAGGTCGATTACATCCTTTTGTTTCTCTGTATCTTTATTCTGTTCATTTTTGAGAGTTTGATATTGAAACTTTAACTAAAAATCTGAATTTATCTACTTGAATAATTGGAATACATAGTGGAACTATAAATAACTCTGTTGGCATTTTCCAAGTCTCCTGTAAATGTGTCATCATACTTTCACAATTTAAAAGAACTTTAAAAATTAAAAAAAAATCAAAAATAAATTTGATGACAAAAGAATAATTAAGCTGTTAATATGACTAATAAAATTATTTTTCTTGATTTTTCTGAAAACTTGCCTCACCTATACCTTTTGTAACTCATATGTTTCATTCTTTTTTGTTAGATTATTTTTTGGGTCCAGGAAATTCAGTAAGTGTCCAGTTTTAGAATTATTGACTCAGCATCAGGGTGCTTACTGACTCATAAATAGATCATATTTACAGTTTTTTTAAATTTAGAATTGAAGAAAATTTTCCTATAGAAACAGACTGTAACTTGTCATGGATTTTCTTTAATTGGGAAAGTTTAATTTGGAATTTACTGGGATGCCACCAAGGAAAACAAAGCTATTAAGAGATAAATATGTAAATTTGTATACATATGCAAAAGCGTGTGTGTGCATGTATGTGTAAAATCTATGAAATGCCATTAGAAGTACACATAAGGCCCAAATAAAAGAAATAATAATAATAAAAAGATATCCTTACAATAATTTCAAGTAGCAAAACTGAGGAAGGAAAATCATTTTAATCAGTTTATTCACCTATTTTTTGTTTCTATATATTTAGAATCTGCTGTGTGTTCAGGGCATATTTTAAGAAGTTAATCTCTCAGCTGCATCTTCAAAGATGGATAGGATTATATATTACATAATGTTTTGCTTATATGAGTATTTACCTTACATTACACATACGGCCTGTTTGTGAATCACACACTAAATTTTGTGTTTTTCAGATATTCAGGATTGCCAAAATAGGTTTGCCCGGGCATTTGACCCTCATAGCTTTCTAAATTACTGTTATTACTACTTTCTGCTCAGAATGCTACTTTTTTGAAAAAAAAATCTGAATAACAGTTTCTTGCGTTATAGAATTATAATTGCCAAGATTATGTTCATATTTGTCATCAGTACATTCTTTTCCCCATAGGGAAGTAGAGAATCCTACTTCACAAACAAAACAGAGCTCTGAGAGTTGAGTAGTGAATTCGAGCAGCCAAAGGCTGTTGCTTTCCCTCTATTCCTTGATGTGTACGTGGATGCACACACTCTCATGTATAGAAGTGTCATCATACTTTCACAATTTAAAAGAACTTTAAAAATTAAAAAAAAATCAAAAATAAATTTGATGACAAAAGAATAATTAAGCTGTTAATATGACTAATAAAATTATTTTTCTTGATTTTTCTGAAAACTTGCCTCACCTATACCTTTTGTAACTCATATGTTTCATTCTTTTTTGTTAGATTATTTTTTGGGTCCAGGAAATTCAGTAAGTGTCCAGTTTTAGAATTATTGACTCAGCATCAGGGTGCTTACTGACTCATAAATAGATCATATTTACAGTTTTTTTAAATTTAGAATTGAAGAAAATTTTCCTATAGAAACAGACTGTAACTTGTCATGGATTTTCTTTAATTGGGAAAGTTTAATTTGGAATTTACTGGGATGCCACCAAGGAAAACAAAGCTATTAAGAGATAAATATGTAAATTTGTATACATATGCAAAAGCGTGTGTGTGCATGTATGTGTAAAATCTATGAAATGCCATTAGAAGTACACATAAGGCCCAAATAAAAGAAATAATAATAATAAAAAGATATCCTTACAATAATTTCAAGTAGCAAAACTGAGGAAGGAAAATCATTTTAATCAGTTTATTCACCTATTTTTTGTTTCTATATATTTAGAATCTGCTGTGTGTTCAGGGCATATTTTAAGAAGTTAATCTCTCAGCTGCATCTTCAAAGATGGATAGGATTATATATTACATAATGTTTTGCTTATATGAGTATTTACCTTACATTACACATACGGCCTGTTTGTGAATCACACACTAAATTTTGTGTTTTTCAGATATTCAGGATTGCCAAAATAGGTTTGCCGGTCATTTGACCCTCATAGCTTTCTAAATTACTGTTATTACTACTTTCTGCTCAGAATGCTACTTTTTTGAAAAAAAAATCTGAATAACAGTTTCTTGAGTTATAGAATTATAATTGCCAAGATTATGTTCATATTTGTCATCAGTACATTCTTTTCCCCATAGGGAAGTAGAGAATCCTACTTCACAAACAAAACAGAGCTCTGAGAGTTGAGTAGTGAATTCGAGCAGCCAAAGGCTGTTGCTTTCCCTCTATTCCTTGATGTGTACGTGGATGCACACACTCTCTCATGTATAGAAGTGTGACAGTATAGCTTTGTGCAGCAATTCTCAACTTAGCGGCTCAGAATCCTTTATACTCTTAAAAAATTGAAGATTCCAAAGAGCTTTTGTTTCAGGGATGGGTTTATCTATCAATATTTACCTTACTAGAAATTAACACAGAGGAAAAATTTAAAATATTAATATAAATTAAAAATAGCAATAAAAGACTTCATTTTATTTTAACATAAGTAACACATATGTTAGAAAAAATCTATTTCCCTAAATAAAAAAGCATTCAGTTAGAAAAGTAAATTGTTTCATATTTTTGCAAATCCATTTAATGACTGGCTTAGTAGACGGCAGCTGGATTCCCATATCTGCTTCTTCAATCTGTTGCAGACTATGTTGTTTTGCTTAAATTATAGGGTAGGAGGGAGTACACAGGTACATACTTTGAGGAGAGATGAGTATTTAGTAACCCTTTCAGTTAATTGTGGTTATTCTTCTTTGATAATATACCAAAACTCAACAAGTAGTAATTTCTTATAGGTTAAGTGCAATGTGAAACCAATAAACCCTATATAATCTGCTATACATTAAAATCCATTGGTTTATCTTGCACTCTGAATGGATCTTTTACCCATGCATGATTTTGCAGTATTTGGACAGTATCAATCTGCTCAGTTAATGCAGATCTACCAAATGTTGATACACCTTGCCATACATTTTTTTAAAATCACATTCATTAATTTCAGAGTCTCCTTAAGATGGATAGGATTATATATTACATAATGTTTTGCTTATATGAGTATTTACCTTACATTACACATACGGCCTGTTTGTGAATCACACACTAAATTTTGTGTCTTTCAGATATTCAGGATTGCCAAAATAGGTTTGCGGTCATTTGACCCTCATAGCTTTCTAAATTACTGTTATTACTACTTTCTGCTCAGAATGCTACTTTTTTGAAAAAAAAATCTGAATAACAGTTTCTTGAGTTATAGAATTATAATTGCCAAGATTATGTTCATATTTGTCATCAGTACATTCTTTTCCCCATAGGGAAGTAGAGAATCCTACTTCACAAACAAAACAGAGCTCTGAGAGTTGAGTAGTGAATTCGAGCAGCCAAAGGCTGTTGCTTTCCCTCTATTCCTTGATGTGTACGTGGATGCACACACTCTCATGTATAGAAGTGTGACAGTATAGCTTTGTGCAGCAATTCTCAACTTAGCGGCTCAGAATCCTTTATACTCTTAAAAAATTGAAGATTCCAAAGAGCTTTTGTTTCAGGGATGGGTTTATCTATCAATATTTACCTTACTAGAAATTAACACAGAGGAAAAATTTAAAATATTAATATAAATTAAAAATAGCAATAAAAGACTTCATTTTATTTTAACATAAGTAACACATATGTTAGAAAAAATCTATTTCCCTAAATAAAAAAGCATTCAGTTAGAAAAGTAAATTGTTTCATATTTTTGCAAATCCATTTAATGACTGGCTTAGTAGACGGCAGCTGGATTCCCATATCTGCTTCTTCAATCTGTTGCAGACTATGTTGTTTTGCTTAAATTATAGGGTAGGAGGGAGTACACAGGTACATACTTTGAGGAGAGATGAGTATTTAGTAACCCTTTCAGTTAATTGTGGTTATTCTTCTTTGATAATATACCAAAACTCAACAAGTAGTAATTTCTTATAGGTTAAGTGCAATGTGAAACCAATAAACCCTATATAATCTGCTATACATTAAAATCCATTGGTTTATCTTGCACTCTGAATGGATCTTTTACCCATGCATGATTTTGCAGTATTTGGACAGTATCAATCTGCTCAGTTAATGCAGATCTACCAAATGTTGATACACCTTGCCATACATTTTTTTAAAATCACATTCATTAATATCATCACTGATGTCCAGAGTCTCCTAGTATAGTGATAGTGTGAGTCTTGTAAAATTTAATTTCTTTTCCTTGAAAATTCAGATTTTATCATTGTCAATAAATGTGGTGTATTATTGTAAACAAACAAACAAGCAAAAAATCATTTTAGCTCACAATTCAAATGACTGCAGATTTTCCTCAGAACAGCTTCATTTCTGTATTCAATGAAAGTGCTTTAGGTAATACTTCAGTTTCATCACATAAAATATTGTGCTCAAGGGTTGAAGTTTCATAAAATTAATATTTTTGACTCTTTCATCAATGATACTCATTAGTGAAACTGGTTTTAGAAACATTCTCTTTACTGTGAGAGCCAGGCAGTGATGAGTATTACAGTGACTTCCAGGATGGAGTGCTGCCACTGCCTTGATTCTTGTCGTGGTTCCAGCAGTTTTACCTAGAGTCACTTTTGTACCGTCAGTACAACAGATGTCAACACATTGGAAAGGGAAAACCACATCTTAATGGTACTGCTAAAATAGTTTTGAAGTCGTGGACTCTTGAAATAGTTTTATAGTTTCTCAGGGTCTGTGAACCACACTTTTGAGAATTGCTTAGGTAGTGATTTTAAAGCATCAAACTCATTCTAGAACCAGATGCATCTGGCTCTGACTAGCCATGAGATCTAGAGCAAGTAATTGCTTCAGCTTTATTTGTAAAGTAGGCTTATAATAGTGTGACATTATAGGGTTTTGGGGGTATGCATATATATATATATATATATATATATATATATATATATGCTCTTAGAACACTGCCTGGCATAAAGTAATAAGGCTATGGGTTTCTAAATTGTTGTTTTATATTTTAGATTTAAGTAGGTATCCATTAATTCTGGGTATTTGGAAGCTCCAGGTTCATCTCACTTCTTTCACATCAGCGCATGCTTAAACCAGACCACATAGACGACACATTTTAGTTCCGAAGATGCTCTGAGACAGTTCTTTGTATATTTTGTTTACACTATTTCACTTTAAAGAGTATACTTTGGATTACTTTGATAGCAGTGATGGAGGAGTAAATGCTTTCATCTGTGTGCTGTAAGTGAATTCTCTTCATTATCAGTTAATCATTGTGTGCTTTTGAGATGATTCGTTCTGCAGTTTAAGTGGCCTTAAGAGGTAATTTCAGTGCTGTTAAAGGGGTTGGTGAATTGTTTCGATCTTCAGTGTAAAACAGTAGCACGGCTTGGCTAGTCTTGTAGTTAAACAATCATTTGTATTACTTTCTGTAGGCTTTTGCTTTCAGTTCATATATTCTTTGCAACTTGGATTTATTTGAAAGTATTTTGCTCTTTTATATACTCAGAGTTTGATTCTCTCTTTGCCATGGCCTTCACCCAGAGCTTTGTACTAAGAGACAAATTATCATCTTTGCCACGCAGTGTAGGAGAAAAATGTTGAGTCTCTGAATATAGTCAAAATTAGTCTTTGCTTAATATAAATTCATCATATATCCAAAATGTAGAAGCTATTGATTGCATGACTTTTTTGAACACTTGTCATAACTTCTCATTAAATATAAAATTAGCTTAACCATATTTTTGAGACCAAACAGGAGCCTTTATGCTAATAATCAGTCACATCAAATGAAATTATTCTCTTAGTATAGTAAATGACAGCTATGTAAATTTGTTTAGTATCGCTAAACATAAGATGAAGGAAAATCAACTGTAAATTGTTTTTGGAAGCAGCCTGAAAATTTGCCCCTTGCCATTTTTTGAAGGAAATCATATTGTATCATTAATATTCAAATTACAAAGAAAGTAGAGCCAAATTATTATTTGAAAAATTTCAGTATTTTTTGAATTACATCTGTTTGCATAAAAGATAATAAGTACAATTTTTTCTGTCATCTTTATAACCAGAAACAAACCTCTGTTCTTTTCTTATTTGAACTTTAAATGTTTTACTCTTTATCCTATTTGGAAGCTCCAGGTTCATCTCACTTCTTTCACATCAGCGCATGCTTAAACCAGACCACATAGACGACACATTTTAGTTCCGAAGATGCTCTGAGACAGTTCTTTGTATATTTTGTTTACACTATTTCACTTTAAAGAGTATACTTTGGATTACTTTGATAGCAGTGATGGAGGAGTAAATGCTTTCATCTGTGTGCTGTAAGTGAATTCTCTTCATTATCAGTTAATCATTGTGTGCTTTTGAGATGATTCGTTCTGCAGTTTAAGTGGCCTTAAGAGGTAATTTCAGTGCTGTTAAAGGGGTTGGTGAATTGTTTCGATCTTCAGTGTAAAACAGTAGCACGGCTTGGCTAGTCTTGTAGTTAAACAATCATTTGTATTACTTTCTGTAGGCTTTTGCTTTCAGTTCATATATTCTTTGCAACTTGGATTTATTTGAAAGTATTTTGCTCTTTTATATACTCAGAGTTTGATTCTCTCTTTGCCATGGCCTTCACCCAGAGCTTTGTACTAAGAGACAAATTATCATCTTTGCCACGCAGTGTAGGAGAAAAATGTTGAGTCTCTGAATATAGTCAAAATTAGTCTTTGCTTAATATAAATTCATCATATATCCAAAATGTAGAAGCTATTGATTGCATGACTTTTTTGAACACTTGTCATAACTTCTCATTAAATATAAAATTAGCTTAACCATATTTTTGAGACCAAACAGGAGCCTTTATGCTAATAATCAGTCACATCAAATGAAATTATTCTCTTAGTATAGTAAATGACAGCTATGTAAATTTGTTTAGTATCGCTAAACATAAGATGAAGGAAAATCAACTGTAAATTGTTTTTGGAAGCAGCCTGAAAATTTGCCCCTTGCCATTTTTTGAAGGAAATCATATTGTATCATTAATATTCAAATTACAAAGAAAGTAGAGCCAAATTATTATTTGAAAAATTTCAGTATTTTTTGAATTACATCTGTTTGCATAAAAGATAATAAGTACAATTTTTTCTGTCATCTTTATAACCAGAAACAAACCTCTGTTCTTTTCTTATTTGAACTTTAAATGAACTCTTCTATAAAGCTCTATTACGTCTCCTCATAGTAACTCAGTATTCTACATATCATAACACAAAGGAACCTTCTATTTAAACAAGGCGACTTTGATGTAATTTGCTCGGACCCTACCAAAGGTCTGGAATACTTTTATATTTTGTTTTAGCCTCATGTTTATAATTTGGTTTTTGGAGTTCTATGAAATGCTTTTCACGCTAAATTAGACTAGATGATAATCACTCTTCTCAGTCTGTCAAAAAGGTAATACTCAGTGCAATGACATATTCAAAAGGAAAATGGAGAGATTTCCAAGCATTTATATCATTGCTTGGTTTTTACTGATGTATGTCCTTTCTTGTATTTTCTGCTATTTGCTTTGATTGAAATGAAATTTTCTTTGTAAACTCCAAGGACACATATGTATTCTATACCTAAGGTCCAAAAGTTTCCCATTCTTATGCTTATCCTATGCTCTTTCTTCAAGACTTGTGTACACCTAAGCTCTTAATCCTTTCCCCTGAGCCATCTCCAAAAACAGGCTTCATATTTGGTGAAGCAAGAATTGTTTCTAAAGATTGTCCTTGGATTCAGATGTAGAACAGGAAAAGAGTTTGCAATTCTGGGAGTTCCCCTGGCCCCGGCCGCCAAAACAACTGAGGGTTTCTGGAGCCTGCGTAAGTCTCTCTCTTAACAGTACAGAGACACTCTTTCAAAACCTGAATTAACAAAACAGAGATGGAGAACATTATAATAAATGTGCGTGTTCTTATGGTTTTTAGATTAACGAGTAATTTTATTTATTTTGATAAATAAAAAGCTACTCTTTCGGGCTCATAAATACTAGAATGAAGAAACTCTTCTAACAGTAGGATATTTCCACTCAACTTCTTTAGTATATATTAACCTTTGAATTTTAGACATCTTCCAATATTATAATTGGATAATTTATTTTTCAAAAAGTTACTGAATAAATGAATGACTTTACACTTTCTGTGTAAAGTCTAAATCACATTTTTAGAGGATTGTGGGCTAAATCTGCATTCCTCCTTCTCATCTCATGCTTGTCCATAAACAGAGTAATTTTTTTTCAGTTTTTACATATAGTACTTTTTTAAAAAACAAAGTTCTTTTCTTATTTGAACTTTAAATGAACTCTTCTATAAAGCTCTATTACGTCTCCTCATAGTAACTCAGTATTCTACATATCATAACACAAAGGAACCTTCTATTTAAACAAGGCGACTTTGATGTAATTTGCTCGGACCCTACCAAAGGTCTGGAATACTTTTATATTTTGTTTTAGCCTCATGTTTATAATTTGGTTTTTGGAGTTCTATGAAATGCTTTTCACGCTAAATTAGACTAGATGATAATCACTCTTCTCAGTCTGTCAAAAAGGTAATACTCAGTGCAATGACATATTCAAAAGGAAAATGGAGAGATTTCCAAGCATTTATATCATTGCTTGGTTTTTACTGATGTATGTCCTTTCTTGTATTTTCTGCTATTTGCTTTGATTGAAATGAAATTTTCTTTGTAAACTCCAAGGACACATATGTATTCTATACCTAAGGTCCAAAAGTTTCCCATTCTTATGCTTATCCTATGCTCTTTCTTCAAGACTTGTGTACACCTAAGCTCTTAATCCTTTCCCCTGAGCCATCTCCAAAAACAGGCTTCATATTTGGTGAAGCAAGAATTGTTTCTAAAGATTGTCCTTGGATTCAGATGTAGAACAGGAAAAGAGTTTGCAATTCTGGGAGTTCCCCTGGCCCCGGCCGCCAAAACAACTGAGGGTTTCTGGAGCCTGCGTAAGTCTCTCTCTTAACAGTACAGAGACACTCTTTCAAAACCTGAATTAACAAAACAGAGATGGAGAACATTATAATAAATGTGCGTGTTCTTATGGTTTTTAGATTAACGAGTAATTTTATTTATTTTGATAAATAAAAAGCTACTCTTTCGGGCTCATAAATACTAGAATGAAGAAACTCTTCTAACAGTAGGATATTTCCACTCAACTTCTTTAGTATATATTAACCTTTGAATTTTAGACATCTTCCAATATTATAATTGGATAATTTATTTTTCAAAAAGTTACTGAATAAATGAATGACTTTACACTTTCTGTGTAAAGTCTAAATCACATTTTTAGAGGATTGTGGGCTAAATCTGCATTCCTCCTTCTCATCTCATGCTTGTCCATAAAACAGATGTAATCCTGGCTATGAATATCTTATGCATTCAGACTCTGTAGATTGCTGAATGTTTGGCAAAGATAATTATAAGCTTTGGCTTGGGATTTGAAAACAGTAAACTTTTCCACTTTCCATTATGTAAATTAGCAGTGGAAATAGCTGTATATTTCTCTATGATGTTATCTTGCTTAATATAGGTAATGCAGATTCACTTCATATAGAAGGAATCATTTGCCATGAATTGATGATTCAGTTTTTGGTATAACTTAGATTTTATATTAATATTTTTCATTGTATAGGAGTATCTTTCAATAATTTATTTTTTCTTCTAAACATTCTAACCTCTAGCAAAATTAATCAGATTTCTCTGGTGACTTGTTTTATAGGTTATCTTTGTATTATTTGTATATTGAAGTATATTTGACTTATAATATTGTTTTAGTTATATAGCATAGTAATCATTTTTGCAGATTATACTCCATTACAGGTTATTACAAGATAATGGCGATAGTTCTCTGTGTTACATGGTATATTCTGTTGATTTTATTTTAAATTATATGAACATACTATATTTGCACTCTGAAGAACACACATATATATCTGTAAACAACATTCTGTAAAAGTTAAAAGTAAAATAAAAGTTAAAAAAAAAAAACAACGTAATTACAATTCAAGAATTTTTTAGTAGCCTATGTCAATCCTTCCTGGAGAGTGATGTAATTGAGAGGTCTCAAAGAGCTGATTCAGTTCCATCATCCCATGCCACCACAACTTCCTGGAGTCTCCACAAAGCTTTCCCCCCATGAGGACACCTGGCACCACCCTCTCCCCTGCTTCAGCTTCCACTCCTTATCCACCCCCTCATCCCGCTGCTTAAAACACCCTTCCCCCTGCGCCATGTTCTCTTTGGACTCTTGATCCTCTCTCTTTGCGCAACTCGAATAAACTCTCATCCTGCCTGTCTGAGATCGGTTTTTTCTCTCTTTTATTAACACTTTTCTTCCAGAGAGGAGAATCCTATTTAAAATTAGATACTCAACAATATTCACTTGTACTTTTAACAAATATTTACCTTTATGTCCCAAATCTAGTTCTTATATCGAAGATCAAAAATTAAGAACCTGGGCTTCCCTGGTGGTCCAGAGGATAAAGAGTCTGCCTTGCAGGTGCAAAGGGCACCGGTTGGATCCCTCGCCCAGGAAACCCCCACGTGCTGTAGGGTGGCTGGACAGGTATGTCCAGTTAGGAGCCAGCACTCTGGAGCGCATGCGCCCAGAGCAGGTGCTCTGTGGGGAGAGAGGCCACTGCAGTGGGAGGCCCACAGGGGACAAAGAATAAAGATCGATGAAAGTAACTAAATAAATAAAAAAACAATAAAAGACTCCAAATTTAAAAAAAAAACCTAAGGACCTTACAGTGGAGAGGGAACTGAAAATTCATAACAGGTTATTATACAACAGTGTCACAGATAAAATTCAGTTTTGATGTTGTTATTCAACAAATACTTCATGATCCACTATAGTGTGCAAGACTTTGACCGTCTTGTCTTAGAAGGGGCCAGAAAAGACAGTTAAGTCATTGTGTGTCCCGCCTAAAAATAAAGATTTAATTTTTTGATTTATTATTTTTTAAAACTAAACTGCAGACATTATTTGAATTTTATTTTTCTGTTCATGTTCTTTTCTGTTACCTTATCCAATCCAGAATCCCTTATATCTCCTCAGCCTCCTCCAATTTTCAGGAGTTCTTTTATCTTCTTTTATCTTGCTTTGTCTTTTATAACCTTGACACTTTTGAAGAGTACCGATAAACTATTTTGTAATGCCCCTCACTTTGGGTTTGTCTGCTGTTTTCTCATGAGTAGACAGAGGTTATGCATTTTAAGCAAGAGTATCATAAAACTGTCATATTAGGAGTACACAATACTGATACGTGTTTTTTATTGGTAATCCTATCCCTAACTGTTTGGTCAAGGTGGCATTGCCCAGGTTTTCTATTGTAAAGTTACTATTTTCCTTTTGTTATTAAAAAGTATCTTAGGAGACACCCTTTCAGACTATGTACTGTTTTGGTTTTTTTTTTTTTTTTTACTTTAATGAGAGAGACCACTGTGTTCTTTTTGTCTGTGACTCTTTTATTTTTAACTAGAGGATAATTGCATTACAATGTTGTGTTGGTTTCTGCCATATATCAACATGAACTCACTGTATTTTTGCCTAAGGAAAAATAAGTCTTTTCCTGATATATGTTTCCTCTGTATCTCTCATTTCTTTGTGAACTTATCTTAATTCTTGAAACTATTGAAATATGGGCAATCAAATTCAAACAAAAATTTAAAACTTGTCAGCTTCGTTTTGATCATAATATATACAGTAAATTATCTCATTAGATATTCCTTCTTGAGATAAGCAAACTAGTATATAAATTATATCCTATATCCAGTTTAACAAATATTTGAATACTGTATTCAAATTAATTATTTGTCACATTTAAGGCATTCAACTGAGAGTATATTATTCCTTTTTTTTTTGAGAGTACGTTATTCTTTTTTTTTTTGAGAGGGGTAGAGTGGGGAGAGAGGGGAGCAGGCGGGCCACTTCTATTGGTCTTTCATTTGTCTGTTTTTCATCCATCTTTGTTCTTTGGCCGGTGTGGGCCTCCCATCATGGTGGCCTCTGTTGTCACAGAGCACCAGCTCTGGGCACATGCGCTCCACAGCTCCAGCTCGGTAATTAGACACATCGGTCCAGCCACTCCGCGGCACGTGAGATCCTCCCAGGCCAGCAAGGCGGTGTCCTTACCCACTGGACCACCAGGGAAGCCCGAGAATATATTATTCCTACCAATTTCTAATAATGGAATCTGGTGAACTTTTAGCAAATGACTTACAATTAGATTTGAATATTGCTAAGATACCATTTTGTTTCAATATGTTTATAAATCCTACACTTTTAAGGTAATCTAATGTTCCTTGGTGGTTCTAGAAGACAATGGGCAGGAAAGAGAAAAGAAGTGAATCCGAAATAGTCTGGCACAAATGGCACATATTGTTTGCTGTGGGCTTGCAGCACATTGTCTGATATGTTCTATTTTTAGATTTCACTTAACTGTTATGTTTTTACTTTCATTCAGTTGCTACTCAAGAGTTTCCTCTGTGAAGACATTTTTGCAATTCTTGGAGCTACATGGAGTTTTCCCTTTAATAGTAATACTGTTTGCTGTGGTCTGAAACATGTGACCTTTAAAAAAAGAGGGGGGAATCATCTTCTTACTTTTAGTATGTGATTAGGAATGAGTTGGCCCATTCACATCAAGCCTAATTTGATGTGAGTTAGTACTAACCTTTGAAAAAATCCATGGTTTAAAATTTAGACTAGCAAGGGACAATAAATCTTACTGTGTAAATCACCCCGAAAGGGTAACAGTACTGTTTGTAACGTTTCTCCAGTCTTCGTTCCTAAATCTGTTATTCTGTGATGTAAAGCCTTGGTTGCTTTTCAGTACTTTTAAATTTGTTTGCAGAAGGTGGAGCCCAGAAAATGTGCCCATCAGTGAATACGCTAAGTTTAGCTGAGGAAAAGCAAGGCCACTGTAATGTTCCTACTCTAAAAAAGTTGTATTTATCTGAGTTACAGGACTGGTTTACATAAATGAGAAACTAAGATTTTCCGTACACCAGGAAAAGTTTCAGAAGGATGGTTTTTATGCTTGCCACTTCATCCCCACCAAATGTCACAAACAAATACTCATGTCTGCAGTGGGCCATTTGTGGGTGTACGTAATTGCGGTTCTCAAGTCATTCAAGCACAAGACTTTTCCAGGTACAAATGAGAAAGCCTCAGAAAATTTTATTTCCGCAGCACTTTTGGGATGAGGTTTAGCTTCTAAGGTTTATAGTTTTAATTTAGTTTATACACACACACACAGACACACACACGCATGCATACATATATATATATATATATATATAAGTAGATATATCAAAGGGTCACTTTATTTCAGGAAGGAATTCTAATGCCTTTAAGGTAAAATGGCGCCACTATAGTCTTTATCATATGAAACTACATTTTTGATTTTGGGGACTGGTATTTAGCGATGTGAAGCTCTTCAGTAGCTTACTTTATTTTAGTTAACTTTTAAAAAGAACTTTGTATGCTGATAAGTTTTTAATGTGACTCCATTGCTTACTTTGGCTACTAAACTGCCAAATTTGGTTTCAGAACTCAGGAGATTTTAATCAGTCTCTTTTTCATAAGGAAACCAGAAAAGATTTCAGTGAAGTCATGTTTAACATCTAGCGTTAGTCTTATCTTTTACTATATGGCAAAACGGCCTGTGCTTAGGCCAAAAGAAGAGTTTTCCTTTAATAGTAATACTGTTTGCTGTGGTCTGAAACATGTGACCTTTAAAAAGAGGGGGTAATCATCTTCTTACTTTTAGTATGTGATTAGGAATGAGTTGGCCCATTCACATCAAGCCTAATTTGATGTGAGTTAGTACTAACCTTTGAAAAAATCCATGGTTTAAAATTTAGACTAGCAAGGGACAATAAATCTTACTGTGTAAATCACCCCGAAAGGGTAACAGTACTGTTTGTAACGTTTCTCCAGTCTTCGTTCCTAAATCTGTTATTCTGTGATGTAAAGCCTTGGTTGCTTTTCAGTACTTTTAAATTTGTTTGCAGAAGGTGGAGCCCAGAAAATGTGCCCATCAGTGAATACGCTAAGTTTAGCTGAGGAAAAGCAAGGCCACTGTAATGTTCCTACTCTAAAAAAGTTGTATTTATCTGAGTTACAGGACTGGTTTACATAAATGAGAAACTAAGATTTTCCGTACACCAGGAAAAGTTTCAGAAGGATGGTTTTTATGCTTGCCACTTCATCCCCACCAAATGTCACAAACAAATACTCATGTCTGCAGTGGGCCATTTGTGGGTGTACGTAATTGCGGTTCTCAAGTCATTCAAGCACAAGACTTTTCCAGGTACAAATGAGAAAGCCTCAGAAAATTTTATTTCCGCAGCACTTTTGGGATGAGGTTTAGCTTCTAAGGTTTATAGTTTTAATTTAGTTTATACACACACACACAGACACACACACGCATGCATACATATATATATATATATATATAAGTAGATATATCAAAGGGTCACTTTATTTCAGGAAGGAATTCTAATGCCTTTAAGGTAAAATGGCGCCACTATAGTCTTTATCATATGAAACTACATTTTTGATTTTGGGGACTGGTATTTAGCGATGTGAAGCTCTTCAGTAGCTTACTTTATTTTAGTTAACTTTTAAAAAGAACTTTGTATGCTGATAAGTTTTTAATGTGACTCCATTGCTTACTTTGGCTACTAAACTGCCAAATTTGGTTTCAGAACTCAGGAGATTTTAATCAGTCTCTTTTTCATAAGGAAACCAGAAAAGATTTCAGTGAAGTCATGTTTAACATCTAGCGTTAGTCTTATCTTTTACTATATGGCAAAACGGCTTGTGCTTAGGCCAACAAGAGAGAAACCCAGGCTTAACAAAATCCATTCTACCAATCTTTTTTCCATGTTGGACATTCAAGAAAAAAAGAAAACAACACACAGAAACCCAAAAACTGCTCACAGGGATCTTTCTTACTTAGTTTTACAACTTTACAACTTATTTAGTGTGTAATTTTGCTAAGCTTGTTCCAAAATATAAAATTTAAAGTTTTTGTTGCTGGTTCTAGGAACCCTTTTCCTTTCAAAGTATTTTTCAAGTTGAAAACTTTTAATAGTACCTTTTGGGAAGACATTCTTAACAGTTTCTGTCTTTTAAGGTATCATTTTAAAAAGTTGACTTATCTCTTATAAAGCACCTAATGCTATGTTTTTCCTAGAGATGATCTACATTTTGTTTCCTGAGTAGGAGTACTTTCTGCTTTAGAGGAACTCTCTTCAATTAATCAAATAAGCATTCTCCACAATTAGTATTGGTCATTTATTCCTGAGTAATATAAATAACATTACTTATTCAAAACAATTAGATTGCCTTTGTTGTTTTAGTTTTTCTCTAACTTAAGTGCAGTGTTTGGGATGCTTTATAGGTTGACAGGAGGATAACATATATACATAAATGTGTGCTTTTTTAGCTTTTGTTCCCATTTTAATTAACCACAGATCCAGTATTTTATCAGAAGTAGAGTCAGAGCAGCAGCAGACATAACATACCTCAGCATAGCTTCTTTTAACCCCTAAGAGAGATCAGCAGCTGCTAATAACATGCGAGATGGCACCCTGAATTGGGAAAAGCCCATTTATTGCTATGTCACTACCCTTTTAGATTCGCTTTTCTAAAGGAACTAACAATCTGGGAGCTATTCCATTTTCATCACTATTCCAGAAGAACTTGAACTAACCATCTGTGGGCTTCCTTTTTAGGGAATGTTTATAATTACCAGACTCCTAGTTCTTGAACCAAACTCAGCGTCAGTAAGGACATTTTCTCATCCAGAGGGAGAAAGCAGAGTTAATGCTCAGATGTCCTCAGTCTTTTTACTTACAAGTGCTTTGCAAAGTCCACGTCCCCCTAAGTAGTAAACCTGAAATTTATAACTTTGAATCCTAGAATAACCTAGTAAGCCCTTGATTTTTTGCATCCTAGAAAAGGAGTAGAAGTATGGTAATCTAAATGGGCCAAATTTATACAGTAATTCGTTTGGGTTTAAAATTACCTTTATACTCAAATTGATGTGGTCATACATGCCTAGGGTATTTTTGAGAAAAAATGATTCATGTCATGAAAACTTGATTTGAGATAAAGAAGCTACCCAGTCTCTCTCTTCTTTGATAGGAAATGAAACTTTCAAATGTATGGTTTTCCACACCAACCAATTCTCTACCAGCACTAACTGGATGCCCTACAATTTAATTCAGTTCTGATATTGATTACCCAGACTTAGCATTACCCCACACACATTTCATACATGTATACTCCCCAACTTCCATCCCTGCCCAATCACGCATTTTCTTATTCTGTAACCTTTTTACACTGAAGTCCCACAAGACTATCCCCCACTTCAAACCCTGTTGCAAGTTGTGGGTTCCCTGATTATCCACACTTCTGTCCAGCATGGCTACAAATCTGAGGCTTCCACATCCTCTTTTTCAGGTTCAGTATTTTCCTGTAACAGCTCACAGAACTCAAGAAAACACTTTTGTTTACTGGTTTATTATAAAGAATTTTGGAAGGATACAGGTGAGCTGCTGGATGAAGAGGTATCATAGCCTTGAGGTCTGGAAGGTCCGGAGCAGTAGCCATGGAGTTCAGAGGGCACCACCTTCCCAGCACAGAGATGCTTTTGCCAACCTGGAAGCTCTCCCATAACCCATAGGTTAGGGGTTTTCATGGAGGTTTCATTACATAAGCATGACTACTAACTCAAACTCCAGTTTCTCCTCCCTCCCCAGAAGATGGAGGATGCAGCTGAAAGTTCCAAGCTTCTAATCATGGTTTGACATGTCTGATACCAGCCTCTGTCCTGAGGCTGTCCAGTTAACCCACCAGCAGTCACCTCATTAGAACAAAAGATATCCTATCACCCAGAAAATTCCAAGGAGTTTAAGAGCTCTATATAAGACACTACCAGCACCCCCATCATTCAGAAAATTATTAGCATTTTAGGAGGTATATGTCAGGGGCAGATCTTCTTATGTCACAGACAATTTTTATAATTTTAGTTCAGTCTTCTTTGTGAACTCCTAACCTCTGTGCCTGACATATACTGGGTGCTCAGGAAACACGGACTGAGTAAATAAGTGAAGTACTTACATATAAGCGAAGGCCCTTAATTAGATATACAGAGGTTAGAAATGTGAAGACAAAGTCTTGGTCCTTGGAACATTTGTTAAGAAGAAACATTCAGCACTCATCTTTTGTACATTGATTTATGCTGGCCTCTGTGATGATTCCAAGATTAAAGAAGATGAGGATAAAATAGCTTTAGTAAAGCATAGTATACTGGCATAGGAGATAGGGTTGGGGAGTTAAATATAACCATACAGGAAGTGTTGAAAGAATTTGACTTGACTTTTGTGAACAAGGAAAGCTTAACAGAGTAGATAGCATTTACCTGGCCTTAAAAACTGAATGGGATAAAGATAGGTAGAGGGAGGGTCACTCCTTTTTAGAGAGGATTTGAGAAAGTACCTGGAAGCAGGAAAACACAAGGTCTGGTGAAGGAGCTGGGAGAGACCTAGCTATCTCCATGGACAAATACTGGCGAAAGAAGTGCTGGGCTGGGCTTCCCTGGTGGTCCAGTGGGTAAGGACACCGCCTTGCAGTGCAAAGGGCGCCGGTTCGATCCCTGGCCTGGGAAGATCCCACGTGCCAGTGGAGCGGCTGGACAGATGTGTCCAATTACCGAGCTGGAGCTCTGGAGCGCATGCGCCCAGAACCAGTGCTCTGCGACGACACAGGCCACCGTGATGGGAGGCCCACACGGGCCAAAGAACAAAGATGGATGGAAATAGACAAATGAAAAACCAATAGAAGTGGCCCGCCCCCCCAAAATAAATAAATAATAAATAATTAAAAAAAAAAAAAAAAGAAGTGCTGGGCTGAAGTAGAGTTTGGGGCAGACTGTTTCAGCTTTCTTTGGAGGGCTTTTTAAGGTTTCTGAGTGCTACACTCCTAAGATGAATTACAGCAGTGGAAGACTGGAGGCAAAAAATCAGTTAGGAATCTGGGACAGTTAAACAAGGAAAAGATTAAAGCACTTGAAAACATAGGAAGGAGAAGATGAGGGAAAGTTGATTGTGAAAGAAGAAATGGCAACTAGACATGGCACTGACTGAGTGCCCAAAGGGGATAGAATCAAAGAGGAATCTTAACACTTCTCACTAGGGGCCTGGTAACTGCCTTAGCAGGGCCATCTGTGGCCAGAAGACTGCAAATGATAGATTTTCGTAGACCTAATCTCAAAGAACTCTCTTTGGGAGGAAACTACTGCAGATGAGCTCCCTGCCAAGGACATAGCCCTTCAAGCCTGCCCCTCCTGAGCCAAATCTCCGGTCTGAGTCTGGGAGTCCGTGTGGTGGGAACGAGTAGCTGAGTGTGCCAAGCAGAGAGCTGAACTCTGCAAGCTGTTCAAGAGGACCAGCCGCAGAAGCCGGTTGGAGAGGAATGGCTCCACCACTCCAGAACACTGTCCTGAGGGGATATAGATGTGAAGGTAGAGCATTCAAAAGGACTGAACAGAAGGTATTGGCAGAAAAGGGAATTTTGTTGTTACTCTTGAATGTGTTTTAACTTTCTCTCCCCTTTTTTTTACTAATTTATTTTATTTTGCTTTTATGGAGTTTTGTTATTTACTGCTGTACATAAGCCAGAATCAGCCATAGGTATACACATGAGCCCCCCAACTTGAACTTCCCTCCCATCTTCTTCCCCATCCCACCCCTCCAGGTTGTTGCATAGCCCCTGTGTAAGTTCCCTTAGTCTTACCCATTGGTTGTCTCTTTTGCATATGGTAATATAAGTTTCCATGTTACTCTTTTCATGTCTCTTGCCCACTCCTTTCTCCACACAATGTCCTTATGTCTGTTCTCTATGTCTGTTTCTCCATTGCTGCTCTGCATATACATTTATCAGTACCATCTTTCTAGAGTTCATATATATGTGTATAGTATACAGTAATTATCTTTCTCTTCCTGACTTACTCTGTATGATAGGTTCTATATTCATCTACCTCATTAGAACTGACTCAAATGCATTTCTTTTTATGGCTGACAAATATTCCATTGTATATATGTACCACAGCTCCTTTATCCATTCATTTGTTGATGGACATCTAGACTGTTTCAATGTTCTAGCTATCGTAAATAGTGCAGCATTGAACAGTGGGGCACATGTGTCTTTTCCAATTTTGATTTCTTCTGGGTATATGCCTAATAGTGGGGTTGCTGGGTCATATGGTGGTTCTGTTCCTAGTTTCTTAAGGAACCTCCATATTGTCTTCCATAGTGGCTGTATCAGTTTACATTCCCATCAACAGTGCAAGAGGACTCTATTTTCTCCACACCTTCTCCAACATGTATTGTCTGTAGGCTTTTTTTTTTCCCTTTTCTCCATCATGTCTCTTTTATTTATATTTCTTTTCATCCATCTTTTTATTTTTTGGCATGTGTGGGCCAGCCATTGCAGCGGCCTATCTCGGTGCAGGGCTTTGGCTCTGGGCACATGTGCTCCAGAGTGCTGGCTCATAATTGGGCACACCGGTCCAGCCGCTTCACAGCATGTGGGATCTTCCCAGGCCAGGGATTGAACTGGTGCCCCTTGTACCACAAGGTGGACTCTTTACCCACTGGACCACCAGGGAAGCCCTCTGTAGACTTCTTGATGATGGCCATTCAGAGTGGTATGAGGTGATATCTCATTGTAGTTTTGGTCCTTCTTTATGGTCCAACTCTCACATCCATACATGACTACTTCAAAAACCATAGCTTTGACATTACAGACCTTTGTTGGCAAAGTGATGTCTCTACTTTTCAGTATGGTGTCTAGGTTTGTCATAGCTTTTCTTCCAAGGAGGAAGCATCTTTTAATTTCATGGCTGCAGTTAACCATCCTCAGTGATTTTGGAACCCAAGAAAATAAAATCTGTCACTGTTTCCACTTCTTCCCCATCTATTTGCCATGAAGTAATGGGACTGGAAGCCATGATCTTTGTTTTTCAAATGTTGAAATTTCAGACACCTTCAGCCATAGTGTAGACAATATATTAGAGCATGCCAGTAGGGTCATAAAGGGCTAACTTAAGCATTGGGAATGGGGAGCACCTAAGTAACTTGAGAGGTTTATCAGGAGCAGCTGAAGACATGGTGACTGACAAGGTGTGGAGGCAGAAAAGCATGCTATACTTTACCATTTCTGCTTTATTACATCCCCCACTTCAAAATCATCCTAATTAGGTGTCCCACAGGAACAAATTCAGTGTGTCCAAGACAGAAATCATTATTCTTACGACACTTGCTGCCCATCATAGATTCCCTCTCTCAGCAACTCTGTTCTCACTCACCTAGATGACCAAACTAGAAATTTGAATGTCTTTCTAGACTCTCCTCTCATACCTACCTCCAGTCAGTCACCAAAGCCTACTAGATCTTCCACTTAAATCTAAGATTGATTTCTTTACATCTTCATTGCCATTGTACTTGGCAAGTTACAGTTTTTACTTTTTACTGAGAACAGAGCTTAGGACACATACAGCTTACCAACTAAATCCCTCCTGCCACTTGTTTCTGAAACACCTGTTTCTGAAAGTGTTGACTGAAGTGAAATAAACACACCATGTAAAAACCAGGGGTTTCATTTCTATGGGGGACTTACTGAGGACTGTAGCTCAGGGGACAATTTCTCAGGTATCTCTGAGGAACAGCCTGGAAGAAGTAAATGGGGAGATCAGCGTGTATGAGGTTGGGCAAAGGGATGGATGCCACCAAACACATCTCAGTAAAAGGTAGCTGTTAGTCATGAGGCACAGATACCTGGCACAGATACTTTAATGATGTTAGTGCTTTTCTAAATATGGAAAGATGCAAGAAATTTGGTGCATAAAATTTTCTCGTGAAAATATCTTAAGTATCTGAAAGGCTGTTTTGCCAGTTTTACCAGAGTACAGAGTACCTCATTCCTGGTCTCCACCCTTGAAGTCCTTTCAGCAGGGTGTGTTGAAGGTCAGCGACTACAGTGCTCATGACTCAATCCTTGCAGAGTGGTTAGCCGGTGACATTCTTTAGTTGGCAAAAGTTTCCATTGCACACAGCCACCCTCATTTGTTTGCATTTTGTCTGTTGCTGCCTTTACACCACAAGGGCAGAGTGGAGTACCTGTGATCGAGACCACATGGCCTATAAAGCCAAAAATATTTACTCTCTGGTTCTCTGGAGAAATATGGCTGGACCCTGGCTTATACAGTTGTCATTCGCTGCCTTCCCTGCCGTCAGTCTTCCATCTGGCCTTCACTGTGCTGATGGAGTGACTTTCCTAAAACACAGTTCTGTTCATGTTATCTCCCCTTGCTCATATTTCTTTAATGGCTCGAAACAGCTAACAGAATTAGATCTACAACTCCTTAGCATACCAGGTGCTGAGTTCTAGTATAGTTTCTTAAATCTCAGTTCCCAAAATGCCATTGCCAGTAAACCCTATCTCAGTGATGAAGTTCTCTGTAATAGTCTTTAAGGGTCATAATACTCTCTCTCTCTCATACCTACCTCCAGTCAGTCACCAAAGCCTACTAGATCTTCCACTTAAATCTAAGATTGATTTCTTTACATCTTCATTGCCATTGTACTTGGCAAGTTACAGTTTTTACTTTTTACTGAGAACAGAGCTTAGGACACATACAGCTTACCAACTAAATCCCTCCTGCCACTTGTTTCTGAAACACCTGTTTCTGAAAGTGTTGACTGAAGTGAAATAAACACACCATGTAAAAACCAGGGGTTTCATTTCTATGGGGGACTTACTGAGGACTGTAGCTCAGGGGACAATTTCTCAGGTATCTCTGAGGAACAGCCTGGAAGAAGTAAATGGGGAGATCAGCGTGTATGAGGTTGGGCAAAGGGATGGATGCCACCAAACACATCTCAGTAAAAGGTAGCTGTTAGTCATGAGGCACAGATACCTGGCACAGATACTTTAATGATGTTAGTGCTTTTCTAAATATGGAAAGATGCAAGAAATTTGGTGCATAAAATTTTCTCGTGAAAATATCTTAAGTATCTGAAAGGCTGTTTTGCCAGTTTTACCAGAGTACAGAGTACCTCATTCCTGGTCTCCACCCTTGAAGTCCTTTCAGCAGGGTGTGTTGAAGGTCAGCGACTACAGTGCTCATGACTCAATCCTTGCAGAGTGGTTAGCCGGTGACATTCTTTAGTTGGCAAAGTTTCCATTGCACACAGCCACCCTCATTTGTTTGCATTTTGTCTGTTGCTGCCTTTACACCACAAGGGCAGAGTGGAGTACCTGTGATCGAGACCACATGGCCTATAAAGCCAAAAATATTTACTCTCTGGTTCTCTGGAGAAATATGGCTGGACCCTGGCTTATACAGTTGTCATTCGCTGCCTTCCCTGCCGTCAGTCTTCCATCTGGCCTTCACTGTGCTGATGGAGTGACTTTCCTAAAACACAGTTCTGTTCATGTTATCTCCCCTTGCTCATATTTCTTTAATGGCTCGAAACAGCTAACAGAATTAGATCTACAACTCCTTAGCATACCAGGTGCTGAGTTCTAGTATAGTTTCTTAAATCTCAGTTCCCAAAATGCCATTGCCAGTAAACCCTATCTCAGTGATGAAGTTCTCTGTAATAGTTCACTGTAAAGGGGTCATTTACATGAGAACAATTTCCATTAATATTAATGTTACGAAGTTTAGTCTTTCAAAAGTCTCGTATAGAAATTCTTTGATGAATCCATGTTTTTATGAGGTGGTATTTCTTAGAAGGCCCCCATCCACTGGCTGTCAGTAAAAAGGAAGAGAGTAAATATTATTCCCAGACATTAGCTTTACTTCTTCGATGAGAACCCTGAAGCTTGCTAAGATTTTAGCACCTCTGCTCTTTTCACTTATTTTGTGATTCTGGAAAGACCACTACTACATATTATCAGGAAACAAAGAGAGCCTTTTATAGACTTCCAATTTCACCACAGTAAAAAAGTTAAAGCTTTAGATGCAAAAGAAAACAGAATCAAAGTTTTGCAACATGTATGAGAGAGCATTCTTTTTTAGTATCTTAGCACTAAATAAATCATATTGAAGCATTTTTAAGTGCTAAGACATTTCATTCACAGGTTTAGTCTCAGACAGAATCCAATAATGACATATTCTAGGAGAAATATGTCAAAAATCAGTTTTCTTTTTATCCTTTATCCCAATAAGGAATTCTATCAGAAGAAAAAAACTTTGTTTTCTAAGTTGAAAATGAACTGATAAATTCTGATCTGAGAAAGGTCACAAGTAGTTTTAAAAGGAACATAGTTGCTTGTCTCTTTTTGAACATTAGCAGAACTTTTTATAGTACTGGAAAATTAAAGTGAAAATGTAGTTGTAGTCATTCAAGTACCTATATAGATTTTTCTTCTTTTAAATAAAATTTACTGGACAATTTTTGAGAGATGTAAATTTTAATTTCTGAGTTTAATTGTATTTATTGAACTTATTTTCATTTCCCTTTTCAGATAAATTTCATCCCTTTTAGAAGCTAATAAAATTTCAATTTAGTACATGAAACTAGACTTTTCAAAAAGATTATAAGCAATTATTTCAGTATATGGCATAGCCTATCAACATGGTTTAGAGAGCATAGTAGTCCATCACAATACTTTAGAAGACATTATATCACCTAAATTACTTTTTTTAATTCCCAAAATAAACTTTCCGTAGTACCGAAATATAGGAGATTTCCTCAGAGATGAAAGCAAAAGTAATTGATTAGAGCACTTTAGCAATTTAGGTGGGCTGCTAACTAATGCCTAGTACTGGTTTATGTTTATACAATTGAATCTAGTGATCATAGTGACAGGAAAATATCTTAATCACTTTAACCAAGGTTTTTTTTTTTTTTGGCCGGTTTTATTGGTTTTCCATTTGTTTATTTTTCATCCATCTTTTTTCTTCGACCTGTGTGAGCCTCCCATTGCAGTGGCCTCTCTTGCTGCAGAGCCCCATCTCTGGATGCATGCACTCCAGAGCCCTGGCTCATAATTGGGCACACTGGTCCAGCTGCTCCGCGGCATGTGGGATCTTCCCGGGCCAGGGATCAAACTGGCACCCCTTGTACTGCATGGCGGACTGTTTACCCACTGGACCACCAGGGAAGCCCTCTTAATCACTTTAGATTGTGTAAGTGCTGAACACCTAAAGTTTCCAACACAAATGAAAATGAAGTAAATGACTCCTAATAAGATACTATGCTTTTGTCGCAACCTAAGGACTAAAGCACTTTGCTGACAGCATTTATAGATGTCTGGGAGCTACTTGGAGGAAGGACAGAAGAGCAAAATGGAGTTTCAGGGTCTGACTGCTGGTGATTCAAGAAGGAAAAACCCTGTTGGCGATTAAAGGCCAGCATTTCCAAATAGAAAGTAAACCTAAAATTATAAATGAATTAGCATTCCTTTGAACTTCTAATTAGGACATTTTTGAACTCTATTTTAAGGGGAAATGACTTGAAATTATTTGGACCCTATTATCTATCCTTCAGGGCAACAGGCTAATGAAGTTGCTGGCAAAGAAAGTAGAGACAATGGTAGTACGGCGTTGTCTCCCGCCTTTATACCTAAAAGTGTTCATATGAAAGAACTAGGGTATTTCTGTCCTCTCTAGAATTCCTAAGGACAGAGCCAGAAGTAATGGATGAATGTTACTCGGAAGCAGCTTTGGGTTGAACAATAAAGTCAAAGTGTTAGTCTCCTAGTCGTCTCCAACTCTTTGTGACCCCATGGATGCTAGCCCACCAGACTCCTCTGTCCATGGGATTCTCCAGGCAAGAATACTGACTGGAGTGGGTGACCATACCCTCCTCCAGGCGATTTTCCTGACCCTGGATTCAAACCCAGATCTCCTGCATTGCAGCCAGACTCTTTACCATCTGAGCCACCAGAGAAGACTAGGCCCAAAATAGCACCGAGGAGCCAGGCGGGCTTCTGTCCATGGGGGTCACAAAGAGTCCGACATGACTGAAGTGACTTACCACATGCACACACACATTGTATCACAAAGCAGTACAGTGGTCCAAATGTGAGTTAATGGTCCTTTGCCTGAGGTGCTGGGATGGGGTGTGGATAGGGAGAGAGGGGACCTTTTGTATTTTTTGAGTTTAAGAAATGAACTTTAAGGCTCCTTTTGAGTCAAACAGTGAATCACTGCTTTCTTCTGAAGAAGCAGTACAAAGTTTCTGGACCTTATTTCAGCATATCATCAAAAAGTTAATTGACTTACTGCTTATTGAACACTGTCCTTATGCAAAGTATTGACATAATTTGCCCTCCCCCCACCTTGGAATTCACTGTTTAATTTTTTAAATTTTTTTTAAATGTGGTAAAAACACAGAGAACATTAAATTTACCATCCTAACCCTTTTAAGTGTACAGTTCAGTAGTGTTAATTATATTCATGTTATATAACCAATCTCCAAAACTTTTTCATTCTGCTAAACTGAATGTCTGTACTCAATAAACAGCTCCCTATTTTTCCCTCCTCCCAGGTTTCTGGCAGCCATGATTCTACTTTCTGTTTTTGTAACTTCAACTCATAGAGGTAGAATCGTACCCATCTTGTGACTGGCTTATCTCACTTAGCCTAATGCCCTCAGAATTCATCCATGTTATAATATGTGTCAGTTTCCCGCTTCTTTTAAGACTAAATAATATTCCATTGTATTTATGTCACACTATGTTATCCATTCATCTGTCAGCAGAAACTTGGTTTGCTATTATGAATAATGCTATTAGGAACCTGAGTGTGTAGCTATCTCTTTGAGATCCTGCTTTCACTTCATTGAGGTATATAACCACAAGTAGGTTTGCTTGGTTATAAGGTAATCCTACTCTTAATTTTTTGAAGAACTGCCGTACTGTTTTCCATAGTGCTGAACTATTTTACATTCCCACCAACAGTGCACAGGGTTCTGATATCTTTACATTTTTGCCAACACTTGTTGTTTTGTTTGTTTGGGATTTTTGATAGTAGTCATTCTTATGGGTGTGAGGAGTACTGGCAGTTTGGACTTCAGTGCCTTGTGCAATAGCACCTACTTTGTAAAAATTCATGCCTGAGATAAAAATTTATATTACATTTTCATAAAGTGTTTTATATAGTTGATCTTGGATAAAGAGTACTGATAGATTCAATATTCTGTGCTTTCCGATAAAACAAGGAAGACATATCTTAGTTTTTCTCACAGGTCTATATCTACTCATATTCCAGTTTTCCTCACTGATGTTTGTTTATATGTGTTATTTTCATAAATATCCATCAATATCCCAGCTTAGAGTCATAAACCATCTCCTGGTTTTAGCAGTCTGCTTCATTCTTTTATTCTAGCAATTGAAAAATAACACTTGTGAAAGACAAACATACTGATTTCCCTACAAGAAAACTATTCACTGTATCTCAGAATTAAGGTTTTGGGTTTTTTTTTTTTTTTAAGAGTCTTGTCAAGAAAAGAATCTGGTTTACTGCATTTGGAGTTGCAGTGTTTAGTTTTTCTCTTCTCTTTTCTTCCCTGAAGTGCCTACAGGCTGATATGAGATCACTGGTACTCTGAGCCAAGTTTACAGTTGGTATGGTCGTGTTTAAACTTGCTATCTTGAATAAATGGTTGGTAGCCTTAGTATTAAAGGTCTAACAATTACCAGTTGCTGACTTTTTAAAAAAAAGATTTATCGTTGTTGTCATCATATTTGAAAAAAAAAAAAAACTGTTTGGGAATAAATAAGGAAGTAAGACCTGAAAGTTTTCACTCCTAAGTAATTATTGCAGAAGGGTGTTTTAAGTAGTACTTTCTTAGCAATGGGTGAAATCAACATTCTGAGGCTTTTGCATTTGCAAGTAGAAAATATATATTTTCTTTGAACATGTTGGCATAATAAGCAGGTGATTTTTAGCTGTTTCATCTTATATAGATAGTGTTGACATAGAGCAGGGCTCTGTTCTATGTTTAAAATGAGGTTTCAATTAGTTTATTGCTTCTTTGAGAGCAATATAAAAAATGTGTAAGGTATTGTTATACTCTATTTATGAATCAAAACCAAGTACTATGAGGCTCAAACAAGTGGAACATCTTTTAACCTCCCAGGGATAAATGTTTATTGAATAATGACTGAGCAAGCCTACACGGTGAGCAGTTGGGAGTAATGTGGTAATAATGTACCTACTAAAATAGTGTTCCATCATGACCATTTGACACATAATATTTGGTTGAACACAAAAAGACTCTTCAGGAAGCTTCTTCAGGTTCTTCTTTCTATTTTAATAGGACAAGACAGACAAGGGTATGGAAGTATGAATAACTATCAGATTTAACACCTGGGAGTAACCTTTTTTATTCAGACATTTTCCCTCACACTCAATTTTATAGAAGAAAGTTCTCTCTTGATTTAATGCAGTTGTGTTTTAAGGAAAGACAGAAAGAGGCTATTTGTAAAGAATCCATAATACGAGCAGGTCAGACATAAACTCAGCCATCAAGGGAAAGCTTAGCTTACAAGGAATTCATCTTTAACATTGCCAGCCCCTTTAGTCCAAAAACTTATAGATTATTTTATTTGAAGGCATATTTTGAAGAGTCTTAGAGGACTGCCAAAACATTAATAATTTTTAAACAAATATCTACATTCTCTTTAAAAAGTAAAATGTGAGGTTTACAGTGGTATGGTCGTGTTTAACACATTGGGCTAATCTTGAATAAATGGTTGGTAGCCTTAGTATTAAAGGTCTAACAATTACCAGTTGCTGACTTTTTAAAAAAAAGATTTATCGTTGTTGTCATCATATTTGAAAAAAAAACTGTTTGGGAATAAATAAGGAAGTAAGACCTGAAAGTTTTCACTCCTAAGTAATTATTGCAGAAGGGTGTTTTAAGTAGTACTTTCTTAGCAATGGGTGAAATCAACATTCTGAGGCTTTTGCATTTGCAAGTAGAAAATATATATTTTCTTTGAACATGTTGGCATAATAAGCAGGTGATTTTTAGCTGTTTCATCTTATATAGATAGTGTTGACATAGAGCAGGGCTCTGTTCTATGTTTAAAATGAGGTTTCAATTAGTTTATTGCTTCTTTGAGAGCAATATAAAAAATGTGTAAGGTATTGTTATACTCTATTTATGAATCAAAACCAAGTACTATGAGGCTCAAACAAGTGGAACATCTTTTAACCTCCCAGGGATAAATGTTTATTGAATAATGACTGAGCAAGCCTACACGGTGAGCAGTTGGGAGTAATGTGGTAATAATGTACCTACTAAAATAGTGTTCCATCATGACCATTTGACACATAATATTTGGTTGAACACAAAAAGACTCTTCAGGAAGCTTCTTCAGGTTCTTCTTTCTATTTTAATAGGACAAGACAGACAAGGGTATGGAAGTATGAATAACTATCAGATTTAACACCTGGGAGTAACCTTTTTTATTCAGACATTTTCCCTCACACTCAATTTTATAGAAGAAAGTTCTCTCTTGATTTAATGCAGTTGTGTTTTAAGGAAAGACAGAAAGAGGCTATTTGTAAAGAATCCATAATACGAGCAGGTCAGACATAAACTCAGCCATCAAGGGAAAGCTTAGCTTACAAGGAATTCATCTTTAACATTGCCAGCCCCTTTAGTCCAAAAACTTATAGATTATTTTATTTGAAGGCATATTTTGAAGAGTCTTAGAGGACTGCAATCTTCAGCATTAATAATTTTAAACAAATATCTACATTCTCTTTAAAAAGTAAAATGTGTCCTATAATGAGCCAATTACATTTACTGCACATATCACCTCATGTCAGGTGACTCAGTGGGAAAGAATCCACCTGCAGCACAGGAGATGTGGACTCCGTCCCCTGGAGAAGGCAGTGGCCACCCACGCCAGTGTTCTTGCCTGGAGAAGCCCATGGAAAGAGAGCCTGGTGGGCTGCCGTCCATGAGACTGCAAAAGTCCAGACACAATTTAGCAACTGAACAGCCTAATAACATCACCTAATACCAGTACTTATAGACATGATTGATTTGTTCTGGTTGTCTTAGGTTTCTTCATACTGATACATTTATGCTTTAATTAAGGCTTTTGTAGAGCATCGTTTTAAAAGCAAATAAAAATAGTTTTCCTAATAGGAAGAAGTATTATAAAGCATTTACTGTAAAATTTAAAGTTAGCTCTTTTTTGGAAATTATTTCCTATATTTATGTTTTGAGAGTTGTTATGTCACTTTCATACTTAAAGAAATCTTGTGTGTGTGCGTGTTATTTCCTAGATTTTAATCTGAATTTTAATAGTTTATCTTTTAAACAAATTTTTATTTCTGCTGAAATAAAACAGTATTGGGGGTAAGAAATTTGTGAGATTCTTTTATTGATCTAGTTGCAAAAAAGTAATTCTAGGGAGAGTTAGGGACTTGGATCATGCAGGAGTAGGTATCACATTCAGGAATTTAGAAAGACAGACAAGGGTATGGAAGTATGAATAACTATCAGATTTAACACCTGGGAGTAACCTTTTTTATTCAGACATTTTCCCTCACACTCAATTTTATAGAAGAAAGTTCTCTCTTGATTTAATGCAGTTGTGTTTTAAGGAAAGACAGAAAGAGGCTATTTGTAAAGAATCCATAATACGAGCAGGTCAGACATAAACTCAGCCATCAAGGGAAAGCTTAGCTTACAAGGAATTCATCTTTAACATTGCCAGCCCCTTTAGTCCAAAAACTTATAGATTATTTTATTTGAAGGCATATTTTGAAGAGTCTTAGAGGACTGCAATCTTCAGCATTAATAATTTTTAAACAAATATCTACATTCTCTTTAAAAAGTAAAATGTGTCCTATAATGAGCCAATTACATTTACTGCACATATCACCTCATGTCAGGTGACTCAGTGGGAAAGAATCCACCTGCAGCACAGGAGATGTGGACTCCGTCCCCTGGAGAAGGCAGTGGCCACCCACGCCAGTGTTCTTGCCTGGAGAAGCCCATGGAAAGAGAGCCTGGTGGGCTGCCGTCCATGAGACTGCAAAAGTCCAGACACAATTTAGCAACTGAACAGCCTAATAACATCACCTAATACCAGTACTTATAGACATGATTGATTTGTTCTGGTTGTCTTAGGTTTCTTCATACTGATACATTTATGCTTTAATTAAGGCTTTTGTAGAGCATCGTTTTAAAAGCAAATAAAAATAGTTTTCCTAATAGGAAGAAGTATTATAAAGCATTTACTGTAAAATTTAAAGTTAGCTCTTTTTTGGAAATTATTTCCTATATTTATGTTTTGAGAGTTGTTATGTCACTTTCATACTTAAAGAAATCTTGTGTGTGTGCGTGTTATTTCCTAGATTTTAATCTGAATTTTTAATAGTTTATCTTTTAAACAAATTTTTATTTCTGCTGAAATAAAACAGTATTGGGGGTAAGAAATTTGTGAGATTCTTTTATTGATCTAGTTGCAAAAAAGTAATTCTAGGGAGAGTTAGGGACTTGGATCATGCAGGAGTAGGTATCACATTCATTAGACGAAAAGAAGATCATATTATCAGTGGTAGTTTTAAGAGCATCGTTAAAGATAAGCATTTGAAGGAATACTTGGAGACAGCAGATGACTTATTCTTAGTTGCCTTTTCACAGCCTTTCTGTATAATCAATGCCATGTTTTTTATAATTCTGAAAATCAAATATACATTCAGTTTTCTTATTTCTATAAATTACCTGTGTATAATAATGGTTGAGATGGACCAGATGCTGCCAGCTAGTGTAACTACTCCAGGTTGAAAATATAAGTATGTTGATAAAGATCTATAAATGTGTAGAAGTCTATACAGAATAGTAATATTTTACTAACAGAGAGAAAAGTGTCAGTTGACAGTGTATTTTCCAGTCCATTCTTTCTGAGAAGGTACCAGATTACAGGCATTATAAGCTCTTACCTAAGTTTTGAGTAAGTTAATAGCTAAATTATATATTGTTTCAAAGAATAAAGTCTAGGTAGACCATCTATTACCAGTTTAAATTTCAGTATTCAGTTTATTTATCACTGCCTAATATATTAAGGCTATGCTTTTTTTTTCTTTTTTCATTACATTTAGTCGCTATCTGGTATCCTACCACTGTCCAAAAAGATAAATGCCTATGTTGAGACAGAATACACTCAGTCATGATTTCACCTGATGGCTATCAGGTTTAAGAAATCCAGCAATACAAAGTCTATAAAAAGCAAGGGCCTTCTATTAGGTAACTTAAAGGTCAGACCCAGAGAGGAACTGTTAGCAGCTTTTGGTAACCTGAAGGTCTACTGAGTACCTGATCTATATGAATATCTAATTTGTTGACTTTGATAAAAGAGTCAAGATAATATTTAGTGTATTTATACAAATAATGTAGCATTATTAAAGATAGCGAGAGTTGTTATGTCACTTTCATACTTAAAGAAATCTTGTGTGTGCTGTTATTTCCTAGATTTTAATCTGAATTTTAATAGTTTATCTTTTAAACAAATTTTTATTTCTGCTGAAATAAAACAGTATTGGGGGTAAGAAATTTGTGAGATTCTTTTATTGATCTAGTTGCAAAAAAGTAATTCTAGGGAGAGTTAGGGACTTGGATCATGCAGGAGTAGGTATCACATTCATTAGACGAAAAGAAGATCATATTATCAGTGGTAGTTTTAAGAGCATCGTTAAAGATAAGCATTTGAAGGAATACTTGGAGACAGCAGATGACTTATTCTTAGTTGCCTTTTCACAGCCTTTCTGTATAATCAATGCCATGTTTTTTATAATTCTGAAAATCAAATATACATTCAGTTTTCTTATTTCTATAAATTACCTGTGTATAATAATGGTTGAGATGGACCAGATGCTGCCAGCTAGTGTAACTACTCCAGGTTGAAAATATAAGTATGTTGATAAAGATCTATAAATGTGTAGAAGTCTATACAGAATAGTAATATTTTACTAACAGAGAGAAAAGTGTCAGTTGACAGTGTATTTTCCAGTCCATTCTTTCTGAGAAGGTACCAGATTACAGGCATTATAAGCTCTTACCTAAGTTTTGAGTAAGTTAATAGCTAAATTATATATTGTTTCAAAGAATAAAGTCTAGGTAGACCATCTATTACCAGTTTAAATTTCAGTATTCAGTTTATTTATCACTGCCTAATATATTAAGGCTATGCTTTTTTTTTCTTTTTTCATTACATTTAGTCGCTATCTGGTATCCTACCACTGTCCAAAAAGATAAATGCCTATGTTGAGACAGAATACACTCAGTCATGATTTCACCTGATGGCTATCAGGTTTAAGAAATCCAGCAATACAAAGTCTATAAAAAGCAAGGGCCTTCTATTAGGTAACTTAAAGGTCAGACCCAGAGAGGAACTGTTAGCAGCTTTTGGTAACCTGAGGGTATACTGAGTACCTGATCTATATGAATATCTAATTTGTTGACTTTGATAAAAGGAGTCAAGATAATATTTAGTGTATTTATACAAATAATGTAGCATTATTAAAATACTAGGAGTCAGCTTCAAAATAGCCTTATTAAGTCAGAAAACCTTAAAAATAGGAAGCCACTTAGGTCAGATGTATTAAAGGAGGAAAGCAGTGACAGATCTGGGTCTTCTATTGGAAACTCATCTTGGGCCTCATTACGTTTTATCCTGGATTTAAATGATGATTAGAATTATGATTCTACTTTATATAATTTTAGTATCAGTTACACTTTAAAGGATTGGCAAGGACTTCTATAAAATGAAAATTTCTTTTTTTTTTTTTTTTGCTTCATGTCTTTATTGAATAGGTTCAAAAATGAAAACATTTGTAATAATAATAATAAAAAAAAAACTAAGTGAACAAGAGATAACAGTAGCCATAATAATCTTACTTTTCCAAGCTAATAACTTTCAGATTATTATATAAGCGATTTTTACAGTTTTCTACATATCAAAAGACATTGTTTAAAGAATGAATAGATGGCTATAGATTTGGAGAAATATTTGCAACATGTGTATTTGATAAAGACTTGTATCTAGAATCTTAACATTCAAAAATAAGAAAATAGTTTTTTAAATGAGGATAGGACTTGAATAGACATTTCATAGGAAGATAAATAAATGACCAATAAGCACATGAAAAAATGTTCAACATCATTTTCAAGGAAACAAAATGAAACCACTATGAGATAATACCCACTGGATTGACTAAAATGAAAAAAAAAAAGATGGAGAAAATGCAGTTTTAGCAAAGATGCAATGAACTAGTCACTGGTGGGACTATGAAATATGACAAGCAATTTTAGATTTTTTAATAAACTTCAGCATGCATGTACCCTGTGCTTCATCATGCCCAGGTGTTTATCCAAGAGAAATGAAAGCATTTATCCACAAAAATACTTGTACATGTGCATTCATAACGGCTATATTCATAATAGTGAAAACTAAAAGCAACTCAAATTTACATCAACAAGATAGAAGATAAACAGAGTGTGTGTATTCATGATGGAATACTACTCAGAAATAAAAAAAGAAACAAGCTACTGATACGAACTATAATATTTTCTATGAATCTCATGAAAACACTTGTTTTGAGTGAAAGAAGCCTGACACCAAAGAGAACATACTATGTGATTTCCATTTATGTAAATTAAATATAGCAACCTAACATATGGTAATAGAAAACAGAACAATAGTTGTAGGCAGTGAGTGGGGGGTGGCAAGGATGGCAGAGGTTATGTGCAGTGGGGTACAAGGGAATTTCTGAAGTGATGAAAACCTTCTAGGAGTTTGGGTTACACAGGTATAAACATCTGTCAACACTTACTGAACTGTATACACGTAAGATACACTTCATTCTACTGTGCCTAAATTATACCTCAAAGAAAAGAAAACAGTAAAAAGAGAGCAAGATATGATTAGAATTCAGAGTAGAATACCAGTGTCACTAAAGTGGTGACAAGTAGACCTATCAGGAATAATAAAGTTACTAGAGTGACTTTGTTTGAGGAGGGTATTGTTGTGTGTTCAAGCATTAAGAAGGCAACATATTCTAGAAACAGAATCAGACGATTTCTTAACATCCTTTCCTATTAGGATTCTGTTCTTGTTGTAAGTGCTCATTCTGTCTCAAGGAACGTACACGTAGTGCACTGGTGGGACCTTTTCCGGCCCGTTGTTGTTGTTCAGTTGCTCAGTCCTGTCCAGCTCTTTCCAGCCCCATGGACTGCAACACACCAGTCTTCGCTGTCCTTGACTGTCTCCCAGAGTTTGCTCAGACTCGTGTCCATTGAGTCAGTGATGCCACCCAAGGTTATTGCACATTTAATTTTGTCTTTTGAAATTGTAGCGTTAATACTTTATTATTGATAAAAGTGTAACAATAACAAGTGTTTGTTTGGCACATTTTATATGTGTTTACTTTTGACAATTGAGGTTAGACTGTATTTTGAACTAAACATGTACCCTGTGCTTCATCATGCCCAGGTGTTTATCCAAGAGAAATGAAAGCATTTATCCACAAAAATACTTGTACATGTGCATTCATAACGGCTATATTCATAATAGTGAAAACTAAAAGCAACTCAAATTTACATCAACAAGATAGAAGATAAACAGAGTGTGTGTATTCATGATGGAATACTACTCAGAAATAAAAAAAGAAACAAGCTACTGATACGAACTATAATATTTTCTATGAATCTCATGAAAACACTTGTTTTGAGTGAAAGAAGCCTGACACCAAAGAGAACATACTATGTGATTTCCATTTATGTAAATTAAATATAGCAACCTAACATATGGTAATAGAAAACAGAACAATAGTTGTAGGCAGTGAGTGGGGGGTGGCAAGGATGGCAGAGGTTATGTGCAGTGGGGTACAAGGGAATTTCTGAAGTGATGAAAACCTTCTAGGAGTTTGGGTTACACAGGTATAAACATCTGTCAACACTTACTGAACTGTATACACGTAAGATACACTTCATTCTACTGTGCCTAAATTATACCTCAAAGAAAAGAAAACAGTAAAAAGAGAGCAAGATATGATTAGAATTCAGAGTAGAATACCAGTGTCACTAAAGTGGTGACAAGTAGACCTATCAGGAATAATAAAGTTACTAGAGTGACTTTGTTTGAGGAGGGTATTGTTGTGTGTTCAAGCATTAAGAAGGCAACATATTCTAGAAACAGAATCAGACGATTTCTTAACATCCTTTCCTATTAGGATTCTGTTCTTGTTGTAAGTGCTCATTCTGTCTCAAGGAACGTACACGTAGTGCACTGGTGGGACCTTTTCCGGCCCGTTGTTGTTGTTCAGTTGCTCAGTCCTGTCCAGCTCTTTCCAGCCCCATGGACTGCAACACACCAGTCTTCGCTGTCCTTGACTGTCTCCCAGAGTTTGCTCAGACTCGTGTCCATTGAGTCAGTGATGCCACCCAAGGTTATTGCACATTTAATTTTGTCTTTTGAAATTGTAGCGTTAATACTTTATTATTGATAAAAGTGTAACAATAACAAGTGTTTGTTTGGCACATTTTATATGTGTACTCTTCCACGTTAATTCATGAAGTCCTCTCCACAACCTTGAAGAGTTACTATGACTAGACTCATTTTGAGCCACGGTCAAAAGCTAACAATTTCGCAGAGCAACATTCCAGAGCAAGTCGTCTTATTTTGGATAACCATGCATTTAACTGCCTTGCCATGTTTACTTTATTATTACATTCTTAACTTTAATAAACTGTCACATTTTAACTGTTTTATCATTTGTTAATATTTAAATGAATTAAAATATTATTGGTGAAAGAATTACAAATTAATATGATAGCACTAGACTTTTAATGTATTTAAACCCTCGGTGTGAATAAAATGCAAACATCATTAACATTTATGATAACTAAAGTATCAAAAACTTGCATCTGTCTAAATAGAACTTTTGCCTGCCTTGGCTGTTGGGGCTTTGTGTCTACATCACCCCATGAACTGCCCTATGTGATTTTTTAAGTACACCACCATGTTGTGATGGATCTTATCAGATAAGGCTGAAATGATAGCCCATGCTTCAGGTTTTAAGGCAAAATTTTCAGTTTTTACCTTTGGATGTTTTGACTGTTTTATCTTGAGTATGTTCAGTGCAAGGATCTCATTGGAGTCTTTTCGTTTTTAATGTTGTTAATATTAACATCATCAATCTTTCTAGCTTAAAATTGCACATCAAATTTTTTAGTGGGTATTTTACATATATATCAATGCTTATAAATTATTATAATATAAACATTTGTATTTCCTCTTAACTTTAAGTACTTTGATCCAGCTTTTTGTGGGCACCCATCTGGACTGATGAATAATGGTGAATTTCTTCAAAAGAACTTATGAGTATTCTGCTAACGTATGAGTATTCTTGGTTTGTTGTCAGTATATACATGACTGCACCATACGATAGTCCTGTTTTGGTTATTTGTTGCTGCGCACAACTACCCCAAAACTTAGTGACTAAAACAAAAAACTGTAATTCTACCTGTCAGGAATTTGGACAGGGTACAAAGGGGACAGTTCATTCTGTTCTACTCTTATCTGGGGCCTTTGTAGGTATTGCTTAATTGGTTAGCAGCTGCCTGGGACAGCCCAAGGGATGACTCAGTCAGAGTTGCATATCTCCTTGGTTCTGTCAGACCAGTTCCTCAGTTCTCCTCCATGTTGACCTCTCCACATTGCTAGCCTGGGTTATCTTAAGACACATGGGCCTCAGGTTCCAAGAGGGCATATTCCAGAAAGCAAACCCTGATGTTCAAGTAATTATTGAGCCTCTTTTTTTCACATTTTCTGGTGTCTTATTGGCTTCAGTAACTGTCATGGTCAAGGCCTGCTTCAGTGTGGTAAGGGACTACATGAGGCTATAAAGCTAGTAGTTGTGTTTACTGGGAGTCACCAAGGTAACGGTTTACTAAAAGACCTTAGCATACTTCTGCATTCACATAGGTACTTGGTACTTATTGATTGTAAAAATCAAGGGTATTTTTTCATATGTTTTTCTTTTACAGCTCTTTAATACACCTCAGGAGTCAGTCAAGGTTCACATGTTGAATTTTACTGTTTCTTTAATCTCTCTCACACTGTTTCTCATACTGTTCACTTAAGCCCAAAATACACCACCATGTTGTGATGGATCTTATCAGATAAGGCTGAAATGATAGCCCATGCTTCAGGTTTTAAGGCAAAATTTTCAGTTTTTACCTTTGGATGTTTTGACTGTTTTATCTTGAGTATGTTCAGTGCAAGGATCTCATTGGAGTCTTTTCGTTTTTAATGTTGTTAATATTAACATCATCAATCTTTCTAGCTTAAAATTGCACATCAAATTTTTTAGTGGGTATTTTACATATATATCAATGCTTATAAATTATTATAATATAAACATTTGTATTTCCTCTTAACTTTAAGTACTTTGATCCAGCTTTTTGTGGGCACCCATCTGGACTGATGAATAATGGTGAATTTCTTCAAAAGAACTTATGAGTATTCTGCTAACGTATGAGTATTCTTGGTTTGTTGTCAGTATATACATGACTGCACCATACGATAGTCCTGTTTTGGTTATTTGTTGCTGCGCACAACTACCCCAAAACTTAGTGACTAAAACAAAAAACTGTAATTCTACCTGTCAGGAATTTGGACAGGGTACAAAGGGGACAGTTCATTCTGTTCTACTCTTATCTGGGGCCTTTGTAGGTATTGCTTAATTGGTTAGCAGCTGCCTGGGACAGCCCAAGGGATGACTCAGTCAGAGTTGCATATCTCCTTGGTTCTGTCAGACCAGTTCCTCAGTTCTCCTCCATGTTGACCTCTCCACATTGCTAGCCTGGGTTATCTTAAGACACATGGGCCTCAGGTTCCAAGAGGGCATATTCCAGAAAGCAAACCCTGATGTTCAAGTAATTATTGAGCCTCTTTTTTTCACATTTTCTGGTGTCTTATTGGCTTCAGTAACTGTCATGGTCAAGGCCTGCTTCAGTGTGGTAAGGGACTACATGAGGCTATAAAGCTAGTAGTTGTGTTTACTGGGAGTCACCAAGGTAACGGTTTACTAAAAGACCTTAGCATACTTCTGCATTCACATAGGTACTTGGTACTTATTGATTGTAAAAATCAAGGGTATTTTTTCATATGTTTTTTCTTTTACAGCTCTTTAATACACCTCAGGAGTCAGTCAAGGTTCACATGTTGAATTTTACTGTTTCTTTAATCTCTCTCACACTGTTTCTCATACTGTTCACTGTTAAAGAGACTAGATAGGTTTTTTTTTTTAATAGATTCATCTTCCACATTTGCCATATTTATTTTTCCTACATAGTATCGTTGACCTTGTCCCTTTCTCCTTTGTATTTTCTGTTAACTGAAAGTTAGATGTAAAAGTATAGTTCAGATGAAGAATTCTTAGGATGGTGATGTTGTGAATTACCTACAGTGTCACATCAGGGGTATATGATATCTGGTTATCTCTTGCTTCCTCAAGATTGATTAAATAAGTTCAAGCATTTATAGCTGGTTTACTCTATTGTAAAGTTATGTTTTTCCTAGCATACATTCTTTAGGGTGATACTTTGGTATCACATGAATATCTAGTATTCCATAAAACATGTATGTAAAGTTATTCATAGCCATTGGTTATTCTTTTCTTGAATAAGTTACTTCAGTAGAAGCTTCAAAAGAATGATCTTTTTCTGTCATTCTTTCTATGTTTATTGCCTTGCATCCTTTTATGAAAAAAAGCTTCCATTCATTAGCTGAGGCTTTTGGTTACTTTGAGATGTTATTACTATTGAAAAGACAGGATAAGTGTTATTTCTTTCCTTTCTTTGTCAAATTTTCTAGCAACAAGTATAATAGTCACCTGTAAAGGCGTCAAAGGAGTTTTTTGTTTGTTTAGCTTGGCTTTCTTTTTTATGAGTATTATTTATGACTCAAAGATTTTTATATATTGATAAACCTGTATTCTTGGAATGCTAATCTCAAGATAACTGTACGTCTAAAATAATTTTATAAAAAGCTCCTCTTAAGTCTTCCAGATATATCTGTCATATATTGTGACTGTAAGAAAATCAATCTGGATTTAAAATATTTGGAACTCAAAGCAAGTCATTATGACCAAAGCATGTTAGAAAGGCTTGATTAAATAATCACACATATATAGCAAAAATATATAACATATATGTTTCTAAAGCTCTTGGAACTTGAAACCACTGTCTGTGAAGAAACTTTCTCTAGTAAGAGCCTGCTTTTACATCCATGGAACAGATGATAAACCCATGCATGCCCTGTCTGCTCTCTGAGACTTCAGTAAGATCATGCCATGCCGGGCTAAGTCGCTTCAGCCGTGTCCGACTCTGTGCACCCCTAGGAACTATAGCCTCCCATGCTTCTCTATCCATGAGGTTCTCCAGACAAGAATACTGGAGTGGATTGATCATGTATACACACAAACTTTGCTGGTATACTTTGAATATGTGGTTCAGAGACCAAGGCCAATGATTCTTATCTCCAAGTTACCACATTAACTTTTAGAACCCAGAAGTATAATTTCCAATGACAAATGATAAGAGGAAATAATTCACCTGACACATATGGTCCAAAGTAGGAAAAGTTAGCCCAGCATATTGTAAAGTTATGTTTTTCCTAGCATACATTCTTTAGGGTGATACTTTGGTATCACATGAATATCTAGTATTCCATAAAACATGTATGTAAAGTTATTCATAGCCATTGGTTATTCTTTTCTTGAATAAGTTACTTCAGTAGAAGCTTCAAAAGAATGATCTTTTTCTGTCATTCTTTCTATGTTTATTGCCTTGCATCCTTTTATGAAAAAAAGCTTCCATTCATTAGCTGAGGCTTTTGGTTACTTTGAGATGTTATTACTATTGAAAAGACAGGATAAGTGTTATTTCTTTCCTTTCTTTGTCAAATTTTCTAGCAACAAGTATAATAGTCACCTGTAAAGGCGTCAAAGGAGTTTTTTGTTTGTTTAGCTTGGCTTTCTTTTTTATGAGTATTATTTATGACTCAAAGATTTTTATATATTGATAAACCTGTATTCTTGGAATGCTAATCTCAAGATAACTGTACGTCTAAAATAATTTTATAAAAAGCTCCTCTTAAGTCTTCCAGATATATCTGTCATATATTGTGACTGTAAGAAAATCAATCTGGATTTAAAATATTTGGAACTCAAAGCAAGTCATTATGACCAAAGCATGTTAGAAAGGCTTGATTAAATAATCACACATATATAGCAAAAATATATAACATATATGTTTCTAAAGCTCTTGGAACTTGAAACCACTGTCTGTGAAGAAACTTTCTCTAGTAAGAGCCTGCTTTTACATCCATGGAACAGATGATAAACCCATGCATGCCCTGTCTGCTCTCTGAGACTTCAGTAAGATCATGCCATGCCGGGCTAAGTCGCTTCAGCCGTGTCCGACTCTGTGCACCCCTAGGAACTATAGCCTCCCATGCTTCTCTATCCATGAGGTTCTCCAGACAAGAATACTGGAGTGGATTGATCATGTATACACACAAACTTTGCTGGTATACTTTGAATATGTGGTTCAGAGACCAAGGCCAATGATTCTTATCTCCAAGTTACCACATTAACTTTTAGAACCCCCAGAAGTATAATTTCCAATGACAAATGATAAGAGGAAATAATTCACTGCTTGATTCATATCATATGGTCCAAAGTAGGAAAAATTACTAGAAAAAAAATTACTAGTCTATGAGTATCATATTTATGTTTATTTAAGGCTTACAATGTGCTAAAGCAGTAAAGAAAAGCTCTTTATAATTAAGCCCCTTATTCTTCACAGCATCCTTATGAAGTAGGTACTGTTGTTACTCTCGTTTCCAAATTGAGGCTTGGAAAGGTTAATTTACCTACTCCAGGGGCTTCCCTGGTGGCTCAGACAGTAAAGAATCTACGTTTAATGCAAGAGACCCAGGTTCAGTCCTTGAGTTGGGAGGATCCCCTGCTCCAGTATTCTTGCCTGGGAAATCCCAAAGACAGAGCTGCCTGGTGGGCTACTACCCATGGGGTCACAAGAGTTGGACACGATTTAGCAATTAAACCACTACTGCCCTAGGTAATACGGCTAGTGAGTGACTGGCTTAGAATTTCAATCTCAGCAGCCTGACTCTAGAACCCACACTTTTGATAGGGATAGAGTTCAATCTGTAGATCAGTATGAAGGGAATTACTCTCTTTATATTGAGTCTTCAGATACAAGAATATCGGAAGTTTTTCTCAATAATTTCTTTAATTTCTCTGAACTGTGTTTTCTAGATTTCAGTATACAAGCCATGTACTTCTTTTGTTAAATTTATACCATAGTAATCTATCTAAGGTATTCCCTTGTAGCTCAACTGGTAAAGAATCCGCCTATAATGCAGGAGACCATGGTTTGATTCCTGGGTTGGGGAGATTCCCCTGGAGAAAGGATAGGCCACCCACTCCAGTGTTCTTGCCTAGAGAGTTCCATGGCTTGTCCATAGCTTCGCATAGTGTCAGACATGACTGAGCGACTTTCATTCACAATCTGTTTTATGCTACAATGAATGGAATTTTTCCCCATTTTCATTGTTTAATTATTCATTACTAATATATAACGTGCCTGCATGCTAAGTCAGCCATAATATTCCAGTACTTTACACTCAGTATTTGAAGTTATTGAATGACAGTGACCCCATGTTAAGACTCCTGTAGTATAGTGAGTGTGGGAGGTTATTTTCAATGCAGAACGTTATCTCTAATCCTAACCTTGTTTCACCCAGAGCTAGGGAAGCTTCTCACAGGGAGGGGAGGCGGAAAGTACTTTAGGAGATACTTTCACATCCCATTTGTGCTTGTTCTTTGTTCTGTTTTTGACATTGGTTGTAGACATTTGCTGCTGTGTCACATACCAGATTTATATCCTTTTGAACCAGTAGTAGCAGTATAGTGCCAGTTCTGAAAGCACATCATAAAACCAGAGGGTAGTAACATCCATGAAACTAATGATACTGTTGAAAATTCATCAAGAAATTACCAAGGCTCTAGAAGACTACTCTCCCCACCTCAAACGACTTAGCCTCTTTTTCTTTTTGATGGGAGGGAGGGCAGGGGGCGGCGGGCCACTTCTATTGGTCTTCTTTTTTTTTTTTAATCTGTTTTTCATCCATCTTTGTTCTCTGGCCCATGTGGGCCTCCCATCGTGGTGGCCTCTGTTGTCACAGAGCACTGGCTCTGGGCGCATGCGCTCCAGAGCTCTGGCTCGGTAATTGGACACATCGGTCCAGCTGCTCCGCGGCACGTGGGATCTTCCCAGGTCGGGGATCGAACCGGCGCTCCTTGCACTGCAAGGCAGTGTCCTTACCCACTAGACCACAAGGGAAGCCCACGTCTTAGCCTCTTTACAACCACATATTAGAAAAGCCATTCCAAAAGCTTTCCTTTAACTGTGACAACAAAAGAGCATCAAGCATGTGGAGGGAAACTGTTCCCTCTGGCCTCTAGAAAATACCTGAGTTTGTTGACTGAGGACCTTACCTGAGAGCAAAATTATGTATATGTAGTTACCCACCATTTCCCAATTGCCTCTGAAGTTTTTGTGGTCCAAGCTGTAAGTACTAAAGTTTGATCAAAGCATTTCATGGCAAATAGATGGGAGGAAAAATGGAAACAGTGACAGACTTTATTTTCGTGGGCTCCAAAATCACTGTGGATGATGACTGCAGCCCTGAAATTAAAAGGGACTTGCTCCTTGGAAGAAAAGCTATGTCAAACCTAATTGGCATAACAAAAAGTAGAGACATCACTTTACCAGCAGAGATCCATATAGTCAAACTATGTTCTTCCAGTAGTCACATGTGAATCTGAGAATTGGGCCATAAACAAGGCTGATTGCTGAAGAACTAATGCCTTCAAACTGTGGTGCTAAAGAAGTCTCCTGAGAGTCCCCTGGACAGCAAGGAGGTCAATCTAGTCAATCCTAAAGAAAATCTACCTGAGATACTCATTGGAAGGACTGATGCTGCAGTTCCAGTAATTTGGCTTTCCAAAGATGCAAAGAGCTGACTCATTGGAAAAGATCTTGATGCTGGAAAAGATTAAAGGCAGGAGGAGAAAGGGGAGACAGAGGATGAGATGGTTGGATGGCGTCATCAACTCAATGGATATGAGTTTGAAAAGCTCTGAGAGATGGTAAAGGACAGGGAAGCCTGGCGTGCTGCAGTCCACAGGGTCACAAAGAATCTGACAAAACTTAATGACTGAACAATAGCAAAGCAATTAATTCTGCTCAGCAGCTGACCTAGGTTTATTTTCAGAGCTAAGCTAATATTAGCAAAATGTAAGATTTGCATATGTGAAATTTCTTTGAGCCATTTGTTCTCAAAGTATGGTTCTCAGACCAACTGCATCAGCTTCTGCAAGGAATTTGTTGCAAATTGAAGTCTCACCTCAGACTTACAGAAGCAGAAGTCCTGGGAGTAGAGGCCAGTGTCCCTTTTAACAAAACCCTTAGGTGATTCTGATGTGTACTGACAGTTTAGAACCACTGTTTAGACTCCATTGAAGACACTTTCCACCTATACCCATTGTTATCTTAAGTAGTCTTTACTCTCATTTATCCAATCACAGTCTTTTGGCGTTGAGGATGCAGTGTTTATGAAATATGTCATTTTTATTCTCCAGGTTTAGACTTATCATTTAAGTTATTGCACACTATCTTCCAGGTAAGCTGAAATGTTACTTCATTTGTTTTCTGATTTCTTGCCTCATTATCTTTGCATATATCATTTCCTCTGTTCAGTTCCCCACAGCTTTTCCTCTTTCCAGTCTTCACCTGTAAAATAAAACCCCTATTAGAGTTTGATGTGAGGTCTAAAAGAAGACAGTATGCATGGATGTACTTAACACAGCACTTGGAACATTTTTTGGAATAGACAGACAAAAGTAACTATGTGAAATTCTGATCATATTACTTTAGAGATTAATAATTTTAATGAATTTATTCTATTAGAGAAAATTTTAGTTTATTGACAAAATTTAGGACAAATACTGAAATCTTGCCATACATCTCATACTTGTTTAATGAAAAGCAGCGGGAGTGCATGATGGCCAAATGTGCACCTTAGTCTATAAAATGGTAGCTTTTATTCTTAAATCACAAATCAAGCCTAAATTAAGAACTCATGTAAATGTAAATAAAGCATCTTTTCCATTTAGACTGAGCTAGTTTGGATTTCACATTAGCTGAATTAAAACTATGTTTTTATTAGGTGCAAGTAGTCTCCAAAGTACTTTTCCTGGCTCACATATTGTCCTTATTTTGATGAAGGTTTGGTCTAGCGCAGTTCAAGCAACTTTTTTGGTCCTGCTTGTCTGCCAGGTGATAACTGAGTAGGAAACCCACAGAGAGGTTAAGTCTACATCAAATTGCAGAAAAGAAAAACTGGCCATTTAGGCAACAGATGCCTGGAAATGAGTCAGTCCTTGCATCCAGCCACTAACACTCTGAGGATGCAGCTTATTTTCAGTGAACTACCAGACTGGTTCTAGTAGTTGAGAATCTGCATATTAATTAAGCACACAGTATAGGTGAGAGTTTTTACAAAAGTCAGGAAGCACACATTGTGATAGCCCCTGCTGTGGCTAATGCCTATTGGATTCGTAATTCTTTGATGCTGTACTGTGTGTATCATGTAGCTAGAGAAGAAAGAAACCTAGTGGGTTTTTTCCCTCTGAATTTAGAGCTTTACCGTTTATTGTTAAAAACATCATAAAATTTTTCCTCTTCTCTCTATTATTGTCTTGACTCCTTGCCCCCCACCCCATTCCCTTCCCCCATGGCTCTTAGTATAGAAAAGAAACTTTAAAGAAATTAAAAGGTTTATGGTCATTCTCCAAAACACTCTATTAGTGGCATAGTGGCAGTGGAACAAAAGCATATCTCAGTGTAGGTCCCAAACTGTTGAGTTCTGAGAGGTGAGATCAAATATGAGCAAAAGGTTTTTGAATAATTAGGGTTTGTAATTTTATCAAATTAATACCTCAGGTTTGTTATCCATAGAGACAGATGATAAAATTGCAATGGAAATTTTAAGGAAAAGGGTCAACAGTGCCATTGTGATAGAAAACGTATTACTTAGCACAAATTGTAAAAGTCCTATGGTAGAATTTGCCTTGTAGATAGGAAAATCTTAACATAGTATAAGCATTCAAATATGCCACACTGTCTTCTTGACTAGTATATTCTATTAATAAGCCCTAAAATATCTGAGATTATGTAGTGAGATTATTGTGGAAATTAAAAAGCTCTAACAAATGGATTTTAAATTGGTAAAAATGATGCATTAATTGTTTTGGACACCAGAGAAGTTTCAGTTGATTAAGTTTGACTTCTTAGATGTAATTTTTAATTATTTTAAAGAAGGTCAAGGAAGGAACACTGAGTCATAATACTCACCAAAGATGTTCAGGGAAAAGTATTTCAAATATTTCCCTGAAAAAGAAACTTTTCTTTTTTAAAAACAGAAATAGATTTATCTTTATAATCATAATTGAGAGTTTATAAAAATTATTAAGTCACATGGTATTATACTCTACAGAATTAATCATGGTTTTCATTTTGGTTAACTTACTTTCACACCTTTCTCTATATTTGTTTTTATGGGTTGGCATGCACACACAAGGGGTTTCCCTGGTGGCTGAGTGGTAAAGAACCTCCTGCCAATGAAGGAGCAGTCCCTGGGTTGGGCAGATCTCCTGAAGGAGGAAATGGCAACCCACTCCGATATTCTTTCCTGGGAAATCCCATGGACTGAGGAACCTAGCAGGCTAGCAAACTGAACACAGCGTGACATGCACACATACACATGGTTTTGTATAAATTGCTTTTCCTCTTCTCTCTATTATTGTCTTGACTCCTTGCCCCCCACCCCATTCCCTTCCCCCATGGCTCTTAGTATAGAAAAGAAACTTTAAAGAAATTAAAAGGTTTATGGTCATTCTCCAAAACACTCTATTAGTGGCATAGTGGCAGTGGAACAAAAGCATATCTCAGTGTAGGTCCCAAACTGTTGAGTTCTGAGAGGTGAGATCAAATATGAGCAAAAGGTTTTTGAATAATTAGGGTTTGTAATTTTATCAAATTAATACCTCAGGTTTGTTATCCATAGAGACAGATGATAAAATTGCAATGGAAATTTTAAGGAAAAGGGTCAACAGTGCCATTGTGATAGAAAACGACATTACTTAGCACAAATTGTAAAAGTCCTATGGTAGAATTTGCCTTGTAGATAGGAAAATCTTAACATAGTATAAGCATTCAAATATGCCACACTGTCTTCTTGACTAGTATATTCTATTAATAAGCCCTAAAATATCTGAGATTATGTAGTGAGATTATTGTGGAAATTAAAAAGCTCTAACAAATGGATTTTTAAATTGGTAAAAATGATGCATTAATTGTTTTGGACACCAGAGAAGTTTCAGTTGATTAAGTTTGACTTCTTAGATGTAATTTTTAATTATTTTAAAGAAGGTCAAGGAAGGAACACTGAGTCATAATACTCACCAAAGATGTTCAGGGAAAAGTATTTCAAATATTTCCCTGAAAAAGAAACTTTTCTTTTTTAAAAACAGAAATAGATTTATCTTTATAATCATAATTGAGAGTTTATAAAAATTATTAAGTCACATGGTATTATACTCTACAGAATTAATCATGGTTTTCATTTTGGTTAACTTACTTTCACACCTTTCTCTATATTTGTTTTTATGGGTTGGCATGCACACACAAGGGGTTTCCCTGGTGGCTGAGTGGTAAAGAACCTCCTGCCAATGAAGGAGCAGTCCCTGGGTTGGGCAGATCTCCTGAAGGAGGAAATGGCAACCCACTCCGATATTCTTTCCTGGGAAATCCCATGGACTGAGGAACCTAGCAGGCTAGCAAACTGAACACAGCGTGACATGCACACATACACATGGTTTTGTATAAATTGAATAAAACTTTGTCTTTATTATGTAATATATATTTTATAGTCTAATTATTTTAAATAGACATTTCCTCTTTGTAATGATGTTGTAATGAACAGCCAGCATGTCCTTTCTTTTGCATTTGTCCAGGTGCTTGAACACTTTGGAATCCGTAGGATGAATACCTGGAATTGCTGAGTTTGGTGGTATACACATTTAGTGTTGATACATTTTGTCAGTGATAAAGAGAAAGAAACTGTTTTTTAGTGTTGAATGTTCTTTTTTCACCTACCAGAGAGAAGAAAAATTGCCACACAAGGCAATTTATAAGAAAAATTAGCACGCCCAGCAATTCAGTTCAATTTGATGTATTTACTAAATGCTGACTCTTGCTTATGTGTCAGATTCTTGGCTAATTATTAGAACTATAAAAATGAACTGACTTAATTGTATTGGACTAATGGTGATCACAAAGAAATATCAGGCAGTTCAAATATGATATGGTGAGTGTGGCAGTGAAGATAAATATCGGGAGCTTGTGGACCAATATCAGGAGTTCAGAGGTCTCAGCTTGAAAGCCTAGATCTGAGGATAAATGTGAATTACGTGGAGGAAGGATATAACAAGGAGAAGGATTTTAGGCCATGAGAAGTAGGTTTCAAAGATATGGTACACAGCTTCCCTGGTGGGTGGTCCAGTGGGTAAGGACACCGCCTTGCAGTGCAAGGGGTGCCGGTTCGATCCCTGGCCTGGGAAGATCCCACGTGCCGCGGAGCAGCTGGACTGATGTGTGCAATTACCAGCCGGAGCTCTGGCACGCATGCGCCCAGAGCTGGCACTCAGCGACAACAGAGGCCACCGTGATGGGAGGCCCACAAGAGCCAAAGAACAAAGACGGATGAAAATAGACAAATGAAAGACCAATAGAAGTGGCCCGCCCGCTCTCCTCCCTCCCCAACCCGCCCCCCCCTCAAAAAAATAAATATTAAAAAAAATATATATATATGGTACATTTAGGAACTGTTGTAATAGCATTTTAGAATGTGTGACATCCACATAGGGAATGAGCACAAGAGCTCGAGCTGGGGAATGAGACGGCTGAAGACATGGAGAGCCTTGTAATAGAGTTCATTAATATGGATGTTAGGGGTGCTGTGTAGCAAGGAAGCAATGAGACCAAGTGTGAGCCGAGAAAATTGTCCTGGCTGGAGTTTGGAGAGGGATTTGAAGATGGGGACATCACAGTCCCAAGGTCAAGACTATGGTGAACTTGATTTAGAAAGGCATCTGTACCAAAAGAGTGCAGGCTTACCAATTATATGTACAGGGCAGTAAGGAAGGGCAGCTTTCAAAGGCAGGCAAGCAAAAGCATCATTTACCTAATGGTTCTTCTGTCTTGAAAACACACACAAAGTACTTCCTGGAGGGTTTGGGAACTCCTACCCACCCAGTGAAGAGAATCTGGAATTAGAATTAGAAAAACAGGGTGTATTAATAATACTGTCATTTTCATCATTGTCACCATCATCATGTAGTTATTATCACAATGGCCACACTTAGGTTTCTGGAGTGTAATACTACTCACAGTGGACTCTTTGTCTTCCTCATAAATGGTTCAGGAGGGTGGGTTTGTAGTGGGTTTGTAAATGAAAGAGGGACCTCAACATCTCTGCATCCATTGGATAAGAAAGGCAGAGCCAGTTGTCCCTAAACTTAAAATGTGAAAAGTTTCAATGATCTAAGAGGAACAGCTTCATACAACTCCATTTGTGGAACTCTGTATAAAACCTCATGATTCTCCAAGAGCCAATTTATATAATTCTAATTCACACTGATAAAAGTCTAGCTCAATGTCAGAAAAACCATTGCCTTAATTTCTTTTCCTTTTATAGTCCATTTGTACTTACGAGGCCACCGGGTGGCACGCATGCGCCCAGAGCTGGCACTCAGCGACAACAGAGGCCACCGTGATGGGAGGCCCACAAGAGCCAAAGAACAAAGACGGATGAAAATAGACAAATGAAAGACCAATAGAAGTGGCCCGCCCGCTCTCCTCCCTCCCCAACCCGCCCCAAAAAATAAATATTAAAAAAAATATATATATATGGTACATTTAGGAACTGTTGTAATAGCATTTTAGAATGTGTGACATCCACATAGGGAATGAGCACAAGAGCTCGAGCTGGGGAATGAGACGGCTGAAGACATGGAGAGCCTTGTAATAGAGTTCATTAATATGGATGTTAGGGGTGCTGTGTAGCAAGGAAGCAATGAGACCAAGTGTGAGCCGAGAAAATTGTCCTGGCTGGAGTTTGGAGAGGGATTTGAAGATGGGGACATCACAGTCCCAAGGTCAAGACTATGGTGAACTTGATTTAGAAAGGCATCTGTACCAAAAGAGTGCAGGCTTACCAATTATATGTACAGGGCAGTAAGGAAGGGCAGCTTTCAAAGGCAGGCAAGCAAAAGCATCATTTACCTAATGGTTCTTCTGTCTTGAAAACACACACAAAGTACTTCCTGGAGGGTTTGGGAACTCCTACCCACCCAGTGAAGAGAATCTGGAATTAGAATTAGAAAAACAGGGTGTATTAATAATACTGTCATTTTCATCATTGTCACCATCATCATGTAGTTATTATCACAATGGCCACACTTAGGTTTCTGGAGTGTAATACTACTCACAGTGGACTCTTTGTCTTCCTCATAAATGGTTCAGGAGGGTGGGTTTGTAGTGGGTTTGTAAATGAAAGAGGGACCTCAACATCTCTGCATCCATTGGATAAGAAAGGCAGAGCCAGTTGTCCCTAAACTTAAAATGTGAAAAGTTTCAATGATCTAAGAGGAACAGCTTCATACAACTCCATTTGTGGAACTCTGTATAAAACCTCATGATTCTCCAAGAGCCAATTTATATAATTCTAATTCACACTGATAAAAGTCTAGCTCAATGTCAGAAAAACCATTGCCTTAATTTCTTTTCCTTTTATAGTCCATTTGTACTTAAAATAATTTGTTTGGATTTTCATTCTTTTATGTAATATTGAAGTCATCTTGATGTCAGGAAAGCAAACTTAAGAATACGGGGGGAGATGGGAAATCTGTAATAAATAGTTTGTGTAATGCTTTTTCTGTCAGAGTAAGTATGACCTTCATTAAAATGACCTCATCTTTTTTAGGTAGACATTATTTTATCTGATGCAGTTTTCTTAGATATTTCTATTGTATGTGCTATGTTTGAGATGTCTTTCTTCTCACAGAATTTCTGCTGTTTCCTAGTTAGCTTCCACACTTCCCTTTGGTGGTTTCCATGATTAGTATTCTGAATACTGTTTTCCTATTAACTTATGACTACTTTTATTCAGCATTTACTACATAGCATACTCACAGAGCTAGAAACTGTGATAAATGTAGCTTACTAAATTTTTTACATGACTTAAGTATTTTGTAAAGATGATGCCTGCTTATAAGAAATTAAGGCAGTATATCAGAGAGAGGAGAAAATAGAAAGCTCAAAATGACAACTCACCTAAAAATATCCAGAAATAACTCTCATTAACAGTAAGTGAACATTATTCCGAGTGTTTCTTGAACTCAGGACCAGAGAGAGGTACTGGGGTAAAAGAGATGGTGACGAACAGTGAATCCATTTAAATAGAAAACTAAGACTATACCACTCTGAAAATTTTTTTGCAGGTGCTGTAGACATTGAGAATTTAATGTTTTCATAACATTTTTCCATAAAATGGAGAAAGTTTTTAAAGACATCCCTTGAGATAGACATTTAAATAAAAATTAGAAATTTTTGGTCTACTTCTGTTTAGTATTTTTGTATTAAATTCAACTAAAACAAAATATTCTCTTTTAATAAAATTATCTGTTTAACCTTGCTTTTCCCTCTTCTTCAGTCACTAAGAGGAGGTGAGGACAGAGGGTATACCGTTGCCCCTCAAGACTGGAGAGGTAGACAGGTGAATACAATTTATCAACTATAATTGATAAATTGCTGGGGACTCAATGCAGATAAGTCTGAGAGTTAAAAACTCCAGGGGCACCCGGTTTTGGGGGTGGGGGCACAATATTGTGAGATTTACTTCTGAATGCTTAACTAGGTTTTCAGTAAGTATCACAGAAATAGATGTTTATACTTATTCCTTTAGAAGGGGAAAAGAACCATTTTGACTTAGGTTAGAGCAGATTCTTCCTGTTGTTTTCCTTTAGGGAAACCCATTAACTGGAGCTCAACCTGCTCTGCTTAATGGACCTGGGAGAATGAACTTCAGCCGGCCCCAGCCCTCCACATTGGAGTATAGAAACACCCAACTATAGCCCCTCCTAACCATCCTGTCCCCACCTAAGAGAGGAGAAAAAAATCTGAGAAGCATTTCTGAAGTCCAGAGTCCAGACATGTAGTATCATTACGAGACTTAAGACCTGACCATAGGACGGTAGGCCACAACCACTCCCACCATACCTCACTACCACATTACTAAAGTTCTTCTTACCAGTACATGATATCTAGCTATTGGGAAAAGAAGTATGAGGCATACCAAAAGGCAAAAACACAGTGTGAAGAAATAAAGCAAACATCAAAATCAGACACGTAAGGAGTGTTGGAATTATCAGACTGGGAATTTGAAACAATTGGAGTTAATATGCTTAAGGCTCTAATGGACAAAGTAGACAGAATGAAAGATAGGCAGTGTTAACAGAGAGATGAAAATCTTAAGAAAGAACCGATAAGAAATTCTTCAGATCAAAAACAGTGCAAGAGAATGAAGAATGCCTTTGAAGGGCTGGTTAGCAGACTGGACTCAGAGGAAAGAACCTCTGAGCTAAAGGATATATCGATAGAATCCTCAAAAACTGCAAAGCAAAGGGAACAAAGACTGAGCAAACGGAACAGAACCTCCAAGGACTGCAGAACAATTACACGGGGTATAACATACACATTGGAAATAATGTACTTCATGAGACCTAGAGGACATACATACTTCTGGCAACCACATCACAGTGTTGACTCAGACCATGCTGTCATCCAGACGCCTCACAGTGCTGCTCATTCTCGCTGCTGCTGTCACTCCTCCTCCCTCCTGAATTGGTTCCTCTTCTGCTTTATACTCAATACAGCATCATATGGTAGAGATCTAGGGAAAGTGTCTTAGTAGAAATAGGTCTCAAAATTGACTTGGACCTTTTATTTAGCATTCTTGGAATAGTTGCCCCAGTTAGGACTAATTCATCATCATTTTTCTGAAGCATTCAGGCATTATTCATTCTCTGGTTTAGTGGCTATAATGAAAGACACCATTTATATCTTGAGTTGCCTAAGTCCGTGACTGCTTTATTTTCACAGTGTCATGGCACAATCAAGGACCAGGGTGAACCTAATTTGAAGTGATTTATAATTATTGCTCTATGTTTGTTGCTTATGGTGCTCTGCATTTTGACTATGATGTGTCTACATTTGGACTTTACTTTTACATATCCTGCTTGAATTCATTGAGTTTCCTGGATCTTGAAGACTAATGTTTTTCATCAGTTTTGGAAAATTTTTATATGTTGTTATCACAATCTCATTCTTTTTCTGGGAGAGGCGGGTGGGGAGGAAGGGAGGCGGGCAGGCCTCTTCTGTTGGTCTTTCATGTATCTATTTTCATCCATCTTTGTTCTGTGGCCCATGTGGGCCTCCCATCGCAGTGGCCTCTGTCATCGCAGAGCACCAGCTCTGGGTGCATGCGCTCCAGAGCTCCGGCTGGGTAATTGGACACATTGGTCCAGCCGCTCCATGCGTGGGATCTTCCCAGGCCAGGGATTGAACTGGTGCCCCTTGCACTGCAGGGCAGTGTCCTTACCCACTGGACCACCAGGGAAGCCCAATCTCATTCTTTTTATTTCCTCTTTTCTGCAATTCCACTTACACATGTGATGGACCTTCTCAGTCTGTCTTGTATGTCTTTCAGCCTCTCATAGTTGATGCTTTTCTCTGTGTGTTTGCATATGTCTCCCAATTCACTCCTCTTTTTCAGCTATCCAACTTTTCATTTAGTCTTTCTGTTTATCACTTCTGAAGTATTTTATTCTTTTCCAGTTACTGTCATATATATTCTCTTTCATTCTCTCCATATAATAAATGTATTTGTTTTATTTTTGCTGTATCTTAAAGTTTTGAGGGTTAAGTTCTATTATTTGTTGTTCCTTTGATTCTCACAGTGTGTTATATATTATGAACTCTTTATTGAGAGCTAATTTTTTTAACTCTTTTTTTTTTAAGGGTTCTGTGAAATCTAAATCAGATTCTTGGAATAGTTGCCCCAGTTAGGACTAATTCATCATCATTTTTCTGAAGCATTCAGGCATTATTCATTCTCTGGTTTAGTGGCTATAATGAAAGACACCATTTATATCTTGAGTTGCCTAAGTCCGTGACTGCTTTATTTTCACAGTGTCATGGCACAATCAAGGACCAGGGTGAACCTAATTTGAAGTGATTTATAATTATTGCTCTATGTTTGTTGCTTATGGTGCTCTGCATTTTGACTATGATGTGTCTACATTTGGACTTTACTTTTACATATCCTGCTTGAATTCATTGAGTTTCCTGGATCTTGAAGACTAATGTTTTTCATCAGTTTTGGAAAATTTTTATATGTTGTTATCACAATCTCATTCTTTTTCTGGGAGAGGCGGGTGGGGAGGAAGGGAGGCGGGCAGGCCTCTTCTGTTGGTCTTTCATGTATCTATTTTCATCCATCTTTGTTCTGTGGCCCATGTGGGCCTCCCATCGCAGTGGCCTCTGTCATCGCAGAGCACCAGCTCTGGGTGCATGCGCTCCAGAGCTCCGGCTGGGTAATTGGACACATTGGTCCAGCCGCTCCATGCGTGGGATCTTCCCAGGCCAGGGATTGAACTGGTGCCCCTTGCACTGCAGGGCAGTGTCCTTACCCACTGGACCACCAGGGAAGCCCAATCTCATTCTTTTTATTTCCTCTTTTCTGCAATTCCACTTACACATGTGATGGACCTTCTCAGTCTGTCTTGTATGTCTTTCAGCCTCTCATAGTTGATGCTTTTCTCTGTGTGTTTGCATATGTCTCCCAATTCACTCCTCTTTTTCAGCTATCCAACTTTTCATTTAGTCTTTCTGTTTATCACTTCTGAAGTATTTTATTCTTTTTCCAGTTACTGTCATATATATTCTCTTTCATTCTCTCCATATAATAAATGTATTTGTTTTATTTTTGCTGTATCTTAAAGTTTTGAGGGTTAAGTTCTATTATTTGTTGTTCCTTTGATTCTCACAGTGTGTTATATATTATGAACTCTTTATTGAGAGCTAATTTTTTTAACTCTTTTTTTTTTAAGGGTTCTGTGAAATCTAAATCAGATTCCTTCCTTCAGGGAGGATGTCCCTTTGGTTCATACAGGTTCATGAGAGTACCATGCATCATTAGTGATTTTAATTGAAAATACTTCAGAGATGCCCTGAGACTATTTATTAGCTCAAAAGCCTACTTACCTGAATAGACCTGAGACAGACAAGCTTCATTGTGATCTGCAATGAGTGGAGACTGTTTGGCTTTGTGTGTAGGAGTTTGCATTCTACCGTCATGATTAAAACCCCATGTGAAACCCACATTCCTAAGTAAAATAACTCAGTGTCCCAGCAATAGTACCAGTGCTTCTTGCCCTGGTTTTTAGTCTTCCCCTTGGTTTTCAGCCCCTTGAGTTTTAGTGAGCTTAGCTATGTATTTAAATTTATTTTTTTAATATGTGTTATTCAACACTCCTTGGTGTTTATCAGGGAGTTTTGGGGTTTACCTAGTATGCTGTCTTACTGAAATTGGAAACCTCATTTGTTTTTCATATTGAGTTAACATCATTTTATAAAGTTGGATTACGGAATAGACATATGGCTAAAGACCGAATTTCTGCCACAACAGATTTACTCCACTTCTGTGAAATAATAGCTAAGCCAAGTTCTTACTGTGAAATAACATGTTTGATTCAGACCTTTTTACTTGGTATTTAGACAGAATAACAATATCACCTATGGTTATTCTGGATATTTTATGATTTGGTGCAGGATTTGCTCTTGTTTAGTCTGTTTTGGGAAAGAGTAAGATTTTCCAAGATATGAAGGAGGTCTTGCAAAGATTAAGGACAGTCATATCAAATGTCTAAACTTTTTATTTAAAAATAAATGTGATCTTTCATATGAGAGGAGTGAGACTGTAAGTCTAGAAGCTAGATGCACATGGATATAAATCCCTCCTTTTCAAGTTTCAGTGTACTTATGGATAGGCATTATAGCCTTTCTATTCCTTCTTAGTGATCTAACAGATCATAAATGGCATGTGGAACATTCTCTCTGATTAAATTTTATCTTCTGATAGGTGCTTCTAGGATCATTTAAACTAAAGTAATGTAGGTTGTCTGTTTATCTCCCTCATAGAAATTATAATTATGTATACCCATACACACATACATATATACATTTCCTTGTTAACTTGTTTATTCCTTATCTTTTCAACTAGACTATAATGGGCAAAAACAATTCCATTCCAAGTGTTTAGTGATCAGAATTAAGAGATGAGAATTTTGTAATTTTAGGGTTTTTCTCTACTGTTATATGTCTCATTTTCATAGCATATGATATTTAATTCCAGTAGTGCATCAAATACAAAAATGTATCAATAAGTTTTTGAAATCTGTTCATCCATGAGAAAAATGGAAGAATTTGCCTTTTTAGTCTCTTCAGTTAGCCCGGGATCTCATTTTGTCAGTAACTGATTCTGTAAATAGTAGAAATAGAAGTAGTGTGAGTGCTGTAGAGGAGAAGGATAGTGATAATAATAGAAGAAGCAAACTCATGTTGGACACATACTGTTGAACACATGGCCAAGCACCATGTTAAGTATACTCAGTAATTTCTATGGAATCATATTTCTTCCTACAACCTTATTTTAATTCTCATCACAAGATGAGAAGACAGACTTAGGTTGGTTAACTTAGTTGTCTAAGACCATACTGCTAGTAATAGGTAGAACTGAGGCTTGAACACACTAATCAGGGGTTCTATGATTTAATTTAATTTTGCTTTTCTATTTCCTGTGTATACTTCAGAATTAATACTCTAGCATATTATGACACTTCCTGATACATGTTTAATCTGCATCTCTGCTCCTGCTGGTGATACCATACTAAAAATTGTGCCATACATTTATAGTTTTAATACTTAGGATGGGCTTTTATTATGGTCATTTTATGATTTCATCAACAGCAAAACTGTTGTTTCATTACAAACAGATTCGGTATCTTTGTGATTAAAGCAACAGACTAAAAACCATGAAGTCTGTACTGTTTGGCTTGCAGTCATTTCCATGTGTTATACATTCTTTATCAGATGTTGGGAAATAGCAGACTTAAGCTAACTGCAAATACTACATCAATGATCCAAGAAGGAATGATCTGTAATGGACATGTGTTTAACCATCAGCTTGCTTAACAAGGTCTCTAGGCAAAATCATTTACCATCTTATGTAGTATATGTCTATATATTCCATTTCATTTTTTGTAAATTAAAATTCCCTTCAAAAGCATATCAAGCACTCAGGTCTTGATAATTTTACCTTTTTTTTTTTGAAAGTGTATGTTAGAAGTCAGTGTTTGAGTTCACCAGCCTTATATTAAGATAATATTTCTCAGACTATAAGAAAAAAGAACAGATATAACTCAAAATTTTCCTAAGGCACATTCCTGGAAACTGGAGAAAATGAGAAAAGCATCTGGGAAAAAATAAAAACTGATGGAAAACTATTCAGGATACTTGTCATTGCCATTTTAAATCCTCAATCTCAAGTTAAAAAGTTGTATGATTAAAAAAATTGCAAGAAGTTTAACCTTTATAAAGCAATATAAACAGTCTGATAAAAATGTAAATACACTGCCTACTTGCTTATTCATATTGTGCTCTGTTGTATGAAAACTACTCAGGTATTCAAGTCTGTTAAAATGCCAAGCACCATGTTAAGTATACTCAGTAATTTCTATGGAATCATATTTCTTCCTACAACCTTATTTTAATTCTCATCACAAGATGAGAAGACAGACTTAGGTTGGTTAACTTAGTTGTCTAAGACCATACTGCTAGTAATAGGTAGAACTGAGGCTTGAACACACTAATCAGGGGTTCTATGATTTAATTTAATTTTGCTTTTCTATTTCCTGTGTATACTTCAGAATTAATACTCTAGCATATTATGACACTTCCTGATACATGTTTAATCTGCATCTCTGCTCCTGCTGGTGATACCATACTAAAAATTGTGCCATACATTTATAGTTTTAATACTTAGGATGGGCTTTTATTATGGTCATTTTATGATTTCATCAACAGCAAAACTGTTGTTTCATTACAAACAGATTCGGTATCTTTGTGATTAAAGCAACAGACTAAAAACCATGAAGTCTGTACTGTTTGGCTTGCAGTCATTTCCATGTGTTATACATTCTTTATCAGATGTTGGGAAATAGCAGACTTAAGCTAACTGCAAATACTACATCAATGATCCAAGAAGGAATGATCTGTAATGGACATGTGTTTAACCATCAGCTTGCTTAACAAGGTCTCTAGGCAAAATCATTTACCATCTTATGTAGTATATGTCTATATATTCCATTTCATTTTTTGTAAATTAAAATTCCCTTCAAAAGCATATCAAGCACTCAGGTCTTGATAATTTTACCTTTTTTTTTTTGAAAGTGTATGTTAGAAGTCAGTGTTTGAGTTCACCAGCCTTATATTAAGATAATATTTCTCAGACTATAAGAAAAAAGAACAGATATAACTCAAAATTTTCCTAAGGCACATTCCTGGAAACTGGAGAAAATGAGAAAAGCATCTGGGAAAAAATAAAAACTGATGGAAAACTATTCAGGATACTTGTCATTGCCATTTTAAATCCTCAATCTCAAGTTAAAAAGTTGTATGATTAAAAAAATTGCAAGAAGTTTAACCTTTATAAAGCAATATAAACAGTCTGATAAAAATGTAAATACACTGCCTACTTGCTTATTCATATTGTGCTCTGTTGTATGAAAACTACTCAGCTTAAAAATAAGGTATTCAAGTCTAAATGTAGTTTTCATTCAGTGGGTAGAAAGCATATTAAGTGAAAAACTGGATAAAGAATTAGGATGTGTATATCATTTTTACAGTATTGTTATTAATTTAGGAAATACTGGAACAAAAAACTTCTTACCATCTCTACATTTCAACTTCCTTGTATCTAAAATGAAGACTATATTTATCATCTCATCATTTCCGTATATAACTGGCTATAAGATCCTAAATACAAAGGAACTGAAATAGAATGATCTACAGAATACAATCACTTTTTACATTTTTCGTTGTGATTATGCATTTCAAAAATATTAATTTATACCTTCTTCAGATTATTCTTAGGTAACAATACAATGGAGATAAAGAGGATTAATTGCTTTACTGTGCCCATATAATGATGCTGGTCTAGGTCTTCTGACAAACATGTCTCTCTTTTTTATGCAAAAGTTGTTTAATCTTTTGGAATAGACATTGGCTTTTAGAAGAAAAAATTACCCATCAATGAGATTCAAGTGCATATCTTTAATAGTATAATAATTAATATCATTTTATCTAAAATCATTGATTTTCTGTTTAAAGTTTTTCTTTTTTTGACTATTGTGGGTTTTCACTGCTGCTGCAAGTTCTTCTCTAGTTGCAGGGAGTCCAGGCTACTCTCTAGTTGAGGCAAGCAGGCTTCTTGTTGTGGTGACGTCTCTCGTTGTGGAACTGGGGCTCTAGGGCACACGGACTTCACTAGTTGCAGCTCTAAGGCTCTAGAGCACAGGCTCCAGAGTTGTGGCTCATGGGCTTAGTTGCTCCACAGCATGTGGGATCTTCTTGGATCAAAGATCAAATCGAATCAGTGTCTCCTGTATTGATTGGTTGGCGAACTCTTTACCACTGAGCTACCAGGGAAGCCCTTATTTAAAGTTTCAATTCTTTAAGTTGCTTGTGTAATTTAATAGCCATGAGTTGGTTGAAGTATATTTTCTTATTTTTTTAAAAAAGAAACTACCTTCTAAGCACATAATAATGCTCTTACTCATTTTAATCCTTAATCTTTGCATCAGCCTTATTATATAATACATAGGCTGAATATAGTCACAGTTTATCGATGAGAAAACTGAGGTTCAGTGAGCTTGACACCCATGCCCCAAGGCTGTGCTCAAGGGCCACTTTCTCCATGATACCTTGAAAAATGAGGAAGTCTTCAGTCCACAGAAATAGGGAGAAAAGACCATTTTAGGCAATGGAAGTGGCAGGAACAACAGGGTATGTGTGCTGAAGCTCCAAGTTTGCCAAGGTACTTAAGACTGGTATGTTTTGGCTGAAATTTAGGGTAATTGTAGAGTATCTCTAGCAGATAAAGTTAAAGAGTAGTTTGAAGGTAGCTCATAAGAGGCACTTGAATGCATGTGCACAAGTCAGTAGGGCTTAGGGAGTTACAACAGTCAGAGTAGAATTGTAGATTTGGCGTAAGTGTGCATAATAATTAAAAGAAAGGTTAGCCCAGAAGCATGTAGACCAAGGCTGTGGTCACAGTGATATCTAGGCTCCTGATATTTTATTGGATAGTTAATTTTTTTTGAGGAATTCTTTCTTTGATTGAAGCAAAGTATACTACAGATATACCAGATTTTTAAAAAAATGTATATGATGATGATGACTAATGGTAATGTCTTACAAACCATATTAAAATTCAAATGAATCCAAGTTAGAGATCTATCAGGAAAAAAATAATTAACTTAGAATTAATAGTGGCTTATAGAAATATTTCTTTTATCATACAAGTGGAAATTGGACTCTGAGGAAGCCAAATAGATGCTGCGTAGACTCAAACAAGTCCGTAGTCTGTTTATTTGCCTTGTAAGCAGTGTAAGCTGACATATAGTCTAGGTTTATAATTTTTATTCTCATTTTAACAGATTCATACATATTTCTGTTACTAATGGATAGAACTATATTCCAGAGACTATAAGATTGGGTACCCTAAAACTAGACTGTGATCTAAAGACTAGGTTAGAAACATGCATTTCCTTCCAAGGGTTATGTATCCCATAAGTACTAATAAATGGCATTGTTTGAATAGAAGATTTTGACAGTATTGTAAATTTTTAATTGCTTGAAAAATGCAGTATAATGAAACATACTTTAATAATCTATATAGACCCCAAACCTTCTCTGTGTTACTTTGTCTTTTTTGAGTTCTTATTCATCATTGTTCACTTGGTTTATTATTATGGCTACTTCAAGGGCACATCTAAATCTTTGTCTGTTTAAGAATAGTTTTTTTAGAAGCTGGCATTACATTCTTTGCCCTTTTTAAAGATTATGAACAGAGTTGATCTTCATATGTAGTAGAGGTGGCACTTGTTTATAATAAATAATATAATAAGGAAATATTCCTGCTCGACAAACAGACCTTAACTGTGTTTTGAACAGATGATCTAAATAATAATAGCCATCATTTGTTGAAAATGTATTGAATGCCCAGTATTTCAAATACCTTACTCAGATTTAATAGATGAGGAAATTGAGTCTCAGCAAAGTTAAATAATTGTTGTTAGAGATCCCAGACAATAAGTGGTGGAGTTGGCTTTTAAATCAGGACTTTCTAAACCCAAGGTTAGTCTTTTTAGTAACTCTGCTTTACTGGCTCTGCAGTAGTGTCTACTTTCATTGCCTCTTATTCTTCCCGTACTTCAGATCACCCTAGGAACTCATTTGTTCAGCCAGCATGCAGCATTTCTTCAACTTTCAAAATAATCTTCCCCTCACAGGCCTTAGTCTCCAGAAAATATCATCTAAATTTCCTGACTCGGTGTACAATAAAAACAAAAAATTAAACTAGTATAATAAATAGATAAGGGTATTTTGTGGATGAAGCAAAGATGCAGTTGCTGTTTTGTGTTTTCATATACCTTCAGAAAATAGGAAGTAATTGGATTTATCTGAGAAATAAATCAAGAAATAGATCATGAGAGCCTAAACCAGGCATTGATGGTGAAAGTCAAGAGGAGCAGTTGCATGTGAGAGAGACTGGAAAAATGACATACTTGGACAGTGATTCAATGAAAGGGAGTCAGTCCCAGGGGAAGTTTAAAGTTTGGTCATTAGAAGAAAAACAGTTTCCTGATCAAATGGGTATTGGAGGAGAAGGAACAGATTTGACCAGGGGGGAGATGACTTGGAGTTGGACATAGACAGTTTGTAATTCTTGTGACATCTAGCCTGAAACTTTATCTGGATCTAAGCCCCTGACATGTGGATAGTTTGAACTAAGATGTGCTATAAGTGTGAAATACGCACTGCATTTAGAAGAGTTAGTTTAAAAAAGAAGAAGAATGTAAAATAATTATAAATATGTTTATATTGATTACATGTCAAATTAATAATACACTGGATACTTTTAGTTATTGAGCTAAATAAAATGATTTTAAAATTAGTTTAACCTGGGTGGGTTTTTTTTACCATTTTTTAAAAATGTGTCTATAGGAAACAAAATTGTATGTGTGAAGTGATAGCTTATGTTGTATGATTAGATAGAAATGCCAGCTATTCAGGGTATAGAAATGATTTTTTTTTAAATGACAACAATTACAGGATGAAAAGAGAAAGAATATTTCAGAGGCGAACTGGAGAATCAGAACTCTTAAGTGGTACATAGTCTGATTAGCAGAGAATTTCAGAAGGAAGTAGTTCATGTCATTGAATGATAAGCCAAAGAGGAGAAAAGGACTGAGAAAAGGCCATGGAGTTTGACTGATAACAGAAGCAGTTTCAGTAGAGTATAAGGATAGATTGCAAGAGATTAAGAATTTAGAGCTTGATGAATTAGACTCTGTATAGAAACTATTCTTTCAGGCAAGAAGTCCACTTGTAAAGATAATAATCTCTTGATTAGTGCACAGTACAGAGAAATTTGAGTGTGCTGTTGCCTGAATGAAAGGATCAGTGAAGTAGAAAGTGCTTGAAGTTGTAAGAAAAAGGAGATAATTTCTATAGTAAGATTCTAATGCATTCGGTCCCAAACCTGAGTGCATGTGAGAGTACCTGAGTAACTAGGCACAGGAGCAATTCCCAGGCAACGTGTCACATCTAAAGAAATTATATCTCCTAGAACCGTGTCTCCCCAAACATAGTTTAACAAGTTCTTCTAGACTGATTATGATGTATCCATCAGGACAAACAAATCAAGAAAATAAGGGTCCTGGTAAGAATATCAGTGTAATCACTGACTATAGCATCCAGAATGGACAGAGAGCCAACTGGATTAGAATAAGACAGGCAGGCCATGAACTGTGATTAAGGAGTAGGCTTTCATTCTTGAAAGAGTGAGCATAAGTTCAGTAGGAGTGAAAGACTGAGAAACCTAAAAACATAATAATCAGAGAAGGAAGCTTTGGAAATGAAGGTCTTAGAAACCACACAGATACAAATATGACTGTGTGTGTTTCATCCAGAAAAATATGTGAAAAGAACTGAGTCACACATTCTGTAAAACCTATTGGTTGGGTGACTCTATTATAGGACAGGAGTAAAAATGTGTGGATCTTGAGGTTTAGCAGGAAGCTGAATCAGAAAGCTGAATCAGCATGGAAAGAGTGTCTTTAGAGACTGTTCCAGAATCAGGTGCTTCCTTGGGCTACAATGTTCTTAGTAACAGTGACATACTGTAGCTTGTTGAGCATGGGTACCTGACATTCACAAATACTAAATACATAGTTATAACTATTCAAGCGAGACTCACAAGGTTTATGACATGAGCAGTTAATGATTTTTTCCAAGACTTGAAATTGAATCTCCAACCCTAAAATGGCTTGTAGAAACCGGTCACATAACATAAGGGTTGTAGTGAAGCTAACACTTCCATCTGTATTTGCCTTTAATATGTGGTTGTATTAATTGTCAAAATATCTCAGCCCAATAGTTTTCACAGAAGAGGAAATTATTTGGCAAATTGTGGTATCCAAAGGGTTAAAAATTCAGTTCAGTTCAGTCGCTCAGTTGTGTCCAACTCTTTGAGACCCCTTAGACTACAGCACTCCAGGCTTTCCTGTCCTTCACCATCTCCCAGAGCTTGCTCGAATTCATGTCCATTGACTCAGTGATGCCATCAAACCATCTTATCCTCTGTTGTCCCTTCTCCTTTTACCCTAGGCAACGTGTCACATCTAAAGAATTATATCCCCCCTAAAAAAACCGTGTCTCCCCAAACATAGTTTAACAAGTTCTTCTAGACTGATTATGATGTATCCATCAGGACAAACAAATCAAGAAAATAAGGGTCCTGGTAAGAATATCAGTGTAATCACTGACTATAGCATCCAGAATGGACAGAGAGCCAACTGGATTAGAATAAGACAGGCAGGCCATGAACTGTGATTAAGGAGTAGGCTTTCATTCTTGAAAGAGTGAGCATAAGTTCAGTAGGAGTGAAAGACTGAGAAACCTAAAAACATAATAATCAGAGAAGGAAGCTTTGGAAATGAAGGTCTTAGAAACCACACAGATACAAATATGACTGTGTGTGTTTCATCCAGAAAAATATGTGAAAAGAACTGAGTCACACATTCTGTAAAACCTATTGGTTGGGTGACTCTATTATAGGACAGGAGTAAAAATGTGTGGATCTTGAGGTTTAGCAGGAAGCTGAATCAGAAAGCTGAATCAGCATGGAAAGAGTGTCTTTAGAGACTGTTCCAGAATCAGGTGCTTCCTTGGGCTACAATGTTCTTAGTAACAGTGACATACTGTAGCTTGTTGAGCATGGGTACCTGACATTCACAAATACTAAATACATAGTTATAACTATTCAAGCGAGACTCACAAGGTTTATGACATGAGCAGTTAATGATTTTTTCCAAGACTTGAAATTGAATCTCCAACCCTAAAAATGGCTTGTAGAAACCGGTCACATAACATAAGGGTTGTAGTGAAGCTAACACTTCCATCTGTATTTGCCTTTAATATGTGGTTGTATTAATTGTCAAAATATCTCAGCCCAATAGTTTTCACAGAAGAGGAAATTATTTGGCAAATTGTGGTATCCAAAGGGTTAAAAATTCAGTTCAGTTCAGTCGCTCAGTTGTGTCCAACTCTTTGAGACCCCTTAGACTACAGCACTCCAGGCTTTCCTGTCCTTCACCATCTCCCAGAGCTTGCTCGAATTCATGTCCATTGACTCAGTGATGCCATCAAACCATCTTATCCTCTGTTGTCCCCTTCTCCTTTTACCCTGTGTTTTTTCACCTACATAAGGGTCTTTTCCAGTGAATTGTCTCTTCACATCAGGTGGCCCAAGTATTGGAGCTTCAGCTGCAGCATCATTCCTTCCGATAAATATTCCGGGTTGATTTCCTTTAGTATTGACTGGTTTGATCTCCTTGCAGTCCAAGGAGCTCTCAAGAGTCTTCTCCAGGGCCTCCCCGGTAGTCCAGCAGGTAAGGACTCCGCCTTACAGCACAAGGGGTGCCGGTTCAATCCCTGGCCTGGGAAGATCCCACATGCCGCAGAGCAGCTGGACAGATGTGTCCAATTACCCAGCCAGAGCTCTGGTGAGCATGCACCCAAAGCCGGTGCTCTGCAACGAGAGAGGCCACTGCGATGGGAGCCCCACACAAGGCCAAGGAACAAAGATGGATGAAAATGAATAGATGAAGAACCAATAAAAGTGGCCCAAAAAAAAGTCTTCTCCAGCACCACAGTTCAAAGACATCAGTTCTTCTCATTATGATCTAGCTGTCACATCCATACCTGACTACTGGGAAAACCACACAGCTTTGACTATATGGACTTTTGTCGGCAAAGTGATGTCTCTGCTTTTGAATACACTGTCTAGGTTTGTCATAGCTTTTCTTTCAAGAAGCAAGCACCTTTTAATTTCAAGGCTGCAGTCACCATCCACAGTGATTTTGGAGCCCAAGAAAATTAAGTCTGTCACTGTTTCCATTGTTTTCCCATCTCTTTGCCATGAAGTGATGGGACCAGATGACACAATCTTTGTTTTTCAAATGTTGAGTTTTAGGCCAGCTTTGTCACTCCCCTCTTTTGCATTCATCAGGAAGCTCTTTAGTTCCTCTTCGCTTTCTGCCATAAGGGTAGTGTCATCTGCATACCCGAGGTTATTGATATTTCTCCCAGCAGTCTTGATTCTCAGCTTGTGCTTCATCCAGACTGGCATTTTGCATGATATACTCTGCATGTAAATTATATAAGTTAACTGAGTTAAAAAAGAATTAGTTCTGCTCCTAGCATGTAATAATTGCTTGATAAATGGTAGTTACTGGTGCCACTGGTGAACAGTGGTTCATTTATTGCTCATCAGCTGTTCGATATACATGGAGGGTGCTGTATTTCACTGTGCGTGCCTGTGTGGGTGCCATCAGGGTCCTCTGTCCATGGAAATTTCAAGGCAATACTGGGCTGGGTTGCCATTTCTTTCTCCAGGGGTTCTTCCTGACCTAGGAATTGAACCTAGGTCTCCTGTGTTTCCTGCATTTTCAGGAAGGTTCTTTACCACTGCACCACCTGGGAAGATCCCACATGCCGCAGAGCAGCTGGACAGATGTGTCCAATTACCCAGCCAGAGCTCTGGTGAGCATGCACCCAAAGCCGGTGCTCTGCAACGAGAGAGGCCACTGCGATGGGAGCCCCACACAAGGCCAAGGAACAAAGATGGATGAAAATGAATAGATGAAGAACCAATAAAAGTGGCCCAAAAAAAAGTCTTCTCCAGCACCACAGTTCAAAGACATCAGTTCTTCTCATTATGATCTAGCTGTCACATCCATACCTGACTACTGGGAAAACCACACAGCTTTGACTATATGGACTTTTGTCGGCAAAGTGATGTCTCTGCTTTTGAATACACTGTCTAGGTTTGTCATAGCTTTTCTTTCAAGAAGCAAGCACCTTTTAATTTCAAGGCTGCAGTCACCATCCACAGTGATTTTGGAGCCCAAGAAAATTAAGTCTGTCACTGTTTCCATTGTTTTCCCATCTCTTTGCCATGAAGTGATGGGACCAGATGACACAATCTTTGTTTTTCAAATGTTGAGTTTTAGGCCAGCTTTGTCACTCCCCTCTTTTGCATTCATCAGGAAGCTCTTTAGTTCCTCTTCGCTTTCTGCCATAAGGGTAGTGTCATCTGCATACCCGAGGTTATTGATATTTCTCCCAGCAGTCTTGATTCTCAGCTTGTGCTTCATCCAGACTGGCATTTTGCATGATATACTCTGCATGTAAATTATATAAGTTAACTGAGTTAAAAAAGAATTAGTTCTGCTCCTAGCATGTAATAATTGCTTGATAAATGGTAGTTACTGGTGCCACTGGTGAACAGTGGTTCATTTATTGCTCATCAGCTGTTCGATATACATGGAGGGTGCTGTATTTCACTGTGCGTGCCTGTGTGGGTGCCATCAGGGTCCTCTGTCCATGGAAATTTCAAGGCAATACTGGGCTGGGTTGCCATTTCTTTCTCCAGGGGTTCTTCCTGACCTAGGAATTGAACCTAGGTCTCCTGTGTTTCCTGCATTTTCAGGAAGGTTCTTTACCACTGCACCACCTGGGAAGCCCCTGTATTTCATAGTTACTCATATTATATTGCTATTATGAAAATCATAACTTTTAATATGTCTTTTAAGTATGTTCCCATACCACAAATACATATACACAGAAACAAAATTAATTGGGTTATTCTCTTTTTTGTGTCACTTAGAGATTTGGTGTACCTGACAACTAGGTTTAGTTGTTTTTGCTAAATAATTTTCTCAGTCTATTATAAACTTATATAATTGTTTTTACTTTATAGAGAAGAACTCAGAAAAGAAGCAAGACAGTTAAAGCGGGAACTCTTAGCAGCAAAACAGAAGAAAGTAGAAAATACAGCAAAGCAAGCAGAAAAAAATGAAGGTAAGGGCAGTTATCAAACTTTTACCCTCTCTCCTCCCTGAGTAGAGTATTGTTTATTACTTTCTTTGGCTAGTTAGGCAATAAAATTAAGTTTCACTTAGGACTTTTGCCTGAGAAGGAAACTCAGTCCGACACGATCGTAACTAGTATTGCTTAATAAACAGAGTATAACATCAGGCAAAACTTAAATGTGGTAATAGCACACAACTAGAAGTGCACAAGATGGAATGTTCATTTTTCACATTACATATCTTTTAAAACATTTAAGAAAAGTGTTTAGGCTTTATATTTATAGACACTTGTATAAACATTATTCGTACATGGAATAGTATTAAATGTGAACTTCTGTTTCTTATTTATCTATTTTGCTCTTATTTTTAAGTACAGAAAATCTAAAATATTTATCCAGACTGGCATTTTGCATGATATACTCTGCATGTAAATTATATAAGTTAACTGAGTTAAAAAAGAATTAGTTCTGCTCCTAGCATGTAATAATTGCTTGATAAATGGTAGTTACTGGTGCCACTGGTGAACAGTGGTTCATTTATTGCTCATCAGCTGTTCGATATACATGGAGGGTGCTGTATTTCACTGTGCGTGCCTGTGTGGGTGCCATCAGGGTCCTCTGTCCATGGAAATTTCAAGGCAATACTGGGCTGGGTTGCCATTTCTTTCTCCAGGGGTTCTTCCTGACCTAGGAATTGAACCTAGGTCTCCTGTGTTTCCTGCATTTTCAGGAAGGTTCTTTACCACTGCACCACCTGGGAAGCCCCTGTATTTCATAGTTACTCATATTATATTGCTATTATGAAAATCATAACTTTTAATATGTCTTTTAAGTATGTTCCCATACCACAAATACATATACACAGAAACAAAATTAATTGGGTTATTCTCTTTTTTGTGTCACTTAGAGATTTGGTGTACCTGACAACTAGGTTTAGTTGTTTTTGCTAAATAATTTTCTCAGTCTATTATAAACTTATATAATTGTTTTTACTTTATAGAGAAGAACTCAGAAAAGAAGCAAGACAGTTAAAGCGGGAACTCTTAGCAGCAAAACAGAAGAAAGTAGAAAATACAGCAAAGCAAGCAGAAAAAAATGAAGGTAAGGGCAGTTATCAAACTTTTACCCTCTCTCCTCCCTGAGTAGAGTATTGTTTATTACTTTCTTTGGCTAGTTAGGCAATAAAATTAAGTTTCACTTAGGACTTTTGCCTGAGAAGGAAACTCAGTCCGACACGATCGTAACTAGTATTGCTTAATAAACAGAGTATAACATCAGGCAAAACTTAAATGTGGTAATAGCACACATCTAGAAGTGCACAAGATGGAATGTTCATTTTTTCACATTACATATCTTTTAAAACATTTAAGAAAAGTGTTTAGGCTTTATATTTATAGACACTTGTATAAACATTATTCGTACATGGAATAGTATTAAATGTGAACTTCTGTTTCTTATTTTTCTATTTTGCTCTTATTTTTAAGTACAGAAAATCTAAAATATTGATAAAACTGATCAAAAGCTAATGAAAATAATATGCTGCTTTTTATACAGGTGAAATATTTCTTTATTGTGCTCTAATTTTTTATGAAGCTAGAACAGCTTCAAAAAACCTATTTCACTGAAGATGCTTAGTTTAAACTGTTTCAGCTATAAAACATTTAATTTTTGATTTCCAAACTAGCAGTTGGAATCCTCAAATCTGTCTTATTTTTATAATAATAAAATACATTAAATAATATAATAATAAAATACATTGTGGATTCAGTGAACATGATCAGAAATTTGATTGTGACCTTTAATAATGTACACTAAATTTGGCTTGACAAATTTGCTCTGTGCATATAACTTGTATATTCTCATGCTTTTGGAAAGCATGATTTTTTTAACCTATAGATACTAGGTTCTCTAACAATAACTGGAGATATATCAAAGCAAAAGATGTAACATCTAGCTTTAAAGAATATATTTTCCAGTACAGAACCATGGTACATCATTTGACTGTGTGAGTATTATTTATTTTAAATAGCACAAGTAATGCCACATAACTCTTTAAAGCTCATGGTTCTTAGATGATTTGTGCCATATTCCCAATGACTACTGCAGTAAAGGCAGCTACTGGATGAAGAACTTGAAATCACCAAAATATGTTAGAATGAAACAAATTACTAAAAAATTAAGTCATCCAAATGACACATCATTATAAACTGAACTTAAAAGCCTGAGTAGAGTATTGTTTATTACTTTCTTTGGCTAGTTAGGCAATAAAATTAAGTTTCACTTAGGACTTTTGCCTGAGAAGGAAACTCAGTCCGACACGATCGTAACTAGTATTGCTTAATAAACAGAGTATAACATCAGGCAAAACTTAAATGTGGTAATAGCACACATCTAGAAGTGCACAAGATGGAATGTTCATTTTTCACATTACATATCTTTTAAAACATTTAAGAAAAGTGTTTAGGCTTTATATTTATAGACACTTGTATAAACATTATTCGTACATGGAATAGTATTAAATGTGAACTTCTGTTTCTTATTTTTCTATTTTGCTCTTATTTTTAAGTACAGAAAATCTAAAATATTGATAAAACTGATCAAAAGCTAATGAAAATAATATGCTGCTTTTTATACAGGTGAAATATTTCTTTATTGTGCTCTAATTTTTTATGAAGCTAGAACAGCTTCAAAAAACCTATTTCACTGAAGATGCTTAGTTTAAACTGTTTCAGCTATAAAACATTTAATTTTTGATTTCCAAACTAGCAGTTGGAATCCTCAAATCTGTCTTATTTTTATAATAATAAAATACATTAAATAATATAATAATAAAATACATTGTGGATTCAGTGAACATGATCAGAAATTTGATTGTGACCTTTAATAATGTACACTAAATTTGGCTTGACAAATTTGCTCTGTGCATATAACTTGTATATTCTCATGCTTTTGGAAAGCATGATTTTTTTTTTTTTTTAACCTATAGATACTAGGTTCTCTAACAATAACTGGAGATATATCAAAGCAAAAGATGTAACATCTAGCTTTAAAGAATATATTTTCCAGTACAGAACCATGGTACATCATTTGACTGTGTGAGTATTATTTATTTTAAATAGCACAAGTAATGCCACATAACTCTTTAAAGCTCATGGTTCTTAGATGATTTGTGCCATATTCCCAATGACTACTGCAGTAAAGGCAGCTACTGGATGAAGAACTTGAAATCACCAAAATATGTTAGAATGAAACAAATTACTAAAAAATTAAGTCATCCAAATGACACATCATTATAAACTGAACTTAAAAGAAAGGATAAACTTATATAATGACTAGATCATATGGGTAAACTGTAACCTAGAATAGAAAGAAGCTGTATTGACAATATTGAGATCTGAAAGAGTACAGTAAGGATTATTGCATTTCAAGTTTACATTTAATTTTCTCGGGGGATTGTCTCTTATAATTACAAAGTATTTGTAAATACATGAAAGTGATTCCTTTTAACTGGAAAGATCTTTTAATTTTTCTTCATTTTTGAGCTCCTAATTATTATTCCCCTACCACATCTCAAGAGCCCTGATGGACCAGGGCTGTGAAATGGGCAATGGATGGTTCTTGCTTTTGTAGTTTATGATCTCATAGGAGTGTGACAACTGCAGTAGGGAGTTTTGAAATAGAGCTGTATGGTTAAGGCTTGTATTAGACGTAAACAGTGCTGTGTTAACTTGTCTGTCTTTGAAATACTTAATACAATTAGGTAAAGAAAGATTGGCGTCTTGAAACAGTGATTTTATAACACAAGAAAGATTCTTCTGGAGCTTATTTCAGTGTGTTTATATGAAAGTTAACCATGTTAAAAATCTTTTTATGGCATAATTAGGAAGAGAATTATATAAGTTATTTTCTGAATTTAGTTTTTATTCTATCATCTCAAAATACATGGATTTTCCCTAAATCTAAGAGACAGTTAAAATTAGCTTCCCCAAAACTGCGATCATTTGGTTGCTATCATTTTATTCTAGTCTCAGAATAGGTCATTTTTTTATTATTTTGTTTTGAAATAATTTTAGGCTTACAGAGAAGTTGTAAAAGTTGAGTTTCCATATACATTTAATGTTTTGTATAACCATACTACAGTGATCAAAACCAAGCAATTAATGTTAACAGTGCACTATTACTAACTGCAGCCCTTTTAGAATTTCATCAGTTTCCCACTAATGTCCTTAGTCTGTTCTACAATTCCTTCCGGAATTCCATATGGCATTTAGTCATCATGTCTCTTTAGTCTCTTCTGATTTTTGACACTTCCTCAAGCCTTTCTTGTCTCTTATGACCTTGGCACTTTGAAGAGTCCTGCTTAGATATTTTGTACAATGTCTCAATTTGAGTTTGTCTCATATTTTCTCATGATTAGATTGAGGTTATGCACTTTTTGGAAAGATTGTCATGTAAGTGGTATGTCCTTCCCAGGGCACTGTGCCAGAAGTAACATGATGTCTGTTATTACTGGTGATAACGAAAGCAAAAAGCTGTCTGTTTTTATATGACCGTGATCACTTGGTTAATTGGTTTCTGCTTAGTTGTTTTGAGAGTTTAAGTACCAGGGGGAACATGCTTTGCTGCAACACAAATATCCAGTTTTTTTTTTTTCCAACTTCCACTAATTTTAGCATCCATTGATGCATATTGCCTACAGGCAACAGTTACTTACTGTGGTGTTCTAATGGTGACTGCTTTCCTGATTACTACTACTTTTATTACATGGAATTTTTCTCTTAGAAAAATTTACTACTTTTAATACAAACTTTGACAGTAATACTAGGTGCTCTTATCTGAAACACTAATGGTTGTAAGAATGCTTTGGGATGTTATGTTTTCTTTCAAATTAAACAAGAAAGTGTTAAGATTCACTTTCACTTACTAGAGGTGTACAAACTTTGACAGTAATACTAGGTGCTCTTATCTGAAACACTAATGGTTTTAAGAATGCTTTGGGATGTTATGTTTTCTTTCAAATTAAAAGAAAGTGTTAAGATTCACTTTCACTTACTAGCGATGAAGTTATTTAAGCCTTAGTGACTCTTTTTTCTTACCATAAATTCAGAGATAAAATACCATGCCTATCCTTCAAATTACTTATAAGAATTAAATTAGGTAATGAGAAGATCTTTAATAAATTTACACTGTAAAATCACTGTAAATAATAATTTTATATTTGTAAGAGAAAAATATAGTTATTTGTGGTTTTATTTTGTTCCCTATCCAAATTTACAAATTGAAAATATGAATTTTAATAGAGTGTTAGAGTTAAAAGCCTCTAATCAGTATAGCTACCTATAAATATGACATAAATCTCAAAATAAGCTTTCCTTAGCTGTGTTTTCACAGTTACACTTTTATAATGATATTCTTTTCAAAAGGTGTGTGTGTGTGATCTAGGCATTTGCATTCCTAAGTGAAGCTTCCAGTAGTAGTATTTCCTGATTTTATGAATTAATCTGGCAAGTCTAAAACTTGCTGACTACTGCCACTTTATTTTAGAATTTAATGTGTTACTCTCACATTAAAAGCACTTGGAAAGAAACCCATAAGAAAAAGAAAGTTTCTTTGTTCTAATGTCCATACATTAATTTCCCAAGTTTTGTCCTTGTGTGAATGGAGGTCTCACTTGCAGCCAGGAGCTCTAATAGATGTGGTACTTTCTTCAGAGCTTCTGTCATCTTAGGAAATCACCTTTGATCAAGGTACCAGGTTTCTGCTTAGTTGTTTTGAGAGTTTAAGTACCAGGGGAACATGCTTTGCTGCAACACAAATATCCAGTTTTTTTCCAACTTCCACTAATTTTAGCATCCATTGATGCATATTGCCTACAGGCAACAGTTACTTACTGTGGTGTTCTAATGGTGACTGCTTTCCTGATTACTACTACTTTTATTACATGGAATTTTTCTCTTAGAAAAATTTACTACTTTTAATACAAACTTTGACAGTAATACTAGGTGCTCTTATCTGAAACACTAATGGTTGTAAGAATGCTTTGGGATGTTATGTTTTCTTTCAAATTAAACAAGAAAGTGTTAAGATTCACTTTCACTTACTAGAGGTGTACAAACTTTGACAGTAATACTAGGTGCTCTTATCTGAAACACTAATGGTTTTAAGAATGCTTTGGGATGTTATGTTTTCTTTCAAATTAAAAGAAAGTGTTAAGATTCACTTTCACTTACTAGCGATGAAGTTATTTAAGCCTTAGTGACTCTTTTTTCTTACCATAAATTCAGAGATAAAATACCATGCCTATCCTTCAAATTACTTATAAGAATTAAATTAGGTAATGAGAAGATCTTTAATAAATTTACACTGTAAAATCACTGTAAATAATAATTTTATATTTGTAAGAGAAAAATATAGTTATTTGTGGTTTTATTTTGTTCCCTATCCAAATTTACAAATTGAAAATATGAATTTTAATAGAGTGTTAGAGTTAAAAGCCTCTAATCAGTATAGCTACCTATAAATATGACATAAATCTCAAAATAAGCTTTCCTTAGCTGTGTTTTCACAGTTACACTTTTATAATGATATTCTTTTCAAAAGGTGTGTGTGTGTGATCTAGGCATTTGCATTCCTAAGTGAAGCTTCCAGTAGTAGTATTTCCTGATTTTATGAATTAATCTGGCAAGTCTAAAACTTGCTGACTACTGCCACTTTATTTTAGAATTTAATGTGTTACTCTCACATTAAAAGCACTTGGAAAGAAACCCATAAGAAAAAGAAAGTTTCTTTGTTCTAATGTCCATACATTAATTTCCCAAGTTTTGTCCTTGTGTGAATGGAGGTCTCACTTGCAGCCAGGAGCTCTAATAGATGTGGTACTTTCTTCAGAGCTTCTGTCATCTTAGGAAATCACCTTTGATCAGGGAGTAATATTCCTTTGGTTGTATGATCTTTATCAGATTTCCTGGGCTAGATCCTTAGCCAGGTCTGTATAGATGATTAGGAGTTGATATTCTAACTTTCCTGGTGGCTCAGACACTAAAGAATCTGCTTGCATTGTGGTACACCCTGCTTCAACCCCTGAGTCAGAAAGATCCCCTGGAGAGGGGAATGGCTATCCACTCTGATATTCTCACCTAAAGAAATCTAGAGACAGAGGAACCTGGCAGGCTACAGTCCCTGGAGTCAAACATGATTGAGCAATTATCACTTCCATTTTTTTTCATTCAAACCAGTTTTGTTTTTACATCTATTCTGTTACCTGAGGCAGGTTACTTTGAAATCAGGATCCATCTGTTTCGCCACATAGAAAATCTAAGATAAATAAGGTCTGATTTTGAAACATTTTAGTATATTTATTCTTTACTAATTCCTTCAGTTCCATTATGACAGGAAATAAAATAAATTAAGAGTCACTGTTACTTTTACATCAATAAGTACATTGGGCCCCTTACAATTAGACAATTCTAACTGCATTGCTATTTTGATATTACCTGACTGTAGTGATAGTGGCCATAAATATATGCTCATGTTCAGATCCATCAAACTGTGTGTGTTGAAACATGTGTGGCTCATTTTTAGGCCAGTTATGCCTCAACAAAGTGCCTCCCCAGAACAGAATATTCATCTGTAACCTAGAAGCCTCTTAACATATCTGCCCTAGTATGAAAGTGTGTACATATAAGTGAGTCAAGATATAAATCTTTTTAAACACTAAAGTAGTAAAACTCTTTTCTATGTATTAAATATATATGGACCATACAATCTGCATTTAATCTAAAACTTGCTGACTACTGCCACTTTATTTTAGAATTTAATGTGTTACTCTCACATTAAAAGCACTTGGAAAGAAACCCATAAGAAAAGAAAGTTTCTTTGTTCTAATGTCCATACATTAATTTCCCAAGTTTTGTCCTTGTGTGAATGGAGGTCTCACTTGCAGCCAGGAGCTCTAATAGATGTGGTACTTTCTTCAGAGCTTCTGTCATCTTAGGAAATCACCTTTGATCAGGGAGTAATATTCCTTTGGTTGTATGATCTTTATCAGATTTCCTGGGCTAGATCCTTAGCCAGGTCTGTATAGATGATTAGGAGTTGATATTCTAACTTTCCTGGTGGCTCAGACACTAAAGAATCTGCTTGCATTGTGGTACACCCTGCTTCAACCCCTGAGTCAGAAAGATCCCCTGGAGAGGGGAATGGCTATCCACTCTGATATTCTCACCTAAAGAAATCTAGAGACAGAGGAACCTGGCAGGCTACAGTCCCTGGAGTCAAACATGATTGAGCAATTATCACTTCCATTTTTTTTCATTCAAACCAGTTTTGTTTTTACATCTATTCTGTTACCTGAGGCAGGTTACTTTGAAATCAGGATCCATCTGTTTCGCCACATAGAAAATCTAAGATAAATAAGGTCTGATTTTGAAACATTTTAGTATATTTATTCTTTACTAATTCCTTCAGTTCCATTATGACAGGAAATAAAATAAATTAAGAGTCACTGTTACTTTTACATCAATAAGTACATTGGGCCCCTTACAATTAGACAATTCTAACTGCATTGCTATTTTGATATTACCTGACTGTAGTGATAGTGGCCATAAATATATGCTCATGTTCAGATCCATCAAACTGTGTGTGTTGAAACATGTGTGGCTCATTTTTAGGCCAGTTATGCCTCAACAAAGTGCCTCCCCAGAACAGAATATTCATCTGTAACCTAGAAGCCTCTTAACATATCTGCCCTAGTATGAAAGTGTGTACATATAATTGAGTCAATATATAAATCTTTTTTTTAAACACTAAAGTAGTAAAACTCTTTTCTATGTATTAAAAATATATATGGACCCATCCATTTTTCCCTTCAATTTTCCCAGTAAAGCTCAAGATCTGCTGTTTCTTATTTCACAGAGATACTGTCAGATAATTATGCCTCTGTATATGAAGAAAAGCAGTACATAAATATAACCTCATAATTTTTACCATTGCTTTGCCATCTATTCCCTTTTTAAAGGCTTCAGATAATGTATAAAAGAAGGCTTCATTAAGTGAAAGAAATAGAATGTGAAGGAATAAAGCCATTTTTATAGGCATATAATGAGAATTTTTATATTACTGTGAAATTTGACTCGAGAATTCAAAACAGTTATATTTCTCAGTTGAATACGGAATCTGCAGTAGGCTCTAACATCCCAATTTAAGTAAACAAGGAATGTGGTGTTTTACTTTAGATACCAGCAGTGTCAAAAGAGATGTACTGCAGGACAGTCCTGTTTACAGCCTGGGAGTCTCTCTAGTCCCACTGTAAATCATCCAGGCCTGTGCATAGGATTTTTGTAGGGAGCAATAAATTTCAAGTAAGATTGATAGTTAATTGGAGATCGAGTTGGTTTCCTGGGTTGGCTCTGTCCAGTTCTTTAATAAACTATATAATCCCTTTCGTTAAATTATGTCTCTCAGTCCTTTCCAGATTTCTTTAAGGTCCATCATATCAAAACGAGCACCAAACAACATAGGCACATAAAGATACAGGTTTGGACATATTCTCTAATCAGCTTGAGGGAGATAAGGTGTCAGATTCTCTTTTCCATTATGACAGGAAATAAAATAAATTAAGAGTCACTGTTACTTTTACATCAATAAGTACATTGGGCCCCTTACAATTAGACAATTCTAACTGCATTGCTATTTTGATATTACCTGACTGTAGTGATAGTGGCCATAAATATATGCTCATGTTCAGATCCATCAAACTGTGTGTGTTGAAACATGTGTGGCTCATTTTTAGGCCAGTTATGCCTCAACAAAGTGCCTCCCCAGAACAGAATATTCATCTGTAACCTAGAAGCCTCTTAACATATCTGCCCTAGTATGAAAGTGTGTACATATAATTGAGTCAATATATAAATCTTTTTAAACACTAAAGTAGTAAAACTCTTTTCTATGTATTAAAAATATATATGGACCCATCCATTTTTCCCTTCAATTTTCCCAGTAAAGCTCAAGATCTGCTGTTTCTTATTTCACAGAGATACTGTCAGATAATTATGCCTCTGTATATGAAGAAAAGCAGTACATAAATATAACCTCATAATTTTTACCATTGCTTTGCCATCTATTCCCTTTTTAAAGGCTTCAGATAATGTATAAAAGAAGGCTTCATTAAGTGAAAGAAATAGAATGTGAAGGAATAAAGCCATTTTTATAGGCATATAATGAGAATTTTTATATTACTGTGAAATTTGACTCGAGAATTCAAAACAGTTATATTTCTCAGTTGAATACGGAATCTGCAGTAGGCTCTAACATCCCAATTTAAGTAAACAAGGAATGTGGTGTTTTACTTTAGATACCAGCAGTGTCAAAAGAGATGTACTGCAGGACAGTCCTGTTTACAGCCTGGGAGTCTCTCTAGTCCCACTGTAAATCATCCAGGCCTGTGCATAGGATTTTTGTAGGGAGCAATAAATTTCAAGTAAGATTGATAGTTAATTGGAGATCGAGTTGGTTTCCTGGGTTGGCTCTGTCCAGTTCTTTAATAAACTATATAATCCCTTTCGTTAAATTATGTCTCTCAGTCCTTTCCAGATTTCTTTAAGGTCCATCATATCAAAACGAGCACCAAACAACATAGGCACATAAAGATACAGGTTTGGACATATTCTCTAATCAGCTTGAGGGAGATAAGGTGTCAGATTCTCTTTTCAAAGTTTCAGGCACACAATACCTGCTCTATGACTAGTGCCAGAAATACGAGGAGGAAGAGCAATCTGAGCTTGTAAATCAAGAGAGAATTTTAAAGTCTCTTCATGAAACACATCCCTGAGGTGCTTAATACCTCTCAAATTGCACTGGGCCATTTGCGGTTTCTTCAAACTATCTTTTTAATGCTGGATTAAATCATACTACGGCCCCTCAGGCTGGATAGGTTGTGAAAGTATATAGTTTTTGACTACTTTTCATCTAACATATTATGCTAAACTAGCTTAATCTTGGTTTATATAAGAAACAGAAATCCTTGTGGAATGTTAGTTCTTTGTTGTGCCTGATACCATGTAGTATTAATTCCTCTCTGAGCAAACTGGTCCTGTTTTCCACAGCAGTTAACTCTCTACAGGGAGTCTTAAGTCATCATTCTTTTCTTAGAGTCTAGAAGTATCAGACGTATGTTTCCCATAGTCTACTCTTAATGTATTGCTAACTATTAATATAATTTACACAGAAAAGTGAAAGTGTGTTTGCCCTTGACTTATAGGAAGTGTCTCAGTCCAGCCATCAGCAATACTTTATCGATTCTTACTTTGAGCATGGTGCTAACAAATTGATTATCTGATTTTACATTTCAAAATGGATGAAAGAATAATAAAATTGTGGGAGAGCCCTCTTTAAAAAGGGAAAGTTTGATGGTATATAAAGTTTATCTAAAGGACTAGAAAATAAGCAAGCAAAAGAAAACCCAGGGCAGGGACTGCCCTGTGGATATTTCTAGCTCCTTCTAGTCCCTTTTTATTGCACCAAAAAGAAAATTTTAATTTTTAAAGTGAGAGAAAGGCACAGCTGGGGACATCCATTCAGGTAGAACTAAGAGGTGATACCTGCTTAAGTGTGACATTAGGTAAGGAACCATAAGAACATGGTAGTGGAATATTATGGACATGTTTTCTATAGATGATTTTTTCATTATATTTGAAAGCATATCAATATTCAAATTATTGATGCTTATTTTAATAACCCTGATTTATTAAGAAAAGTTTAAATGTTGTTTGTTACTGTTTAATAAGGCAGAGAATGAGCATTCGTTCTAACCTAATTGGTTAAAAAATGTTTTTAATTATTTTTATCAGTTAAAGATGACATTCTCTTATCTGAAATAATTAACTGTGTGGAACATCTCATTTCCTAGAAGTCCTGGAAAATGACTCATCCTTCTGTTGTCAGGAGAGTCTCTCAAGTGAAATTTTGTTGAATGCATTTTACTACTTTTAAGTGCCAGAAATTACAGTTTATTTTTAATAGTATGTTTTTCAAAAATATATTATTTAAAAGACTTTTAAAGTTATATAGCAAGTGTAAAGATGCACATACCCTCACAACATAACTTAACTCTCTCTTTTTTTTAAGTATATTATTTCTTCCAATTATAAAAGTAACATGTGTCCTTTGCAAAGATACTAGAAATATAGAAGAGTGTAAATGTGAAAAAGAAAGACTACTCCATAATACTCCCACAGATAGCCATGGTTACCTTTGTGATGTTTACTTTTCTGGACTTATTCTAATCTTCATGCCAGAAATACACGTGTATTGTTTTCCCTAATCTTATTTTATCATAATGTGTTTTTGTAATATGCTTTTTCTTCAAGCTTTCCAAATGAAATTGTTAACCCTTAAGTGGAAAATTTGCTTTTAGGGCTGTTTCTTCCTTTTCATTCTCTCATATCTGATAGAGTAAAATTTAGAAGGCGATGGATATAAAGACTATAAATGAGAGACATTCTCAATTCAAGGGTTAGCAGATATGAGGGACTCCATCTTCATTGCTGATAGAAAATATTTATACTTCTCCTAAGATAAAATGAAACAGGAAAATACTGACATTACCTGGTAGGCTGCCATCTTGTCATTTCCCAAGTGACCACTGATAAATCTGTAAAGAAACATTATAATCGGATTAGATATTTGGAGCCTGAATTGAAATAATTACAGACTTGTCCACATTAGAAAATAAAAGAGTTGAGGGCTGTGTATGTGTGCATGTGCATGTTGAGTTTTATTTGGTTTTGTTTGGGCATTTACATTGTCCGAGGCAGGAAGTAATACCGTCATTAAAAGTTTGATTATAACCAGCAATTCCATTTGGGAATGGAGTTGTTAACTATTCCAGACTGCCATCAAGACCTTATTTTAAGTAAGATGTTTTTCTTTTATGTGACATTTTCTGTGGCTTTGCCAAAAATGACATCAAACATATAATTAATTTGAGTGCTGAGTTTCTTCAACATCTTGCAGCACTTAATCAAATTTGAAAAAGATATTCTTTTCACAACTTTATAGTGTAAACCTGTGAATATGTTGCATTAAAACTTACTTTGGACAGTTTAATCTGTGTGGTATTAGGTTGATTTTTTTTAATGATTAATGCAATATGCTGACAGTTTTAAGTAGTTCTATTTTCAAAATTCTTCACATAAACTCCTGGCAAGTGGTTCAGATGCAGCTTTTGAGTAATAGTAAATTTTCATGCAGAAAACAGATAATCCATAAATTGTATTATAGCTACATTAAAAATTTTGAAATACCAGAAAGGACAAAGAGAACAGTGAAGTTCTCAGAACTAAGAAGATGTCAAAATATTAAGAATTGTTAATAATTTATTTGGAGTACAAAAGTAGTTTATATTGAGTTTTTTTAAATGACTACTCCAGAGTGTAAGCTTATTCAAAACATGCTGCAGTATGTTTAAAATGTGAAAGTAGGCTAGCCTTAAGTAATGTCATGGCACCAGAAACTTCTCTCTTGATTATATTCTACAACACATAGTTCCATCCAATCACAGAGTTTCGGTCCTGAGAGGAGCACGCAAACCTACCCCTCCATTTATATAGGAAACTGAAAATGTTAGTTACTCAGTCGTGTTTGACTCTGCCCATCCCATGAACTGTAGTGCACCAGTCTCCTCTGTCCATGGAACTCTCCAGGCAAGAATACTGGAGTGGGGAGCCATTCCATTCTCCAGGGCATCTTCCCAACTCAGGGACTCAATCTGGAGCTCCTACATTGCAGGCAGATTCTTTGCCATGTGACCCACTGAGGAAGCCCATAGGAAACCAAAAGCCAGCCAGTTAAGGGGCTCACCCAAAATTACATAGCAGAGAAATAGGACTGAAACTGAGGTCCCCTGGTTTCCTGCCTAGCATTCTTCCCACAAGTCTTCAATTTGATCCAGTCTTGAGTAAGTAGGTACAGTCTGTAAGTTTTTAATTATTATTTATTAAAACGTACCTTGGTTTTAGTGCTAATAATTGTTTCTAAGACCTTTTCAACAAACCTGGAGTCCTTTAGCAGGCACATTATTATTATATTTTTTGTGCCTTTTCTAAGACTAAAACGTGTAATTTTGGAATGAATGACAAAAATTGTAATGTAGAAAATGTTCATTTCTAACAACATAACAGATTAAGAGTCCGAACTGATCTTCTTGCTCAGTTCAGTCGCTCAGTCATGTGTAACTCTTTGAGGCACCATAGACTGCAGCACACCAAGCTTCCCTCTCTTTCATAAGCCTCCTGTTAATACAACTAATAATATTGAATATACTAGAATAAAGAAGAAAAAAATCTCCTATGAGCTTAAAAGAAAAAAACTCACAAGAAACACTCAAACCAGGGACTAAGTAAAGGTGTGAACTAATAGAAGTGGGGCACCAGGTTTAGCTGTAACTCAAATGACTTTTTCTAAACTGGGTGAACTGGAGCATTGGTTTTTGAGGTCTTACTATGTGAGAAGACCTGGCAGCTCAAACGGCTCTCCACCTGCAATGTGGGAGAGCTGGGTTTGATCCCTGGTTTGGGAAGATCTCCTGGAGGAGGGCATGGCAACTCACTCCAGTAGGCTGTAGCCCATGGGATCACAAAGAGTCAGACACAACTGAGCGGCTAAACACAGCACACCAAGATACGGGCTGTCTAATAGAAGGCTGTCTGCCCCATGTAGTTGGCGTCCAAAGAATCTCATCCTTAGTGACAGAATTAGAAATAAACCTTATCTCCCATCAGAGGACTACAAAGAAAATTGTCTGTCTTTAATCATGTCACAGAATATTTCAGGACAAGAGCATTTACTAGGAAGTCTAACCACAAGACAGTCTTTTTCCATCAGTTTGGAATGCCAGTTCACCATGCGTGAGTGGCTTCAAAATCTTCCAGCCAAGAATTTTGTTGGGAATAGTCCTGGATTCTTAGTGCCCACATATGTCTGATAGAAAGAAGCATAAATCTTTAGGAGGAACCTGCTTACATCCCCTGTTCTTAAAATTCAAAAGAAAATGAGTAGTTGTGAATAAAAACACATACAGAAACACACCAATCCAAGCATCCTGACAAAAACTTGATAGAAACAACAGAGAGCAGAATCAGACCAATATTCTTAGAACTTTATTCCAACATTGAATGTTAAGTAAGTATATATTAACGTATTTCAAGAAATGAGAAGCTTAAAATATAAAGAACAAATGAATTTTAAACTAACTAAACTTCCTAGAAATAAAATGTACAATCAGTTCAGTTCAGTTGCCCAGTCGTGTTTGACTCTTTGCGACTCCATGGATTGCAGCAAGCCAGGCTTCCCTGTCCTTCACCATCTCCTGGGAGTTTACTCAAACTCATGTCTATTGGTTTGGTGATACCATCCAACCATCTCATCCTTTGTCATCCCCGTCTCCTTCTGCCTTCACTCTTTCCCAGCTTCAAAGTCTTTTCTAACGAGTTATATGTTCGTGTCAGCTGGCCAAAATATTGGAGTTTCAGCTTCAGCATCAGTCCTTCCAATTAATATTCAATGTTGATTTCCTTTCTGATTGACAATAGTCAGACTGTCAATAGGATTGACTGTTGATGTTAAAAACTCAAAAGGCTTTTTTTTATTTTTAAACAAATAAGGCACAGCTAAAAAGAAGATCAGTGAACTGAAATAAAATTCAGCCACAAAAGATAGGAGACCTAGAAGAAGAGAAGGAAATCAAATGTCTAATCAAATTCTAGGAGGAGATCAAAGGACAAATAGAGGCAAAGTTGAAAAGATGACAGCAAAATGAAAGAGATAAATTCAGAGTGTTGTTTTTTTTCATAATGGAGGATAAATAAAAGTAAATCCAGGGCTTCCCCTGGTGGTCCAGTGGGTAAGGACACCGCCTTGCAGTGCAAGGGGTGCCGGTTCAATCCCTGGTCTGGGAAGATCCCACATGCCACGGAGCGGCTGAACTGATGTGTCCAATTACCAAGCTGGAGCTCTGGGGCGCATGCACCCAGAGCCAGCGCTCTGCGATGACAGAGGCCACCGTGATGGGAGGCCCACAGGAGCCAAAGAACAAAAACGGATGAAAATAGAGAAATGAAAGACCAACAGAACAGGCCCGCCCGTCCCCCTCCCTCACCACCCCACCCCCCAAAACATAAATAAAAAAAAAAAAGTAAATCCAGTTCTAGACACATCATAATAATACTTCCTAGCATTCCACACACAGAGACCTTAAAAACAGCAGGAGAGAAAAGACATTTTTTAAAAAGGAAGAGATGACTTGTCAGCAATAACAAGTGAGGATGTAGACAGAATATTGTCATTAGTGTACTGAGGCAAAATGTTCTTCAAAACTGAAGACTTTGCTACCTGTATCCATACGCTAAAAGAAATTCTAAAGGACCTACTTTAGGTAAAAGTTGAGCCTACATGGAACATCTGTACTGCAAAGAGAAAGGAATTTGGAAATTGGTAAATATATGAGTAAATCTAAAGAAACATTGAATGAATAAAATAATAATAATGTCATGTTAGAAATAAAGATAAAATTAAAATACATAAAAGCAGGGACTTCCCTTGTGATTCAGTGGATAAGAACCTGTTTGCCAATGTAGGAGACACAGGTTCAATCCCTGAACCAGGAAGATCTCATATACCGCAGAGCAGCTAAACCTACACATCAACAAAGACCCAGCACAGCCAAAAATAAATAAATAAAAGTTGTTTTAAAAAAAAAAAAAACATAAAAACAATAGCATCTAACATTGAGGAGCAGATAAAAGAAGTTGGGAAAAGCATTCTATGCCTTGTATTGGTTTTTGTTTAGAAAGAAAGTAAAGATACGAATTAACTTTAGACTTTAACACAGTAAACATGCGTGTTAATATTTTTAAGAAAACTAATAAAAGGATTGGAAAAATAACTTTCAAACTGGTAGAGAAAAAGATGAATTAAGGCAAAATCAAACCCTAATAGGAGGCAAGAAAAAAAAGGAAAAGAAATGTAATCAGGACCGGATATTAAAAATAATGGTACAAAAGTTGATAGGAGACATAAAGATATACTAGTAATTATATTGAAATATGCAAAAGGTCAAATACTTTAAAAGACCAAGATTGTCACACTGGATATTAAAAAGAAATTTAACTATGTACTATTTACCTGAGAAGGTATCTTAAATATATTATACAGTCAAAACCTTAAGGCAGAAATGTATCATTAGAGCTAAAGAGGGTCTCTAACCTAATTTGCCTGGAAATTTAACAATGTTAAACCTGAGTGGACCTAATAACACAAGTTCAAAATGTATGAAGCAAAAATTGGTAGACCTATAATAAGTAAGTTCATCATAGTGGAAGAATTTAATACACTTTTCTAAATAACTGATTTAAAGAGCACATAGAAAAGTTAATGAAACTATAGATGAACTGGACTACACAGTTAACCTACTTGATCTGATGCACCTCTAGAGAATACACGTTCCAGCAGCTTCAGAACGCACACTCTGCCAGCACTCTCGAAGAAAGAAAGAGTTCACACGACTGTTTTCAAACAGACTGCCTTCTCTGACAGAATGCAATTGTTAAGAATTTGTAACAACTGATTTTAAAGTTTATGGTTTACAAATATGTTGATGTGTCTATCGCTGTACTTAGAAGGAAAATCATAGCTTCAGATACTTTCACCATTTTTGGAAATTGCTAAAGTTGCTTCTCATGTATAGAAACTTTTAAAAAGAAAAATAGCAGGCAAAATATAACACAATGAAGTAGAAGGAAGGAAATAATAAAGAGCAGGATCAGCAAAATAGAAAACAGCTTTTAAAACAGTGTTAAAATAATAAATTGCTACTGGTATAGCTTCTTAGTCCTTTATATAGTACATAGTAGGTAAACAGGAAATTGATTTGATTCTGTTGTCTTAGACATTTCTCACTTGCTGTTAATTTTCTGTCCTTCCAGTCCTGAGAAAATGAGATCTATTTGCTTTGTACAGGGAGTTCCATAGGGGAAAGTTTCTATTAACATTACTGCTTTTGCTCACTACAAAAGAAGTTGGAAAGTTAAAAAGAATGGGAGATAGAGGTAGACAGAGACTCAAAAATACAGCATTTAATTGAGACTGGGGATTATTTCTCTTGCGCAGACTGTCCAGGAGTAAACACGTCAGGGCCAGCAAGTGATTCAAGAACCAAGTTTCTTTCGTCTTGATTTTCATTGTTCACATCATCTAGACCTTCATGTCTGTGTTCTAACAAGAGGGAAGAGGGAAGTACCAGACAAATGGTTTCATCTTGACAGCCCACATGTTGCACATAGCACTTTCATTCATATCATATTACCCTGAAATCACATGGCCATACCCAGCTCTAAGAAAGGCTAGACTACTGTTGGGTGGCCAAATACTTGGCTATAACTTAGTGTCAGGAGTAGAGAGATGAGGGCTGGTTCTGTTACTAACAGGTAGAAGGAAAGAATGAATTCATGGAGAAAATCAGCAGATTCTGTTACATGATATAAACCAAAGCCTAGAAAAACCAGAGTCTGTAGTCCATTTGGTCAAGAAAAGCCTGACTAAGTGTCCAAGCCAGATTTTGAGAGAGAACTAAGATTTCATCATAAAATAAAGGGCAATAAGTAGAGTGATAGTTGGAAGGGTGCCCTGCCAGGCAGGAGTCATAGCTGATTTATTCCCTCCCTATGCTTGGAACTTTACATAGTGACTTGCAAAGTAGTAAATATTCAACAGATATTTGCTGAAGGAATGAATGAAGTTGACCTTTCTATCTAAATGGATAATTATATAACTTACAAGGTAAGTGGGAAAGAGAAAAATAAGAATGAAGGAAACTCCTCAGGATAATTTTTAAAACATGATTCCATGTTAAAATGAAGAGTACAGATGAATGAACAAATAAAAAACCAGAATAACTTTAGATAGCAAGGGCTAAGAAAATAATATAAAACAGGACAGTATAATATAGTGGCCAGAGGGCTACTTTAAATTGACTGGGTATCAGAAAGGACCCAAGTCACAAACAGGATCCACAAACATTAATTTGAACACAGGAAAAAAAAAAAAACTTACCAACTTTTTTGAGGAATAATTTAAAGTGAATAATTCAACATGTTTTGATACATGTACATACCTGGGAAATGGCAACCCACTCCAGTACTCTTGCCTGGACAGTTCTTTGAGGAGACGACTTTCTTGGGCTACAGTCCATGGGGTTGCAAAGACTCGGACATGACTTAGTGACTAAACAACAATATACATGTGAAACCTTCACCACAAGTCAAGATAACGAGTATTTTCTTCATGGTCTGGCAGGTTTCCATGCCCCTTGCTAGTCCTCTTACCAATCCCCAGACAACCACTTAAGTTCTTATTGCTATAAACCAGTTTGCATTTTTTAGAATTTTATTTAATTAAAATTTTATATGTTGTATTTAATGTACCCTTTTTTGATACAACTTCTTTCACTCTGCTTAAATATATTGAGATTTATCCATTTTATTGTTTATGTCAGTAGTTTATTCCTTTTATACTAAATAGTAGTCCTTGATATAGATATACCATGAGTTTTTATATAGCTGTATGCACTTATTTCTCTTGGGTATATACGTAAAAATGGAATGACTAGATCAGTTGATAGGTGTATGTTTTGTACGTTTAGCTTTTTTAAAGACTGCCAAACTGTTCTCCAAACCAGTTGTGCCATTTTACATTCCTGCAAGTAGTGCAGGAATGTAAATTTTTTCAATTTTTCTCAGACCTTTCTCGGCATCCTTGTCCTAGCAGTCCTCTGACCATCTTCACCTGGCTCACTTTAAAGACAGCTACAACAGTAATAGCAGCTGCCATTTCATATATGCCTACCGTGTCCCAGGCTCTGTATTAGAAGTTTTATATATTATTTACTTGCGTTTAGTTCTCACATACAATAATCCTATATAGATGGATATCACTATCCTCATTTTATAGATAAGAAACTCAAACTCAGGGAGATTAATTTAAAGTTGTAGAGCCAGCAGAATCTGAATATTTGAGTTTTTCCATTGTATTAACCTGCAAGAGAAAGTCTGTCATCTTTTCAACTTATCACTTGCTTCTCTGGAAGGTTTTTGAAGGTTTTGCTGTCATTTCCTCTCACTGATTGAGAAAGAGTACAGCTCAAGTACCATTTTCTTATACTCAAATAACACAACTCAAAATGCCCACTAAAGATTTGCCCTTTCAATGATGAATTTATATTTTATAGAGTAATTTCACAAGATTTTCCATGTTAGCTTAAGTATTTTCAAAAAATTTACTAAAGAAGCCAAGATATATGATTAGGAAAATGCTGTAATTTGTTTTGGTGGCAGATAAGATTACAGGATTTCAATTTTCAAAGACAAGCAAGGGGCCTTCTCTGGTGGTCCAGTGGGTGAAGAGTCCCCCTTACAGTGCAAGGGGCACCAGTTCAATCCCTGGCACGGAAAAATCCCATATACCGCAGAGCAGCTGGACCAGCATGTCCAGTTACGAGCCAGCGCTCTGGAGCACATGCACCCAGAATCAATGCTCTGCAACGAGAGAGGCCACTGCGATGGGAGGCCCACACAGGCCAAAGAATTAAGATGGATGAAAATAAATAAATGAAGGACCAATAAAAGAGGCCAAAAATTTTTTTTTAATGTAAAAAAAAAAAATAAAAGAGGCCAAAATTAAAAAAAAAGACAAGCAAGGTGTCATGGTTAAAAGTACAACCTTTGAAGCCAGAAGAATCCAGGTTTGAGAATTAACACTTCCACTGATACCTACCTGCTCTTGGATAAGTTATATGTCTGCGTATTTCTTAAGGTTCTTGGTCTCACCCAACTACAATTTAAGTTACAGGATAGGATACTGAGATAGCACACTGAGTAGCCAAACTTCAGGAAGGGTGAGAAGATCAAAGGCCTTGGTTGCAGGACATCTTGGATTCTTACCAGGATCCATCATCAGACAACTCACCCTAGCTTCTTTCTTGAGCACTCACCTCCCAGAAGTCAGACACAGATTGATTGATGTGTCACTCTGTCGTCAGGGGTGAGATCTGTTATCAAAGGAAGGGGTCAGGAATACACTAGGCAGACAAAAAGCATACCCACAATCCTTGGCCTCTGTTAGCCTCAGTTTCCACATCTACGAAATATTCCTGTATTTATTGTAAGGTTGAAATATGTGAAGTATACAGTATCTTTGGTGGTAGCTCTGGTGGTTTTAGTGATAGCAGCAGTAATGGTATAGAGGATTTGCTCTGTGTTGGAAGGCAATCTTCAGGTTCAGGACCTCAAGTGATATTTTGGAGGTAACAGGAATGTTCTCCTCTTTTTACCATGGCTAAACAGATCATCACAGTCAGGGGCCTATCAGGGGCTTCCCCTGGTGGTCCAGTGGGTAGGGACGCCGCCTTGCAGTGCAAGGGGCGCCGGTTCGAGCCCTGGCCTGGGAAGATCCCACGTGCCGCAGAGCGGCTGGACTGGTGTGTCCAATTACCGAGCCAGAGCTCTGGAGCGCCATGCGCCCAGAGCCGGCGCTCTGCAACGACAGACGCCACCCAATGGGAGGCCCACAGGAGCCAAAGAACAAAGACGGATGAAAATAGAGAAACGAAAGACCAAAAGAAGTGGCCCGCCTGCTCCCCTCCCTCCCCAACCCGACCCCCGCCCAAAAAATAAATAAATAAATAAATAAATCTTTTTAAAAAAAAAAAAAAGTCACCTATCAGGCTTACGTTCTCATTCCTCCAGAAAATTGGCTCTGTTCCCTCATAAGCATATGACGTGGCACTGAGAGGTTAGCTCCGCAGTGTTTTGTGGTACTCAGCTCTTCCCCTGAATTCCCTCTGCTTCCATGCTTCTGCTCCCAGCCAAGGCACCATCTTCTTTAGTCCACTTCATGTAATTGTGACTAGAGGAGACCACACTGAGGCACTACAGCCTTGCAGTGTCAGTTGGCTTATTTCCTTGTTCCAAGTAGGGCATTTGGCAGTGTCTTCTATATATGCATTATTCCACTGACCTCAAGTGTTTTAGAATGCTAAATTCTGTTAGCTTTGTCACAGAAAGGACAAAAGCCCTTCATCTCATGTGATGTTTAACTTTTATCTATTAACTTAGTAGGGCCACAAAGTGCCCAGATAGTCAGACACAGATTGATTGATGTGTCACTCTGTCGTCAGGGGTGAGATCTGTTATCAAAGGAAGGGGTCAGGAATACACTAGGCAGACAAAAGCATACCCACAATCCTTGGCCTCTGTTAGCCTCAGTTTCCACATCTACGAAATATTCCTGTATTTATTGTAAGGTTGAAATATGTGAAGTATACAGTATCTTTGGTGGTAGCTCTGGTGGTTTTAGTGATAGCAGCAGTAATGGTATAGAGGATTTGCTCTGTGTTGGAAGGCAATCTTCAGGTTCAGGACCTCAAGTGATATTTTGGAGGTAACAGGAATGTTCTCCTCTTTTTACCATGGCTAAACAGATCATCACAGTCAGGGGCCTATCAGGGGCTTCCCCTGGTGGTCCAGTGGGTAGGGACGCCGCCTTGCAGTGCAAGGGGCGCCGGTTCGAGCCCTGGCCTGGGAAGATCCCACGTGCCGCAGAGCGGCTGGACTGGTGTGTCCAATTACCGAGCCAGAGCTCTGGAGCGCCATGCGCCCAGAGCCGGCGCTCTGCAACGACAGACGCCACCCAATGGGAGGCCCACAGGAGCCAAAGAACAAAGACGGATGAAAATAGAGAAACGAAAGACCAAAAGAAGTGGCCCGCCTGCTCCCCTCCCTCCCCAACCCGACCCCCGCCCAAAAAATAAATAAATAAATAAATAAATCTTTTAAAAAAAAAAAAAAAGTCACCTATCAGGCTTACGTTCTCATTCCTCCAGAAAATTGGCTCTGTTCCCTCATAAGCATATGACGTGGCACTGAGAGGTTAGCTCCGCAGTGTTTTGTGGTACTCAGCTCTTCCCCTGAATTCCCTCTGCTTCCATGCTTCTGCTCCCAGCCAAGGCACCATCTTCTTTAGTCCACTTCATGTAATTGTGACTAGAGGAGACCACACTGAGGCACTACAGCCTTGCAGTGTCAGTTGGCTTATTTCCTTGTTCCAAGTAGGGCATTTGGCAGTGTCTTCTATATATGCATTATTCCACTGACCTCAAGTGTTTTAGAATGCTAAATTCTGTTAGCTTTGTCACAGAAAGGACAAAAGCCCTTCATCTCATGTGATGTTTAACTTTTATCTATTAACTTAGTAGGGCCACAAAGTGCCCAGATATTCAGTCAAGCATTGCTCTGGGTGTGTCTTTAACGGTGTTTTCGGATGACATTAGCAGTTGAATTAGAAGAGAAGGAAAGCAGATTGCCCTCTGTAGTGTATGTAGATGGCTCTCATTCATCCATTGAAGATTTGAATGGATGAAAAGGCCAATTTTTCTGAGAGTAAGAGGGAACTCTTACCTGAATGCCTTGACCTGGGACACTAGTCTTTTCCTGCCTTCCAAATCAAACTGAAAGGTCAGCTGTTCTTCAGTTTCAAACCTGTGCCTTTTAGATGAGAACTTAAACTACAAGCTCACCTGGTTCTTGGACCTACAGACTAGACTGAATCTCTAGCTTGCCAGCTGCAGGTTTGGGACTTCTTAGCCTCCATAATCTTGTGATCCAGTTCCTTATAATAAATTTCTTACTACGTATGATTCTTTCGGTTTTGTTTTTCTAGAGAACCCTGACTAATACACCTGGTGAATTCAAAACAAAACAAAAGCCCCCTTTCTATTTTTCTAACTGTTTGTTTTTCAGATCCTAGTCTCAGTCCAGAAAAAGAAGTCTTTAAATAATATATCTTGAAGATACATATGCATTATTTAATAAGGTTAAAACATGAAAATTAGACCAGTTGGTATTAATAAGATCAGTTGTTAATTCTTTATCAAGTGTAATATAATCTTCCCTTGGATCTTTTCTGCTTGTTTCTTCTTGGTTTCAGTTTAATAATGTCTTTCCCTTCCTTTCCTAAAAGGTTGTATAACATTACTGCTCTGTCTCACAGAATATCTACCACAGTCCTGCCCACTTTCCTCCCACCCATGCCAGCTTCAGCCCTCAGTGGTTATGTATTGAACAAAAGCGAAGTCATTGTTCCAGGGTTTGGAAAGCCCTTTGGGATTATTGAGAATGAAGAGTGTTATATAAACGTCATATTGCTTCATGGTAGTTCTTAAAACAATGAGATAATGTCTGTTAAAGAATTTTAACTTCCATGGAGAAGTGCAAGGCATAAAACAAGTCATTTGCATTATATTATATCCATATATATTTGCTGCACAATTTAAAACATGATTATGTCCTTTAAAGATGTAAATGTTTGTTTGAGGGGTTTGTGCACACATGCTGCTGACTGTATAGAACTAAATAACTAGGTCTTGATTTTGTTTTTCCATTTAGTCATTTGGGTACAGTAAATTTGTCACTGTAAAAACTGGCTAGAAATCTAAAGCAGTCTCTTGTTAAGGTTAAACATGGTATTCATCTCTTAATTTTAAGCTTTGTTCTTGTGCAGCACTGAATTGTTTTCTTTATATATGATGATTTACTGAGTTTTACAAAGACAGTAAAGTGAAGTCAGTTATTTAAAATAATTCCCAAATCCCTTTTTCTATCTGGGCTTCAGACCCACATAAAACTAATAGTGACTAAAATTAAGTGTATTTTCTTCTCCACAAAACTTTACGGTTTTTTTTAGAGAACCCTGGGATTTTAGCCTCCATAATCTTGTGATCCAGTTCCTTATAATAAATTTCTTACTACGTATGATTCTTTCGGTTTTGTTTTTCTAGAGAACCCTGACTAATACACCTGGTGAATTCAAAACAAAACAAAAGCCCCCTTTCTATTTTTCTAACTGTTTGTTTTTCAGATCCTAGTCTCAGTCCAGAAAAAGAAGTCTTTAAATAATATATCTTGAAGATACATATGCATTATTTAATAAGGTTAAAACATGAAAATTAGACCAGTTGGTATTAATAAGATCAGTTGTTAATTCTTTATCAAGTGTAATATAATCTTCCCTTGGATCTTTTCTGCTTGTTTCTTCTTGGTTTCAGTTTAATAATGTCTTTCCCTTCCTTTCCTAAAAGGTTGTATAACATTACTGCTCTGTCTCACAGAATATCTACCACAGTCCTGCCCACTTTCCTCCCACCCATGCCAGCTTCAGCCCTCAGTGGTTATGTATTGAACAAAAGCGAAGTCATTGTTCCAGGGTTTGGAAAGCCCTTTGGGATTATTGAGAATGAAGAGTGTTATATAAACGTCATATTGCTTCATGGTAGTTCTTAAAACAATGAGATAATGTCTGTTAAAGAATTTTAACTTCCATGGAGAAGTGCAAGGCATAAAACAAGTCATTTGCATTATATTATATCCATATATATTTGCTGCACAATTTAAAACATGATTATGTCCTTTAAAGATGTAAATGTTTGTTTGAGGGGTTTGTGCACACATGCTGCTGACTGTATAGAACTAAATAACTAGGTCTTGATTTTGTTTTTCCATTTAGTCATTTGGGTACAGTAAATTTGTCACTGTAAAAACTGGCTAGAAATCTAAAGCAGTCTCTTGTTAAGGTTAAACATGGTATTCATCTCTTAATTTTAAGCTTTGTTCTTGTGCAGCACTGAATTGTTTTCTTTATATATGATGATTTACTGAGTTTTACAAAGACAGTAAAGTGAAGTCAGTTATTTAAAATAATTCCCAAATCCCTTTTTCTATCTGGGCTTCAGACCCACATAAAACTAATAGTGACTAAAATTAAGTGTATTTTCTTCTCCACAAAAATAAGCCCTGACCTAATTTCCCTACGATTATTATTAATGGCACCACTGTTCTTTCAGTCAGCCAAGTTAAAAAATCTTAGTATCATCCTTGGCTTCTTCAGCTTCTTTGTTCATCCTTCATCTCAGTCACCCCTCATCCCTGAACCCTCAGGCAGCCCTCATACATTTTCACCTGCCCTTTCAGTTATGTTACCTTGTCCTTGCTCTTCAAGGGTCTCTCACTACTCTTCCTCAAATGTTGTCATTAATCACTCACTGGTTTCCTTAGCTGTGATGTTTCCTTATTCCAGTTAGTCCTGCATTTGTGGAGTTAAGACACAGACCTGCGATTTAATGCCAACTTCATCTCATGTTAGTTGTTTGCCTTAGGAAATTTGCTTAAGCTCTCTGAAGCTCACTTTCTTTATCTAGAAAACAACTTATCTCATGAGTAATTGACTCAGATGATCTGTTGTTCTAGTCTGTACTTTATTGGTTTCATGCTTCAAGAAGCATTTAAACTAGCTTAAGTAAAAAGAAGATTTTTTGTAAGCGTACACTGGAATCTCATGAATACCCAGAGATATAAACTGAAGAGAATGCAACCAGAAACTGAAATTGTTCTCCTTCTAGAGATACGTAATCTCCTTTTCTTTTTGTATCTCTGCTTTTCTTTTTACATCTTTCTTGTACCGTACTTTGTATACAGTCTTCTCTTTTTATTTTCTGTAGAATTCTGTATTGCACACAGTATCATAATGACCACCCCAACTGAACAGACACATCTTTTTGCTGACCACCAACTGGCTGAGTCTCACCATATTTTCAAGAAAGGAATCTAATTGGCCTATCAGAAATTTTGGCTAGCTACACAAGTCATCGTCTCTTGAGTATGCATTGGCTCACATCCCACCCCTGACGCTAGCTTCTGAGGCTAATAGAAGGAGCAATAGTTGTGGACAAGAAAGATTCCATTAGATATAGATTGGCTAGCTGGTAATGATTGGCACATATAGAAAATTTAGGTAAAGACCATAGCATAGTGTATGCAATGGGTAAGTAGATATTTTTTTTTATCTAAATAAAGTTAAATCTTGATTTTCTGTCTCCTTTCCTCCCACACACACACACACACACACACACACACACATATATATATATGAGAACACACAAAAAATTTATAGTAACATGGGCCTGGAGCCATCAAATATGAATTAGAGCTATAAATCTATTATTTAAGACCTATGTGACGGTTTTTTTTTGGGTTTTATTCACTTGAAAATGGAAGTGATATCCTATCACTTGGGAGCTTTCTCTTTAATTTATTCCTGCCCTTCAGTTATACCTTGTCCTTGCTCTCAAGGGTCTCTCACTACTCTTCCTCAAATGTTGTCATTAATCACTCACTGGTTTCCTTAGCTGTGATGTTTCCTTATTCCAGTTAGTCCTGCATTTGTGGAGTTAAGACACAGACCTGCGATTTAATGCCAACTTCATCTCATGTTAGTTGTTTGCCTTAGGAAATTTGCTTAAGCTCTCTGAAGCTCACTTTCTTTATCTAGAAAACAACTTATCTCATGAGTAATTGACTCAGATGATCTGTTGTTCTAGTCTGTACTTTATTGGTTTCATGCTTCAAGAAGCATTTAAACTAGCTTAAGTAAAAAGAAGATTTTTTGTAAGCGTACACTGGAATCTCATGAATACCCAGAGATATAAACTGAAGAGAATGCAACCAGAAACTGAAATTGTTCTCCTTCTAGAGATACGTAATCTCCTTTTCTTTTTGTATCTCTGCTTTTCTTTTTACATCTTTCTTGTACCGTACTTTGTATACAGTCTTCTCTTTTTATTTTCTGTAGAATTCTGTATTGCACACAGTATCATAATGACCACCCCAACTGAACAGACACATCTTTTTGCTGACCACCAACTGGCTGAGTCTCACCATATTTTCAAGAAAGGAATCTAATTGGCCTATCAGAAATTTTGGCTAGCTACACAAGTCATCGTCTCTTGAGTATGCATTGGCTCACATCCCACCCCTGACGCTAGCTTCTGAGGCTAATAGAAGGAGCAATAGTTGTGGACAAGAAAGATTCCATTAGATATAGATTGGCTAGCTGGTAATGATTGGCACATATAGAAAATTTAGGTAAAGACCATAGCATAGTGTATGCAATGGGTAAGTAGATATTTTTTTTTATCTAAATAAAGTTAAATCTTGATTTTCTGTCTCCTTTCCTCCCACACACACACACACACACACACACACACACATATATATATATGAGAACACACAAAAAATTTATAGTAACATGGGCCTGGAGCCATCAAATATGAATTAGAGCTATAAATCTATTATTTAAGACCTATGTGACGTTGGACAAATTATTTGCTTTCTCTTTGATTTTATTCACTTGGAAAATGGAAGTGATATCCTATCACTTGGGAGTCTTATGGTCTCAAATAGTTAATCAAGCTTATTCACATTCTGAGCTTCCCTTGTAGCTCAGCTGGTAAAGAATCTACCTGCAGGGCTTCCCTGATGGTCCAGTGGGTAAGGACACCACCTTGCAGTGCAAGGGGCGCCGGTTGGATCCCTGGCCTGGGAAGATCCCACATGCCGCAGAACGGCTGGACCAATGTGTCCAATTACCGAGCCCGAGCTCTGGAGCACATGTACCCAGAGCTGGTGCTCTGGGACAACAGAGGCCACTGCGATGGGAGGCCCACAGGGGCCAAAGAACAAAGATAGATGAAAATAGATAAATGAAAGACCAATGGAAGTGGCCTGCCCGCCCCCCTCCCTCCTCACCTCATGCCCCCCCAAAATAAATAAATAAATAAATTTTTTTTTAAAAAAAGAAAAGAATCTACCTGCAATGCAGTAGACCCCAGTTTTATTCCTGGGTCAGGAAAATCCCCTGGAAAAGGGAAAGGCTACCCACTCCAGTATTCCTGGACTTCCCTGGTGGTCAGTTAGTAAAGAACTTGCCTGCAGCGTTCAGGAGGCCTGGGTTCGATCCATGGGTGGGGAAGTCCCCCTAGAGAAGAGAAAGGCTCCCCACTCCAGTATTCCTGTCTGGAGAATTCCATGAACACAGGAGCCTGGTGGTCTACAGTCCATGGGGTCACAAAGAGTCAGACACAATTGAGTGACTAGCACACATTCACATTTTAAAAAACTTATATTGGAGCTATAGATAGAACTGATTTTGAGTATAGCTTTATCAGAGGCTAAAATAATGTCAACTGGACCTTGATTTTCCCTGTGTCTCCATCTTTTTGTTCTGCTTTCATGTCTCCACTGCAGTCCCCATGAACACACCCTTATTTGTGCCATTTCAGGCTTTCTTCCTCGGGGGGTTGAATATTTATATCAACTCCTCATATCTTCATTTATTCTAATCCAGTGAACAGAGGATGCTTGCCTTTTCCCAGAACTCTCAACAAAAACTCACACTACCTTATCGCTGCTGATCCTGTAATGATCACTGTAGCATTAAAGGCTCTAATTGACCAGTCCTGAGTCACATGCCATTTCTCAAGCCAGGGATAGTATCAGCACCCTTAGAGTCACATGGACTCGGGTGCAGGGAGAGGTGTGTCCACCACAATTATAATAATACCAATCTAACATGATTGACCAGAGGATTAAGTCAGATAAGGTAAGCAAAAAAAAATCCTTGATCTGTGCCAATCTTGTTCTCAAGAAAACTATATGCAGAGTCCTAAGGATCTTCTGTGAAACAGATTTGAAGTCTTTTCTTCCATTTTTTCCCCAGACAACTTTCATTTTCTCCCCCAGCTGCCCTCACAAATCCTCAACTACATCTTACCCTTTCTTGTCTGTGTCAGTTTGCTTACTGCTTATACAATTCTATTGCTCGTTCTTCCACCATTTTAGTCTATGAAATTGTTGTCCTTCATGCCCTATCTCAAGCACTCTCCCACCTGTGAACCTTTCCCTAAGTCCCTTAGAGTCTGATCAGAGCCCCACAAAAGATATGGTTCCTGCTTCACCAGTCTATTTCTAGTTCCACACTTTAGACACATTTCAAAATACATTTACCCGGATATCTCAGTAAATGTCTTACGATGCTTACCATATTCTACCTTGTGTTAGTCTTCTGTATCAATCCATATTATTTATACTGAAGGCCCAAAATATTTCTTTCATTGAATTAAACATAGTTTCAATTAAATATACATGAGCTTTAACCATTTATTTTTCTCAAGATAATATTTTCATCTTTAATAAGGAGTTTATAAACTCTTGACCCTGTATCTTAGATATTTAGTGATGATCTGATGAACTGAATACATAGTCAATTCCTAGTAATCCACTCTTTGTGACTCCATGGACTGTAGCCCTCCAGGCTTCTCTTTTCCTGAGACTCTCCAAGCAAGAATACTGGAGTGAGTAGCCATTCCCTTCTCCAGGGTATCTTCCTAACCCAGGAATCAAAACCAGGTCTCCTGCATTGCAGACGGATCTTTACTGTCTGAGCCACAGCAGAAGCCCTAGTAATCCACAGGGCTGATATTATCTGTATCCTATGAACTTTCTTACCCTTGGCTTGTTTTACCTTTATATTCATTAGGATTCTATATTTGATATTCTGTCTGTTAATTCATATTTCTTGAGTACCTACTATAGTCTAAACATTCAAGGCTTTGAGGAGAAAACAAAGGATAAAATCATGAAGTATCTGTTCTCATGGGACTTACATTCCAATAGGGTGTGGGGTGAGTTGGGATAGGCATTAAAGAAGTAAATTTACAATCTAATGCTAACTGATGACCCACTCCAGTATTCTTGCCTGGAGAATTCCATGACAGAGGAGCCTGGCACACTACAATCCATGGAGTCACAGACAGTCAGACACTACTGAGCAGCAGTGCCAGTTCTATTAGCTTTAAGTTGCCAGAAGTTTGCTTGTCTGTTTGATCATTAGTTTTTACAGTATCTGTGTTGTAAAAGGAGTGTCAGGAAGGGAATTAATAGATGACCAACTTCAAATAAAGGAAAAAAGCATATTGGACTACTTGTTTCACAGAGTTATCTCCCAGAGTCTCTTTTCAGTGTCTTTGACTTTCTCATTTTTTAATCTCAGTCTGAGCTGTGATTCACCACCATTTTACATTATGAGCAGTCAGCTTCTGTTCTTCTTTTTCTTTTTGACTCTAAAAATCAAGAGACATTCCTAAAAACTGTTTTCAAAGAATGGTGTTTTACTGTGTAATAACAATGTTTGTTGAACATTAACCTTTAAAGTAGCTCATCCTTTTTAGTAATTCTAATGGTGAAGAGAATTCTTTAGATAGTTGATATCACTACCAGCTTAAAATAATGAGTAAATACTATGTATGCATATAATCACCGATATGCATATTTCTAATTCAGATTTAGCAAGTGCCATATTTTTCCAAGTTCCACTCTTTGTTGAGTTGATATAATGTTTGTGATTTTATGGGATAGCTTAACATTTTTAGTCCAATAATAAAAAGATGGCAGCAATTTCAGAGCAGTCACATCGTTTAGTATCTGGCAAGTGTTCCACTGAAATAGGGAAAAGCTGAAAGGGTTTACTTATTATTGACATCCCTGGTTTTAATGTAGATAAGTGTACTTTACATTATTAAATTCAGAGCTGAAGAAATTCCAGTAGAAAGATTGTCGTCTTTGTATTGTCCAGTCTGTCCTGAGTTCTCCGTGTAGCCTCTCTGCCAGGCGTTTTCCACAGATCTCACATCACAGTGTCAGCGCTGCCTCCCTGTCCCAGTTTATCACAGATTACCTCATCTTTACTCTGTTCAAAAGACCATCTAATATGAACTTCTTCAACTTTGCTTCTCTCGACCACAGGATTTGTTTCCCCACATATTTTTCTAGACTGTCTTTTCTCTCAGGACAAGGTGACCCTAATCCTTTCTAAGGCTGACCACCTCTTTACCCTGTCCCACAGTCCTCAGGAACTTTCTCTTCTCCTTTCTTGTTCTTTTGCAAAAGTCTCTCCATATCCACAGACTTTTTTCCCTTTGCCTCATATCTGCTCATTTCTCCGCTGACCTTAAAAATGTTTTAACTTTGTTTCTTCACTGTACTTCCTTCCAAAATCTGCTTTCTACTGTTGGCCTACTTCTGAAAATCTAAAATCCTGCCTCGTCTTTTTACAACTTCTAATTATTTCTTTGCATCTAGGTTTTTCACAATTGTACCTCTTTTTTTAAGTAGAAGTGTAGTTTATTTATAATATTGTTTTAGTTTCAGGTATGCAGCATGTGATTCAGTTTACATATATATTTATATGTGTGTGTGTGTGTATATATATATATATATATACCTTTCCAGATTATTTTCCATTATATGTTATGACAAGATACTGAACATAGTTTCCTGTGCTCTACTGTAAGTCATTGTTACTTATCTGTTTTATGTGTAGTAATTTGAATCTGTTAATCCCACACTTCTAATATATCCCTCCCCACCTCTCTTTTCCCTTTGTTAACCAGAAGGTTGTTTTCTGTGTTTCTTTTTTATTTCTTGTAAACATTTTTAGTCCAATAATAAAAAGATGGCAGCAATTTCAGAGCAGTCACATCGTTTAGTATCTGGCAAGTGTTCCACTGAAATAGGGAAAAGCTGAAAGGGTTTACTTATTATTGACATCCCTGGTTTTAATGTAGATAAGTGTACTTTACATTATTAAATTCAGAGCTGAAGAAATTCCAGTAGAAAGATTGTCGTCTTTGTATTGTCCAGTCTGTCCTGAGTTCTCCGTGTAGCCTCTCTGCCAGGCGTTTTCCACAGATCTCACATCACAGTGTCAGCGCTGCCTCCCTGTCCCAGTTTATCACAGATTACCTCATCTTTACTCTGTTCAAAAGACCATCTAATATGAACTTCTTCAACTTTGCTTCTCTCGACCACAGGATTTGTTTCCCCACATATTTTTCTAGACTGTCTTTTCTCTCAGGACAAGGTGACCCTAATCCTTTCTAAGGCTGACCACCTCTTTACCCTGTCCCACAGTCCTCAGGAACTTTCTCTTCTCCTTTCTTGTTCTTTTGCAAAAGTCTCTCCATATCCACAGACTTTTTTCCCTTTGCCTCATATCTGCTCATTTCTCCGCTGACCTTAAAAATGTTTTAACTTTGTTTCTTCACTGTACTTCCTTCCAAAATCTGCTTTCTACTGTTGGCCTACTTCTGAAAATCTAAAATCCTGCCTCGTCTTTTTACAACTTCTAATTATTTCTTTGCATCTAGGTTTTTCACAATTGTACCTCTTTTTTTAAGTAGAAGTGTAGTTTATTTATAATATTGTTTTAGTTTCAGGTATGCAGCATGTGATTCAGTTTACATATATATTTATATGTGTGTGTGTGTGTATATATATATATATATATATATACCTTTCCAGATTATTTTCCATTATATGTTATGACAAGATACTGAACATAGTTTCCTGTGCTCTACTGTAAGTCATTGTTACTTATCTGTTTTATGTGTAGTAATTTGAATCTGTTAATCCCACACTTCTAATATATCCCTCCCCACCTCTCTTTTCCCTTTGTTAACCAGAAGGTTGTTTTCTGTGTTTCTGGTTTTGTATTCATTCGTATTATTTTTTAGATTTCACATGTAAGTAATATAATATTTTTGTTTTTCTATCTGACATACTTGATTGAGAATAATATTCTCTAGGTCAACCCATGTTTCCGCAAGTACTACAATTTCACCCTTTTCTATGTCTGAGTAATATCCATTGTGTATATCTGCCACATCTTCTTAGGCCAGCTGTCTGTTGGTGGGCACTTCGGTCGCTTCCACGTCTTGGCTATTGTAAATAGTGTTGCTGTGAACATTGCGGTGCACATATCTTTTCGAATTAGAATTTTTATCATGCCCAGGAGTGAGTTTACTGCATCATACGGTAGCTCTATTTTTAGTTTTTAAAGGAACCTTCCAACTGTTTTCCATAGTGACTGCAAAAATTGTCCTTTTAAAAGTCAGCAGTCATCAACACTCATTGCCTTTTCTCCATTCTCATATTCTCATGAGGAAATTGAGTCTTTTTCTTATGACCATTGCCTCTTCAGGTTTACAACGCAGGAATGTCAGTTGCTTCTCTGAAATACATTTTTTACTCGACCGTAGCAAAAATAAACATCCAGGTATCCAATATAATAGTAGGTAATGACAATATTATTTGCTCTCAGTTGTCAGAAATTTGTTTTTTCTTTTAGCAATCTCTGTGTTATAAAACTAATACTGAAAGGGGGACTACTGAGGACTACCTCAAATAAACATACGGAAAAGATCACAATCTGCTACTTCCTTCCCAGGGGTGTCTTTAACCTTTTAGAGTCTTAAGCTGGTTTTCTTTTATTCTTTGAAAATAAGTAAAAAAAAAAAGTACAGAGCAATATATGCTAAATGTGTGCCATGTATTTATATATAACCTTTATGTGAGGAAAAAAATGAGAAAATAAGAATACACATATACACCTACTTTTGCAAAAGAAACATGGGATGGGTAAACTAGAAAACAGTGAAAGTTGGTTGTTTGGAGGAGGGGAGAGTAAAAATGGGGGGAAAAGATGGGGAGGCAATTACACTGCTCTTTTCTTTGTTAACCAGAAGGTTGTTTTCTGTGTTTCTGGTTTTGTATTCATTCGTATTATTTTTAGATTTCACATGTAAGTAATATAATATTTTGTTTTTCTATCTGACATACTTGATTGAGAATAATATTCTCTAGGTCAACCCATGTTTCCGCAAGTACTACAATTTCACCCTTTTCTATGTCTGAGTAATATCCATTGTGTATATCTGCCACATCTTCTTAGGCCAGCTGTCTGTTGGTGGGCACTTCGGTCGCTTCCACGTCTTGGCTATTGTAAATAGTGTTGCTGTGAACATTGCGGTGCACATATCTTTTCGAATTAGAATTTTTATCATGCCCAGGAGTGAGTTTACTGCATCATACGGGAGCTCTGTTTTTATTTTTTAAAGGAACCTTCCAACTGTTTTCCATAGTGACTGCAAAAATTGTCCTTTTAAAAGTCAGCAGTCATCAACACTCATTGCCTTTTCTCCATTCTCATATTCTCATGAGGAAATTGAGTCTTTTTCTTATGACCATTGCCTCTTCAGGTTTACAACGCAGGAATGTCAGTTGCTTCTCTGAAATACATTTTTTACTCGACCGTAGCAAAAATAAACATCCAGGTATCCAATATAATAGTAGGTAATGACAATATTATTTGCTCTCAGTTGTCAGAAATTTGTTTTTTCTTTTAGCAATCTCTGTGTTATAAAACTAATACTGAAAGGGGGACTACTGAGGACTACCTCAAATAAACATACGGAAAAGATCACAATCTGCTACTTCCTTCCCAGGGGTGTCTTTAACCTTTTAGAGTCTTAAGCTGGTTTTCTTTTATTCTTTGAAAATAAGTAAAAAAAAAAAGTACAGAGCAATATATGCTAAATGTGTGCCATGTATTTATATATAACCTTTTATGTGAGGAAAAAAATGAGAAAATAAGAATACACATATACACCTACTTTTGCAAAAAGAAACATGGGATGGGTAAACTAGAAAACAGTGAAAGTTGGTTGTTTGTAGGAGGGGAGAGTAAAAATGGGGGGAAAAGATGGGGAGGCAATTACACTGCTCTGTGTTTGCTTTTTGGTGTGGTTTTGACTTTGGGAAATAGACTCATGTTCTATGTATTTTAAAAGTTAAATTAAATCAACAAGCATGGGAAGGGGAAAATAAAAACTAAAACTGAATGTAAACAGAAACAAATAAGCCCAACTATATGTCAAATGAATAAAATTACACTGATGAGGGATAAAAGAAAAAGAAAATTATTTTAAACCTTGAACTTGGTATTTTAACTATATTCTCTTTGGTCTGAGGGGAAAATGAGAATAGCCAGCAGATCTTGAACTCTTCTTAGTAGGTTTTATTTTTGTTGTGCCATAGACCCACTAATTATGAAACTATGTTTATGAATGAGATTTAGTAAATGAATGCATATGTTGATGTTGTAGGGAGCCAGAATTCTCATCACAGAAGAAAGGAAATAAAAGTACAGAAAGAGGGAAGATTAGGAAAAACTTAGTGGGAGGTATTGATTTTGTATACTCATAATTTCATATATATATATATGTAATTTCATTATATGTATACATACAGATATACCTGTTTCCTGCCTATGATTGCTTAAAAGACCTAAAAGCAGAGAATCAACAGCATTGAGCATACCTGGCACACAGATATTGGTTTCTAATACTACTTCCCACTAAGAGGAACCAGGGCTTTTTGGAGAAATGGAATATTTTCAAGCTGGGAATACCTGTTAAGTGTCAAGAAGTCATAAGAGGCATCTTGAAAGGCTCCTTCCTATTCCCAGGTCAAATTTGGAATAATTTGAGCTGCAGCTAATTGAGGATACACAACTCAAGAACACAAAACTAAACAATCCAGTTTAGAAACAGGCAAAACGTACATTCTAAGAAGATATACAAGCAGCCAATGAGATAAAAAGTGATCAACATCACTAGCTCTCAGGGAAATGCAAATCAAAATCACAGATCAAAATCATTCCACACCTACTAGGATGTCTTCAATTTTTAAGGGTAGGGAAAGAGGGCGGGAGAAAGGAAGAAGTGTTAGCAAGGATATATGGAGAAATCAGAACCCTCATACATTGCTGGTGGGATTGTAAAATGGTGCAGCCACTGTGGGAAAAATTTAACAGTTCCTCAAAAAGTTAATCGTTGAATTAACAGATGATCCATCAGTCTCATTCCTATATATATACTTAAGAGGACTGACAACAAGGGATCATATAAAAACTTGTACACAATTGTTCACAGCAGTTTTATTCTTAATAGCCAAAATGTGGAAACAACCCAAACAAAACAACCTAACAAAATGTAGTATATCCATATAATGAAATGTAATCAGCCATAAAAAGGAATGAAGTACTGACACGTGCTACAACATGAGCAAACCTTGAAAACATTATGTTAATTGAAAGAAGTCAGACACCAAGGGTCACGTAGTATATGATTCCATTTATATGGGATGTCCAGAATAGGCAAATCCATAGACACAAAAAGATTAGTGGTGGCCAGTAAGTCACTAAAATTGTGACTTTTTCAGAGTATCTTTGCTAACAGGTACCATATCTTTTGGGCATTGGAAATGTTCTGGGATCATGTAATGGTGATGGTTGTACAGTTTTGTGATTGTACTAGAAATCACTGACTTATGCATTTAAACGCAGTGAATTTTATGTGGATTTTACCTTAATAAGAAAATGCATAAAATAGTAGTTTAAAATGGGAATGAAATTTAAACCATTGGAAAATAATATCTTGAGTCCATAATACTATAAATGAGTGCTTAGAAGCAAAGGGAAGTCATCTTCTTATAGTAAGACGCCAGCCAGTAGATGTGAAAGAAGTAGAATTAGAAAATTACTTTTTTTTTTTTTTTAAATTATGGCCTCTTTTTTATGGGTTTTTTATTTATTTATATACATCTTTACTCTTTGGCCGCTGTGGGATTCCCATTGCAGTGGCCTCTGGCTGTAGAGCGCTGACTCTGGGTACATGTGCTCCAGAGCTCTGGCTCCTAATTGGACACACCAGTCTAGCCACTCCGTGGCACGGTGGAATCCTCCTGGGCCAGGGATTGAACCAGTGCCCCTTGCATTGCAAGGCAGACCTCTTACCCACTGGACCACCAGGGTAGCTTGAAAATTGCTGGTGGGATTGTAAAATGGTGCAGCCACTGTGGGAAAAATTTAACAGTTCCTAAAAAAGTTAATCGTTGAATTAACAGATGATCCATCAGTCTCATTCCTATATATATACTTAAGAGGACTGACAACAAGGGATCATATAAAAACTTGTACACAATTGTTCACAGCAGTTTTATTCTTAATAGCCAAAATGTGGAAACAACCCAAACAAAACAACCTAACAAAATGTAGTATATCCATATAATGAAATGTAATCAGCCATAAAAAGGAATGAAGTACTGACACGTGCTACAACATGAGCAAACCTTGAAAACATTATGTTAATTGAAAGAAGTCAGACACCAAGGGTCACGTAGTATATGATTCCATTTATATGGGATGTCCAGAATAGGCAAATCCATAGACACAAAAAGATTAGTGGTGGCCAGTAAGTCACTAAAATTGTGACTTTTTCAGAGTATCTTTGCTAACAGGTACCATATCTTTTGGGCATTGGAAATGTTCTGGGATCATGTAATGGTGATGGTTGTACAGTTTTGTGATTGTACTAGAAATCACTGACTTATGCATTTAAACGCAGTGAATTTTATGTGGATTTTACCTTAATAAGAAAATGCATAAAATAGTAGTTTAAAATGGGAATGAAATTTAAACCATTGGAAAATAATATCTTGAGTCCATAATACTATAAATGAGTGCTTAGAAGCAAAGGGAAGTCATCTTCTTATAGTAAGACGCCAGCCAGTAGATGTGAAAGAAGTAGAATTAGAAAATTACTTTTTTTTTTTTTAAATTATGGCCTCTTTTTTATGGGTTTTTTATTTATTTATATACATCTTTACTCTTTGGCCGCTGTGGGATTCCCATTGCAGTGGCCTCTGGCTGTAGAGCGCTGACTCTGGGTACATGTGCTCCAGAGCTCTGGCTCCTAATTGGACACACCAGTCTAGCCACTCCGTGGCACGGTGGAATCCTCCTGGGCCAGGGATTGAACCAGTGCCCCTTGCATTGCAAGGCAGACCTCTTTACCCACTGGACCACCAGGGTAGCTTGAAAATTACTATTTTTATAGTAAAGATTGGTTTGGCCAAAAATTAACAAAGGATGCTAAACATAAGGGGAATATTTGATGAAGAGCTGTGTATTTGCATGATCTTGAAGTACCTCCCCACTGATTGCTTGTTAGTCGCAATATGAAATACATATGTTATTTCTTGCTAGAGTAGAGAAATCAGCTCTTGATTTTACCTCATCAGAATTGACATCAGCAATGAAGGGCACCACATATATCCTAATGATTGCCTGAGAAGCATATATCCTTGATAGCCTTAGAAAGGCTAAGGAGAGTAGAGACATTAAATGATATACATGTTTATGGACTGGCTCTTAGAGCAAAGGAAAAAAATAATGCTAAAAAAAGGACATTATTGGGGCACTTGACAAAATTGAAAGGTGGATGGCATATTAAAGTATTGCACCTATATTGTATTTTCTGAATTTGATAACCATGCTTTAGTTACCTAAGAGATTATCCTTGTTCTTATGAATTACAAACTAAAATATTAAGGACTAAAGGATCATGATGTATGGAAAACTATATTCAGGGGCTTCCCTGGTGGTCCAGTGGGTAAGGACACCGCCTTGTAGTGCAAGGGGCACCAGTTCGATCCCTGGCCTGGGAAGATCCCACGTGCCGTGGAGCGGCTGGACCGACGTGTCCAATCACCGAGCCGGAGCTCTGGAGCGCATGCGCCCAGAGCCGGTGCACTGCGGCAACAGAGGCCACCGCGATGGGAGGCCCACATGAGCCAAAGAACACAGATGAATGAAAACGGACAAATGAAGGACCAATATAAGTGGCCCACCCGCTCCCCTCCCTCCCCACCCCACCCCCACCAAAATAAATACATCTTTAAAAAAAAAAAAACTATATTTAGGTAGTTGAGGGAAAATATATATGTATATATGCAAAGAGAGAAAATAATAAAATCTGTGGCAAAATGTTAAAAATTGAGGATTTTGTATAAAATACGGTTTTCAGCTTTTCTGATTCTTCTGCATTTCATTAAATTGTAAATGAGTTTAAGAATTTACTCAGATTGATGAACTACTATTTTTTCCTTTGCTTTTTTTCCCCTATTTACTTTATGAAATATTTTAAAACAAAGAGAAGTATAGCGATTTAACTTGTATTTTATCAACTCAACCAGAATATCTTTTTTCACACTTGTTTTAGAGGGTTTTTTAAATGTAAATTTACAGATATTAAGTCATATATGTACTCTCCAGTTTCATTTCTCTCCTTCTCCAAAAGTACCCACTCCCGAGAAGTAAGTGTGTTTCCTTCCTGTGCGTATTTTTAAACTTTTACTACATGTATTTGAATGTAGTTGTTTAAAATCATAATAATGTAAGTATGCCACTTAAAATAAGCATTATCAAATGGTATGTATCCAGTGCAACTGGTCTTTTCGCTTAGCATTATGCTTTCCTCACTTGTCTGTGTTTAAGGGTACTATATCTTTATTCGTTTTAAATGATACATTCACTGGATGCTTATACCTGTTCATGGACTTTGATGTTCTTTCCGTATATTTTCTGTTTCAAACATTTTGCAGAAGACATTCTTATGCCTTTCCTATGAATTACAAACTAAAATATTAAGGACTAAAGGATCATGATGTATGGAAAACTATATTCAGGGGCTTCCCTGGTGGTCCAGTGGGTAAGGACACCGCCTTGTAGTGCAAGGGGCGCCGGTTCGATCCCTGGCCTGGGAGGATCCCACGTGCCGCGGAGCGGCTGGATGGATGTGTCCAATAACCGAGCCGGAGCTCTGGCGCATGCGCCCAGAGCCGGTGCACTGCGGCAACAGAGGCCACCGCGATGGGAGGCCCACATGAGCCAAAGAACACAGATGAATGAAAAAGGACAAATGAAGGACCAATATAAGTGGCCCACCCGCTCCCCTCCTCCCACCCCACCCCCACCAAAATAAATACATCTTTAAAAAAAAAAAAACTATATTTAGGTAGTTGAGGGAAAATATATATGTATATATGCAAAGAGAGAAAATAATAAAATCTGTGGCAAAATGTTAAAAATTGAGGATTTTGTATAAAATACGGTTTTCAGCTTTTCTGATTCTTCTGCATTTCATTAAATTGTAAATGAGTTTAAGAATTTACTCAGATTGATGAACTACTATTTTTTCCTTTGCTTTTTTTCCCCTATTTACTTTATGAAATATTTTAAAACAAAGAGAAGTATAGCGATTTAACTTGTATTTTATCAACTCAACCAGAATATCTTTTTTCACACTTGTTTTAGAGGGTTTTTTAAATGTAAATTTACAGATATTAAGTCATATATGTACTCTCCAGTTTCATTTCTCTCCTTCTCCAAAAGTACCCACTCCCGAGAAGTAAGTGTGTTTCCTTCCTGTGCGTATTTTTAAACTTTTACTACATGTATTTGAATGTAGTTGTTTAAAATCATAATAATGTAAGTATGCCACTTAAAATAAGCATTATCAAATGGTATGTATCCAGTGCAACTGGTCTTTTCGCTTAGCATTATGCTTTCCTCACTTGTCTGTGTTTAAGGGTACTATATCTTTATTCGTTTTAAATGATACATTCACTGGATGCTTATACCTGTTCATGGACTTTGATGTTCTTTCCGTATATTTTCTGTTTCAAACATTTTGCAGAAGACATTCTTATGCCTTTCCTGTGCATATAAGCAAGAGTTTCTCCAGGTTATGTCTTGAAAAGGAATTTCCAGGTCTAGGTTGTCAACACCATGATGATCCTGTTGGCAGGCAATGTTTACTGCTATTATATACCCGGCACTGTTCTAAGTGCCTCATATGTGTTAATTTATTTAATCTTCAAAAATATAGGTAGACACTGTTATTATCTACAGTTTACAGATGAAGAAACTGAACTCTAGGTCCCAAATCCAGTGAGTAGGTGTCAAAACTCTGATTCAACTGACATATATTCTTAGCAATTACATAGTATGAAAGCCATGTTCAGCAGAATAGGAGCACCTTCAACTCCTCTGGATATTGGCATTTTTCTCCAAAAGTAGTTTTACCAGCTTTCACTCTCAACAGCTAATAGAAGTGTTTTTTTAAGTTCCTAATTTATGAAATTAAAAAGCAACTCATCCATTACATTTGTTTGGAGTGTTTTTAGATCTCTAAGATCTGCACATCTGAAAACCACTTCCTTACATGACACTGTTTAGAGGAACATGCTTTATAGAATCTTAAGGCTGGAATCACCACTTCCTTACTTGACACTGTTTAGAAGAACATGCTTTTATAGGATTATAAGGCTGGGATCTTGGCCTTTTAAAGGCCCAGCTATAGGAAGTTTTCTTGAATTCATCTGAATCCAAACTCTTCTCGCAACTACGCAGGCGTGAAATCTCAGTAACCTTTGGTCTCTCCCTTTCCTCCTCCCCTCTCCTCACCCCAGTACCTTATCTTGTGCCTGTGCCACATTCAGCCAATCAACAGGTTTTATGTACTCACCCTCTGTGGAATCTCATCTGTCCTTTTCTAGTCTCATAGGCTAGTTCAGATTTTTAACACATATTTCTTGGCACAGTTTTAAAAAACTTGAAGTGGTCTTTTCCTCTAGAATCTCTCAGAAGTAACCCATTCATTCTATACACTACTACTGATGTGATCAACTTAATATAGTTATTATTCTACTGCTCTCAAACCTTCTGTAATGTCTTAAGTGAAAGTGTTAGTCGCTCAGTCGTGTCCAGCTCTTTGTGACCCCCATAGACTGTAGCCCACCAGGTCCTCTCTAGGCAAGAATACTGGAGTGGGTAGCCATTCTCTTCTCCATGGGATCTTCCCGACCCCGGGATTGAACCCTGATGTCTCCCGCATTGCAGGCAGATTCTTAACCATCTGAGCCATCAGGGAAGCCCTAGTATCTTATTGTATACCTATTAAGTATTAAAGCATCTATCTCTGTTCTCCATAATCTTACTTGCGAACAGTTTAGCATCCTGTTCCCAGTTACTGCTCTATTATATCAGAAGAACATAGGTGGTCTGGGGTAGAACTAAAAAATTTGAGTTTCTATCAACTTTTCAAGTGAAACTCATACTGCAAGTCTAATTTGTGTATCACATTTAGAACCATTACTCTAGCTGATCTATAGGAACTGACATGAGATGTTATAAATGAAGTGCTCACTGGATATATGCTGAACAGAATTAAATCTCTTTTCAAAAGCCTATAAAAATTGATTTTCCAAAATTCACAGGGATTAAGCATTCAAATCATAAGAAACAATTACTTCTTTTGAAAATTTTAAAATTACAGAATAGTAATAAGAACAATACGGAAATTCCTTATACATCTTTTACCTTAATTTGCCTGTGGTTTACATTTTGTTATATTTGCATGTACTATATGTATGTATGTATGCTTGAATGATTAAATGTATGTGTATTGCACTATATGTAATGTCCTTTCCTTGAACTATTCTCTTGTCTACTGTATTCTCAGGAGTATGATTTTACAGAATTTTCAGATGCAGGCTTTGTTACTCTGATTTGAGGGATGGGCAAACTTGGGGATAGGTGAGTCCTTTCTGAGCCTGTCTCCTTATCTTTAAGATCTGAATATAATAAATAAATTTGATGTAACACTTTAAGTAATATATATAAATTACCAATTACTGACTTCTTAGCATAGCAAGCATTCAGTGAATATGACCATTTTGAAGATTATCAAAGCAGTTATTTACATGTGTAGATAATTTATTAACAAGTTTGTTAGTATGCTAAGTGTATTATACTAGAGTAAAGCTCTTTTAAGGGCAGGAAGTGTATTTTCTACTTAAAACAAATTGGCAATAGATCTTTTTAAAGTAAATGGACAATGTAAATATATATGTATATATATATGCATAATAGCATATACTATATTTAAGGCAAAGTTGATTACACCTTTATTACATGTAAATCCAGAAATCAGGAATCAGTTTTACAAGACATATACCAAATAACTGATGAATACATGTGTTCTTTGCTGTCAGATTATGCTTGGTCAGCCTGTTTTTAGCTTTCATGCTTGTAACAAGTAATAAAAACATTGGCTTTCCAGTCAACCAAATATTTGTTTTACTGCTACTTACTCATTACTGTAGACTAAATAATTTTTCTTGCCTCCAGCAGCATAAATATGATATTATTCCAAGCTTTGGATACTTCAGCTTTAATTTTATTTTGTGCCCCTTTCTCCTATAACAAAACTGTAAATACTTTATCTTTTTCCCTGATAAAAGTGACATGAGATGTTATAAATGAAGTGCACTGGATATATGCTGAACAGAATTAAATCTCTTTTCAAAAGCCTATAAAAATTGATTTTCCAAAATTCACAGGGATTAAGCATTCAAATCATAAGAAACAATTACTTCTTTTGAAAATTTTAAAATTACAGAATAGTAATAAGAACAATACGGAAATTCCTTATACATCTTTTACCTTAATTTGCCTGTGGTTTACATTTTGTTATATTTGCATGTACTATATGTATGTATGTATGCTTGAATGATTAAATGTATGTGTATTGCACTATATGTAATGTCCTTTCCTTGAACTATTCTCTTGTCTACTGTATTCTCAGGAGTATGATTTTACAGAATTTTCAGATGCAGGCTTTGTTACTCTGATTTGAGGGATGGGCAAACTTGGGGATAGGTGAGTCCTTTCTGAGCCTGTCTCCTTATCTTTAAGATCTGAATATAATAAATAAATTTGATGTAACACTTTAAGTAATATATATAAATTACCAATTACTGACTTCTTAGCATAGCAAGCATTCAGTGAATATGACCATTTTGAAGATTATCAAAGCAGTTATTTACATGTGTAGATAATTTATTAACAAGTTTGTTAGTATGCTAAGTGTATTATACTAGAGTAAAGCTCTTTTAAGGGCAGGAAGTGTATTTTCTACTTAAAACAAATTGGCAATAGATCTTTTAAAGTAAATGGACAATGTAAATATATATGTATATATATATGCATAATAGCATATACTATATTTAAGGCAAAGTTGATTACACCTTTATTACATGTAAATCCAGAAATCAGGAATCAGTTTTACAAGACATATACCAAATAACTGATGAATACATGTGTTCTTTGCTGTCAGATTATGCTTGGTCAGCCTGTTTTTAGCTTTCATGCTTGTAACAAGTAATAAAAACATTGGCTTTCCAGTCAACCAAATATTTGTTTTACTGCTACTTACTCATTACTGTAGACTAAATAATTTTTCTTGCCTCCAGCAGCATAAATATGATATTATTCCAAGCTTTGGATACTTCAGCTTTAATTTTATTTTGTGCTTATAATACCACATGAGTGCTCCTATAACAAAACTGTAAATACTTTATCTTCTGTTGTATAGTAAAGGAACTCACTGTACTCAGGTACACAGAAATGATTCCAGAGGAAAAAGATAATGGTTTATCTGCTAAAATGAAAGGAGGAAAAAGCATGCTGGCATGGAACAGAGAAATATAACTCTTTTAAAGAAAAAAGCAGACATTGAAACTCTTAAATGTTTAAAACAGGGTATCCTGTATGCTTTTCAATAAAAGCTGGTGATAGCTGTGGTAAAATGTTTCATCAGTATGATTGTATTCCTGGGTCCAAAAAAAAAAAAAAAAAAAGACGGAGACCAAGGGGGACGAATGAAGTTAATGAATAAAACAAATGTTCACGTAGATCATGGCCTTAGTTGTCTCTTACTAAGGAAAAATACAAGGATTATATAAAGCATACTTATTTTTGATTTATTTTTATACAGTAATTGAAGAAATTATCAAAATATTCATATGGGGCAAAATACTTTATAATTCACATTCAAACAGTGGAAGCTTATTTTCACAATCTGCGAAAAAGTTCATTTCCTTTTACAGTCTAGACTAGCTAAACCTGCCTTAGCTTCTTTTTAAAAAAAAAGAAAAAAGATTTATTTATTTATTTATTTTGAGGAGAGTGAGGGGGGCTGGTGGGCCACTTCTGTTGGTCTTTCATGTATCTATTTTCATCCATCTTTTTTGTTCTTTGGCCGTGTAGGCCTCCCATCGCTGTAACCTCTGTTGTTGCAGAGCACGCTCTGGGCGCATGCGCCCAGAGCTCCGGCTCGCAATTGGACACATTGGTCCAGCCACTCTGCGGCACGTGGGATCTTCCCAGGCCAGGATCAAACCAGCACCCTTGCACTGCAAGGTGGTGTCATTACCCACTAGCAACAAAGTTGATTACACCTTTATTACATGTAACCAGAAATCAGGAATCAGTTTTACAAGACATATACCAAATAACTGATGAATACATGTGTTCTTTGCTGTCAGATTATGCTTGGTCAGCCTGTTTTTAGCTTTCATGCTTGTAACAAGTAATAAAAACATTGGCTTTCCAGTCAACCAAATATTTGTTTTACTGCTACTTACTCATTACTGTAGACTAAATAATTTTTCTTGCCTCCAGCAGCATAAATATGATATTATTCCAAGCTTTGGATACTTCAGCTTTAATTTTATTTTTGTGCTTATAATACCACATGAGTGCTCCTATAACAAAACTGTAAATACTTTATCTTCTGTTGTATAGTAAAGGAACTCACTGTACTCAGGTACACAGAAATGATTCCAGAGGAAAAAGATAATGGTTTATCTGCTAAAATGAAAGGAGGAAAAAGCATGCTGGCATGGAACAGAGAAATATAACTCTTTTAAAGAAAAAAGCAGACATTGAAACTCTTAAATGTTTAAAACAGGGTATCCTGTATGCTTTTCAATAAAAGCTGGTGATAGCTGTGGTAAAATGTTTCATCAGTATGATTGTATTCCTGGGTCCAAAAAAAAAAAAAAAAAAAAGACGGAGACCAAGGGGGACGAATGAAGTTAATGAATAAAACAAATGTTCACGTAGATCATGGCCTTAGTTGTCTCTTACTAAGGAAAAATACAAGGATTATATAAAGCATACTTATTTTTGATTTATTTTTATACAGTAATTGAAGAAATTATCAAAATATTCATATGGGGCAAAATACTTTATAATTCACATTCAAACAGTGGAAGCTTATTTTCACAATCTGCGAAAAAGTTCATTTCCTTTTACAGTCTAGACTAGCTAAACCTGCCTTAGCTTCTTTTTAAAAAAAAAGAAAAAAGATTTATTTATTTATTTATTTTGAGGAGAGTGAGGGGGGCTGGTGGGCCACTTCTGTTGGTCTTTCATGTATCTATTTTCATCCATCTTTTTTGTTCTTTGGCCCGTGTAGGCCTCCCATCGCTGTAACCTCTGTTGTTGCAGAGCACCGGCTCTGGGCGCATGCGCTCCAGAGCTCCGGCTCGGCAATTGGACACATTGGTCCAGCCACTCTGCGGCACGTGGGATCTTCCCAGGCCAGGGATCAAACCAGCACCCCTTGCACTGCAAGGTGGTGTCATTACCCACTAGACCACCAGGGAAGCGCCCTGCATTAGCTTCTTAACATGCGATACTTTCCCTTATCTTACCACTTAGAACATGGGAGTGTAGTTATTTATTTATTTTCTAGGATATGTCACTATACAATGAGTTTCTTAAAAGTGCCACCCATTTGATCATAGTTCATTTATTCAGCAAATACTAATTTAGTGTGTGTACTATGTGCTAGACACTCTTTGGACAGTTTCCATATACCAGGTAACAAGATGAAGACCTCTGAGGTCCTTTTAAAATGTATAGATAGATCATGGGCTTCCCTGGTGGTCCAGTGGGTAGAGAGTCTGCCTTGCAGTGCAAGGAACACCGGGAAGATCCCATGTGCCCCAGAGCATCTGGACGTGTGTGTCCAATTACAAGCCAGTGCTTTGGAGTGCATGTGCCCATAGCCAGTGCTCTGCAATGAGAGAGGCCACTGCAATGGGAGGCCCACATAGGCCAAAGAATAAAGATGGATGAAAATAAGTAAATAAACCAATAAAAGAGGCCAAATTAAGAAAACAACAAAAAAAGTATAGATAGATCAGATCCTCCCAACGTACATCCTAAATATCTTACAATTTTATCAGTTTTATTTGTGAGTTATGCCTCAGTAAAGCTGGGGTTGGAGGAACAAAAAAAAAGATCTCTGCCTTGTCAACCTTACTGTCTAATCACATTTGCAAAGTTACTGGCACAGACCTTGTAGGTTTCCCATCACAGTCATAAGATGTCCATGCCAGCTCTAAGCATTGTAACTTCATAAAAATAGCATCCAAGACAAGAAGGAAAGGCAGATGCGAAAGCCTTTCCTCATCTTCGACCTTTCTCTTTATAGGAAAGAAAAGCTTTCCCAGAATCTCCTTCCAGACCTTCCTTTGCATATCACTGGTCAGAACTAGATCTCTAGGACTAATCACCCCCAGATAGGAGTGAGATGTCTTACCTATAAGCAGCTAGAAGAAAACTTGTCTATCCCCATAGCTACTGTGCCTTTTGCTTGCCTGGCCCCTGAGGCTGTTCCTACTCAGGGCCAACTCCTCCTATTGTGCAGCAGATCCTGCTGCTTCTTACTCTTGCAGATATACTCCAACAGGTCTCTTCTTTCTCTCCCTCCTCCTCTTCACTGGGTCCTTTACCATCAGCATGAGAAGGTGAAGCCTTTTCTCCATTTAAAAAATAAACAAAAACTCTCCTGTCCCCATAGTTCCCTCCAGCTATTGCTCTTTAGCTCTGTTGCTCTTTCCAGAGAAACTCCAGGAAAGACTGTATATGCTTGCCAGCTCCAATTCCTCTTCTCCCATTCTCTCTCTTTCTTTTTTTTTTTTTTTTAAGAATTGGTGGTGGCAGGAAGGGTTTTTGGGGGTGGGGAGCGGGGTGCTGGCGGGCCACTTCTATTGGTCTTTCATGTATCTATTTTCATCCATCTTTGTTCCTTGGCCCGTGTGGGCCTCCCATCACTGCGGCCTCTATTGTTGCAGAGCACCGGCTCTGGGCGCATGCGCTCCAGAGCTCCGGCTCGGCAATTGGACACATTGGTCCAGCCGCTCCACAGCACGTGGGATCTTCCCAGGCCAGGGATCAAACTGGCGTCCCTTGCACTACAAGGCAGTGTCCTTACCCACTGGACCACCAGGGAAGCCCTGCCATTCTCTTTTAAACTTACTTTATCCTCGTGAGTCAGCTGCTCAGCCCTCTTTTAAAGTGATCTATCACCAGTATTTTGCACTGGTTGCCCACTTCACCTTTTTTCAGTCACCTTCTTTACTTAGCCTTCAGTTTCTTCTCTCTTCTAGACTTACTTCTTTGGTGTCGGTCTTATGGATTTAAATATCATCTCTATGCTTATAATTTGTAAAGTATTTAGTAGTAGGCATTTTAAATTTAACGTCTCCTGAATTGAGCCCCTGATCTTACTTCCCAAACCTGCTCCTCTTGAAATCTTCCCTGTATCATTTAATTTTAGAATCATCCTTCACTTTTCTCATTCTTTGATACCTCCCATCCTGTTGATCAGCACATCTAGGGTATATAATCTCACCACTTCCACTGTTACCTTAGTGGGAGCCTCAGTCATCTCCCACCTAGATTAATGCAGTTCTCTTTTAACTAATCTCTGCTTCTGAAAGTCTGCTCTGAATATAGTAACCAGAATGGTCTTTTCAAAGTGTAAGTCATATCTTAACACTCCTTTTTTTGTTTTGTTTTCTAACCTACCAATGGATTTTTTAAACACCAAAGCCTCAGTATTTGCCCACAAATCTCCACCTAATCTGTCCCCCCACCTCCATTTTACCTGTCTCCCTTCACCTGCTCGTAGTTCTCTCTCCTTCCACCTGTCCTAGGCACAGTAGCCTCTGTTGATCTGAGGACATGTTTGGCATGTTTCCTGCCTCAGGGCTCATAGCTGGTGTCAACTGCACTTCCTCCAGGCTTCCACATGACTCACCCCCTTACCTATCAGATCTTATTCTCACTGGGGCCTTCTTTGACCACCTCTGCTTGACACTCCCTGGCTGCCCTTCCCTTCTTCATTCTTCTCTGTAGTGTCCTGTCACCTTCAGATAGACTGTATGTTTTGCTTATTTATTGATTTCTGTCTTCCCCACCAGAAATTTTGTCTGTTTTCCTTATTATTTCCCTAACACTTAGAACAATGTTTGGCATGTGGTAGGCCTTCAAAAAGCTATGAAAAACATAGGCAATGTTTTAAAAAGCAGAAACATCACTTTGCCGACAAAGGTCCATATAGTCAAAGCCATGATTTTCCAAGTAGTCATGTATGCATGTGAGAGTCGGACCATAAAGAAGGTCCAACGGAGCACTGAAGAATTGATGCTTTCGACTTGTGGTGCTGAAGAAGACCCTTGAGAGTCACTTGGACAACGAAGAGATCAAATCAGTCAATCCTAAAAGTAACCAACCCTGACTGTTCATTGGAACGACTGATGCTAAAACTAAAGCTCCAGTACTTTGACCACTTGATGCTAAGAGCCAATTCATTGGAAAAAACCTGGTGCTGGGAAAGATTCAGGGCAGAGGGAAAAGGGGGTGACAGAAGATGAGATTGGATGGCATCATCGACCCAGTGGACACAAGTTGAGTAAACTCCAGAAGATAGTAAAGAACAGGGAAGCCTAACATGCCACAGTCCATAAGGGACACAAATGAGCAACCAAACAATAGCAACAGACATTTGAAAAGAGATATTTGGAAAATGAAAGATGAACTAACTGGCTTAAAACAGTCATGATTTGAACGCTTTAGTACTAAGCATTCTATTGCGTAAAGCTGGTCTGGATTCTGTTTGTGCAAGTAATAATTCTTTTTTGCTATCAACTGTGTCTAACACAGTCCATAATTTTGAATAGCTTAGTACCTTTTTCCTTTTCTCTTCCCCCTTTATCTCTTACAAGAACCCATGAGAAAGGTAGGACAGGTGGTGGGGTTTTTTTCCCCAAGAGCACCAACACACTGGTAGGACCTAAACTGCCTGGCAGAAACTACAGTCCTCTTTCCATGGTGATCATAGTCAATATCTAGCACAGTATTTTATGGAATAGTGTCTCATCCTTCCTGTGAGCCAAGAAAACTTTGACCTCCAGAAAAGTGATTATGAATTTGTCTTTTTCTTTGCCTATTCTCTCAAAATAGAAAAAAAGGAGAATACTGAATATTTGAATGAGCCTATTATTTTGAATTAAAATACTTTTGTAATGATATGTACATTAGTTATTGGTTATGTTATTTACTGTCAGTATGTACTTTACATAACAGTATGAATATGTTTTGCTATCAGACTCCTCCATATTTTGCCTACCTCATTCCTTTCACTTCCCATCTCTTCCAGCAAAATTGTGGTTTTAATTAGTCAAGTAAGGTGAACAGGCATAATTGTCACCTTTTTTTGTTAGGTAGTAGAAAAAAAGATATTTGTAAACCGTTTCACCTAGAAGGATATATTTAAAGTATTTAAATATGCTGAGATAACTAGCTATACCAGTATACTAGCTATGTATGTGTACATACACACCATAATTGTGTACATATTATATAATACATGGATAGCATAGAATAAATGTCTATAGTAAAATATCTAGTACTGAAACTATCCTGAAAGTGATTTTTTCTCCTCTTTGACATTTCAAAATGCATTTCTGAATTCTGTACCTCCTTTTGGTGGACATCAGGGCCATTATTTATCATTGCAATGTGATTAAGCACGTTAAGGTTCACAAAACTTGTGGAGAATATAGTGATGGACATTTATGTTTACTATTCAGTGAAGAAGACACAGTGACTGCCCTTAAGTTCTAACATGAGATTACAGGGTGGAACAGATCAAAGCAACTGGGTTCTCTTGGTCTGGAACTTGAGAATGAATACATCTATGCTGGGTTTAAGAAAGCTACTTATAGGGAAATCCCTGGTGATCCAGTAGTCATGACTCTGTGCTTTCACTCCCAAGGGTCCAAGTTCAATCCCTGGTCAGGGAACTAAAACCCCCTAAGCCATGCAGGGCAGGTGGTGGGGTTTTTCCAAGAGCACCAACACACTGGTAGGACCTAAACTGCCTGGCAGAAACTACAGTCCTCTTTCCATGGTGATCATAGTCAATATCTAGCACAGTATTTTATGGAATAGTGTCTCATCCTTCCTGTGAGCCAAGAAAACTTTGACCTCCAGAAAAGTGATTATGAATTTGTCTTTTTCTTTGCCTATTCTCTCAAAATAGAAAAAAAGGAGAATACTGAATATTTGAATGAGCCTATTATTTTGAATTAAAATACTTTTGTAATGATATGTACATTAGTTATTGGTTATGTTATTTACTGTCAGTATGTACTTTACATAACAGTATGAATATGTTTTGCTATCAGACTCCTCCATATTTTGCCTACCTCATTCCTTTCACTTCCCCATCTCTTCCAGCAAAAATTGTGGTTTTTAATCAGTCAAGTAAGGTGAACAGGCATAATTGTCACCTTTTTTTGTTAGGTAGTAGAAAAAAAGATATTTGTAAACCGTTTCACCTAGAAGGATATATTTAAAGTATTTAAATATGCTGAGATAACTAGCTATACCAGTATACTAGCTATGTATGTGTACATACACACCATAATTGTGTACATATTATATAATACATGGATAGCATAGAATAAATGTCTATAGTAAAATATCTAGTACTGAAACTATCCTGAAAGTGATTTTTTCTCCTCTTTGACATTTCAAAATGCATTTCTGAATTCTGTACCTCCTTTTGGTGGACATCAGGGCCATTATTTATCATTGCAATGTGATTAAGCACGTTAAGGTTCACAAAACTTGTGGAGAATATAGTGATGGACATTTATGTTTACTATTCAGTGAAGAAGACACAGTGACTGCCCTTAAGTTCTAACATGAGATTACAGGGTGGAACAGATCAAAGCAACTGGGTTCTCTTGGTCTGGAACTTGAGAATGAATACATCTATGCTGGGTTTAAGAAAGCTACTTATAGGGAAATCCCTGGTGATCCAGTAGTCATGACTCTGTGCTTTCACTCCCAAGGGTCCAAGTTCAATCCCTGGTCAGGGAACTAAAACCCCCTAAGCCATGCAGTGCAGCCAAAAAGAAAAAAGAAGATGCTCATTATTGAAACTACTATTTCTGTTTGCTCTTATTAGCTTTTATAGTTATAAAACTTGTTTCTGGTTTGGCTTCATTCCTAAAATGAGACAAGAAATTTCTTTTCCCCCCGATTTTCATATTGGCGTAATAGGTCTGTACTTTTTGATTGGCATGCTGAGAGGTCAGACCTCGCAACTGACTAGGACTTAGCTTCCTGTCTTTACTCTTCTCATGCTGTATCTGCTGATGTAAAAGGACCAAACATAATCTTGCATGAGCTAGAACTCAGTTCAGTTCTAGTATGCTTATCTATGTGGCCAGGTATTATTTCCTTTAGATGTATATTGCTCATCTCAGTGTTCGAATGCCTTCTTGTATATATTGGCCATTTATTTGACTTTCTTTGATCCTTTGTCTTCTGAAAACTAAAAGCATTTTTTATATATATCAGCAACCTATGGTAGTCCACTTCAGCCATGTTCTCATATATCACCTTACTGCTGCTTCCAAAAAAGGAAACATTCCCTCCAGCCAGCAACTGTTCCACCTTTTCTCATCAGTAGGGCTGGCACCAGTTCAAGTTCTGACAACACAGTTCCATCAGGTAAGGCTGTTGAAAACGTAAAGGATGAGAGGGGATGGTATGTATGCACACAATTCAGGCCCCAAAGAACGAGTTAGCACATTCTCATTGCTCCCATGTTAGCTCGAGTGCCTCAGCTCTTGCTTGAAGTACAGTCTGATGTATCTGTTCCTCAGAACTGAGAGTGACACTTGATCACGTACATATTAGCATCTATGTGATAACAGACGTGTCATTTGAATAAGAACTCATGTTTTTGAGTTTTCATCGACAAAATGGCTAATAATTAAGCATTTGTAGAAGGTCTTTATATAAACATCATTTTTAATAAGCTAAAAGCCAAATCAGAATGTAAACAGCACGTCTGCAATCTGTTATCATCTGTACTGTCTCACTGGTTTTTAACAGAGCTGGATAAAAGCTTCACTTTTAGAACATGTTATGCAGCATGGAAAGTTTCATTTCATCCAACAAAATGATGATCTTCTAAAAAGCAAGGAAAAAAGTGTCAGACAGAGCTATTCCCTGTGGGGCTCCTCTCCTTGTGGAAGGAAATCTGGCATTACACGTGAAGTTTCTTTTGGATTCAGGAAAGGGCTTTGGAGAGAGCCTTATAAAACTATCACTGTGTCCCAAGGAACAAGTTATCCTCGTTCTGAACATTATCAGTCAACCATGCTGAATCACATTCTAGTTACATGATCAGTTTGGTTGTGTCAAGTCAGAAAGGATTTAATCAGACTCTCCAATCTCTGTATTCTGTCCGTTCAGTATGGTCCTTGCCAGTTCTGCTAAGTGCTCAGGGATGCATAGAGAGCTTCCAGGCAATTGCACCATTGTCATGACTTGCTTCATCTTTACCCTGCTGCCCTGGGCCACTCGTGAGTCTCTCAAGATCTTTTTATCCTGTTAGCTTAAGTCTTTGCTAGAGGCAGACCTGAACAGTAGGTTAGAGGTTAGAGGAGGGTTTTCAAACTGTAGCCAGTAATTCACTGGTGAGTCATGAAATCATTAGTGTGTCTTAATCAACATTTTCATTTAATGGAATGATACAGACCAGAAAACATCAGAGTGCATTATATGTAATAAGGGTAAATATTGTTTTATGAAAGTTTTAATTTTTTTCATTATATTTAGTAACAATATGAAATTGCCATTTTTATAGGTAAACAGTAGAATACCAGTAATTTCATATGGTTCAACCTTATATATTACAGTTTTATATATTAGTTATGTATACCAAACATGTATATGTATAGAGTTGAGGTGACAAACATTTCCTGTGCCAAGTGAAGGTCTAAAAATTTCAAAATCAGTCCATTAGAAATAAATGTCTAATAATGCTGTGCTAAACTGGGGGTGGAAATCACAAAATGCTTAATAGACATTTCAAGTGCTAAGTTTGGTTTACAGATGAACTATACGGTTTAGAGGCATTCAGAACCGTGAGAAATACTATAATCAAAAAAATGTTCTCCATTGAGGGAGAAATGAAGAGATAGCTCTGACTGGACAAAAGGGCACGTTCTTATAACATGTTTATCTCTGTAACATGAGTTAAGTAGTTTGATACTTTATAGAACCTTGAAGAAACACAGAAGAAGTAACCTGTATGAGAGAGAAATCATGAATAATATATAATTTTGATGAAATAAGATCAGAAAACAGTGTTGCTTTGAAAATCCCTAACTTTATTTAAAAAAAAAAAAACCTTTATTTTATTTTTAACTTTTACAGAGTTTTGTTGTTTACAGATATGCATGTTCCCAGATTAGTCATATGTATACCCCCCCTTCCCACCCCTCCCAACCATTACACAGCACCCTGAAAGGCCCCCTTTTCTCACAGAGCAATGACTATAGCTATTTTCTTCACTTATGATAGTACAGGCCTTCATGCTACTTCCTTTACGCCTCCCACCCTCTGTTCCTTCCCCACAATATCAAGACCACATTGTTTGGGAAGACTTTTGAAATCTCGCTTTAGAGCTAATGGTACCTTACAAAATAGCTTTAATTTTACCTAGTGGGTGTTTATTGTTTCTTTTTTTTTTTTTTTAACTTTATTTATTTATTTATTTATTATTAATTTTTGTACATGTATGTTCCCAGATCATTCATATGCATATCCCCTGACCCTCCCCCCACCCAGTTCCCCCCCTCCCATCCCTCCAGACCATCACTCCAAGTGGTTGTAGGTACTCCTATTCCCCTAGCACAATGACAATAGCTATCTTTTCTACACATGACAGTATAGGTTTCCATGTCTTTTTTAAGATTTGATTTTTCTTTTAAAAAAATTGGGGAAATGTAGAAATTATAGCCTCAGGAAAATTCATTATTTTACTTAGCAAATAAATAATTTAAGATTTCCAAAAATGAATGTGAAATTCATGACCTCAAGGATAATTATTTTGGAAACTGTTTTATTATCTAGATACCTAGAGGTATTTTTAGAGAAAAACATCTTTTTTCATGTGTCAGTGAGGGTAGTGTTTGCAATTTTTTCTGAATGAAAAGAATTAGATTTAGATCTTGAAATACAGCCATATCCTCAAAATAGATCTGTTCTTTGTATATTTCTCTTTCCAATTCCACCTCTTTTTACTACAGGTTTCTAGTCCACACCTTATGTCCTACCATGACCATTTTAGCCATGATTTTTTTCTGTTGGCCTATTTTAACAACCTGCTAAAAGGCTGCCAGCAGATCTCTGTTGCTAATCTCAGATCCTGCCAATACATTCTGTGTGTGGCTTTTCTTAAACACAAACTTGATCATGTGTCAATCCCCTTCATAAAATTCTTTAATGGTGTCTCGTTTCCTACAGGATAAAATCCTTTACATTCCATACAGGCCCACATGGACTGAACTTTGCCTGCCACGTTAGTCTCATCCCTCACTGTGGATTGTATGCTCCATCCAGACTTAATGTTTCTGCGAACCAACCTATTTCCCTTCCAGCCTTTTCTGAAATGGTTTCTATATGTAGTGGATATTGCCTCCATTCTCAAATTGTTATTTAAGATCATTTCTCTAAGATGCGTTTTCTGATCTCTCCTTCATCACTTCCAATAATTCTCAAACTTTTCTGCATGTTAGAATCACCTGAAGGTTCCAAAGTTCAGGGTGTGAGGCCCAGATTCAGTGTTTTTAGAAAACCCCTAGGTATCTGATCAAAGATGGTTTAAATATTCTTCTATATCTTCCTATAGTTATTTGATTTTATTTTTACTTTTAATTCCTTGAGCCACCTGAAAATTATTTTAATCTGTAATGTGAAGTGTGGGTATAAGGTTTGTAGTTTAGCAGGTAAAAGAGACTTAACTACCACTTACCAGTACAGGATGGTATATATTCTCATGGTTTAGGGGAGCAAAGGAAAGGCAATTAACATAGAAGGTGACATCTTTCTAGATACACTAAGCCAAGAGTAAGATCACCAGTTATTGAGATTGCTGGTCTCCAAGAAATGCTTTATTACACCTTTAATTTTCTTTTTAACACATTTACTGAGAGTTTATATATCAGTTTTTAGTATATTCATAAACATCCTCAAGGATAATTATTTTGGAAACTGCTGTTCTTTGTGTCAGTGAGGGTAGTGTTTGCAATTTTTTCTGAATGAAAAGAATTAGATTTAGATCTTGAAATACAGCCATATCCTCAAAATAGATCTGTTCTTTGTATATTTCTCTTTCCAATTCCACCTCTTTTTACTACAGGTTTCTAGTCCACACCTTATGTCCTACCATGACCATTTTAGCCATGATTTTTTTCTGTTGGCCTATTTTAACAACCTGCTAAAAGGCTGCCAGCAGATCTCTGTTGCTAATCTCAGATCCTGCCAATACATTCTGTGTGTGGCTTTTCTTAAACACAAACTTGATCATGTGTCAATCCCCTTCATAAAATTCTTTAATGGTGTCTCGTTTCCTACAGGATAAAATCCTTTACATTCCATACAGGCCCACATGGACTGAACTTTGCCTGCCACGTTAGTCTCATCCCTCACTGTGGATTGTATGCTCCATCCAGACTTAATGTTTCTGCGAACCAACCTATTTCCCTTCCAGCCTTTTCTGAAATGGTTTCTATATGTAGTGGATATTGCCTCCATTCTCAAATTGTTATTTAAGATCATTTCTCTAAGATGCGTTTTCTGATCTCTCCTTCATCACTTCCAATAATTCTCAAACTTTTCTGCATGTTAGAATCACCTGAAGGTTCCAAAGTTCAGGGTGTGAGGCCCAGATTCAGTGTTTTTAGAAAACCCCTAGGTATCTGATCAAAGATGGTTTAAATATTCTTCTATATCTTCCTATAGTTATTTGATTTTATTTTTACTTTTAATTCCTTGAGCCACCTGAAAATTATTTTAATCTGTAATGTGAAGTGTGGGTATAAGGTTTGTAGTTTAGCAGGTAAAAGAGACTTAACTACCACTTACCAGTACAGGATGGTATATATTCTCATGGTTTAGGGGAGCAAAGGAAAGGCAATTAACATAGAAGGTGACATCTTTCTAGATACACTAAGCCAAGAGTAAGATCACCAGTTATTGAGATTGCTGGTCTCCAAGAAATGCTTTATTACACCTTTAATTTTCTTTTTAACACATTTACTGAGAGTTTATATATCAGTTTTTAGTATATTCATAAACATCCTCAAACATCACCACAATCTTAGAACAGTTTATCATCTCAGAAGGAAGATAGACCCTTTACTGTCTCCTCAACCTCAGTCTCCCCTTGCCCAGATAACTGCCAGTCTACTTTCAGTCTCTATAGACTTCTCTGTTGAAGATACTTCATATGAATGGAATCATATAATATGTGGCTTTTTGTGACTGACTTCTTTCACTTATCATCATGTTTTCAAGGTTCATCTATGTTGTAGGACATATCAAGTAACTCATTCATCTTCTTGTTGATTTCAAATCTCTATATAGTTTATCTGAAGGATAATAGCTTTACAGAATTTTGTTGTTTGCAGCCAAACAGTACTATTCCATATTTTGTTTATTTGTCAACTGAATGGACATTTTTGTTGTAAAAAAAATTGTGAACTGTTCCAATATATTTATTTTTAGAGTATGTTCATGACTCATGTAGGTGCTACTGAGTAATCATTCAGTGGGTACTATATCTAACGTAACGCCAAAAATAATAGTTTAAAAGATAAAATGAAGTATAACTAGCATTCTTCCATTTTTTTCACCCCTCGGTAGGTTTTGTATTCTGGAAACCTCTAACTTTTACAGATTTTTGAGGCTACTGGTTCAGATGAGTAAGTTAGCTGAATAAAGATGCTTAGACAGACAATACAGTACATGCAAGCACATGGAAATAAGAGAAAATATGGCACCTTTTCTTGTCTTGGAAGTTGTGTGTCTGGAACAAAGAATGGAAAGGAATTTTTTTTACCTTCTCCCTCACTCCCTCACTCTAATAATTTAAGGCTTAGTGAGAGAAGAATATATCTCTTTCTTTCTCTTTCTGCCACACACACACGTATATGTGTGTGTGTGTGTATGACACACATATACGTGTGTGTGTGTGTGTGTGTGTGTGTGTGTGTGTGTATGAGGGTTTCCCAGGTGGTTCCATAGTAAAGAATCTGCTTGCCAGTGCAAGAGACACAGGAGATGTAGATTCCATCCCTGGGTAAGAACGATCTCCTGGAGAAGGAAATGGCAACCTGCTCCAGTATTCTTTTAACACTTTACTGAGAGTTTATATATCAGTTTTTAGTATATTCATAAACATCCTCAAACATCACCACAATCTTAGAACAGTTTATCATCTCAGAAGGAAGATAGACCCTTTACTGTCTCCTCAACCTCAGTCTCCCCTTGCCCAGATAACTGCCAGTCTACTTTCAGTCTCTATAGACTTCTCTGTTGAAGATACTTCATATGAATGGAATCATATAATATGTGGCTTTTTGTGACTGACTTCTTTCACTTATCATCATGTTTTCAAGGTTCATCTATGTTGTAGGACATATCAAGTAACTCATTCATCTTCTTGTTGATTTCAAATCTCTATATAGTTTATCTGAAGGATAATAGCTTTACAGAATTTTGTTGTTTGCAGCCAAACAGTACTATTCCATATTTTGTTTATTTGTCAACTGAATGGACATTTTTGTTGTAAAAAAAATTGTGAACTGTTCCAATATATTTATTTTTAGAGTATGTTCATGACTCATGTAGGTGCTACTGAGTAATCATTCAGTGGGTACTATATCTAACGTAACGCCAAAAATAATAGTTTAAAAGATAAAATGAAGTATAACTAGCATTCTTCCATTTTTTTCACCCCTCGGTAGGTTTTGTATTCTGGAAACCTCTAACTTTTACAGATTTTTGAGGCTACTGGTTCAGATGAGTAAGTTAGCTGAATAAAGATGCTTAGACAGACAATACAGTACATGCAAGCACATGGAAATAAGAGAAAATATGGCACCTTTTCTTGTCTTGGAAGTTGTGTGTCTGGAACAAAGAATGGAAAGGAATTTTTTTTACCTTCTCCCTCACTCCCTCACTCTAATAATTTAAGGCTTAGTGAGAGAAGAATATATTTCTCTTTCTTTCTCTTTCTGCCACACACACACGTATATGTGTGTGTGTGTGTATGACACACATATACGTGTGTGTGTGTGTGTGTGTGTGTGTGTGTGTGTGTGTGTATGAGGGTTTCCCAGGTGGTTCCATAGTAAAGAATCTGCTTGCCAGTGCAAGAGACACAGGAGATGTAGATTCCATCCCTGGGTAAGAACGATCTCCTGGAGAAGGAAATGGCAACCTGCTCCAGTATTCTTACCCAGAAAATCCCATAAACAGAGGATTTTGGCAGGCTATAGTTCATGGAGTCACAAAGAGTTGAACACAACTTAGTGATTTCTATATATATATATATATATATATACACCTAAGAAAGAATATTAAATATTAAGAATATTAAATAAATTTTTTTCCTAATATGTAACCCTATAGTATTATTATTATAGTTCACCCTTGAATAGCAAGGGTTTGAATGGCACAGGTCTGTTTATTCATGATTCTTTTCTGTGTCTGCCTCCTACGGTACTGCATGATTCAACCAGCATGTGATTGGTTGAGTCTGAGCAGGTGGAACCACAGATACAGAGGACCAACTATAAAGTTACAATCAGAATTTTAACTCCTGGGGGATTAGCAAGCCTAACTGCCCACATTGTTTAGGAGTCAAGTGTACTATTTGGCAGTGTATATTAGCCACTATATTAGAATACTTTCTAGAAACCACTTTATAGTTTGGGCTTTTTTCAAGCAACGCCAACCAAGAATTAACAGTAATTTCCTGCTTACCATTCTTTTTCTGGTTTATTTCTAAACATCTTAGCTGCCGTATTTTCTGTGACTTAAGCAGGTAGGGTGAGTCTGCCACAGCAAAACAACATCAAAAATAAGTTCTTTGTGCTTTGTCTTCTACAAAACCCATGAAGTCCCTTGCACTTTTATTTCATATTGTGCAGAGTTGCATATTAAGCAAATGTAGAAGAAAAATTGTTTGTTCTTACCAATTTGGCTGTGGTTGAAGAGAAAATGGTTGTAATATTTATTCTACTACAGCCAAAGTTTTTCCCAGTCTGTGGTATCTTGTGAAGATTCTGGGCAGACTATTGGGATAGAATCCAATCAACTTAGTTTCTCAGAAATATTTTTCAAGATTAGCTTGTTTATTTTTCTGTTATTCACACTCTCATTATTCTAGGTATTTTAACAAGCAGAGCACAGTAATTAATTCACTACCTTACATACTCTTGAGGCAATAGTAATTAATACTGAGTTTACCATCTAAGAAAATAGAAACAAAGCATTTGTAAGGTCAACTCAAGCCTTTACTTCAGTGGGTGACCAAGCTGGGAATAGAATGTCAAATTGCTAACTCAAAATATTGAACCCAGTCCATTCAATGTGTTGGCTTTCTTTTGTGACTAAGCCAAAGATTTTTTTAGAAATTAATCAGTGAGAATGTGCCTATAATTATGTTCTAATCCAAAATAAGAGGGTGAGAAATTTTCCACTTCAAGAAAAAAATGTATGATTGCTTTGGTAACGATTTCAGTTTATGAAATTAATCAAACAAACCAAAATAATCCTTCATTAAAGGATTAATTAATACCATTTGAAAACTTAGGCACTTTCTAAAATCATTTTTTTTGTTTTGCAGCAAGTGTGTTTCTGTACTATAGAGTGCAGAGACCAACTTGAGTTGATAAACCACCTGGATGAGCATTATATTTCTTAGATTTCCTGATTGTTTTTTGACTGTGGGTACCATATAAGAAATGTTCAGAGACACTAAGGCTAAGATAGCACCTAAAGCTTACAACTCTCCATGGTTTGAGACAAAGAAGACTGGTTTTGCAGCCTACTCTGCTTTGACACACTGCCATTTCCCACTCTCGGTTACATTCTTTAAGAATCCACTTTCCTGTGGAATATGGCTTTCCTGTTTTAAAAGATTTATTCATTAGAATAATCTTATCAAATGCCTGTAAACATACAGGCACTGGTTTAGGCTCTAGACATAAAATGACCAGTCAAGCAGAAAAGCTGCTGCCCTCACAGCACTCAGAGCTTTCATCCAGCCTCCGTGCTCTTCTCCGTTCCAGCTCACGAGCATTCTCTCAGCACGTACTTTTTTAGTTTTCCACTTTTTCCAAAATGAGAGGCTTCCAGGTGTAATACCCTCACCTTTCTAGTGGCAGCTACTTTGCTATCATATTTAAATGAGTTATACACAAAGAACTTAAGATAACTGGCACACAGAAAGCCCTATTTGTGTAAGTGTTATCTACAGATCAAAGCTGTGGTTTTCCACTAGTCATATATGGATGTGAGAGTTGGACCATAAAGAAGGCTGAATGCCGAAGAATTGATGCTTTCAGACTGGTGCTTTGGAAGATCTTGAGAGTCTCTTGTATTGCAAGGAGATCAAACCAGTCAATCCTAAAGGTTATTAATCCTGAATATTTATTGGAAGGACTGATGCTGAAGCTCCAGTGCTTTGACCACCTGATATGAAGAGACAACTCACTGGTAAAGACCCTGATGCTGGGGAGGATTGAAGACAAAAGGAGGGCTTCCCTAGTGGTCCAGTGGATAGAAAGTCTACCTTCAAATACAAGGGGCACCAGTTCGATCCCTGGCCCGGGAGGATCCCACGTGCCGCGGAGCAGCTGGACCGGTGTGTCCAATTACGAGCCAGCACTTTGGAACACATGTGCCAGATCCGGGGCTCTGCAACTAGAGTGGACACTGCAATGGGAGGCCCACACATGCCGAAGAATAAAAGATGGATAAAAATAAATATAAAAATAAAAGAGGCATGATGCGGGGGGGAACACTTTCACAAAAGTTTAAAAATTATAAAAGGAAAAATGGAGAAGGGGACGGCAGATGATGAGATGTTTAGATAGTGTCACCAACTCAATGGACATACATTTAAGCAAATTCCAGGAGATAGTGAAAGATAGGTCAGCCTGGCATACTGCAGTCCATGGGGTTGCAAAGAGTTGGGCACAGCTTAGCGACTGAACAGCAACAGGTTGAAGATTGGAGCTATTCAAAAGATGAGAGTAGCAAAACTTTGTTCATCCTATCAGCGTGCCAGCAGATACTACTTATTATTAAGCAAATTCAGAATTATGGTTAAGCCTCATAACAAGAATGTTAACCTGAACATTCAAATTTAGAAAAATATAAATTGTTCTGATAATGCACAACACAAGGATTCTCCACATTTCTTCCAATTGTAAATTTTATTGGTGATTTGAAAAGATGATTTAATGTACAGAAATATTCTTAATTCAGACAAATATGCTAATAAAATTTAAAATACTGTATCTCTTCCTTGCTTCTCCAGCTGAGATTTAGTCATTTGAAGGGAACCATAACTATAAAGTAGCTTACAGACATAAAATGTGGTACCCTTTATTCTCTGCCAAATAATAATACCTCATATTTATATAATGTGAATACTCTGCAAAATCCAGTCACATGCCTCATTACCTTTAGCTCTGTAACAGTCCTGAGAGGTAGATTAAACAGGTATTATGTCCATTTTGCAAATGAAACCAGACTATTAAAGATACTTAGTATTCATTCTAACTTAAACAGCAGATTTGAGGAGTCAGATCTTTTGTCCAGTATTCTTTCCACTATGAAACTGCAAAGCATTGTTTCCTTTTAAAATCAAATAAAAGAAGCCACGAGCAATATGACCTGTTAACTTGAAACCAGAAACAGCAGACTGAGGACTGGCCTATAGCTTACAGCATTACCATTGAGATGGAGTAAGGTGACCCCCATCCAACTCACCCTCTCATTCCAGAAAGCATACTTGGCTATAGTCAACTTCAGATGAAGCTTAATTCGATCATTTTTTTTTCTACTCTCACTTCACCTCAAAATGTAGCTTGTCAGAGATACCATTAAAGATGGGGGTTGGGAAAAAGGGATAAAATCTGAACCAGATTATAGGACAATCTAGGCTGGTAAAAAAATCTGAGACACTGAACAAAGCCAGAATGGCACATATTTTCACATTTTAATTAGATTATTCTGATAGATGTGGGAAATTTATTCTACCAGGATGTTTTTTAAAATTTCTTCCTAAAATATTTGGGAAAATTCAGTAAGATTTGGAAAGTCATTTTCTCTCTTGGTCTGTCTCTTACCCACTTGCCTTTGCCCTCTTTATCACTGAACTTGGGAAATGCATTGTTTTCCTTTATGTAGGGAAGTGTAGATGTCCAGAAACTTGGAATTGTGGTTTTATCAACTAACTTAAGCTAGTACCATAATAAGAAAATACCCTTTAAAAAGCTTCTTAGAAGTGAGTTTCAGCAACATAACAATCTCGGGTGGTTCAGCACACATTTTGTTTTCTAAAAGGCTCACAAACACCTGTGACCTACACAGTGTAAATTGTGGCTTCCTCCTTGCTTCCCCCTAAGGAGGTTCAGATTCCTTGCATCAGCAACTTCTTACCAAGTTCTCTTTATTCCCCATTTTATTTACCCCTCTTCATTTTCACAGGCATTTCTCCTCCTCCTCATGTCTGTCCTGCACTGTGTTGCTTTCAGGTTTTGGTATGTTGTCTCTTCTGCTTGCCCCCATCAGCCAAAACTAGAGGTAGATTAAACAGGTATTATGTCCATTTTGCAAATGAAACCAGACTATTAAAGATACTTAGTATTCATTCTAACTTAAACAGCAGATTTGAGGAGTCAGATCTTTTGTCCAGTATTCTTTCCACTATGAAACTGCAAAGCATTGTTTCCTTTTAAAATCAAATAAAAGAAGCCACGAGCAATATGACCTGTTAACTTGAAACCAGAAACAGCAGACTGAGGACTGGCCTATAGCTTACAGCATTACCATTGAGATGGAGTAAGGTGACCCCCATCCAACTCACCCTCTCATTCCAGAAAGCATACTTGGCTATAGTCAACTTCAGATGAAGCTTAATTCGATCATTTTTTTTTCTACTCTCACTTCACCTCAAAATGTAGCTTGTCAGAGATACCATTAAAGATGGGGGTTGGGAAAAAGGGATAAAATCTGAACCAGATTATAGGACAATCTAGGCTGGTAAAAAAATCTGAGACACTGAACAAAGCCAGAATGGCACATATTTTCACATTTTAATTAGATTATTCTGATAGATGTGGGAAATTTATTCTACCAGGATGTTTTTTAAAATTTCTTCCTAAAATATTTGGGAAAATTCAGTAAGATTTGGAAAGTCATTTTCTCTCTTGGTCTGTCTCTTACCCACTTGCCTTTGCCCTCTTTATCACTGAACTTGGGAAATGCATTGTTTTCCTTTATGTAGGGAAGTGTAGATGTCCAGAAACTTGGAATTGTGGTTTTATCAACTAACTTAAGCTAGTACCATAATAAGAAAATACCCTTTAAAAAGCTTCTTAGAAGTGAGTTTCAGCAACATAACAATCTCGGGTGGTTCAGCACACATTTTGTTTTCTAAAAGGCTCACAAACACCTGTGACCTACACAGTGTAAATTGTGGCTTCCTCCTTGCTTCCCCCTAAGGAGGTTCAGATTCCTTGCATCAGCAACTTCTTACCAAGTTCTCTTTATTCCCCATTTTATTTACCCCTCTTCATTTTCACAGGCATTTCTCCTCCTCCTCATGTCTGTCCTGCACTGTGTTGCTTTCAGGTTTTGGTATGTTGTCTCTTCTGCTTGCTATGACTAAATCTCATTTCTCCTTTAGGCTCAGCAATACTACCACTTCCTCCACCCAGTTTTCCCATCTCCATCTTCTGTATAGATTTCATAAGAACTTTATCAGGACATCTCATGTGTCCTTTGCACCGCCACACCAGTGAAGAGTATGTCTTACCCATTTTCCAGCCTACAAGCGCCACAACGTCAAAACTGTCTTTGTTTCCCTCACAGATATAATAGTGTTCCACCAATAATGGGCTAGAAGAAGCATGGACTTTGAAGTCTGACGGCCCTAATTTCAAATTCTTCCTTTATCCTTTATTAGTCATAAAACCTTGGGCAAGTTTCTTAAGCTCACTGACCCTCCATTTCCTCATGCATAAAATGGAGATGACCATACTTCTTTTGTTACAGCATTAACTTAAGTGAGAAAGCAGACATGGAGTTCTGAGGATTGTATCTCAGACAAGCTAGGTCCTAAAAGCTGGCGGCGGTGGTGGTGGTCATACTTGTATTTTAGAAGCCACTTTATTGCTTGTTTCCTCAGTCACTTAGAGGACAGGAAGAATACTCTGTCATACCATACATGAAAGTGTTTTAGGACTATTTTGAACCAGTTTAGAGATTCTCATAATTAACTTGAGGAAACATACCTAATGGGTTTACTACAAAATAACAGAACCCTCCCTTAAGTACTGTTAGCTAGTACGTTATTCTGCACAGTTGAATTCGCTAGGGTCATCATAGCCTCTGGAGATTTTAGATAGCAGTATCCTTCATAATTGGCTTCATGAAATGTTTTCATTTTGAAATAATCAAGTTTTCTCCTTACTGCTACAGCACAGAGTATATATTAATAGTTTGTAGGTTTGGCATTCAGAATGACAGGGCAGCGCAGGAATGTTGTGCGAATGTGCATCAGATTACAAGAATTGTGGGTCAGGCCATCTGGAGAAGTACAGAGTGTGCTCTGTTGAGAGGCCTGGGGCAGCATCCGTCGACCGTGCGCTGGTCCTGAGGTCCGTGCGAGGCGGAGCAAGGCAACGTGCACGGTGTAGGCTGCGCCCACCGGTGGGAAGCGGGGCCCCAAAGAGAAGTCGCTACTTCCTCACTAACTCTCAGGAACTTTTGACAGCCTGTAATTGTTTTTGTGATCCTTATTAATAAGAATGGAGAAGCATCTGTGAAAAGATCCCATCTCCATCTTCTGTATAGATTTCATAAGAACTTTATCAGGACATCTCATGTGTCCTTTGCACCGCCACACCAGTGAAGAGTATGTCTTACCCATTTTCCAGCCTACAAGCGCCACAACGTCAAAACTGTCTTTGTTTCCCTCACAGATATAATAGTGTTCCACCAATAATGGGCTAGAAGAAGCATGGACTTTGAAGTCTGACGGCCCTAATTTCAAATTCTTCCTTTATCCTTTATTAGTCATAAAACCTTGGGCAAGTTTCTTAAGCTCACTGACCCTCCATTTCCTCATGCATAAAATGGAGATGACCATACTTCTTTTGTTACAGCATTAACTTAAGTGAGAAAGCAGACATGGAGTTCTGAGGATTGTATCTCAGACAAGCTAGGTCCTAAAAGCTGGCGGCGGTGGTGGTGGTCATACTTGTATTTTAGAAGCCACTTTATTGCTTGTTTCCTCAGTCACTTAGAGGACAGGAAGAATACTCTGTCATACCATACATGAAAGTGTTTTAGGACTATTTTGAACCAGTTTAGAGATTCTCATAATTAACTTGAGGAAACATACCTAATGGGTTTACTACAAAATAACAGAACCCTCCCTTAAGTACTGTTAGCTAGTACGTTATTCTGCACAGTTGAATTCGCTAGGGTCATCATAGCCTCTGGAGATTTTAGATAGCAGTATCCTTCATAATTGGCTTCATGAAATGTTTTCATTTTGAAATAATCAAGTTTTCTCCTTACTGCTACAGCACAGAGTATATATTAATAGTTTGTAGGTTTGGCATTCAGAATGACAGGGCAGCGCAGGAATGTTGTGCGAATGTGCATCAGATTACAAGAATTGTGGGTCAGGCCATCTGGAGAAGTACAGAGTGTGCTCTGTTGAGAGGCCTGGGGCAGCATCCGTCGACCGTGCGCTGGTCCTGAGGTCCGTGCGAGGCGGAGCAAGGCAAACGTGCACGGGTGCCTAGGCTGCGGCCCACCGGTGGGAAGCCGGGGGCCCCAAAGAGAAGTCGCTTACTTCCCTCACTAACTCTCAGGAACTTTTGACAGCCTGTAATTGTTTTTTGTGATCCTTATTAATAAGAATGGAGAAGCATCTGATGAAAAGCTTATCAGATAGTCTATATAATTAAAAACCTTATTAGTAAAATATAAGACAGCTAAGCCTAATTTAAGTCAGTTTCATGTTCAGAACCTGTCTTTACCAGCCTTTGTTCTCTGAACTCTTAATTTACTGGATAAGTTCACTTTATTTGAATTGATTTTTAGTATAATATATACTTTGTGGTAACTAAATCTGTATGCTGTTATGACTATAAATTATTTCCAACATAACTGCTTATTCGAATTATAGACTCAACAGTCAATATCCTTGAAGAAAAAAAAATGCCAAAATTTAATATTTGGAAAGGAGCAGGAATTTAAAAACAAATTTTTAAATTATGAATATCTTAATGGAAAGTTACAGAAGCTAATAATTAAGAAAACTTCTAATTAGAGAATTACACCTATATTCATGCTATTTTATGAATGGTCACACTGAGCTATAAATGTTCTGTCACCGCTCTGTATCCACAGGTTCCCAACCTTGAGTAGACCATATTTGGGGGGAAAAAATTCCAAGAAGTTTCAAAAAGCAAGACTTGACTATTCTGTATACCAACTATTTACATAGCAACTCTTTACATTGTACTAAGTGTTATAAAAAACCACCTGCCAATGCAGGAGATGTTAGAGACGTGGGTTTGATCCCTGGGTCAGGAAGATCCCCTGGAGAAGGAAGTGGCAACCTACTGCATTATTTTTGCTTGGAGAATTCCATGGACAGAGGAGCCTAGTGGGCTACAGTCCATGGAGTTGTAAAGAGTCAGACATGACCAAACTGACTTAGCACACAAAGTGTTATAAGCAATCTAGAGATAATTTAAAGGTTATAGAAGAATGTGCATAGGTTATATGCAAATACTCTATTATTTTATATAAGGAACTTGAGCATATTTGGATTTTAGTCTGAATGTAGAGAGTCCTAGAACCAGTTCCCCACAGATACTGAGGGACAGCTGTATATAATTCAAACTGGTTTAGATTGTAATGGAGTACATCTGCACTGATTTTGCACTACAAAGAAAAAGTACAGATAGCAATGTATATATAGAGAGAACAACATTAAGTTATTAGAATATCTGTCTTCTAATATTCCCAGCTTAGCTCAGTCATTTAACCTCTCTGAACCTCAGTTTTCTTACCTATAAAATAAGCAAGTTATTACTGTCTAAAAACTACTTAGTGTTAGTATTTTGTGTTGTGATTCTGGACATATTCCGTCTGTGCTAAATTTAAAAATCAAGATTTAATAGGCAGTACAATATGAACATACATGCCCCTAGATATGAACTGTCATATATTCACTAGTCACTCCTTCTGAAGTGCCTAAATGGAAAATACAACTTAAAATCAGTGTTTTTATAGTTTATATTCCGAAATAGAATATGGTCTGAAAATGTATAAATTTTAACCATATTACAATGTGTTACCTTCATATTTCTTAAATCATCTAATAGAAAAACACAGAGGAAAATAGTCTGCATTACTTATGAGAATTATTTTCAGCTCCAGAAGAACATGACAGAATGAGACTATGATGAACAACAGAGGAAGAAAATATTTTTCAATCTGTGTAAATGTAGATAATCCCACTTAATATTCAGTGTTGAGGCATACCTCAATGTGTAGTATTCATTGTTCAAGCATATTGTTTCATGTAGTACCTAAACCACTTTTGACTAATTTTCATTTAGCTCTAGAGGCTTATTTTGACCACCAGATGGAGCTAGCACTGTTTGATTTGTAGAATTAAAAATATACTGAAGATAAAAATTAGTTAAATGAAATTAATAAGTTGTAGATTTCGTACTTCAGCACACAGTACAGAAAAAAATTAAACTTTTACCCCAGTCTTTGTCTGAACGTCTGCCTAGTCTTCATAATTGTGCATATAAATACTTCCATTAAGTAATTTCTTTATTGTGAATTAGTTTTATATTAACAGTTTTATTGGAGAGAGAAACCAGTTTTCTTCTTACAACCTTTAAAGATCTCACCCAAGCACTTTCAATTATCTTTAAAACAAAATTAGTACAATAAATAAATATTGTGGGTTATAATTATGGCTGTATTATATGTAGGCTCTCATTTTAATGTCACAGAATATTCCCACTGTTCTCATTTCTATAGTGGGTTTTCTTAATAAAACAAACCAAAAAGACAGGTGTTTTGACTGAGGTGGAGGATATGTAGTTTATCCCCAGTAGTCCCTCAGGGAGATAGGGTAGAGCTTCAGTGAATGGCTGCAGCTTTTGCAGGGATTCCACCTAGAAAGCGCAGTGGTCAAGGGCTTCATCAGGGCCTTCATGTTGACTACTGCCCTTCTCACCTTTATTTAATAAGCACCAGAAATTAACTAATTACAACTCAGCTTAATTAGGCAGCTATCTGTTGAAAAAGTGTTTGTACACTAGGGGCCCTAACCCTCTATAAAGCCTTCACGAAGCCATTTCATCCAGCAAGAGTGATAAGGTAACCATGCACACTGTTGGAATCTAAGATCTGAAAATGAGCACACTGTTCATTTGTCCAACCAACTTCTCCTTATTAACTACATACTATATGCAAGGAGTGTGCTAGTCTACAAACAGGGCACTGTCCCTGCCATTTGAGTCTATAGCTGAGAGGGACATGATCTAGTTAAGTGAGGAGCCAGCAAGTATTTAAAAGTTCAAATGAGGGAAATATATGATTAATTAAGAGTCAAGAACATACCTCAATGTGTAGTATTCATTGTTCAAGCATATTGTTTCATGTAGTACCTAAACCACTTTTGACTAATTTTCATTTAGCTCTAGAGGCTTATTTTGACCACCAGATGGAGCTAGCACTGTTTGATTTGTAGAATTAAAAATATACTGAAGATAAAAATTAGTTAAATGAAATTAATAAGTTGTAGATTTCGTACTTCAGCACACAGTACAGAAAAAAATTAAACTTTTACCCCAGTCTTTGTCTGAACGTCTGCCTAGTCTTCATAATTGTGCATATAAATACTTCCATTAAGTAATTTCTTTATTGTGAATTAGTTTTATATTAACAGTTTTATTGGAGAGAGAAACCAGTTTTCTTCTTACAACCTTTAAAGATCTCACCCAAGCACTTTCAATTATCTTTAAAACAAAATTAGTACAATAAATAAATATTGTGGGTTATAATTATGGCTGTATTATATGTAGGCTCTCATTTTAATGTCACAGAATATTCCCACTGTTCTCATTTCTATAGTGGGTTTTCTTAATAAAACAAACCAAAAAGACAGGTGTTTTGACTGAGGTGGAGGATATGTAGTTTATCCCCAGTAGTCCCTCAGGGAGATAGGGTAGAGCTTCAGTGAATGGCTGCAGCTTTTGCAGGGATTCCACCTAGAAAGCGCAGTGGTCAAGGGCTTCATCAGGGCCTTCATGTTGACTACTGCCCTTCTCACCTTTATTTAATAAGCACCAGAAATTAACTAATTACAACTCAGCTTAATTAGGCAGCTATCTGTTGAAAAAGTGTTTGTACACTAGGGGCCCTAACCCTCTATAAAGCCTTCACGAAGCCATTTCATCCAGCAAGAGTGATAAGGTAACCATGCACACTGTTGGAATCTAAGATCTGAAAATGAGCACACTGTTCATTTGTCCAACCAACTTCTCCTTATTAACTACATACTATATGCAAGGAGTGTGCTAGTCTACAAACAGGGCACTGTCCCTGCCATTTGAGTCTATAGCTGAGAGGGACATGATCTAGTTAAGTGAGGAGCCAGCAAGTATTTAAAAGTTCAAATGAGGGAAATATATGATTAATTAAGGGGAGTCAAGAAAAGCCATAAAGGACTCTTTCTAGGTGGAAATTATTTTCATTAACCCACTGTTTGGCACATTGCAGATTCTATTTATTATGGTCTGGAAGGAATTCAGGACCTTTTTTTGGCAGGAGTTTATCAGGACACATCCAGTATAGTGATATGATGCCTTTTTATGCCAAATTGAAATATCTTCTAAATTGTCTTTTGTTTCAGACATGCAAAAGAAATAACCAGGCTAGTTAAGAAGTTGTACCTTAGAGCTGGACTGGGTGGTTTTTCATTCCTGTGTTTAAAATCTCTGAAATAAGTTATTTAATCTCTCACTGCCTTAGATACCTTGTCAGCAAAATGGGGTTACTAATATGCCTTCCTCATAGAGTTGGTTATGAGGGTTAAACAGGAAACTCAAGGTACTCGTATCTGCCACCTAGTACTTGTACTTGAAATGTTAGCTATCATGTTATTTGGGGTTTGTTTGTTGTTGGGGGTTTTTTTTTGCATCATGTTAGCTATTTTCAAGTGTGGTACTTTTCCTAGAATTAATTTAAGGTATGTATAAAATTTGATAAAAAGATATTTTGTAGCTTCCAGTATGATGAGATACAGTTAGATATTAGTAGCTTTGGAATTTTCCATGTCCATATTAATTAAAGTCTGTCTCTTGTTTTCAAATGTTGTTTACTATTATCACTGACATATCACCTTTATTTATATGTTTTTATTTATTATGGGAATTTTTCAAAATTTTCCTTGACTAGTGGATCCTAGATCTATTTAAAATCCTAAGTAGCTTTATTAACAGTTTCTGACACATAATAATCATTTAATAAACTTTTTTTTCAATAAATGAATATGCAGCTACTGGAAGCTTTCAGCTCCTTGAGCTCTGGCACCAAGACAGTAGCGGGTATAAGCCCATTTATCTGTAAAGTGAGATTTGTAGATGGATACCATTGGTTCATTAGCTAAGTAACGGATAATGGAGTAGTCATTGCCCCATGATGCTCAGGACAGAAAAGTTTTATAATGCAGAGATTCAAGTGGAACAAAGATGGGTTTTCTGACTAGTTCTTAGGGAAGAGTTAGAGACACTCTTTATAACACACAAGGGGAAGTGCAGTATTAAACCTCGAGTCTTACTACAGATTGCCACCAAAGCCTAGAGTCAGAACATAAGTTTTCGCCCAGGTTCTGCTGCTCATCCACATAGGACACTAGCCAGGTGCTGGTGCTCCAGGAAACTGAAGGTTCTAGTTGTGTTGGACATTTTTGTCACCAAATCCTTTTCTCTATACTTTCTAATTTTATCTTAGAGATTGCTAAGATATTTAAATTGATATTCTACAACTATAGCATAGGTAAGCTTTAAACTTTCTTTTGGTGGCTAATAATCTATCCAAGAATCAGCAACAGAGTAGTTCCAATCAATGGCTTGATTTCTTAACTGTTTTTACATGTATTATGTTTATTTTACCCTTTAGATTACTTTCTAAAATGAAAAGCCTGTATCATGTATGCTTCAGATACTGCATAGACCATCAGGCATATGGCGGGAGCACTTACTAAATTTTATTTTATGAACTGAACTTTTAATTGAAGATGGTAGGGTACAGCATGAGATTTTTACTATCATAGACTTGGGTTCAAATTCCAGCTTGAGTATATTCTAATTATGGTCTTACCCTGTTTCTTAATTTGTGAAATAGGTTTATAGATACTTTCTTTATGGATAGTCAAAGAATCTTAGCATGGCACCTAACATATACTAAGTATTTCGTGAATATTCTTTTTTTTTTTCCATTCTTCATTCCTATATATTTAGCATATATATTTTTTTGAAATTTTAGTTAATGACAAATAATTGTCATACTGCATCGTTATTTATAAATTATCAACCAGCATATATTGAGATTTTTAAGAGAAGTATTAGAAATAGAGTACTCTGTACTTAGGCTGATTTTTTTCAAACTCCTTTTCTGTTTTATTAGTTTTGCATCACTCATGTCACCCGGTCACTTATTCAATTTTTGCTTATTCAGGAGCGTTCAAGCACATGAAAAATGAATATGTTACTTCTTGTTCTGGCCACATGGACTGAGCTAAGACAGAACATCTTTCTACAAATATATAGAAATTCTAGATAAAATATCCAGTCCAATTTAAATAATTAGCTAAGTATATATGGAATCTAGAAAAATGGTTCTGATGAACCTATTTGCAGGGCAGAAATAGTGACGCAAATATAGAGAATGGACTTGTGGCCATGGGCGGGGTGGGGAGGAGAGGATGAGAGAGTAGCAATAACGTATATATGCTACCGTGTGTAAAACAGAGAACTAATGGGACGCTGCAGTATAACACAGGGAGCCCAGCCCGGCACTCTCTGATGGCATAGCGGGTGGGAGGGAGGCTCAGGAAGGAAGGGTGACTCATGCCATATGGCAGAAACCAATGTGTCACTGTAAAACAGTTATCCTCCAATTAAAAAATATTTAGCTAAGCCTGACAGAGACAGAGAGGAGGCTGACAGGGGTTAGGGATAGTGGAAGAGAGAAAAGGAGTTAAGAAAGAAAAGAAAATTCCTAGGTACTAGAAACAAAAGGGAGGTGTAACTAGAACATTAAGTGGGCAGGCTGGCACAGTAGTTACCCAGGGAGTTATTGGAACCAGATGTAGGCTCTGATAGCTAGACGCTGAGGTTTTAATATCACACTCAGAGACACAGTCTTGGATCCAGAGAGGAAGGCACTAGAAAAACTGGCTACCTGGTCAGGGAAGCCACAAAGAAACTTGTCATTTTTCAAAGCTATGTATGGGAGGGGGAAAAATTTCTTATCATAAAAAATCAAAATTCTAAACCTCTGCCAGGCACAGCTATAAAGTCTAAATGTATACTGCCTATATGGTACAGAAACCCTAAGCCAGGAAATTAACTTGGGGAAAAATGCCTGCACTAATGAAATCCCTTAATTTCCTGGTAGAAACAAATGCAGAAGCTCTCTGAAGGAACCCTTACACAGTCCTGGGTGCTAAGGATTCCTGTGGAGCATGGTAGAGATGCAGCTCTAGCTGCAGGAGCACTCACAATCAAAAATTCAAAAACACATGAAGAAAAGACCACTGTAGGGAGAGAGTCAGCAGCCATAACAAAAGAAACCCCAGGAGTAATCTGAAAGATAAAACACAACAAGTGTTTTAAATAAAGAAATTTTTAAATACATAATCATCGTAATAAAAGATTTAGGGTGAATTTGAAAAAGAATCAAATACAACACCTAGAAATGAGGTAACAAGGAGCAAGCAACAGACCAAGGCTTGAATAGAACAGTTTCTGATATTCTTGATTAGAACTGGCTCATCTTGGTTCATCAGCCAAAGAAGGTGTAGGATTTTTTTTCTTAAGTCACAAATTTTCATTAATATATATCAATGCAAGTACTGTAAAATGTTGGCACTTTTTTTCGGGGGGGAGGCAACACTGTGTCCTGGGAACCCAGTGGTAACTAATCTTTGTATGGAACTATTGCAGGGTCAATCCATAATTCTTTTCTAATTTGTAATTTAGTAGAAGTTATTTTTATCTGCTTCTAGTTAACTGTCCTTACTGATATTTTTGTTAGATATATTTTATCATGCTATTAAATTGAAGTTGTTTGTTGTTTTAACTGGGGAGTAGAAGTGGCAAGTAATTGGAAAGTCAACTGATATTGAACCATTATATCTTATTAGGCAAAGGAATAAGGTAAAATGGTAATGCTGATTTTAAAGGTGAGATAGGTGATTTTATCATCATATAATTACAAGTGAGAACAACTACAACAGTATAGTATAAAACAAAGATAATAATCTCAAATTGGTTGTTAAATTAACATTAATCACTTTCCGATCTAGGAAATCATTGTGGAGCTTGTGGAGTTTTTTGTTTGTTTGTTTTAATGGAGGAAAACCAATCCCAGGTTCTGACCTCCTTTTCATTGGTAGACATTCATAGGTTTTAATAAGAATCCATAGAGATTTTTACACTTTATCCTAAAACTGGTCTGTTATTCCTCAGAGGAAGAGGCTGCTCCCGATGGTGCTGTTGCAGAATACAGGCGAGAAAAGCAAAAGTATGAAGCCTTGAGGAAGCAGCAGCCAAAGACGGGAACTTCCCGAGAAGACCAGGTAACTTCACAAACCAAAATCTATGTGTGATTCACTGCCTTTTAATTGTATGCAAGTGTTGTTAATGGAACCTAATTTGATTATATATGAGAGTAAACATTATGTCTTAAAAATGAAAAAGGATATATTAACATAGGATGAGGTGTCTAGGACCTTGGCCACTCAAGCAGAGATCCAGATGGTAGATTTCTTCCCAGGCATGAAGGCACAAAGCCTAAGACATTCAGGTTTTAACTTTGTACTCTCTTATTAAACACAGGAACCTGGCAAAACCACATATTCCCAGATATCAGGTAGCACCTTTAACTAAGTGAATATTACAAGATGGTCATTATAAATGATGACTAGATCTGTTCTGGGTCAGCATTTCACCTACTGCCTAGCCAGCTTCACTTGAAAGAGTACTCTGCCTGTAAATAAGCCACCTGGTCTGCTAGTTGGCATCTATCATAATAACACTGCAAAACTCTGCTTACTGAAGTAATTCCTGAATCTTTAGCTAGTAATATAAGAAGATTGTCAGAAATCAAGAATTAAAAAATATAGGAAGCTAGCTCAACCATCTGGTGTCAGCAGCATGCAGCACTTGGCACTTGACAAAAATGGATCTCTTGAACAACCCTCTATGTTGAAAAGCCAGGGGGCAGACCAAAATTACTTCTGTTTGGTGCTGCTCTCTATAAGAACATATCATTTTCAGCATATAAATAAAACAAGCAAAATAAAAGTAAATTAAAAAGCACTAGCCTGTTTGAATAAATTAATCTAATCAGGAACTGTTTAAATTATAAAAGCACTAGCTAGCGTGAAAATAATCATAGGAAAATACAACAGGAATTCAGGATAGGAATAAGGGACCTATCAGGTCTATTCCCCCAGACCTCCTTTTCATTGGTAGACATTCATAGGTTTTAATAAGAATCCATAGAGATTTTTACACTTTATCCTAAAACTGGTCTGTTATTCCTCAGAGGAAGAGGCTGCTCCCGATGGTGCTGTTGCAGAATACAGGCGAGAAAAGCAAAAGTATGAAGCCTTGAGGAAGCAGCAGCCAAAGACGGGAACTTCCCGAGAAGACCAGGTAACTTCACAAACCAAAATCTATGTGTGATTCACTGCCTTTTAATTGTATGCAAGTGTTGTTAATGGAACCTAATTTGATTATATATGAGAGTAAACATTATGTCTTAAAAATGAAAAAGGATATATTAACATAGGATGAGGTGTCTAGGACCTTGGCCACTCAAGCAGAGATCCAGATGGTAGATTTCTTCCCAGGCATGAAGGCACAAAGCCTAAGACATTCAGGTTTTAACTTTGTACTCTCTTATTAAACACAGGAACCTGGCAAAACCACATATTCCCAGATATCAGGTAGCACCTTTAACTAAGTGAATATTACAAGATGGTCATTATAAATGATGACTAGATCTGTTCTGGGTCAGCATTTCACCTACTGCCTAGCCAGCTTCACTTGAAAGAGTACTCTGCCTGTAAATAAGCCACCTGGTCTGCTAGTTGGCATCTATCATAATAACACTGCAAAACTCTGCTTACTGAAGTAATTCCTGAATCTTTAGCTAGTAATATAAGAAGATTGTCAGAAATCAAGAATTAAAAAATATAGGAAGCTAGCTCAACCATCTGGTGTCAGCAGCATGCAGCACTTGGCACTTGACAAAAATGGATCTCTTGAACAACCCTCTATGTTGAAAAGCCAGGGGGCAGACCAAAATTACTTCTGTTTGGTGCTGCTCTCTATAAGAACATATCATTTTCAGCATATAAATAAAACAAGCAAAATAAAAGTAAATTAAAAAGCACTAGCCTGTTTGAATAAATTAATCTAATCAGGAACTGTATTATAAATGACACCTAATTACTGGTAAGGAAGATCATGCATCAGTGCCTAGCGTGAAAATAATCATAGGGAAAATACAACAGGAATTCAGGTATAGGAAACTGTAATTACAGAGAACAAACTTATGTGCAATTTTCAAAAGAAATGGCACATCAAATGAAATTAAGAAAAGTGCTTTATTAACTTGTTTTCATGGAGTCACAAAGTCCTCTGAATATATTACCAAAAGATGTTAAGGATCAGTCTTATTCTTGCATTTCTCTTTTTTCCCTCCTAGTAAATAAATATTAAGAATCTACCATGTCTTAATCACTGTAATTGGTGGTAAACAAGGCAGAAACATCCCTGTCTTCTCTAAGCTAGCAGGAAAAAGAAAAAAGAAGAAAAAGTCGGTTAAATAAGTAATACCAATTAAAAGGGGTAGGCATTATGACCGGTTAGATTCAGGAAACAATGTACATTTATCACAGTGGCATAACATAAGAATGGCATAAGAATCCAGAAAGGTATTCGTCAGCTGAGCTCTGGGGGTTGATGAGGAGATGCATGGCTGGATGAGGACCGCATACGAGAAAGCTTTGACCTCTTTGCAGAGAACTAAAAGATGTTAAGTAGGAATGAAATGTAGACTGACAGAAAGAAAGAGATAAGTCTGGAGAGATGCGCAGGAGCCAGTTCACACAACATATTTTAAACCATTTGAAGGAGTTGAGATTTACCCTAGGAGAAGTGGGGAGTCCTCCAAAAAAGAAGTCACTATAGTCTCATTTGCAGTTTAGGGAGATCCTTCCAATCTGGCTGCTGGACCCAGAGAGTAGATTGGACCTAGAGCAGGACTGGAGCCACAGAGGCCATTTCAGAGACTTATTAACTTGTTTTCATGGCGTAACAAAGTCTTCTGAATGTATTACCAAAAGATGTTAAAAGGACATGAATGCACAAAGTCTGCCAGGGCAGGCCCCATCAACACAGCTTCTTCATGCTGGGAAGGCTCGCTCTGTGCTGAAGCGCATGCAGTTAGTGCTTGACCCTTTATTCCTTCAGCAAGAGCCAGAAGTCTAATTCCCCTGGAGATGCTAAATAGAAATACCTCCTTGCAGATCCTCTCTTGTCCAGGCTGTATTGTGCCCCACTTTTTTTCTGTGGTGTCCGCTTTTTTGCCTTGTGTCCTGTCTTGCCTTTCAAATGCAGCTAGAGAAAGTCAAATCTTGAAAACAGATGTTTAGAAAGGCCAACTGAATGCAGAGTTTCCAGAGAATAGCAAGGAGAGATAAGAAGGCCTTCTTAAATGAACACTGCAGAGGAATAGAGGAGAACAATAGGAGGGAAAGACCAGTGATCTCTTCAAGAAAATTGGAGATATGGAAAATTTCATGCAAAGATGGGCACAAAAAAGGACAGAAATGACAAGAATCTGACAGAAGCAGAAGAGATTAAGAAGTAGCATGAATACACAGAAGGACAATACTGAAAACACCTTAGTGACACAGGTAACCGCAATAGCCTCTAGGTATGGTCACTCCCCTAGAGGTGGATGAGTGTGAAGTCAAGTGGGCCTTAGGAAGCATCACTACAACCAAACCTAGAGGAGGTGATGGAATTCCAGCTGAGCTATTTCAGATCCTAAAAGATGATGCTGTTAAAGTGCTTCATTCAGTATGTCAGCAACTTTGGAAAACTTAGCAGTGGGCACAGGACTGAAAAAGGTCAGTTTTCATTCCAATCCCAGAGAAAGGCAATGCCAATGAAGATTCAAACTACCATACAATTGAAAAAGATGGCTTTGAACTTCGTGAGTCCACTTATGCTCGAATTTATTTCAGTAAATACATAACTGTAGTTCTGGACTAACCACGAATGGTTGCATAACCACAGAGGTAGATGGAGGGCCAGCTGTAAAGGCAGGAGTGCATTTTCAACTTCCCAGAGGATTGGCGCCCATAACCTTCATGCTGTTTAAGGGTCAGCTGTTATTTTAATACTGAATTCAATGTACCATTGTCTTAATTAGAAAGGGCTTGGAAGCCAAGAAAATATCACAGCACTGGTCCCTTTCTTACAAAATATACTCACCATGATAGTTATATCCTGCTTCTTTTGCTTAATAAAATACTTCATGAATATAATTTCAATAATAGTGTAACCACATATTCACTGCTTTTTACAAAATTTATCTAGTTTCTTATTAATAGATACTTAACATTTCCATCTTTCACTTGTATGAATAATACTGTTCACATATTTTTGCATCAGCCATTTTCAGTGCTTCAGATTATTTTTCTACCTGTATACCCATGATTGGAATTATTGAATCAAAGGCAATAAGCATTTAAAGTTTCCGATACATATAAAAAGTTTTCCAAAGATGTCACTCCGGTTTACCCTCCTTCCAACAATTGATGTGTCCATTCACTTCACGAAGATTAAATCAAGAATCTCTTAAGAACAGAAGGATAGGAAAAAGGAAAAAAGATTTAAGAAGGTAGCATGCAAAGATGGGCACAAAGGACAGAAATGACAAGAATCTGACAGAAGCAGAAGAGATTAAGTAGCATGAATACACAGAAGGACAATACTGAAAACACCTTAGTGACACAGGTAACCGCAATAGCCTCTAGGTATGGTCACTCCCCTAGAGGTGGATGAGTGTGAAGTCAAGTGGGCCTTAGGAAGCATCACTACAACCAAACCTAGAGGAGGTGATGGAATTCCAGCTGAGCTATTTCAGATCCTAAAAGATGATGCTGTTAAAGTGCTTCATTCAGTATGTCAGCAACTTTGGAAAACTTAGCAGTGGGCACAGGACTGAAAAAGGTCAGTTTTCATTCCAATCCCAGAGAAAGGCAATGCCAATGAAGATTCAAACTACCATACAATTGAAAAAGATGGCTTTGAACCGTGAGTCCACTTATGCTCGAATTTATTTCAGTAAATACATAACTGTAGTTCTGGACTAACCACGAATGGTTGCATAACCACAGAGGTAGATGGAGGGCCAGCTGTAAAGGCAGGAGTGCATTTTCAACTTCCCAGAGGATTGGCGCCCATAACCTTCATGCTGTTTAAGGGTCAGCTGTTATTTTAATACTGAATTCAATGTACCATTGTCTTAATTAGAAAGGGCTTGGAAGCCAAGAAAATATCACAGCACTGGTCCCTTTCTTACAAAATATACTCACCATGATAGTTATATCCTGCTTCTTTTGCTTAATAAAATACTTCATGAATATAATTTCAATAATAGTGTAACCACATATTCACTGCTTTTTACAAAATTTATCTAGTTTCTTATTAATAGATACTTAACATTTCCATCTTTCACTTGTATGAATAATACTGTTCACATATTTTTGCATCAGCCATTTTCAGTGCTTCAGATTATTTTTCTACCTGTATACCCATGATTGGAATTATTGAATCAAAGGCAATAAGCATTTAAAGTTTCCGATACATATAAAAAGTTTTCCAAAGATGTCACTCCGGTTTACCCTCCTTCCAACAATTGATGTGTCCATTCACTTCACCTTCCCAATCATCGACATCTTTACATTTTAGGAAGTATGTTCATTGAAAAGTGCTATTTGTTGGTAGTGTTTTATTTTTTATTTCACATGTCTTAGTGAAATATTAATTCCTCCATATCTTGTGGACTCTAAAAACTTAGCTCTTAGTAACCATGCATTTTAAAGTGTAAATGTCTATTGTAAACAAATGTATGTTCTCCAAATCAGAAAATAGCCACATGTCCCTGCGGGAAACTGTCAATGCAAATGCCAACAGGGCAGTGTCAAGATTTGTTAATATTAATCACGGGTATAGCTGGAAGGCAGCTTTGTTATTTTCCTTCAAAGTTAGAAAATTAAGTCCTTTACATCCTAGGAAGATGTTTTCTTTTCTATCAAATTTAAGTGTCTCTTCTGAAATTATATTTATCCTTATCAGGAAACTTAGCAGTCCTAATTGTTATTTCAGACTCTTGCGCTGCTGAACCAGTTTAAATCTAAGCTTACTCAAGCAATTTCTGAAACTCCTGAAAATGACGTTTCTGAAACCGAAGTAGAAGATGATGAAGGATGGTAAGCCCTTCGATTTCTTTTTATTAACAACTGGACAACTGGGCTCAGAGCAGAGACACTACTAAGACATTTTTATTATTATATGGTCCTTTTTTGTTGTTTTCAGACTTTACCTTCAATTATGCCCTCATTGTATATGGTCTCAACCCCTTTTTACTCCATTTTAGTTCAGGAAGCATTTATTTAGCACTTGGTGTATTCCCACTGTTGTGCTAGCCAGGAGTAGAAATACACAGGAAGTGCATTATGGTATACATGCCCTAAATAATTTTCTAATGGCATGGAAAAGATAACATTTACGTTGCACAGCTAGAATACAGTCTTAAAAGATTGAGTCATTAATTTTTTTACACTTTACCACAAAACAGTTTAGAGTGCATTAGTTCATGTCATAATCCTACTGAGTTCCTCTTCAAATTTATGACCTCCAGGATCCTAGTAATACATACATAGTTAACTTATTTTTATCTTTGGATACCCATGATTGGAATTATTGAATCAAAGGCAATAAGCATTTAAAGTTTCCGATACATATAAAAAGTTTTCCAAAGATGTCACTCCGGTTTACCCTCCTTCCAACAATTGATGTGTCCATTCACTTCACCTTCCCAATCATCGACATCTTTACATTTTAGGAAGTATGTTCATTGAAAAGTGCTATTTGTTGGTAGTGTTTTATTTTTTATTTCACATGTCTTAGTGAAATATTAATTCCTCCATATCTTGTGGACTCTAAAAACTTAGCTCTTAGTAACCATGCATTTTAAAGTGTAAATGTCTATTGTAAACAAATGTATGTTCTCCAAATCAGAAAATAGCCACATGTCCCTGCGGGAAACTGTCAATGCAAATGCCAACAGGGCAGTGTCAAGATTTGTTAATATTAATCACGGGTATAGCTGGAAGGCAGCTTTGTTATTTTCCTTCAAAGTTAGAAAATTAAGTCCTTTACATCCTAGGAAGATGTTTTCTTTTCTATCAAATTTAAGTGTCTCTTCTGAAATTATATTTATCCTTATCAGGAAACTTAGCAGTCCTAATTGTTATTTCAGACTCTTGCGCTGCTGAACCAGTTTAAATCTAAGCTTACTCAAGCAATTTCTGAAACTCCTGAAAATGACGTTTCTGAAACCGAAGTAGAAGATGATGAAGGATGGTAAGCCCTTCGATTTTTTTTTATTAACAACTGGACAACTGGGCTCAGAGCAGAGACACTACTAAGACATTTTTATTATTATATGGTCCTTTTTTGTTGTTTTCAGACTTTACCTTCAATTATGCCCTCATTGTATATGGTCTCAACCCCTTTTTACTCCATTTTAGTTCAGGAAGCATTTATTTAGCACTTGGTGTATTCCCACTGTTGTGCTAGCCAGGAGTAGAAATACACAGGAAGTGCATTATGGTATACATGCCCTAAATAATTTTCTAATGGCATGGAAAAGATAACATTTACGTTGCACAGCTAGAATACAGTCTTAAAAGATTGAGTCATTAATTTTTTTACACTTTACCACAAAACAGTTTAGAGTGCATTAGTTCATGTCATAATCCTACTGAGTTCCTCTTCAAATTTATGACCTCCAGGATCCTAGTAATACATACATAGTTAACTTATTTTTATCTTTGGATATTTTTCAGCTTTTAAAGATACTGATAAGACATAAAGGGATTAATGTCCTGTGCTTAGCCCTTTATCCTATACTGGTAAAAAGGGAAAAAAAAGAAGTGTGCTTTCTCTCGTCACCCTTCTCTGTCCTCCAGTTGACTTCGCATGTAGTATATTAGACCTCCCCACACCTAACCTCCTCCACCTCCCACCACTCCCTGGCTCAGGCACGTTGCTGCAGGCAAGCCAGTGGGTCACCCCCCACACATGACTCACTCTCTGGAGCCTCTGAACTGTCACATGTACCATTACCCCAACCCCGACTCACAGCCTCGCTGCTCTCTGCCAAACAGCATCTCTCCCCCATTTCAAAACACTGTTTAGCACTCCCATGCTCCAGAAAACCAGTCAGCAAGATTTGTTGAGCACTCACAAATCTAGAGGGTGGAGGAAAGAGGACTGGAGCACACATTTTAAAAAAGGCATGAAAACACTTATTAAAAAAACATTTAAGCCACTAAGACTCTGCAGCTACATCTGACTTTAATCAAAAGGGCCAGGTAATGGTGAGCAGAATGGGATGCATCCTACCTCCCGTACAGCCCTGAAGGTGCTTGTGTATTTCTCTAATTTTTGTACGATTTGGGTTATAATGCCAATGTTTGTAAAACCCTAGGTCTCTTTCAGTAGGTTTCTTTTGCTTATGTGTATTTGTTTATACTTAAATTCACAGTTGCTCAAGGCAGGAGCTGGCTTCTCCCATAGTTCCTTGCCAGAGGTGAAGGCTCAGTGAGTGTTGAGTGACCCAGAGAGATAAATGTACATTGCACAGAACTTTCTGGTTTTTTATATGACTGGACAGGTTTAGTTTTATTTTGGATTCCTTGAATGTCTCAGAATATCTTTCAAACATTTTGGGTTCAGCCACTACACTAAAAAATGTTTTGCCAAGTCCTCTTCCCCTTATTTTTGAATCCATATGCATTTTTTAAGGAAATATGATCCATGTGTTTCTGATTCATTTACACTTAACTCATCAAGATGGTGTTTTGTAAGAGTAGTTTGATGCCCAATAAGTTTTTTTTTTAACCTTTTTATAAGCCATTTAAGTCCTTTTTTATTGAACAGGAAAGTCACCAACAAATTTAAACCCAGAAATTTCATTTGAAACTCAAAACCCATAGGATTCAAATTTTACTTTCAACTTGGCAAGACCATCTAACTTCCCAAGGTTCTTCCTAGTTCCCTGGTTCCATATCCTCTCATTATGAATTCCTCATTAGCATCAGATATCAGTGTTCTTGAAAGTATCATTCCTGTTTTTGATGTGATTTCCTGATACAATCAGTATTCTAACATCCTCATTAGAAAGTTAAACAAATGGGAAAACTTCACCAGATTGGGGGGAAAAATAATCACTGGTCAGTGATACTGACTAGTTCTGCATCTAAGGAACAAAAGTAAGTGGTTAAAAAAAAGGGGGAAGGAGGGTAAAGGAACCATTACCAGTTCTTCAAGGGGTTCCTTTCTGCTTCCAATTGCAGTCACCTAACAGAAAGTCAGAAGTCTATGCTATGTACCTGCACACTTTTTGTATTTTTTTTAAATCCAACATCTAATTAAATTACCTGGAGCACTTATATACAGCCTTTCTGTTGCAATGTAAACTATTGAAATTTCATAACCTGATAAGGAATGGCATCACTTCTGTTCATAGATAAACCAGTGTAAACCAGTTTAGCTTTATCTAGTCCCAGATGATTTAGATCATTGCTCATAAAGTATGTTCCACTCGGAAAAGAAGTCTTATATTCAGAATGATTCATAGCAAATATTATGAGTGCATGGCATGTGCATGTGTGTTATGCATAAATTACATGGTTCTCAGACTATTTTGTAGGTCACGCTTGCCACTTTTCTAAGAAGTGAAAGTCGGCCAGAGCTGTACTACACTGTCAGGGTCTGTTATCTGAGGTAAAATGATTGCTTCTAAGACATTTTTATGTGTCCGCATGAGTGACCACACATTGAGGGATCATTTTCATTTTCTGTCAAGATAGAAACCATTACCAATTTGTTATGTTTTCTTTTACTTGGCAAACTGTTCTATTCGCATTTTTGGCTGAGCTGCTGTATTGGCATGGTATACAACAGACATTTGGGTACCATTCAGCAGCATTCTACTTTCTATGCTAAAAAAAAAAAGTGGAGAGAAAGAAAAGAAATATGATTCTATTGTAAACACTGTATATGGTGTTTGATAATTATTCCCAGATTTCACTAACAAGGCATTTAAGGAAGTGTTATTAGTAGATCTGAGCTGAAATGTGTGATAGAAATTTTTCACTGAAAATTATTAGCATTCTTTTTTTGTTGGGATATACACTGCCAATATTTGATAGTGGTAGTGACGGCCACCAGCTAAAGAAGCAGCTAAAGAAGCCTCTTTGTTAGGACATTGCTTCATCCCGTAACATCACGCACTCATATTCCTATAGAAACCATCTTCAAACATAGATTTTATAAAACTGATTAGATAACTGATCACAGGAGTTACCAGTGAAAGGATGCGTATGCCCATGTGGATGAAGTCCGTGTGCCATTTTGGGTTTGGTTAGGTAAAGCTTAGTTAACTCCCAAAAACATTTTGAGAGTTGTGTCTGACAAGGCAGCAGAAAGACTTACAAAAAAGGAAAGCCACCTTCTCCTTATACAATAAAATTAGCATTCCAAGGGAAGGAAGAAAATTAAATCTGTGAGGATAGACAGCAATCTTGTGAACATTAACTATTCACTACTGTGTTTCTTTGAAACTTCTTTCTAGATCATTAACATATAGCTTCACAACAAATAAGCATGATAAAATAATAAACAGTATCAATGTCTTTCTGCCTTCCTCCCTTTTTCTCTTCTGTCTCTCCCCTTCACCACTTTTTCTTAGTACATATACTATTCAGTAATAAAAGAATAGGAAAATACTAATAATTGTAATGGTTGCCTCAAGTGAATATTTCAGTTCTCTTTTGTTACATAAGGAAAAGATATTCACTGTAGAAAAACCAGAATATAGATCCTTCAAAAGAAGTAAATTAAATCACCTGTGATCCCAAACTCAACAATAAATGCTGTTGACTTACACATGTATATGTATGCTTCCACATACTTCTGTGCATATTTTAAGCAGAAATAAGCTCATATAATACTACAGTTGTATAGTTTGCTTTTGTTCCCTTGGCAATATATAGTGGATACTTTCCCTCATGATATATAATTTTATTATATTCTGTTTGTGTTGAGTTTTGTGTGTTTTTTTTGGTTGTGCTGGGTCTTTGTTGGCACATACATGCTCAGTAAGCACGTGGGCTTAGTTGTGATATGTAGGATCTTAGTTCCCCAGTCAGGGATTGAACTTGGGCCCCCTGCATTGGGAGCATGGGGTCTTATCCACTGGACCACCAGGGGAGTCCCTCTGTTTGTATTCTGTATTGTGCCCATATATAATATTCCCTTATATGCTGAAACATGGTCTGCTTGGTCAGCCCCATGTTGGACATTTAGGCTCTTTTCTAGTTTTCATTATTATACACAACACTGTAATAAATATCCTTATATCTGCGTCATTACCAGTTATCTCAGGATAAATTTCTAAAACTGGAATTGCTTAGTCAGTGGGTATGCATGTGAGGTTCTGCTAAATATTTTCAAGTGGCCCTACCAAAATGTCATTCCAATTTATACTCCCAAGTAAATAACTTTTTTATGAGTGGCTTTTAGAGCTGTTAGAATCATAAGAATTAATTAAGGTACTTTTCAGCACTTAGTGAAAGAGAATAACATTTCAGAAGAAATGCTTTGCTCTTGTAAACCTTTAGAAGATACACAGTCTTAAAAACAATACATAGTCCAGTTTGCTTCTGTTTTTAATATATCAGTAACTGGTACATATTTCAACATAACTTCTCAAGATTGTCAGTTCTAAGTATCCTTATTGTTGGTTCTGAAAAGGTCTTCAAGATAACTATGCATTGCAACTTTAGGATCTAAAGTTTTTTTTTTGCTTTAATCAGTTGAATAAATAAAAATTGGCTCAAGTGAATATTTCAGTTCTCTTTTGTTACATAAGGAAAAGATATTCACTGTAGAAAAACCAGAATATAGATCCTTCAAAAGAAGTAAATTAAATCACCTGTGATCCCAAACTCAACAATAAATGCTGTTGACTTACACATGTATATGTATGCTTCCACATACTTCTGTGCATATTTTAAGCAGAAATAAGCTCATATAATACTACAGTTGTATAGTTTGCTTTTGTTCCCTTGGCAATATATAGTGGATACTTTCCCTCATGATATATAATTTTATTATATTCTGTTTGTGTTGAGTTTTGTGTGTTTTTGGTTGTGCTGGGTCTTTGTTGGCACATACATGCTCAGTAAGCACGTGGGCTTAGTTGTGATATGTAGGATCTTAGTTCCCCAGTCAGGGATTGAACTTGGGCCCCCTGCATTGGGAGCATGGGGTCTTATCCACTGGACCACCAGGGGAGTCCCTCTGTTTGTATTCTGTATTGTGCCCATATATAATATTCCCTTATATGCTGAAACATGGTCTGCTTGGTCAGCCCCATGTTGGACATTTAGGCTCTTTTCTAGTTTTCATTATTATACACAACACTGTAATAAATATCCTTATATCTGCGTCATTACCAGTTATCTCAGGATAAATTTCTAAAACTGGAATTGCTTAGTCAGTGGGTATGCATGTGAGGTTCTGCTAAATATTTTCAAGTGGCCCTACCAAAATGTCATTCCAATTTATACTCCCAAGTAAATAACTTTTTTATGAGTGGCTTTTAGAGCTGTTAGAATCATAAGAATTAATTAAGGTACTTTTCAGCACTTAGTGAAAGAGAATAACATTTCAGAAGAAATGCTTTGCTCTTGTAAACCTTTAGAAGATACACAGTCTTAAAAACAATACATAGTCCAGTTTGCTTCTGTTTTTAATATATCAGTAACTGGTACATATTTCAACATAACTTCTCAAGATTGTCAGTTCTAAGTATCCTTATTGTTGGTTCTGAAAAGGTCTTCAAGATAACTATGCATTGCAACTTTAGGATCTAAAGTTTTTTCCATTTTATTATTCTACTTTGGCTTACATTAAAAATCAGTTTTGTCTATCAGCCAGACAGTCTGTTTCTGCTAAAGATTAGAGTTCTGAGGACCAAGTTAGCATAACGTAGAAGCAATAAGTACCGCTTGTCTTGAGTATCCAAAACAGTGAAAATTTAATAATGCAGATGTTAAAAAAAGATTACAAGTGGTTAGACCAATTTAGATCTTATTATAAGATACCATTAAAGGACACAGCCTTATTTCATTGCATATACTGCAAAGCTATAAGCACCTTTTATATGTAATATTATAATTAATACTATTAAAATGTAATACATATTGTATGTGATTTAGTTGTGTATGAAAGGTGCTATGACAGCAAATGAATATTTTAATTATAATCCCCACTTCATTGAAGCAGGACATTGCCAAGCATGGGTAACAAGTTGGGTAGACAAACACAAATACAGCTTTAAGGAGACTCTGAGACTAATGAAAGCCCAGGTTAGCCACCTGGGAAATCTTTACCCTTTAGCGATAAGTAGAACAGCAGGTTTCAGACTGGTGGTTCTGGGCCACTTTTGTACTCTTCGGAATTCCTGAGGACCCCAAAGAGCTTTAGTTTCTGATAAATATATTTATTGATATTTACCTTACTAGAAATTAACACTGAGAAATTTTAAAATTTCAAACTTTAAATTCAGAAAAAAACTAATGAATCTATTACATATAAGCATAAGTAACATATTTTTATGAATAATAATAATAATATTTTCAAAGCTGAATATTTAGTGAGAACAGTGGTATTGATTTACATTTGTTTGTTGTTTGTTTGTTTTCCATATCTCTAATGTCAAGCATAACATGAGCAGCTGGTTCTCATATCTCCTGCATTTCACTTTGTTTTGATCTAATACATCATGTATTCTCTGAAAATTTTCCCTGCACATTCATTAGAGGATAAAAATTATGAGGGCAAATAATGTCCTAGTATTCATACTAGGACACATTAACACATATTTTTGTGTGTTACTATACAGTTTGAGAGTTGCTGGGCTATAGCAACTCTTCCTTGTGTGTTCCAGTGGTCCTCATTTATTAGAGGGTATGACCCAATCCGAAGGTCCTAGGGAGCTTTATTCCAGACCCTGGTTTGTAATCCTTGTTCTCAAGTGGTACCAAAGTAGTGCTTCCTGAATTAAATGTGCCCAGCACCGTTGACCTACACTTGCTTCAATACAGTTCTTAACACTTCCATGGCAACCCCAGTTACTGGCCCTTACCTGCTTTGAAATGATCAATGCCACCTTGTTTATTTTTTTCCACAACTCGATTATGTTGAGATATTAACATATAACACTGTGTACATTTAAGGAGTATAGTAGTAATGATTTGATACACATAAACACTGTGAAATGTTTACCACAGTAATATTAGCTTAATACATCCTTCACCTCACATAATTATTTTCTTGCTGTACTCCCCAGAACTTCATCTTATAACTAAAAATTTGTACTCTTTGACCAACATCTCCTCATTTCCTCCATCCCTTAGCCCCTGACAATCCCCATTCTGCTCTCTTTTTCCATAAGTTCAGTGTTTTTGGATTCTACATGTAAGTGAGATTATAAACAACTTGTCTTTCTCTGTCTGGCTGATTTCATATACTTAGCATAATGCCCTCAAGGTTTTTCTCCCTTTTTATGCCTGAATATTAGTTCATTGCATATCTATCTATCTATATATATACATATATATATATGTATTTATTTGTTATTGGACACAGGTTGTTTTGATGTCTTAGCTATAGTGAATAATGCTACAGTGAAATGGGAGTTCAGCTGTCTCTAAGATAGTGATATTGTTTCCTTCAGATACATACACAGAAGTGAAATCAATAGATTATATGTTAATTTTATTTTTAACTTCTTGAGGAATCTTCATAGTGTTTCCAAATAATATACCCAACAACAGTGGATATTCGTTCCCTTTTTCCACAGCCTCATTAGCATTTGTTACTGCTTTTCTTCTTTGACACTAGCCATTCTAACCAGTAAGGTGATATTTCATTGTGGTTTTGATTTGCATTCTGTAATGATTAGACATGCTGATCATCTTGTCATGTACTTGTTGACCGTTTGTATGTCTTCTTTGGAGAAATGTCTATTCAGATCCTCTGCCCATTTTTCAATGAGATTGGTTTTAATTGCTTTTGAATTATATAAATTCCTTATATATTTTGGATATAAACCCTTATCAGAATATTGTTCATTAATGTATTTTTTTCTTTTCGTTAAAATTTTTTGTATTTTTTTGCTATGTGAAAGCTTTTTAAACGTAGTCTTACTTCTTAATATTTCCTTTTGTTGCTGTGCTTTTGATGTCATATCCAAAGAATCTTTGCTGTGACCAGTGTCATGGAACTTTTCTCTTATATTTTCTTCAAGGAGTCTTATGGTTTCAGGTCTTATGTCTAAGTCCATAATCATCTCAAGTTAATTTTTGTGAATGGTATAAATCAGAGGTCCATTTCATTCTTTTGCATGTGAATACCCAGTTTTCTCAGCTCTGTTTATTGAAGAAACTGTACTTACCCCCACTGGGTATTATTGGTTCCCTTCTCAAATATTAGTTAACTATGTATTATTATTTCTGGGTTCTGTTCTGTCTCACTGGTCTCTATGTCTGCCAGTACCATACTGTTTTGATTACTATACCTTTGTGTCAGAGTTTGAAATGAGTAAATGTGATGCCTTCAGCTTTATTCTTGTTTCTCAGAATTGCTTTGGCTATTTTGAGCCTCTTACGGTTTCATACAAATTTTAGGATTTTTTTTTCTGTCCTAAAAAATGCCATTGGCATTTTTTATAGAAATTGTACTGAATCTATAGAAGACTTTGGATGATATAGACATTTTTAAAATATTAACTCTTGGACTTCCCTGGTGGTCCAGTCGGTGAAGTGTCCGCCTTTCAGTGCAAGCAGCACTGGTTCGATCCCTGGCACGGGAAGATCACACATGCCCCGGAGTGGCTGGACCTGTGTGTCCAATTACGAGCCAGCACTCTGGAGCACATGCACCCAGGGCCGGTGCTCTGCAACGATAGGGGCCACTGCAATGGGAGGCCCACACAGGTCAAAGAATTAAGATGGATGAAAATAAACAGATGAAAGGCCAATAAAAGAGGCCAAAATTAAAAAAAAAAAATTAACTCTTGTGATCCATGAAATATCTTTCTATTTGTTTGTTTCTTCTTCAGTTTCTTTCATCAGTGTCTTACAGTGTTTGGTGTATAGATCTTTTACTTCTTGGTTAAATGTATCTCTTAAGTATTTTTTATGCCACTGTTTACAGAAATGTCTTAATTTTGCATACTGATTTCATATCTTGAAACTATGAAATTCATTTATTAGTTCCTATAGTCTTTTGATGGAGCCTTTAGAATTTTCTGTATAAAAGATCATATCATCAGCAGAGAGAGACAATTTTACGTCTTCCTTTCCCATTTGGAAACTTTTTTTTTTTTTCTTAATTGTTTGGACTAGGACTTCCAGTTGCTCTGTTGATACATAATTGTGGTAATACTGTAAACCCTTGTATTGTCCCTGTTCTTAGAAGGAAAGCTTTCAGCCTTTCAATACTGAGTATGATGTTTACTATGGGTTTGTCATATATGGCTTTTATCATGTTATAAACCAATGTATTAAGAGTTTATCATGACAGGGTATTGAATTTTATCAAATGCTTTTCCTGCATCTATTGTGATGCTTCTTGAATTTTTGGTCTTCTATTATTGTGTTATATCACATTTATTGGCTTGTGTGTGTTGACCCATCCGTACACCTTAGGGACAAATCCTACTTACATGGTGGTGGTGCTTTTATTGTGCTGTTGAATTCAGTTTGCTAGTAGTTTCTTGAGAATTTTGCATCCATATTTATCATTAATATTGGCATATAATTTTTATTTCTTATAATATCTTTATTTGACTTTGGTGTCAATGTAATTCTGGCCCCATAAAATGAGGTAGGAAGTGTTCCCTTCAGTTTTTTGGAAGAGTTTAAGAATAATGGGCATCAAGTCTCTAATTGGTAGAGTTTGCCCGTGAAGCCATCTGTTCCTGAACTTTCGTTGAGAGGTTTTTGATTACTGAGTCCTTATTTAATGATCTGTTCAGATGTTCTGTTTCTTCATCATTCACACTTGGTTGGTTCTATGTTTCTAGGAATCTATCCATTTTTCAGGTTGCCCAATTTATTGGCATATAATTCTTCACACTAGTCTCATGTTCTATTAAATTTATTTAGTGTTAAGTTGTAGTGTTTCTGCTTTTCTTTCTAATAGTATTTGAGTCCTCTCTTTTTCTTGGTAAGTCTGACTAAAGGTTTATCAATTTTTTTTTTTCCCAAAAAAATAGCCAGGTTAGATTTGTAGATCTTTTCTATTATTATTCTATTCTCTACTTACTTCTGCTCTGATCTTTGTTATCTTATTTTTACTAACATTGGACTTCTTTTTCTAGTTCCTTGAGATGAAAGGCTAAGTTGTTTATTTGCAGTCTTTTGTTTGTTTTTGTTTAATGATCCTCGTAGTACTCCTTTTGCATACCATAAATTTTGGAATATTGTGTTTCCATTTTTATTTGTTTCAAGATAGCCTTTGATTTTCCTTTTGATCTCATCTTTGACCCATTTGTAGTTCAGCATCAGGTAATTTAATTTCCAGTTACTTGTGAATTTTCCAATTTTCTTCCTCCTGTTACTAATTTCTAATTTCATAGCATTGTGGACTGCAGCACACCAGGCTTCCCCATCCTTCTATCTCCTAGAGCTTGTTCAAATTCATGTCCATTGAGTCAGTGATGCAATCTAACAATCTCATTCTCTGCTCCCCTCTTCTCCTTTTACCTTCAATCTTTTCCAGCATCATATCAGGTGGCCATGGTATCGGAGCTTCAGCATCAGTCCCGTGGTTTTATTGTCATCTATTCCTCCCTTAAGATCTATTAGTACTGACTTAACATTTTAGGTACTCTGATATTGGGTACATATTTATTTACTATTGTTATATTCTCTTGATTAATTGATCCCTCTATCATTATATAATAACCTTCTTTGTCTCTTGTTACTAATTTTTTTTCACAAACACAAGTTTTTATTACTAATTAATTGTTAATTTCTACTTAAAGTTTATTTTGTCTGATATAACTATCCTTGTTTTCATTTCCATTTGTGTAAAATACCTTTTCTCAGCCCTTCACTTAAAGCCTCTGCGTACCTTAAAGTTGAAGTGAGTTTTTTGTAGGCTGCACTTAGTTGGGTCTTTTTTTTTTCCATCTAGCCATTCTGTACCCGTTGATTAAGAGTTTAATTCATTTGAAGAAGGAATTGTTGATAGGTAAGAATTTACTATGCTTAATCTTGTTAGTAGTTTTCTGGTTTTTATGTCTTTTCTTCCTTTCTTTCTTGCTGTCTTCCTTTGTGAATTGATGATTTTCCATAGTGGTCTACTTAGATTCTCTTTTCTTTGTCTTGTGTCTACTGCAGGGGTTTTTTGTTGTTGTTGTTTACTTGGAGGTTTACTTGAAGCATATATAGAAATAACAGTCTATTATAAACTGATAACAGTTTAACTTTGATCACATACAAAAGCTCTACCTTTTTATGCTTTTGATGTCACAGTTTACATCATCTTGTGTGTTCAATAACAAATTATTGCAGCAATAGTTGTTTATAGTACTTTTGTCCTTTAATCCTTACAGCGTTAAGTAACTAACACACCACCATATTACAATAGTGGACTTCCCTGGATGCTCAGCTGATAAGGAATCCACTTGCAATGCAAGGAGATCCCAGTTCAATTTCTGGGTTGGGAAGTTCCCCTGGAGAAGGGATAGGCTGACCACACCAGGGCTTCCCTGGTGGCTTAGACAGTAAAGAATCTGCCAGCAGTGTGGGAGATCTGCATTCAGTTCCTTGGTTGGGAAGATCCCCTGGAGGAGGGCATGGAGAGGACATGGTAACCCTCTCTAGTATTGTTGCCTAAAGAATTCTCATGGACAGTCTGTGAATTCCTTTTTTTTTTTTTTTTAAATTTTACTTTTTACTTTTACAGAGTTTTGTTGTTTACAGATATGTATAATCCCAGATTAGTCATATGTATATCTTTGCATCTTTTACTATGTTGAGTTTTCCAGTTTGAATACATATGTCTTCCCATTATTTAGGTCTCCCTTGATTTGTTTCAATGTCATTTTGCATTTTTCAGCACACATTTTCTTTTTTTTTTTTCACCAAAAACATTTTTGTTGGGGTATAGCCAGTTAACAATTTTGTGATACTTTCTTGTGGACACTGAAGGGGCTCAGCCATACATATGCACGTATCCATTCTCCCCCACACCCCCTCCCATCCAGGCTGGTATATAACATTGAGTTCCGTGTGCTATACATTAGATTTTTGTTGGTTATCCATTTCAAACATAGCATTGTGTACATGACTGTCCCAAAGTCCCTGTCCCCTTACCTACCCTTTCTACCATGAGTTCGTTTTCTAAGTTTGTGAGTCTCTTTCTGTTTTGTAAATAAGTTCATTTGTGTCGGTTCTTTTTAGAATCCACATAAAAGGGATATCATATGATATTTCTTCTTCAGTATGACACTCCCTTAAGTCCATTCATATTGCTGCAAATGGCCTTATTTCATTCTTTTTAATGGCCGAGTAATATTCCTTTGTACATATATACCTCATCTTCTTTATCCATTCCTCTGTCGATGGACATTTAGGTTGTTTCCATGTCTTGGCTGCTGTTAACAGTGCTGCAGTGGACATTGGGGAACATGTATTTCTTCGGGTCATGTTTTTGTCTAGAAATGTGCCCAGGAGAGGGATTGCAGGGTCATATGGTAGCTTTATATTTCATTTTTTAACTACACAGTTCTCCATAATGGCTGTACCAATTTACATTTCTAAACATTTCTCCCTTTTTTTTTTTTTTTTTGAGTTACTATAAATGTGGAGTTTGGGGGTATTTTTATTTGCTTTTGGTTCTTCATTATGCATCAAGGAAATGTGATTTATTTATATGTTAAAATGTTTGCCTTATCTCCTGCCATATTCCTAAATGCAGTTACCAATTCTAGGAGGTTTTAGAGTTGGGGTTATTTTAGAGAGGGGAGGCTATGTTTGTGGTTTCCTTGGAATTTTTACACACATAATCAAGTTGTTAGTATGGGCCATTTTATTTCTTCCTTTCCAATCTGTAGGCCTTTGTTCCCCACCACCTCCCCATTACACTGGGTAGGACTCCAGTATGAAGATGACTAGAAATTGTTACAATGGGCAGTCTTCCCTTGTTCCACCTTTGGGGAAAACTATTAAATTAAGTATAATGCTATATATATATATGTAATGCTAAGTAAGTGCTTCTTATCATGTTGAGGTAACTCCCTTCAGCTTCTAGTTTGCTGAAAGTTTTTAATGTGAAGGATGTTGAATTTTATCAAAAGCTTTTCTGCATTAATTCATATGAACATAGAGTTTTTCTTCTTTGTTAATAGAGTAGATATATTCATTGATTTTCAAATCTAGAACTAGCCTTGCAGTCACATAATAAACCCCAAAAAGACATGATTTAGTTATGATGTCTTTCTTTTGCTGGGTTAAACTTGCTAGTATTTTGTTGAGGATATCTGTGTCTATGTTCATGAGAGACAGTGGATCAATAGTTTTCTCATGCTTGTGGTAAGGGTATCAGAATAATGCTGACCTAAAAAAAATGAATTGGTAAGTGTTTCCTCATCTTCTATTTTCTGAAAGAAGGATCATATGAAATTGGTATTATTTGTCCCTTTTAAATGTTTAGTAGTACTTGCCAGTGAAACCATCTATGGCGAGTTTTTGTCAGAATTTGTGCCATGTCTTGGCTGCTGTTAACAGTGCTGCAGTGGACATTGGGGAACATGTATTTCTTGGTCATGTTTTGTCTAGAAATGTGCCCAGGAGAGGGATTGCAGGGTCATATGGTAGCTTTATATTTCATTTTTTAACTACACAGTTCTCCATAATGGCTGTACCAATTTACATTTCTAAACATTTCTCCCTTTTTTTTTTTTTTTTTGAGTTACTATAAATGTGGAGTTTGGGGGTATTTTTATTTGCTTTTGGTTCTTCATTATGCATCAAGGAAATGTGATTTATTTATATGTTAAAATGTTTGCCTTATCTCCTGCCATATTCCTAAATGCAGTTACCAATTCTAGGAGGTTTTAGAGTTGGGGTTATTTTAGAGAGGGGAGGCTATGTTTGTGGTTTCCTTGGAATTTTTACACACATAATCAAGTTGTTAGTATGGGCCATTTTATTTCTTCCTTTCCAATCTGTAGGCCTTTGTTCCCCACCACCTCCCCATTACACTGGGTAGGACTCCAGTATGAAGATGACTAGAAATTGTTACAATGGGCAGTCTTCCCTTGTTCCACCTTTGGGGAAAACTATTAAATTAAGTATAATGCTATATATATATATGTAATGCTAAGTAAGTGCTTCTTATCATGTTGAGGTAACTCCCTTCAGCTTCTAGTTTGCTGAAAGTTTTTAATGTGAAGGATGTTGAATTTTATCAAAAGCTTTTCTGCATTAATTCATATGAACATAGAGTTTTTCTTCTTTGTTAATAGAGTAGATATATTCATTGATTTTCAAATCTAGAACTAGCCTTGCAGTCACATAATAAACCCCAAAAAGACATGATTTAGTTATGATGTCTTTCTTTTGCTGGGTTAAACTTGCTAGTATTTTGTTGAGGATATCTGTGTCTATGTTCATGAGAGACAGTGGATCAATAGTTTTCTCATGCTTGTGGTAAGGGTATCAGAATAATGCTGACCTAAAAAAAATGAATTGGTAAGTGTTTCCTCATCTTCTATTTTCTGAAAGAAGGATCATATGAAATTGGTATTATTTGTCCCTTTTAAATGTTTAGTAGTACTTGCCAGTGAAACCATCTGAACCTTGAGGGTTTTTTTGTTTTTGTTTTGTTTTGTTTTCAGAAAAAAAATTAATAGACTATTTTTTTAGAATGCTTTTTGGTTTACAGCAAAATTGAGCAGAAAGTACAGAGGATTTTCATATTCGCTCAGTTCACACATAACTAGCCATCCTAACTATCAAGTCCCACACCAGAGTGGCACATTTGTAAAACTTAGTTTACATTAGGGTTCATTCTTGGTGTTATATATTCTGTGGGACTGGACAAATGTATAACAACATGGATTCACCATTTCAATACCATACAGAATAGTATCACACCCTAAAAATCACCCATGCTCTGCCTCTTCATCCCTCCTCCTCCCTCTGAGCCTGTCAACCACTGACCTGTTTACTGTGTCCATAGTTCTACCTATTCCAGAAGGTCACACAAACCAGAATAATACAGTATGTAGTTTTATCAGATTGTCCTCTTGTACTTTGTTGTTATTGTCCAGTTGCTAAGTCATGTCCTACTCTTTGAGACCCCATGGACTTCACACCAGGCTCCCCTGTCCTCCACTGTTTCCCAGAGTTTGCTCAAATTCATGTCCATTGAGTCGGTGATGTCATTCAACCATCTCATCACTCCCTTCTCCTCCTGCCCTCAGTCTTTCCCAGCATCAGGGTCTTTTCCAATGAATCTGCTCTTCACATTAGTGGTCAAAGTGTTAGAGTTTCTGCTTCAGTATCAGTCCTTCCAATGAATTTTCAGGGTTTATTTCCTTTAGGATTGACTGTTCTCTTTGCTGTCAGAGGGTCTCTCAAGAGTCTTCTCTAGCACCGCAATTCAAAAGCATCAATTATTTGGCACTCATCCTTCTTTATAGTTCAGCTCTCAAAATTATATGATCCAAGTCTCATAATCATGATGGAAAAAACAATAGCTTTGACTATATGGACCTATGTCCACAAAGTGATGTCCCTTTTTAATATACTGTCTAGGTTTGTCATAGTTTTCCTTCCAAGGAGAAAGTGTCTTTTAATTTTATGCCTGCAGTCACCATCCACAGTGATTTTGGAACCCAAGAAAATACAGTGTCACTGCTTATGAAGTGATGGGACTGGATGCCATGATCTTATTTTTTCAGATACTGAGTTTGAAGCCAGCGTTTTCACTCTTTGACCCTCATCAAGAGGCTCTTCAGGGGATACTCATAATCCCCCTTCCTACTCATAATCCCCCTTCCAGTTCCTTTAGCTGGAAGCTTTCTCTATCCCTTTTTTCTTTAATAAAACTTTTCCTGCACGAAGCTCTTGAGTGACCAAAGCCAAGTCTCTTTGATCCCAATGTGGAATCTTCTCCTTTGGGGATCGAGAATCCGACACCATTCACAGTAACCTGTCTACCATCATCTGTCATCTGAGGGCTCATCAGGGATCTTCAAGACACGGTAAGGAGACTCAGAGCTTCAGTTCTTGTCCTCTCAGTATACACGTTTTCTGCTTTACTAACCCTACCGCACGCTAGTGTGTGAGTGCAATGTGCTTAAGACATGAAAACCTGTACGCAACTCCCTCCCATATTCTCCCTCTGCCCCATATGAGGAAGAGGATAAAATGGAGGATGAAACACAAAATGATAAGAAAATCAACTGGAAAAGTACTAAATGCCTCACCTAAACTGGGGATATCCCCCTTCCAGTTCCTTTAGCTGGAAGCTTTCTTCATCCCTTTTTTCTTCAATGAAACCTTCCTGCACGAAAAAAAAAGGGGGGTGGCTCTTCACTCTCTGCCATTAGAGTGGTGTCATCTGTGTATCTAAGGTTGTTGGTATTTCTTCTGGCAGTCTTGATTCCAACGTGTGGTTCACCTAGGCAGGCATTTCGCATGATGTAGTCTGCATATATGTTAAATGAGCAGGGTAACAATACACAGGCTTGTTATACTCCTTTCCCTATTTGGAACCAGTTCATTGTTCCACGTCCAGTTCTAACTGTTGCTTCTTGACCTGCACACAGGTTCTCAGGAAACAATGCAAAGTGGCCTGATACTCCCATGTCTGTTAAGACTTTTCCACAGTTTGTTGTGATCCACCAAGTCGATGGAAAAACAATAGCTTTGACTATATGGACCTATGTCCACAAAGTGATGTCCCTTTTTAATATACTGTCTAGGTTTGTCATAGTTTTCCTTCCAAGGAGAAAGTGTCTTTTAATTTTATGCCTGCAGTCACCATCCACAGTGATTTTGGAACCCAAGAAAATACAGTGTCACTGCTTATGAAGTGATGGGACTGGATGCCATGATCTTATTTTTTCAGATACTGAGTTTGAAGCCAGCGTTTTCACTCTTTGACCCTCATCAAGAGGCTCTTCAGGGGATACTCATAATCCCCCTTCCTACTCATAATCCCCCTTCCAGTTCCTTTAGCTGGAAGCTTTCTCTATCCCTTTTTTCTTTAATAAAACTTTTCCTGCACGAAGCTCTTGAGTGACCAAAGCCAAGTCTCTTTGATCCCAATGTGGAATCTTCTCCTTTGGGGATCGAGAATCCGACACCATTCACAGTAACCTGTCTACCATCATCTGTCATCTGAGGGCTCATCAGGGATCTTCAAGACACGGTAAGGAGACTCAGAGCTTCAGTTCTTGTCCTCTCAGTATACACGTTTTCTGCTTTACTAACCCTACCGCACGCTAGTGTGTGAGTGCAATGTGCTTAAGACATGAAAACCTGTACGCAACTCCCTCCCATATTCTCCCTCTGCCCCATATGAGGAAGAGGATAAAATGGAGGATGAAACACAAAATGATAAGAAAATCAACTGGAAAAGTACTAAATGCCTCACCTAAACTGGGGATATCCCCCTTCCAGTTCCTTTAGCTGGAAGCTTTCTTCATCCCTTTTTTCTTCAATGAAACCTTCCTGCACGAAAAAAAAAGGTGGGTGGCTCTTCACTCTCTGCCATTAGAGTGGTGTCATCTGTGTATCTAAGGTTGTTGGTATTTCTTCTGGCAGTCTTGATTCCAACGTGTGGTTCACCTAGGCAGGCATTTCGCATGATGTAGTCTGCATATATGTTAAATGAGCAGGGTAACAATACACAGGCTTGTTATACTCCTTTCCCTATTTGGAACCAGTTCATTGTTCCACGTCCAGTTCTAACTGTTGCTTCTTGACCTGCACACAGGTTCTCAGGAAACAATGCAAAGTGGCCTGATACTCCCATGTCTGTTAAGACTTTTCCACAGTTTGTTGTGATCCACCAAGTCGAAGGCTTTAGCATAATCAATGAAGCAGAAGTATATATTTTTCTGGAATTCCCTTGTTTTCTCCACGATCCAGTGAATGTTGGCAATTTGATCTCTGGTTCCTCTTTACCTTAGCAGTATATATTTCAAGTTCCTCCATGTCTTTTCATGGCTTTATAGCTCATTCCATTTTAGTAATGAATAATGTAGCATAGTTTATCTATCTATTTACCTACTAAAAGATATCTTGGTTGCTTCTAAGTTTTGGCACTTACGATTAAAGCTACTATAAACATCTTTGTGTAGGTTTTTGTATGGACTCAAGGTTTTTGGATATGTTGGGAAGATCCTGGGTTGGTAATATCCCCTGAAGAAGGGAATGGACACCCATTCCATTATTCTTGCCTGGAGAATTCCAGGAATAGAGGAGCCTGGTGGTCCCAGAAAGTCAGATACAACTGATACGCTTTCACTTTGTTTTTCACTTTCACAATGATCTATGGTGTTGATCATCTTTTCACATGCAGTTTGCCATCTATGTATCTACTTAATACCATGTCTACCAAGGTTTTTTGCTCACTTTTTAATTAGCCTATCCATTTTCTTATTGTTGAGTTTTAAGAGTTCTTAATATATTTTGAATAGCAGTGCCCTATTAGATCTTCTGCCAATAGTCTGTTGCTTATCTTCTTAGTCACTTGACATTGCTTTTCACAGAGCAAAAGTGTTTTAATAAAGTCTAGCTTATACATTATTTTTTTTATAGATCACTTATTTGATGCTGTATCTAAAAAGCAGTCACCATAACCACTGTCACGTAGACTTTCTATGTTATCTCCTAGGCATTCTGTACTGTACTTTACATTAGCTCTGTGATCAATTTTGAGTTGATTTTTGTGAAGGGAATAAGGTCTGTGTCTAGATTTTTTTGTGTATTTATACTTTCATAGACTTTCTCTTTTGCCATGTGTTCAGCGTTGCTTTAATGTGAAAACTCAGCATTTTTTAAATAACCATTTGTTAAGTATATTTTAACAAATTATCAGTTATTCAGATTAATAATAATATACAAAATATCTGATAATCAGAGTCACTTGTACCTGACTTTAAAGCAAACATACATCCTTTTTATGCTTTTTTGCTTTTGCTATTATACTGGTAGTGGGTTTCCCAGATGGGCTGTGGTAACGAATCCAGCTGCCAATGCAGGAGACATGGGTTCAATTCCTGGGTTGGGAAGAAGTCTTCGAGGAGGAAATAGCAACCCTCTTAGTATTCTTGCCTGGAGAATTCCAGGAATAGAGGAGCCTGGTGGTCCCAGAAAGTCAGATACAACTGATACGCTTTCACTTTGTTTTTCACTTTCACAATGATCTATGGTGTTGATCATCTTTTCACATGCAGTTTGCCATCTATGTATCTACTTAATACCATGTCTACCAAGGTTTTTTGCTCACTTTTTAATTAGCCTATCCATTTTCTTATTGTTGAGTTTTAAGAGTTCTTAATATATTTTGAATAGCAGTGCCCTATTAGATCTTCTGCCAATAGTCTGTTGCTTATCTTCTTAGTCACTTGACATTGCTTTTCACAGAGCAAAAGTGTTTTAATAAAGTCTAGCTTATACATTATTTTTTTTATAGATCACTTATTTGATGCTGTATCTAAAAAGCAGTCACCATAACCACTGTCACGTAGACTTTCTATGTTATCTCCTAGGCATTCTGTACTGTACTTTACATTAGCTCTGTGATCAATTTTGAGTTGATTTCTGTGAAGGGAATAAGGTCTGTGTCTAGATTTTTTTGTGTATTTATACTTTCATAGACTTTCTCTTTTGCCATGTGTTCAGCGTTGCTTTAATGTGAAAACTCAGCATTTTTTAAATAACCATTTGTTAAGTATATTTTAACAAATTATCAGTTATTCAGATTAATAATAATATACAAAATATCTGATAATCAGAGTCACTTGTACCTGACTTTAAAGCAAACATACATCCTTTTTATGCTTTTTTGCTTTTGCTATTATACTGGTAGTGGGTTTCCCAGATGGGCTGTGGTAACGAATCCAGCTGCCAATGCAGGAGACATGGGTTCAATTCCTGGGTTGGGAAGAAGTCTTCGAGGAGGAAATAGCAACCCTCTTAGTATTTTTGCCTGGAAAATTCCATGGACAGAGGAGCCTGGTGGGTTATAGTCCATGGGATTGCAAAGAGTCAGACATGACTGAGCATACACACACACATGTAGTAGATTAAGGTGGCTCTAGATCCCACTAATTCACTCTTGAAGCGAGTATTTCCATGTGCTACATTTCAGGCCCTCTCCTATTTGCCCTTCTTCAAACCTCCTAAGAGCCTGATAAGACTCATAGGTTAGGGACCAGCTGTGGTGGACTTATTTCTAACTACTCCATCAGATAAATAAATGAGGAACCTGAATCTCAAAAGAAATTAGATTATTTGTCCAAGATCACACAGTAATAAATAGTGAAGCAGTCCATCACACTTAGCCCAGCCTGCTTCCAGAACACTAGCTCCTACCAACAGTTCCTTTAACATGAAGTAATTATCAGTAGGATGAGAAGAAATTGTAATAATTGGATGTGTAGGACTTTTCAGAGATGGTTGATTCTAAATAATAATATCTGTCTTCTGGAGCTAGTTACAGTGCATCTCACCCACTCTCATCTTTGGAATACGTTCCACATTCCTTTAAAGAAATATACCCTGAGGGAGGCTCTCTGCAGTGCCACATATTGAATTATTTCCTAATTATACAGTGGGCTGTTAAATTATAGCATGGTTCATGTCCCTCCTGTCACCATGACTGCTGACTGACCCGAGCAAGCAGCCTCTCCTACAAGCCTCAATGTCTTCTCCTGTAAGAGAGATGACAGCATCTACCTCAGAGCTATTTTTAGAGTTAAATGAGATAATTTATTATGTGAAGTAGGCAACACACTGCCTGAGTCTTAGGAAATGCGCAGGAAATATGAGGTGGGAGAGGAGGAGGAGGGTGCATGGTACCAGGGTAGTATCGATAACGCTTGCCAAATTACCCAGGCAGCACAAACTAAAGAAACTGGCAAAATGTTAGTTATATGGTCCTCTCATAGTAATAACCTAAAATAAAAATAATATATAAAGAAAAGGCAAACTTTAATTTACTTATCTGTGACCTAAAAGAAATGTAGATTTAGGTATTAAATTTGCTAGTAGTGCTCAGTGATTCTATTTTAAAACGTGTTGAGAAAAGGAGCTAAGTATAGTAAAGCAGGTTCTTTAGCTAAATCCAGATTATCCAGAAGTGGGCATAGTTCAGCTAATGCAAATGTAACATTCATAGAGAAAGAGGAGGAGTGAGAAGATTACCTTTTCTGCACTGGGAATGTACATAGATTGTGGACTCTATCTAGATGGAACCTGACATTCAGGCCCTCTCCTATTTGCCCTTCTTCAAACCTCCTAAGAGCCTGATAAGACTCATAGGTTAGGGACCAGCTGTGGTGGACTTATTTCTAACTACTCCATCAGATAAATAAATGAGGAACCTGAATCTCAAAAGAAATTAGATTATTTGTCCAAGATCACACAGTAATAAATAGTGAAGCAGTCCATCACACTTAGCCCAGCCTGCTTCCAGAACACTAGCTCCTACCAACAGTTCCTTTAACATGAAGTAATTATCAGTAGGATGAGAAGAAATTGTAATAATTGGATGTGTAGGACTTTTCAGAGATGGTTGATTCTAAATAATAATATCTGTCTTCTGGAGCTAGTTACAGTGCATCTCACCCACTCTCATCTTTGGAATCGTTCCACATTCCTTTAAAGAAATATACCCTGAGGGAGGCTCTCTGCAGTGCCACATATTGAATTATTTCCTAATTATACAGTGGGCTGTTAAATTATAGCATGGTTCATGTCCCTCCTGTCACCATGACTGCTGACTGACCCGAGCAAGCAGCCTCTCCTACAAGCCTCAATGTCTTCTCCTGTAAGAGAGATGACAGCATCTACCTCAGAGCTATTTTTAGAGTTAAATGAGATAATTTATTATGTGAAGTAGGCAACACACTGCCTGAGTCTTAGGAAATGCGCAGGAAATATGAGGTGGGAGAGGAGGAGGAGGGTGCATGGTACCAGGGTAGTATCGATAACGCTTGCCAAATTACCCAGGCAGCACAAACTAAAGAAACTGGCAAAATGTTAGTTATATGGTCCTCTCATAGTAATAACCTAAAATAAAAATAATATATAAAGAAAAGGCAAACTTTAATTTACTTATCTGTGACCTAAAAGAAATGTAGATTTAGGTATTAAATTTGCTAGTAGTGCTCAGTGATTCTATTTTAAAACGTGTTGAGAAAAGGAGCTAAGTATAGTAAAGCAGGTTCTTTAGCTAAATCCAGATTATCCAGAAGTGGGCATAGTTCAGCTAATGCAAATGTAACATTCATAGAGAAAGAGGAGGGGAGTGGAGAAGATTACCTTTTCTGCACTGGGAATGTACATAGATTGTGGACTCTATCTAGAATCTTTTTTTTTCCCCCAACTGACAGCATTTTGGAACAGAGAAAACTATGTATGCATAAGCAGTTTATTTGTGTTAAAAAGTTAGTTTAAGGAGCAAGCAAAGGTTTGCTTGGGATTAGCACAATGTAGTTTAAAAGACATATCTCAATGGTAGTTTCAGACAGCAACAAAGCCCGTACAAAATGAAAGACTAAAGTTACCATCATACACAGGCAATCAAATTGTCAGCAAGCATTTTGATACTTTAACCATATCTGAAGTTAAATGGTGCTTAAAGCAAGGTAGAAAAACCCAAGTAATAGGATTCCAGGTAAAGTTAAGGAAAGAAAAGGCAGGAATTGCACAGTTTTGTTTGTATTTCTCTAAAGGCAATTTTAAACAATGGGTCATTTTCTTTCATAGAGGTGGTGGTGGTTTAGTGGCTAGGCTAAGTCGTGTCTGACACTTGCGACCCCATAGACTGTAGCCCACCTGCCTCCTCTGTCCATGGAATTCTCCAGGCCAGAATACTGGAGTGGGTTGCCATTTTCTTCTCCATTGTTAGAGTTACTAGATGAAATTAATGTTAATTGTCATTTGATTTTTGAATAATCTAATTTGCATTTATTTTACATATTCAGCATCACAAAACATTGAAAAAGGAAAAAATCATTTTACTCTCATATCCCACAGACAATCATCATTGATGCTTTTGTCTAGAGCGAGAAAATTCACCCAGCTTTTTATTGTAAGCATTTCGTCAGTAAACAATCCAATAGTTCACTGTTTCGTACATCCACTGTTACTTCCTTAGGCTAAAGGAATTTAAATTGCTGAGTCAAGTATGCATTTTTATTTTAATCAAGGTATAATTTACAGATAATAAATTTGCATTTTGTATCTGTTCACATTTAGGAGTTTTAATAGTTATATACAGCCATATAAACATCACCAAAACAAGATACAGAAAATTTAGCCCCAGAAAGTTTCCTCACGCTCCTTTTTAGCCAGTCACCACACCCAGCCACTCTGATTTCTGTCAGCTCAGGGTATTCCTTTGATGACACTTTTGCTAGTTTGAGTTCCAGAAAGTAGAATCTTCTATACCTGTACCAGCAATGTATGAAGTTGCTGAATTCTCCATACTGCATATTATGTATGTATATCGTGTCTGCCAGTTTCTACTTTGTAGTATTTTCTGTTTGTTTACTGGTAAAATGAACTTTTTAAATATATTAACTAATCATTATATTTCATCATTGTTTCACTGATGGTTAATTGTATAGTCTAATATAATTATATGTTTCTTTTTTTACAAAAGCTCTTAAATATTAAGTATGTGATTATTTGTTTACATTTTTTTTTACCAGTTTGTCACTGCATTACAGTTTGTTTATGGAGGTTTAAACAGTTTTAAATTGGCATTGCCAAATCTGCCAATCTTTTCCTCCATGTTTCCTGCCCAGTATCATCTTCAGGCCTTCTCAGGAAAGATATACATACCTAGTTATATCTTCCTATAGTATTTTTATGGTTTTAGTTTTATCTTTAGTTTATCTGGAATTGGTTTGGAATATTAATAACTTTTTTCTGAATTACTGATCACAGTTGAACAGTCCTATGTTTTCCCACTGGTATTAAGCATGTCCTTTATAATGGAAGAAAGTCTTATCTATATTTGCAGGTCAGTTTCATAATTTTACATGTATCTTTCTGTCTATTCCTGTGTCAGTACCTTGCTACTAAATTACTGAAGCAGTGCAACACTATTTAATATGTGGTATCCAAGTTGGACTTTATTGTTCAACATTTGTGTTTTTATTTTAAACGTTTGAACAACTGGTTAGTGTGCTACATTCTTTACCACACCTGGAAAAAGCTTAGACAGTTGACCATGGAATCAATAAAAAGCCCTCATTATTTGACAGGTGGCTACTACCTGAACTGTGGCCCTAGAGCCAAGAAAGAATTAATCCTAGGCAAACCCCTTTCCTTCAAAGTAATGGAAAAGACTGCACGTGGAAAATAAGTAGCATGAGGAATGAAAAAGAACAAAATATAGGATATTTGATTGCCATCTTCTGTTATAGGTATATAAAAGTTTTTATGAGAAGTTTGATCAGAATTTTTCCATCTCCTTGATATTGAACAAAAGCGCAAAGGATCAACAAAGTCAGAAGGTAGACAGCATCTCACTTTTATTTTACATGATATAAATTCTCAGGGTATCTAGGAAGGCCACGTATAAATGCAAGTCACAGAACCCTCTTCCAAAGACAGTCATTAATAATCTTTCTACCACCTGCTATTCTGGATTATTAATTTTCTTCTCTGGCACTAGTGGATAATCAAGTTACATAGAATAATAATTGCTGTTCTTCATGTTCAGGTAGTTCACTTGACCATGATAAATAAAACAGTGGGTTTGAGCTGTTATTCTAAGTAGAAAAAAAGTCATAGGAAGAAGGTAACTTTTACTGAACATTCACAAAACGCCTATCTTTTTTAAGCCTGTAAACTTGTTGTTCTTAGGTCGAGATTCTGTGGGAAGAATCTGAGGCACAGAAAGGTTACATAATTTGTCAAGATCTCAGAACTGGGAAGTAAGTGGTAGATTTCAGAAGTAGCCAGTCATACTTGATTCAGTGATTTGATTCTATTTCTTTTCAAACACATTATCTCTTTGTGATTTTATATCCCAATAATGCATTTTTAATATTTCTAATAAAGCAGTGTTGTTCCAAACTGTAATAACTAGGTCGAATAAGTGATTTCACTTTAATTCTTGATCAAAAATCATCGAACCGTCTTTAGATCATGGAAGATGTTAAATTCATGGCCCTCATATTATAATCCCTGAACTATTTGAAGAATTATAATTCAGAAAGTTATTCAAAACCTTGTTTAACTTGAATAAGAAGTACCTGTAACTTATCTGTAATTTTTCTGAAAAATACAGAGTGGCTGAGTATGAAGTTTGAAGTCAGAACTGATTTTGAGTACCAGATTGGAAGTTTACTAGTTCTGCGATCTTGGACAAATTATACATCCTTTCTTACCCTGTTCCTTAAAGTGTAAATTGGGTATAATGAGTACCTTCCTGATAGGTATATTTAATCCTAGGCAAACCCCTTTCCTTCAAAGTAATGGAAAAGACTGCACGTGGAAAATAAGTAGCATGAGGAATGAAAAAGAACAAAATATAGGATATTTGATTGCCATCTTCTGTTATAGGTATATAAAAGTTTTTATGAGAAGTTTGATCAGAATTTTTCCATCTCCTTGATACTGAACAAAAGCGCAAAGGATCAACAAAGTCAGAAGGTAGACAGCATCTCACTTTTATTTTACATGATATAAATTCTCAGGGTATCTAGGAAGGCCACGTATAAATGCAAGTCACAGAACCCTCTTCCAAAGACAGTCATTAATAATCTTTCTACCACCTGCTATTCTGGATTATTAATTTTCTTCTCTGGCACTAGTGGATAATCAAGTTACATAGAATAATAATTGCTGTTCTTCATGTTCAGGTAGTTCACTTGACCATGATAAATAAAACAGTGGGTTTGAGCTGTTATTCTAAGTAGAAAAAAAGTCATAGGAAGAAGGTAACTTTTACTGAACATTCACAAAACGCCTATCTTTTTTAAGCCTGTAAACTTGTTGTTCTTAGGTCGAGATTCTGTGGGAAGAATCTGAGGCACAGAAAGGTTACATAATTTGTCAAGATCTCAGAACTGGGAAGTAAGTGGTAGATTTCAGAAGTAGCCAGTCATACTTGATTCAGTGATTTGATTCTATTTCTTTTCAAACACATTATCTCTTTGTGATTTTATATCCCAATAATGCATTTTTAATATTTCTAATAAAGCAGTGTTGTTCCAAACTGTAATAACTAGGTCGAATAAGTGATTTCACTTTAATTCTTGATAAAAAATCATCGAACCGTCTTTAGATCATGGAAGATGTTAAATTCATGGCCCTCATATTATAATCCCTGAACTATTTGAAGAATTATAATTCAGAAAGTTATTCAAAACCTTGTTTAACTTGAATAAGAAGTACCTGTAACTTATCTGTAATTTTTCTGAAAAATACAGAGTGGCTGAGTATGAAGTTTGAAGTCAGAACTGATTTTGAGTACCAGATTGGAAGTTTACTAGTTCTGCGATCTTGGACAAATTATACATCCTTTCTTACCCTGTTCCTTAAAGTGTAAATTGGGTATAATGAGTACCTTCCTGATAGGTATATTTGTGGATTAAGTGATTTTAAAGGATTTAGCATGGTGTCTGAAGCAAACAATGCTGCAGGAAATATTTTATTCTCAGTGTTGTCACTGATATTTTTTAAGAATTACATTTCTCTGTATTTGACTGCTCTCAGTAGGCAGAGGTCATGATTGAAATTTATACCATTTCTCTAATGTTTGACAGGTTTTTTTTTTTAATCACCTTTAGCCCACAAGTTACAGTGGTTACTTAGTTTTTTATCATAATTATTAATATTCTAAGGTAAAATTGAAATCTGATATTTTTATGGTCAGCAGTGCTGCCTCATAAATGAAATGTTTGTTTTTTTCATGATGCCAGTACTAAAAAGAAATTGAGGGATGGAGATTTCACTAGTAAACACAAATATGAAGCAGAATATCATCACTTTGGAGATCATACAGTTATAAGCTCAGTGCAATGTGAGTGTTTTCCTGCCAGTCCTCCCTCTTAGCCAAGTTCTAAGGCAGTAATAAAATAAAGGGAGACGAAATATGATTATAGACCAGGTTCCCTATTTAGTGTTCATTTTATACAGGGCTGTAAATAATGTTGAAGACCAACATGGCTCTTTATAAATAGGTCTTTGTTGGAGTTGCTGACCCTGGAAAGGTGACTATTTACATTTTAAGCCTTCTGTCCAATCCCTGAAGTTACCTCTTTTTTCTGCCTTTTTCTTCTGGATGAAGAAGACTCTTGTGTATTGATTCTGCTTTCATACTGTTTGCCCTGAAATAAGTTTCTGTCACATTAGAGAATTTTGCTTTCTTCATGGATTTGTCTTGACACAAGCAGACTGCCATGTACTCCAGCTGCTTACCAGGCCTTTTTGATTGGGAATTTCATCTTCCCTATATTGTTTTATTGGTTCACTAACCATAGATTAAAAGTTATTGGCAAGATTATACAGATGGAGAAATATACCATGTTCTTGGATAGAAAGAATCTATATTGTGAAAATGGCTATACTACCCAAAGAAATCTGAAATTCAGTACAGTCCCTTCAAACTACCAATGGCATTTTCACAGAACTAGAACAAAAGTGATTTTGAGTACCAGATTGGAAGTTTACTAGTTCTGCGATCTTGGACAAATTATACATCCTTTCTTACCCTGTTCCTTAAAGTGTAAATTGGGTATAATGAGTACCTTCCTGATAGGTATATTTGTGGATTAAGTGATTTTAAAGGATTTAGCATGGTGTCTGAAGCAAACAATGCTGCAGGAAATATTTTATTCTCAGTGTTGTCACTGATATTTTTTAAGAATTACATTTCTCTGTATTTGACTGCTCTCAGTAGGCAGAGGTCATGATTGAAATTTATACCATTTCTCTAATGTTTGACAGGTTTTTTTTAATCACCTTTAGCCCACAAGTTACAGTGGTTACTTAGTTTTTTATCATAATTATTAATATTCTAAGGTAAAATTGAAATCTGATATTTTTATGGTCAGCAGTGCTGCCTCATAAATGAAATGTTTGTTTTTTTCATGATGCCAGTACTAAAAAGAAATTGAGGGATGGAGATTTCACTAGTAAACACAAATATGAAGCAGAATATCATCACTTTGGAGATCATACAGTTATAAGCTCAGTGCAATGTGAGTGTTTTCCTGCCAGTCCTCCCTCTTAGCCAAGTTCTAAGGCAGTAATAAAATAAAGGGAGACGAAATATGATTATAGACCAGGTTCCCTATTTAGTGTTCATTTTATACAGGGCTGTAAATAATGTTGAAGACCAACATGGCTCTTTATAAATAGGTCTTTGTTGGAGTTGCTGACCCTGGAAAGGTGACTATTTACATTTTAAGCCTTCTGTCCAATCCCTGAAGTTACCTCTTTTTTCTGCCTTTTTCTTCTGGATGAAGAAGACTCTTGTGTATTGATTCTGCTTTCATACTGTTTGCCCTGAAATAAGTTTCTGTCACATTAGAGAATTTTGCTTTCTTCATGGATTTGTCTTGACACAAGCAGACTGCCATGTACTCCAGCTGCTTACCAGGCCTTTTTGATTGGGAATTTCATCTTCCCTATATTGTTTTATTGGTTCACTAACCATAGATTAAAAGTTATTGGCAAGATTATACAGATGGAGAAATATACCATGTTCTTGGATAGAAAGAATCTATATTGTGAAAATGGCTATACTACCCAAAGAAATCTGAAATTCAGTACAGTCCCTATCAAACTACCAATGGCATTTTTCACAGAACTAGAACAAAAAAATTTACAATTTGTATGGAAACACACACACACTGAAACAAATACCCAAATCAGTCTTGAGAAAGAAAAATGGAGGTATCAACCTTCCTGACTGCAGACTATACTACAAAGTGAGAGTCATCAAGACAGTACGATACTGGCACAAAAACAGAAATAGAGACCAATGGAACAAGATACAGAGCCCAGAGATAAACCCACACACCTGTAGGCACCTTACCTTTGACAAAGGAGGCAAGAATATACAGTGGGGCAAAGACAGCCTCTTCAATAAGTGGTGCTGGGAAAAGTAGACAGCTACATGTAAAAGAATGAAATTAGAACACTTCCTAATACCATACACAAAAATAAACTCAAAATGGGTTAAAGATTTAAATGTAGAGGCAGCAACTATAAAGCTCTTAGAAGAAAACATAGGCAATACATGCTTCAACATACATCACAGCAAGATCCTCTACAACCCACCTCTTAGAGTAATGGAAATAAAAACAAATGTACAGATTGGACCTAATTAAACTTAAAAGCCTCTGTACAGCAAACAATAAACAAGATTAAAAGACAACACTCTGAATGGGAAAAAATAATAGCAAATGAAACAACTGACAAAGTATTAGTCTCCAAAATATACAAGCAACTCAGACAGCACACCACCAGAAAAACAAACAACCCAATTAAAAAGTGGGGAGAAGACCTAAACAGGTATTTCTCCAAAGATGACATACAGCTGTCTAATAAACACAGGAAAAGATATTCAATTATTATAGAAATGGAAGTCTTGACACAGAAAAACTCTTGTGTATTGATTCTGCTTTCATACTGTTTGCCCTGAAATAAGTTTCTGTCACATTAGAGAATTTTGCTTTCTTCATGGATTTGTCTTGACACAAGCAGACTGCCATGTACTCCAGCTGCTTACCAGGCCTTTGATTGGGAATTTCATCTTCCCTATATTGTTTTATTGGTTCACTAACCATAGATTAAAAGTTATTGGCAAGATTATACAGATGGAGAAATATACCATGTTCTTGGATAGAAAGAATCTATATTGTGAAAATGGCTATACTACCCAAAGAAATCTGAAATTCAGTACAGTCCCTATCAAACTACCAATGGCATTTTTCACAGAACTAGAACAAAAAAATTTACAATTTGTATGGAAACACACACACACTGAAACAAATACCCAAATCAGTCTTGAGAAAGAAAAATGGAGGTATCAACCTTCCTGACTGCAGACTATACTACAAAGTGAGAGTCATCAAGACAGTACGATACTGGCACAAAAACAGAAATAGAGACCAATGGAACAAGATACAGAGCCCAGAGATAAACCCACACACCTGTAGGCACCTTACCTTTGACAAAGGAGGCAAGAATATACAGTGGGGCAAAGACAGCCTCTTCAATAAGTGGTGCTGGGAAAAGTAGACAGCTACATGTAAAAGAATGAAATTAGAACACTTCCTAATACCATACACAAAAATAAACTCAAAATGGGTTAAAGATTTAAATGTAGAGGCAGCAACTATAAAGCTCTTAGAAGAAAACATAGGCAATACATGCTTCAACATACATCACAGCAAGATCCTCTACAACCCACCTCTTAGAGTAATGGAAATAAAAACAAATGTACAGATTGGACCTAATTAAACTTAAAAGCCTCTGTACAGCAAACAATAAACAAGATTAAAAGACAACACTCTGAATGGGAAAAAATAATAGCAAATGAAACAACTGACAAAGTATTAGTCTCCAAAATATACAAGCAACTCAGACAGCACACCACCAGAAAAACAAACAACCCAATTAAAAAGTGGGGAGAAGACCTAAACAGGTATTTCTCCAAAGATGACATACAGCTGTCTAATAAACACAGGAAAAGATATTCAATTATTATAGAAATGCAAATCAAAACTACAATGAGGTATCACTTCACACCAGTCATAATGGCCATCATCAAAAAATCTGTAAACAATAAATACTGGAGAAAGTTTAGATAAAAGGGAACCCTCTTGCAGTGTTGGTGGGAGTACAAATTGATATGGCCACTATGGAGAATAGTATGGAGATTCCTTTAAAACCTACAAGTAAAACTACTATATGACCCGACAATCCCACTACTCGGTACACACCCTGAGGAAACCATATGGAAAGAGACACAGGTACACCAGTATTAATTGCAGCTCTATTTACAGTAGCTAGAACATGGAAGCAACCTAGGCGTCCATCAACAGACGAATGGACAAAGAAGCACATATATGTACAATGGAATATTGAAAGTGAAAGTGTTACTCACTCAGTCATGTCCAAATCTTTGTGACCCCATGTCCTTCTCCAGGGAATCTTCCCAAGCCAGGGATTGAACCTGGGTCTCCCATATTGCAGGCAGACTCTCCCATCTGAGCCACCAAGAAAGCCCAGATGAAATATTGCTCAGCCATAAAATGGAGCACACTGGAGTCAATTCTAATGCTGCAGACAAATCCAGATCCTATTATAGAGAGTAAAGTAAGTCAGAAAAAGACAAATATCAAATGTTAATGCATATGTATAGAATGGCACAGCAGGTAAAGAATCCCGCCTGCGTTACAGGAGACACAGATTCAGTCTCTGGGTCAGAAAGATCCCCTGGAGAAGGAAGTGGCAACCTCCAGGATCTTGCAGAAAGCATAGGCAATACATGCTTCAACATACATCACAGCAAGATCCTCTACAACCCACCTCTTAGAGTAATGGAAATAAAAACAAATGTACAGATTGGACCTAATTAAACTTAAAAGCCTCTGTACAGCAAACAATAAACAAGATTAAAAGACAACACTCTGAATGGGAAAAAATAATAGCAAATGAAACAACTGACAAAGTATTAGTCTCCAAAATATACAAGCAACTCAGACAGCACACCACCAGAAAAACAAACAACCCAATTAAAAAGTGGGGAGAAGACCTAAACAGGTATTTCTCCAAAGATGACATACAGCTGTCTAATAAACACAGGAAAAGATATTCAATTATTATAGAAATGCAAATCAAAACTACAATGAGGTATCACTTCACACCAGTCATAATGGCCATCATCAAAAAATCTGTAAACAATAAATACTGGAGAAAGTTTAGATAAAAGGGAACCCTCTTGCAGTGTTGGTGGGAGTACAAATTGATATGGCCACTATGGAGAATAGTATGGAGATTCCTTTAAAACCTACAAGTAAAACTACTATATGACCCGACAATCCCACTACTCGGTACACACCCTGAGGAAACCATATGGAAAGAGACACAGGTACACCAGTATTAATTGCAGCTCTATTTACAGTAGCTAGAACATGGAAGCAACCTAGGCGTCCATCAACAGACGAATGGACAAAGAAGCACATATATGTACAATGGAATATTGAAAGTGAAAGTGTTACTCACTCAGTCATGTCCAAATCTTTGTGACCCCATGTCCTTCTCCAGGGAATCTTCCCAAGCCAGGGATTGAACCTGGGTCTCCCATATTGCAGGCAGACTCTCCCATCTGAGCCACCAAGAAAGCCCAGATGAAATATTGCTCAGCCATAAAATGGAGCACACTGGAGTCAATTCTAATGCTGCAGACAAATCCAGATCCTATTATAGAGAGTAAAGTAAGTCAGAAAAAGACAAATATCAAATGTTAATGCATATGTATAGAATGGCACAGCAGGTAAAGAATCCCGCCTGCGTTACAGGAGACACAGATTCAGTCTCTGGGTCAGAAAGATCCCCTGGAGAAGGAAATGGCAACCCACTCCAGGATTCTTGTCTAGAAAATTCCATGGACAGAGGAGCCTGGTGGACTACAGTCCAAAGGGGTCACAGAGTCGGACGTTACTGAGCATGCACACATTATGGAATCTAGAAAAATGGTACTGGTGGAACCTATCTTCATGGCAGCAATGGAGACAGAGAAGAAACTTGTGGACATAGGGTAGGGAAGAAGAAGGTAAGAACTGAACAAGTAGCATTGAAACATATATATTACCACCTGTAAAGTCAGATAGCCAGTGAAAACTTGCTGTATGATGTAGGGAACTCAAATCCAATGCTCTGGGACAACCTAGAGGGGTGGAATGGGGTGGGAAGGAGGTTCAAGAGGAAGGGGACATGTCTATGGTTGATTCATGTTGATATATGGCAGAAACCAACACAACATTGTAAAGCAGTTATCCTTCTATTAAAAATAAGTTTTATAAACAAGTTACTGACTGAGCAGTTAGTTAAATCTCAGGCAAGTGTAAGAATGCATATTACAGATTTATTTTGGAAAGCCTCTTAAATCTTTCTACCTGTGTCCTGCTGAGTGTAAAGCATGTTAGGCCAGAAAACCAAGAAATTGCATTTCCATGTTGCTGAATATATTTTTTTAATTATACAGTTTATATTTGTTTCAACCATATGTAACATTTATTGAAGGCACTCTATAATATTGTGGAATTTCTCTCTTTTTTTTGCCCCTTTTATTGATCTTTCATTTATTTATTTTCATCCATCTTTGTTCTCTGGCCTGTGTGGGCCTCCCATTGCAGTGGCCCCTCTTTTGCAGAGCACTGGCTCTGGACGCATGCACTCCAGAGCGCTGGCTCGTAATTGGACACACTGGTCCAGCCGCTGCGCGTCATGTGGGATTTTCCCGTTCCAGGGATCAAACCGGTGCCCCTTGCACTGCAAGGCACACTCTTTACCCACTAGACCACCAGGGAAGCCCCTGGAATTTCTCTTTTTAACTAAAGGAAACAAAATATATTTTTAAAGTTGTCTTTTCAAAATCCCAAACTAAAGGAGCAATATTCAAATTTCAGAAAAAGGGGGCTTTCACCTATGAACAATGATAATAAAAGAAAACCCACTAGTGTATGTCTTTGTTTTCTTTTTCCAAAGGCCACTGTCTGTTTTCCTCTTTTCTTGGTTTACCTAATGTTCTGTTTTTCTATATTTTGCTTGTTCCTATTTTTCTTCCTATGTCAGTTTGTAAAACTCTGAGTTTTGGACATTTCTGTCTGCATTTTTCTATGCTTTCTTTAGTCACTGTTTCTCTATTCAGAAGTTTTCCTACATTTTTTTCCTCCTTGACTTCTTGCTTTTTAGTCTCTTCTGCTTCTCAGTCATATGTGCCCTTCTGCTCTGGTGTACATAAAGAATGCCAGTGACCTCATTTTCCCAGAATTCTTTTTAAACAGACATACTTTGGTCTCTGGACTCAGTTGTGTTTTGTCTGTTTCTTCCTATGAATTACTGTGATCTCTATATAATTCATACTGAAAAAAAGATACTTTAAAAACTGGTACTTTTTAACCCTGTACCTTCTAAATCCCTATAGAAGCTTTGAACATTTGTGAAAAGAGAACCCTAAGTTACTTGTAACTAGTGATGATGCTAAGTCCTAAAAATAATAAAAAATCATAAGGTTTTAACTTTAATATTACATTTTGAAGTACAGATATATTCTAGAAGTCATAAGAGTGTCAGTATTTAAAGCAAAAAAATACTTTTTGTTATATTTTTGTGTCAAAAATGAACCAAGAAAGAAAAAATATTTGCAATATGTGAGGTTGATAATTTCATTATTCTCTATATGGCTAGTTTTAATTCAATTGATGCAAATCTAAAAGCTTTCAATTTTCATAACTAGTTGTACTTTCTTAAAGACGTAGTCAGTACCAAGTGCTTGTTAGCATAGTTACCTAAATTCTCTACAAGTTATTTTGGTCTTTATTTTTCTATAGAAGCAAAAGTACCTGTAAAAGTATTGGCCATAATGAGACTTACAAATTTTTTATGCATGACCTGAAAAACAGGCTGCAAGTTGGTAAATAATCTCAATAATTTTTTAGTTGCTTTTCTGTAAAACATAATGGAGGAAAACAAGTTACTTGCAGATCTACAAAATCCATAGCTGTCTACCAGAAGTTCTAAGCAATCAGTATTATGGATAGATATAAAATAAATACACAAAATCAATCTTTGCTCTGAAATGACCAGTTAGAAAACAAAAATTTTGATAAAAAGAACAGGGAAATGTAACTCCTCACTCCTTTTTGTGGACTACATAAACTTTCAAAGAATTCAATATGGGGCTTCTCTGGTGGTCTAGTGGGTAAAGAACAAAAAGTTGGGCCTTGAAAAAAACCTTCCTATGTCAGTTTGTAAAACTCTGAGTTTTGGACATTTCTGTCTGCATTTTTCTATGCTTTCTTTAGTCACTGTTTCTCTATTCAGAAGTTTTCCTACATTTTTTTCCTCCTTGACTTCTTGCTTTTTAGTCTCTTCTGCTTCTCAGTCATATGTGCCCTTCTGCTCTGGTGTACATAAAGAATGCCAGTGACCTCATTTTCCCAGAATTCTTTTTAAACAGACATACTTTGGTCTCTGGACTCAGTTGTGTTTTGTCTGTTTCTTCCTATGAATTACTGTGATCTCTATATAATTCATACTGAAAAAAAGATACTTTAAAAACTGGTACTTTTTAACCCTGTACCTTCTAAATCCCTATAGAAGCTTTGAACATTTGTGAAAAGAGAACCCTAAGTTACTTGTAACTAGTGATGATGCTAAGTCCTAAAAATAATAAAAAATCATAAGGTTTTAACTTTAATATTACATTTTGAAGTACAGATATATTCTAGAAGTCATAAGAGTGTCAGTATTTAAAGCAAAAATACTTTTTGTTATATTTTGTGTCAAAATGAACCAAGAAAAAAAAAATATTTGCAATATGTGAGGTTGATAATTTCATTATTCTCTATATGGCTAGTTTTAATTCAATTGATGCAAATCTAAAAGCTTTCAATTTTCATAACTAGTTGTACTTTCTTAAAGACGTAGTCAGTACCAAGTGCTTGTTAGCATAGTTACCTAAATTCTCTACAAGTTATTTTGGTCTTTATTTTTCTATAGAAGCAAAAGTACCTGTAAAAGTATTGGCCATAATGAGACTTACAAATTTTTTATGCATGACCTGAAAAACAGGCTGCAAGTTGGTAAATAATCTCAATAATTTTTTTTAGTTGCTTTTCTGTAAAACATAATGGAGGAAAACAAGTTACTTGCAGATCTACAAAATCCATAGCTGTCTACCAGAAGTTCTAAGCAATCAGTATTATGGATAGATATAAAATAAATACACAAAAATCAATCTTTGCTCTGAAATGACCAGTTAGAAAACAAAAATTTTGATAAAAAGAACAGGGAAATGTAACTCCTCACTCCTTTTTGTGGACTACATAAACTTTCAAAGAATTCAATATGGGGCTTCTCTGGTGGTCTAGTGGGTAAAAAATCTGCCTTGCAGTACAAGGGACACCAGTTGGAGCCCTAGCCTGGGAAGATCCTATGTGCCACGGAGCAGCTAGACCGGTGTGTCCAGTTACCAGCCAGCGCTCTGGAGTGCATGCAACCATATTCAGAGCTCTGTGACGAGAGGGGCCACTGCGACGGGAGGCCCACACAGGCCAAGGAATAAAGATGGATGAAAATAAATAACCAATAAAACAGGCCAAGGTTAAAAAAGAAAAAAGGAAGAATTCAACAGGGAAAACAGGAAAAAAAAAAGAGTTACTTTTACAGTGGAAAACTCTGAAAAATCTGACAAGTACTTCCTCAGGAATGTGGTCATGGTCAACATCAACATTATAAATCACGCTGATAGTATGTCCCCTTGATATGATGTGATAATAATTGCAGTTTACCTTTTGGAATTTATCCCAAGACCCAGCCTTATCATGAGAAGAATCAGACAAATTTCAGTGATGGGGCATCCTACAAAATATCCAGGGCTTCCCTGGTGGTCCAGTAGGTATAGAGTCCGCCTTAGACTGCAAGGGGCACCAGTTCAATCCCTGGCCCAGGAAGATCCCACAGTGCTACGGAGCGGCTGGACCGGTGTGTCCATGCTCTGGAGTGCATGCGCCAAGAGCCGGTGTTTTGCAACGAGAGGGGCCACTGCGAGGGGAGGCCCCAACAGGCCAAGGAATAAAGATGGATGAAAATAAATAACCAATAAAACAGGCCAAGGTTAAAAAAGAAAAAAGGAAGAATTCAACAGGGAAAACAGGAAAAAAAAAAGAGTTACTTTTACAGTGGAAAACTCTGAAAAATCTGACAAGTACTTCCTCAGGAATGTGGTCATGGTCAACATCAACATTATAAATCACGCTGATAGTATGTCCCCTTGATATGATGTGATAATAATTGCAGTTTACCTTTTGGAATTTATCCCAAGACCCAGCCTTATCATGAGAAGAATCAGACAAATTTCAGTGATGGGGCATCCTACAAAATATCCAGGGCTTCCCTGGTGGTCCAGTAGGTATAGAGTCCGCCTTAGACTGCAAGGGGCACCAGTTCAATCCCTGGCCCAGGAAGATCCCACAGTGCTACGGAGCGGCTGGACCGGTGTGTCCATGCTCTGGAGTGCATGCGCCAAGAGCCGGTGTTTTGCAACAAGAGAGGCCACTGCAATGGGAGGCCCACACAGGCCAAAGAATAAAGATGGATGAAAATAAGTATAGAAATAAAAGAGGCATGATGGGGAAAAAATTATAATATATATATGTCCAACTAGTATCCCTAGAAATTGTCTACATTTAAGAAACTTGAACTCATAAAGCATCTTTTTCTGACAATAGTATCAAATTAGAAATCAACTACAAGGAAATAACAGCAGAAAGAAGCAGACATGTGGAAGCTAAGCAATATGCTATTAAACAACCAAGGGATCACTGAATAAATCAAGAGAGAAAAATTTTAAAAATGCTTGGATACAAATGAAAATAAAAACATGATAATCCAAAACGAATGGTATACAGCAAAAAACAGTTCTAAGAGGGAAGTTTATAGGACATAAGCTTACCTCAGGAGCCAAGAAAAATCTCAAACAGCTTAGCCTTACATCTAATACAAGTAGAAAAAGAAGAGCAAACAAAACCCTTGGTTAGTAGAAAGAAAGAAATATAAATAGAAAGTTTAAAAATATATAGGATTAACAAAACTAAAAGCCAGTTCTTATTTTATTTGTAGAATTCTATTGTTTACTGTCACATATCAACCTGAATCCACCATAGGTACACAGATGTTCCCCTCCTTCGGAACCTTCCTCCCATCTCCCTCCCCATCCCACCCCTCCAGGTCGCCACAGAGCTCCTGTTTGAGTTCCCTTAGTCCCACAGTATATTCCCTTCCCTCAGAATGTCCATAAGACTGTTCTCTATGTCTGTTTCTCCATTGCTGCTCTGCATATACATTTATCAGTACCATCCTTCTAGATTCCATATATGTGTGTGGTATACAATATTTGTCCTTCTGACATACTTCACTCTGTATAATAGGTTCTCGATTCATCCACCTCATTAGAACTGACTCAAATGCATTTCTTTTTATGGCTGACAAATATTCCATTGTATATATGTATCACAGCTTCCCATCTATCTGTCGATGGACATCTAGGTTGCTTCCATGTTCTAGCTATTGTAAACAGTGCTGCAGTGAACAATGGGGTACATGTGTCTGTTTCAATTTTGGTTTATTTAGGGTATATGCCTAGTAGTGGGATTGCTGGGTCACATGGTGGCCCTTTTTTCTGAGGAATCTCCATACACAGGCCAAAGAATAAAGATGGATGAAAATAAGTATAGAAATAAAAGAGGCATGATGGGGAAAAAATTATAATATATATATGTCCAACTAGTATCCCTAGAAATTGTCTACATTTAAGAAACTTGAACTCATAAAGCATCTTTTTCTGACAATAGTATCAAATTAGAAATCAACTACAAGGAAATAACAGCAGAAAGAAGCAGACATGTGGAAGCTAAGCAATATGCTATTAAACAACCAAGGGATCACTGAATAAATCAAGAGAGAAAAATTTTAAAAATGCTTGGATACAAATGAAAATAAAAACATGATAATCCAAAACGAATGGTATACAGCAAAAAACAGTTCTAAGAGGGAAGTTTATAGGACATAAGCTTACCTCAGGAGCCAAGAAAAATCTCAAACAGCTTAGCCTTACATCTAATACAAGTAGAAAAAGAAGAGCAAACAAAACCCTTGGTTAGTAGAAAGAAAGAAATATAAATAGAAAGTTTAAAAATATATAGGATTAACAAAACTAAAAGCCAGTTCTTATTTTATTTGTAGAATTCTATTGTTTACTGTCACATATCAACCTGAATCCACCATAGGTACACAGATGTTCCCCTCCTTCGGAACCTTCCTCCCATCTCCCTCCCCATCCCACCCCTCCAGGTCGCCACAGAGCTCCTGTTTGAGTTCCCTTAGTCCCACAGTATATTCCCTTCCCTCAGAATGTCCATAAGACTGTTCTCTATGTCTGTTTCTCCATTGCTGCTCTGCATATACATTTATCAGTACCATCCTTCTAGATTCCATATATGTGTGTGGTATACAATATTTGTCCTTCTGACATACTTCACTCTGTATAATAGGTTCTCGATTCATCCACCTCATTAGAACTGACTCAAATGCATTTCTTTTTATGGCTGACAAATATTCCATTGTATATATGTATCACAGCTTCCCATCTATCTGTCGATGGACATCTAGGTTGCTTCCATGTTCTAGCTATTGTAAACAGTGCTGCAGTGAACAATGGGGTACATGTGTCTGTTTCAATTTTGATTTCCACAGGGTATATGCCTAGTAGTGGGATTGCTGGGTCATATGGTGGCTCTATTCTTACTTTACTGAGGAATCTCCATACTGTTAAAAGCCAGTTCCTTGAAAAGGTATAACAAAATGGATAACCTTTAGCCAGACTCATCAAAAAAAAAAAAAAAGAGGGTTAATACGATAAAATTAGAAATGGAAAATGGTAACACTCACCACAGAAACACAAAGCATAAATGACTACTATAGCCAACTATGTGCCAACAAAATGGACAACCTTGAAGAAGTGGACAAATTCTTAGAAAGGTACCATCTCCTAAGACTGCACCAGGAAAAAATGGAAAATATGGACAGACCAATTACAAGTACTGAAATCAAATCTGTGGTTAAAAACTCTCTATAAATGTCCAGGACCCAGTGGCTTCACAGGTCAGTTCCGTCGAACATTTAAAGATGAGTTAATGTTTATCCTTCTGAATACCTGTCCTTCTGAAACTGTTCCCAAAAATTGCAGAGGAAGAAACACTTCCAAACTCATTCTATGAGGCCACCATCACCCTAATACCAAAACCAAAGATACCCCCAAAAAAGGAAAACTATAGGCCAGTATCACTGAAGAGCATAGATGCAAAAATCCTCAACAAAATACTAGCAAACTGAATTCAACCATACATTAAAAGGATTATACATCATGGAAGGATTTATCCCAAGCAGGGATGCAAAGTTTTTTCAATATCCTGTCATTTAGTGTGAAACATTGCATTAACAAACTGAGGTATAAAAAACATATGATCATCTCTATAGATGTAGAAAAAGCTTTTGATAAAATTCAACATCCACTTATAATAAAAACTCTCTAGAAAGCAGGTATAGAGAGAACCTATCTCAATATAATAAAGGCAGGTATAGAAACCAAGGGAAACTCCTTCTGACATACTTCACTCTGTATAATAGGTTCTCGATTCATCCACCATGAACTTCAAATGCATTTCTTTTTATGGCTGACAAATATTCCATTGTATATATGTATCACAGCTTCCCATCTATCTGTCGATGGACATCTAGGTTGCTTCCATGTTCTAGCTATTGTAAACAGTGCTGCAGTGAACAATGGGGTACATGTGTCTGTTTCAATTTTGATTTCCACAGGGTATATGCCTAGTAGTGGGATTGCTGGGTCATATGGTGGCTCTATTCTTACTTTACTGAGGAATCTCCATACTGTTAAAAGCCAGTTCCTTGAAAAGGTATAACAAAATGGATAACCTTTAGCCAGACTCATCAAAAATAAAAAAGAGGGTTAATACGATAAAATTAGAAATGGAAAATGGTAACACTCACCACAGAAACACAAAGCATAAATGACTACTATAGCCAACTATGTGCCAACAAAATGGACAACCTTGAAGAAGTGGACAAATTCTTAGAAAGGTACCATCTCCTAAGACTGCACCAGGAAAAAATGGAAAATATGGACAGACCAATTACAAGTACTGAAATCAAATCTGTGGTTAAAAACTCTCTATAAATGTCCAGGACCCAGTGGCTTCACAGGTCAGTTCCGTCGAACATTTAAAGATGAGTTAATGTTTATCCTTCTGAATACCTGTCCTTCTGAAACTGTTCCCAAAAATTGCAGAGGAAGAAACACTTCCAAACTCATTCTATGAGGCCACCATCACCCTAATACCAAAACCAAAGATACCCCCAAAAAAGGAAAACTATAGGCCAGTATCACTGAAGAGCATAGATGCAAAAATCCTCAACAAAATACTAGCAAACTGAATTCAACCATACATTAAAAGGATTATACATCATGGAAGGATTTATCCCAAGCAGGGATGCAAAGTTTTTTCAATATCCTGTCATTTAGTGTGAAACATTGCATTAACAAACTGAGGTATAAAAAACATATGATCATCTCTATAGATGTAGAAAAAGCTTTTGATAAAATTCAACATCCACTTATAATAAAAACTCTCTAGAAAGCAGGTATAGAGAGAACCTATCTCAATATAATAAAGGCAGTATATGACAAATCCATAGCTAACAGCATACTCAGTGGTGAAAAGCTAAAAGCATTTCATCTGAGATCAGCAACAAGACAAGGATGTCCACTCTCACCACTTTTTTTCAACATAGTTCTAGAAGCCCTAGCCACAGCAGTCAGAGAATAAAAAGAAATAGAAGGAATCCAGACTGAAAAGGAAGAAATAATAATGTCACTGTTTGCAGATGACATGACACTGTACATGAAAAGTCCTTAAAATGCTACCAGAAAACTACTAGAGTTTATACATGAATCCATTTTTGGTAAACACACCGGATACAAAATTAATACACAGAAATATGTTGCATTTCTAAACACTAACAACAAAAAATAAGAGAAATTAAGGGAACAGTTCCATTTAACAGCGGCTTCCTGTACCTGGAGCGAAGAGCTGACTCATTGGAAGAGACCATAATGCTGGGAAAGGTTGAGGACAGGAGAAGCAGGCAACAGAGGATAAGAAAGTTGGATAACACTTGACTCAGTGACATGAGTTTGAGCAAATTCTGGAAGATTGTGAAGGACAGGAAAGCCTGGTGTACTGCAATCTATAGGTTGCAAAGAGTCAGACAAGACTTAGCGACTAAATAACAACCCATTTACCACCACATCAAAAAGAATAAAATACCTAACATAAACCTACCTAAGGATACAAACAACCTGTACTCTGAAAACAGTAAGACACTGATGAAAGAAATCAGAGATGACACAGATGGGAAGGTGTACAGTACTCTTGGACTGGAAGAATCAATACTGTCAAAATGACTAGGCACCCAACACAATCTGTAGATTCAATGCAACCCCTATGAAAATACCAATAACATTTTTTTATGAACCAGAACAAAGAATTTTTATGTTTGTATGGAAACACAGAAGATCCTAATAGCCAAAGCAGTCTTCAGAAATACAAACGGAGCTAGAGTAATCAGGCTCCCTGACTTCAAACTATACTACAAAGTTACAGTTATCCAAACAGTACAGAGCTGGCCCCAGAACAGAAATATAGGTCAGTGGTGCAGGATAAAAAGCCCAGAGATCAACCCATGCACTTACGGTCACCTTGTCTATGGCAAAGCAATAAAATACAACGGAGAAAAGACAGTCTTTTTAAGAAGTGGTGCTGGGAAAACTGGACAGCTACATGTCAAAAAATGAAATTAGAACACTCCCTAACATCATACACAAAAAAATAAATTCCAAATGAATTAAAGACCCAAATGTAGAACCAGATACTATAAAACTGCTAGGGGAAAACAGGCAGAACACTCTTTGATATAAATCACAGCAGTATCTTTTTGGATCCATCTCTTAGAGTAATGTAAATAAAAACAAAACTACATGGGACCTGTACATAAAAGTCCTTAAAATGCTACCAGAAAACTACTAGAGTTTATACATGAATCCATTTTGGTAAACACACCGGATACAAAATTAATACACAGAAATATGTTGCATTTCTAAACACTAACAACAAAAAATAAGAGAAATTAAGGGAACAGTTCCATTTAACAGCGGCTTCCTGTACCTGGAGCGAAGAGCTGACTCATTGGAAGAGACCATAATGCTGGGAAAGGTTGAGGACAGGAGAAGCAGGCAACAGAGGATAAGAAAGTTGGATAACACTTGACTCAGTGACATGAGTTTGAGCAAATTCTGGAAGATTGTGAAGGACAGGAAAGCCTGGTGTACTGCAATCTATAGGTTGCAAAGAGTCAGACAAGACTTAGCGACTAAATAACAACCCATTTACCACCACATCAAATGAATAAAATACCTAACATAAACCTACCTAAGGATACAAACAACCTGTACTCTGAAAACAGTAAGACACTGATGAAAGAAATCAGAGATGACACAGATGGGAAGGTGTACAGTACTCTTGGACTGGAAGAATCAATACTGTCAAAATGACTAGGCACCCAACACAATCTGTAGATTCAATGCAACCCCTATGAAAATACCAATAACATTTTTTTATGAACCAGAACAAAGAATTTTTATGTTTGTATGGAAACACAGAAGATCCTAATAGCCAAAGCAGTCTTCAGAAATACAAACGGAGCTAGAGTAATCAGGCTCCTGACTTCAAACTATACTACAAAGTTACAGTTATCCAAACAGTACAGAGCTGGCCCCAGAACAGAAATATAGGTCAGTGGTGCAGGATAAAAAGCCCAGAGATCAACCCATGCACTTACGGTCACCTTGTCTATGGCAAAGCAATAAAATACAACGGAGAAAAGACAGTCTTTTTAAGAAGTGGTGCTGGGAAAACTGGACAGCTACATGTCAAAAAATGAAATTAGAACACTCCCTAACATCATACACAAAAAAATAAATTCCAAATGAATTAAAGACCCAAATGTAGAACCAGATACTATAAAACTGCTAGGGGAAAACAGGCAGAACACTCTTTGATATAAATCACAGCAGTATCTTTTTGGATCCATCTCTTAGAGTAATGTAAATAAAAACAAAACTACATGGGACCTAGTTAAACTTAAAAGCATTTGCACATCAAAGGAAACCAGAAATAAAGAGACAGCGTATAGAATGGGAGAAAATATTTGTAAATGATGTGACGGACAAAGGCTTAATTTCCAAAATATAAACAGCTCATGTACCTCAATGTCAAAACAAACAATCCTATCAAGGAAAAATGGGCAGAAGATCTAAATAGAAAATTCTCCAAAGAAGACATACAGACGGGCAACAAGCAAATGAAAACATGCTCAGCATCTCTATTACAGAAATGCAAATCCAAAGTACAATAAGGCATCACCTCATACCAGTCAGAACGGCCATCATCAAAATGTCTACAAATAAAAAAAGTGCAGGAGAGGGAGTGAAGGGAGAAAGGAACCCTTCTGCACTGTTGGTAAGAATATAAATCGCTACACTGTAGAGAACAATCTGGAGGCTCCTTAAATTAAAAACAGAGCTACTGTGTCATGCTGTGGTCCCACTCCTGGGCATACAGTCAGAGAAAACCATAACTCAAAAAGATACACCCCAGGGTTCATCATAACACAGTTTACAATAGCAAAGACATGGCAACAACCTAAATGTCCATCAATAGAGGAATGGATAAAGATGATGTGGGATATATAAATAATGGATTATTACTCATTCATTAAAAAAGAATGAGAGAATGCCATTTGCCACACGGGGATGGACCTGGAGATTATCATACTAAGTGAAGTCAGAGAAAGACAAATATAGGGTATCGCTCACATGTGGCCTTTTTTTTTCAAGTGATACAAATGAACTTATTTATAAAACAGAAATAGGCACACGTAGAAAATAAACGTATGGTTACCAAAAGGGAAGGGGGAGGAATAAATTAAGAGTTTGGGCTTGTACAACAGAGACACCCACAGCACGGTAAAGCAATTATCTTCCAATTAAAAAGTAAAAGTTTGGGCTATATATATATATATATATATATACACACACACACACACACACACACACACGCATATATGTTATATCTAAAATGAATAACCAACAAGGACCTACTATACTAAGTGTTTTATGATAACCTATATGGGAAAAGCATCTGAAAAAGAATAGATGCATATATGTATAACTGAATCACTTTGCATTGTAAATCAACTATACTTCAATTAAAAAACACCATCAAAGTGACCAACCCAAGTAGAGGAAGACTGTCTGAGGACACTATATGCAGTTTTTCCCATGTATACCTCTAAGGCTGAAAGTACAGAAGACAAATACAAACCACTAGGCAGTTTGGCCCATCTGAGAATGATGTGTTGAAGTTTCATAGCATAAACTTAATGATGATTCACAGATTTTTGTCTTAAGGCTTAGAGTGTTAGCTTTTTCTCAAGTATTATAGTTTGAGAGTTCCTTACCTGAAAAACTGAAAGACTTATAAACATCCAGTTAACACTTGACAACATGGAGGTTTAAGGCACTCACCCTCCATGCAATTGAAAATCTGTTAATAATTTATAGTTGGCCCTCCACATTCCTGCTTCCTCCACATAAGTGGTCCCTCATCTGCACAATCAGCCAACCACAGGTCAGACAGGGTTACAGTATCCACTGCTGAAAAAAATCCACATACAAATGGACCTGTGCATTTCAAACCTATGTTGTTCAAGGGTCAACTGTAGTCACTAAATAATTTGGAATTATTTATTACTATCCAAAGAGAAAGGTGAATAAAACCAGGTTTTTAGAGGTTACTAGCTACCCAGAAATGTGTGTTTGTTTAGCATTTATTGAGGGCATCCTTCTTGTCAAGTCCTGATGAGTGGTACTGGTATAAAATGTTAGTCACTCAGTTGTGTCCAACTCTTTGGGACCTTATGGACTGTAGCCCACCAGGCTGTTTTGTCCACAGGATTCTCCAAGGAACAGTACTGGAGAGGGTTTCTATTTCCTTTTCCAGGAGATCTTCCCAATTCAGGGATGGAACCCACGTCTCCTGCATTGCAGGCAGCTTCTTTACCATCTGAGCCACCAGGGAATCCACAAAAGCCAATAAAATAGAGCCATCTTCAGTATAGTGAGGGAGGCTAAACTAAAGACAGGTGCAGAAGAGGACCTTTAACCTTTCTGGAAACAGAGCAGGAGAGGAATCAGGGACTGGTTCCCAGAGGGGACGATACCTTGACTGAAGCAGGGAGAGAAGTGTGTCACCATACAGAGGTAGCAAGGGGGCAAGAAGCAGCAGGTTCTCTAACAGGAACTCCAAGTCATTCAGGATGTCTGGAGCATAAGACATGAAAATGATGTAGTAGCTTAGAGTGAGGGAACAAAAGCCAGATCATAGAAGCTGCCTAAGAAATTTGGGTTTCATTGTTTAGACAATGGGCACGGGAAAGTTTTGGGGGCTAAATCTGCATTTTGAAAAATATGTACGTACCAGAGAAGACCTGGATATCATCAATCACAAGGCACTCCTTCGTAATTTGATGGCTGAGAAGAGACTGCCAGATACCCAGCCTTACGGGTCAGGCCGGGGCCCCTTGGCTCTGCTCCTCTTGGACCCCAAGCTCAGTGGAGGTCTCATCTTAGGAAGTACAGGTAGAAATTGGGACTAACTCCAAGCAATGAATAAAGGCAACAAAGGGATAAAAAAAAGCTTACAGTGAAAATTAACTGCCTTTTTATTTTTTTAAACAGGTGTTCACCTAATATAGAGAGATGCCTTTCCCCAATGAGGTTCAGGACATTTTTGGAACTTTTTTTTCCTAATTGCACTAAAGACCAGTCTGGGAGCCACACATGTTATCATTCTTGTCTTTTTTTAGAGTTGCCTTTTCAAAATGTTGAATTCCAAAATAAGCACTACTCAATCTGATTATTTTTATCTTAATCACTGATTTAACACTGAATTAACTTTTGATTTACTCCTAAAGTTAAACACATCTTCACAAGATGAAAGTTTGTTACCTCTAAAAACATTCAGTCGCGCACCTAGTCAACGAGCGACAAGTCTTGACCATAAATAAAGAAATGGGGTGAATAACATATTTCCTACCTACTCCATGTAGTTATTGTGAAGATAAAACCAGACACATGAAAGCTCTTCATAGGCAGCTGTGGAAGAGGATGCTTTTCTCACTGTTGCCTCACACCTTGCAGGCAGCTTCTTTACCATCTGAGCCACCAGGGAATCCACAAAAGCCAATAAAATAGAGCCATTTAAAACTAAAGACAGGTGCAGAAGAGGACCTTTAACCTTTCTGGAAACAGAGCAGGAGAGGAATCAGGGACTGGTTCCCAGAGGGGACGATACCTTGACTGAAGCAGGGAGAGAAGTGTGTCACCATACAGAGGTAGCAAGGGGGCAAGAAGCAGCAGGTTCTCTAACAGGAACTCCAAGTCATTCAGGATGTCTGGAGCATAAGACATGAAAATGATGTAGTAGCTTAGAGTGAGGGAACAAAAGCCAGATCATAGAAGCTGCCTAAGAAATTTGGGTTTCATTGTTTAGACAATGGGCACGGGAAAGTTTTGGGGGCTAAATCTGCATTTTTGAAAAATATGTACGTACCAGAGAAGACCTGGATATCATCAATCACAAGGCACTCCTTCGTAATTTGATGGCTGAGAAGAGACTGCCAGATACCCAGCCTTACGGGTCAGGCCGGGGCCCCTTGGCTCTGCTCCTCTTGGACCCCAAGCTCAGTGGAGGTCTCATCTTAGGAAGTACAGGTAGAAATTGGGACTAACTCCAAGCAATGAATAAAGGCAACAAAGGGATAAAAAAAAGCTTACAGTGAAAATTAACTGCCTTTTTATTTTTTTAAACAGGTGTTCACCTAATATAGAGATGCCTTTCCCCAATGAGGTTCAGGACATTTTTGGAACTTTTTTTTCCTAATTGCACTAAAGACCAGTCTGGGAGCCACACATGTTATCATTCTTGTCTTTTTTTAGAGTTGCCTTTTCAAAATGTTGAATTCCAAAATAAGCACTACTCAATCTGATTATTTTTATCTTAATCACTGATTTAACACTGAATTAACTTTTGATTTACTCCTAAAGTTAAACACATCTTCACAAGATGAAAGTTTGTTACCTCTAAAAACATTCAGTCGCGCACCTAGTCAACGAGCGACAAGTCTTGACCATAAATAAAGAAATGGGGTGAATAACATATTTCCTACCTACTCCATGTAGTTATTGTGAAGATAAAACCAGACACATGAAAGCTCTTCATAGGCAGCTGTGGAAGAGGATGCTTTTCTCACTGTTGCCTCACACCTTGCAAGCAGTTCCAGAACGTACATTTGTTCTGGTGCCTGTATGTTCATCTTCTGTAACAGGTGTTCACTTCAGAAGAGCAGAGCCTGGGTCACATTTGGCTATATTTCCCCGGTGTCTGACACTGGGTCTCACACTTAAAAGGCTTCAGTGTTTGTTGAATGAATAACTCAGTGTAGCTCCTTGCCATTCCTCAGACTATGTTTAAGAAATGGATAATACACTTGAGATCAGTCAGTTAAAATAGTCTCAGAAGCCACTTAAGATTCTTGTAAGTATGTGAGAAGTTTATCACTAGGAACCAGCTGTTCTTCATCTCTGAAGGGGCCAGAACAAATGGCTGAGGAAATCAACCAATCAGAATGTGTAAAGGTTCTTAAACTGTAGTGCTGTGGTCTTAACTTTGGCTATATTTTTAAATCACCAGGAAAAAATTCTAGGTCACTGAGGCTGGGGCTCCATCCTGCGACAGTTAAATCAGTACCTCCAGAGGTGGAGGCCTGGCATTGATAATTTTTAAAAAAAGAACAAAAAATAAAAAACTACCCAGGTGACTGTAATGTGCAGCCTGCGTTTGTTGCAGGACCCTCAGATTAGCCTCTGAGGAACACTGTTTTAAAAGAAATCCTGTGTAGTACTACATTAGGTACCCGAGGAAATGGGAAAGAACATAAGGCACGCTCACACCACAGTCTGCAGGGAATAAAAACTAGCCATCATTGATCTGAGAACAGTGGAAAAGCAGCAGTCAGCGTGTGCCGAGCTATGAGAGGTCAGGAAAAAGTGGACCTGTGTGGAGTCCCAGACTTTCTGCAGAACCCGTTAGACACTTTAGAATTTTTATCACAGAAATAAAAGATAGTCCCTGCCTACCAAAGGATTAGGTTAAGTGTTAGTTTCGAAAACCAGCTAGTTCCAGCCATTGGGCCTGGCCAGTACAGAAGGTCTGAAGGCTTTGATTCTCATCACCAGTCACCATTCCCACCACCAAGAACTCGGCCATGAGCAAGACTCAGACTGTCTCAAATAACTGATGTCCACAATTAAGTAAACGGGCAATTACAAAATGGTGAAAGTTAGGAAAGAAACAATCAAACTGGTGAGACAGGCCTGTTGGCAGAGGTTTAAGGGCAGGCTGAGGTGCTTCAGTCATTCCAATGATTGCTAGCTTCTGGTCAAAGGAAATGTATAGGAAAGATGAGGGGTTCCTTGGTGGCTCAGTGGTAAAGATCCTGACTGTGACACATGAGACCTGGGTTCAATCCCTGGTCAGAAAGATCCCCTGGAGAAGGGAATGGCACCCCACTCCAGTATGCTTGCCTGGGAAATCCCATGGACAGAGGAGCCTGGCAGGCCACAGTCCATGGAGTCACGAAAGAATTGGCCGTGACTTAGTGACTAAACAATACCAACAACATGAGAAAGATTATTTTAGAACCTTTGGGGGTTAGAAGAAGGAGAAATAGTACAGACAGGACACCTATAACAGTCTAAGGGTAGAGTAGTAAGCTCCTATGGCAGGGAGACTTGGGAAAAAGTAGTTTATAGAATTTCTGATGAAAAAAAAATAGCTGTTTACATTACACTAAACCTAACTAAATGCATTTCAGTCCAAAATCAATACTGGAATTAATACTGGAATTCTGTATTGCACTACTTACTGCATGTCTGGGAATGAGGACCTCTCTTGCTTTCCCAGTTAATACTACCTGCTGTCACATCTTCATCTGTTTCACAGTTACAGGAGAGTTTTTAAAAACGGATGTTGGTTTGGTCAGGGTCCAGGTCCTTCTTGGAGAATCACATTGTTCACTTTTGTTTATAATTCCACACAATCTTTTACCAAAAAAGAAAAACACTTACCTGTATAGGGGCTGCAGCCCAGAGGCCCGTGAGCCTTGTCGTTGTCCAACCATGAGGCCGATGGAAGAACCCGGAGACAGAGACATCCAGGATGCAGTGGATAGGGAATCTGACAGGTCAGACGCAGCAGGTCCTGGGGCACATCCCACCGGTCAGACAGGGAGACCACAGGCAATGTGACCGAAAGGCGTGTGGTGGGGTCTGGCTCCTCGCCTCTCAAAAGCCAGCAGGCCAGGTTGCTGGAAAGGACAGTTTGCTTTATTTCAAGATGCTGGCAACTCGGGGTGGTGGGGTGCAGGGAGGGCCAAAGCCTGACTCCTGCCTCCGCCGCCCAACAAGCAGGGGCTTATTAACAAGTTTTTATAGAGAGAGTAGCAGTGGGTTTTACGTGCGGAAATATAAAGATTGACAGGGTTTTTCTGCATATAAATATCTAAAAATACCAAAAATAGTCTTTTCCTAATGGTCATCTTCAAATTGGTCATCGGTGGTCTGACCAGCATCATCTTGATTGTTCTAAATACAGTTAGTCTTCAGTTCCAGGGTCTGTGTGTTCCCATTTGTTTGCAGTCATTTCAAATCCCATGGACAGAGGAGCCTGGCAGGCCACAGTCCATGGAGTCACGAAAGAATTGGCCGTAGTTTAAAAAAAATAAAAATTTTAACCTTTGGGTTAGAAGAAGGAGAAATAGTACAGACAGGACACCTATAACAGTCTAAGGGTAGAGTAGTAAGCTCCTATGGCAGGGAGACTTGGGAAAAAGTAGTTTATAGAATTTCTGATGAAAAAAAAATAGCTGTTTACATTACACTAAACCTAACTAAATGCATTTCAGTCCAAAATCAATACTGGAATTAATACTGGAATTCTGTATTGCACTACTTACTGCATGTCTGGGAATGAGGACCTCTCTTGCTTTCCCAGTTAATACTACCTGCTGTCACATCTTCATCTGTTTCACAGTTACAGGAGAGTTTTTAAAAACGGATGTTGGTTTGGTCAGGGTCCAGGTCCTTCTTGGAGAATCACATTGTTCACTTTTGTTTATAATTCCACACAATCTTTTACCAAAAAAGAAAAACACTTACCTGTATAGGGGCTGCAGCCCAGAGGCCCGTGAGCCTTGTCGTTGTCCAACCATGAGGCCGATGGAAGAACCCGGAGACAGAGACATCCAGGATGCAGTGGATAGGGAATCTGACAGGTCAGACGCAGCAGGTCCTGGGGCACATCCCACCGGTCAGACAGGGAGACCACAGGCAATGTGACCGAAAGGCGTGTGGTGGGGTCTGGCTCCTCGCCTCTCAAAAGCCAGCAGGCCAGGTTGCTGGAAAGGACAGTTTGCTTTATTTCAAGATGCTGGCAACTCGGGGTGGTGGGGTGCAGGGAGGGCCAAAGCCTGACTCCTGCCTCCGCCGCCCAACAAGCAGGGGCTTATTAACAAGTTTTTATAGAGAGAGTAGCAGTGGGTTTTACGTGCGGAAATATAAAGATTGACAGGGTTTTTCTGCATATAAATATCTAAAAATACCAAAAATAGTCTTTTCCTAATGGTCATCTTCAAATTGGTCATCGGTGGTCTGACCAGCATCATCTTGATTGTTCTAAATACAGTTAGTCTTCAGTTCCAGGGTCTGTGTGTTCCCATTTGTTTGCAGTCATTTCTCGAAATCATGGCAGCTCGTGCCCTGGGTTCAGTCTGGTCACCGTGTAGTTAACGTCTCCACCTGGTGTTTTGGTGTGTGTAAGACAGCTCACAGGATATGGCTCAGAGTGTTACCTACAGCCATCGTGAAAGAACTAAAGGCCTTGACTGTGCTTAAAAAGTACTTTCTTATTATTTAGTCTCCTTTGACTGTTTGCCTTTGTTTCAGCGTTTCTCACTTCTCTGATTAAATTTATTCTTTGACCAAAGTTTTCCTTTGACACAGGGCAGGCAGAGGACATGGTGGAGGGCAAGGACCGTAGTGTCCTGCTCTGTTTCAGCAGAATGCAGCAGCAACCTTAGTGACTACTGGGGGGAGGAGGTTACCATTCATACCGGGAATTGATGTCAGGGAAGCCTGACGTGCTGCCGTCCATGGGTTTGCAAAGAATTGGACACGACTCAACAACTGAACTGATGTCAGGTTGACTCACCAGTTACCAGGAGAAGCAGCAGAGGACACGTCTCTGCCAGCCCCCTGTGCTCACAGTCGTCAGGGGCAGGCGCTTCCCTTTGACAGCCTGGCCTCGTGAAGCAGTTCCGGTCTGAGCACTAGGTCAGTCACCAGCCAGGACAAGGGGCAGACATGGAGGTGGTTATTTTTAAGGCTCTGGGATTGAGTGGTCATTGAGTGGGAAGCTCAGTCGTGTGAGTAGGGTATAGCTAAAGCAGGGACACAAGAGGATCACCATCCTGAGGGGCCTGACCATACACCTGTCAGCCTCTATGGAAATGGAAAGCCTCCACGTTCCTGTAGCCCCTAAAGTCAGTGTTCTTACTTGAGAATCTGATCTTATGTAAAAATGTTATTCATCAGAACTACATTTTTGTTTCCTTAAAGACCTTTTTATAGAGAGAGTAGCAGTGGGTTTTACGTGGAAATATAAAGATTGACAGGGTTTTTCTGCATATAAATATCTAAAAATACCAAAAATAGTCTTTTCCTAATGGTCATCTTCAAATTGGTCATCGGTGGTCTGACCAGCATCATCTTGATTGTTCTAAATACAGTTAGTCTTCAGTTCCAGGGTCTGTGTGTTCCCATTTGTTTGCAGTCATTTCTCGAAATCATGGCAGCTCGTGCCCTGGGTTCAGTCTGGTCACCGTGTAGTTAACGTCTCCACCTGGTGTTTTGGTGTGTGTAAGACAGCTCACAGGATATGGCTCAGAGTGTTACCTACAGCCATCGTGAAAGAACTAAAGGCCTTGACTGTGCTTAAAAAGTACTTTCTTATTATTTAGTCTCCTTTGACTGTTTGCCTTTGTTTCAGCGTTTCTCACTTCTCTGATTAAATTTATTCTTTGACCAAAGTTTTCCTTTGACACAGGGCAGGCAGAGGACATGGTGGAGGGCAAGGACCGTAGTGTCCTGCTCTGTTTCAGCAGAATGCAGCAGCAACCTTAGTGACTACTGGGGGGAGGAGGTTACCATTCATACCGGGAATTGATGTCGGGGAAGCCTGACGTGCTGCCGTCCATGGGTTTGCAAAGAATTGGACACGACTCAACAACTGAACTGATGTCAGGTTGACTCACCAGTTACCAGGAGAAGCAGCAGAGGACACGTCTCTGCCAGCCCCCTGTGCTCACAGTCGTCAGGGGCAGGCGCTTCCCTTTGACAGCCTGGCCTCGTGAAGCAGTTCCGGTCTGAGCACTAGGTCAGTCACCAGCCAGGACAAGGGGCAGACATGGAGGTGGTTATTTTTAAGGCTCTGGGATTGAGTGGTCATTGAGTGGGAAGCTCAGTCGTGTGAGTAGGGTATAGCTAAAGCAGGGACACAAGAGGATCACCATCCTGAGGGGCCTGACCATACACCTGTCAGCCTCTATGGAAATGGAAAGCCTCCACGTTCCTGTAGCCCCTAAAGTCAGTGTTCTTACTTGAGAATCTGATCTTATGTAAAAATGTTATTCATCAGAACTACATTTTTGTCTTTGCCTTCAAATGAACAAGTTCTAAAATTTTCGTATGTAAGTGATCAGTGTGTAATTCCCAAGCTTCCCAACTCTGATCGGGCCAGTTCTGTGCCCAGCCACAGAGTGGATAGTACTGAGTTATTAGTACCTCTAAGGTTGTAAACTACCAGACCGTCTGTACTTCAGTTGAGTCTGTTTGCTAAGTCGGCATGTGTATTCTCACAGGAGACTGTAAAATGTGGGCATGCTTTCAATTCAGGCAGTCTGTGATTTATGGAGGCACACAGGTCAGGAATCTATTATGCCGAAAATCATAATAACTGTTTTGTTTTGCTCTTTAAAATGAAGTGACCAAAGCATGTTGAAAGATAAATGGGTGAAGCATTTTGATTATGTTTTTATTTCGATTAAAGATTAAATATTATTGCCGAGCAACCAGCCATGCTAAGTATTATGATATTAAAGTTGAAGTAGTTTGTAAGCTGATAGCCCCTTCTTTCCTCTGGGTTTAGGTTTGTTATTAATCAAAATGTTGGACTTGCTTAGTGCAGTGGTGTGTGAAACAAACAGTTGAAAACGACAGCTACTTTAATTTACGGCTTTCTGTTTTTTTCAGATTTGTAGGAAAATCTGTTTCTTTTTGTGGACTTTTATGCTGTTGTGCACATGTCTAGATTTTCTTTTACCAAAGCCAAATAAATCCAGTAGTTGTAAGATTCTCTCATGACATAGAAAGGAGGGTGCCTTTTAATGGTTTTATTTGACAAATTCTGATAAAGTCATTTTTGAAACATGGATAGTCCCTACTAGAAGTGGATATTACCCAAAAAAAAAAAAAGAAATCTGTCTTTGAGGGCTGAGGAAGGTGGAATTTTTAAAATAGAAGAATTTGTATATGGAAGGGTATTAACGAGGATAGTAGATTTTGTATTTTTATATTAAAATAAGAATATCAAATACAGTTGTTTTAAAGGGAATGTGATTCCAGCTGTTTTCCAGTTTGGGCTCAGCCTCAGCACACGTCATTTGGAAAGCTGCTGTGTACTTACCGAAATACAGTGCAAACGCCTGGGCTCACCGTGATGTGTGATAAGGACCTTTAACAGGACAGTCTTGCCACAGTTCTAAACTTAGTCCTCCTCAGTGGTAAGACACTTACAGATGCCGAAGAGTGCTCTCTGTAGGGAATGCTGCATAGGAGTAAGGAGTATCAAAGAAAAAGACCACTTCTCACTATCTGGCGGAGAGTGGGGCGGGGAGCATAGTAAGAAAGAGCTTGCTTTTGTGTATAGTCTCTGAGCAAAGCAAGCCACAGACCTTATGCAGAGCTTTGGGACTGGGGATTGTTTCAGGGTTGATGTCAGGTTCTTAAGCACTCCTATTAAAGAGACACTGCTGGTGACTGATTGACCTTCCAAAACGTGTTCACTGGAGTGGTTCTGCCACTGATGGGCCCACTTTCAAAAACATGAGGCTGCCATGGATTATTTGGCTTTCAGAGGTGTACTTACTGAAGTGAGTTATCACTGATCATTTTGGCCTCAGCAGGCAATCATTAATTAATTAATCCTGTTTGATTGATTCAGTCTGGTACCATGGCTAGAGAGTAATTGCCCTTTGCTGGGAGTCGGGGATTGTTTTCTTCTCAGATGCTAATTCTGAAACATTGTAGAACATGGAAGACACAAGCAAATCATATTCTGAGGACTCCATCTAAACAAGCACTAATCCTGTTATGCACTTTCTAAATAAGGCTGTTTCCAAACTTCAAGCCAGAAAAGTGTAAAAAGTTAGTAGTTCTCATGTGTGATACTGTTATGAAATCTAATGCAAATAATATATTATTAATAATACAGAAATGCAAATGTGCTTTACTTCAGTTAGTAAATTAGACTCTAGGTCATCCATAAAATAATATCGCTTGCTCTCATTGCATTCTAATAAGCTTTTCTGGGAAGGAAGAGGGTGGGAATGGTGGTAAGATAGCTTGTCCACCCTGGTGACGATCAGCTACTGAATTCCTTGCAATCGCAATTTCACTAATATTGTGACATCTCATTTCCCTCACAAAATGTTAGTAGAATTCTTCAAAAATCTAAGTGCATTCATGGGAATGCTTAACATAAGTAAACTTCACTCAGCGTTTGTGGTATTACAGGAAGAAAGGGAGTGGGAGTTTCTCCTATTGCCCAGTCTCTGCTTATAGAGGGAAAAAGAAATCACCATAATATTTGGGTTTCATCTAAAAGTTGCAGCTGACATGTGGGGAGTGTTAATCCTTCAGGCAATTTAGCCCTATCTGCTGTGATAAAGAAAAGTGCTGGGTATGCCTATTTTTAAAATTTGCTTAAATATCTAGTGTAAAAAACACCTTAGTAGTTTTGCTCATATCTAAAAAGTGCACTTTTTCTTTCCAGATTCATTCATCTGCCTTGGAATCTGGTTTGGGACCTCCCTTTTTATTCCCGACACCTTCTAATGGGGGCAGAGCTCATCACTTACATATTTCTCTGCCGCTAAGCGTAGTCAGCTTATGACCACTTAGGATTCAAGCACATGTTGATACCTTAAGACCAGTAAGCATTTGATAAAGTAGGGAAGCGGGGAGGTTAGATTTGTTGTAATCAACAATAAGAGGAGGAAATTAGTTCATGGAGCTATGCCAAAGGCTCAGTTTCTTTTTGTACAAAATTTTTTTTTTAAACTCAGCAACTTCCCAGAAAAGGGAGTCATAACACCATTTGAACAGGAATTTTCTGAACACATTCCCTGCTTAACCCATTTAACTACTGAAAACAAAACAAATCAAGACAGGACTGGTTTACTGTCAGTGTTTTGCCCTGAAACCTGGCTCACTCTGGCTAAGTGAGTGTGCTCTTTAAAGGAAGCTGGCAGAATGTTCCCTGCGTTTAGTTGAAGGGAGACTTGTGGGGAGAACTCTTTTAACCTCCCATCAGAGAAGGAAGGAACCTCAAGTGAAGTATGAAGCACAGAGACTCACTACTACAAACAAACAAAACAAACTCCAGACGTATTTTTCAAATTTAAGTGTTTTCTGAGATGTTGGTTTCCATGTGGTATAAGCACCAGTAAACAATAAACCCATCTTAGTGTTTTGTGCCCTTTGGTTCCTTATGCCAAGACAAGTGTAGTTCTCATGCCAAAATCAGTGAACCGTCTCTCTCCCGCTTTAGGATGTCGCATGTACTCCAGTTTGAGGACAAAAGCAGAAAAGTGAAAGATGCAAGCATGCAAGACTCAGACACATTTGAAATCTATGATCCTCGGAATCCAGTGAATAAAAGAAGAAGGGAAGAAAGCAAAAAGCTGTTGAGAGAGAAAAAAGAAAGAAGATAAATTGAGAGTAATGATAATCAGAACTTACTGGAAATGTGCCTGCAATAAATGGCCTCATAACAGCCATTGTTCCCAACAGCATCACTTAAGGGTGTGAAAAGAAGTATTTTTGAACCTGTTATCTGGTTTTGAAAAACAATTATCTTGTTATGTACATTGTGGAATGATGTAAGCAAATGCTTTTGGTTACTGGTACATATTTTGGGTTTTGGGCTTTTTTCTAATTGACCTTTTATATTGCTAAATCTGAAATAAAATCACTTTCCTTCCAGTTTACATGTTAACCCTTTGCAAGCCTATTTGTATATTTTTACCCTATAATCTGTGAAAGCTTTGTTTTCAGAAAAAATTTTAAGAAGCTTTTACAGAGAAAATATTTGAGGGACATCTTGGCTTTCTGTTACCACAGTACTAACTTTGAAATATAATTTTTAAATTATGTAATATAAAGATAGTTTTGTTTTGCATATAAATATGTAAAAATAGCCAAGTTAACAGCCTTAAATCTTGAGGAACCCCTGAGTGAATGTTCATACCTACATTCTAGGCCAGTGACTGGTTTACTGTCAGTGTTTTGCCCTGAAACCTGGCTCACTCTGGCTAAGTGAGTGTGCTCTTTAAAGGAAGCTGGCAGAATGTTCCCTGCGTTTAGTTGAAGGGAGACTTGTGGGGAGAACTCTTTTAACCTCCCATCAGAGAAGGAAGGAACCTCAAGTGAAGTATGAAGCACAGAGACTCACTACTACAAACAAACAAAACAAACTCAGACGTATTTTTCAAATTTAAGTGTTTTCTGAGATGTTGGTTTCCATGTGGTATAAGCACCAGTAAACAATAAACCCATCTTAGTGTTTTGTGCCCTTTGGTTCCTTATGCCAAGACAAGTGTAGTTCTCATGCCAAAATCAGTGAACCGTCTCTCTCCCGCTTTAGGATGTCGCATGTACTCCAGTTTGAGGACAAAAGCAGAAAAGTGAAAGATGCAAGCATGCAAGACTCAGACACATTTGAAATCTATGATCCTCGGAATCCAGTGAATAAAAGAAGAAGGGAAGAAAGCAAAAAGCTGTTGAGAGAGAAAAAAGAAAGAAGATAAATTGAGAGTAATGATAATCAGAACTTACTGGAAATGTGCCTGCAATAAATGGCCTCATAACAGCCATTGTTCCCAACAGCATCACTTAAGGGTGTGAAAAGAAGTATTTTTGAACCTGTTATCTGGTTTTGAAAAACAATTATCTTGTTATGTACATTGTGGAATGATGTAAGCAAATGCTTTTGGTTACTGGTACATATTTTGGGTTTTGGGCTTTTTTCTAATTGACCTTTTATATTGCTAAATCTGAAATAAAATCACTTTCCTTCCAGTTTACATGTTAACCCTTTGCAAGCCTATTTGTATATTTTTACCCTATAATCTGTGAAAGCTTTGTTTTCAGAAAAAATTTTAAGAAGCTTTTACAGAGAAAATATTTGAGGGACATCTTGGCTTTCTGTTACCACAGTACTAACTTTGAAATATAATTTTTAAATTATGTAATATAAAGATAGTTTTGTTTTGCATATAAATATGTAAAAATAGCCAAGTTAACAGCCTTAAATCTTGAGGAACCCCTGAGTGAATGTTCATACCTACATTCTAGGCCAGTTATTGTTGTTCAGTCTCTCAGTCATATCCGACGCTTTGCAACCCCATAGACGCCAGGCTTCCCTGACCTCCACTGTCTCCTGGAATTTGCTCAAACTCATGTCCGTTGAATTGGCGATGCCATCTAACCATCTCATCCCTCTGTCGCCCCCTTCTCTTCTTGCCCTGAGTCTTTCCCAGCATCAAGATCTCCAGGCCAAGTCCTGGGTTTAATGGATGCAGTTATGATCCGACCACATTAAGCTTATGTCAGCCAAGCTTACTGAACACCATGGCCTGACACCAGCTACCTGCCCTCTCCTCTGCCCTTCTCAGTACAGCAGCAGCAGGAGCACATGCAGAGGTCCCATCCTGGCAATAGAACTAATTAGGAATTTAAGTCTTTATGACAGTCATGCTGGCTATTTATTATATATTACCTATACTATTTAATCAATGTTTTCTAGGATCTGAATACCAAAATTATACAACAGGTTAACTCTCAGTCACCTAATAAAATCTGACCTGCCATTGTGTTTGAGATCATGTCTCATCAGTTCTCTCTTTTGAAATGGAATCTAATAGGCTCTGTTGAAGAAGCTTCCGAGGTGGTGCTAGTGGGTAAAGAACCTGCCTGCCAACACAGGAGACATAAGAGACCTGGGTTCCATCCCTGGATTGGGAAGCTCCCCAGGAGGAAGGCATGGCAACTCACTCCAGTATTCTTGCCTGGAGAATCCCATTGACAGAGGAGCCTGGAGGGCCACAGTCCATAATGTTGCACAGAGCCAGACATGACTGTGGGTGACTTGACATGCACACAGAGACTTTCCCAACAGCAGTTTCTGTCACAAGATAGTCCCTGACACTACACTGTAGCAGCAGCAGCACTTACGACCATGTTAGAAATGCAAATTCTTGCCTGTTAGCCACCACTATCTAGGTTGAATCTGAAACTTTGATCATAGAGAGCTTGTTAAGCAGACTGCTGGCTTCATTGCTAGTGAGCCAATCTTTGGAGACCAGCAATATCTAGTGAAGTTTAAGATGTTCATATCCAGTGACCCAAAATTTCTAATCCTAGGTTTGTCCCCTAAAGAAATTCTCAGTGTTCAAGGGGACTATACTAAATATACTTTGAAGCATCAACCAAATACTGGATTAAATAAGTTACTGTATATTCATTCTGTGGAATACTTTGTAGGCAGTGAAGATCAATAAACCAAAGCTGTATTCATTCCTCTTAAAACTAATGTGAGGAAAAGGAAACCTCCCATATAAAAATTTAAAACATGCAATTCACTATTACATAGTGTTGGTGCAAACACTATTTTTGCTACATGTAGCAAAAATTAAATAAACAAGAAACAAAAAATAGTGGTTACCTCTAAGAAGGCAAAAGGAATCCACAAGGGCTTCTCTTATGTTTGTAATGTTTTCTTAGCATAGATGCCAGGTAGTCAATCCTCGCTATCTTTTTCTCTATGCATTTTGGTATGCCTGGAATACTTCATGATTTGTTCTTTATGGTCATATCTAGAACCTGAGGTGGGAAGGCAGGAGGACAGTCCCTTTCTTTTTTGCCTTAGAAGTAGGAGAAAATTTCAAAGAGGAGGAAAGGGGTATGGTAAAAGTGCTCTGGGGAACAAATACAAAGCCACCAAAAAATAAGCTAGTGTTTGGAAACGTGCCCTGTCTGTCCCTCACCAGTGTAATAGCAGTTGTATCACAGATATCCACAAAGCAAAAGGTGGTTTTCTCCATTCACAAAGGTTGGTTGTTATGAGAAGTATTACCACCAGATCTGTTTGTATGGAAGTACCCAAGTTTTTCTCCTATTCCACCAAGACTGTGTCCACCTTAAACAGTATGGTTTTGTCTCCAAAACAGACGGAACCACAGGCCTCTAGGGCACAACCAAAAGACTAGTACTTATGGGTTGAAAAAGATAACTAAATATAAAATTAAAACAGGTTGGCTGAGTGCTCTTTCTCCTGTCCTCATTGCAAGGAGCAGAAAGATATGAAATTCTACAGAGATTAGAATCGTATCAGAATTTCACTATGATAATAAAACTTTGAATTTAACTGAATAACAGCAGTAATTTTTAAAAGCTTAAAAACATGGTTATAAACCATCTGTTATTATGACATTAAATGTACTTATAGTCAAGTCTTTGGAAATGTCACAGGAACATGTTTGGGCCACAGGAATTAAAAAAGAAAAAAAAATGAGTTCGAAAGAAAAGAGAAATACGTAAGAAAATTAGCCTTTATAGTTCATTCTAATTTTACATTTATTTGGGCTTATTTTTCTCTCTGTGCTTGCTGTAGGGATGTTATCCTGAAAGAGTTAAGTCTGGTAGCCTTCTTGTTCACTGTCTGTGATGATGCAGGACACTGTGGAGAGCAAGGGGAAAAAGCAACTCCCAGCATTTTCCCCCCTCATTTTCTGACAAGCCATTTTTTTCAGGTTGGTTGAAGCTTGATGGCAAGGTTAAAGTTAAAATTAACTCTCGACCTCTTCTTTCTCAGTAGGTAACTGAAGAAATGCAGATCTCTCTAGAATTCTTAATGGTGTAATATCAACACACACATTATCATGTGCCCTCAACTCTCTGTAAGCTCTGAAGCCATGCCGTCAGTAATGCATCTGCTGCATCTAAAAATGGGGACACCACAGAACAAGGTCGTTAAAAACGTGTGAGGAGATAAGTGGTTTGCTGCTGTTGTTTTTAGAACAAGTTCAGTAAGCCACGGTGTCCTTATCAAACTGCCACTACCAAGTCTCTTGATAGGATCTGACGTGTGAGGTACATAAACCTGTGCTGTTGTATCGCTGTGGCCTGAGTAAAAAGGTTAGATAAATGCAGAATATTGCCCCAGCATGCTGTTTAATCTTGGCGATAACAAAAAAGAAAATGGATGTGTGAAGTGAATTACCATTGAGGGTTGTATCAGCATAAGCAATTTGTGTGTATGGGTGTGAAGAAGTTAAGAGGGGTTACATTCTTTAACACCGTCATTCAAACACAAAAGGCAGGTCTGGTGTCTATGGCTTTGACTCCTTTCCAATGACTATACAACTTATCCTGGGATACCACTTCTGCTTCCTAGAAACCAGGAGAGTTTCCTGTCCCACATATATTTTTATCTCCTTTCTTTTAGCTTTTAATGAAAACAGGTGAAACAGGAGCCATATTTTAGAGAAATTCTTTCCAATAAGGATTCAATGAAATCTGAATTCCTAGAGAAATAAAAACTAAAATCTTAACTAAGACAGGTATTAGAAGTCCCCTGCTTGTAGAAGGAATACTCATTTATTTCCAATATTCCTTGCAAAACCATGGTTTGTCACAGGGTCTAAGGAAATGCCTGTGTAGAGTTTTCAGTGCTGCACTGCTGAACTGTCTCCCTAAAACACCGAAGGCAGGAAAGCTGCTGATTTGCCTCATTTGCCGACTTCTGTGGTATAAATTCTCTCACCAAGGCTGGTTTCAAAGCACCAAAGTTAGCTCCAGGCCTCAACCAGTTATTTCTCCCATTCAGTTTCATTGCTAGCTAAGAGCTGCTGTAGTAGCTCTTGCACTGCCCTAGAGAACTCACAAAGGTTTCTTAACCTTTTTCTAAGAATGACAGTCTTAGAGAGTATTTCTCTTTTATGTGATTACTTCAGACAGTTTGGTGAATTTCTAAACTGTACCTGCATCTGCACCCTATGTTTTTTTATGACAAGTTTGTATCTTTTGGATTTTCTACTCAGGGAGTTTTCCAAAGTCACTTGGCTCATGTTTATTTTTCCCTCTGCTCATCTTTTTGCCTTTAACTCAGGAGTTTTCTGTAAATGATAATGTTCAAATTCATCAAACTGCCACTACCAAGTCTCTTGATAGGATCTGACGTGTGAGGTACATAAACCTGTGCTGTTGTATCGCTGTGGCCTGAGTAAAAAGGTTAGATAAATGCAGAATATTGCCCCAGCATGCTGTTTAATCTTGGCGATAACAAAAAAGAAAATGGATGTGTGAAGTGAATTACCATTGAGGGTTGTATCAGCATAAGCAATTTGTGTGTATGGGTGTGAAGAAGTTAAGAGGGGTTACATTCTTTAACACCGTCATTCAAACACAAAAGGCAGGTCTGGTGTCTATGGCTTTGACTCCTTTCCAATGACTATACAACTTATCCTGGGATACCACTTCTGCTTCCTAGAAACCAGGAGAGTTTCCTGTCCCACATATATTTTTATCTCCTTTCTTTTAGCTTTTAATGAAAAACAGGTGAAACAGGAGCCATATTTTAGAGAAATTCTTTCCAATAAGGATTCAATGAAATCTGAATTCCTAGAGAAATAAAAACTAAAATCTTAACTAAGACAGGTATTAGAAGTCCCCTGCTTGTAGAAGGAATACTCATTTATTTCCAATATTCCTTGCAAAACCATGGTTTGTCACAGGGTCTAAGGAAATGCCTGTGTAGAGTTTTCAGTGCTGCACTGCTGAACTGTCTCCCTAAAACACCGAAGGCAGGAAAGCTGCTGATTTGCCTCATTTGCCGACTTCTGTGGTATAAATTCTCTCACCAAGGCTGGTTTCAAAGCACCAAAGTTAGCTCCAGGCCTCAACCAGTTATTTCTCCCATTCAGTTTCATTGCTAGCTAAGAGCTGCTGTAGTAGCTCTTGCACTGCCCTAGAGAACTCACAAAGGTTTCTTAACCTTTTTCTAAGAATGACAGTCTTAGAGAGTATTTCTCTTTTATGTGATTACTTCAGACAGTTTGGTGAATTTCTAAACTGTACCTGCATCTGCACCCTATGTTTTTTTATGACAAGTTTGTATCTTTTGGATTTTCTACTCAGGGAGTTTTCCAAAGTCACTTGGCTCATGTTTATTTTTCCCTCTGCTCATCTTTTTGCCTCAGTTTAGTCCAAATCTCACAAAAAAAAAAAGGGGGGGTGGGGAGGGAATTGTTTTCTGTAAATGATAATGTTCAAATTCATCATTTAAATATTTTTGGAAGATATTTTGAGCTAGGGTTGGAGAATCCCACCTGGAGAGAAGACCAGAAGGCTTCTAAATAAAATGTAGACAGGAATTCAGTCAGCCACTTCCACATCTGCTTGGGATTATTCCTTTAAGGTTAGATCATGATATTAATTCATGTTACCTGTTCAGTAAGAACATATTCTGAAAGCTTTTTTCATGCACCAGTCAAAAAAAGTGTTTTTACTCTTTTAGAAAATTGTTATTTTCTGGGGCTTCCCTGGTGGTCCAGTGGGTAAGGACACCACCTTGCGGTGCAAGGGGCGCCAGTTCGATCCCTGGCCTGGGAAGATCCCACGTGCCGCGGAGCGGCTGGACGGATGTGTCCAATTACCGAGCCAGAGCTCTGGGGTGCATGCGCCCAGAGCCGGCGCTCTGCGCCAACAGATGCCACCATGATGGGAGGCCCACAGGAGCCAAAGAACAAAGACGGATGAAAATAGAGAAATGAAAGACCAATAGAAATGGCCCGCCCGTCTCCCTCCCTCCCCACCCTACCCCCCAAAAGATAAATAAATAAAATAAATGTTTAAAAATAAATAAATAAAGGCATCAATTCTTTAAGAAAAAAAAATTGTTATTTTCTCATTTCATGGTGCCAAAAATGATAATCATTGCTACGTTTCCAGCACTTTTTAATAATCAAGATAATTTTGAGAGCAGAAAACTCAAATGATTTTCCCATTTATTTTATGATAAATCTAGTTGCAGCTTTATTATCTAAGTGCTTTGATAACAAAATATTTCAAGTGAAGGTCATCATGTGTAGAAGATAAATGATTACTTTAAAGTGGTATATATTCTATGGCTAGTTCTCAATGGCTATGAGTAAACTTCAAATGTGTGAATTACTTCTTTTTTTATATTATGCGTGTAAATTGTCCTTTCATTTGCATTTTTTCAGGACATATTTTGGGTAAGAGGAATGTGATCTCTGTTCTAAACTTTTACTGTATTATTGGTGTAAGTGAATACAGTAATTAAGAGTGAGTACCATCTCCCAAACAACCAAAGATTTTAACAAGCAATGTTTGAATTAATTTAGAAAAGTTATACATGTTACAGTGTGAGGTGTGGGTCCATTTCAGAGTGAAGTTTGCTCATGTCCATCACATGGGTTTCATGTCTCATCAGACCCGACACATCCAGCACTGAAGTCCTCCACACGTTGAGCCCTTCCTCCTCCAGGTTTGCTTCCCCTGCACTTTCCCCCATCTTCCTAGCTGCTCAGGACAAACAGTTTGGACTCCCAGCTTCATCTCACACCCTATATATAGTCTGTTACAATAATCTGTTGGCTCTACGTTTGAAGTACACCCAAAATTTCACCATTATTTATCACTTCCCACAGCTACCAACCCTTATCAAAGGGACCATCAGCATTCACATGGACAACACTAACAGCACCATAACCTGTCTCCTGCTTCCACCCTTGTTTCCCTCAAGCTACTAACAACATAGCAGCCACGTGAAACCTTTCAAAACCTGAGTCACATTGTTATACTTCTCTGCTCCAAACCTGGCAGCATCTCCCATTTCAATCTCAGTAAAGGCACCCATCCTCACCATGGCCCACGAGGCTCTGGATGATTGCCATGCCCTCCCCTCAAGCTCTGCCCTCTTCCCTCCTACACCCCCACCACCCACTGTCCCGAGTACACCACCTGTCCTGTGCTTCATCAGATGCGCTAGGGTGGCCATCTCAGATGCTGTGCACTGGCCAGTCCCTCCTTCTGAACACTAATCCCTGCACCCCAGCTCCCACACCCTCCTTCAAGTCTCCTCAGATGGCCCTTCCTCAATAAGGCCTACAATCACCACTCGACTTTAAAACTGTAGTCCGTCCCCACCCCACATGCTCCATCTCTCACTGCAGATATATTCAGTGGCGCTACAGACTCCTGAGCACTCTGCCATATTAACTTATTAACTCTTACCAACAACCCTTTGAAGGAGGTCCAGTCTCTTGTTATCATTTTACAGATGAGAAATTGAGTTCTATAGATGTTAATTGCTTATTTATTATTTATCATTCATCTCCCACCATAGAATGTCCTCCATGAGGACAAGGCTTTCTACCAGTTTTCCTAGTGATCAGGTGCCTAGAACCATGCCTAACAAAGAGTAGACGCTTAATTATTTGTTGAATGAATAACTCCCTCCCCCAAGAAAAACAGGATCCATTATTTAACACTAAAAATGAAGGAAGGGTCTAACTTTTCAGAAGCAGCTCTAATATTTAAATAAACTGAACTTTAGGAAAACCTTACTACACTGTCTTTTTCTCATTTTAACATAAGACACTTTGTCACAGGTGGGCACGGATCTAAAGACCATCTGTGGGAAACCTGTAGTCTGGAGGAAAACACACTCAGCCATGGCTTCCTTGAGGGCCTGCTCTTATATAAAGCAGTATTCTAATTCCTGACGCCAAAAAGAACTGTGGCCCAACATGGAATGTGTAGAAAGCCAGACATGTGATGTTTAAAAGGCTTCAGACATGCAAGTGATTTAACAGAAAAAAATAACATAACTTCTTAATACCAGTTTTCTTGTCTCTCACATGGGAGTAGTACCAGCTGCCTTACCTACCTACTTGTCACAGTGAGAAGGAATAAACAAGAAAACCAAGTTCTTACAAAGCTTATAATGAAAGGAGCTAACATTTAATGGATGCTTCCTTTATGTCAGACACTCTTCTAAGCACTTTATCTGTGTTAACTTTTTTTTTTTTTTAATTTATTTACTTGGCTGTACCAGGGCTTATTTGTGACATACAAGATCTTTTTTTAGTTGCAGCATACAAACTCTTGGTTGGGGCATGTGGGATCTAGTTCCTGGACCAGGGATCAAACCTAGCCTCCCTGCACTGGGAGCACTGAGTCTTAGCCACTGGACTACCTGGGAAGTCCCCATGTTAACTCTTTTAATCCTTATAAACAACTCTGTGAGATAGGCTCTACTGTTACCTCCATTTTACAAATGAGGAGGAGACTTGAGGCTTAGCAAAGTTAAGTATTTTGTCCAGATCACACAGGAAGCAAAGCAGCTAGCTGAAATTTAAAACTAGACTGAGTCCAGAGTTTCAAGTTGATCACTAGACTTAGCATGCCTCTTGTTATACAAGCCAGAATGTTTCACAATGCACCTCTAGTATAAACTCTATTAATAGAGTTTATAATCCCGTAGATAGAGAAGGAGGCTAACACCCCCAAATAAAAACAGCCCAGTGATTTCAGTTGAAAAAAAATTATATATGTAAAAACTGAGTGAGTGCTGGAATGAACCAAGTCTGTGCTTCAGTGGGATTAGTCTAAACTGAACTTTAGGAAAACCTTACTACACTGTCTTTTTCTCATTTTAACATAAGACACTTTGTCACAGGTGGGCACGGATCTAAAGACCATCTGTGGGAAACCTGTAGTCTGGAGGAAAACACACTCAGCCATGGCTTCCTTGAGGGCCTGCTCTTATATAAAGCAGTATTCTAATTCCTGACGCCAAAAAGAACTGTGGCCCAACATGGAATGTGTAGAAAGCCAGACATGTGATGTTTAAAAGGCTTCAGACATGCAAGTGATTTAACAGAAAAAAATAACATAACTTCTTAATACCAGTTTTCTTGTCTCTCACATGGGAGTAGTACCAGCTGCCTTACCTACCTACTTGTCACAGTGAGAAGGAATAAACAAGAAAACCAAGTTCTTACAAAGCTTATAATGAAAGGAGCTAACATTTAATGGATGCTTCCTTTATGTCAGACACTCTTCTAAGCACTTTATCTGTGTTAACTTTTTTTTTTTTTAATTTATTTACTTGGCTGTACCAGGGCTTATTTGTGACATACAAGATCTTTTTTTAGTTGCAGCATACAAACTCTTGGTTGGGGCATGTGGGATCTAGTTCCTGGACCAGGGATCAAACCTAGCCTCCCTGCACTGGGAGCACTGAGTCTTAGCCACTGGACTACCTGGGAAGTCCCCATGTTAACTCTTTTAATCCTTATAAACAACTCTGTGAGATAGGCTCTACTGTTACCTCCATTTTACAAATGAGGAGGAGACTTGAGGCTTAGCAAAGTTAAGTATTTTGTCCAGATCACACAGGAAGCAAAGCAGCTAGCTGAAATTTAAAACTAGACTGAGTCCAGAGTTTCAAGTTGATCACTAGACTTAGCATGCCTCTTGTTATACAAGCCAGAATGTTTCACAATGCACCTCTAGTATAAACTCTATTAATAGAGTTTATAATCCCGTAGATAGAGAAGGAGGCTAACACCCCCAAATAAAAACAGCCCAGTGATTTCAGTTGAAAAAAAATTATATATGTAAAAACTGAGTGAGTGCTGGAATGAACCAAGTCTGTGCTTCAGTGGGATTAGTCTAGAACTGCTTTGTGGCAGAGGGAATTCTGTTCATAATTTGGAAGGAAAGGGAGAACATGGCATTGAGGAGACAGGTTATGTTGCAGGTGGAGAGAACATTAAGCAGACAGGCCATTAAAACAAATGTAGGAGACACTGATGTGTCTACATGATGCCAAGACAATCTGGTCACTTCAGGTTAAAAAAAAAAAAACACCTCTATCAACATAGATTTCTTCAGTCAATCCAGATGTTTGGCTTCTTGTAGACAAAACATCCAGATGATTAACTGAAGATTTGACAGAGTTGCCTGAATTAACCAGATGTTCTAGCATTGTATAGACATAGTGTCAGGACATTTGCTTGGCTGGAGTGGAGTCCAGCTGTAAAGGAGATAATGGTCTGGACCACGAGACGGGACCTGGAGCTTGCATTTGATGCAACTGGGAGCTGCTGGAGGAGGGTGATGGAAATGATGCTTAAGGAAGAAGAGTCTAACAATTCTGTGAAGAAAAAAATATGGTGAGAGGAAAAGTTGCAGACAGGAAAGAGGATGTGAGTGGAGTGCAGGTGTGTGTGAGGTAATTAGAGCCTGGACCAGAATCAGGCTTGGGAAAGAAACAGGAAGGAACGGATCTGAAAAACATTACAGAAAAAGAACAGGAAATCATGATGGGCTAGACAAGGGAATGAAACTGCACATCACCCCAAGGTTGGAAGCCTCCAAGCCTGGGAAAGCAGCTGCCGTCAGCCTCACCACAGTAGTAAACCAAGAAGCAGTCCCCAAGAGACTCCCCTGCCCCCCACAACCTCCATCCAAAGGCCAGAGCCAGGCCCATAGGCAGAGGAGACTTGGAGACCACAAATACAACTGTTATATAAGGTTCCCCATTCCTTTTAAAGCCACCTAAATTGATTTCCCTTCAAATCCAACCGCATGCGAATGTTGAGAATGCTAGATTCAGATTGTCAGGAAGGTACAACTTCAACAGAAAGTCTGAAGAGACAATATTTTAGTGACATCTGCTTTTATAGAGCATAGAATGTGAACTAAAATCTATAGAGATATGACTAAATGAGACAAGATTAAGAGAAATTGTATAGTGCCTATATTACCTAGTTAGCGTTATAAAAGTCTATTAACAGACACAATTAATTGGCTGAATTCAAGAATTTCTGTATATTTTTTAAATCCTTAATTTATGAAACCTTGGCATGCTCAATTCTTGGTTTGGATATTTGGCAGATTTTTTAAAAATTCCAAATATCTTATTTGACAAGAATCAAGTTTATATTTATCTCTAAATAGTTACAAATTCTAAATTACTAGGATTCAAACTATGATAGTCGCAGTAATGTGCTCCCCATTTATTTAAAAAATTCTAAATATTCATGGTTTTGCAGATTTGCAGTTTCAAATGTTTTCAACCCCAGACTTATCAGCCTCCACAACCAATTTGTGCCCTTTACCAAAACACCCAGGGTTTCTTCAACTGCTTCCTTGTTCATTGCAGGAGGCAAAGAACCATCATCAGAGGTTATTCTCTCTTTGTTCATGGTTGAAACAAAACCGAGAATTTCCCTCTCTCTTCCCTCTCATCTGTCTCCTTCCTCCTCCCCCTACTAGCGAAACAACACAGAATGTGAGGCCATAAATATATTAGTGTGTTCCAAATCACCGTGGAGGAGGTGGAGGGGTCAGGAAACTTGTTAAAATCATTTTCCCAGGCCTCAGAAATGACAAGTCTGCTGATCCAGGGTGGGAGCCCAAGAATCTGTTGGTTTTTCTGTTAGATTTTTAACAAACTTCACCAACTAATTCCGATACCTGTTTCCTGAACATCAGACTTAGACGCTACCCTAAAGCAGAAAGCTAGAGAATGAAATGCCTCTATTGGAAATACAAATCTAAAATGGTAAAACAGACTTAAGTTTTTTTATATATCCCTTAATCTTTCTTTTTTGTAATAAGTGCCTCAGTCAATTCACTGTGTTCTGTGATATGCAGAATGTTTCACAGAAAGTGCATAAAGTCAAGCACACCTATGCAATCAACCTAGAAGTGCCAAAGACAAATAGGACAGCTTGTCTGTTCTCAATTCACAGGACTGCACACTACAGCCCTTCCCGAACACAATATTTACATGATGGGAAAGTGTAATTAATGATCTTGGTAAGTCTTTCTAGTGCACCAAGGCTGAGTCACTTATTTATCAGATGGAAAAAGCAGTTGGGTTCACTGAAACAATGGGTGATTTATCCAGGTGTGTTTGAATACAACCTTCCCACAGCCATGTTTTTGCAATACTTCAAAGTTAGTAGATAGCAAACTGGTTATTCAAAAAGTTAATCAGTGAAATGTCCTCCATCATAACATCAAGATTAGAGTGTTTATTCTCTACATATAATCCCTTAGGTATCCTTTTTTGGCTATACTAACTCTGCTACAAGAAATATTAGTGGATTTTTTTTTTCTGGTCCTATGGTTCCATTTGCTTAAACATAACTCATTCTCCTAAATCTTTTCCCAGGGAAACAGGAATGAGAAGAATAAATTGGGAGAATCTTACTAGGGACCTTTCATCACCTAAGGTGTCCTTCTTAAAAGTCAAATTTACTTTTATTGTGGTTTAAATGACGCTTTGGAAACAATCAAGGGTTTCACATGTAACCCAAGTGGTTTTGACTTGGGTTGTGATTCTAACTTTCCATTCTCCTGCCACTTTCAGATCTCATCTGCTACCAGGGAGAATGGTCTCATACTCTGAGAAGGCGTTAAAACAGGCCAGGATTGTAAAAGAAAATCCTGAGAAATTTTCAGAACGTGAAAAGCCCTCGCCTTCTGATACAGGTTAAAATGAAGAGTCATTTCCGATGATCCTCTACCCCATGTCATGTGCTCTAGAGAGCCTGAGTTGCTGCCTCTACATTCTCTGATCAAAGGAGAAAGCTTCCCTTTGCTTCTAAACTATACCTGGTCTCCATCTATTGGTTCAAACTACACCGGGCAGAAGGACCCTTGTTGGGGCTCAACTTGACAGGGTTCATAACTCTACCTTCTTGGAACTCTCTCCTCCCATCTCTTAATCATAAGTCTCCCTTTCCTACCAGCAGTCCTTGTCTGGCTCCTTTTTAAAGTGGATTCTGTTCTTAGACACTAGCTCTGAGGACTCTGATCAATACCCTCTGAGATAAAATGGCCTTCAGAACCCAGGCACTTAACAGATGGAAGCTAAAAGCACTGCCTGTTCCATATGACTTAGCCTGTACTACCTCACTGTTTCCTACAGCAAATAGGCCAAATACTTGTCTTCCTGTAAAACGTGGGGCACAGGCTGGTAGATTTTGTGACAAGACAGTAATTTATAACTTGGGCCATCTGATGTTCCATTTCACCTGCAAAGGCCCATAGCTTGTTCAGGAAATAGATCTGCCTGCAAGTTCAGACTCTACAATAGCTAAAGAGGCTTCTGAGCATCTGTTCACGACCACAGCCCTGTGCCTCTGGACCCCAAATGTCTGCAGCACTCTCAGGAAACTGGTTCTTCACCAAGCCTATAATTCCATAGCCACCCAGTAAGATGTGGAACAAAAACACTCTTCCCAGCTCACTCTGGGAGCTATATGAGTAGCCAAAGTGTCTCTCCACAGGCTGGCAATAATCCCAGATTTAAGAGTGAGGTCCTCATAACCTGCTGAGCTGGAAGAAGATTGTGTTCCTGGATGACAACCTGCCTTTGGCTCCAGGGTGAACCCTCTCTGTAGATATAATGTGAAAATGTGTTTAGTGCCTCTCTTCAAAGAAAACCTCCTCTCTGCTGACAAGGGTTAGTAATATGCTAAAATGGTACATGTACCTCTCTCTCTTTCTCCTTTGAATGTCCAAGACTCTCAGTGTCTCTTGAGCTTTACTAATCAATAATGGATTTTTTCCCCTAACAATCTCATCAATATCACCTGAAGAAGAGCCAGCCATTTCAAAAGCCATGGTAGCCAAAGCCTTCTTCTAGCACCTTCATGCACCTGCACACATTTCCTCTTGCCCTCTAGCCCATATTATCCCTACTGTTTCTAAATAAAATATCTCCTACTAATAGGGGGAAATTTTTTTAATTTTGTTTTTCTGGAAGTGCACTTTTTCCAGTCATCTTGTCTGCTGAAAGTTAAGCAAACTTTGACCTAAAAATGTTACAACACCTTCAAGAATCAAGAAATTTTGTCCTCTTCTCATCCAATATGATAAGGCCAAGTTTGACTTCAAAAAGAATCTTTGTAAAGTGGATTCTGTTCTTAGACACTAGCTCTGAGGACTCTGATCAATACCCTCTGAGATAAAATGGCCTTCAGAACCCAGGCACTTAACAGATGGAAGCTAAAAGCACTGCCTGTTCCATATGACTTAGCCTGTACTACCTCACTGTTTCCTACAGCAAATAGGCCAAATACTTGTCTTCCTGTAAAACGTGGGGCACAGGCTGGTAGATTTTGTGACAAGACAGTAATTTATAACTTGGGCCATCTGATGTTCCATTTCACCTGCAAAGGCCCATAGCTTGTTCAGGAAATAGATCTGCCTGCAAGTTCAGACTCTACAATAGCTAAAGAGGCTTCTGAGCATCTGTTCACGACCACAGCCCTGTGCCTCTGGACCCCAAATGTCTGCAGCACTCTCAGGAAACTGGTTCTTCACCAAGCCTATAATTCCATAGCCACCCAGTAAGATGTGGAACAAAAACACTCTTCCCAGCTCACTCTGGGAGCTATATGAGTAGCCAAAGTGTCTCTCCACAGGCTGGCAATAATCCCAGATTTAAGAGTGAGGTCCTCATAACCTGCTGAGCTGGAAGAAGATTGTGTTCCTGGATGACAACCTGCCTTTGGCTCCAGGGTGAACCCTCTCTGTAGATATAATGTGAAAATGTGTTTAGTGCCTCTCTTCAAAGAAAACCTCCTCTCTGCTGACAAGGGTTAGTAATATGCTAAAATGGTACATGTACCTCTCTCTCTTTCTCCTTTGAATGTCCAAGACTCTCAGTGTCTCTTGAGCTTTACTAATCAATAATGGATTTTTTCCCCTAACAATCTCATCAATATCACCTGAAGAAGAGCCAGCCATTTCAAAAGCCATGGTAGCCAAAGCCTTCTTCTAGCACCTTCATGCACCTGCACACATTTCCTCTTGCCCTCTAGCCCATATTATCCCTACTGTTTCTAAATAAAATATCTCCTACTAATAGGGGGAAATTTTTTTAATTTTGTTTTTCTGGAAGTGCACTTTTTTCCAGTCATCTTGTCTGCTGAAAGTTAAGCAAACTTTGACCTAAAAATGTTACAACACCTTCAAGAATCAAGAAATTTTTGTCCTCTTCTCATCCAATATGATAAGGCCAAGTTTGACATTTCCATAGTATTTAAAATATAAGGCTGAAAAATAACCTTGTTAGTTACTGGACTGGCATGAGTCTGGTTAAACTGTAAGGAAACTGCTTCTAAGATACAAGTTAGATGCTTCAGAATTTGTTGGAATGTGGTCAACAAAAATAAAATTTCAAATCCTAGTTTATTTGCCTAAAGGACCTCCATGAGGTAGACTCTATACTGGAAGGAGTGCCATCATCCAGAGGGAATATTCACTCATTTTAATTTCCAGCCAGGAGTTTGGAAAAAGCCAGCAGGCCATGTAGTCATTTGGTAATGTCCTTCCCAATGCCAAGATGGATTAACACTGGGAGATCTTACGACTGGTAAGTAATCAGTAGTGCTTGCAGACCCTTCAGGATCCCCAAGGTGGGATTATTTTCCTACATGGATTTCTGTCACTGTTCTCCAAAGGGTGCTTTGCCATTTCCTTTACTCTCTGGACTCTCACACCCATGTTACAGGTATGTCATGGTCTCCAAGTCATTGCCAACTTCCTTCTCAAACCAAATTGGTGACCACTTTAGAGACACTGCTAAAATGTGAGGGCTCTATTATCAAAGTTATACCAGTTTCCTTTTGGAACACTCTTGCATTGTTGGTGAGAATGTCAATTGATACAACTACTGTGGAAGACAGTATGGAGATACCTTAAAAAAAAACTAAAAATAGAAGCACCGTAGGACCCAGCAATCCCACTATTAGGTTTATATCCTGATGAAATCAAAACTGAAAGAGACACCTGTACCCCAGTGTTCACTGCAGCACTCTATACAATAGCTAGAACAAGGAAGCAACCTAGATGTCCATTGACAAACAAATGGATAAAGAAGTTCTGATATGTATATACAATGGACTACTTCTCAGCTGCAAAAAGAAATACAGAAGATTCAGTCCTAATGAGATGGATGAATCTAGAACCTATTATACAAAGTGAAGGAAGTAAAAAAAAACCCAAAATTTGTAGAAATGGACTGAATAAAGTATGAAATATCTCCTACTAATAGGGGGAAATTTTTTTAATTTTGTTTTTCTGGAAGTGCACTTTTTTCCAGTCATCTTGTCTGCTGAAAGTTAAGCAAACTTTGACCTAAAAATGTTACAACACCTTCAAGAATCAAGAAATTTTTGTCCTCTTCTCATCCAATATGATAAGGCCAAGTTTGACATTTCCATAGTATTTAAAATATAAGGCTGAAAAATAACCTTGTTAGTTACTGGACTGGCATGAGTCTGGTTAAACTGTAAGGAAACTGCTTCTAAGATACAAGTTAGATGCTTCAGAATTTGTTGGAATGTGGTCAACAAAAATAAAATTTCAAATCCTAGTTTATTTGCCTAAAGGACCTCCATGAGGTAGACTCTATACTGGAAGGAGTGCCATCATCCAGAGGGAATATTCACTCATTTTAATTTCCAGCCAGGAGTTTGGAAAAAGCCAGCAGGCCATGTAGTCATTTGGTAATGTCCTTCCCAATGCCAAGATGGATTAACACTGGGAGATCTTACGACTGGTAAGTAATCAGTAGTGCTTGCAGACCCTTCAGGATCCCCAAGGTGGGATTATTTTCCTACATGGATTTCTGTCACTGTTCTCCAAAGGGTGCTTTGCCATTTCCTTTACTCTCTGGACTCTCACACCCATGTTACAGGTATGTCATGGTCTCCAAGTCATTGCCAACTTCCTTCTCAAACCAAATTGGTGACCACTTTAGAGACACTGCTAAAATGTGAGGGCTCTATTATCAAAGTTATACCAGTTTCCTTTTGGAACACTCTTGCATTGTTGGTGAGAATGTCAATTGATACAACTACTGTGGAAGACAGTATGGAGATACCTTAAAAAAAAACTAAAAATAGAAGCACCGTAGGACCCAGCAATCCCACTATTAGGTTTATATCCTGATGAAATCAAAACTGAAAGAGACACCTGTACCCCAGTGTTCACTGCAGCACTCTATACAATAGCTAGAACAAGGAAGCAACCTAGATGTCCATTGACAAACAAATGGATAAAGAAGTTCTGATATGTATATACAATGGACTACTTCTCAGCTGCAAAAAGAAATACAGAAGATTCAGTCCTAATGAGATGGATGAATCTAGAACCTATTATACAAAGTGAAGGAAGTCAAAAAGAGAAGGACAAATATAGTATACTAACACATATATATGGAATCTAGTAAAATCATCCTGATAAATACACACACAGAGCATCAATGGAAAAACAGTGATAGAGAACAGACTTATGAACGTTGAGGAGAGGGAAGAGTGGGTGAGACCTATGGAAAGAGTAACATGGAGCCCTATACTAGCATATGTAAAAGAGATAACTATTGTCAATGCACTGTGAGTTAAGGGATCTTACATGGGGGCCGTGTGATGGCCTGGAGGGGTATGATGGCGGGGGATGGGCTATACATATGATTAATCTTGGATTATACATATCTGTAAACAACAAAACTCTGTAAAAGCAAAAAAGAAAATTAAAATTGAAAAAAAAAGAAGTTATGGTACATGTATACAATAGAATATTTCTCACTATAAAAAGAAATGCAGGGCTTCCCTGGTGGTCTAGCTGGTAAGGACACCACCTTGCAATGCAAGGGGCACCAGTTCGATCCCTGGCCTGGGAAGATCTCATGTGCCGCGGAGCAGCTGAACCGATGTGTCCAATTACCGAGCCGGAGCTCTGGAGCACATGCGCCCAGAGCCAGTGCTCTGCAGCGACAGAGGACACTGCGATGGGAGGCCCACACAGACCAAAGAACAAAAATGGATGAAAAGAGATAAATGAAAGACCAATAGAAGTGGCTCTCCCCCCACCCGAAAAAGAAATGCAGAAGAATCAGTCCTAATGAGGGTGGATGAATATAGACCTATTATACAAAGTGAAGTAAGTCAAAAAGAAAAGGACGAACACAGTATACTAACACATATATACGGAGTCTAGTAAGATAAACACACACACAGGGCAGCAACAGAGAAACAGACATAGAGAATAGACCTATGGACATTGAGGGCAGGGAAGAGTGGGTGAGAGGTTTGGAAAGAGTAACATGGAAACCTACATTATCATATGTAAAAGAGATAAGCATTGTGAATACACTGTGGAACTAAGGGATCTTACATGGGGACTAGGCAACAGCCTGGAGGGGCGGGATGGGGGCAGTGGGAGGGGTCAAAGAGATACCCATGATGGCTTTGGGATTATATAGAGCTGTAAACAAAATTGTATAAAAACAAACAAAAAAAATGTTATACCACTTTTCTATTAAATGATTCAGGAAAGATACAAATATTTGTTTATTAAAGTAAAACTTAGAAGTTAATCCTCAGATTCCACTGATCTGGTTTCTTATGCCCCTACCTAATACTCAAGTTGATTTAAAGATATCATGGACATACTAAAATCCTAGACTATGGAGAACCTAATTGAAACAACAACCCCAATGTGAGTTTTCAAAATAAAAGATCTTTGCATCTTTTACCACTATATCATTCATTCCCTAAGTTCGGCTCACCTGCACTACCCAACCTCTTCAGCTTATATTCATTTCCTTTCAGGGACTGAAAAGGCCTCTGAAATGGGAAATCTGACATCAGAATAACTCATATTCAATAATCAAGCAGGCTAACAGTCAAGCTCTGTCTCTGCCACCAAGTAGCTGGGAGTCCTTCGATGATCTACCTAAACACCCTCAACTTTGGTTTCCTCCTCTGCAATGTGGACATACAGTTTACCTCAAAGGCATGATGGTTCTTTGACCTGAGCCACGCTCTTTTCCTTTAGGCTTAGGGACCTGCAAACCTTTGCCTGCCTGTCACTCAGGAGGTATGTACTTCTGTCCTCTTCCCAGATCCCAGTCCCAAGTCTTAAGGTCATCCGCAATAGTAAGGTGAATTTTGGAAAACTGGATCCAATGTATCTTCAGAACCACATTATTTCAGATCACCGGCCCCACCCCTAGAAACACTGCATCACCTGAGCTGAGTGCTACCCCAATTCACAGTAGCCCAAGCCATAAATTAGTGGGCCCTGCCTGGTATCAGAATTATCCAAGAGCTTTGAAAACCACAGATGTCTGCCCCAGTTCCAACCCTGGAAGCCTCTATTCTTAAGTTACCTTGGTAATTCTGAAGACAACAGTTTAAGAAGCTCTGATTTTAGTAGCCACCAAACATCCCTATCCATTCTTCCCATGCCTTTGAACTGGGTTATCTTTCCTGAGCTACATAAACCCCTGCTGCTTCTCCTAAAGCCAGTTAGATGTTGACTCTGTTATAAGGTAACTGACTTAGGAACCCTGAAGGGGAGGGTCAAGAGATACCCATGATGGCTTTGGGATTATATAGAGCTGTAAACAAAATTGTATAAAAACAAACAAAAAAAATGTTATACCACTTTTCTATTAAATGATTCAGGAAAGATACAAATATTTGTTTATTAAAGTAAAACTTAGAAGTTAATCCTCAGATTCCACTGATCTGGTTTCTTATGCCCCTACCTAATACTCAAGTTGATTTAAAGATATCATGGACATACTAAAATCCTAGACTATGGAGAACCTAATTGAAACAACAACCCCAATGTGAGTTTTCAAAATAAAAGATCTTTGCATCTTTTACCACTATATCATTCATTCCCTAAGTTCGGCTCACCTGCACTACCCAACCTCTTCAGCTTATATTCATTTCCTTTCAGGGACTGAAAAGGCCTCTGAAATGGGAAATCTGACATCAGAATAACTCATATTCAATAATCAAGCAGGCTAACAGTCAAGCTCTGTCTCTGCCACCAAGTAGCTGGGAGTCCTTCGATGATCTACCTAAACACCCTCAACTTTGGTTTCCTCCTCTGCAATGTGGACATACAGTTTACCTCAAAGGCATGATGGTTCTTTGACCTGAGCCACGCTCTTTTCCTTTAGGCTTAGGGACCTGCAAACCTTTGCCTGCCTGTCACTCAGGAGGTATGTACTTCTGTCCTCTTCCCAGATCCCAGTCCCAAGTCTTAAGGTCATCCGCAATAGTAAGGTGAATTTTGGAAAACTGGATCCAATGTATCTTCAGAACCACATTATTTCAGATCACCGGCCCCACCCCTAGAAACACTGCATCACCTGAGCTGAGTGCTACCCCAATTCACAGTAGCCCAAGCCATAAATTAGTGGGCCCTGCCTGGTATCAGAATTATCCAAGAGCTTTGAAAACCACAGATGTCTGCCCCAGTTCCAACCCTGGAAGCCTCTATTCTTAAGTTACCTTGGTAATTCTGAAGACAACAGTTTAAGAAGCTCTGATTTTAGTAGCCACCAAACATCCCTATCCATTCTTCCCATGCCTTTGAACTGGGTTATCTTTCCTGAGCTACATAAACCCCTGCTGCTTCTCCTAAAGCCAGTTAGATGTTGACTCTGATTACTATGAGCTCAAAGGGACTCAAGGTCCTGACTCTGGCTTAGGAACCCTCCTCCACATCCCCTGCCTCTTGGGCCCAAGAGGCAGAAAAGGCCTCATATTTGAGCAAAAGAAACATAATCAAGAGAGTACCAGGGGTGTAGAATCAGTAGCAGCTAGTGTAGAACAATGGATCTAAGTTCAAAAGATTTAAAGACTTGAGACTCCAACAGTGATCAAACACCCAGATAAACACCCTTCTCTTGCCAAGGCAATCTAACATGATGCAGCACTGAGTGCACTGGTGAAGTTCATAAAACAGCCTGAATAAAATCTTTGCTGTGTGTATGAGTGAGTGAATGAGAGGGAGAGGGAGGGAAGGAGGGAGGGAGAAAGAGAAAGAGGAAGGAAGGAAGGAAGAAAACAGATTGTGACAAGTTGTGATTAAAACAAATCATCAGGGCAGTCTGCGTTTGTGGGTGTTTTTTAGGAGTACCCGTGCTGCTCATCTGGACCCAGCGCTAGCGCCACTCATCCCCAGGTGCAGGTGCTTGCCTACACCTGCTTACAGGCGTGGTTCATAGTATGGCCCTCAGCTGAACGTGTGCCTGAGGACAAGCGCAGGGTGTGGGATCTGGGGCACGGGGCTGCAGGAACTCCAGTGGGAGCCCCTTCAAAACTGCCAGCTAGGAAAGCTCGCGGAAGAGTCTGCTGTGATGGCAAAGGGACATGGCCCTCACTCTCCGTGCTCCTGGCCGCTCTTCCCAGCGAAGAGCCAGCGCTCAGCCCCCTTCTGAGCAGAGCGCAAGGAGCTTCCCACTTAAAATGCTCCAGGCCCTTTGCTTTCCTGGCCTGAAGAGAGTGTGTTGCCTCACCCGGAATTCTTCTCAGAAGTTTTATAAAACCATTCATAAGAACAACATATTTTACTGTCCACTGTCTGTTGACATCTCAGACCCTCTACAGTCCTTTGGTCACTTTTTCTCCTGGAGGACACAGACAGCTTTTAGTAAGATCAATGTGTGGACTTTCTCCAAGGAAAAGGGTGGCATCCAAGGCTCCCTATCCCTCAGTGAGCCTCTCCAGGGATCGGCAGCCCTGTTCTCAAGTGCTGCTAGGTGCCCATTTCTGTTTCTGCTGTGGTGGCTCTTCTCAAGGGCTGGTGGGAATCAAAGGCCTACACCCAGCCTCTGAATCCTAGAGCCCAGCCCTCCTCCAGCAACTGGCTAAAACAGAGTGCTAACAATGGTTGGAGGTTGGTCAAACAATCTTTTTTTTGCTTTTTTTTTTTAAATTTTTTTTTGGTGGGGGGGGTGGGTTGGGGAGGGACGGGCGCAGGTGGGCCACTTCTACTGGTGTTTCATGTATCTGTTTTCATCCATCTTTGTTCTTTGGCCCGTGTGGGCCTCCCATCGCAGTGGACTCTGTTGTCGCAGAGCACGGCTCAGGGCGCATGCGCTCCAGAGCTCCAGCTTGGCAATCGGACACATCGGTCCAGCTGCTCTGCCGCACGTGGGATCTTCCCAGGCCAGGGATCGAACCAGCGCCCCTTGCACTGCAAGGCAGTGTCCCCACCCACTGGACCACCAGAGAAGCCCTCAAACAATCTTAATAAAAAATAAAATCAGGAATAATATGGAACTCTAATATAGAACTCATTAAAACAGCCTGCTATAAAGTCCTATACTTTGAGAACAACAGCCTCCAACTCCAAGTGAATTCCAGTTACGCTCCAGGATTTACTTTACTCTTTGGGGCTTTGAGACTACTGCAGATCTCCACCAAACTATCGGCTCAGCACCATGGTGACAGTCAAGAACGGTAGCAGCAAACCAGCTGGGTCGAGGAGAACAGGTAGCAAGCCAGAGGCCTGCAGCCTGCTGCGCATGCGTCCCTAAGCAGCCTGTTGACGGACAGAGGTGGGGCAGGCCAGATTGCGACCCCGCTGCTGCGGCGGCGTCTGACATCGCCATCTGTCTGGAGCACCCTTTCGTCTCACCCTGACCAGAATTCTTCTCCGGGATTAGCCCAGACTTTGTTATCCATCAGCACTTTCTGTTTTTTCTAGGGTGACGTCATAGGTGCGCAGAGATAAAACAGGCTCCTCTCGGAAGGCTCCTGCTCCTGGCAGGGTCCTGAGTCCCGGAGGCTGTCCTGGGAGCCACCCACCCAGAAAGCCAGAGCCGACTCTGCCTCGCAGCCCGGAGGCGCGCTGAGTGCCTGCCACAGGGCCTCTCTTCTTTGGCCCACGGATTAAGGCAGAAGTTCAAGATTTTCTGTCCTTTTGTCATAGTTATAAAAGTAGGGCATGCTTCAAACGGTGAAAAATTATAAAGAGAAAGGTAATTAACCAAAGGCTCACCCTGCAGGCTCAACCTCTGTTCATTTCGATGCATTTCTTTTAGCCTTTTTGTCTTTTCTTTGCAATAGATGTTCAGTTGTTAAACACCTGAAGTGTTAAAAATAAATAATTCTGTTTTCATCCATCTTTGTTCTTTGGCCCGTGTGGGCCTCCCATCGATGGACTCTGTTGTGCAGAGCACGGCTCAGCGCATGCGCTCCAGAGCTCCAGCTTGGCAATCGGACACATCGGTCCAGCCGCTCCGCGGCACGTGGGATCCTCCCAGGCCAGGGATCGAACCGGCGCCCCTTGCACTGCAAGGCGGCGTCCCCACCCACTGGACCACCAGAGAAGCCCTCAAACAATCTTAATAAAAAATAAAATCAGGAATAATATGGAACTCTAATATAGAACTCATTAAAACAGCCTGCTATAAAGTCCTATACTTTGAGAACAACAGCCTCCAACTCCAAGTGAATTCCAGTTACGCTCCAGGATTTACTTTACTCTTTGGGGCTTTGAGACTACTGCAGATCTCCACCAAACTATCGGCTCAGCACCATGGTGACAGTCAAGAACGGTAGCAGCAAACCAGCTGGGTCGAGGAGAACAGGTAGCAAGCCAGAGGCCTGCAGCCTGCTGCGCATGCGTCCCTAAGCAGCCTGTTGACGGACAGAGGTGGGGCAGGCCAGATTGCGACCCCGCTGCTGCGGCGGCGTCTGACATCGCCATCTGTCTGGAGCACCCTTTCGTCTCACCCTGACCAGAATTCTTCTCCGGGATTAGCCCAGACTTTGTTATCCATCAGCACTTTCTGTTTTTTCTAGGGTGACGTCATAGGTGCGCAGAGATAAAACAGGCTCCTCTCGGAAGGCTCCTGCTCCTGGCAGGGTCCTGAGTCCCGGAGGCTGTCCTGGGAGCCACCCACCCAGAAAGCCAGAGCCGACTCTGCCTCGCAGCCCGGAGGCGCGCTGAGTGCCTGCCACAGGGCCTCTCTTCTTTGGCCCACGGATTAAGGCAGAAGTTCAAGATTTTCTGTCCTTTTGTCATAGTTATAAAAGTAGGGCATGCTTCAAACGGTGAAAAATTATAAAGAGAAAGGTAATTAACCAAAGGCTCACCCTGCAGGCTCAACCTCTGTTCATTTCGATGCATTTCTTTTTAGCCTTTTTTGTCTTTTCTTTGCAATAGATGTTCAGTTGTTAAACACCTGAAGTGTTAAAAATAAATAATTCTGAATTCAGCCTTTTTAACTTAATGTGATTAACAGATGCATTGTATGATCTCCTTGCAGTCCAAGGGACTCTAAACCATCTTCTCTAACACCACAACTCAAAAGCATCAATTCTTCAACACTCAGCCTTCTTTATGCCCAGCTCTCACATCCAAACATGACTACTGGTAAAACCATAGCTTTGACTATAAGGACTTTTGTTGGGAATGTGATGTCTGCTTTTTAATATGCTGTCTAGGTCTGTCATAGGTTTTCTTCCAAGGAGCAAGCATCTTTTGATTATTTTCAGAACATTGTTATTAAATGTTCTATATTAATTCTGTTGGTCACAAGCTCCAATGTATTATTTGGGAAAACTCCTCTTGTCTCTTTCTCATATTTAAAAAAACTTTTAAAAATCAGGGATTGCCTGGTGGTCCAGTGGGTAAAGATTCCTCCTTACAGTGCAAGGGGCACCAGATGGATCCCTGGCCCGGAAAGATCCCATGTGCCACGGAGCAGCTGGACCAGGGTGTCCAATTACGAGACAGTGCTCTGAAGCACGTGCACCCAGAGCCAGTGCTCTGCAGGGAGAGAGGCCACTGTAATGGGATGCCCATACAGGACAAAGAATAAAGATAGATGAACAATAAAAATAAATAGAAAAGCAATAAAAAGAGGTCAAAATTTAAAAAAAAAAAAAAAACAGAGAAATACAGGAGAAAGAAGTAGGCCTGAGTGCCAGGAGAGTATCACCACCTGTATCTTCTGCCCTGCTGTGATCTGTTCCTCTGGAAAGTCCCTGCCCCCATTTTATGAGAGACTGGTGTAATGTTTTTCTAAGATTCCACATAGCTAGGACAAGCAGAACCCATGAGCCATCCAAACCTTCTCTGTGAGCTTCCGCATAAGCCTGCTTCTGTTTTATCTCCTGGAAGGCACCTTGTCTGAAAGTTGTGATAGGAGAAGGAGATAGTGGGGAAAAGGATGGCAGTTGGAGAGTAAATTCAGCCTTCCGGGGCCTTTTCTTCCAGATTTTATGTTCTCTGCCATTTGTTAGTCTAGTTAGTAAAGGGCACATCACCTTAGCTGCGTGAATACCAAAACACTACAGGTCCCAGCCCAGCTTGGTCGTGACTGTCTGTGCCAAGGGGAACGTCAGGAGAAGCCCTGGCTTTCCCCTCTCCCGCTCTGGCATCCCCCTCTCTGCTGTGCCTGAGGACACTTTCCTTTATGAGAGAGCTCTGTCTCCAGTGCAGCCAGTTCCCTCAATACTATCTCTGAGAGGAAAGCTAGACTGACCAACTGGAAGCCTTCGGTCCTGAGTTAAATATGTACCACAAAACAGGTAATTTATGTAACTGGCATACACACTTTGCTAAGTAGCTGTTGCTTCTTGACTCATCGGAGAGCTAGCCAGGAAGCAGTGACGTAACTTCATAAGAGCAGAGATGGGCCCTAGAAGCTTGCGTTTCCCTCTGAACTCAGAAGAAGTACCTGCCCCTCTCCCTGCCCACTTTCCCGAGAAGCTCCCTCTACTGACGGCACAGCCATACCCCTCCTTTTTTTGTTGTTGTTGTTGGCCGCTTCTATTGGTCTTTCATTTGTCTATTTTCATCCATTCTTGTTCTTTGGCCTATGTGGGCCTCCCATTGCAGTGGCCTCTGTCATTGCAGAGCACCGGCTCTGGGCGCCTGCACTCCAGAGCTCTGGCTCTGTAGTTGGACACATGTGTCCAGCCACTCCATGGCACATGGGATCTTTCCAGGCCAGGGATCAAACTGGCACCCCATGTACTGCAAGATAGTGTCTTTACCCACTGAACCACCAGGGAATCCCCATACCCCCTCCTTCTAACCCACTTGCCTGGCCTCTTGTCTCCACCTACAAGACAGGTTATGGTGGTACTTGCTCTGAGAGGAGAGGAGGACCCACCTTCTGAGGGCAGCAGTTCAGACCTTCTTGCCAGCAACAAACCCACCAGCTCCCAGATCTCAAAATCTGCTCCTCTGTTAGTACCCAGGGACTTTCAAAGCTCCCATTTCTGGAAGATGGTTTCCTTTTTGCTCTCTGGCTCTCACAGGACTGGGGAAAAGCCAGCTCCTTCACAGCCTCTTCTCATCATGTCCAGTGAGGTCAGTCCCTCTTGGCCTGGGCTCTCAGCATCTTTCTCCAAGTCTTAACATCCTCTAGGCACTTGCTGACCCTGCTGTGTTCTGCCTGTTAAAAGGTCACCTGCTTTTTGAATTCTTTCCATTCTCCTCCCAGTTATTTGTGATAGCCTCTCAGAAGCTTAAAAATAACATTTATTTCCCCAATGGTTTTGTGTATTTCCATTTGGCAAACTCTGTTTTGTTCCATGTGTTTCTAAGGGAACAGAAACCAAAATGGTTTATGTCCTAGTTCCTACACTGGCCTGACTGATGTTGTCAGACTGGAATTGTCCTTCAGCCAGAGTGGGTACTCCCAACCATAAGCTGGGCCTTGATGCAGAAACTATATAAACTGCAGAGATAATGGACATTGCTTAGCTGTTGGAAAATCTACTTCATTGTAATTCCTTTAATCAAGCAGTGAATTTTTAATAGACAGAGTCAAGCCTTTTTGCAAGGATATGATAATATAAAAGTGGATTATATCTAGATACTGTCATTGTGAATTCATATTAAAAGAAAACTGAAGGCAATATTAGACAACAAGATGGAAAAATAGCAGTTACCAGAAGAGGTACATTGGGAGACTTCCTGGGAAAGGAAGTGTGCTGGAAATATTCTATTTGAAGATCTGGGTGATACTTATATGAGTATATTCACTTGCGAAAATCCATTGAGCTCTGTAATTTATGATCGCATTCTTCTGCATGTATGTTTTACCTCAACAAAAAGCTGACTTACAATAAATAAACAGAGCTCTGATTGAGATAGGCAATTAAAAGGAAAGAAGACAACTATTTTTTTCATTCAACATATATTGTTTTGGTGCCCACTCGGTGTTCAATGGTAAACACAGACTTAGTATATATGACAGAAATGAACAAGTTAGTTGCCATAGGGCCTAACCTTCCAGGCATTGACAGTTAAGAGTCAGTTACAATATAAGTTAAAGTTATCAGTATATATATCAACAATACTAATTAGTTGTGCCAAATGTACCACAGTAATGTAGGATATGAATGTGAAGGGAAACTAGCTAAGAGGGATGTAGGAATTCTCTATACAGTGTACACAACTTTTCTGTTAATCTAATCCTATTCTACATTTAAATTTCTATTTTAAAAATATACAATGTCATGAGAATGACTATAAGGAAGTGATTCTTTTTGTATTAAGAGAATCAGAGGTGACTTTGTAGAAGAAAAGATGTGTTTACTTGAAAGGAAGAACAGGATCATAATTGAGGAACTGGGGAAGGACTTATGTTTTTAGCCTCTCAGAAGCTTAAAAATAACATTTATTTCCCCAATGGTTTTGTGTATTTCCATTTGGCAAACTCTGTTTTGTTCCATGTGTTTCTAAGGGAACAGAAACCAAAATGGTTTATGTCCTAGTTCCTACACTGGCCTGACTGATGTTGTCAGACTGGAATTGTCCTTCAGCCAGAGTGGGTACTCCCAACCATAAGCTGGGCCTTGATGCAGAAACTATATAAACTGCAGAGATAATGGACATTGCTTAGCTGTTGGAAAATCTACTTCATTGTAATTCCTTTAATCAAGCAGTGAATTTTTAATAGACAGAGTCAAGCCTTTTTGCAAGGATATGATAATATAAAAGTGGATTATATCTAGATACTGTCATTGTGAATTCATATTAAAAGAAAACTGAAGGCAATATTAGACAACAAGATGGAAAAATAGCAGTTACCAGAAGAGGTACATTGGGAGACTTCCTGGGAAAGGAAGTGTGCTGGAAATATTCTATTTGAAGATCTGGGTGATACTTATATGAGTATATTCACTTGCGAAAATCCATTGAGCTCTGTAATTTATGATCGCATTCTTCTGCATGTATGTTTTACCTCAACAAAAAGCTGACTTACAATAAATAAACAGAGCTCTGATTGAGATAGGCAATTAAAAGGAAAGAAGACAACTATTTTTTTCATTCAACATATATTGTTTTGGTGCCCACTCGGTGTTCAATGGTAAACACAGACTTAGTATATATGACAGAAATGAACAAGTTAGTTGCCATAGGGCCTAACCTTCCAGGCATTGACAGTTAAGAGTCAGTTACAATATAAGTTAAAGTTATCAGTATATATATCAACAATACTAATTAGTTGTGCCAAATGTACCACAGTAATGTAGGATATGAATGTGAAGGGAAACTAGCTAAGAGGGATGTAGGAATTCTCTATACAGTGTACACAACTTTTCTGTTAATCTAATCCTATTCTACATTTAAATTTCTATTTTAAAAATATACAATGTCATGAGAATGACTATAAGGAAGTGATTCTTTTTGTATTAAGAGAATCAGAGGTGACTTTGTAGAAGAAAAGATGTGTTTACTTGAAAGGAAGAACAGGATCATAATTGAGGGAACTGGGGAAGGACTTAACTGACCACTGAAAAATGATACAAGAAACTGTAGAGTCAGGGACTTCCATGCTCCCAATGCAGGGGTGCAGATTCAATCCCTAGTTGGGGAACAAAGCTCCCCACATGCTACAGCCAAAATAAAGTAAAAATTAAATAAAGTAAGGAAAAAGAAAGAAACTGTGCAATCAGTAGCCAAGATATGGAAACAACCTAAATGCTCATCAATAGACAGACACAGAGAGACACATATAATTCAGCCACAAGAAGGAAGGACATCTTGCCTTTTTGGCAAGATGGATAGATCTTTAATGCATTATGCTAAATGAAATTAAATCAGAATAAGCCAGGTAAAGACAGATACTGTATGATTTATATATATATATATATGAACTCTAAAACAGTAAGACTGAAATAAACAGAACAGACTAGTGGTTACTGGAGGGTTGGGGTGGTAGGAAATAGGGAAATATTGGTCAAAGAGTTCAAATTTCCAGTTATAAAATAAGTTCCAAGGACCAAATGTATAGCATGGTGGTAATACTTAATAATACTGTATTACACCCTCTATAGTTCTGAGACAGCTCATTCTTAGGCAGGTTGATAGGAAAGCAAGGGGATCCCCAAGGAGGAAGAGAAAGATGGGGGACAAACATTTTTAGCCATGGTGCCTTCACCTTGGTTGCCACACCTATCATCTACTTTGCCTAAGATTTTCTTTAAGCCCAAGCTAACAATTATGACAACCATGTATCTTGCTTGAGGCAGCCCGATGACTTATGATCTGCCAAGAACTAGCTAAGAGGGCATTGTAAGGAATTCAATATAAGTTAAAGTTATCAGTATATATATCAACAATACTAATTAGTTGTGCCAAATGTACCACAGTAATGTAGGATATGAATGTGAAGGGAAACTAGCTAAGAGGGATGTAGGAATTCTCTATACAGTGTACACAACTTTTCTGTTAATCTAATCCTATTCTACATTTAAATTTCTATTTTAAAAATATACAATGTCATGAGAATGACTATAAGGAAGTGATTCTTTTTGTATTAAGAGAATCAGAGGTGACTTTGTAGAAGAAAAGATGTGTTTACTTGAAAGGAAGAACAGGATCATAATTGAGGGAACTGGGGAAGGACTTAACTGACCACTGAAAAATGATACAAGAAACTGTAGAGTCAGGGACTTCCATGCTCCCAATGCAGGGGTGCAGATTCAATCCCTAGTTGGGGAACAAAGCTCCCCACATGCTACAGCCAAAATAAAGTAAAAATTAAATAAAGTAAGGAAAAAGAAAGAAACTGTGCAATCAGTAGCCAAGATATGGAAACAACCTAAATGCTCATCAATAGACAGACACAGAGAGACACATATAATTCAGCCACAAGAAGGAAGGACATCTTGCCTTTTTGGCAAGATGGATAGATCTTTAATGCATTATGCTAAATGAAATTAAATCAGAATAAGCCAGGTAAAGACAGATACTGTATGATTTATATATATATATATATGAACTCTAAAACAGTAAGACTGAAATAAACAGAACAGACTAGTGGTTACTGGAGGGTTGGGGTGGTAGGAAATAGGGAAATATTGGTCAAAGAGTTCAAATTTCCAGTTATAAAATAAGTTCCAAGGACCAAATGTATAGCATGGTGGTAATACTTAATAATACTGTATTACACCCTCTATAGTTCTGAGACAGCTCATTCTTAGGCAGGTTGATAGGAAAGCAAGGGGATCCCCAAGGAGGAAGAGAAAGATGGGGGACAAACATTTTTTAGCCATGGTGCCTTCACCTTGGTTGCCACACCTATCATCTACTTTGCCTAAGATTTTCTTTAAGCCCAAAGCTAACAATTATGACAACCATGTATCTTGCTTGAGGACATGTTTCTCCTTCTTGACTTGTACTTATGTTATCTAAAGCTGTACGTTGTGGGTGTGGATCTGGTAAGACCTTTACAACCTGAAAATTCTTCCATCTATTGTTAATAACCAACTGAAAAAAGTATATAATGTCCTGCCTAAACTTTGCATTGTCTACCTCTTAAGTGAACAATGCAAAGAAATAGAGGACAATAATAGAATGGGAAGGACTAGAGATCTCTACAAGAAAATCAGAGATGCCATGGGAACATTTCATGCAAAGATAGGCACAATAAAGGACAGAAACAGCATGGACTTAACAGAAGCGGAAGAGATTAAGAAGGGGTGGAAAAAATACAAAGAAAAACTATACAGATCCAGATTGGAAAAGAAGAAGTCAAACTCTCTCTATTTGCAGATGACATGATATTATACATAGAAAATCCCAAAGACACTATTACAAAACTACTAGAGTTAATCAGCGAATTCAGCAAAGTTGCAGGATACAAAATCAATATACAGAAATCACTGGCATTCCTATACACAAACAATGAAAAATCAGAAAATGAAATCAAAGAGGCAATCCCCTTCACCATCGCAACCAAAAGAATCAAATATCTAGGAATAAACCTACCCAAAGAAACAAAAGAACTGTACACAGAAAATTACAAGACACTCATGAGAGACATTAAAGAAGACTTAAACAGATGGAGAAATATTCCGTGTTCCTGGGTCGGGAGAATCAATATTGTGAAAATGACCATACTACCAAATGTCATCTATAGATTCAATGTGATCCCTATCAAATTACCAATGACATTCTTCACAGAACTAGACCAAAGAATAACACAGTTCATATGGAAACACAAAAGACCTCGAATAGCCAAAGCAATCCTCAGGAAGAAGAATGGAGCTGGGGGGATCAGCCTCCCCAACTTCAGACTCTACTACAAAGCAACAGTCATCAAGACAGTATGGTACTGGCACAAAAACAGAAATATCGACCACTGGAACAAGATCGAGAACCCAGAGATAAAGCCACGCACCTATGGGTACCTTATTTTTGACAAAGGAGGCGAACATATAAAATGGGACAAAGACAGCCTCTTCAACAAATGGTGCTGGGAAAATTGGACAGCTACATGCAAGAAAATGAAATTGGAACATACCCTGACACCATACACAAAGATCAACTCAAAATGGATTAAAGACTTAAATGTAAGGCCAGAAACCATCAAACTCTTAGAGGAGAATATAGGCAACCACACCCTCAAAAAAGGAAAACCTAAACTTGCATTGTCTACCTCTTAAGTGAACAATGCAAAGAAATAGAGGACAATAATAGAATGGGAAGGACTAGAGATCTCTACAAGAAAATCAGAGATGCCATGGGAACATTTCATGCAAAGATAGGCACAATAAAGGACAGAAACAGCATGGACTTAACAGAAGCGGAAGAGATTAAGAAGGGGTGGAAAAAATACAAAGAAAAACTATACAGATCCAGATTGGAAAAGAAGAAGTCAAACTCTCTCTATTTGCAGATGACATGATATTATACATAGAAAATCCCAAAGACACTATTACAAAACTACTAGAGTTAATCAGCGAATTCAGCAAAGTTGCAGGATACAAAATCAATATACAGAAATCACTGGCATTCCTATACACAAACAATGAAAAATCAGAAAATGAAATCAAAGAGGCAATCCCCTTCACCATCGCAACCAAAAGAATCAAATATCTAGGAATAAACCTACCCAAAGAAACAAAAGAACTGTACACAGAAAATTACAAGACACTCATGAGAGACATTAAAGAAGACTTAAACAGATGGAGAAATATTCCGTGTTCCTGGGTCGGAAGAATCAATATTGTGAAAATGACCATACTACCAAATGTCATCTATAGATCCAGTGTGATCACTATCAAAGTACCAATGACATTCTTCACAGAACTAGACCAAAGCATAACACAGTTGATATGGAAACACAAAAGACCTCGAATAGCCAAAGCAATCCTCAGGAAGAAGAATGGAGCTGGGGGGATCAGCCTCCCCAACTTCAGACTCTACTACAAAGCAACAGTCATCAAGACAGTATGGTACTGGCACAAAAGCAGAAATATCGACCAATGGAACAAGATCGAGAACCCAGAGATAAAGCCACGCACCTATGGGTACCTTATTTTTGACAAAGGAGGCGAACATATAAAATGGGACAAAGACAGCCTCTTCAACAAATGGTGCTGGGAAAATTGGACAGCTACATGCAAGAAAATGAAATTGGAACATACCCTGACACCATACACAAAGATCAACTCAAAATGGATTAAAGACTTAAATGTAAGGCCAGAAACCATCAAACTCTTAGAGGAGAATATAGGCAAAACCCTCAAGGACATCAATCAAAGCAAGATCTTCTCTGACCCACCTACTAGAATAGTGGAACTAAAAAGACAAATGAACATGTGGGACCTAATGAAACTTAAAAGCTTTTGTACAGCAAAAGAAATTACAAAAAAGTTCAACAGACACCCCACAGAGTGGGAGAAAATCATAGCAAATGAAACAACAGACAAAGAATTAATCTCCAAAATCTACAAGCAACTCAGACAACTCAGCACTGGAAAACCGAACAACCCAATCAAAAAATGGGAAAAGGACCTAAACAGACACCTCTCCAACGATGACATACAGATGGCCCAAAAACACATGAAACGATGCTCAACTTCACTAATAATTAGAGAAATGCAAATCAAAACTACAATGAGATGTCACCTCACACCCGTCAGAATGGCCATCATCCACAAATCGACAGACAATAAATGCTGGAGAGGCTGCGGAGAAAAGGGAACCCTCCTGCATTGCTGGTGGGAGTGTAAATTGATACAGCCTCTATGGAAGACAGTCTGGAGATTTCTTAAAAAACTAAAAATAGAAGTACCATATGACCCAGCAATCCCACTCTTAGGTTTATACCCTGATGAAATCAAATCTGAAAGAAGCACCTGTACCCCAATGTTCATTGCAGCTCTCTATACAATAGCTAGAACATGGAAGGAACCTAGATGCCCATCGACGACGAATGGATCCAAAAGCTCTGGCACATATGATACAAAGCACCAAAAAGGGGGGACCTTACTACTACAAAGCAACAGTCATCAAGACAGTATGGTACTGGCACAAAACAGAAATATCGACCAATGGAACAAGATCGAGAACCCAGAGATAAAGCCACGCACCTATGGGTACCTTATTTTTGACAAAGGAGGCGAACATATAAAATGGGACAAAGACAGCCTCTTCAACAAATGGTGCTGGGAAAATTGGACAGCTACATGCAAGAAAATGAAATTGGAACATACCCTGACACCATACACAAAGATCAACTCAAAATGGATTAAAGACTTAAATGTAAGGCCAGAAACCATCAAACTCTTAGAGGAGAATATAGGCAAAACCCTCAAGGACATCAATCAAAGCAAGATCTTCTCTGACCCACCTACTAGAATAGTGGAACTAAAAAGACAAATGAACATGTGGGACCTAATGAAACTTAAAAGCTTTTGTACAGCAAAAGAAATTACAAAAAAGTTCAACAGACACCCCACAGAGTGGGAGAAAATCATAGCAAATGAAACAACAGACAAAGAATTAATCTCCAAAATCTACAAGCAACTCAGACAACTCAGCACTGGAAAAACGAACAACCCAATCAAAAAATGGGAAAAGGACCTAAACAGACACCTCTCCAACGATGACATACAGATGGCCCAAAAACACATGAAACGATGCTCAACTTCACTAATAATTAGAGAAATGCAAATCAAAACTACAATGAGATGTCACCTCACACCCGTCAGAATGGCCATCATCCACAAATCGACAGACAATAAATGCTGGAGAGGCTGGGAGAAAAGGGAACCCTCCTGCATTGCTGGTGGGAGTGTAAATTGATACAGCCTCTATGGAAGACAGTCTGGAGATTTCTTAAAAAACTAAAAATAGAAGTACCATATGACCCAGCAATCCCACTCTTAGGTTTATACCCTGATGAAATCAAATCTGAAAGAAGCACCTGTACCCCAATGTTCATTGCAGCTCTCTATACAATAGCTAGAACATGGAAGGAACCTAGATGCCCATCGACGAACGAATGGATCCAAAAGCTCTGGCACATATATACAATGGAATACTACACAGCTGTAAAGAGAAATGCAGAAGAATCAGCCCTCATGAGGTGGCTGGGTCTAGAACGTATCCTAAAAAGTGAAGTCAGTCAGAAAGAGAAGGACAAATACAGTATATTAACACATATATATGGAATCTAGTAGGATGGTGATGATGGCACATGCAGTGAAGCGACAGAAAGACAGACATGGACAGTGGACATATGGACATTGTGGGGAAGGAACAGTGGTTGAGAGGCGTAAGGGAAGTAGCATGAAGGCCTGTACTATCATAAGTGAAGAAAATAGCTCTAGTCATTGCTCTGTGAGAAAAGGGGATCCTTCAGGGGTGCTGTGTGATGGTCAGGAGGGGAGGGAAGGGGGGGATATACATGTGACTAATCTGAGAACATGCATGTCTGTGAACAACAAAACTCTGTAAAAGTTAAAAGTAAAATAAAGGTTTAAAAAAAAAAAAAAGTACAAGGAGGAAAAATAAAAAAAAAAAAAAAACTATACAGAAAAAGATCTTAATGACCCAGATGACCACGATGGTGTGATCAACTCACGTAGAGTCAAATATTTTAGAGTGAGAAGTCAAATGGGTCCTAGGAAGCATTACTACAAAAAAAGCTAGAGGAGGTGATAGAATGCCAGCTGAGCTATTTAAAATCCTAAAATATGTTGCTGTTAAAGTGCTATGCTCAATATGCCAGCACATTCGGAAAACTCAGCAATGGCCTCAGGACTGAAAAAGGTCAGTTTTCATTCTAATCCCAAAGAAGGGCAATGCCAAAGAACATTCAAACAACTATAGCAGTGCATTCATTTCACACGCTAGCAAAGTAATATTCAAAATCCTTCAAGCTAGACTTCAACAGTACGTGAACCAAGAATTCCCAGATGTACAAGCTGGATTTAGAAAAGACAGGAATCAGAGACTTGCCAACATCCACTGGATTAGAAAGAGCAAGGGAATTCCAGGAAAACATCTACTTCTGCTTCATTGACTATGCGAAAGCCTTTTGACTGTGTGGATCACAAACTGGAAAATTCTGAAAGAGATAGGAATATCAGAGCACCTTATCTGCCTCCTGTGAAATCTGTATGCAGGACAAGAAGCAACTGTGAGAATCAGACATGGGAAAACAGACTGGTTCCAAATTGGGAAAGGAGTGCGTCAAGGCTGTATATTGTCACCCTTTTTATTTAATTTATATGCAGAGTACGTCATGCAAAATGCTGGTCTGCAAAAAGCAAAAGGTGGAATCAAAATTACCAGAAGAAATATCAATAACTTCAGGTATGCAGGTAACACCACTCTTATGGCAGAAAGCAAAGAGGAACTAAAACATCTCTTGATAAAGGTTAAAGAGGAGAGTGAAAAAACTGGCTTAAAACTCAACATTCGGGCTTCCCTGGTGGACCAGTGGGTAAGGACACCGCCTTGCAGTGCAAGGGGCGCTGGTTCAATCCCTGGCCTTGGAAGATCCCATGTGCTGTGGAGTGGCTGGACCCCTGTGTCCAATTACAGAGCCAGAGCTATGGAGTGCATGCGCCCAGAGCCAGTGCTCTGTGACAACAGAGGCCACTGCGATGGGAGGCCCACAGGAGCCAAAGAACAAAGATGGATGAAACTGAATAAATAAAAGACCAATAGAAGTGGCCCGTCCACCCAACTCCCTCCCCAACCCGCCACCACCCACCCACCCAAAAAAAAAAAAACTCAACATTCAAAAAAATGAAGATCATGGCTGCCGGTCCCATCACTTCATGGCAAATAGATGGGCAAACAATGGAAACAGTGACAGACTTTATTTTCTTGGGCTCCAAAATCACTGCAGGTGGTGACTGCAGTTGTTAAAAGATACTTGCTGCTTGGAAGAAAAGCTATGACAAATCTAGACAGCATATTCAAAAACAGAGACATCACTTTGTGTACAAAAGTTCATATAGTCAAAGCTACAGTTTTTCCCAGTAGTCATGTACAGATGTGAGAGTTGGACCATAAAGAAGACTGAGCACCAAAAAATTGATGCCTTTGAACTGTGGTGCTGGAGAAGGCAACCCTTTAACTGCAATGAAATCAAACCAGTCGATCCTAAAGTTGAATATCAGAGCACCTTATCTGCCTCCTGTGAAATCTGTATGCAGGACAAGAAGCAACTGTGAGAATCAGACATGGGAAAACAGACTGGTTCCAAATTGGGAAAGGAGTGCGTCAAGGCTGTATATTGTCACCCTTTTTATTTAATTTATATGCAGAGTACGTCATGCAAAATGCTGGTCTGCAAAAAGCAAAAGGTGGAATCAAAATTACCAGAAGAAATATCAATAACTTCAGGTATGCAGGTAACACCACTCTTATGGCAGAAAGCAAAGAGGAACTAAAACATCTCTTGATAAAGGTTAAAGAGGAGAGTGAAAAAACTGGCTTAAAACTCAACATTCGGGCTTCCCTGGTGGACCAGTGGGTAAGGACACCGCCTTGCAGTGCAAGGGGCGCTGGTTCAATCCCTGGCCTTGGAAGATCCCATGTGCTGTGGAGTGGCTGGACCCCTGTGTCCAATTACAGAGCCAGAGCTATGGAGTGCATGCGCCCAGAGCCAGTGCTCTGTGACAACAGAGGCCACTGCGATGGGAGGCCCACAGGAGCCAAAGAACAAAGATGGATGAAACTGAATAAATAAAAGACCAATAGAAGTGGCCCGTCCACCCAACTCCCTCCCCAACCCGCCACCACCCACCCACCCAAAAAAAAAAAACTCAACATTCAAAAAAATGAAGATCATGGCTGCCGGTCCCATCACTTCATGGCAAATAGATGGGCAAACAATGGAAACAGTGACAGACTTTATTTTCTTGGGCTCCAAAATCACTGCAGGTGGTGACTGCAGTTGTTAAAAGATACTTGCTGCTTGGAAGAAAAGCTATGACAAATCTAGACAGCATATTCAAAAACAGAGACATCACTTTGTGTACAAAAGTTCATATAGTCAAAGCTACAGTTTTTCCCAGTAGTCATGTACAGATGTGAGAGTTGGACCATAAAGAAGACTGAGCACCAAAAAATTGATGCCTTTGAACTGTGGTGCTGGAGAAGGCACTGGAGAATCCCTTGAACTGCAATGAAATCAAACCAGTCGATCCTAAAGGAAATCAACCCTGAATATTCATTGGTAGGAATGATGCTGAAGCTGAAGCTCCAGTACTTGGGCCACCTGATGTGAAGAGATGATTCACTGGAAAAGATCCTGATGTTGGGAAAAAATAGATGGCAAAAGGAGAAGGGAATGACAGAGGACAAGATGGTTGGATGGCAGCACCGAATCAATGGACATGGGTTTGAGCAAGCTCCAGGAGACAGTAAAGACAGGGAATCCTGGTGTGCTGCATTCCATGGGGTCACAAAGAGTCAGACATGAATGAGCCACTGAACTGAACTGAACCTAGCGAAGCAGGGTACTCTCCTTCCTGCGTCCAGTGCCTTTGCTGGAAGCTTTCTCTGTCCCTTTCTACTTTAATAAAAACTTTTGCCAGATGAAGCTCTGAGTGACTAAAGCCACATCTTTTGATGCCAAAGTGAAATTTTCTCCTTCAGAGGTCACAAATCCAACATGGTTCACCATAAGCTATCAATTCCTAAAAGGAAATCTTAAATGTCCTGCCACAGAAAAGAAATGGTCAGCTATGATATCATGCAAGTATTACACCCTATCCAATGCTGTGGTGATAATCATTTTGCAGTTTGTAAGTGTGTCACATGAACATGGTATACACCTTAAACCCACACAATGCTACATGTCAGTTATCTCAGCAAAGCTGGAAAAAAAGCTCCACAATGTGTATGAGGACTGGGACATAGTTCTGTCAGACTGGTGAGTTGGAAGCAGGAAAGAAGAGGTGTGGAATAGGACCAGAAAAGCAGAGGGACTTAAACGCAGACCAGAAAGAGCCTTAAATTTTAGAACTTAACTAATGTACAAAATATTAGCTCTTGATTGCTATTAAAGCTCATTATTAGGCTTTGCTGGTAGTCCAGGGGTTAAGAATCCACCTGCCAGTTCAGGGGACATGGGTTTGATCCCTGGTCTGGGAAGATCTCACATGCCACAGAGAAACGAGGTCCATGTACCACAATTACTGGGCTGCACACACTCTAGAGCACGTGCTCAGCAATGAGAAGCTGGCACAATGAGAGGCCCATGCTTCACAACCACACCTAGAGAAAGCCCATGTGCAGCTACAAAGATCCAGTACTGCCAGAAATAAATGAATCTTTTAAAAAAAGAAAAACATTTTACAGTGAAGGACAAATGTTAATTTGAAAACCAATGGGGGGCTTCCCCTGGTGGTCCAGTGGGTAAGGACACTGCCTTGCAGTGCAAGGGACGCTGGTTCGATCCCTGGCCTGGGAAGATCCCACGTGCCGCAGAGCGGCTGGACGGATGTGTCCAATTACCGAGTCAGAACAGACGCCACCGCGATAGGAGGCCCATAGGAGCCAAAGAACAAAGACGGATGGAAATAGAGAAATCAAAGACCAATAGAAGTGGCCCGTCTGCTCCCCTCCCTCCCCAACCCGACCCTCACCCAAAATGTAAAATAAATAAATAAATCTTTTTAAAATAAAAATAAAATAATTAAAAAAAGAAAACCAATGGGAATTAATACTACTTTTCAAAACTAGGCTTTATATACTATTTCACCTTTAAAAAAGGCCTAAGTTACTATCTGTTTTTGCTAAAAGAAGTCCAAAGAGAATTTTTTTTCTTCTTTGAAGGTGAAAAGCAAAAATAGAGTCCAGTGTTTGACTTGCAGAGATGAGCTGTAGAGAGGTAGCACCCAGCCAGAGCGGTGAGGGTGGAGCTGCCACGCTCCTTCCGCAGGAGCTCTACTCACCATCTCAGCATCAAGATGCCATAACTTTTGCATTATTTTTTAGATTCCATACATAAGTTGTATAATATTTATCTATATGTCAAATAGAAACAGACTCATAAGCATAGAAAACAAACTTATGGCTAACAAGGGGGAAAATAGGTAGAAGTATGGGATTAACTGATCTAATCTACTAAACATGAAACTGATAAGCAATGAAGATTTACTGTATAACACAGGGAACTATATTTAATATGATAACCTATAATGGAAAATAATCTGAACTACATATACATACATATGACTGAATCATTTGCTGTATACCCAAAATTAACACAATATTATAAATCAACCAAACTTCCACTTAAAAAAGAAAAAAAGATGCCATAGCTTTAAACTGCCTGTGAGGATCTGTGCTCTATCTTGGTTTATTTCATGCATCCTTAGCAAGAATCTGTCCTAAGGTAATTGCTTTTTCATTTTATGCTATTTCAGCTCGTGAAATATTTCTTAGGAACACTCTACTTTCAGATAGTGGGAGAAACCTATATTTAACTCACTTCCCAAGGCTTTATGCATCTACCATGAGCTAAAGGAATGAACATCTATGAAACATTCACTATGTACCTCATACTGTGAAATCACTTTATGTCTACTATCTTAATCATTCTAAGATGCTTATGAAGCAGCAGTTATTTTATTTTACAGATAAAAAAAATCAAAAACTTGTTCATTTCCAACAAATATAAAAGAGTCATAAATATAAAAAAAATAGATACAGGCACCTGAGGTATTATTTGTTTCCAACAAGCACAAAAGTCATAAATGTCAAAAAAGAAACACAGTGCTTAGTGCCAGAATGTGCTTCAGTGGTTGAAATAGAACTCTGAGTTAAAAATATGTTTACATTCAGATTTTATTTAAATTCATTTTTTTAACTGGAAAGAGAGTCATCTGTGACTAATTTACGTTCTTCAAGACCTAATGCTCTTGATAAACCCATTTATCAAGTTGTTTTATGGAATAATTCAGACAAGTGTGTTTGGCAAGGAGCAATTATCACACAGAGTACCCAAAACTGATAAAGCCTGGCCTACACAGACTAGACTAGACATAGCACAGGAGAGGTGTTTTCCAGTTCAGTTGTAAACTCTTGTTCTGTGGAGTCAGAGGCAACACAACAACATTGCAGGAACCACAGTATGGACAGCCCAGCTCTGAGCTCTGAATGTTTCCAAACAGTTACAAAGAAAATGAAACAGATTTAACCTTCCTATCCTGGGGTGACTTGCATTGTGACTTGCCTACAAAGCTAAATTGCTATGTATTTGAAAAAATGATATGGTTCAGTAGTTACTAATGTCATCCCCCAACTTGGTCAGTTTGGCTCTTAATCTGAACTACATATACATACATATGACTGAATCATTTGCTGTATACCCAAAATTAACACAATATTATAAATCAACCAAACTTCCACTTAAAAAAGAAAAAAAGATGCCATAGCTTTAAACTGCCTGTGAGGATCTGTGCTCTATCTTGGTTTATTTCATGCATCCTTAGCAAGAATCTGTCCTAAGGTAATTGCTTTTTCATTTTATGCTATTTCAGCTCGTGAAATATTTCTTAGGAACACTCTACTTTCAGATAGTGGGAGAAACCTATATTTAACTCACTTCCCAAGGCTTTATGCATCTACCATGAGCTAAAGGAATGAACATCTATGAAACATTCACTATGTACCTCATACTGTGAAATCACTTTATGTCTACTATCTTAATCATTCTAAGATGCTTATGAAGCAGCAGTTATTTTATTTTACAGATAAAAAAAATCAAAAACTTGTTCATTTCCAACAAATATAAAAGAGTCATAAATATAAAAAAAATAGATACAGGCACCTGAGGTATTATTTGTTTCCAACAAGCACAAAAGTCATAAATGTCAAAAAAGAAACACAGTGCTTAGTGCCAGAATGTGCTTCAGTGGTTGAAATAGAACTCTGAGTTAAAAATATGTTTACATTCAGATTTTATTTAAATTCATTTTTTTAACTGGAAAGAGAGTCATCTGTGACTAATTTACGTTCTTCAAGACCTAATGCTCTTGATAAACCCATTTATCAAGTTGTTTTATGGAATAATTCAGACAAGTGTGTTTGGCAAGGAGCAATTATCACACAGAGTACCCAAAACTGATAAAGCCTGGCCTACACAGACTAGACTAGACATAGCACAGGAGAGGTGTTTTCCAGTTCAGTTGTAAACTCTTGTTCTGTGGAGTCAGAGGCAACACAACAACATTGCAGGAACCACAGTATGGACAGCCCAGCTCTGAGCTCTGAATGTTTCCAAACAGTTACAAAGAAAATGAAACAGATTTAACCTTCCTATCCTGGGGTGACTTGCATTGTGACTTGCCTACAAAGCTAAATTGCTATGTATTTGAAAAAATGATATGGTTCAGTAGTTACTAATGTCATCCCCCCAACTTGTACAATAGTATGAGGAACAAAACAGGTTTCAGTTTGGCTCTTAATAAATCTCAAATCATGCAGAAAAAGTCATCACAGATCCATAGTTTCTATTGAAGATTTCCTTCAGGTTTTTTTTTTTTTTTTTGGCCACTTCTATTGGCCTTTGCCATCTTTGTTCTTTGGCCTGTATGAGCCTCCCATCGCAGTGGCCTCTGTCACTGCAGAGCATCAGCTCTGGGCGCATGTGCTCCAGAGCTCTGGCTTGGTAGTTGGACACATCCATCCAGCCGCTCTGCAGCACGTGGGATCTTCCCAGGCCAGGGATAGAACCAGCATCCCTTGCACTGCAAGGCGATGTCCTTACCAACTGGACCACCAGGGAAGCCCCTTCCTTTGTTTTTTTGACGATTGTTTTCTAATGAGATTTCCCCTCCCCATACAACCACAAAACAAGTTGTACCTTCCTTATATTTGTTGAAAGAGAACTAAATTCTCAAATACAAATTTCCCTCCCATTCCTGACAAACTGTGTTCTATACCTGACAGCCACAAGGTAGGAAGGAAGCTGAACCATCGAAAGAATCATTTTGTTCTTGATCTTGCCATTTAGCATCACAGGGTGTGATGAAAACTGGAACAAATATGGAAACCACAGAGGTGCCAGAACATTACATTTAAAAATTGGAATTATTTGAGTCAATCTGGAATGTCTGGTTCTTTTAGTTGAGGCCTCATGGGTAGCATTGTGCTTCAAAAACAACTTGAATTGGCTACCAGGATTCCAAAAGGGTAACATAATCTTGTACCTTTGTGGGAGATGCTTATCTTTGTCTCCTGTGAGCAGAAGGAGGTTGGATTCTTCTACCTTTTCAAATTTCAAACTGAAAATTGTTCAAAAAAGTTTCAAACCTGAGTGGAATTTGGAAACAAATGGGAGGAGATAATTTCTCAGACCTTTTCCATTTGTGCTAGTCTTTATTTGAAATAAACGCCCAGCATGAATCAAATCCTCTACAGCTACAGAAATATGGGGCTTAAGGGAGGTTCATCCTTACCACTTCCCTTATGTGACTTGGCAAGTACAGAAAAGGTTTCCAAGTTAATAATCCTGAATGCAAGCTCCAGACCCGCCAAGGAGACAGAGACATTGAACTGAGGCCCAGGAGCTAGCAGCAGCTCACCTCTCCTGAACACTGCAGCCTAGAACCCTAGACCCGCACTTCCTGGAGGGACACTGCTCCCTCTGCCACTCAGCTCCACTGAGAGCTGTGAGCACAGGGTACCCAGTCACCACCGCACAACACTGTAGGGGTGTCGTCAGACCTCAGAAAAGGGTCGGGGAAAACCAAAGGGAATTACAACATATGAAAGAAGGAATTTTCAGCTGTGTCATCCAACACAGGGGAAAAAATCTCCACTGAGTTAAGGGGTCACACCCAAACTCCTAACCTTGTTGACTTGTCACACAGTCAGAATGAATCTCCAAGTGCCTTTGGGACTGGAATTTCTTCCCAAGGGACTGGGCTGCCTCCGCCATTCTTCCTCTCCTCTGTGTAGTGCACATCTCCGTGTCTAGCCTATCCCATCCAGCAAAGGACTCTAAGTAGCTCTAGCAGGACAGTCCACAATGCAATCAAGACAGTCAAGAGTTTAGGGCTGGTTCCCTTGAAGGCTTCGCCTTTGGTCTGGGTTGCAGACATGCCTCTGAATTCCACTTGGATGACCCACATGCCCCTCCCCCTCCCAAAACACACAGAAGCACTTCCCTAAAATGAACCTGGTTTGAGTCAATCTGGAATGTCTGGTTCTTTTAGTTGAGGCCTCATGGGTAGCATTGTGCTTCAAAAACAACTTGAATTGGCTACCAGGATTCCAAAAGGGTAACATAATCTTGTACCTTTGTGGGAGATGCTTATCTTTGTCTCCTGTGAGCAGAAGGAGGTTGGATTCTTCTACCTTTTCAAATTTCAAACTGAAAATTGTTCAAAAAAGTTTCAAACCTGAGTGGAATTTGGAAACAAATGGGAGGAGATAATTTCTCAGACCTTTTCCATTTGTGCTAGTCTTTATTTGAAATAAACGCCCAGCATGAATCAAATCCTCTACAGCTACAGAAATATGGGGCTTAAGGGAGGTTCATCCTTACCACTTCCCTTATGTGACTTGGCAAGTACAGAAAAGGTTTCCAAGTTAATAATCCTGAATGCAAGCTCCAGACCCGCCAAGGAGACAGAGACATTGAACTGAGGCCCAGGAGCTAGCAGCAGCTCACCTCTCCTGAACACTGCAGCCTAGAACCCTAGACCCGCACTTCCTGGAGGGACACTGCTCCCTCTGCCACTCAGCTCCACTGAGAGCTGTGAGCACAGGGTACCCAGTCACCACCGCACAACACTGTAGGGGTGTCGCAGACCTCAGAAAAGGGTCGGGGAAAACCAAAGGGAATTACAACATATGAAAGAAGGAATTTTCAGCTGTGTCATCCAACACAGGGGAAAAAATCTCCACTGAGTTAAGGGGTCACACCCAAACTCCTAACCTTGTTGACTTGTCACACAGTCAGAATGAATCTCCAAGTGCCTTTGGGACTGGAATTTCTTCCCAAGGGACTGGGCTGCCTCCGCCATTCTTCCTCTCCTCTGTGTAGTGCACATCTCCGTGTCTAGCCTATCCCATCCAGCAAAGGACTCTAAGTAGCTCTAGCAGGACAGTCCACAATGCAATCAAGACAGTCAAGAGTTTAGGGGCTGGTTCCCTTGAAGGCTTCGCCTTTGGTCTGGGTTGCAGACATGCCTCTGAATTCCACTTGGATGACCCACATGCCCCTCCCCCTCCCAAAACACACAGAAGCACTCCCCTGACCTAGCAATATCACAAGCAAGAAATGTAATACTCTTCGGTCATAAAAAAGAATGAAATAATGCCATTTGCAGCAACATGGATGGACCTAGAGATGATCATACTGAGTGAAGTAAGCCAGACAAAGACAAATATCATATGATATCACTTATTTGTGGAATCTAAAAAAACTGATACCAATGAACTTATTTTCAAAACAGAAATAGAAAAATAAGCTATGGTTAACAAAAGGGACAAAAGGGGGAGAATAAATTAGGAGTTTGGGACTATCACACATACACTACTACTATACATAAAATAGGTAAACACAGGACCTACTGCTTAGCACAGGCAACACTCAATACTTGTAATACTCTATAATAGAAAAGAATCCAAAAAATAATATACATATATATGTATAACTGAATCACCTTGCTGTACACCTGAAACTAACCCAACATTGTAAATTACTTATGCTTCAATTTAAAAATTTTTAAATGTTTAAACAGAAATGTTACACTGAGACGACCAATGTGAATCTGCTGTAAGACTAACGGAACTTACACAGGGCCTCTGTCACAACCTACAGGGATAGGATGGGGAAGGAGATGGGAGGGAAATTCAAGTGGGAAGGGTCATGTGTATACCTATGACTGATTTGGGTTTATTTATAGCAGTAAACAACACAACTCTGTAAAAGTAAAATAAAAATAAATTAATTTAAAAAAGAAAAAAATTTTAATTGGGGTATACTTGTTTTACAATGTTGCATTAACTTCAGGTGTACAGTGAAGTTACTGTTATACGTTTTTACAGAGCTTTCTTGTTTACAGATATACATAATCCCTAAACAGTCTTAGGTATATCCCTGACCCCTCTCACTTGAGCCCTCCCTCCCTTTTCCCCCTTCCCACCTCCCCAGGTTGATGCTTAGTCCCCGTGTAGGTTCCTTTAGTCTTACAGCTTAATCACAATGGTTCTCTCTATTACATATGATCATGTAGGTTTCCTTGTTGCTCTTTTCATACCTCTCGTCCAATCTTCCCTCACCCTAGTGTCCTTAGGTCTGTTTCTCTATCACTGCTCTGCATGTGCATTTATCGGTACCATCTTACTAGATTCCATGTACATGTGTTAGTATACTGTATTTGTCCTTTTCTTTTTGACTTACTTCACTTTGTATAATAGGTTCTAGATTTATCCACCTCATTAGGACTAATTCTTTTCATTTCTTTTTATGGTGAGAAGTATTCCATTGTATATATGTACTAGAGCTTCTTTATCCATTCATTCGTTGATGGACATCTAGGATGCTTCCATGTTCTAGCTATTGTAAATAGTGCTGCAATGAACACTGAGGGATACAGGTGTCTCTTTCTATTTTGATTTCATCAGAGTATATGCCTAATAGTGGGATTGCTGGATCATATGTTGCTTCTGTTCTTAGTTTTTCTCTTTTTTGTGTCTCTAAGTCATCATTTTTTAAATTTCTCATCCATCTTTATTCTTAGGCCTGTGTGGGCCTCCCATTGCAGTTACCTCTCTCCGTGCAGGGCACTGGCTCTGGGCGCATGCGCTCCAGAGGCCGGCTCAGTAATTGGACACACCGGTGCAGCCACTCTGTGGCACGTTGAATCTTCCCAGGCCAGGGATTGAACCAGTGCCCTTTGCACTGCAAGTTGGACTCTTCAACCACTGGACCACCAGGGAAGCCCTATTCTTAGTTTTTTTAAGGAATCTCCATACTGTCTTCCATAGTGGCTTTATCAATTTACATTCCCACCAACAATGCAGGAGTGTTCCCTTATCTCCACACCCTCTCCAGTATTTATTATCTGTAAATTTTTTTAACGGTGGCCATTCTGATTGGTGTGCAGTAATATCTCATTGTAGTTTCGATTTTCTTTTCTCTAATAATAGCGATGCTGAACATCTTTTCATGTGTTTTTTGGCACACAGAAAGAAAGTTACACTGATATAATAATATTGTTTAATACAAAGCTTCTCAACCTTTAATGTATGTACAAACAACTTGAGGTGGAGACTGAAGCTGTGTTTCTAACAAGCTTCCAGGAGCCGCCACCCCTGGTCAGCTGCCCACACTATAACAGCAAGGATCTAATTAATAATACAATCCATATTCAACTTCCTGTTACAAAATATCTTTGACAGTTTCTTTTTTTTTAAACTCAGGATCCAGTCAAGAATCATTCATTACACTTGGCTGTTGTATCCTTTTAGACAGAGGATGTGAGATTTTTCTTGGCTGCTTACTTAGTAACACCAAGACCCAAAGTGTTGACATTTCCCCTAGTGAGACCCTCCAGAACACCATGAAGTACTTAGACAAGGACCAGTCTCCAACAGTCTCAGTGAGGGAGAGGCAGAGGAGAGAGTGATGTCTTGTCCAGCTCCATCTGGAAGGAATCACCTGGAGAAGGCACTGTAATGGTTAGGTTCTATCACATTTTTTTTTTTTTAAATACAAACCATATACACTGACCTGGATGTTCTGAGACAAGTGCCCAGATATGGTGCGCACCTCAGAATAGCAACACAGCACTCAAACATAGCTGCAAAGGAGTTTTATTATTCTTGTTGCTAGCATGAAAGATCTTACCCATTCTCTCCAGAGAAAGAATCCTTTGCTACATATAAGTATGGTGAAACCCAGTGGATGTACAAACTTCATTTTCTATTTTCCAGAGCTTAGATGAACGTAATCCTTTCTAGAATAACTCTTCTAAGAGCTCCAGCAGGGTGGGCCACAGGGACCTGTCCAAATTCCACTACACTGCCCAGTGTGGGCTCTACCATCCCCCCACCCGGCTTGGTGTGCCCATCTCCCTCACCTCTGCAACCTTAGCACAGTGGTCCTTGCTAAAATGCAAATAACGACTATAAGGAAGGATGAAAGATGCATCCTTAAGGCCAGTGAGCTAGCAAAGACTCATGTGAAGAATCAGGATGGGTTATTTTTTTAAAGTTTTTAAATTTTATTTTTTTAATACCAGAAACATTTTGTATTGGGATAATAATCTTGTGATAGTTTCAGGTGAACAGTGAAGGGGCTCAGTTATTCATATACATGTATCCTTTCCCTCCCATCCGCTGAAAGAAGTTCAGAGGGTTTAATACAAGCTTCTCAATATGCAAACAACTTGAGGTGGAGACTGAAGCTGTGTTTCTAACAAGCTTCCAGGAGCCGCCACCCTGGTCAGCTGCCCACACTATAACAGCAAGGATCTAATTAATAATACAATCCATATTCAACTTCCTGTTACAAAATATCTTTGACAGTTTCTTTTTTTTTAAACTCAGGATCCAGTCAAGAATCATTCATTACACTTGGCTGTTGTATCCTTTTAGACAGAGGATGTGAGATTTTTCTTGGCTGCTTACTTAGTAACACCAAGACCCAAAGTGTTGACATTTCCCCTAGTGAGACCCTCCAGAACACCATGAAGTACTTAGACAAGGACCAGTCTCCAACAGTCTCAGTGAGGGAGAGGCAGAGGAGAGAGTGATGTCTTGTCCAGCTCCATCTGGAAGGAATCACCTGGAGAAGGCACTGTAATGGTTAGGTTCTATCACATTTTTTTTTTTTTAAATACAAACCATATACACTGACCTGGATGTTCTGAGACAAGTGCCCAGATATGGTGCGCACCTCAGAATAGCAACACAGCACTCAAACATAGCTGCAAAGGAGTTTTATTATTCTTGTTGCTAGCATGAAAGATCTTACCCATTCTCTCCAGAGAAAGAATCCTTTGCTACATATAAGTATGGTGAAACCCAGTGGATGTACAAACTTCATTTTCTATTTTCCAGAGCTTAGATGAACGTAATCCTTTCTAGAATAACTCTTCTAAGAGCTCCAGCAGGGTGGGCCACAGGGACCTGTCCAAATTCCACTACACTGCCCAGTGTGGGCTCTACCATCCCCCCACCCGGCTTGGTGTGCCCATCTCCCTCACCTCTGCAACCTTAGCACAGTGGTCCTTGCTAAAATGCAAATAACGACTATAAGGAAGGATGAAAGATGCATCCTTAAGGCCAGTGAGCTAGCAAAGACTCATGTGAAGAATCAGGATGGGTTATTTTTTTAAAGTTTTTAAATTTTATTTTTTTAATACCAGAAACATTTTGTATTGGGATATAGCCAATCCACAATCTTGTGATAGTTTCAGGTGAACAGTGAAGGGGCTCAGTTATTCATATACATGTATCCTTTCCCCAAACCCCTCTCCCATCCAAGCTAGTACATAACACCGAGCAGAGTTCCATGTGCTATACAATAAGAGTTTTGTCGGTTACCCATTTCAAACATTGCAGCGTTTGCATGACTTTCCCAAAGGCCTCAACCATCCCCTCCACTCTGCAACCATGAGTTCGTTTTCTAAGTCTGTCAGTCTCTTCCTGTTTTGTAAATAAGTTCATTTGTATCATTTCTTTTTAGAATCCACATAAAAGGAATATTATTTATTTCTCCTTCTCCGACTTACTTCACTCAGTATGACACTCTCTAGGTATGATAAGTTATTTTTCAAGCTAATAGAGAAAGGTTTTGTGGCCAACGGACTTCACCAGATAGGAGGAATGGAAAAGTAAGGCACCCAAATAAGTAGGAAGCACAACCAGTCATCTGACATCTGGGATGAGAATGAGCATCTCAAGAAAAGAAGTGGCATTGAAAGAATCCTGAGAAGCTCCATGTTCACTAGCCTCATTCTTTGTCCTCAGGTTAATATATGATGCTCTGAGGCAACACAGGAATTATTTCATAGAATGAAAAATTATGTAAGATAAGATGATGTTATATCCAGACACCCTTGTCCCCTCATGTCCCAGTAATGCATTCCCCTACAACATTTTAACAGTAGTATTTTAGCCTCTGCTTGAGCATTTCCTATGTGGGGTTCACAGCATGTCTACATTCCTACAGAATACATAATATTAACAACTAGTGGCTATTGAGTGCATTCAACATGGGCACCACTCCGAGGGCTTTACACAGTCATTTAACCTCCATAATAGTCCCCAAACTTGTAGTTCTATTACAAGTTCCATGTTATAGATAAGGATACGAAATGATACCAATTAGACAAAGATTAGGCATTCTTGGTTGGGAAATTAGTGGGATTTCAGTGATCTTAACCACTTTCTCTAAACTGCTTCCCAAGAAGACACAGAACAATTGCTGTGTTTCAGAAGATTAAATCTTGAAATATGTAGCACACATATGTTCCGTATTCACTCAACTTCAAATTTTAAAACGCATAATGCAATGTAATGATCAAACCAGTCAATCCTAAAGGAAACCAACCCTGAATATTCACTGGAAGGACTGATGCTGAAGCTCCAATACTTTGGCTACCTGACTTAAAGGCAGAAAAGACCCTGATGCTGGGAAAGACTGAAGGAACAGGAGAAGTGGGCAGCAGAGGATGACACGCTTACATAGAATCACCAACTCAATGGACATAAATTTGAGCAAACTCCAGGAGATGGTGGAGGACAGAAGAGCCCAGCGTGCTGTAGTCAGATATGACAGCGACTGAACAACAAAAACACGATGCAATGCAATGTACTGTTCTTTAAAATGTCTTGCCTTCATTTTCTGCTTTTCCTATTGTCTATATTAGACCCCCTTTGACACTCTAGGTATGATAAGTTATATTTCAAGCTAATAGAGAAAGGTTTTGTGGCCAACGGACTTCACCAGATAGGAGGAATGGAAAAGTAAGGCACCCAAATAAGTAGGAAGCACAACCAGTCATCTGACATCTGGGATGAGAATGAGCATCTCAAGAAAAGAAGTGGCATTGAAAGAATCCTGAGAAGCTCCATGTTCACTAGCCTCATTCTTTGTCCTCAGGTTAATATATGATGCTCTGAGGCAACACAGGAATTATTTCATAGAATGAAAAATTATGTAAGATAAGATGATGTTATATCCAGACACCCTTGTCCCCTCATGTCCCAGTAATGCATTCCCCTACAACATTTTAACAGTAGTATTTTAGCCTCTGCTTGAGCATTTCCTATGTGGGGTTCACAGCATGTCTACATTCCTACAGAATACATAATATTAACAACTAGTGGCTATTGAGTGCATTCAACATGGGCACCACTCCGAGGGCTTTACACAGTCATTTAACCTCCATAATAGTCCCCCAAACTTGTAGTTCTATTACAAGTTCCATGTTATAGATAAGGATACGAAATGATACCAATTAGACAAAGATTAGGCATTCTTGGTTGGGAAATTAGTGGGATTTCAGTGATCTTAACCACTTTCTCTAAACTGCTTCCCAAGAAGACACAGAACAATTGCTGTGTTTCAGAAGATTAAATCTTGAAATATGTAGCACACATATGTTCCGTATTCACTCAACTTCAAATTTTAAAACGCATAATGCAATGTAATGATCAAACCAGTCAATCCTAAAGGAAACCAACCCTGAATATTCACTGGAAGGACTGATGCTGAAGCTCCAATACTTTGGCTACCTGACTTAAAGGCAGAAAAGACCCTGATGCTGGGAAAGACTGAAGGAACAGGAGAAGTGGGCAGCAGAGGATGACACGCTTACATAGAATCACCAACTCAATGGACATAAATTTGAGCAAACTCCAGGAGATGGTGGAGGACAGAAGAGCCCAGCGTGCTGTAGTCAGATATGACAGCGACTGAACAACAAAAACACGATGCAATGCAATGTACTGTTCTTTAAAATGTCTTGCCTTCATTTTCTGCTTTTCCTATTGTCTATATTTTACTTGTGGTAGGTTCAGCACAGACCTCCTGGGAAAAGACTTGTGCCAAAGAGGAAAGATGAAGATCCCTCCCATAACTCACCCAGGATAGGAGGCTTTCCCAAGGCTTCAGGGGGATTTGGCAAGGGATTTATGGGGGAGGAAGGGAAGGGAGATGGCTAAATACTGTCTCTGAGATGACGACTTCCAAATTGATTGTTCTTGCCCCAAACGTCTCCATTTTGATATCTAATAGACATCTCCAACCCAAGTCCAAAATGAAATACTTGATTTACACCACTGTTCCCCAAACTGGCTCTCATCCACCTCATTAAATCATACCATTGGTCATTGACTTCTTAAGCCAAAAACATACAAGTCACTCTAGATCTTTCTCTCCCTAACATCCACAGCAATTCCACTGGCAAGTTCTACCAGTTGTACCTACTAAAGATTTTCAGCATCCAACCATTTCTCATCACCCTGTCATCCCTATCACCTCCTGAATCAACCATCATGTCATCTGCCTGGATTCCTGCACTAGCCTTGCATCTGGTCTGCCTTCTTTTGCTCTCGCTTCTTGAAGACTCGACTCCAAATGGCATCAGTGGTTGTTTATTTATTTATTTTTTTGGGCGGAGGTCGGGTTGGGGAGGGAGGAGAGCAGGCAGGTCACTTCTATTGTTCTTTCATTTCTCCATTTTCATCCGTCTTTGTTCTTTGGCTCCTGTGGGACTCCTATCGCAGTGGCGTCTGTTGTCGCAGAGCACCAGCTCTGGGCGCATGCGCTGCAGAGCTCCGGCTTGGTAATTGGACACATTGGTCCAGCCGCCCCGCCGCACATGGGATCTTCCCAGGCCAGGGATCGAACCGGCGCCCCTTGCACTGCAAGGCAGTGTCCTTACCCACTGGACTACCAGGGGAAGCCCTTAAAGATTTATTTATTTATTTATTTATTGGGGCATCAGTGGTTGTGAAAAACTTAAGTCACATCATTTCTATCCCTGCTAAGAACCCTCTAACGGCTTCTCATCAAACTTAGAATAAAATACGAACTCCTTATCATAGTCAACAATATAAACTCAATGTGATTTGTCCCTTAACACCTTTCCAAGAGCATCTTCTACCATTCTCTTCTTGCTCAGTTTCCTCTGGTCTCATTGTTCTTCTTACTGTCCCTAAAACACCCCATGCTTATCTTCTCTTTGACTTGCTTCATTCAGATTGCTTTCCCAAACCTTTGTTGGGCCTATACCCTAATTTCTTTCAATATCACCTCCTCGGAGGCAGCTTCCAGACACCCTTCCTGAAATAGTTTTCCAACCCCACCTCCAACCATCATTCTTCATCGCTTTACTCTGCTCTATTTTTCTCTGTAAATACTATTTCAAACTCATTTAATTAATTTATTTATTTATTTCTGACTTATTCTGTTGGATTATAAATTTTATAAAATTGACAATTTTATAACTGTTTTATTCACAAATGTTTCCCCAGTGCCTGGTACATTGTAAAAGTTCAATTTATTTAATTTAATGAATGAATATATTCTAACAAGTCCATGATTTGTTTTTAGACTTTCTTGCTGATACTCAGATCCATATAACTTCCTATCCATGACCCACAAGTCCCAAAGGAAACTCAAACTCAGCATGTTGGAAACTGAGCTCACTATTCTGTTCCATTTCATCCCCTGTCATTCCCAAGTGTAATTAACAGCACTACTATTCATCTAGGCTCCCAAGACAGAACTCTGGGTGTTGTTTTAGATTTCACCGACAATCTGTCACCAAATCTTGTCATTTCTACTGGAATCAGATTATGCTGTTGGTCACAAACAATAGAATCCATTCTAGATGCTTTAAGAAAAATCAAAAGCATTTACTAGACTATCAGATAGCACACACGCCCCAGCTTGGCAAATTTGCAGACAAGAACATTGCCCAAGTCACTCCATAGGAAGTCTGCCACTGCCACTGCAGGTCCAGGCCCCAAAGATCACAACAAAATGATGGCTAGGACCATTGTCTCTCAAAACTCAATGGCCCCACTCTCTGTAGAATGGGTTCCATGTTAGCTCTTTCTTCACATCCTCTTTCCTGAAACCAAGACCTAATAGACAGAGCCTAGATCTCATGCCTGTTCCCCATTTGCCAGGAAGGCTTCCTGGGAAATTCCCCAAGCATAGGAAGAGTGTTTAAGAAATGCAGGGCAGCCACAAGGCATCACAGATGTCAGCTCACACCGTCTCCTATTTCCTGAGTCCACCCACCACCACTGACTCAGCTCCAGTCTTCATAGTTTGCGGTCTTGACTAGTACAGTCACCTCCTAACTCGTTTCTCCTGCCTCTTTTCTCATTTCTACATTAATGCTAAAGCAACATGCCTAAAAGCTTACCCTTACCTACCATCTATTACTAGAAAACAAGACATCCCTCAAAAACTGTCATTGCCTAGAGATAAAGTCCAAACTCCTCAGACTGGCAGAAAGAGCTTTTGGCAACTTGGCCCTGCCCATCTTTCCAAGATCACCTCCTTCGCGATCCTGTGATTCCACTGCACCACACTATCTGTCCTTCTGCAAATGCTGCCGCTAATTCTTCCATGCTTCTCTTTCTTTGTACACACTCCCTCCTGCTCCTTGGAATAGTCTTCTGGTCTTCTCCACAAACTCTAACTCGTCCTTCAAAACCCATCTCAAGCATCACCTCTTCTCTGCTTCTACACTGATCCCGCACTGAGACACCCCCAGTTTGACTCTCCCTTGACACCAACCCCTCAGTGCTTACGCTATTATTTTGTAATTGTTTGCTTCCACATTTGTCTCTGTGGAAGGAAGGAGCTTGACGGTGAGCTCCTTGAAGGCAGGAACCATTGCTTTATTTTTGTATCCCTAACATGTCTGACTCATAGCAGACACAATAAACTTTTGTGGATGAATAGAATCGATGCCACCTCTGCTGCAGGTAGTCAACTCAATTTATGCCACTCGCTATGTGTCAAGCACTGTACTGAAAATATTGATGTATATTATATATATGATATCTATATTATATATATGATATAAGCATATAGCATATATAGACTCCCATATTGTTTATTTAATATAAATAATGACTTTATGATTATCCTTATTTTACAGATGGGGAAAAAGAGCCTTAATGAAGATATAAAAAGGAGAAAGGGGCAGAGGAGGATGAGATGCTTAGACAACACAACCGACTCAATGGACATGACATTGAGCAAACCTCAGGAGAGAGCAGAGGACAGAGAAGCCTAGGGTGCAGTCCCTTAGGTTGTAAGAAGTTGGACATGGCCTAGTGACTGAACACCACCACAAATAACTTTCCCTGTATCCCAGAACTAAAAACCAACTAAGGTGAAATATGAACTTGTATTTATTTAATTCCAAAGTCTATGCTTTTACTCAATACAATTGGCAGCCCTCTGTGAATAAATGATTATGTGGGGGAAAAAAGGGTAAACAAATCAAAGTGTGAAGCTTCATCTTGCATTCTATAGTTGGAATTCCTCTCCAGCTTACATAACCAGAATAGTTTCCTTGTTTTTTTTATTATTTTACGTATTTCATTCTGCTTGGAAAGGAACTGTTTTTTCCCATGCCCTTGGAGGCAGTGAGCTCCATGAGGGCAGAAGTCTTGTCTTTTTCATGTTCATGTCTGCCCATTCATATTAGTTTCCTGGAGCTGCCAAAATATACCACAAATCGGGTGACTTAAACAACAGAAATGTATTTATTGTCTTATAGTTCTGGAGGCTAGAAGTCTGAGTACAAGATTTGGACAGGACCATGCTCCCCTGAAGGCACTAAAGGAGGATCTGTTCCAGGCTCTCTCCTAGCTTCTGGTAGTTTCTTGGCTTGTGGTAGCAGAACACTAATCTTCACATGGTGTTCTCCCTGTGTGCCCGGTCTCTATGTCCAAATGTCCCTTTTATAAGGAGCCAGTCGCTTTGGATTAGGGCCCTCCCTCATGACTTCATCTTAACTTGATCACATGCAAAGACCCTATTTTCAAATAAATTTGCATTCACAGGGACTGGGGTTAAGACTGCAACATATCTGAGAGGACACAGTCTAACCTGTAGCACTATGCATCCAGCAAAGTGTCCTGCAGTTATCAATGCTCAACGAAGCTTGGTTAAAAGACCTTGAGGGCCTCCAGTCCTTGTATTTGACATCCACCTATGGGCCAGGGTGAGGTGGATAAACATTGCCTTGTGGTCACATTACTCCTTATGAAATCTCTGCAGGGCTGGTGGATGGACAGGAGCCATAGAGACTGCAAGTCATCTTCTCTTTGTTGTTGTTCAGTTGCTCAGCTGTGTCTGACTCTTTGCAACTCCATGGACTGCCACATGCCAGGCTTCCCTGTCCTTAGAAGACAGTATTTTCTCTGAGGAAGGGTATAATGTCCTGAGGCTCATTTGTAGATAAGAAGAAAGGGATTTGAGCTGGCTGCTTTTATGGCAGTGGTGTCGGGCCAAGAGGTTGTAAACATGCCATCCTCTGGAATGTGTCTGCCTGCTTCACTTGGCAGATTGCTCAGGGACTGGATGAGCTCCAGCCAATGTCTGAGGCTCTGCATCCTTACTTGGGGCCCAGGAGACTGTGTCCTTCAGTCCACAGACTACTCCTCTGTGCTTCCTTCTCCCACTCTTGTTAAGCCTCGGGGGAGAATGATTTTATCCTTTTTAATAAAAATTTATATGCATATTATATTGAGCATTAGATGCCCAGCACTATGTGTGTGTCTTGGGTCATTTAAACTTTGCCATAATACCACAAAGCAGAGTTTTCATTTAATTTCAGGATTATTGTAGATAAAAATGAATACATTTTATCTGTAAATTTTTTAAATAACAGTGAAATGTGCAACCACTGCCCAGAGTAAGAAACAGAAATCACCAGTATCCTAGAGGCTTCTGTGGACCTCTCTCCAGTTAAACTGCCTACTCTTCCTGCATCTAAATTTTTTATTAATCAAAGCCCTGCTTTTCTTTATAATTTACCAACCATTTGTGTATTTCTTAGATATACTTAGTTTTGCCAATTTTTGTTTTTTATATAAATGGAATCATGCCTTTGTAGTCTTAGTAGATTATTTTGTTATGTTCTGCATGTTTTTTATTTCTTTTATCATTACTCACTTTTTTGAGTTTCATCCATGCCGATACATGTTATAGTAGTTCAATAATCTTCTCTGCCTTATACTTTCCCATTGTATAAATAAGCTACAGTCTATTTATTTCACTCTTTATGGACATTTGGAGTGTCATTAACCAGAGCTATTATGAACAATGGTGCTGGACATTTTTGTTTTTGTATTGCTTAGTCACTAACTCATGTACCACTCTTTCTCAATCCGTGGACTTTAGCCTGCCAGGCTTCCCTGTCCTTAGAAGACAGTATTTTCTCTGAGGAAGGGTATAATGTCCTGAGGCTCATTTGTAGATAAGAAGAAAGGGATTTGAGCTGGCTGCTTTTATGGCAGTGGTGTCGGGCCAAGAGGTTGTAAACATGCCATCCTCTGGAATGTGTCTGCCTGCTTCACTTGGCAGATTGCTCAGGGACTGGATGAGCTCCAGCCAATGTCTGAGGCTCTGCATCCTTACTTGGGGCCCAGGAGACTGTGTCCTTCAGTCCACAGACTACTCCTCTGTGCTTCCTTCTCCCACTCTTGTTAAGCCTCGGGGGAGAATGATTTTATCCTTTTTAATAAAAATTTATATGCATATTATATTGAGCATTAGATGCCCAGCACTATGTGTGTGTCTTGGGTCATTTAAACTTTGCCATAATACCACAAAGCAGAGTTTTCATTTAATTTCAGGATTATTGTAGATAAAAATGAATACATTTTATCTGTAAATTTTTTAAATAACAGTGAAATGTGCAACCACTGCCCAGAGTAAGAAACAGAAATCACCAGTATCCTAGAGGCTTCTGTGGACCTCTCTCCAGTTAAACTGCCTACTCTTCCTGCATCTAAATTTTTTATTAATCAAAGCCCTGCTTTTCTTTATAATTTACCAACCATTTGTGTATTTCTTAGATATACTTAGTTTTGCCAATTTTTGTTTTTTATATAAATGGAATCATGCCTTTGTAGTCTTAGTAGATTATTTTGTTATGTTCTGCATGTTTTTTATTTCTTTTATCATTACTCACTTTTTTGAGTTTCATCCATGCCGATACATGTTATAGTAGTTCAATAATCTTCTCTGCCTTATACTTTCCCATTGTATAAATAAGCTACAGTCTATTTATTTCACTCTTTATGGACATTTGGAGTGTCATTAACCAGAGCTATTATGAACAATGGTGCTGGACATTTTTCTTTTTGTATTGTTTAGTCACTAACTCATGTACCACTCTTTCTCAATCCCGTGGACTTTAGCCTGCCAGGCTCCTCTGTCCACAGGATTTCCCAGACAAGAAGATTAGAGTTGGTGGCCATTTCCTACTCCAGGGGATCTTTCTGACCCAGGGATTGAACCTATGTCTCCTGCATTGGCAGGCAGATTCTTTACCACTGAGCTGCCAGGGAAACCTATAGAATGTTCTTCTAACTGTACATAAGCAGAGTTTTAATGTACGTAAACAGAGTTTCTCTAGGTTACATACCCAGAGTATAAGGAATGGATTCAGGATACGTACTAGATTTTAGCTTTCCTGTCTAATGCCAAAGTATTTTTTAAATGCTTAAATCAAGTTACATTCTGCATTATTACATTATTCCAAGTTACAGTGGATTAGAGGTCTCATTACTCCATGGACTTACCGTTTGGATTTATCAGAATTAAAATTTTCACCCAACCAAAGAGTAGGAAATTATAATTACAATACTAATATATATTTCCTTGATTGGTAAAAGAAAAAAAAAAGGACAATAACTAGTGAAGTTGAGGCACTTCTCATGAAGTGCCTATTTTTTTCCTCTTTTCTATTGGACTGTGCTGTCTTTTTCTTATTGATAGTAGGAATTTTTAATATATTCTGGATACTAGTCCTTTTTGATATTTGATTGTATGTGTTGATATACCTTTTTCATCTTTATGACCTCTTTTTACTCTCTAAATGGTGTCTTTTGAAAGGCATTTAAAAGAATTTAATTTTCCAATTTTTCTTTATGATTTACATTTTCATATTTTGACTTAGAAAAACCTTCATTTACCCTTAGAATATCAAAGATATACGCCTAATTTGCCTTCTAAAAGCTTTATACATTTTCCTTTCATATTTAAGTCTTTACTCCATTTAAACTTGACATTTGTGTGCAGGGTAAATTGGGATCTGCTTGTACGTTCTTCCACAAGGACAACCAATTGTCCCAAGACCATTTGTCACCTCCTTGCAATCCACAATGGTCACTGTGTCTTATTTCAAGTGTCCATGTGTACATGTCGGTTTGAGACCTTTTTCTCTGTTCCACTGTCCTGTTTTATCTGTTCCGGCATGAGCATCACATAGATTTAATCCCTGTAGCTTTAACAGGTCTGGGAGGGCAAGCTCCCAGGCATTTCTTCTTCCAGAGATTACTAGCTATTCTAGGCCTTCTGTTCTTCCATAAAAATTCTATTATCATTTTGTCAAGTTTCAGGAAAACCTCTAAGAGAATATTGACTGGAATTTCACTGAATCTCTGTATTTATTGATCTCTAAGCTATCGAAACTTTCCGTTGAAAAATCTACTATATGGTACCATTCATTAAGGTCTTTTTAATCTCTTTCCTAATAAAGTTCTATAATTTTTTCCACAAAGTACTTTCACAGTCTCTTCTTAGATTTTTTTCCTTACATATAGTTTGGTCTTTCCATAAATTATTATTATTTTGTAAATGCATTGTTTTTCACTGAGAACAAATGATATGCAGAATGTAATTAACTTTCTAGTAAAATATTAAATAACTATTCACTCTCCCAACTCTTTTTCTGGATCTTTAATAGAATGTTTTCAGTGTTTCCTTAAAAATTGTAAGATATTCTATAGAGATTTTTATGGATACCAATTTTCAGATTAGGCAACCTCCTTTTAGTTTTTTAATCTTAAATAGGTGTTAAATTTTATCAAATGCCTTTTTCTGAGTCAAATGAGCCTGGCAGCCCTTTGGTTTGTTTTGTTTTGTCTGTATATGTGAAAAGATTTTCAATTACTAATTCATTTCTTAAAACTATTGTAGAACTATTCAGATTTTCTGCTTTTTGAGTCCGTTTTTCTATTATGTCTTTCTAGGATTCAATCCATTTCATCTAAGTTTTCAAATTTATTGGTATAAAGTTGTTCATAGCACCATCTTTTTATCTAGAAATTTTTTTCATAATTGAAGTTCTGTTTCTGCTGTCACTTTTTTCCTCCCTCATTCACAGTGTCCTGTTTTCCTAATGTGTTTTTTAGGTTTCATGTTATTGTGAGTTGCTCATTTTTCTTGTAACTTTATCTGAAAAAAAAAAAGGCTTTTAGGGCTTGGGTTGAAAGTTAAGTTCCTCTTCAGAAGATTCAAATTGCTTCTGCCAGTCTCCTGGGGGCACTAATCTGGTACTATTTGAAGTTGAATACTTCACTTGTTGTTTTGACCCTGAAGGAGCATGAATTCAAGCTGATAGACCCTTATGAGGGCTCAGTTGTGATTACATAATCCTGGGGGAGGAGTTGTTTAATCCTTTCACCCAGTAACCAGGTCAGTGCACTGCTCTCTCTCTGTGGCGCTTGAGCCGGGGTGTCCTGCCCAGTCTCCTAGGGAATTCACCAAAAACAAGACCCAATACTTGCATTTATGTAGCTTACAACTGTGAAGGAGCTAGAGGGATGGAGCAGGCTTTCTAAAGGTAGGAGAGTTGCTGCAAAGAAGCAAGCACTGGATACTGCGGCAGTACCAACGAGTCAAGGGGCCAAGGGGTGCTTCCTGGAAGAAAAGACATCTAAGCAGAGACTTGAGGGCGAGAGGGGACTGGCCAGGTGGAGAGAGGAGGAGGCCATGGTGTTCTGTACACACAATTTCCTAGGCACAGGAGCTGAGGTGAGCAGTAGCAAGAGAAAAGTCTGGAAGGTGGACAAGGATAGCTAGGGGAAGGGTCTTATCTGTTGTCTTAAGAAATCTGGATTTGTCTCGAGGAAAACAGGGAGCTAAGGAGGCTTTTAAAGAGGCTTCATTTAGAACAATTACTCTGGTTGCATTATAGAGAATGGAGTGTTACAGGGAATGAAGTGCAGGGGGAAACGACATCATGGTGGCCTGTGAGGACTGAGACATATTTAGAATTTAGGGCTTGGAAGCCAGACAACCTGGGTTCCAATACTACTTGCATCACTTTTTAGCTATGTGCCTTGAGGCAAAGTACCTATCTCTTTTGCCTCAATTTCTTCATCTGTAAAGCAACAGTATGACAGCATCCACCTTACAAAGCTGTTGTGAGGCTTGATGACAACACATGTATAGCACTTTTGACAATACCTAACACATAGTAAGAGTTTAATTTTACTGTTATTTGAGTGGACAGAATTTTGTGGGTGACTGAATAAAGGAAATGGGGGAGAGAAGAGTCAAAGATGGTTGAAGTGACAAGAAGTCCATGGGAGGAGCCCGCAGGACATTTGTGTCTAGTCTACTGCTGGATGTTCTTACTTTCTTATTCTGGCGTATCCTTGTAGCTGGTGCACGAGGTCTCTGCTTTGGAGGAGCTAACAAAACAAAGTGGTAAGTGTTTGGCTAGAAGAATCCACAGAGGCCCAGGGAGAGCTCCTACCTAAGCTCAGGTGAGCAGAGAAGACATCCCAGGAAGATAATGAGCTGTGCTGCGAAGGATAAGTAGGAGTTACTCAGGTGATGGGAAGCAGGGAGAGTAATATGGCAGGAGATATCCCAGGGAGAGGGATAAAATGCAGAAAAGCCAGAGAACAAAACAGAATCAAGCAGAGTAGGGCAACAGCGGAGATAAAGCAAGAAAACGACAGGGCTCTGATTTAATAAATACTGCGATCGAGTCCTCAACTCATTCTTCTCAATTCCTACCTAAGAACTGACTGTTCTTTTTTCTTCCTTTATTTTTTTCTGGGACATGCTGACTTCTTAAAAAATCTGCAACATGCAAAATGCTCTCACCCCATTGCTTGCACTTTTAAAAACAGTTCACAGCAGATCTATTTAATCAATGTGGTAGGTCGTCACAGGGTCTATGTGGGCCTGGGCTCCTCTATAATTCTGTATCCAGGGAGTGGGGTTGAGGTCTGGCTACCTTTTCTTCTGTGGGATGCCCAGAGCACATGACAGACTTTGATGGTAATGAAAAAAGTTTCTCTGCTCCTCTTCATGGGTCAAGTCCATGGCAAAGAGCCCGCCAGCACCCTGGACCTCACTCAGGCCTGTGGGGACTGAGACATATTTAGACTTTAGGGCTTGGAAGCCAGACAACCTGGGTTCCAATACTACTTGCATCACTTTTTAGCTATGTGCCTTGAGGCAAAGTACCTATCTCTTTTGCCTCAATTTCTTCATCTGTAAAGCAACAGTATGACAGCATCCACCTTACAAAGCTGTTGTGAGGCTTGATGACAACACATGTATAGCACTTTTGACAATACCTAACACATAGTAAGAGTTTAATTTTACTGTTATTTGAGTGGACAGAATTTTGTGGGTGACTGAATAAAGGAAATGGGGGAGAGAAGAGTCAAAGATGGTTGAAGTGACAAGAAGTCCATGGGAGGAGCCCGCAGGACATTTGTGTCTAGTCTACTGCTGGATGTTCTTACTTTCTTATTCTGGCGTATCCTTGTAGCTGGTGCACGAGGTCTCTGCTTTGGAGGAGCTAACAAAACAAAGTGGTAAGTGTTTGGCTAGAAGAATCCACAGAGGCCCAGGGAGAGCTCCTACCTAAGCTCAGGTGAGCAGAGAAGACATCCCAGGAAGATAATGAGCTGTGCTGCAAGGATAAGTAGGAGTTACTCAGGTGATGGGAAGCAGGGAGAGTAATATGGCAGGAGATATCCCAGGGAGAGGGATAAAATGCAGAAAAGCCAGAGAACAAAACAGAATCAAGCAGAGTAGGGCAACAGCGGAGATAAAGCAAGAAAACGACAGGGCTCTGATTTAATAAATACTGCGATCGAGTCCTCAACTCATTCTTCTCAATTCCTACCTAAGAACTGACTGTTCTTTTTTCTTCCTTTATTTTTTTCTGGGACATGCTGACTTCTTAAAAAATCTGCAACATGCAAAATGCTCTCACCCCATTGCTTGCATTTTTAAAAAACAGTTCACAGCAGATCTATTTAATCAATGTGGTAGGTCGTCACAGGGTCTATGTGGGCCTGGGCTCCTCTATAATTCTGTATCCAGGGAGTGGGGTTGAGGTCTGGCTACCTTTTCTTCTGTGGGATGCCCAGAGCACATGACAGACTTTGATGGTAATGAAAAAAGTTTCTCTGCTCCTCTTCATGGGTCAAGTCCATGGCAAAGAGCCCGCCAGCACCCTGGACCTCACTCACTCTCGGACTCTCAATATGATGTGTTCTTTCCACTTTCAAGGCTTAGGAAAGTCACCCAAAATTTAAGCCAGAAATGTAGCTGCAGGCCAACACTGACAGAACATCCTCATGATTTTCCAACATCAGGAGCGCAGGTGTGCTGGTCATGACTCTTCACGCCCTTCCCCCTCGCTCTTCCCAGACCTCAGTTACGGTAAACTGATTGCAGTGGCCCCACCAGGCTGCCTCCCCTGAATTCAGTCCAATGAGTCATGGACTGCTGAGTCCACAACCCCGGTGAAATTTCCTGAAATCTAGCACATGGGGGTTTGTTTATGAACTTGGGCTCCTGGAGAGACGGTCATGTCAGTCATGACACTTCCCAGAGGCTTCCTCACTCCTGGCATCATGGACTCATTCAATACTGGGGAGACAGACCTGGGTTCAAATCCTAGCTGAGCCACACATTCAGACAAGCTAAGCCTCTGAGTCCTCACCAAGAATGTCCCCTGGGAAAATGGAGGTGATAATAACTACTTTGAAGGGTTGTTGAAAGCATTAGAAACAATTATATAAAGATTCAGGCATATAGAAAGTATTCAGAAACTGATAGCAACTGTTAAAAATAACATTTTGTAGGATTAGAGCCTCGGGACGTTAGACTGCATGATTTCAGAGATTCTGAAAGCAGACTTTGAGGTTGGTGGGCAGTTTCCTGCCAGGCCAGGCAACGAGGTTACGTTGGTGCTAGGAGGGTCAGGGGTGATCAGATCCTAAGACCACAGAGATTCTCCTAATTCTTAACCCTTACCCTGGACAGCAGGGAGTTTGTCCATGGTTTACTCCTTCTTTGGGCAGAGGCATGAACGCTCCAGCTTCAGGGAAACCTCTGTTTTCTATATGAGCCACTTTTACAATTTCCCTTGGCTAATGCTTGATATATAATTTTATAATTAGCACTTCCCAGTCACCGTCTCCAACTGCTCTACAACCCCCTGGGGACTATGATCTGATGAAATGTGGAGTTCACTCCACCCTAGCCCACTTTGCCACAAGGCTCTCCCCCACAGAAGGAGTCTGTCCCCTTGTTTTTAAGTGGGTTATCTCCTCACTCCCTACAGGCTGGTATCTCAACCCAGCGGCAGTCCTTGTTCTGGAATCATTCCAGAGAGGATCAGCTATAACGCACACACAGTTCACCTCTCAGACCCACAGCTTCAAATCCCCTCCACAGTTCTGCCTGGACTGTAGGAATGCCAGGAGAAAACAGGACGCTGCAAGGCTCCTCAAGGATAATCCTTTGGGATTTGAGCAATCTTCCCAGCCAGACGTTACAATGTGCTAACACCCTTGTGAGTCATGAACTAACTCATGGTCAATTCTGTTTGGAGAACAGGATGAATAATTGAGAGTAACTGGGTGTTTACCTCAATCTGGGCCTTAGCCAGTATTTATTCTGTTTTCTGGTCTCTTTTTGCCGAAAACAAACATGTCTAGTTTCCCATCTTCCTCCACATTCCCTGCCTAATCCTTCACAGGCTCTTAGAGGAAAACCAAAGCCTTTAACACATCTAAAGATGCTGCAGGATGGCCCTGCCTACTTCTCCAACATCTTTAGGCTGGATGTGAGGGCAACCATGTCCTTGAGGGTATGTGCCTGAAAATCCTGAACTTAATTTTCTTTCATTTTTCCTGTGGAATAATTTTAAAACTTACAGGCAAGTTACAAAAGTAAAACAAAGTTCCTCCATTTCTTTAAATCAGCTTCCCTAATGTTAACATCTTATACAACCACAGTCCAATGATCAAAACCAGGAAAATAACATCAGTACAATACTGCTCACTAAACCATGGTCTATATTTGAATTTCAACAGTGTTCCTATTAACATCTTGTTTTCTTGTTCCGGGATGCAATTTGGGACCACACATTGTATTTAATTGTCATTACTTGTTAGTTTCTTTTAGTCCATAACAGTTTCTCAGTCACAGAGACACTGTCTTTCCCTTTGCTAATGCTTGATATATAATTTTATAATTAGCACTTCCCAGTCACCGTCTCCAACTGCTCTACAACCCCCTGGGGACTATGATCTGATGAAATGTGGAGTTCACTCCACCCTAGCCCACTTTGCCACAAGGCTCTCCCCCACAGAAGGAGTCTGTCCCCTTGTTTTTAAGTGGGTTATCTCCTCACTCCCTACAGGCTGGTATCTCAACCCAGCGGCAGTCCTTGTTCTGGAATCATTCCAGAGAGGATCAGCTATAACGCACACACAGTTCACCTCTCAGACCCACAGCTTCAAATCCCCTCCACAGTTCTGCCTGGACTGTAGGAATGCCAGGAGAAAACAGGACGCTGCAAGGCTCCTCAAGGATAATCCTTTGGGATTTGAGCAATCTTCCCAGCCAGACGTTACAATGTGCTAACACCCTTGTGAGTCATGAACTAACTCATGGTCAATTCTGTTTGGAGAACAGGATGAATAATTGAGAGTAACTGGGTGTTTACCTCAATCTGGGCCTTAGCCAGTATTTATTCTGTTTTCTGGTCTCTTTTTGCCGAAAACAAACATGTCTAGTTTCCCATCTTCCTCCACATTCCCTGCCTAATCCTTCACAGGCTCTTAGAGGAAAACCAAAGCCTTTAACACATCTAAAGATGCTGCAGGATGGCCCTGCCTACTTCTCCAACATCTTTAGGCTGGATGTGAGGGCAACCATGTCCTTGAGGGTATGTGCCTGAAAATCCTGAACTTAATTTTCTTTCATTTTTCCTGTGGAATAATTTTAAAACTTACAGGCAAGTTACAAAAGTAAAACAAAGTTCCTCCATTTCTTTAAATCAGCTTCCCTAATGTTAACATCTTATACAACCACAGTCCAATGATCAAAACCAGGAAAATAACATCAGTACAATACTGCTCACTAAACCATGGTCTATATTTGAATTTCAACAGTGTTCCTATTAACATCTTGTTTTCTTGTTCCGGGATGCAATTTGGGACCACACATTGTATTTAATTGTCATTACTTGTTAGTTTCTTTTAGTCCATAACAGTTTCTCAGTCACAGAGACACTGTCTTTCCCTTTTGATGAGTACTGGGTAGTTATTTTACAGAACGTCTCTTGGTTTGGATTTGTCTGATGTTCTCTCATGATTAGGTTGCGATTATGTATTTTTTGGTAAAACTGCCACAGAAGTGATGTTATACTCTTCTCAGTGCTTCATATCAATGGGTTTGGGATGTCACTATGTCTTATTAATGCTGATATCAGCCTTGATTACTGGGACTTCCTTGGTGGCTCAGTGGTAAAGAGTTGGTCTGCCAATGCAGGAGACATAGGTTCAATTCCTGATCCAGGAAGATCCCACACGCTGCAGAGCAACTAAGCCTGGAGCCACAACTATTGAGCCTGTGCTCTAGAGCCTTGGAGCCACAACTATTGAGCCCATGTGCCACAACAACTGAAGTCCATGTGCCCTAGAGCCCAAGTTTTACAACAAGAGAAGTCACCGCAACAAGAAACCTGTTCACCTCAACAAGACAGTAACTCCCACTCCCTGCAACTAGAGACGAGCCTGCAGCAGCAGTGAAAACCCAGAATAGCCAAAAATATATAAAATAAAAAATAAACAAATAAACCTTGACTACTAAGTATAATTACCGTCTTCATGCTCAGTCTCTAAACATACTGTTCCTGTTCTCTATCGTAATTCCTTTGGTGAACTTGTCCTTTCTCATTGAGTATCATCTATCTATACCCAAAAATTGAACCAAATTTATATGTTTATTTTAGATCTCCCTTTTAAAGTTTAACCTGTGTATCAGTATATTCATGCTTTCAACTTGGTTATCTAAGAAGGATCTCAAATCTAATTTTCAAAATCAAATTTCTTAATCTCCAGTATTCTTTTACATCTTAGCGAATGGCAATCCATCTTTTTAACAGTTCAAGCCAAAAATCCTGGTGCCGTCCTTCACTCCTTTTTCTTGCTCTCTACATCTAATCCATCAGAAAATGCTGTCGGTTGCCTGGTGGCTCAGACTGTAAAGACTCTGCCTGCCAATGCAGGAAACCAGGATTCGATTCCTGGGTTGGGAAGATCCTCTGGAGAAGGGAATGGCTACCCACTCCAGTATTCTTGCCTGGAACATTCCATGGACAGAAGAGCTTGGTAGGCTACAGTCCATGGGGTTGCAAAGAGTCAGACATGACTGAGTGACTAAGACCCTGTATTAAAAATCTGTCCAGGTTCTAATCCTTTTCACCACCAGCTCAGCTGAAGTAAGTGATCACCACCACCACCTTCTACTTGGATCATTTTAACTGTCACCCACCTGATCTCCTTGATGTTAGTCTTGTCCTCCTAGAGTCTTTTCTTCATAACTAATCTTGCAAAAAATATATCGGACCATGTAATTCATCTATTCAAAACCCTCCAACAGGAGCTTCCTGGTGGTCCAGTGGGTAAAGAGTTCGCCTTGCAGTGCCAGGGGCACCAGTTCAATCCCTGGCACAGGAGAATCCCACATGCCACAGAGCGGCTGGACCAGTGTATTCAATTGCAAACCAGCACTCTGTAGTGCATGCGCCCAGAACTGGTGCTCTCCAATGAGAGAGGCCACTGCGATGGAAGGCCCACACAGGCCAAAGAATTAAGATGGATGAAAATAAACAAATGACCAATAAAAAGAGGCCAAAATTAAAAAAAAAAAAAAAGCCTCCAAGAGCATCCAGTATCACTCAGTCGAAAGGTAAAATCCTTTCCCATGACCTATATCTTCTACCTTCTCCACTCACACCTCTGACCTCATCTCCCATTACTCTCCCCCATGCTATTCCTTGAACACCACTGAGATGCTCTCAATTCAAAGTCACCTTTGCTCAAGGTTTCAGTCCTCTTTTTCAGTGATTCCTCACTCAGTAAGTGGCAGCCAATTGATTTCTGCCAGCAGCACAAACTGGAGCCTCACAGTCATCCTGGATGATCCCTTTCCCTTGAGTCCAATCCATCATCAAACTTTTCTTCCCACATAGACAATGCTTGTGCTGTGTGCTGTGCTTAGTCGCTCAGTAGTGCCTGACTCTTTGCAACCCCATGGACTGTAGCCCACCAGGCTCCTCTGTCCATGGGATTTCCCATGCGAGAAAACTGGAGTGGGTTGCCATTTCCTCCTCCAGGGGATCTTTCCAATCCAGAGATCGAACCCAGGTCTCCTGCAATACAGGCTGACTCTTTACCATCTGAGTCACCCAGAAAACCCGTCTGTTTCTCATCTCCACTGCTAAAATCCACATTCACTATGATCTCTCCTTCCTCAGCTCTTAGTCCACTGCTAATTAATTCTCCCCATTAAAGCCCAAGTGGTCTTTCTGAAATGCAAATCCAGTCAGATCAGAGCCTGTTCACCCTCAAAGGCTTTCTACTGCTGGCAGACAGAGATCACAATTCTAAGCAAAGCTTACATATTCTTCCTTGTGCAGCCTTCGCTCTTCTGTTCCAGCCAGAGTGACCTTCTCTCCATTTTCTCCAAGGGTGTCAGGCTCCCCTCACCATGGCCTGCTACTCTGGAAAACACTCCCCAGCCCCACCTGCCCCCACTTCCCAGCCCCTTCTTTTGCCTAGTTGAGACCGATACCTACACATGCTCACACAGTAACCTAATCATCACTTCTTCAGAGAAGCCTCCCTGACTCCTCTGTCCAATTGAGCTTCCTTTGTTTTATGTGTGTGCTCAGTAACTCAGTCGTGTCTGACTCTCCTTGACCCCATAAACTGTCGCCTGCCAGGTTCCTCTTTCCATGGAATTTTGCTGGCAAAAATACACGAATATTGCCATTTCCTCCTCCAGGGGATCTTCCCGACCCAGGGGTGGAACCCATGTATCCTTCACTTCCTGCAATGCAGACGGATTCTTTACTGCTGAGTTACCAGGGAAGCACCCTTTGTTTTATACTTATCATCAAAGACTCTTCCTTCTTTCTTACAGAAATGCTCACTAATCTATAATTGTATATCCAGGAACTGGAATTCTTTGTCACATAAGTCTCTCTCTCCTTAGACTATAAATTTTATTATCGCAGGGAGCAAAGTGTTTGACACTCAGTTGGCACTCAATAAACATTTGCTGAATGAATGGGTAAACTGATGGACTGATGAAAATAAAATGCTTTTGAAAGACAGATCTGCCAAATCAATTAACAGAAGGAAGAGAAAGGGAAGTCCTGTATAACTTAGGAGGCATAGTAACACAGGCCAGGAAAGAGGAATAACATTCTAAAGTAGGATGCTGCATGCGGAAAGGAAAGTAACTGCCTTGGGGGCTGTGCTGTGCTGACACACCTGGTCACCCACCAACAGCCAGCGACTGTGTGCAGCGCCCATAGCTCACCCCAAACATGGGTGGAGGATCGACAGATATCTGGCACCCTCAGGAGTCTCAGCACTGGGGGAAGTTCCACGGCAAGGACAGAGGACACTTTCTAGGACATCTTGTCTCTTAAAAAAGACAAAACTGAATGACAAAGAAATTCCAGTACCCTTTTGCCATCCTCTGGACCCTGGGAGTTCATAAACAGCCTGGTTCCTGTGTTTTAATAGCCTCTGATGTATTTGATTACATTTTCAATTCAACCAGTTCCCTTACTACAAGAAGCAACTTCATTACCAGGAAGGGCCCAGAGCCCAGACTATACTAGCTCCCTGTCATATAATTTAGCCTCAGTCATACCTCAGACAATATTTATACAAGGTCACTTCTCAAACCATGTCTAGCCTTCCCAAATGACAAGATTATTTATGCCAAATGCTTCTCCTAAGGGATGGAAAACTGCCAACTCTGGTTAAAGAGGCTATACGGACAGGCTAGAAAAACATCATTTGTAGCACACACAGTTTATGCATTTCGTATATAACTAGGAGTATAGACTGATTGTTGGAATCACGGCTGAAAGCTGGCCCCAGGAAAAAAAAAAGCCACAAAAGCAGTAAGGTTTAGATCTTTCCTCCCTGATATTAGTTTTGGAAGCCCCAGGCTTAGCCAGAATTATGAATGCACAAGAGAGAGCTGCTTCAGACTTCAGTGGCTACCTGAATATCCAAAACAGGGGGAAAACCTGCAAAAGGAAATTTAACTTGGGCATGTGTGCCCAGCAGCCATCTTCCTGCGGTTGCAAATTAATGTGACCATCCAGTGGAACAGGCAGCCCAGGGGCATTTGGTAACAAAGAACAGTCTAAGCCATTGATGTTAATTTACCAAATTATTCACATCCCACAATCTGGAATAGAAATCAGCGGCCAAAATAATGCCTCCTCTACACCTCAGTCCCAAAAAATGAATGGGTAAACTGATGGACTGATGAAAATAAAATGCTTTTGAAAGACAGATCTGCCAAATCAATTAACAGAAGGAAGAAAGGAAGTCCTGTATAACTTAGGAGGCATAGTAACACAGGCCAGGAAAGAGGAATAACATTCTAAAGTAGGATGCTGCATGCGGAAAGGAAAGTAACTGCCTTGGGGGCTGTGCTGTGCTGACACACCTGGTCACCCACCAACAGCCAGCGACTGTGTGCAGCGCCCATAGCTCACCCCAAACATGGGTGGAGGATCGACAGATATCTGGCACCCTCAGGAGTCTCAGCACTGGGGGAAGTTCCACGGCAAGGACAGAGGACACTTTCTAGGACATCTTGTCTCTTAAAAAAGACAAAACTGAATGACAAAGAAATTCCAGTACCCTTTTGCCATCCTCTGGACCCTGGGAGTTCATAAACAGCCTGGTTCCTGTGTTTTAATAGCCTCTGATGTATTTGATTACATTTTCAATTCAACCAGTTCCCTTACTACAAGAAGCAACTTCATTACCAGGAAGGGCCCAGAGCCCAGACTATACTAGCTCCCTGTCATATAATTTAGCCTCAGTCATACCTCAGACAATATTTATACAAGGTCACTTCTCAAACCATGTCTAGCCTTCCCAAATGACAAGATTATTTATGCCAAATGCTTCTCCTAAGGGATGGAAAACTGCCAACTCTGGTTAAAGAGGCTATACGGACAGGCTAGAAAAACATCATTTGTAGCACACACAGTTTATGCATTTCGTATATAACTAGGAGTATAGACTGATTGTTGGAATCACGGCTGAAAGCTGGCCCCAGGAAAAAAAAAAGCCACAAAAGCAGTAAGGTTTAGATCTTTCCTCCCTGATATTAGTTTTGGAAGCCCCAGGCTTAGCCAGAATTATGAATGCACAAGAGAGAGCTGCTTCAGACTTCAGTGGCTACCTGAATATCCAAAACAGGGGGAAAACCTGCAAAAGGAAATTTAACTTGGGCATGTGTGCCCAGCAGCCATCTTCCTGCGGTTGCAAATTAATGTGACCATCCAGTGGAACAGGCAGCCCAGGGGCATTTGGTAACAAAGAACAGTCTAAGCCATTGATGTTAATTTACCAAATTATTCACATCCCACAATCTGGAATAGAAATCAGCGGCCAAAATAATGCCTCCTCTACACCTCAGTCAAAACACCTATAAAAATCTAGATACCAGGAGGCAAAGTCTGGAACATAAACTACTTCATCCTGTTGCCAATGAGTTATTAAAGTACAGAGCAGTGGAGCTGCCAGCAGCGTCTGGGCCGCCCTTGCTTCCAAGCTCCATTCTTGGTGGTGCCTTTAATAAGACATTTGGTCAAAATGTATTGGTGACAACTCCTTTCTCTTAAAATCTAGTTAAGGATACAAGTCATGCATTCCACTTAATCCCATATGGACCTCAAGAACTTGTAAATCTCTCTTGTAGAGAGTTGGCAAAAGTCAGGATGCTGAGCATTCTTCACATAAAGTGAAAATATCTGTCCAGATCTGCGTGGTTTGCTGATGATAAATATCACTGATAAACAATTTAAATGCTATTGTCCTTTAAAGAGATGTGTACTGCTAAGTAAAAATACTGTATCTAATTTAAATTTTAGGAAACAAAAATGTCACATTATAAAGGATCTCAAAAATGCAAAAATTTCCTTTGTATTGATCAACTTGAACTGGCTCTTGTTTCTTAATAAGCATATTTTTAGAGAATGTAAGTGTTGCAATTTTGTTTTCAAGCATTGTCTCCAAAGGAACTGTCTCCCATTGCCCCAGTGTTTAGCAGGACTTGATATCATTGTGATTTACTGATAATAATAATAGAATTAATCATTTATGATGACCACAGCTTTGACCAAGCAAATCCATGCCCAGAAATCATTTCAGGACAGTATATAGAGACATGTGCTAAGATGGGAATTCGAAAACAATCATCACAGAACTACTTATTATGAGTAGTAAATGTACAACAATAGAGGACTGGTTAAACAAATTAGCCATATAATAGCATACTATATAGTCATTAAAATGTTAACAACAATAGAGGACTGGTTAAACATTTGCCAAAACAGGGGGAACACCTGCAAAAGGAAATTTAACTTGGGCATGTGTGCCCAGCAGCCATCTTCCTGCGGTTGCAAATTAATGTGACCATCCAGTGGAACAGGCAGCCCAGGGGCATTTGGTAACAAAGAACAGTCTAAGCCATTGATGTTAATTTACCAAATTATTCACATCCCACAATCTGGAATAGAAATCAGCGGCCAAAATAATGCCTCCTCTACACCTCAGTCAAAACACCTATAAAAATCTAGATACCAGGAGGCAAAGTCTGGAACATAAACTACTTCATCCTGTTGCCAATGAGTTATTAAAGTACAGAGCAGTGGAGCTGCCAGCAGCGTCTGGGCCGCCCTTGCTTCCAAGCTCCATTCTTGGTGGTGCCTTTAATAAGACATTTGGTCAAAATGTATTGGTGACAACTCCTTTCTCTTAAAATCTAGTTAAGGATACAAGTCATGCATTCCACTTAATCCCATATGGACCTCAAGAACTTGTAAATCTCTCTTGTAGAGAGTTGGCAAAAGTCAGGATGCTGAGCATTCTTCACATAAAGTGAAAATATCTGTCCAGATCTGCGTGGTTTGCTGATGATAAATATCACTGATAAACAATTTAAATGCTATTGTCCTTTAAAGAGATGTGTACTGCTAAGTAAAAATACTGTATCTAATTTAAATTTTAGGAAACAAAAATGTCACATTATAAAGGATCTCAAAAATGCAAAAATTTCCTTTGTATTGATCAACTTGAACTGGCTCTTGTTTCTTAATAAGCATATTTTTAGAGAATGTAAGTGTTGCAATTTTGTTTTCAAGCATTGTCTCCAAAGGAACTGTCTCCCATTGCCCCAGTGTTTAGCAGGACTTGATATCATTGTGATTTACTGATAATAATAATAGAATTAATCATTTATGATGACCACAGCTTTGACCAAGCAAATCCATGCCCAGAAATCATTTCAGGACAGTATATAGAGACATGTGCTAAGATGGGAATTCGAAAACAATCATCACAGAACTACTTATTATGAGTAGTAAATGTACAACAATAGAGGACTGGTTAAACAAATTAGCCATATAATAGCATACTATATAGTCATTAAAAATGTAATATAAAGCAGGGGGCACAACCCTCACAGACTTCGGACAATACTGCATAGCTATAGCAATCAAAACAGTGTGATACTGGCACAAAAACAGACATATGAATTATATGGAACAGAAAAGAGAGTCCAGAAATAAACCCACATCTCTACTGTCAATTAATCTTTGACAAAGGGAGCAAGAATATAAAATGTGAAAAAGACAGCCTCTTTGGCAAGTGCTGCTGGGAAAGTTGGATGAGGTTAGAACACACCCTCACATCATACACAAAAACAAACTCAAATGGCTTATAGATTTAAATATAAGACCAGACACCATAAAACTGCTAGGAGAGGCCATAGCCAAAACATTCTCTGTGATACCAATGTTTCTTAGATTAGTTTCTCAAGGCAATAGAAGTAAAAACAAAAATAAACAAATAGAACCTAATCAAATTTACAAGCTTTTGCACAGCAAAGGAAACCATAAACAAAAAGACAACCTATGGAATGGAAGAAAATATTTGCAAAGACAACCAACAAGGACTTCATTTCCAAAATACATGGTTTATACAGCTCAACAACAACAAAAAACAATAACCCAATCAAAAAATGGGCAGAAGATCTAAATAGACATTTCCCAAAGAAGATATAAAAATGGCCAATAGGCACATGAAAAGATGCTCAACATTGTTAATTATTAGATAAATACAAATCAAAACTACAATGAGATACACCTCACGCCAGCTAGAATGGCCATCATCAGACAGTCCAGAAATAAATTCTGGAAAAGATGTGGAGAAAAGGGAGCATTCCTTCCTGTTGGTGGGAATATAAATTGGTGCAGCCACTGTAGAGAATGCTCTGAAGATACCTTAAAATACTAAAAATAGAACTACTGAATGACCCACTGATCTCACTACTGGGCATATACCCTGAGAAAACCATAATTCAAAATGACACAGGACTTGATATCATTGTGATTTACTGATAATAATAATAGAATTAATCATTTATGATGACCACAGCTTTGACCAAGCAAATCCATGCCCAGAAATCATTTCAGGACAGTATATAGAGACATGTGCTAAGATGGAATTCAAAACAATCATCACAGAACTACTTATTATGAGTAGTAAATGTACAACAATAGAGGACTGGTTAAACAAATTAGCCATATAATAGCATACTATATAGTCATTAAAAATGTAATATAAAGCAGGGGGCACAACCCTCACAGACTTCGGACAATACTGCATAGCTATAGCAATCAAAACAGTGTGATACTGGCACAAAAACAGACATATGAATTATATGGAACAGAAAAGAGAGTCCAGAAATAAACCCACATCTCTACTGTCAATTAATCTTTGACAAAGGGAGCAAGAATATAAAATGTGAAAAAGACAGCCTCTTTGGCAAGTGCTGCTGGGAAAGTTGGATGAGGTTAGAACACACCCTCACATCATACACAAAAACAAACTCAAATGGCTTATAGATTTAAATATAAGACCAGACACCATAAAACTGCTAGGAGAGGCCATAGCCAAAACATTCTCTGTGATACCAATGTTTCTTAGATTAGTTTCTCAAGGCAATAGAAGTAAAAACAAAAATAAACAAATAGAACCTAATCAAATTTACAAGCTTTTGCACAGCAAAGGAAACCATAAACAAAAAGACAACCTATGGAATGGAAGAAAATATTTGCAAAGACAACCAACAAGGACTTCATTTCCAAAATACATGGTTTATACAGCTCAACAACAACAAAAACAATAACCCAATCAAAAAATGGGCAGAAGATCTAAATAGACATTTCCCAAAGAAGATATAAAAATGGCCAATAGGCACATGAAAAGATGCTCAACATTGTTAATTATTAGATAAATACAAATCAAAACTACAATGAGATACACCTCACGCCAGCTAGAATGGCCATCATCAGACAGTCCAGAAATAAATTCTGGAAAAGATGTGGAGAAAAGGGAGCATTCCTTCCTGTTGGTGGGAATATAAATTGGTGCAGCCACTGTAGAGAATGCTCTGAAGATACCTTAAAATACTAAAAATAGAACTACTGAATGACCCACTGATCTCACTACTGGGCATATACCCTGAGAAAACCATAATTCAAAATGACACATGTACCCCAACGTTCACTGCAACAGTACTTACAATAACTAGGACATGGAAGCAACTTAAATGTTCATCAACAGAGGAATAAAGAACCTGTGGAAGGTAAGCATATATTTATATATATATAAATATATATGTATATAATGGAATATTACTCAGCCACAAAAAGGAACAAAATTGAATAATTTGTAGAGAAACTGATGGACCTAGAGTCTGTCATTCAGAGTAAAGTAAGTCAGAAAGAGAAAAACAAATGTTATATATTAATGCATGTATGTGGAATCCAGAAAACAGTGCATGAACCTATGTCAGGGCAGGAACCGAGATGCAGATATAGAGAACAAATGTGTGGATATAGAGGGGAGAGAAGGGGGAGGTGAACTGGGAGATTAGGTTTGACATAAATACACTACCATGTGAAAGACAGATAGCTAGTGGGAAGCTGCTGTAAACAAAGGGAGCTCAGCTTGGTGCTCTGTGATTAACTAAATGGATGTGTCGGGAATGTGGGAGGGAAGTGGAAAGGGATATATGTATACTATACATATAGCTGATTCAATTTGTTGTACCATAGAACAAATGCAATGTTGCAAAGCAATCATGCTCCAGTTAAAAAAAAAAAATACATACACCCCTATGTTCATAACAGCACTATTCACAGTAGCCAAGACATGGAAACAGCCTAAATGCCCATCAGCTGATGAATGGATAAAGACATATGGTACATATATACAGTGGAATACTACTTAGCCATAGAAAAAGAACAAAATAATACCACTTGCAGCAACATGGGTGGACTTAGAGATTATCATACTAAGTGAAGTAAGTTAAGCTTAGACAGACAAATATCATGATATCACTTATATGTGGAAACTAGACCATGGCAGAAATGAACCTGTCAATGAAACATAAAGACTCATAGGCATAGAGAACACTGTGGTTGCCAAGGGGGAGGCAAGTGGAGGAAGGACAGACTGGGAGCTTGGGGTTAGTACATGCAAACTATTATATATTGAATGGATAAACCTTAAGGTCCTACTATGTAGCATAGGGAATTATATTCAATATCCTGGGGCAAACCATAATGAGAAAGAATACAAAACAGAATGCATATATGTATATAACTGAGGCATTTTGCTATACAGCAGAAATTAACACAACATTGTAAGTCAACTATATGTCAGTAAAAAAACAAAAACAAAAAAACTTTTAGAGTCATGTTAGGACTTCCCTGGAGGCCAGGGGCAAAGAATACACTTGCCAATACAGAAGACACGGGTTCAATTCCTGACCTCAGAAGATCCCACTTCTGCAGAGCAGCTAAGCCTATGCACCACAACCACTGAGTCTGTGCTCTAGAGCCCAGATCTGCAACTACTGAAGCCTATGTGCCCTAGAGCCCATGTTCCTCAACAAGAGCAGCCATAGGAATGAGAAGTCCATGCACACAACTAGACAGTAGCCCCTGCTCACTGCAACTAGAGAAAAGTCCATGTAGTAATGAAGACCCAGTGCAGCCAAAAAATTAAATACATTTTAAAATAAATAATTAAAACTTTAAAAAAATTATGTTATAGAAAATATATACCCATAGGAGAAAATTCACATAAGTGTATGTTCAGATAGAATAACATCAAAATATTCACCCATGAAAGAGAGTCCTGGAGACTCCCCAAAATGATGTGGGTAGGGTTCTTTTTTTTAGTTTTGGCCTCTTCTATTGGTCTTTCATTTATTTATTTTCATCCATCTTTGTTCTTTGGCCTGTGTGGGCCTCCCATTGCAGTGACCTCTCCCATTGCAGAGCACCAGCTCTGTGCATGCACTCCAGAACGCTGCCTCACAACTGGACACACCAGTCCAGCTGCTCCTAGGCATGTGGGATCCTACCGTGCCGGGGATTGAACCAGCATCCCTTGCACTGCAAGGCAAACTCTTTACCCACTGGACCACCAGGGAAGCCCTGGGTAGGGTTTTAAAAGGAGGCTAAGAAAGTGACACTGATGTGACTTCATTTACGCCTGCAGGCAGGTAAGAGTTAGGAACATCTGAACAATCAGAATTTTGATCTACCCTTTTATTATGGAAATAATTTGGTTCCTACTTGTCTGTCATCCAAGTGAAGAAAGGAGAGCATGTGCATTTTTCACTGTTCCTAGCCCAGAGGTAGCTTGCACAGGGCCTGTATTAGACTCCATCTGGTCTTCTGTCTGAATCACTTTCCTTAAGTCAGGAGTGAAAAGCACGACTTCAAGTCTCACACAGTGAGATCCCTGTGTCCTCAACAGTGATGTGTTGCCATATGGTTCGTAACATTACAACACTCAGGGGTAACCCCTGAAACCGTCTTCATGTCCACATGATCCCAGAGCACAAAGATTTATTAGGATATTGTAAATAAAACTTGGATAAACAGAAGCATGAAATGGGAGACCCCACAGGCTAGGGGAAAAAAGTTAGAAAAATAGACCTGCTTCATCAGCCTCTCTGGCAAACAGATATGGCCCATGATTTATTAAAATAGAAGCTTTTTCAAGCCATGATTATATGGAAGAGAAAAGGTCTTTGCTTAAGAGTATGCATCTGCTGGACTTTTGTATTTGAACATCCTACGGGTTTGACACATTTGAAGCAAAGATCATGCTATTTTTTTCTTAGGGTCACTATTTGGGAAGTACCCGAACAGAGGTAAAAAGCAAAGCCATAAGGGTGACTTAAGATCTTTGTGGACAGGAGCATCATAAGACTGAAGAAGAGGACCAGTGAGAGATCCTTGGGATAGGCCAACATTTGAGGGAGAAGAAAGAAGTAAACACAATGGTATCATTCAAGAAGTCAAGAGTGTGAATGAGCTCCCCTCTGTATCAAACTATACAAAAATCATTTGCTTTAAGGTGGAAATTTTTAGTCAAAAACGTGGTTTGAAAGCAACAGTTTTGTTTGATGGGAATGGATCTTTGCCTGGGGCTAAATTAATCCAGATGTATTGGATAAAACAAAGCAAAATTATACTTAAATATTTCCAAGAGTTCGACTATTTTACTCTTCTGAAAAAAAAAAGTTAAAAATAAATAAAGGTTTTCAGGGAGTAAGTGAATAATTACAACCATATAATCCTGATCCAAAACTCTGAATGCATCAAGAAAAGCTTCTAAACGAGCAGACCTTGAAAGAGTCATACTGGTTTTACAGACCACGGTTTCTCATCCTCAAAGGCTCAACTGACATTTTTGCTAGAACATATTACTAAACGGAGGGGGCTCCTGAGGGTTCACGTCTGTTTCGCAGCCCCCTTGTCTGTTTCTGAATCACTTTCCTTAAGTCAGGAGTGAAAAGCACGACTTCAAGTCTCACACAGTGAGATCCCTGTGTCCTCAACAGTGATGTGTTGCCATATGGTTCGTAACATTACAACACTCAGGGGTAACCCCTGAAACCGTCTTCATGTCCACATGATCCCAGAGCACAAAGATTTATTAGGATATTGTAAATAAAACTTGGATAAACAGAAGCATGAAATGGGAGACCCCACAGGCTAGGGGAAAAAAGTTAGAAAAATAGACCTGCTTCATCAGCCTCTCTGGCAAACAGATATGGCCCATGATTTATTAAAATAGAAGCTTTTTCAAGCCATGATTATATGGAAGAGAAAAGGTCTTTGCTTAAGAGTATGCATCTGCTGGACTTTTGTATTTGAACATCCTACGGGTTTGACACATTTGAAGCAAAGATCATGCTATTTTTTTCTTAGGGTCACTATTTGGGAAGTACCCGAACAGAGGTAAAAAGCAAAGCCATAAGGGTGACTTAAGATCTTTGTGGACAGGAGCATCATAAGACTGAAGAAGAGGACCAGTGAGAGATCCTTGGGATAGGCCAACATTTGAGGGAGAAGAAAGAAGTAAACACAATGGTATCATTCAAGAAGTCAAGAGTGTGAATGAGCTCCCCTCTGTATCAAACTATACAAAAATCATTTGCTTGAAGGTGGAAATTTTTAGTCAAAATCGTGGTTTGAAAGCAACAGTTTTGTTTGATGGGAATGGATCTTTGCCTGGGGCTAAATTAATCCAGATGTATTGGATAAAACAAAGCAAAATTATACTTAAATATTTCCAAGAGTTCGACTATTTTACTCTTCTGAAAAAAAAAAGTTAAAAATAAATAAAGGTTTTCAGGGAGTAAGTGAATAATTACAACCATATAATCCTGATCCAAAACTCTGAATGCATCAAGAAAAGCTTCTAAACGAGCAGACCTTGAAAGAGTCATACTGGTTTTACAGACCACGGTTTCTCATCCTCAAAGGCTCAACTGACATTTTTGCTAGAACATATTACTAAACGGAGGGGGCTCCTGAGGGTTCACGTCTGTTTCGCAGCCTGTGTGTTTCCTGGCTCCCTCTGCTTGGCATTAACCACAGGGCTCGCTCAGTCAGAAGCACTGCTGACAGCATCCTCCGGGACTGGAACGTAGAAGGCCTGCCTCTGTGGTTCCGAGGCTGGGACCAGACTAGAGCAACTGTGCAGTGAGTTTGGCCCACCTTGGGGACGTTAGCTCTCAAATGGCAGGGCTGTGCAGACTCAACTAGAGGTTATTTAATAAGGACCATCAAAATCCTCATTTGCATGTGTGACATTCCTGTGGAGAGGCTGATTTTGAATCAAGCTGGCTGGGCCCAGATTACAAATCCAGCCTGCTAGTGTGAATATGAATGGCATCAACTGGATCTCAGTCCCTGCTAGTCAGCCTTTGCCTTCTCTGACTTAATGTGTGCTCAGTTACTTCAGTTGCGTTCTATTCTTTGCAACTCTATGGACTACAGTCTGCCAGGCTCCTCTGTCTATGGGATTTTTCAGGCAAGAATATAGGAGTGGGTTGCCATGCCCTCCTCCAGGGGCTCTTCCTAAACTCAGGGATTGAATCCACATCTCTTAAGCCTCCTGCCTTGGCAGGCAGGTTTTTTACCACTAGCGCCACTTCAGTTCAGTTCAGTCATTCAGTTGTGTTTGACTCTTGCAACCCCATCAACTGTAGCCCACTAGGCTCCCCTGTCCGTGCAATTCTCCAGGCAAAAGTACTGGAGTGGGTTGCCATTTCCTTCTCCAGAGGGTCTTCCCAACCCAAGGATCTAACTAAGGTCTACTGGATTGCAGGCAGATTCTTTACCATCTGAGCCACCACAGAAGCACTCATAGAAACCCTACGGCATGTAATTTTACTGTACTCTCAAGTTACCATTCTTCAGGAGATAAAACATAAGCTCAGGGCTTCCCGGGTGGTCCAGTGCATAAGCACCCCACCTTGCAGTGCAAGGGGCACCAGTTTGATCTCTGGCCTGGGAAGATCCCGCGTGCTGCTGAGCGACTGGACCGATGTGTCCAATTGCCGAGCCATACTGGTTTTACAGACCACGGTTTCTCATCCTCAAAGGCTCAACTGACATTTTTGCTAGAACATATTACTAAACGGAGGGGGCTCCTGAGGGTTCACGTCTGTTTCGCAGCCTGTGTGTTTCCTGGCTCCCTCTGCTTGGCATTAACCACAGGGCTCGCTCAGTCAGAAGCACTGCTGACAGCATCCTCCGGGACTGGAACGTAGAAGGCCTGCCTCTGTGGTTCCGAGGCTGGGACCAGACTAGAGCAACTGTGCAGTGAGTTTGGCCCACCTTGGGGACGTTAGCTCTCAAATGGCAGGGCTGTGCAGACTCAACTAGAGGTTATTTAATAAGGACCATCAAAATCCTCATTTGCATGTGTGACATTCCTGTGGAGAGGCTGATTTTGAATCAAGCTGGCTGGGCCCAGATTACAAATCCAGCCTGCTAGTGTGAATATGAATGGCATCAACTGGATCTCAGTCCCTGCTAGTCAGCCTTTGCCTTCTCTGACTTAATGTGTGCTCAGTTACTTCAGTTGCGTTCTATTCTTTGCAACTCTATGGACTACAGTCTGCCAGGCTCCTCTGTCTATGGGATTTTTCAGGCAAGAATATAGGAGTGGGTTGCCATGCCCTCCTCCAGGGGCTCTTCCTAAACTCAGGGATTGAATCCACATCTCTTAAGCCTCCTGCCTTGGCAGGCAGGTTTTTTACCACTAGCGCCACTTCAGTTCAGTTCAGTCATTCAGTTGTGTTTGACTCTTGCAACCCCATCAACTGTAGCCCACTAGGCTCCCCTGTCCGTGCAATTCTCCAGGCAAAAGTACTGGAGTGGGTTGCCATTTCCTTCTCCAGAGGGTCTTCCCAACCCAAGGATCTAACTAAGGTCTACTGGATTGCAGGCAGATTCTTTACCATCTGAGCCACCACAGAAGCACTCATAGAAACCCTACGGCATGTAATTTTACTGTACTCTCAAGTTACCATTCTTCAGGAGATAAAACATAAGCTCAGGGCTTCCCGGGTGGTCCAGTGCATAAGCACCCCACCTTGCAGTGCAAGGGGCACCAGTTTGATCTCTGGCCTGGGAAGATCCCGCGTGCTGCTGAGCGACTGGACCGATGTGTCCAATTACCGAGCCAGGGCTCTGGAGTGCATGCACCCAGAGCCGGTGCTCTGTGACAACAGAGGCCATTGCAATGGGAGCCCCACATGGGCTGGGGAACAAGGATGGATAAAAGACCAACAGAAGTGCCCCCCACCAATAAAAAACATATGCTCAGACAAATTAAGGTTCACTCATCCCCAGTCACACAGGAAGAAAGCAATAGATCTGAATCAGACAATCGAACTTTCACGTCTATACTTTCTTTCTACCTTGTTTGCTTGATGTCATATTGCTTCCTTATGAAAAGTGTGGCTTCCGTTCACGATAGCAGCAATGAACACTGAGGTCAAAGCCAAGAGGCAGGGCTTCTGTGGTGGTCCAATGGGTAAAGAGTCCACCTTGTAGTGCAAGGGGCACCGGTTTGATCCCTGGCCCGGGAAGATCCCACGTGCCGCGGAGCAGCAGGATGGTTGTGACCAATTATGAGCCAATGCTCTACTGGAGTGCATGCGCCCAGAGTTGGTGCTTCACCAGGAGAGAGGCCACTGCAATGGGAGGCCCACATAGGCCAAAGAATAAAGATGGATAAAAAATAAATTAAAAAACAATAAAACAGGCCAAAATTTTTTAAAAAGGAAAAAAACACAAGAGGCCATGGTGTGATACAGAACAAATCATAAAGTGTGAGTAGAAGCTGTGTCATTTTTGTCACACAGAGTTGTGTGAATCATAGGGAGCCCTCCCACTTGCAGATGGTGATTCTATTTCATTAAAAATCTGGATCTCATATGGAGGATCCAGACGGAGGATCTGCTCCATGCTTCTGTCTCCAAGTGGCAGTAACTGTAATTCCAGTTTTTCTCTGTCGGACAGCTCTGGGACTCAGAGCCTTCTCTGTAGAGGCCTGGGGGAATAGAAGGTAACCCATAAACAAAGTCCCCAACTGGAGCTCTGGAGGAGGGGGGGTGGGGCAGGTGTTCATAGCGTTGCAGTTGCACTGGCTTCACCCCCACCCCACTTTCAGGGGTACTGTACTAGGGCTCATGAGGAAAATGAGACCCTTTATTCTTCAGCACAGAGCTTTTCTCAAGTCATCAGGACAGCCTTGGTCTTGACATGCATCCCTGATGGCCATTCCAGGGGAGAAGGAAGCCCAGTAGTTACAAACATTCCAGCTCACAATCCCTCCGGAACATCTTCCACATATTGAGGCGGTTGGGCCCACAGCTCATCACCTGGACCCCCACCAATAAAAAACATATGCTCAGACAAATTAAGGTTCACTCATCCCCAGTCACACAGGAAGAAAGCAATAGATCTGAATCAGACAATCGAACTTTCACGTCTATACTTTCTTTCTACCTTGTTTGCTTGATGTCATATTGCTTCCTTATGAAAAGTGTGGCTTCCGTTCACGATAGCAGCAATGAACACTGAGGTCAAAGCCAAGAGGCAGGGCTTCTGTGGTGGTCCAATGGGTAAAGAGTCCACCTTGTAGTGCAAGGGGCACCGGTTTGATCCCTGGCCCGGGAAGATCCCACGTGCCGCGGAGCAGCAGGATGGTTGTGACCAATTATGAGCCAATGCTCTACTGGAGTGCATGCGCCCAGAGTTGGTGCTTCACCAGGAGAGAGGCCACTGCAATGGGAGGCCCACATAGGCCAAAGAATAAAGATGGATAAAAAATAAATTAAAAAACAATAAAACAGGCCAAAATTTTTTAAAAAGGAAAAAAACACAAGAGGCCATGGTGTGATACAGAACAAATCATAAAGTGTGAGTAGAAGCTGTGTCATTTTTGTCACACAGAGTTGTGTGAATCATAGGGAGCCCTCCCACTTGCAGATGGTGATTCTATTTCATTAAAAATCTGGATCTCATATGGAGGATCCAGACGGAGGATCTGCTCCATGCTTCTGTCTCCAAGTGGCAGTAACTGTAATTCCAGTTTTTCTCTGTCGGACAGCTCTGGGACTCAGAGCCTTCTCTGTAGAGGCCTGGGGGAATAGAAGGTAACCCATAAACAAAGTCCCCAACTGGAGCTCTGGAGGAGGGGGGGTGGGGCAGGTGTTCATAGCGTTGCAGTTGCACTGGCTTCACCCCCACCCCACTTTCAGGGGTACTGTACTAGGGCTCATGAGGAAAATGAGACCCTTTATTCTTCAGCACAGAGCTTTTCTCAAGTCATCAGGACAGCCTTGGTCTTGACATGCATCCCTGATGGCCATTCCAGGGGAGAAGGAAGCCCAGTAGTTACAAACATTCCAGCTCACAATCCCTCCGGAACATCTTCCACATATTGAGGCGGTTGGGGGGCCCACAGCTCATCACCTGGACAGCAGTCTGGCAACCGATGGCCAAAGAGGTTTATAACATCTGGATAATCGTTTCCAGATGTGGCCTTCCCCAGAAAGACTTGATTAAAAGTTTCGCACTCAGCATCTTGAACTAACTGACGTACATACAGAGAGTTTCTATCATCAGCACCCAGAGCAGAAGCAGCAAGCCCCGCCTAAGATGAGAGCTAGCATCCTTCAAAGCATCTCAAGAGCCTCAGAAAACTATGGGGCTGTTTCTACCAGGTCCACATTAAAGTCAAGTAAATGCAGCTGAGTCGCAAGGCAGCAAAGTGGACTGGATAGAACAAGGGTTCTGGAATCAGATCCCCCCCATTAAAACCCAGGATCTACCCATTGCCAAAAGGAACTTCAGCAGGGACTCCACCTCTCTAAGTTTCAGATTTCCTCTCTGTAAAATGGGAATGCAACAATCCTCAGAGGAGGGCTGTGGACGCCTGGCACACAGTAGGCACTCAATAAATGTTTTTTTTTTTTACTATTAGCTGAGTCTATAAACACAATTCACCATTAAACTTATTACAAAACTGTTAGGACTTCCCTGGTGGTCCAGTGGGTAAACAGTCCGCCTTGTAGTGCAAGGGGTGCCAGATCGATCCCTGGCCTGGAAAGATCCCACATGCCCGTGGAGCAGCTGGACCAGTGTGTCCAATTACAAGCCAGTGCTCTGGAACACATGCGTCCTCGAGAGGGGCCTCTGTGATGGGTACCCACACAGGCCAAAGAATTAAGATGGATGAAAATAAACAAATAAAGGACCAATAAAAGAGGCCAAAATTGAAAAAAAAACAAAAAACAAAAAACACCCACAACTGTTAACAAAACACATAGGACTAGAAGTTCCTTTTTCAGTCTTTATACAAAACATTAACATTTTAAGAGCATAAATAATAGTAGCAGATGTTTATAAAGTGTCCTTTTGACAAGGAGCTCTATCGATTTCCAATCAAAAAAAAATCCTGAACTCCAGATTCAAGGCCTGTGGTCCCTCACTTCTGGAGTTAGACATCTTGATGTTGCAGAGAAAAGGAAGTCCAACTAGACCTAAGATTAAGATTCACCAAATCTGTGAATGGGTAAAACAAAATGGTCCTCACTTAATAGGTTCAGGGAAGGGCTTCCCTCATTGCTCAATGGTTAAGAATCTGCTTGCCACAAACTGGATAACATGGAAGAAATGGACTGTTTCTTGGAAAAGATTAATCTTCCAAGACTGAACTAGGAAGAGATAGAAACTGTGAACAACCCAATCACAAGCTCAGATATCAAATTTGTGATTAAAAATCTACCCAAAAATAAAAGCCCAAGGCCAGATGGCTTCACAGTTGAATTCTACCAAACATTTAAAGAAGAGCTAATGCCTGTCCTTCTAAAACTCTTTCGAAAAACTGGACAGGAAGGAACACTTCCAAACACATTCTACAAGGCTGCCATCACCCTGATACCAAAACCAGGCAAAGACAGCACAAAAAAAGAAAATTATAGACAAATTTCACTGACGAACTTGGATGCCAAAATCCTCAACAAAATCCTAGCAAACAGAATTCAACAACACATCAAAATACTCATACATCATGATCAAGTTGTGTTCATCCCAGGCATGCAAGGATTCTTCAATATCCGCAAATCAATCAATGTGATACACCATATCAACAAACTGAGAGACAAAAATCACATGATAATCTCCATAGATGCAGAAAAAGTCTTCGACAAAATCCAGCACCCATTTATGATAAAAAAAAAAAAAAACTCTTCAAAAAATGGGCATAGAAGGAACCTATCTCAACATAGTGAAAGCCATATATGAGAAGCCCACAGTGAACGTTATCCTCAATGGTGAAAATCTGAAAGCATTCCCTCTAAGATTAGGTGTCCATTTTCACCACTATTATTCAACATAGTCCTGGAAGTTCTAGCAACAGCAGTAAGAGAAGAGAAATAAATAAAAGGAATCCATTTGGAAAAGAAGAAATCAAACTCTCTGTTTGCAGACGACATATCATACATAGAAAATCCCAAAGACACTATTACAAAACTACTAGAGCTAATCAACAAATTCAGCAGTCATGGGATACAAAATCAACAGGAATCACTGGCATTCCTATACACAAACAATGAAAAATCAGAAAACAAAATCAAAGAGGCAATCCCCTTCACCATCACAACCAAAAGAATAAAATACCTAGGAATAAACCTACCCAAAGAAACAAAAGAACTATACACAGAAAATTATAAGACACTCATGAAAGAAATTAAAGAAGACTTAAACACATGGAGATATTCCATGTTCCTGGGTCAGAAAAATCAATAGTGTGAAAATGACCATACTACCAAATATCATCTACAGATTCAATGTGATCCCTATCAAATTACCAATGACATTCTTCACAGAACTAGGCCAAAGAATAACACAGTTCATATGGAAACACAAAAGACACCTCAAATAGCCAAAGCAATCCTGAGAAAGAAAAATGGAACTGGAGGGATCAACCTCCCTAACTTCAGACTCTACTACAAAGCAACAGTTATCAAAACAGTATGGTACTGGCACAAAAACAGAACTATAGACCAATGGAACAAGATTGAGAACCCAGAGATAAACCCACTCACCTATGGGTACCTTGTTTTTGACAGAGGAGGCAAACATATAAAATGGGACAAAGACAGCCTCTTCAACAAAATGGTGCTGGGAAAATTGGACAGCTACATGCAAAAAAAGGAAGTTGGAACATTCCCTGACACCATGCACAAAGATCAATTCAAAATGGATTCAAGACCTAAATGTAAGACCAGAAACCCTAAAACTCTTAGAGAAGAATATAGGCAAAACACTCAAGGACATAAACCAAAGCAAGATCTTCTCTGACCCACCTACTAGAATAGCGGAACTAAAACCAAAAATGAACATGTGGGACATGATGAAACTTAAAAGCCTTTGTAACCCCTTTAAAACAAACAAATGGTGAAAATCTGAAAGCATTCCCTCTAAGATTAGGTGTCCATTTTCACCACTATTATTCAACATAGTCCTGGAAGTTCTAGCAACAGCAGTAAGAGAAGAGAAATAAATAAAAGGAATCCATTTGGAAAAGAAGAAATCAAACTCTCTGTTTGCAGACGACATATCATACATAGAAAATCCCAAAGACACTATTACAAAACTACTAGAGCTAATCAACAAATTCAGCAGTCATGGGATACAAAATCAACAGGAATCACTGGCATTCCTATACACAAACAATGAAAAATCAGAAAACAAAATCAAAGAGGCAATCCCCTTCACCATCACAACCAAAAGAATAAAATACCTAGGAATAAACCTACCCAAAGAAACAAAAGAACTATACACAGAAAATTATAAGACACTCATGAAAGAAATTAAAGAAGACTTAAACACATGGAGATATTCCATGTTCCTGGGTCAGAAAAATCAATAGTGTGAAAATGACCATACTACCAAATATCATCTACAGATTCAATGTGATCCCTATCAAATTACCAATGACATTCTTCACAGAACTAGGCCAAAGAATAACACAGTTCATATGGAAACACAAAAGACACCTCAAATAGCCAAAGCAATCCTGAGAAAGAAAAATGGAACTGGAGGGATCAACCTCCCTAACTTCAGACTCTACTACAAAGCAACAGTTATCAAAACAGTATGGTACTGGCACAAAAACAGAACTATAGACCAATGGAACAAGATTGAGAACCCAGAGATAAACCCACTCACCTATGGGTACCTTGTTTTTGACAGAGGAGGCAAACATATAAAATGGGACAAAGACAGCCTCTTCAACAAAATGGTGCTGGGAAAATTGGACAGCTACATGCAAAAAAAGGAAGTTGGAACATTCCCTGACACCATGCACAAAGATCAATTCAAAATGGATTCAAGACCTAAATGTAAGACCAGAAACCCTAAAACTCTTAGAGAAGAATATAGGCAAAACACTCAAGGACATAAACCAAAGCAAGATCTTCTCTGACCCACCTACTAGAATAGCGGAACTAAAACCAAAAATGAACATGTGGGACATGATGAAACTTAAAAGCCTTTGTACAGCAAAAGAAATTACAAAAAAGGTGAACAGACAGCCCACAGAATGGGAGAAAATCATAGCAAATGAAATAACAAAGAATTAATCTCCAAAATCTACAAGCAACTCAGACAACTCAGCACAGGAAAAATGAACAACCCAATCAAAAAATGGGAAAAGGACCTAAACAGACACCTCTCCAAAGAAGACATACAGATGGGCAAAAGACACATGAAACGATGCTCACCCTCGCCTATTATTAGAGAAATGCAAATCAAAACTACAATGAGATGTCACCTCACATCCGTCAGAATGGCCATCATCAACAAATTGACAGACAAGAAATGCTGCAGAGGGTGCGGAGAAAAGGGAGCACTCTTGCATTGACGGTGAGAATGTAAATTGATACAGCCATTGTGGAAAACAGTATGGAGATTCCTTAAAAAACTAAAAGCAGAAGCACCACACAACCCAGCAATCCCACTATTAGGCTTATACCCTGATGAAATCAAAACTGAAAGAAGCACCTGTACCCCAGTGTTCATTGCAGCTCTTCTAGACAATAGCTAGAACATGGAAGCAACCTAGATGTCCATCGACGAATGAATGGATACAAAAGCTCTGGTACATATATACAATGGAATACTACACAGCTGTAAAAACAAATACAGAAGAATCAGTCCTAATGAGGTGGTTGGATCTAGAACCTATCATAAAAAGTAAAGTAAGTCAAAAAGAGAAAGACAAGTACAGTATACTAACACATATATATGGAATCTAGTAAATGGGGAATGATAACACATGCAGTGAACCAACGGAAAAACAGACATAAAGAACAGACATATGGACATTGTGGGGAATGAACAGGGGGTGGAGGCACAGAGGGAGTAACATGGAAACCTAAACTATCATATGTGAAAAAGACAGCTATTGTCACTGTGCTGCTGGAATCGGAGTTCTCACAAGGGCTTGGTGCGACAGCCTGGAGGGGTGGAATGCGGGGGCTGGGAGGGGAGGGACCAGGCCAAAGCAAGATCTTCTCTGACCCACCTACTAGAATAGCGGAACTAAAACCAAAAATGAACATGTGGGACATGATGAAACTTAAAAGCCTTTGTACAGCAAAAGAAATTACAAAAAAGGTGAACAGACAGCCCACAGAATGGGAGAAAATCATAGCAAATGAAATAACAAAGAATTAATCTCCAAAATCTACAAGCAACTCAGACAACTCAGCACAGGAAAAATGAACAACCCAAACAAAAAATGGGAAAAGGACCTAAACAGACACCTCTCCAAAGAAGACATACAGATGGGCAAAAGACACATGAAACGATGCTCACCCTCGCCTATTATTAGAGAAATGCAAATCAAAACTACAATGAGATGTCACCTCACATCCGTCAGAATGGCCATCATCAACAAATTGACAGACAAGAAATGCTGCAGAGGGTGCGGAGAAAAGGGAGCACTCTTGCATTGACGGTGAGAATGTAAATTGATACAGCCATTGTGGAAAACAGTATGGAGATTCCTTAAAAAACTAAAAGCAGAAGCACCACACAACCCAGCAATCCCACTATTAGGCTTATACCCTGATGAAATCAAAACTGAAAGAAGCACCTGTACCCCAGTGTTCATTGCAGCTCTTCTAGACAATAGCTAGAACATGGAAGCAACCTAGATGTCCATCGACGAATGAATGGATACAAAAGCTCTGGTACATATATACAATGGAATACTACACAGCTGTAAAAACAAATACAGAAGAATCAGTCCTAATGAGGTGGTTGGATCTAGAACCTATCATAAAAAGTAAAGTAAGTCAAAAAGAGAAAGACAAGTACAGTATACTAACACATATATATGGAATCTAGTAAATGGGGAATGATAACACATGCAGTGAACCAACGGAAAAACAGACATAAAGAACAGACATATGGACATTGTGGGGAATGAACAGGGGGTGGAGGCACAGAGGGAGTAACATGGAAACCTAAACTATCATATGTGAAAAAGACAGCTATTGTCACTGTGCTGCTGGAATCGGAGTTCTCACAAGGGCTTGGTGCGACAGCCTGGAGGGGTGGAATGCGGGGGCTGGGAGGGGGGAGGGGACCAGGAATATGCATATGACTGATCTGGGAATATACATGTCTGTGAACACAGAAACTCTGTAAAAAAATTTTTTTAAATAAAATAAAATAAATAAATAAAAAAGAATCTGCTTGCCAGGGACACTGTGCAATGGTCGAAGGGGTGGGATAGGGGGACTGGGAGGGGGGCAGAGGAGGGAGGGGGGCAGAGATACACACATGACTAATCTGGGATTATACATATCTGTAAACGACAAAACTTCATAAAAAAGTCAAATAAAAATAATTATTGAAGAAAAAAAGCCAAAGGAAAAAAAAAATCCACTTGCCAATACTGGAAACAGGGGTTTGGTCCCTGATCTGAGGAAGTCCCACATGGTGAAGCGCAACTAAGACATGCACACAACTATTGAGCCTGTGCTCTAGAGCCCAGGAGCCACAACAACTGAGCCCATGTGCCACAGCTGCTGAAGCCCTTGCACCCTAGAGCCTGTGCTCTGCAACGAGAAACCACTGCAATGAGAAGCCGTTGCACCTCAACTAGAGAGTAACCCCTGCTCACCGCAGAGAAAAAGTCCATGCAGCAAGGAATAAATAATAAAATTCAAAAATAAAAATAGATCTAAAGAGATTAAGTGATGTTTTAAGTGTTAGATTGAAGATTTAATACAAATGAGTAAGCTAATTTTCTTTACAGTACTTCCCCCACTTACTTTGAAAATAATTATCAGCATAATGGCTATAATTTATGGGGCATGTGTAATATTCCAGGGCAGTAATAGTCACTTTTCTTACAATATTTCCATGTAACCTTTACAACACATGTATAAAGCAGGTGTAATCATCATCTTTGGCTTTTTCGGGTGAGGAAATTGTAGCTCAAAGAAGTTAAATAACTTACCACAAGCCATAAAGCTGACTAGCAGCAGACCTGGAATATGGGCCCATCAGTCGAACTCCAGAGACATCTGCCAGAAGCTCTGAAACAATTTCAGCTTGCCATGAGGTGAGCAGAAAAAACTAGGGAGAATCATTTTTCCTGCTCATCTGCTGAAATCGCTATGATAGTTAACCTGTGGCGTCCTTGGTCACTGTGTCCACAATCTGGGCTCTGTCCACTGTTGCTCATGGCTGCTACCAGCCTTCTTTTTTTTTGGTCTCTATTGCCGGACAGGTGTTCAGCACAATAGCTCCCTTTTCCCTCCATCTGCTTCTTCTTGCGCAGTGAGGCCCCAATCCGTCACGGGCGGCTGCTCCGCACATGTGCTTACAGCTCCATTGATGAGAAATGGCAGAAGCAGGTATTAAAGGTGGAGGTTCTGGCTTAGGGCTCTGAATGTATTAAAAACCATTCCCAGACTCCACATAAAGACTTTTACACACACACCCAGCACATACGATACGAGGGAGACAGAGAAGCAGACGTGGGGATAACCACAGTGAGACAAGTAACCACAACAGAAGTCTGGAGAGATGGGCCCAGGGAAAGCCGCTTTCACAGACAGAGTGATGGATAGTCTCCTCAGCAGACAGACAGACAGCTCAAGGTACTTATTTTTATAAAAAGCTGACAGAAAAAACTCCAGACATCCAGGCCTGCTCCCTGCTCAGTCCTGTGTCCAGAGCTGACTCAGCTCTGTTTCCCTTCACAGGACGGTGAGCTATTCCATGCGCCCCTCCTAATTATCCACATCCAGCTCCTTTCTTTCCTCACAGGTCGTTTAAATGTCTCCTTGTCTGCGTTAGAACTTGGGTGGATGCTGAATTCCCTTCTGTTGTCCTCTCCAGTGATGAATTCTTCATACCTAGGGCACTGTTTGTGGGGGAAATTCTTTTCAATTTTAAGGCCCTTGAGATGATTATCCCAAGAATTTGTCTTACTAGGCTCTTGAAGAGAATACTCACCATTTCCTGAGTACAAAGTAAAAAACAGATAATTTCCATATGCTGTCTCCCTTAACTCTTATAATAATCATATAATGTCTGTATTAGTCCCATTGTACAGATCAATAGCACATAGGACATACATAATAAATGGAAGGGAAGATTAAGCCACATGGCATACTAATTTCCTCAGTGTTTCTTTAGCATCCAGAAAACAGCTAAAAAATTTGACATACAATGTACTGTTCTGCTGAAATCGCTATGATAGTTAACCTGTGGCGTCCTTGGTCACTGTGTCCACAATCTGGGCTCTGTCCACTGTTGCTCATGGCTGCTACCAGCCTTCTTTTTTTTTGGTCTCTATTGCCGGACAGGTGTTCAGCACAATAGCTCCCTTTTCCCTCCATCTGCTTCTTCTTGCGCAGTGAGGCCCCAATCCGTCACGGGCGGCTGCTCCGCACATGTGCTTACAGCTCCATTGATGAGAAATGGCAGAAGCAGGTATTAAAGGTGGAGGTTCTGGCTTAGGGCTCTGAATGTATTAAAAACCATTCCCAGACTCCACATAAAGACTTTTACACACACACCCAGCACATACGATACGAGGGAGACAGAGAAGCAGACGTGGGGATAACCACAGTGAGACAAGTAACCACAACAGAAGTCTGGAGAGATGGGCCCAGGGAAAGCCGCTTTCACAGACAGAGTGATGGATAGTCTCCTCAGCAGACAGACAGACAGCTCAAGGTACTTATTTTTATAAAAAGCTGACAAAAAAAACTCCAGACATCCAGGCCTGCTCCCTGCTCAGTCCTGTGTCCAGAGCTGACTCAGCTCTGTTTCCCTTCACAGGACGGTGAGCTATTCCATGCGCCCCTCCTAATTATCCACATCCAGCTCCTTTCTTTCCTCACAGGTCGTTTAAATGTCTCCTTGTCTGCGTTAGAACTTGGGTGGATGCTGAATTCCCTTCTGTTGTCCTCTCCAGTGATGAATTCTTCATACCTAGGGCACTGTTTGTGGGGGAAATTCTTTTCAATTTTAAGGCCCTTGAGATGATTATCCCAAGAATTTGTCTTACTAGGCTCTTGAAGAGAATACTCACCATTTCCTGAGTACAAAGTAAAAAACAGATAATTTCCATATGCTGTCTCCCTTAACTCTTATAATAATCATATAATGTCTGTATTAGTCCCATTGTACAGATCAATAGCACATAGGACATACATAATAAATGGAAGGGAAGATTAAGCCACATGGCATACTAATTTCCTCAGTGTTTCTTTAGCATCCAGAAAACAGCATGATATAGTAAAAGGAGTTGATTTGAATTCTTGTGCCAACATGGAAACAAACCAGTTGTCTGGTCTGGACAAGACATTTTACCTTTGTGCACCTTTGTTCGCTTAATCTAAAGTAAAAACAGTGGATGAACGGACTAGCAATTTCTATACACATGAGCCCTTTTCCCTCTAAATTTCTAGGGCTATTGCCTGTTTTCATACTGTGGTTAATATTCATAATGTCAGACTCTCCAAGAATAAAGTCCTTGAACACAGCTAGCCCATCAGCACTGAATTGACGTCCTTCATCACCCAGCTCTGGAGCACATCTAAGCCACATCTGGATAACAAATTAAAGCAGTCATAACACTTGACCTTTCTCAGGCTAATTCAGCATGCTGTAGCTGTTAAAGACAAGTTGAAGAACTTCAAACCTGCGGCATAAATACAGATTCAGTTGTTTTACTACCCTGGTTAGGAGAGATTTCTTGACAAAAATAGATACTTGGTGTTGCAGTTAGTTATTTTTGCCAAAAAAAAAAAACCCCCAAAATTAAGAGGATGACAACTATTTACTATTATCTTTCATGATGCTGAGCCTTTAGGGGCTCAGCTGGTGTTTCTCTTCTGGGGTCCCTCATACAATTTCACCTGGATGGTAGAGGCTGGAGTCTTCTAAAGGTTTCATCATTTTCAGCCTATGGTCTGAGGTAACTGTGGGCTCCTTGGTCATATCTCTGTCCATGTGACTACCTTGGGCTTCCTCACAGCATGGTAGCCAAGGGGCAGTTGGATTTATCATATAACTGATCCCTGCCCCCCAACAGAGTGAGCATTACTCAAGAGTCAGGCAGAAGCTGTGAGTCTTCTTGTGAACTAGCCTCACTTATTCTGTATTCTGCTGGTCACAGCATTCACAGATCAGCCCAGATTCAAACATGCAGACAGCTGACTTCCACTGCACAGTAGGAGCATGGTTTGCGCATCCAGGAATGAAGGGATGGTAGTCATGGGAACAAATCAGTTCCTTTGGCCTATCTCAGAGCAAAATGAACTACATACAATAAAGGTCAGTTAGATTCTCAACATTTCTCTTTCTTCCTTACACACACACACACAAATAGTTCCAAAAGAGGCCACCAAGGAAGATTACATAAAGTAGGAGTTACAGATTCAATTCCATAAAGAAGAACAGGTCAAAGAAACCACCCTTCTATTTCTCTCTGAAATAATGGTAAGTTCTGTCATTGATGGGAAAGGGAAAGCAACTTAACTGAGGAAAATGTCTTCAGAAGAAATAGTAATGGCACATTAGTGAAACAGTCAAGTCCATCAGGATGGACATTGATATGATAGTTATCTTAAGAGAAATCCAGATGTTCCTTTGAGATCATCCTGAAGGATGACCCAGCAGGAAGAAGTTGCCAGACTCTCTTCCAGACATCCACATTGATAAGTAGGCCTGATGTGTGGCAGTTTTGATGAGCAGGCTTAAGAACACTAAGAAGCAAACTGAGGATCTGGACAATATCACTATCAGGAAAGCATATCTTAAACCTCAGAATGTGACATTGACCCAAGAAAAACAGCAACCCAGAGGCCAGCTGAAAAACTAGAGATGCTAGAGTACAAAAGCAGGTCAGATAGGAAAGCTGTGGTGAGCAAAGTCTGGATGGTGTGTTGGAACCCAAGAGGGATGGCATAAACACTGGAATTACAGGCCCCTAAAGGGCTGAGACAATCTGTAAAAGAAAACACCGGCAGCTCCCGGGGAGAAAGAGAGACTCAGGAGCCAGCAAGGAAGCGGTACCGTGATCCTTTGGATTGTGGATGCCAGAGGAAGCTAGAATTACTGTGGCTTGGAGGTGACTCTAAAGGCCCCCCAAAGAAGTATTTCTTTCTCTTCATGACTCAGAGAAAGTCAGGAATGAATTCCTTAGACCTGAAATTTAAGGAGGTTTCTGGCTTGTATCTGGAATATTTAGGAGTTGTCAGCCTTGCAGTCTCATGGACCGTGCAAGAAGCTCTGTGGGTCGATGGGGCAGGAAGATGGAACAGAAAGCTCTGGCTCATATGAGTCTTGTTCTTTAAGTTGTAGAACTTTTAACACCAGAGGGTTCCAATGGGTCACCATAATTTGCCAGCCGACCGAGGGCACTAACTGGACCAATCTTCGGGTTACAGTGCTCAGTTAAACCCACCCCTCTGGCTCTTAAAGCACTCTCCCATAATTCTGGCAAGCATAAATTTTTAAAGTCCTTTTAATTTATAATCTCATTTCTGGAAATTGAATACAACTAAACTATCTATGAGCGGGGGAAATACATGTGCATGAAGATGTTCACAGCAGCCTTATTTATAAGTAGACAAACCCAGTGCTTCTCAAACTTTGATATCCATCCCTTGGTCTGGGTGGGGCTTTCAACTCTGCATTTCTAACAAGCTCTCAGGTGATATCAGCCTACTCAGGCCACACTTTGAGTAGCAAAGGGCTTACTTTATATGCAACTTCAAAAACAAAATCAAACACATACATGACTAAATAAATGGTAGGTTTATCTCCTCCCTGGAATACTGAAATGGATGTTAAAATGATTTTGAAACCTAGCAACATGAAAAAGAGTTTATGGGACTTCTGTGGTGGTCCAGTGGGTAAGGACACTTCCCTGCGGTGCAAGGGATACCAGTTCGATCCCTGGCCTGGGAAGATCCCACGTGCCACGGAGTGGCTGGACCGATGTGTCCAACTACCGAGCCGGAGCTCTGAAGCGCATGCCCCCAGAGCCAGTGCTCTGTGGCGAGAGAGGCCACTGTGATGGAAGGCCTACACAGGCCAGAAAAGAACAAAGATGGATGAAAACAAATAAATGAAAGACCAATAGAAGTGGCCAAAAAAAAAAAAAAAAGGTTTATGATGCAACACTAAGAAAAACACAGGAAACACAGGATACAAAACCGTGTACATATTAGGACTGCAATTGCTTAAAAATATGGAAAACATTGGAAGAAAATCCAAAATTATTAACTGAGTGGTTATTTTAGGATAGTAAGAGTATGTTTTTCCCCCTAGTTTTTAAGCTATTATGTTATATTCTATATGTTCATATATTCTATATGTTATGTGTTCTATTATGTTCTATTACTTCCATAGTCTAAAAATGCTTGTAAACTGGGCAATATTCGGTAGAGGAATCATACATCCTGTTTTGCTGGCATAGTCCCAAAAGTGCCCGTTGTCTCTACACAATTATTAATAGTGGTTCCTTCACTCCCAAAATGCTTTATGTAGTTGATAAATTCCATGGTCATATTGAATGCAGAACGTGTCTAGAGGCTAGCTATGTGCTTTCTCTGTTACTCCAAAGCACGTGAAAACTGAACTGAAATGCCTGGAGAGGGCTTACCTAGTAGCTCAGTTGTAAAGAGCCTGTCTGTCAACACAGCAAACACAGGCTCGATCCCTGGTCCAGGAAGATCCTGGATTCTGTGGAACAACTAAATCCATGAGCCACAACTACTGTGCTCTAGAGCCTGGGAATTATAATTATTGAAGCTGGCACACTCTAGAGCCCATGCTCCACAAAAGGAGAAGCCTCCACAATAAGTTAGTGCACTGCAACTAGAAAAAAGCCTGCACAGCAACAAAGACCCAGCATAGCCAAAAACAAATAAATGCTTGAAATACCTGGAGAGAGTGAGTAGGGGATATGAGGAGGTCTCTGCTGTGTACATTTTTATAAATTGCTTTTTTTCTAGACTGCTTTAGGTTCATAGCAAAATTGAGAGGAAGGTACAAATTTCCCATATATCCCCTTTCCCCACACATGCACGGCCTCACCTAGTGTCAACATGTTTCACCACTACAACCAGAAGACTGTCATATCACCCAAAGACCATAGTTTACATTAGGGTTCACTCTTGGTGTTGTGCCTCATATGAGTTTGGACTAAAGTATAATGAATGAATGACTGGCATCTTCCATTATAGTTTCATACAGAATCATATAATTTCACTGTTCTAAAAATCCTCTGGCCCATTTGTTATAGGCATGTTTAGGTTGTGACGTAAGGCTTCAATAGTATACACATAAAAAACACCTAACACAGTCAATCATGAAAGCTAGCAATTCTGAAACACATAAGGAAGTCAGGTAAACCTTTGCTGTACTTTTTAAAACTCTTGCATTTTAGTTAGCTCTTTCTGACCTTTCTCCTTACTACATACCAGGAGTCATTTCATAAGGTGATGTCCTACACATCTTAGGGCTGTGATTTTTTTTCTCCTGCTGCTGCTGATTCTCTAAGATGGTAGAGTTAATGTTTGAAAAGGCTGATGATTTAATTTGATTCCTTTTTGTTGCTTTTGCTAACATGAAGTTTTTAGATCCAGATTTTTTCACTGCTACCTTAAATTATGTAACATGGTTTCCTTTTATCTTATGATAAACCTGAAACAAACTAGTGCTATGGCTTATCAGTCAAATATTTTTAAAGTATTAAGTGAAAAACTTCAAAACAACTGAATTAACTAAATAGAAGCCAAATTTGCCTAGAGCAAATTCGAAGGCACATTCCTGATTTAGAATTTTATTCTGCGGAATATTATCTTCAAAACATGTGAGCCATCAGTTGAAACTAAGAAAATGTCTTATAAATATAGCTTCTGTCATAATTATTTTCTACAAATTAAACTTAATTTTCAGTGTTATTTCTTTCATTTTTATGATATTAATTTTATTGTTCTTATAGAAAGTAATACATGTTCACACACACACACACACACACACACCCTAGTGTGAAACACTGTAAATCCTAGGCCTAACGTGTTTGTTTTGAGTCCTTGTCTGTTAGTGATTAGGTAGGTGGGAGCCTAGAGAATGATGGTCTTTGTTCTTTTGTTCTTTCTGGTGTATATTCCATTTCACCTGTGTAGAGCTAAAATTACACCCCAAGGATAAATGACACTAGGTGGATGACAATAGATGATTCTAAATTGAGACCAACTATTCAGTATGGGTGCAAATTCTGATTGGTGGTGCATTTAGAAGCAAAAAACCAGTAGCCCATGGGGTGGATATTGGACTTCACCTTTTAGGTCATTTTAAATAATAGTGAAAGGAAGACAGAGAGAGAGGCAATAGTTTGCCATTCCAACGAAATAAAGAAAAAGACAACAGATAAAGCTGAAAAGCAATGGCCTCTTAAAGTATACATGAAACAAGAAATAAGAGTGAAATAGAGTCTGAAAAACTCAAGAAAAAGTTTAAAAATACTCAGGGAAACTAAACCTTTGCTGTACTTTTTAAAACTCTTGCATTTTAGTTAGCTCTTTCTGACCTTTCTCCTTACTACATACTAGGAGTCATTTCATAAGGTGATGTCCTACACATCTTAGGGCTGTGATTTTTTCTCCTGCTGCTGCTGATTCTCTAAGATGGTAGAGTTAATGTTTGAAAAGGCTGATGATTTAATTTGATTCCTTTTTGTTGCTTTTGCTAACATGAAGTTTTTAGATCCAGATTTTTTCACTGCTACCTTAAATTATGTAACATGGTTTCCTTTTATCTTATGATAAACCTGAAACAAACTAGTGCTATGGCTTATCAGTCAAATATTTTTAAAGTATTAAGTGAAAAACTTCAAAACAACTGAATTAACTAAATAGAAGCCAAATTTGCCTAGAGCAAATTCGAAGGCACATTCCTGATTTAGAATTTTATTCTGCGGAATATTATCTTCAAAACATGTGAGCCATCAGTTGAAACTAAGAAAATGTCTTATAAATATAGCTTCTGTCATAATTATTTTCTACAAATTAAACTTAATTTTCAGTGTTATTTCTTTCATTTTTATGATATTAATTTTATTGTTCTTATAGAAAGTAATACATGTTCACACACACACACACACACACACACCCTAGTGTGAAACACTGTAAATCCTAGGCCTAACGTGTTTGTTTTGAGTCCTTGTCTGTTAGTGATTAGGTAGGTGGGAGCCTAGAGAATGATGGTCTTTGTTCTTTTGTTCTTTCTGGTGTATATTCCATTTCACCTGTGTAGAGCTAAAATTACACCCCAAGGATAAATGACACTAGGTGGATGACAATAGATGATTCTAAATTGAGACCAACTATTCAGTATGGGTGCAAATTCTGATTGGTGGTGCATTTAGAAGCAAAAAACCAGTAGCCCATGGGGTGGATATTGGACTTCACCTTTTAGGTCATTTTAAATAATAGTGAAAGGAAGACAGAGAGAGAGGCAATAGTTTGCCATTCCAACGAAATAAAGAAAAAGACAACAGATAAAGCTGAAAAGCAATGGCCTCTTAAAGTATACATGAAAAAAGAAATAAGAGTGAAATAGAGTGTGACAAACTCAAGAAAAAAAAAGTTTAAAAATACTCAGGGGACAAAGTGTTACTAAAGACAGGAAATTCTAGCTTGTGAGACTTAATGGGAAACAAGAAGATAAAAATCCTTTATACAATCAGCAAACAAAAGCAAGGAAATATAAATTCTCAAATCTCATGGCAAGCCTGGAAGGGAAGTCAGCGAGACAATGCAGAGCATGAAGTTGAGAGGATAAATCATCTCTTTACCTCACTCTACACAACGAGAAGATAAGGGCCAGGGTGAGGCATATTTTCCAGCAGAAGGGTAGGGAGTTGTTGAAATGCTTTTCCCTTACCACAAAAGTTAACAGAACACCCCATTCCAATGAACAGGATTCTCACAGAAAGACAAAATCCATTTCTATAGCAACCATGGGTGAGGTCCATGAGGGTGGAAGGAAAAGAGGCTGCCCCCTCTTGGCACCACATGAAGTATCTGTCAACTCACTGTTGACGGAAGATCATTAAGGACATTAGAATTTGTTAGAGCAGTCTCTCTTGGGGGAAGACAATGAGGTTTTCTGGAGGTATGGTCTGAGTAATTGGCAAGGTGGATCACTGGAACACTGAGACGGTGAATTTCTCACCCATAACCACAATTTTGAGAGGGAAATTAAGATGTTTAAAATAAGGAATCAAATTTACTTAAAAACATTTACTTAAATTTATTTCAGCATGTACTTAAAAATAATACCCACACACACATACAAAAGACCTTGAATTCCAAGAAGCAGAAGTAAACCAAGGTCTCACAAACTTGAGGCAAAAAAATGCCTGGTATGATACTGAAGCCAAAAATATTTTCTCTTGGCCAAAAGGCATTTAAAGTTCATTTCTCATAATAAAATACAAGCTTGGCACATATACAGAATGTTTATCTTTTCAAATGACTGAAAAAGTAGGTAACCAAAACACACAATGTCAGTGAACCAAGTCCATTAATTTATCCTGGTTATGGATAATCAGATATAGAGTACATTAAAAGCAATGGCCTCTTAAAGTATACATGAAAAAAGAAATAAGAGTGAAATAGAGTGTGACAAACTCAAGAAAAAAAAAGTTTAAAAATACTCAGGGGACAAAGTGTTACTAAAGACAGGAAATTCTAGCTTGTGAGACTTAATGGGAAACAAGAAGATAAAAATCCTTTATACAATCAGCAAACAAAAGCAAGGAAATATAAATTCTCAAATCTCATGGCAAGCCTGGAAGGGAAGTCAGCGAGACAATGCAGAGCATGAAGTTGAGAGGATAAATCATCTCTTTACCTCACTCTACACAACGAGAAGATAAGGGCCAGGGTGAGGCATATTTTCCAGCAGAAGGGTAGGGAGTTGTTGAAATGCTTTTCCCTTACCACAAAAGTTAACAGAACACCCCATTCCAATGAACAGGATTCTCACAGAAAGACAAAATCCATTTCTATAGCAACCATGGGTGAGGTCCATGAGGGTGGAAGGAAAAGAGGCTGCCCCCTCTTGGCACCACATGAAGTATCTGTCAACTCACTGTTGACGGAAGATCATTAAGGACATTAGAATTTGTTAGAGCAGTCTCTCTTGGGGGAAGACAATGAGGTTTTCTGGAGGTATGGTCTGAGTAATTGGCAAGGTGGATCACTGGAACACTGAGACGGTGAATTTCTCACCCCTAACCACAATTTTGAGAGGGAAATTAAGATGTTTAAAATAAGGAATCAAATTTATTTAAAAAACATTTACTTAAATTTATTTCAGCATGTACTTAAAAATAATCCCCACACACACATACAAAAGACCTTGAATTCCAAGAAGCAGAAGTAAACCAAGGTCTCACAAACTTGAGGCAAAAAAATGCCTGGTATGATACTGAAGCCAAAAATATTTTCTCTTGGCCAAAAGGCATTTAAAGTTCATTTCTCATAATAAAATACAAGCTTGGCACATATACAGAATGTTTATCTTTTCAAATGACTGAAAAAGTAGGTAACCAAAACACACAATGTCAGTGAACCAAGTCCATTAATTTATCCTGGTTATGGATAATCAGATATAGAGTACATTAAAAGCAATCATGTGAGTGACCTGAGTAATTGCATAGGAGCATTTTTGTAGTTGGGTCTTAGAACCACTAGTAATTCTTGTCTCTAAGTTGTCCTCATTGTTTACCTGCAAAATGGACTCTATGATAATACTGCTTTCCTCTATACTGGCTTTTTTTTAATGCTCCAAAAAACATGTAAGCTTTTCTGAGAAGCAGTTTTGAAAACAAGAAGCTTGGTAATTCAATGCAAATTAATTTGTATACAAACTTGAGTGTCAATGATACAGAGAGAAGAGGGGCTTTTTTTGTTTTGTTTTTGTGTGTGTGTGTGTGTGTTTAAATTAGTGACTTTTTGGCTTTTGGCAATTCAAAGTAGTTTTAATTCAATGTATCATATAAAATAAAGCCATCATATTATGAATTCTTGGCTACACAAAACTTTTAGTAATTTTATTCATTTTCCATAATTTTACAGTATTAGTAAACAATAATGGTCATTATAAACAAGTATAAAATGGAAGTTGTTGGAAAATAACCCCAAATCGTCTTTGACTCTCTCTAGCCCTCACCAAAAAAAAAAACCACCAAACTACTTAGTATATAGAAGCAAGCATCCTTTGCACACATTATCTTTAGGCATATATTTACTTTGTGGTGGGGGTGATTTAGCTGCTAAGTTGTGTTCACTTTTCTTTTGGCTATTCTGAGTTTTCACTGCTGCTGCATGCAGCAGTTGAGGCAAGAAGGCTTCTTGTTGTGGTGATTTTGAGAAAACTTTTCTAATTAGAAAAAAGTTATCAAAGAGTTTTCACAAGCTGTGGGGAGTGTTGATACCATATGGATCTTCCTCCTTCTTTTCCTCCTTGGTTTCTGATTGATTTAGAAAATTTCAGTTTGTAAAGATGCAAGTATTGTGGGTACTGGCAAATACAATTAGCATTTTTCCTAGTAAAATGCAGATTTACTTCCCACAGTTAGGGAGTGCTCTATATCCTTTTGAGCACAAAAAGGCCATCTCTCTGATGAGGACACAGGAAGTAGATACTTAAAGTCTTTTGATGTCAATGAGGACACAAAACACACAATGTCAGTGAACCAAGTCCATTAATTTATCCTGGTTATGGATAATCAGATATAGAGTACATTAAAAGCAATCATGTGAGTGACCTGAGTAATTGCATAGGAGCATTTTGTAGTTGGGTCTTAGAACCACTAGTAATTCTTGTCTCTAAGTTGTCCTCATTGTTTACCTGCAAAATGGACTCTATGATAATACTGCTTTCCTCTATACTGGCTTTTTTTTAATGCTCCAAAAAACATGTAAGCTTTTCTGAGAAGCAGTTTTGAAAACAAGAAGCTTGGTAATTCAATGCAAATTAATTTGTATACAAACTTGAGTGTCAATGATACAGAGAGAAGAGGGGCTTTTTTTGTTTTGTTTTTGTGTGTGTGTGTGTGTGTTTAAATTAGTGACTTTTTGGCTTTTGGCAATTCAAAGTAGTTTTAATTCAATGTATCATATAAAATAAAGCCATCATATTATGAATTCTTGGCTACACAAAACTTTTAGTAATTTTATTCATTTTCCATAATTTTACAGTATTAGTAAACAATAATGGTCATTATAAACAAGTATAAAATGGAAGTTGTTGGAAAATAACCCCAAATCGTCTTTGACTCTCTCTAGCCCTCACCAAAAAAAAAAACCACCAAACTACTTAGTATATAGAAGCAAGCATCCTTTGCACACATTATCTTTAGGCATATATTTACTTTGTGGTGGGGGTGATTTAGCTGCTAAGTTGTGTCTGACTTTTTCTTTTTTGGCTATTCTGAGTTTTCACTGCTGCTGCATGCAGCAGTTGAGGCAAGAAGGCTTCTTGTTGTGGTGATTTTGAGAAAACTTTTCTAATTAGAAAAAAGTTATCAAAGAGTTTTCACAAGCTGTGGGGAGTGTTGATACCATATGGATCTTCCTCCTTCTTTTCCTCCTTGGTTTCTGATTGATTTAGAAAATTTCAGTTTGTAAAGATGCAAGTATTGTGGGTACTGGCAAATACAATTAGCATTTTTCCTAGTAAAATGCAGATTTACTTCCCACAGTTAGGGAGTGCTCTATATCCTTTTGAGCACAAAAAGGCCATCTCTCTGATGAGGACACAGGAAGTAGATACTTAAAGTCTTTTGATGTCAATGAGCAGACAGCTTAAAGAAGATTATTGATAGAGATTTCTGTGCCCTTTGATGCACTATGTGGAAATAGCTTTTTCCTTAAACCAAAATGATAGTGATAATAAAATTACATTAGTAAAACAGTGGTTAAAAACAACTGAGGCTTGGGGGAATATTTAATTTGTACCCAGACAATTATGTTTCTTTAAAAATCTGTTTAGATTGTGTAAACATACATCTTATTAAAGTGTTCTTTATATATTCCTTTTATATTCTTTTTTGGATAGTATTATTATGGCCAGAGAAATGGCCCTTAATTTTTCTGTATGACCAAGTTAATTATTTATATTCATAATTATTTTATGAAGACTTTTGCACAGCAGATGTGTTTCTGGCTAACCAGCTGTAAACTTCTTTAAACTGAATGTTTGCCTGGCATTTAGTTCTAAACTCCAACATATTAGTTTATTTTGTTAAATCATAAAAACTTTCTGAAACAAGGAAAAAAAAAAACTGTGGCTATTTCAAAAGACTAAAAGGTAAGAAAAGACATATAGAGCATGATTTTCTTGTTTTTGCTAGACTACAACTTTATTTTGTTATGGAACACTTCTGTTAAACTAGGAAATCCTGTTACAACTCAAACTTGTTGCATTATCTGAGATGGATGTACTTTTAGTTTGTAGTGAATATCCTTACTCAAAAGCTATTCAGAATGAAAAGCAGTCTAAAAAATAAACATTATAGTTTGTTTGTTTGTTTGTTTGTTTTTAAAGATTTTATTTATTTATTTATTTTGGGTGGGGGTCGGTTTGGGGAGGGAGGGGGTCAGTTTGGGGAGGGAGGAGAGCAGGCGGGCCACTTCTATTGGTCTTTCTTTTCTCTATTTTCATCCATCTTTTGTTCTTTGGCCCGTATGGGCCTCCGATCACAGTGGCCTCTGTTGCTGCAGAGCACCGGCTCTGGGCGCATGCGCTCCAGAGCTCCAGCAAGGTAATTGGACACATCGGTCCAGCAGCTCCGCGACACGTGGGATCTTTCCTGGCCAGGGATCGCACCGACACCCCTTGCCCTGCAAGGCGGTGTCCTAAGTCTAATTGATTGGGGTAAAAGTGGCCTTAAAGAAGATTATTGATAGAGATTTCTGTGCCCTTTGATGCACTATGTGGAAATAGCTTTTTCCTTAAACCAAAATGATAGTGATAATAAAATTACATTAGTAAAACAGTGGTTAAAAACAACTGAGGCTTGGGGGAATATTTAATTTGTACCCAGACAATTATGTTTCTTTAAAAATCTGTTTAGATTGTGTAAACATACATCTTATTAAAGTGTTCTTTATATATTCCTTTTATATTCTTTTTTGGATAGTATTATTATGGCCAGAGAAATGGCCCTTAATTTTTCTGTATGACCAAGTTAATTATTTATATTCATAATTATTTTATGAAGACTTTTGCACAGCAGATGTGTTTCTGGCTAACCAGCTGTAAACTTCTTTAAACTGAATGTTTGCCTGGCATTTAGTTCTAAACTCCAACATATTAGTTTATTTTGTTAAATCATAAAAACTTTCTGAAACAAGGAAAAAAAAAAACTGTGGCTATTTCAAAAGACTAAAAGGTAAGAAAAGACATATAGAGCATGATTTTCTTGTTTTTGCTAGACTACAACTTTATTTTGTTATGGAACACTTCTGTTAAACTAGGAAATCCTGTTACAACTCAAACTTGTTGCATTATCTGAGATGGATGTACTTTTAGTTTGTAGTGAATATCCTTACTCAAAAGCTATTCAGAATGAAAAGCAGTCTAAAAAATAAACATTATAGTTTGTTTGTTTGTTTGTTTGTTTTTAAAGATTTTATTTATTTATTTATTTTGGGTGGGGGTCGGTTTGGGGAGGGAGGGGGTCAGTTTGGGGAGGGAGGAGAGCAGGCGGGCCACTTCTATTGGTCTTTCTTTTCTCTATTTTCATCCATCTTTTGTTCTTTGGCCCGTATGGGCCTCCGATCACAGTGGCCTCTGTTGCTGCAGAGCACCGGCTCTGGGCGCATGCGCTCCAGAGCTCCAGCAAGGTAATTGGACACATCGGTCCAGCAGCTCCGCGACACGTGGGATCTTCCCAGGCCAGGGATCGAACCGACACCCCTTGCCCTGCAAGGCGGTGTCCTAACCCACTGGACCACCAGGGAAGCCCTAATATGAGTTATTTTTGATTTTGAAAGCAAGAGACCTACATATCTTTTGAAAAATACCTTAAATCAGATTTTAAATTTTTAACTCAGAATATTTCCCCCTTTATTAAAGTTGTTCTAGATTAGTGCAGTTTTATTATAATCAGCTATTTTACAAGCAATAGAGAATCTAAAGCCCCTAGATGGTATAGCACCTCTGCATATTGATAGGTATTATTTTTTCAGATGGCCTTAAGTGGAAAATATAATGTTCATAATCAAGAAATGAACAGAAACCTCTAGATTACTAAAAAAAAATCCACAACTATATAAAGGTACTGAATCTCACAGGCTAACTCAAAAGGAAATTTCTTACATGCTCACTTCATATCCTATTCACTTTTACTTTGCATATATTTCTAATAAGCTTGCATATCAGTTTTTTTTATCCTTGAGAAATAAATTTAAAAATTAGAAATAAGAAAATGTTAGAAGGAGATTCATTCATAGCAGCAAAAATGAAATAATTGATGGTCTTTAGAACAGAAAAAAATACAAGAGCAGATATTTTCTCAAAAATATTTAGTCTAACACCATTTAATTTCACTTTATTACAGTAATACCTGACCAACATGAATGAATTTCAGTGCAGTGTGAGATTGACAGTCCTTAGCAATGCCCCTGAAACATTAAGAAAAGATTTATCTAAGATGACAAAACAAGTATACTATATATTAGAAATATTCTATCCAAAATTGTTAAAATAATTATTCTACTTTAAAGGAAGAAATCATTTAAAGGAAGAAACAGCATGGTTCTTGAAGATTCCTAAAAATGAGGCATTTCAATAACAATGGAAACTGGAATCCACTAGAAAGCGCCTAAGTAACTGCCTCTGAGCTATAGAGTAGTACTACGCTTTCAATGTTCTATTGGGAAGAGAGAATAGAGCATAGATATCCTAGCAGCGTGGCCAGTTAGACTTTTAGGCACCTGTTTGATCCCTGGTTCTATCACGCACTAGTTTAATAGCTTTGGACTACTTCAAGCTTTTACTTCCTATCTATAAGGGAAGAAGGAGTTACTAAGTAGATCGACCGAACCTTGCCCTGCAAGGCGGTGTCCTTACCCACTGGACCACCAGGGAAGCCCTAATATGAGTTATTTTTGATTTTGAAAGCAAGAGACCTACATATCTTTTGAAAAATACCTTAAATCAGATTTTAAATTTTTAACTCAGAATATTTCCCCCTTTATTAAAGTTGTTCTAGATTAGTGCAGTTTTATTATAATCAGCTATTTTACAAGCAATAGAGAATCTAAAGCCCCTAGATGGTATAGCACCTCTGCATATTGATAGGTATTATTTTTTCAGATGGCCTTAAGTGGAAAATATAATGTTCATAATCAAGAAATGAACAGAAACCTCTAGATTACTAAAAAAAAATCCACAACTATATAAAGGTACTGAATCTCACAGGCTAACTCAAAAGGAAATTTCTTACATGCTCACTTCATATCCTATTCACTTTTACTTTGCATATATTTCTAATAAGCTTGCATATCAGTTTTTTTTATCCTTGAGAAATAAATTTAAAAATTAGAAATAAGAAAATGTTAGAAGGAGATTCATTCATAGCAGCAAAAATGAAATAATTGATGGTCTTTAGAACAGAAAAAAATACAAGAGCAGATATTTTCTCAAAAATATTTAGTCTAACACCATTTAATTTCACTTTATTACAGTAATACCTGACCAACATGAATGAATTTCAGTGCAGTGTGAGATTGACAGTCCTTAGCAATGCCCCTGAAACATTAAGAAAAGATTTATCTAAGATGACAAAACAAGTATACTATATATTAGAAATATTCTATCCAAAATTGTTAAAATAATTATTCTACTTTAAAGGAAGAAATCATTTAAAGGAAGAAACAGCATGGTTCTTGAAGATTCCTAAAAATGAGGCATTTCAATAACAATGGAAACTGGAATCCACTAGAAAGCGCCTAAGTAACTGCCTCTGAGCTATAGAGTAGTACTACGCTTTCAATGTTCTATTGGGAAGAGAGAATAGAGCATAGATATCCTAGCAGCGTGGCCAGTTAGACTTTTAGGCACCTGTTTGATCCCTGGTTCTATCACGCACTAGTTTAATAGCTTTGGACTACTTCAAGCTTTTACTTCCTATCTATAAGAAGGGATACTAGTACCTACCCCAAGGAGCCGTTTTAAGCATAGAATGTCAGATTCCCACTATGAGCTCCTCCAGCTCTCAGTGACCAGTTTCTGGGCAGTGATCTGAAGAGGAGATGCAGGGGAAGGATGGAGGAAGCAGTGGCTTTTGCTAACTGGTGTTACAGGGTTGACTCAAATACAGTTGAAAGAAGAGTGATAAACCTCCCTACCATTAGTGTGGCATTCCAGAATGTTTTCCCTCAACTGTGATTAGATCTTTTCTTCCTCTCCAAGATGAGTTTTAAACAAATAAAAATGCTAAAGGGTATGGGAAGCTAGGAGACAGTTGGTAGTGCAATTATTACACGCCCAACATATCTTGGGAATGACCATAAACCTGTCAATACCAAGATATGATCCTAATAACATAGGTCCATTCATTCATCACTTATTCAACTAACATGTATTATTATATGCCTGTCAAGTTCCCAGCACTGCACCAAGCACTGGCTATTCAAAAACTTAGTCCTGGGGATTCCCTGGTGGTCCAGTGGCTAAGATCCCACACTCCCAATGCTGAGGGCCTGGGTTCAATCCCTGATCATGGAACTAGATCTCACATGCTGCAACTAAGAGCTGGTACAGCCAAAATAAATAAATACACTAAAAAAACAAAACAAAAAAAACCTTAGTCCCTGCCCTCAGGCACATTACAGCGTCATGGACAGACATATAATCAAGTACCTTAAAGTCTTGGCACTCAAAATATGGTTTGTGGTATCTCCAAGGTGCTTGTTAGAAATTCAGCATCTCAGTCTCTTTTGAGTTTGGTTGATAAATTAAGTACTGTCTCACAGTGACTGATGATCTTATTTGATCAAGTGTTTCAAAGCTTTTTGACAAACTTCCCAAACACCAGATTTTAACTGAGGTTCTTTTGACTTTCAGTTAACCTTGGGATACTTTAGAGAGCCCTTGAGGCATCTCAAAGCTTTTTTGACAAACTTCCCAAACACGATTATAGTTTATTAGTAACCTTGGGATACATAAACCTGCTCCTCCACCTGTTTGATCTCTGGTTCTATCACGCACTAGTTTAATAGCTTTGGACTACTTCAAGCTTTTACTTCCTATCTATAAGAAGGGATACTAGTACCTACCCCAAGGAGCCGTTTTAAGCATAGAATGTCAGATTCCCACTATGAGCTCCTCCAGCTCTCAGTGACCAGTTTCTGGGCAGTGATCTGAAGAGGAGATGCAGGGGAAGGATGGAGGAAGCAGTGGCTTTTGCTAACTGGTGTTACAGGGTTGACTCAAATACAGTTGAAAGAAGAGTGATAAACCTCCCTACCATTAGTGTGGCATTCCAGAATGTTTTCCCTCAACTGTGATTAGATCTTTTCTTCCTCCCCAAGATGAGTTTTAAACAAATAAAAATGCTAAAGGGTATGGGAAGCTAGGAGACAGTTGGTAGTGCAATTATTACACGCCCAACATATCTTGGGAATGACCATAAACCTGTCAATACCAAGATATGATCCTAATAACATAGGTCCATTCATTCATCACTTATTCAACTAACATGTATTATTATATGCCTGTCAAGTTCCCAGCACTGCACCAAGCACTGGCTATTCAAAAACTTAGTCCTGGGGATTCCCTGGTGGTCCAGTGGCTAAGATCCCACACTCCCAATGCTGAGGGCCTGGGTTCAATCCCTGATCATGGAACTAGATCTCACATGCTGCAACTAAGAGCTGGTACAGCCAAAATAAATAAATACACTAAAAAAACAAAACAAAAAAAACCTTAGTCCCTGCCCTCAGGCACATTACAGCGTCATGGACAGACATATAATCAAGTACCTTAAAGTCTTGGCACTCAAAATATGGTTTGTGGTATCTCCTAGGTGCTTGTTAGAAATTCAGCATCTCAGTCTCTTTTGAGTTTGGTTGATAAATTAAGTACTGTCTCACAGTGACTGATGATCTTATTTGATCAAGTGTTTCAAAGCTTTTTGACAAACTTCCCAAACACCAGATTTTAACTGAGGTTCTTTTGACTTTCAGTTAACCTTGGGATACTTTAGAGAGCCCTTGAGGCATCTCAGAGAGAAATGTTTAACTAGCTTTACTTGGTATGTTAAATTACATAAAGACCATTATCACATAAGTAATAAACTTAAGATATACTGCAGAGATCAATGTTATTAAAAGCTTATAAAACTTAGATATGTCCTGGTATAATGCTATAGTTCTAGCTGTTATCTCAAGATGTTGTATGTCACAACAGTAACCAAGCTTCTATATCAATTAGTCCAATACTTTGGCCACCTGATACAAAAGAGCTGACTCACTGGAAAAGACCCTGATGCTAGGAAAGATTGAAGGCAGGAAGAGAAGTGATGGCAGAAGATGAGATGTTTCAATCGCATCACCAACTCATTGGACATGAGTTTGAGCAAACCCTGGGAGATGGTGAAGGACAGGGAAGGCTGGTGTGCTTCAGTCCATGGGGTCACAAAGAACCAGACGCAACCAGAAAACAACTTATCGACTACACTGTAATCAGAGGTTTAACTGTCTCTTTTAAGTTTTTTGTCATTCATAGACAATTATTACTGTACTCTGATGCTGTTACAAAAGTGATTTATTTTCAGGAAGATTCATCTTACAGAAGCAGTTACAACAGTTCCACATCAGAATGATGGCTGTGCAAGAATTCTAGCCCAGGGCTTCACTGGTAGTCCAGTGGGTAGAGTCCACCTTGCAGTACAAGGGGCACTGGTCCGATCCCTGGCCCAGGAAGATTTCATGTGCTGTGGAGCACCAGTGTGTCCAATTACAAGCCAGCGCCCTGGAGCACATGTGCCCAGAGCGAATGCTCTGCAGTGAGAGAGGCCACTGCATTGGGAGACCCACACATGCCAAAGAATAAAAAAGATGGATAAAAACAAATATAAATAAAAAGAGGCAAGATGGGGAAAAGAGAAAAAAAATGCAAAAAAAGGGAAAAAAAAGAATTCCAGCCCAAACTGACCTAAAACAAAAAGCTGTCCTGCCCCTGGGGCCTGCAGATAAGGCATTCGGAAATTTATACTTCCTGACAGGCAGGGTTGATGCCCCTACTTAGCCCTGAAGTGGCTACAGAAAACAGACCATCCCTCTCTGCTTCCCATAAGATTTTGGGAGAGAGAAGGGGGTAGGGCACAACACAACCTTTAAAAGAAGGACACTCTTTGAGGATATAACATAAACTGGTTAGAACCAACTAGGTCCAAGATGGCAGACGACTGATTTCCACTAGACCTTGAGCCTCAACATAGCTTATAATACGTCAGCAAGCTAAATGATACACCCAGAGGTGCAGTTTCAAGGTTGACCATAAAAGGCCAAAAAGTGGTCAGGGACCCACATTTCTGGAAATTCCCATCTCTTTCCCCAAATGGCTCAAATACTCCTCCTACTCAATAGCATATGAAATTACCCACCCCTAAAAAAACTGACAATCCTGTACCCTGGTCCCCCTCACTTTCAGAAATGACTCGCACTCAGCCTATGGAGTGTGTTTCTCCCTAATTAAACCTTCCTTCACTCAAAAAAGAAAAAGGAAAGAAAGAAACTCAGCATCTCAGGCCCCAATTTAGGCCTAATGAATCAAATTCTGCGTTTTAAAAAGGTTACAAGGTGGTTTTCATGCACATTATAACTTTAAAAGTACTGCTTTAAATGGACCTACTTTAAAGCTTTTGCACAACAGAGGAAAACATAAAATAAAAAGACAACCTGCACACTGGGAGAAAATATTTGCAAACAATTATACTGACAAGGGATTAATTTCTAATATAAAAACAGCTCATATGATATTTGTTAATATCAAAAACAATCCAATAAAAAATGGGCAGAAGATTCTAAGTAGACATTTTTTGAAAGAAGACATACAGATGGTCATATAGATGGTCAACTGTACAGATGTGTATGGTTTATACACATAAAAAGACACTCAACATCACTAATTATTACAGAAACGCAAATCAAAACTACAATGAGGTATTATCTCCTACCAGTCACAATGGCCATCATCAAAAATTCTACAAATAGTAAATGTTAGAGAGGGTATGGAAAGAAAGGAACCTTTCTACACTGTTGGCAGGAATGTAAATTGGTGAATTATGGAGAACAGTATGAAGATTCCTTAAAAAACAAAAAATAGAGTTACCATGTGATCCTGCAATCCTACTCCTGGGTGCATACCTGGAAAAAACTCTAAATAAAAAAGATACATGCACTCTAGTGAAAACCCTAGGGATCACAGTAGCACTATTTACAATAGCCAAGACACAAAAGCAACCTAAGCATCCATGAACTGATAAGTGGATAAAAATGATGTGATATATATACACAAAGGAATATTATTTAGCCATAATAATGAAATCACGCCATTTGCAGCAACATGGATAGACCTAGAGATGATCATATTTAGTGAAGTCAGAGGAAGACAAATGTATAATATCACTTATATGTGAAATCTTAAAAAATGATATAAATGATCTTATAAAACAGAAGTTGACTCACAGAAATAGAAAAACTTATGGTTATGACAGGGGATGAGGGGACTGGGAATAAGTTAGGAGTTTGGGGTTAACAGACACATAACCAATAAGGACCTACTGTATAGCACAGGGAACTATATGCAATGTCTTATAATAACCTCTAATGGAAAAGAATCTGAAAATACATACAAAGGTTATAACTGAATCACATTGCTATATACCTGAACCTAACAGCATTGTATATGAATTCCAATTCAATTTTTTTCAATGGCTTTTTAAAAAGTACTGCATTAATACGCTATGACTGCTGGGACTGTGAACTATACCTGGGACAAGCTGGGATACGTGAAGGGCTAGTCATTTTGACTTTATGTGGATTTTTAAAAAAGGCTCTACATAAAAAATGACCTGTATTAGTTTGATAAGACTGCCATAGCAAAGTATTATGAATTGGGTGGCTTAAACAACAGAAGGGCTTCCCAGGTGGCACTAGTGATAAAGAAACTGCCTGCCAATGCAAGAAACAGTAAGAGATGCAGATTCCATCCCTGGGTCAGGAAGATCCCCTGGAGGAGGAAATGGCAACCCACTCCAGCATTCTTTCCTGGAGGGCTGCACAGTCCATAGGATCACAAAGAGTCATTTCAGACCCCATTGAAGCAACTTAGCACACACATGCACAAATAACAGAAATGTATTTTCTCATAGTCCTGGAGGGTAGAAATCCAAGATTAGTGTGTCAGCAGCCATGGCTCCTTCTGAGGGCTAAAGGAGAATCTGTTCCATGCCCCTCTCCTAGCTTCTGGTGGCCTTTATCATTCCCTGGCTTATAGATGATGTTTTCCTTGTGTCTTCACATTGTCTTCCCTCTCTGCAAGTCTATCTGCATCCAAATTTCATGTTTTTACAAGGACACCACTCATTTTTCATTAGGGCTCACTCTAGTGACCCAGTCTTAATGTGACCATCTGCAAAAACTATTTCCAAATAAGGGACTAGGATTAGGACTTCAACATCTTTTGGGGGGACAAAATTCAATCTTTAATATGATCTTTGACCCCCTAAGCTTGAAAATGATTAGGTATTAGCGAAACAAACTGGGCATTTCAGGTGGTGGAACCAGAGTTAGTAAAGGCCTGGGTAGGGGACACAACCAGCCTAAGGAACCACACCGCTCTCAGCAACCACGATTGAAGGATAAGAGCAAATAGAAGGTGAGGGAAGGAAGGAATCAGATTTACTATAAACTAGGTGGGCTCAAAAATGCTGCAGCAAAATTAAACTTTTTATCCTGTAGGCAATGGAAACCCAAAAGCAAGACTCCAACCTTTGGTGATGTAGCCAGGTTTCCAGCTCACTGAAAGCAGGGTACAGAATAGACTGAGTTGACCTCTAGAGCCAAGTCACCAGTGAAGAGGTCACTACATTGGTCTTGGTGAGAGATGAGGAGGGCCTGAGCCGGGGCCACTTCAAATAGGCCAAAGAGTGAGGGAAATACAAGTCGTGAAGAAACAGTGATGTCACCCCTGGATTTGTTGCTTTCTCTGTTTACGTGGGAAATACCTACACCTCAGGGGGAGCATGTTATCTTTGAGAGTTGTATTCCTTCAACAAGAGAAAGTTTGGGCCAATGAGAAAGTAAAACAAAGGACGCTCCCCCTCTCTACCAGCACCTCTGGACACATCAGGAGAGCACCCTGGCAACATTCAGACAAAGCTGCAGCAGAAGAAACACTCAAGACCCTCCTGGGATTGAGATCAAAGAACAGAGAGGAAGAACCTGGAATGAAAGGCAGTCTCTATCTAACCAGAAACTTTACGAATTAACTTAGAATCTTATCTTCCCCATACCTTGGAGGTGAGCCAGCTCTTAAAGAAAGGTATTGGAAGAAAAACACCCAAGTATCAAATGGCTCAGACAATCTGATAAAAATGTGTGCTTACTGCTCTGGGTGCCCCCGTTGTGGCTGGGAAGTTAGATAGGATTGCTCTAATCCACATGCAGTCTCGTGGTCTGTAAGCCCTTGGTTCTGCATCCACTTCCTGGTCAATACAAGATAAAGCAGCCTTGGATTGTGGTATGGCCTGATTCACCTGCAGAAAAGCCCCTACACATGGTTCTCATAGGGTCCCTTGAGCCAAAGTTCTCTCCTAAGCTGACTGACAACACAGACATCTTAAGGGACAAATAAAAGTGACATGGAGTTAGAAATGAGAAATTTCTCATTATTGCACCCTCCTAGCTTAGAAACATTTTCTGTAAAAGGCCAGATAATAGATATTTTAAGTTTTATGGGCCACATACACTTCCATTTCATGTTCTTTGCTTGTAGTATGTTTTCTATTAATAGCACTTTAAAATGTAAAAAGTCATTTTAAGTTTGTGGGGTGCACAGAATCAGGGTGCAGGCCATAATTAGCTGACCCCAGGCTGAAAGCAGACCCATGATACCATAGATAGCAACAGATACACAATCTGTTTTGCTTACTCACTTGAGACCTTTGAGTTTTTATTGTCACCTCTTTCTACTGGAGTCTGACTAATTGGGTTCTTGCAGTTAGCTGACTTGTTTGAGTGCTCTCCAAGAATTCAGTAGCAAGGCTTGTGTGGCCTGCCAACTGATGAACAAACACACTCAAAGGCCTCAGGTTCTAAGTGACTGACGCACAGGAAGCAAACAGCTTCTTATCTTCCACTCGCTGCCTTAAAACCCCGAGTACTACTTTTTTCTTTTTAACTTTTTGGCTGCACCTCATGGCATGTGGGATCTTAGGTCCACAACCAAGGACTGAACCCACGTCCCCTCCACTGGAAGCACAAAATCTTAATCCCTGGACTGCCAGGGAAGTCCTTTGAGCACTAGTAAGGAAAGAGGAGCCCTGCCGAGAAGCATAAGGGAAGGCCTCCCTCTGAGATGGCATGACTTTACATCCCCTACTTCCAATGAGTTCCAACCCTCCCTGCATCCTGCAACTCTTGGGGGAGCAACTCTTGGCTAGTTCACACGTGTTCAGTGTTATGTTAGTAGCACACATTGTGGGATCGATACAACAGGCCTGGTGTTCTGCTCTCTGACTCATGGACATAATTTCCATGGAACTATAAGCACATATCCCCAACAATGCCCAGTCTGTTCAAGGCACAGACTATTTTTGGAGTGTCTGGTTTAAAGTAAAGTAGAATAAAGGTAATAATCAGGGAAAGAAGAATTAAAAAAAAAAAAAAAAAAACATGCATGGATAAATCTCAGTTCCAAACCCAAATCTCTATTCCAACATCAAACAACATAGCTACTACTGTGCACTTATATTGATGCCATGGGGTTAGCTGGAGTCAGTAGACTCTAGCATATACACAAAGACAACAATATATGATGCACAATATGCCCCATGTGCTTGTACTATTTTATCCTAAAAACACAGATAAAAAAGTTGACTTGGGCATACACAAAGACAGTTAGATATTTGCCTGGTAATTTATAGAGAAAACAAACACACACTGTGTACTTTCCACGCTGAAGAAAAAGATCAAAGCACTTTTATCCAGACGCTTGGAGCACTTTGTTACCTTCTCCTTTCCTTCTCACCCCGCAATCCTGCTTAGAACCCTGCTCTCTAAACCCCACTCTTGGTTTACAGTTAGCATCCTGCCAAGAACCAAAGGGAGAACCAAGTGCCTATCATTAGAGGATTTGTGATTTTTTTTTTTTGTCATATGAGCCCAGACAAAGCCATGCACATCTAGGTCGGTCTGCTCCTGGGTTGTATACATGGGAGTTTCTCCACGTGCCTCGGAATCCCCTTACAGGCACTTCACATTTGTGTTGTCCAGAAAAGGACCAGGTAAACAATAAAGGCCCACTTTTCAGTTATTGTATTGTTGCATTGCTTTATGTCTGGAAATATTCTATTTAAATAGGGCATTTTTAAAACTTGGAAAATGCTCACTGTAATTCCTAAAATGTCAATGCAAACCTCTTGGCTTGAGATTTAAATGTATCAATGAACTACTACTGAATTGCACAAGTTGAAAATTGTCTTCAAAGAAACAAAACTGACCAGTATGGTAGGAGTATACAATAGTACAAAATGATGAAAAGTATATAACCCTTTAAATAATGCTCATTTAATAACTGAAAATGTACTGCATTTTACAAGGCATAGCATTTTAACTGCTGTTTCTCAACGCAGCCTTCTATCTGTTCCATCTCCCACTAAAATGCCATAACCCAATGTCCTGCAACTGTTAAGGAAGGACAGATTTTGAGTTACAATGCTGGGCTCTGCCATGCACAACTGCCTTCTTAGAATAGTACAACTCACTGCCAAAATAAATGAACAGCATCTTTTCGTGGGACTTACTGTTAGAAACCCTCTAGCCTCATGTCTGCAAGTTTGATTGGTAACAGAAGCAATCCAAGGAAAAATATGTGATGCATGCACTCTACTTAATGGTGCCGTCTGCACATTTGTTATTCAGTCCCAGCTTTTCATAGCAATGATTGAATATGCAAAGTGAATTTAGAGATGCCAGAGTTAATTAGCACCAGCTCCATTTGGTGGCAAGCTTTGTAAACAGTCAGGATTCTAACTTCTCTAGACTTGAACTTGGGAGCCTGACAATTTTTATCCCTTGGAGTTAGGGATTTTGTATAAAGTATAAATAGATGATTTCAGGTCATATTTAGTTGCCAAAAGATGGAACACAGATTGGTAAGGCGGCCTGCACACCCATAGGCTCCTGGATGTAGGAGGATTTTCAGTTTTAATGGCTAGCAGTAATACTTCATTTAGATTCAGAGAGAGGCCCAGGCTTTCACTCTGTTGAGAGGCAATAATCTCTCTTAGATCTTGGGCAGCTTCTTCAGAAACCCTAGGTTGTAACTTCCTTTTGCTAATTTTTCTACCACACACTTCTTCAAAAATAACTACCACTTTGTTGTTCTCAAAGTGACCGTGCAGTTGGATGCAACATAAGAGTCTCATTTTTTTCATGTTATATGCAGTGCCCTGAAGATACTGCACTGGCTTAGCATCTTTCCAAAGGCATTCGTCCCTGTTTATGTACTTCACAGTGCATACAAATCATTCCGCAACACAAAACCATCCACGTTGTCACAGAAATATCCACCTCTTATTTGGTATCTGGAATTAGAGGTTCAAGACTTACCAGTTTAAAAACCAGGCAGCTTCTGCTCTCTGAAATAAGAGGAGACTCCAGTGAATTTTCATTTTTCCACTGGTTGAATATCCAGATGGCTGCTCTTCCTTTGGTCACTTGCCTTTGACATTTTGTCCATTCACACTTCCACCGGAGCCTGGACAAGAGAAGTAAATGAAGTTAGCATTCAAATCTGCCAATCTGGTTGTTCCTTAGATATTGCCTGGTTAAAGACTGGGCCAGGAAGAAAGGTGATAGGTCTAACTGATCTTTTTTATTGGACTACAATTGCTTTACAATGTTGTGCTAGTTTCTGCTGCACAACAATGTAAATCAGCTATTGGTATACATATACCCCTTCCTCTTGACCATCCCTCCCACTGCTCCCACCCACCCCTCTAGGCTATCACAGAGCACCAACCTATGCTTCCTGTGTGTCTAAATCATTTTAAAATACAAATCATCTATGAGTTGTAGACATTCAAGTTAAGGACTAAAATGCTCTTTACATTTCTCGTAAATGAATGACTTACTCAAACTAGGGGGAATGTAGACAAGTAGGGAGGCACAGAAAATCAAGCAGGAAGATGAATATGGAGAAAGCTGAAAACCGTGTTGCTGGATCTAGACAAAGAAAGGCTCAGTGCTGTTTACTGACATGCAACATGGGGTCATGTTGAACAAGAGCTGCAGTTCCTTCCAGCTATGACTTTCTATGGTGTTACCACTGAGGGTAAGACTGATCATTTGTTTCTGTACAGAGTGGTAATTACAAGGAAAAACATGGACACTCAGGTCAGGGCTATTTTGTTTTCCTTCTTCTATCAGGAAACTCTGAGGTTGTGAAAGATATTCTAATAGTCACTATGAATCTATCTCCACCTTCTGAGCAACTACTATATACCAGGCCCTCTTCTGGGGCCCAGGATATAAAGGGGAATAGCACACGGACTCTGCTGTCTAGGAGCCTAGAAGGGAGACAGATCTCAAAAACCACCCCAGTAAAATATAACAAGTGCTGCACTAGAGACAACATATGAAATGTCATGAGTTACATGAAAGAGCAAAAAATCTTGTGGGACAAGGTGAGGCAAAGAAAAGGAAGGAAAGGCACTTCCGGGAAAGGTGATGAGTGAGGAGTAGAAGGAACAGGAGCAGCTTCTGTGGCTAAAGAGAGTCAAGAAGGCAAGCCCAGCAACGTGCCTGGAGATGAAACTGGAAACAGTTTAAAGTAGCTTATATAGCTCACTAATTAACATGAATATCATCCACAGTTCTTGACAGGTAGGAAGTAGTCATGGCAAGGAGCCAAGGAATACCCTGCCTACAGATTGCATGCATCTTATGTTTCTGGATACATATTATTACTGGTCAATTGTATATCAATGATTTATTTATTTATAACAAAATAAATTATAAATTGTTGAACTCAAAGCAGCTTTTAATTTATGTAATCTCTCAATTAACAGGTAAAAGGAGCATAGCTATCATGGGGGCATTCAAAATGGGTTTGTTTGTTTGTTTTTAATTTTCATCTATCTTTATTCTTTGGCCTATGGGCTTCCCATTGCAGTGGCCTCTCTTGTTGCAGAGCGCTGGCTCTGGGCGCATGTTTTCCAGAGCACTGGCTCATAATTGGATACGCTGGTCCAGCAGCTCGGTGGCATATGGGATCCTCCTGGGCCAGGGATGGAACCGGTGCCCTTTGTAGTGCATGGTGGACTCTCTATCCACCGGATCACCAGGGAAGCCCCAAAATGTTTTTTGACATGAAAAAAAGATACCACTCAACAAGGGCTGAGAAGTATATTTTTGGTGATTAAAAAAAGTTACACACTTTAAGTCAGGGCTGTACCATGATTAAATCATTCACTGTAGGGATGAATGCATTTTGGAATGCTCATTGTAAAAAATATTCAGGGATGAATTTGAGTGGAGTGAAAGGAAAAGCAAGCACATTCATTAGAAAGTTCCTCAAGTTGAACAATGATAAGAGCTTTGACAGTAACAGGAAAAGACAGAGGAGAAGATAAACCCATGAAGTATGTAGAAAGGAGAAATAAAAGGATACGCTGACAGATTGGATACAGAGGAGAGAGAGAAAAGAAGAGAGTAAGGACTATGCCTGGGTTTCACATTTGGACTGTGAAGTGAAAATGGAAGTGGGACATACAGGAAACAGGATTGTTGGAGCAAACAGTAAGCTTGATTTGGGATATGTTCACTCAGAGGTGCCTGAGATGAGACATAGAGTCCATAATGAGAGACGGAGAACATGAGTTGGAGCCCAGGACAGAGGACCAAAGACAAAATCATTTCCACAGACTTTCAGGGAGAATCAATGGAATAATTAGTAGATGTAACTGAAACCTCAAGCGTGGAGGCCATTTCTCAAAATGAAAGAGTTCTTGACAGGTAGGAAGTAGTCATGGAAAGGAGCCAAGGAATACCCTGCCTACAGATTGCATGCATCTTATGTTTCTGGATACATATTATTACTGGTCAATTGTATATCAATGATTTATTTATTTATAACAAAATAAATTATAAATTGTTGAACTCAAAGCAGCTTTTAATTTATGTAATCTCTCAATTAACAGGTAAAAGGAGCATAGCTATCATGGGGGCATTCAAAATGGGTTTGTTTGTTTGTTTTTAATTTTCATCTATCTTTATTCTTTGGCCTATGGGCTTCCCATTGCAGTGGCCTCTCTTGTTGCAGAGCGCTGGCTCTGGGCGCATGTTTTCCAGAGCACTGGCTCATAATTGGATACGCTGGTCCAGCAGCTCGGTGGCATATGGGATCCTCCTGGGCCAGGGATGGAACCGGTGCCCTTTGTAGTGCATGGTGGACTCTCTATCCACCGGATCACCAGGGAAGCCCCAAAATGTTTTTTGACATGAAAAAAAGATACCACTCAACAAGGGCTGAGAAGTATATTTTTGGTGATTAAAAAAAGTTACACACTTTAAGTCAGGGCTGTACCATGATTAAATCATTCACTGTAGGGATGAATGCATTTTGGAATGCTCATTGTAAAAAATATTCAGGGATGAATTTGAGTGGAGTGAAAGGAAAAGCAAGCACATTCATTAGAAAGTTCCTCAAGTTGAACAATGATAAGAGCTTTGACAGTAACAGGAAAAGACAGAGGAGAAGATAAACCCATGAAGTATGTAGAAAGGAGAAATAAAAGGATACGCTGACAGATTGGATACAGAGGAGAGAGAGAAAAGAAGAGAGTAAGGACTATGCCTGGGTTTCACATTTGGACTGTGAAGTGAAAATGGAAGTGGGACATACAGGAAACAGGATTGTTGGAGCAAACAGTAAGCTTGATTTGGGATATGTTCACTCAGAGGTGCCTGAGATGAGACATAGAGTCCATAATGAGAGACGGAGAACATGAGTTGGAGCCCAGGACAGAGGACCAAAGACAAAATCATTTCCACAGACTTTTAGGGAGAATCAATGGAATAATTAGTAGATGTAACTGAAACCTCAAGCGTGGAGGCCATTTCTCAGAGGAGTTGTTGATTGTAAGAAAGGAGCTCAGAAAAGAATGCTATGAGACATCCAACTTTAGGCATGGACAGCAGAAGAGTCCTGACAAAGGTGACAGAAGACTCTACAAGATCTGAGGGGACAGCGAGATAGAAAACTCAGGAAGAGGTGGCAAAAGGCTAAATATCACAAAGGTAAATCAAAAGGGATTAAGAAAGAAGGCAATGGATTATGGCCACCAAGGGGCCATTGGTGACCTGTAAGAACACCTCAGGAAGGGAATGGAAAGAGAATCCAGAGAACTCTGCGTTAAGTAATAAGTTGAAAAGGAAGGAAAAGGAGTGGTACAGGATAGTAGATTGAGAAATAGCCAACAAGGAAAATTATTTCAGGCCTAAGGAAACGTGAGTGTATAGGTTTCGGCCAAGGAGGATCAGTCAAGGGAGAGGAATTATGAAGATTCGGGAAAGGAAGGAGTCAACTGATAGAACCAGTCCCAGAGCCAGTAGCTGGGTAGATCATGATTACCTCTCCTTCCCAGGGACCTCAGCATGCCACTAGTCCTCCCCTCAGGCTGGCAGAGAATTTTCACACCACTGTGCCACGGTTCATGTTGTTCTATCAGCTAGAAATGACTTGCCCTGCTTTATCCATCTTGTACTTTTACTCACCCTTCTGATCCAGGGCAAATGTGGCCTCCTCTGAGAATCCTTCCCTGATTTACCCTACAATTTCCACCCATACCCAACAGAAATGTACTGCTGTGTACCTTTATTATGGACTTTATTTGTACCGTCATTATCACTAGCTGGTCTGTTTCCCTCAGTAGAATGGGAGTTTCTGTGGGCAGGGACCTTTTCATAATAATCTTTGTATCTTAATTGCCTAGCCCACTGCCTGATTGACAGGGGCAGGGAACTGTGACTGCATATTCATTTTGGAAAGTGCTTCAATTCCAGCAAAGATTTCTGTAAGATGATCTTCCTCTTACAGAAGAGGAAGACGAAATTCAAAAACTCTAAACTACATGCTGAAGGGCATATTATTAAAAGTAATAAAGGGCGATTCCCTGGTAGCTCAGTAGTAAAGAACCTGCCTGTCAATGCAGGAGACAGACTTAATGCGATTCAGGAAGGTCACACATGCCGAGGAGCAACTAAGCCCATGTGCCACCACGATTGAGACTGTGCTCTAGAGCCAGGCAGCCACAACGACTGAAACCTCATGCCTCAGAGCCCATGCTCTGCAACAAGAGAAGCCACCATAATGAGAAACCCACACACTACAACTAGAGAGAAGGCCTTGTTCCCTACAACTAGAGAAAAGGCCATGAAGCAACAAAGACCCAGCCCAGCCAATAATATAAATAAATAAAGTTTTTTAAAAAGATAAAAGAATCTTTGTTTTAAAAAATTTTTTAGATAAAAGTAATAATGCAGTCATAACAAGTATGGATCATGATACACTGCCAGGCACTTCTCTGAGTCCCAAAGAAAAAGCTATGAAATTGAATTGATATGGCCCTTACAGTTTCATGCCTCTTAGCCTCCACAAGTCCCACAACTGCATCTAATCAATGCTTTTATGCTTTTCAAAGTATCTCCTTAACAGTCCTCACACATTTGACCAACTCCTTTTTTTTTTTGAGTAGCCAACCTCCTACCACTTCATTATTCTCAGCACATAATTACTGACCCAAGCTCAAATGTAACCTCTTCCCCAAGCCTGTGTGTGCTCATCTCTGCAGTTTAATCTCACAGGTACAGTTAATGGTGGAATCTAAATCACAGGCACCTGTTGAGAAGACTGAGAGAAAAAGGTGTGTTTGATTAGCTTTCTATACCCCGTGATGTTTCCCAGGTAGCACTAGTGGTAAAGAACTTGCCTGCCAGTGCAGGAGACTCAGGTACGATTCCTTGGGTCAGGAAAATCCCCTGGAGAAGGAAATGGCAACCCATTCCAATATTCCTGCCTGGGAAGTCCCATGGACAGAGGAGCCTGGAAAGCTATAGTCCATGAGTCACAAAAGAGTCAGACACAACTGAGCAACTAAAAAACAGCAAAAAATAGAGTATATTTTTGCCACTTAAAACTGAACAAACCAGAGTCTAAAAGAAGGCAAAGGCATTGTTTCCTTCCCACTTCCTGCTTATTGTGTGACATTCTGCTATGCACTTTAGAAAATCAGGCAGCTGTCACTGTACTGTGTGGGTACTGCTTTTTGGAGTAGAACATTACATTCCCTTCATGTCCTCAAGACTATCTTCATAAGTGTATCCCCTACTACACCCTTTTAAGGACTCATGCTGCCAGGCTACCATAGGGAGAGAATACAGGAAAATGGGTGTGGCAAACATGCCTCCCATGTTGAAGTGTACTTTGAACCTGATGGAGGCAGACAACCCAGCTATTGGTGTGGCAGAAACTTCTTACTGCCCTCAATATCAATTCTCCCTTCTCTGGTTAGAGCCTACAGCCAGATGGTGGCTTCCAAAAGAGAAGCCATCATCTACCCCTCACCTAGGTATCCCCATGAATGAAGTTTTTACCAGGAGCATTTAAGACAATGATGCCATGTATCTCTACAAGCTAATGCACTCTCTTTATCCCCTTTTGTTCACCCCCTTTTAAACAAAACTTCCCAGGTGGTGCCAGTGGTATCGAATCTACCTGTCAACACAGGTAATGCAAGAAATGTGGGTTCAATCCCTGAGTTGGAAAGATCCCCTAGAGAAGGAAATGGCAGCCCACTCCAGTACTTTTGCCTGAGAAGTCCCATGAACAGAGAAGCCTGGTGGGCCACAGTTCATGGGGTTGCAAAGAGTTGGCCAGGACTGAATACACATGCATTATGTGCAAAATAAAATTGAAAAATTAAAAATTGAAGATTGGGCAATGATTTCTTAAGCAAATGCACACATCAAATCCAAGGATGATGATATTAATATCAAACAAAGGAAAATTAAAGCAAAAATCACTATAAAGGATGAGGAAAGTCATATTCCTTTATAAGTATCAATAATCAGGATCTGTTGCTCACTAAGTAACAAAGCACCAAAATACAGTAAATAGAAACTATTAAAAATTACAAGGAGGACTTCCCTGGTATTCTAGTGGTTGGGAGTCTGCCTGGCAATGGAGGAGACTGAGGTTCCATCCCTGGTCTGGGCAGATTTCACATGCCTCAGGGCACCACAACTAATGAATCTGAGAATCCTAGAGCCCCATGCTCAGCCACAAGAGCAGCCACAGCAGTGAGAAACCTGAGCTCCTCAACTAGAGAGTACCTCTCTCTTGCTGCAACTACGGCTAGTCTGCACACAGCAATGAAGACCCAGCACAGCCTAACAGGATTCAATAAAACATTCTAATGAGAAATCAATAGACATACAAATAGTTATCTTTTTGATAAGTAGACTAAAAATAAATGCAACAAATTCTGGAATTAAATGATTACATTAAACCATTAAAAAAAATCTAGGTGAAAAATTAATGATCTGGGAATGGGTAAGTCCAAAAACAATGGAAGAAACAACAAAAGAAAGAAATGGTAGATTTGTCTATGTAATTTAAAAACATGTAATTAAGGAAAATGAACAAGATTAAAAGGCAAATGACATACTAGAAAAAGTTATAACAGATTATGACAAAGGTAACATTCTGAATGTATAAAGGTCTCATAAATAAATACCAAAGATATTAACATTCTATGTTAGTTTTATCCAATTGTTATAAATCTTTCCAATATGGTTGCCACTAGTCACAAGAACACTTGAAATATGGTGAGTGTCAGTGTTGAAATGATAATATTTAGGGTACATTTGGCTAAGTAAATTTTATTATTAAAACAACTTTTCATTAAAATTTATTTTACTTGTTTCTTTTTACTTGTTTAAGGTCGCTACTAGAAAATTTTTAATCACATACATGACCCACATGGTTTTTATTGAAAACTGCTGGTTTAGAATAATGATTAAGAAAAGGAGAATATTCACAAAAGAACAAATACAAATGGCCAATAAACTAGGAAAAATTGTTTATACCTCACTTATAATCCAAGAAACACAAACTGACACAAGATTTTTTTTTCCTTTGAAATTGAAAAGTTAAAAAAAAAAAAGAAAAAGACTTCTTTGTTGGCAGAGTTTCCAAAATGGAAACTCTCATATACTGTTGATGGGAGCATAAATGAATTCAAACTTTCTTGAAAGTCAGTTGCCAATATGAATCAAGAGCCTTAAAAACACTTACAGTCTTTGACCTAATGTCTCTATTTCTAGGAATTCAGCCTAAAGAAATAATGTTTAATGCAATTAAAGTTTTTATGTAAGTCGATATCCATCATAGTGCTAATACTGAAAAATGAAAAACAATCTAAACAGACATCAATAGAGAAATTGTTAGGTATATTACAGTTCTACTTTATTCATATTCTATAGTCTTAAATTTTTCTCTTTAAATTTTCTAGTGATGAGAAACAACACATAGTGAAAAAATCAAGGCTTATTTTACAGTGTAACCACAAAGAGTACTGTATTTATATCCATATCATGTATAAAAAAACATTCTTTATAAAAAAAAAAGATATTAACATTCTAGGTGTTAGATTAGGGTACCCAAAAATTGGGTTTTATAATTTAAAAACATGTAATTAAGGAAAATGAACAAGATTAAAAGGCAAATGACATACTAGAAAAAGTTATAACAGATTATGACAAAGGTAACATTCTGAATGTATAAAGGTCTCATAAATAAATACCAAAGATATTAACATTCTATGTTAGTTTTATCCAATTGTTATAAATCTTTCCAATATGGTTGCCACTAGTCACAAGAACACTTGAAATATGGTGAGTGTCAGTGTTGAAATGATAATATTTAGGGTACATTTGGCTAAGTAAATTTTATTATTAAAACAACTTTTCATTAAAATTTATTTTACTTGTTTCTTTTTACTTGTTTAAGGTCGCTACTAGAAAATTTTTAATCACATACATGACCCACATGGTTTTTATTGAAAACTGCTGGTTTAGAATAATGATTAAGAAAAGGAGAATATTCACAAAAGAACAAATACAAATGGCCAATAAACTAGGAAAAATTGTTTATACCTCACTTATAATCCAAGAAACACAAACTGACACAAGATTTTTTTTTCCTTTGAAATTGAAAAAGTTAAAAAAAAGAAAAAGAAAAAGACTTCTTTGTTGGCAGAGTTTCCAAAATGGAAACTCTCATATACTGTTGATGGGAGCATAAATGAATTCAAACTTTCTTGAAAGTCAGTTGCCAATATGAATCAAGAGCCTTAAAAACACTTACAGTCTTTGACCTAATGTCTCTATTTCTAGGAATTCAGCCTAAAGAAATAATGTTTAATGCAATTAAAGTTTTTATGTAAGTCGATATCCATCATAGTGCTAATACTGAAAAATGAAAAACAATCTAAACAGACATCAATAGAGAAATTGTTAGGTATATTACAGTTCTACTTTATTCATATTCTATAGTCTTAAATTTTTCTCTTTAAATTTTCTAGTGATGAGAAACAACACATAGTGAAAAAATCAAGGCTTATTTTACAGTGTAACCACAAAGAGTACTGTATTTATATCCATATCATGTATAGAAACATTCTCATAAACAGTTACTACCTTAACTTCCTATTTTATAACACCTTTTACAATGTTAGGATCAAAGTTAAATAAAACAAAAAAAGATTCTAAGTGAGTATCTCTGGGTGGATGGATAATTTTATTTTCATCTTTATACTTTCCTGGTTTTTTTCCTTCAAAAATATTCATGAATATGTGCTCCTTTTAAAATAAGACCAATCACTTTTATGTATGTATCTATGCCACCTCAATCCCCACCCTCTCTTTCAGGTTGCAAGGCCCTCTATAAACCAGAACTCTTTTCTGTTCCAAATATATTTCCCACCACTGCTGTTAGTCATGTCAGAGGTCCCTTCTTGCCTTGTCTGTCCGCGACTCTCTTTCCCTAATGTGGTCTGACTTCCCACTGAGCACAGGCAGCTCAGAACATTCACAAGCCCTCTCGTTTATCCCGCCAAACAATCCTGAAAGGTGGGAATTATTATTTGTGCTGAAAAGAGAGAAGGGGGAGAGGAAGCAGTGTTTTTTCCACTACCATCTTCACGCACCCTTCTTACCTTGTGCACAACCATTTTCCACCTCCAGTCGATGACCGATGTGGAGCAAGTTACTTCCGTAAGGCTCTGTCTTCTCACGTGCAAAATGGGGGCAACAAGGTACACCCACCACGGACGTGCACTGAGGATGATGGAGACCCACTCCTCAGTTCTCTTAGCCTATTGCCTGGCCCCTTATTATCCTTCTACCATTACTGAGCCTTTTAAGCTGGACTCCAACAAGACTCTTCTTGCCCTGTGTCTTTCCGATGGGAGAACCCCCACTCTAACTCTAGCCACCTGCCCCCTATGTCAGAGCCTTAAGTCTTTACCTAATGTCTCTATTTCTAGGAATTCAGCCTAAAGAAATAATGTTTAATGCAATTAAAGTTTTATGTAAGTCGATATCCATCATAGTGCTAATACTGAAAATGAAAACAATCTAAACAGACATCAATAGAGAAATTGTTAGGTATATTACAGTTCTACTTTATTCATATTCTATAGTCTTAAATTTTTCTCTTTAAATTTTCTAGTGATGAGAAACAACACATAGTGAAAAAATCAAGGCTTATTTTACAGTGTAACCACAAAGAGTACTGTATTTATATCCATATCATGTATAGAAACATTCTCATAAACAGTTACTACCTTAACTTCCTATTTTATAACACCTTTTACAATGTTAGGATCAAAGTTAAATAAAACAAAAAAAGATTCTAAGTGAGTATCTCTGGGTGGATGGATAATTTTATTTTCATCTTTATACTTTCCTGGTTTTTTTCCTTCAAAAATATTCATGAATATGTGCTCCTTTTAAAATAAGACCAATCACTTTTATGTATGTATCTATGCCACCTCAATCCCCACCCTCTCTTTCAGGTTGCAAGGCCCTCTATAAACCAGAACTCTTTTCTGTTCCAAATATATTTCCCACCACTGCTGTTAGTCATGTCAGAGGTCCCTTCTTGCCTTGTCTGTCCGCGACTCTCTTTCCCTAATGTGGTCTGACTTCCCACTGAGCACAGGCAGCTCAGAACATTCACAAGCCCTCTCGTTTATCCCGCCAAACAATCCTGAAAGGTGGGAATTATTATTTGTGCTGAAAAGAGAGAAGGGGGAGAGGAAGCAGTGTTTTTTCCACTACCATCTTCACGCACCCTTCTTACCTTGTGCACAACCATTTTCCACCTCCAGTCGATGACCGATGTGGAGCAAGTTACTTCCGTAAGGCTCTGTCTTCTCACGTGCAAAATGGGGGCAACAAGGTACACCCACCACGGACGTGCACTGAGGATGATGGAGACCCACTCCTCAGTTCTCTTAGCCTATTGCCTGGCCCCTTATTATCCTTCTACCATTACTGAGCCTTTTAAGCTGGACTCCAACAAGACTCTTCTTGCCCTGTGTCTTTCAGGCCAGCAAGACCAAGTCGGGATCAGAGGCGAAGGAAATCCTCCTTTGCTCGGAGAGTGGGAAGCCAGGAGCTCTAACTCTAGGGCACACACTCAGCCCACAGGCTGTAGGCAGGGCTGCCTTATAAGGATCTCGTGAGATGGGCGAAGTTCCCCGAGGCTGGCACAGGTGTGCTGCTCAGCCTCCAGAGAGCGGGGCTGGGTGCTCATCTCTGCACATGGCCTGCCTTGCTAATTTGACTTGAGCCTCGTGAGCTTCTGCACACGTCTCACCAGAACTGAGGTATTGGAAACAGCTGCTACCCTCTAGGAACTCTAGTCTGAAGGGCTGGGTGCAAGATCTCTGCATGTGGCCCCCTATGAGCAAGTGAAACTAAATTCAGCACAAAGGATTCCTTTTAAAAAGTTTATACCTTATGTTATTACCCAGATTGTACTTTTATTTCCCAAGAATTGTTCATCTCTGCCGGTATCTTCTCTCTTTCCAGCTCTCTCCAACTCCTAAGACTTGTCTTTCTCTGCCTTCTCTACTCTTCCTTTACAGGGGGCTTGGTGGTTTTGTGTGTGTTAGTTGTGATTCCTCAACTCCCCACAAGCTCCCACAGGGGAAAGAAAGAGCCTTTCCCTCCCTCTCCCACCACATCAAGCATGATGGAAAGATCTCACAGTCTAGACTTTAACATCTAAATGCTTGAAAAATATTTAATTGCTTGAAAAGTCAGTAGCATTATTTCTCATCTCAACTCGGGCAAACTTTTTCTTGAAATTTCATACAAGGTGAGCAGCCAGTCAGCTGGATTTAATAGGTGTCTCCCTGAACGTTCTTATAAGCCAAAGATTGAGGAGAGGCCCATTCACTTTACTCAAGCAAACCTAAAGCACCTGCGTGTTGCTATGGGTTGGATGCACACACTGCCTTAATTAGCAGGGTACACCCACCACGGACGTGCACTGAGGATGATGGAGACCCTCTCCTCAGTTCTCTTAGCCTATTGCCTGGCCCCTTATTATCCTTCTACCATTACTGAGCCTTTTAAGCTGGACTCCAACAAGACTCTTCTTGCCCTGTGTCTTTCAGGCCAGCAAGACCAAGTCGGGATCAGAGGCGAAGGAAATCCTCCTTTGCTCGGAGAGTGGGAAGCCAGGAGCTCTAACTCTAGGGCACACACTCAGCCCACAGGCTGTAGGCAGGGCTGCCTTATAAGGATCTCGTGAGATGGGCGAAGTTCCCCGAGGCTGGCACAGGTGTGCTGCTCAGCCTCCAGAGAGCGGGGCTGGGTGCTCATCTCTGCACATGGCCTGCCTTGCTAATTTGACTTGAGCCTCGTGAGCTTCTGCACACGTCTCACCAGAACTGAGGTATTGGAAACAGCTGCTACCCTCTAGGAACTCTAGTCTGAAGGGCTGGGTGCAAGATCTCTGCATGTGGCCCCCTATGAGCAAGTGAAACTAAATTCAGCACAAAGGATTCCTTTTAAAAAGTTTATACCTTATGTTATTACCCAGATTGTACTTTTATTTCCCAAGAATTGTTCATCTCTGCCGGTATCTTCTCTCTTTCCAGCTCTCTCCAACTCCTAAGACTTGTCTTTCTCTGCCTTCTCTACTCTTCCTTTACAGGGGGCTTGGTGGTTTTGTGTGTGTTAGTTGTGATTCCTCAACTCCCCACAAGCTCCCACAGGGAATGAAAGAGCCTTTCCCTCCCTCTCCCACCACATCAAGCATGATGGAAAGATCTCACAGTCTAGACTTTAACATCTAAATGCTTGAAAAATATTTAATTGCTTGAAAAGTCAGTAGCATTATTTCTCATCTCAACTCGGGCAAACTTTTTCTTGAAATTTCATACAAGGTGAGCAGCCAGTCAGCTGGATTTAATAGGTGTCTCCCTGAACGTTCTTATAAGCCAAAGATTGAGGAGAGGCCCATTCACTTTACTCAAGCAAACCTAAAGCACCTGCGTGTTGCTATGGGTTGGATGCACACACTGCCTTAATTAGCAGGGACTGCCCCGGGAAGCCCAGGTGGTGCTAGTAGTATAGAACTCACCTGCCAGTGCAGGAGACCTAAGAGCCACAGGTTTGATCCCTGAGTCAGAAAGATCCCCTGGAGAGGGAAATGGCAACCCACTCTAGTATTCTGGCCCTGGAGAATCCCATGAACAGAGGAGTTACAGTCTATGGGGTTGAAAAGAGGCAGACACGACCAAAGTGAACTTAGCACACACAAGGAGTCACAATTTTCTAGCTAACTACTTTATTCTCCTTCCTATCCTGACCCAAAACACCACACGCTGGGTCTCAGTGAGATACAGCATCTCCACAAAGAAACTCACATGCTTCATTTAGAAATGCCACATCTGTCTCTGAGTCAGTGCACACTCACCCCAGCACCCACAATGCCTCTGGCTGAGGACTCACTCACTACCAGGCAGACATGGTCCCAAGACCAGAACGAGTCTGATACGTTACCAGGTTTTTAACCATGCCAGGGGCTGGGGCAGCAGGTGGAGGCGGGGGAGATCTGTTTTGCTTAGTACACACCCAGAACTACGGTAGTATTGATAAGAGATAGTCAATGAGATGAAAAGAGGCGCTAGCTAGTTTAGGGGAAGCAAAAACTTAGATACCCAAAATATTTCGTCTTCAAATAGATTCAGCAAATATTTTCTGAGCGTCTGCTGGTGCCAGGCAGAGTCTGGGACACAAGGCATACAGCAGCATTACTGTTGTTAAACCCCCACAGGCCCATCCTGTGCTTTGCCGCCAACCCTCCCCGCAACCCTCACCATTGCCCACGATGACTCAGAACTCTACATTTATCCACAAGCTTGCCTCTCTCGACAGCTTGGTGAAGAGTGATGTGGATACAGAAGGAAACCCATAAATATTTGTTGAAGGAATGAATTGAAAGGAATCCCAGTCTTTGGTTTCCCAAGACTTAAGCACAGGACACACAGAGTGAGAAACCTTCCTGGGGCCCTGGGAGGCAGGATCCTGCCAAGCGATGAGGACCCATTCACTTTACTCAAGCAAACCTAAAGCACCTGCGTGTTGCTATGGGTTGGATGCACACACTGCCTTAATTAGCAGGGACTGCCCGGAAGCCCAGGTGGTGCTAGTAGTATGGAACTCACCTGCCAGTGCAGGAGACCTAAGAGCCACAGGTTTGATCCCTGAGTCAGAAAGATCCCTGAGAGGGAAATGGCAACCCACTCTAGTATTCTGGCCCTGGAGAATCCCATGAACAGAGGAGTTACAGTCTATGGGGTTGAAAAGAGGCAGACACGACCAAAGTGAACTTAGCACACACAAGGAGTCACAATTTTCTAGCTAACTACTTTATTCTCCTTCCTATCCTGACCCAAAACACCACACGCTGGGTCTCAGTGAGATACAGCATCTCCACAAAGAAACTCACATGCTTCATTTAGAAATGCCACATCTGTCTCTGAGTCAGTGCACACTCACCCCAGCACCCACAATGCCTCTGGCTGAGGACTCACTCACTACCAGGCAGACATGGTCCCAAGACCAGAACGAGTCTGATACGTTACCAGGTTTTTAACCATGCCAGGGGCTGGGGCAGCAGGTGGAGGCGGGGGAGATCTGTTTTGCTTAGTACACACCCAGAACTACGGTAGTATTGATAAGAGATAGTCAATGAGATGAAAAGAGGCGCTAGCTAGTTTAGGGGAAGCAAAAACTTAGATACCCAAAATATTTCGTCTTCAAATAGATTCAGCAAATATTTTCTGAGCGTCTGCTGGTGCCAGGCAGAGTCTGGGACACAAGGCATACAGCAGCATTACTGTTGTTAAACCCCCACAGGCCCATCCTGTGCTTTGCCGCCAACCCTCCCCGCAACCCTCACCATTGCCCACGATGACTCAGAACTCTACATTTATCCACAAGCTTGCCTCTCTCGACAGCTTGGTGAAGAGTGATGTGGATACAGAAGGAAACCCATAAATATTTGTTGAAGGAATGAATTGGAAAGGAATCCCAGTCTTTGGTTTCCCCAAGACTTAAGCACAGGACACACAGAGTGAGAAACCTTCCCTGGGGCCCTGGGAGGCAGGATCCTGCCAAGCTGCTCACAGTATCACCTGGCAGTGGGGAGGACAGAATTCTTTCTCCATGGAGCTGCACACACATGCACCAGGGGGCAGAGTGAGCAGCACTTTTAGAGTTGGCCGAGAGCTGGTGCCTTTTCAAGAGCGTCTTCCCGGAGCCGTCTGAGACCTCCCAGTACAACAACAACATATTTTCTAGGCTTCTCGGCACATTCATGTTTCTGCTCAAATGCAGTATCTCTGAAACCCAGCATGTGCCATCCGAGTTAGGACCAGAAGGGGAGGAAGGCGGTGAGCTGGAAAGCTGGTATTCCTAGGGAAATGTGGATAATTCATCCTACCCTTTCGGTTGGGGAGGCTGAAGGAACAGTGGCTGCTGGGAGACTGGGGAACACAATTCCACCATCTGAGGTGCCTTCCACTCAGTGTCAGAATAACCAACCTCACGAAGCTAACAGCAATCCAGTAACTGGGAGGCATTCTCAGTGTTATGTCCCAAGAAGAATGTGTAACACTGAGAGCACAGTAAACCCCAGAGCCACATTGTTCCATTTGACTCTTCCTTACTCAGCAGTAGGTGCCACTAGGGAATGCTAAGCCTAGCATTACCAGAAAATAATCGAAAAATACAAACTGAAGGAATTCTGCTACAAATGGTACTTATTACTTCAAAAAAGAGAACTGTTTTCCCTTTTATGGCATCTAAGATATCCATTTTTTGAAAATGTTTTCCTAGCACATTGCAAATTACTTCAGAGTTGGGAAATGCTCCTTGCTAGGAAGAGGCTGTGCGCTCTGAGGATTGGTCCTGACTCCTGATTGAAAGTATTATTTATTTGGGCAACTACATTCTTTAGTCAGTAAAGCCTGGGGAGTTTACTATTAATCCCAAATGTAAACCCCAGTTAGAGCTGCTGCTTACAAAAGCCGATTACTATTTAACTCTCATGTTCACAGCACATCTTGTAAATGCCTCCAGTAAATGAGAAAACAGCACTCACTAGTAATGTTACCACACTGGCCTCCAGTCTTTGGTTTCCCCAAGACTTAAGCACAGGACACACAGAGTGAGAAACCTTCCTGGGGCCCTGGGAGGCAGGATCCTGCCAAGCTGCTCACAGTATCACCTGGCAGTGGGGAGGACAGAATTCTTTCTCCATGGAGCTGCACACACATGCACCAGGGGGCAGAGTGAGCAGCACTTTTAGAGTTGGCCGAGAGCTGGTGCCTTTTCAAGAGCGTCTTCCCGGAGCCGTCTGAGACCTCCCAGTACAACAACAACATATTTTCTAGGCTTCTCGGCACATTCATGTTTCTGCTCAAATGCAGTATCTCTGAAACCCAGCATGTGCCATCCGAGTTAGGACCAGAAGGGGAGGAAGGCGGTGAGCTGGAAAGCTGGTATTCCTAGGGAAATGTGGATAATTCATCCTACCCTTTCGGTTGGGGAGGCTGAAGGAACAGTGGCTGCTGGGAGACTGGGGAACACAATTCCACCATCTGAGGTGCCTTCCACTCAGTGTCAGAATAACCAACCTCACGAAGCTAACAGCAATCCAGTAACTGGGAGGCATTCTCAGTGTTATGTCCCAAGAAGGATGTGTAACACTGAGAGCACAGTAAACCCCAGAGCCACATTGTTCCATTTGACTCTTCCTTACTCAGCAGTAGGTGCCACTAGGGAATGCTAAGCCTAGCATTACCAGAAAATAATCGAAAAATACAAACTGAAGGAATTCTGCTACAAATGGTACTTATTACTTCAAAAAAGAGAACTGTTTTCCCTTTTATGGCATCTAAGATATCCATTTTTTGAAAATGTTTTCCTAGCACATTGCAAATTACTTCAGAGTTGGGAAATGCTCCTTGCTAGGAAGAGGCTGTGCGCTCTGAGGATTGGTCCTGACTCCTGATTGAAAGTATTATTTATTTGGGCAACTACATTCTTTAGTCAGTAAAGCCTGGGGAGTTTACTATTAATCCCAAATGTAAACCCCAGTTAGAGCTGCTGCTTACAAAAGCCGATTACTATTTAACTCTCATGTTCACAGCACATCTTGTAAATGCCTCCAGTAAATGAGAAAACAGCACTCACTAGTAATGTTACCACACTGGAAATTCCAATTGCTGACTTAGGCGACCTAAATTACTGCCCCTTTGTTCTCTACTCCTCTCTCAACTCTCTCCATTGATGGCACCTGAAAACACCTGAGGGTTTAGCCTAAAGATGATCTGGCATCAATTTTAGGGGGGACGGAGGGGAAGACAGGAAGTTATGCCTGGTGTCTGGCATGGTGAGCACATGCTCCCTTCCTGCTTTAAAGAGTTCTGTCTGGACAGGAGTTGAACTAGAAGAATTACAGATACACACTGATTCTTAAATCTTAGCGTTGCCAGATTTACCAAACAAATACAAAATACCGTATGTTACACAGTAGTTCCTGATTATCTGAGGTTCACATTGAATTAGATGTCTTCACAACCCTGCACTGAATGGATGCCCCAGACTTGGAAGAAACAGGGGCCATGGAAGGATAAGGCCCTTAAAATTCCAAAGAGAAAGGTTCTCAAGATTTCTAGGGTAGCCGCAAGTACCCAGAGTCAAAGTGGAGAGTCTGCGACGGTGCCTGAAGGACAAGGGCTGGTCCCTCCCATAAGCTTGGTCCACCTGGCCTGCTGCGGCTGAGGAATCAAAGGAAAGGAGGAAGCGAGTGACCTCTGGCTGCTTCCTCGTCCTGCAGGCTCCTCTCTTTACTGTCCTTTTTCCTCCCTTTCCCACTCAACTCTCTCTTCTCCTTAACCCAATATCCCCTAAAGCAAAACAAACAAACTCCCCCAAAACAAAACTTGAAAAAAATTTTGTTTTTCCCACTGTGGTTTTCATGTAGATTTTCAACCTATATGTAGATGAGATTGAAGCAATTTAACCCTGAGGTGTGCAAGAAGCTTCAATAGGGTTTGCAGCCACCAGTCTGGAGATGGGAAGGTGGGGCCCGGGGAGGAGGGATACCTCCAGCAGCCATCCCTGTGGGCTCCCTGAGGCTGTGGCTGTTTATCATGCTGCTCACAGGAATGGCTAAAAAAATCAACTTTTCAGTCGCAGCCCTGCCAAGTTCTGGGCCAGCCGGCTCCCCGAGTTCCCGCGCACGGGTCCTGTGTGACCTAACTTTCCCACTCCCCATCACACGGGGTCCCCACCTGCTGCCCCACAAAACTGCTCTTCCTGTTGCAAAAGGAACGTCCATCTCGGGTTTTATTTCCTCCCGAGAAGCCTGAGGAAGCCTCAGGTGGGTTTCCATGTCAACCCTCCCTGAAATCCAAACATTTGACTTTCTCAAAGGCAGTTTAACCTCTGCCACCACATGCTTTGAAGGGCAGAGGATTTTTTTTCCCAAGTCTTAAAAAAAAAAAAAGACTGAAGCTTTCAAAAGACTCAGGCTTCTGGGGGTTTCTATTCACAGAGTGATAACACATCTTGAAACAGGATATTTATAATTTGTTTGGTTTCACGTTTATCCTCCCAAAGCTAAACAGTAATGGCTGAGAGCTACGAAAACACTTAGGTAAGGAGAGGGGCCAGAGCAGAGATAAAAAGAATAATTGGAAACAGAGAAGCTGCCTCCAAGTCACACCTTCTTGAAGGCTCACAGCTCAGCAGGTTGGAGAGCTCAAGGCAGGCCACAGCATCCTTTCATTCTGGGCATTCCTCAGCCTCCACTCTTCCAAGGTTTACTTATGCAAGCTCAGCTGCAATTTTCCATAGATCCTCAACCTGGTCCTGGGCCACCTTCCCCGGGAAGAAGCCTCCAGGGATGGGAGCCTGGGGGAGAACAAACACAGGTTTCAAGCTTGGGAACAGGCCACCTGGAAATGAAAGATAACCTGTCGAGATAAGGGATCGACTCAGGCCAGGGTGCACTGTGGGAAGGGGTCAGGCAACTATAACTTGAAAAAAATTTTGTTTTTCCCACTGTGGTTTTCATGTAGATTTTCAACCTATATGTAGATGAGATTGAAGCAATTTAACCCTGAGGTGTGCAAGAAGCTTCAATAGGGTTTGCAGCCACCAGTCTGGAGATGGGAAGGTGGGGCCCGGGGAGGAGGGATACCTCCAGCAGCCATCCCTGTGGGCTCCCTGAGGCTGTGGCTGTTTATCATGCTGCTCACAGGAATGGCTAAAAAAATCAACTTTTCAGTCGCAGCCCTGCCAAGTTCTGGGCCAGCCGGCTCCCCGAGTTCCCGCGCACGGGTCCTGTGTGACCTAACTTTCCCACTCCCCATCACACGGGGTCCCCACCTGCTGCCCCACAAAACTGCTCTTCCTGTTGCAAAAGGAACGTCCATCTCGGGTTTTATTTCCTCCCGAGAAGCCTGAGGAAGCCTCAGGTGGGTTTCCATGTCAACCCTCCCTGAAATCCAAACATTTGACTTTCTCAAAGGCAGTTTAACCTCTGCCACCACATGCTTTGAAGGGCAGAGGATTTTTTTTCCCAAGTCTTAAAAAAAAAAAAAGACTGAAGCTTTCAAAAGACTCAGGCTTCTGGGGGTTTCTATTCACAGAGTGATAACACATCTTGAAACAGGATATTTATAATTTGTTTGGTTTCACGTTTATCCTCCCAAAGCTAAACAGTAATGGCTGAGAGCTACGAAAACACTTAGGTAAGGAGAGGGGCCAGAGCAGAGATAAAAAGAATAATTGGAAACAGAGAAGCTGCCTCCAAGTCACACCTTCTTGAAGGCTCACAGCTCAGCAGGTTGGAGAGCTCAAGGCAGGCCACAGCATCCTTTCATTCTGGGCATTCCTCAGCCTCCACTCTTCCAAGGTTTACTTATGCAAGCTCAGCTGCAATTTTCCATAGATCCTCAACCTGGTCCTGGGCCACCTTCCCCGGGAAGAAGCCTCCAGGGATGGGAGCCTGGGGGAGAACAAACACAGGTTTCAAGCTTGGGAACAGGCCACCTGGAAATGAAAGATAACCTGTCGAGATAAGGGATCGACTCAGGCCAGGGTGCACTGTGGGAAGGGGGTCAGGCAGGAGCAGCACAACCCCGCACATCCAGCCACCAGATGATGAAACTGGGAGGAAATAAATGAGTCTAGTGAGACCACACGTGGAATACTATGTTCTTCACGGCCTCACAGGGAAGATGCACACACTGAGTTGGCTGACATTCAGAGAAGAGCAATTAGGATGATTAAGAGGCCAGAGGGAGTGACTTAGGGGGAGAGATTAAAAGAATTAAACATGTATACCTTGGCTAAGCTCAAAGCAGAGGGAATGTGGAAACTATAAGCATCCTCAGAACATAAACATGAGGAAGACATGGAATTGCTTCACATCATCCCTGAGGGATGTAACTGGAAGTAATGGGACGGAGGAAAAGAAAACTTCACTACCTGTTGGAGAAAGCTTCCAAATAGGCCGAGATCAACTCTGACACTTCAGTCGCACCTAAAGTTCTTGAAGAAGAAGTCCACAAAGCGAGATACAATACGATACGAGAGAAGTAAGTGGATGTAACAGGGGCTGATCAGACAGAGGGTCTGTGAAAGAGAAATATAATAATAACAAAAGACCATTTCTCTTAGGGCATATTAAAAATCTTTAGAGGCTCCCTACTGACTAGAATTGATCATGGGATATCTTAGCTTGGAATTCAAGGCCGGTTCCCACTGGCCTGAGCATTTTTACCCTCCTAAAGTGACTTTTCATCCATTTTCAACATAAGCGTGTCTCCAGAACACTCCTGCTGTGGTTCCTCTTTTGTTTATGAACTCCTTCAACCTGGAATCCCTCCCCCCACTCCCACGGTCCCGCTATTGAAATCTTCCTCAAAATTTAGGATCTACCTAAACCCTGCTTCCTCTGGCTGCCCCAATCTCTCCCAGCACTCCGTCTGCCTCCCTCCTTCCTAGAGCTCACTTGGCCCCTCCGACAAACTACTTGCTTTGTCAGCTGATAGGTTCATATATCGTTGGAACCATCGTGAGCTCCTACGAGACAGGAGAGTGTGTCCTCTCTCTCCCTCTTTGCCCCCTTTTTTGATCCTTCTTTGACAGTTCTTCCCACCATAGTGAACCAGAGTTCACACCATAGTGAACCAGAGTTCACACAACACTAGAGTTCTGTCCTGGTTTCCTCCTCCCTACTGCTCCTTAGTTTTTTCTGTCTCTCCTTCAGATGTTGGTGCTCCCTAGAATTCCTTCTCAACCATTTCTTTTGTTACTTGCTCTCTCCCTGGAAGGTCACGTCCAATCCTGGGGTTGCAAGGACCCTCTCAGCACTGGTCATTCCCAAATCTCTAGCCAGTTCAATTGGTTCTTCTGGGAACCAGGTTTCTGATTGAGCATCTCAGGTTGGAGCCAGTTCATTGTCTTCTACAGTGCTTCTCTAAAACTTACCTTGGCTAGTCAAAGCTAACAATCCTCAGAACATAAACATGAGGAAGACATGGAATTGTTCACATCATCCCTGAGGGATGTAACTGGAAGTAATGGGACGGAGGAAAAGAAAACTTCACTACCTGTTGGAGAAAGCTTCCAAATAGGCCGAGATCAACTCTGACACTTCAGTCGCACCTAAAGTTCTTGAAGAAGAAGTCCACAAAGCGAGATACAATACGATACGAGAGAAGTAAGTGGATGTAACAGGGGCTGATCAGACAGAGGGTCTGTGAAAGAGAAATATAATAATAACAAAAGACCATTTCTCTTAGGGCATATTAAAAATCTTTAGAGGCTCCCTACTGACTAGAATTGATCATGGGATATCTTAGCTTGGAATTCAAGGCCGGTTCCCACTGGCCTGAGCATTTTTACCCTCCTAAAGTGACTTTTCATCCATTTTCAACATAAGCGTGTCTCCAGAACACTCCTGCTGTGGTTCCTCTTTTGTTTATGAACTCCTTCAACCTGGAATCCCTCCCCCCACTCCCACGGTCCCGCTATTGAAATCTTCCTCAAAATTTAGGATCTACCTAAACCCTGCTTCCTCTGGCTGCCCCAATCTCTCCCAGCACTCCGTCTGCCTCCCTCCTTCCTAGAGCTCACTTGGCCCCTCCGACAAACTACTTGCTTTGTCAGCTGATAGGTTCATATATCGTTGGAACCATCGTGAGCTCCTACGAGACAGGAGAGTGTGTCCTCTCTCTCCCTCTTTGCCCCCTTTTTTGATCCTTCTTTGACAGTTCTTCCCACCATAGTGAACCAGAGTTCACACCATAGTGAACCAGAGTTCACACAACACTAGAGTTCTGTCCTGGTTTCCTCCTCCCTACTGCTCCTTAGTTTTTTCTGTCTCTCCTTCAGATGTTGGTGCTCCCTAGAATTCCTTCTCAACCATTTCTTTTGTTACTTGCTCTCTCCCTGGAAGGTCACGTCCAATCCTGGGGTTGCAAGGACCCTCTCAGCACTGGTCATTCCCAAATCTCTAGCCAGTTCAATTGGTTCTTCTGGGAACCAGGTTTCTGATTGAGCATCTCAGGTTGGAGGTTCTGTGTGCTCTGCAGCATTCCCCAGGTACAGACCCAAACTCACTGTCTTCTACAGCAAACCTGCTCCTTACCCAAGAGAATGCCCCCAACTCTCACCCCAATGAGAAATCTAAGTGGTGTTTTTGGCTTCTTCCTGCCCCTCCTCTACAATCCATCGATCGATCTCAATCACCAAATCCAGTTAATTCTGCCATACCTTTGTGTCTGCCCAGGACTGGCCAAATCTCTCTGATTATCTGATGATGGTACTTACCTTCCTTGACCACTGACGACAGCACATCCCTTAGACAAAGAACCTCTCTCCTTGCATCTGGAGATTAGCCCAGGTGTAAGTACATGATCCAAACCTGGCCAATAATAGCTATTCCCGGGCCCCTACATTCAGAATCTGAATTGAATCAGAAAGGCAGGACTGCTTGGTTTCATCAGAGGCTGCAAAGACGTGATTTCAGAGCCACCAACAGGTCGTGTATCCAGGCCTGAAAGAGTGAACAGCTAACTTCCAGAGATAAGAACAAAAATAGAGATGGCAGGATGCCATTCCCCCAACCAGCTGTTACAGGGCTAGTGCCTCCCTTGTATTTCCATGATTTGGTTACAGGAGCCAAAAAAACTCCCCATCTTGAGCAGAGCTTCTTAGAGGTCATTTCTGTCTCTGAGAGTTTCGGTTAATAAAAAAATCAAATCTGGCATATTTCTTCTCCTTCTGTGCTCCCAGGCCACTAACAGTCTTCCCACTCCCTTCTCTATCATTCTCCCAGTGCAGTCACCATGACTTTCCTAGAACTCAAGCCTTATCAAGACACTGCTCACTTAAAAGCCCAAATTCCTTGCCAAGACTTTGCAGGCCCTATCCCTTATTTCTGCTACTTCTCTCTATTACATGCTGTGTACCCCAGTGTGCAGTGTTTTCTCTCTCACTGCTGGGTCTTTGTACATAGAATTCATTCTACCTGAATTGCTCTTCTTTGACTAAATTTGACTCATCCTGAAAGTCAAAGTATAAACTATCACTTTGTCAGAGAAACTCTGAACTCTAAATTGGGTTGGGTATTCTATATGTTCTTGATCATAACACTACTCATCCCACTTCTTACAAAAATTATTTATTACATGTGTTACCTCACCTCACCTCACTAGTCTATAAGCTCCTGAGAGCCAATCCATGTCATAGCATCTCCAGAACCTATCACAGTGGTTAATACAGTGAATTAATTGTACCAGCTACCACCTAGTTATTGGCTTTCAAATCCAGTTAATTCTGCCATACCTTTGTGTCTGCCCAGGACTGGCCAAATCTCTCTGATTATCTGATGATGGTACTTACCTTCCTTGACCACTGACGACAGCACATCCCTTAGACAAAGAACCTCTCTCCTTGCATCTGGAGATTAGCCCAGGTGTAAGTACATGATCCAAACCTGGCCAATAATAGCTATTCCCGGGCCCCTACATTCAGAATCTGAATTGAATCAGAAAGGCAGGACTGCTTGGTTTCATCGGAGGCTGCAAGGACGTGATTTCAGAGCCACCAACAGGTCGTGTATCCAGGCCTGAAAGAGTGAACAGCTAACTTCCAGAGATAAGAACAAAAATAGAGATGGCAGGATGCCATTCCCCCAACCAGCTGTTACAGGGCTAGTGCCTCCCTTGTATTTCCATGATTTGGTTACAGGAGCCAAAAAAACTCCCCATCTTGAGCAGAGCTTCTTAGAGGTCATTTCTGTCTCTGAGAGTTTCGGTTAATAAAAAAATCAAATCTGGCATATTTCTTCTCCTTCTGTGCTCCCAGGCCACTAACAGTCTTCCCACTCCCTTCTCTATCATTCTCCCAGTGCAGTCACCATGACTTTCCTAGAACTCAAGCCTTATCAAGACACTGCTCACTTAAAAGCCCAAATTCCTTGCCAAGACTTTGCAGGCCCTATCCCTTATTTCTGCTACTTCTCTCTATTATATGCTGTGTACCCCAGTGTGCAGTGTTTTCTCTCTCACTGCTGGGTCTTTGTACATAGAATTCATTCTACCTGAATTGCTCTTCTTTGACTAAATTTGACTCATCCTGAAAGTCAAAGTATAAACTATCACTTTGTCAGAGAAACTCTGAACTCTAAATTGGGTTGGGTATTCTATATGTTCTTGATCATAACACTACTCATCCCACTTCTTACAAAAATTATTTATTACATGTGTTACCTCACCTCACCTCACTAGTCTATAAGCTCCTGAGAGCCAATCCATGTCATAGCATCTCCAGAACCTATCACAGTGGTTAATACAGTGAATTAATTGTACCAGCTACCACCTAGTTATTGACGGCTTTCAAATATTTCTAGAATTTCTTCCTTGGCTCCAGATGTGTATTTCCAACTACATCTCAAACTAGTCCACTTCCTATGGTCCATATCCTCCCAGGACCAATATATAGAAGCCTGGGAGTCACTTTCTAACCCTTTCTTCCCTCTTTTCCAATAGGGGTCTAATCAACAAAGCTTCTCTGCTATCCTTTCTACTCTCTGTCTAGACCAGCACCGCTTGGTAGAGGTGGTAGCCTCCCAAATGGTCTCATTAACTGCCTCGATTCATTTCAACATATTCTCAACATTGAAGCCAGAGCCATCTTTATAAAAACACAAAGCCAATTGTTTTGCTTCTTTTAAAGTTCTTACATGATGTACCCAAGATACAGTTCCTTTCTTTTACGATAAAGCTGACATTTCTCATTTCACTTTCTGCCCCTTCTGGACATGCATAACCCTGACTATCTCAATATTGTTTCTGGAGGCTTCCCTAGTGGTCTAGAGATTAAGAATTCACCTGTCAATGCAGGGGATGTGGGTTCAATCCCTGGTTTGGGAAGATCCCACATACCATGGAACAACTAAGCCCATGCACCACAACTACTGAAGTCCACACACCCTAGATCCCTACTCAGCAGTAAGAGAAGCCACCACAATGAGAAGCCTCTGCACTGCAATGAGGAGTAGCCCCTGCTCACCAAAATTATGTGCATAGCAATGAAAGCCCATGTGCAGAAAGGAAGACTCAGAGCAGACAAAATAAATAAATAAATCTTCTTAAAAAAAAGCATTGCTCCTGATACCTACCATTATCTTTCATGCCACGTGCCTTGGCATATGTAATTCCCTCTGCTTCGAATGTGCTTTCTCCTGTGTCAAGTTGGCCAGCTTAAGACAACTGAGCTCTGGGAAGCTTTGGCCAATTAATGATAATAATATATCACATATATAATATACACGAGTTCCTCTGATACTAACCATTAGCCTATATGGATTGTTGTGTCCAATAAAGAAATTGAGAACTGGGGTAAAGAGAAGTTAAGTTAGTGGTCCAAGTCTCCATGCTGAATCCATTTCCAGTCAGGATTCAAACCCGGGTCTCATAGCTCCAAGGTCTATACTCAGGCTCATCATGCCATATTGCTTTCTGTACCTCTGTTATTGCACACACACATTGTATCACTAAAAACATTACTTGGTTATATTTATGTCTGTTCTATGAGGAATTAACTTAAAAGCTGGGCCCAGGGTTTTTTATGTGTGAGTTCCAGTGAGGGGCAGACAGTCAAAAATGTTTGTTGAATGAATAAGTATACCTGTAAAGGTATGGTGAGACATGAGAACACTCTGTGACTTATTCACCTTCAAATGTGGATGAAAGTGTGATGTAGGCAAGTAAACCCTCTGTTCCTGTATCAGTGCAGTCATGCTTGCTTTCCACCCTTGGGAATGACATGACACTAGAGAGAACAGGTGGAAGCAAGTGATCCAAAGATTCTGGGGAAACTGTGCAGGGCAGTGGAGCAGACTCACATGGGCATAAGATGAATAATAAAAAAGTTCACATGAAGTCAAAACTCCCTTTGACATTTCCTCAAGAAGATGCTATGTCAGGACCCCAAGTCATCACGTGTTAGTCAGTTTAACAAAGCCAGCTTTCCCTTCAGAGTTCAAATGCATTAAATTGATAGCACAGCTGGTTTACATTTGGGGGTCATAGTCAGGTGTTTTGGGCAAGGATACTCTTAATAAACATCCTGCATGATAAATTCAATTTGAACCTGATTCCTGGAGAAGCTGGTACCAGGAATAGTCTGGTAGCACAGATAGTAAATTTGGGTTTTAGAGCTGGATCACTTAGAGCCTGTTTGGTGGTAGGTAGAGCACAGACAACATCCAGAACAATGTGGAAGTCCAGCTGTATTATTGGTGAATTGAGATGTTATCCTAGTAGGAGGAAATATATGAACAGTGGCAAAGTGTCCGTCTTTTGAGGTATATGAGGTAAACAGTAATTGCAAAGCCAATGAAACTGAATGGATATTGCTAAGCCCCCATGGACACTAGGAAAAGATAACAAAAGACTGAAAGCAGGGGCTTCCTTGGTGATCCAGTGGGTAGAGAGTTCCCCTTGCACTGCAAGGGGCGCTGGTTTGGTCCCTGGCCCAGTAAGTTCCCATGTGCTGCAGAGCGGCTGGACCAGTGTGTCCAATTAACAGCCAACACTCTGGAGCACATGCGCCCAGAACTGGTGCTCTGCAATGAGAGTGGCCATTGTGGTGAGAGGCCCACACAGGCCAAAGAATAAAAATGGATGAAAATAACTGGATAAAAAAATCAATAAAAATGGCCAAAAAAATTGTTTAAAAACATCATAGAGATTAAAAAAAAAAGGATGAAAGCAAAGAAAAAGGCAATAGAAAGTGAAGTATGAAAGCAAAGGGCCTCCCACGTGTCATACAAAAAGGCTCCCCACTCCTGCTGGATGGCAGAGAAAACTAAAGGCCAGGACTTATTCAGAAGACTGGCAAACTCCAAAGAGGGTGGAGCGCCAAGCCATGCAGGTGTGCTATGCTTGGTTGAAAAAGAATTCAGCCCTGAATTAGTTATGCTAAAAAGCCCATTTCGTTTCACATGGGTTATCATAGTAATAGATTTGGGAAGACAATACAAACATATACATACAAAAAGTGACTGTTCTTCTGCATTGAGTAGGGAAACATGGTGACTGTCATTCATTTGGTCAGCAGTTAAGTTACACTGTGCCCGGAGCTGGACCAATTAAGTGAGATACAAGACAAACTGACCATGGTAGAAAGCAAATAAGAACAGAATCCCAAAATGCCATTTGGTGAATTGGTTTCTATCTAGAGGGAAGTCACCAGTGACAAGCCACAAATCTCAGGCATTGTCCATATCTCATGATTTTGAAAAACATTAAAAGGAAGCCTATGATAGTAGTCAGATTTTATATTGACACAAAAGTAGGTTAGCGATTATAAAAGATGTCAGAATCAAGATACAACCAAGACTGGAAGCATCAAGGAGAAATGTTCAATGTAGATAAATATAAATTTTACTTTACAAATAAGTACAGGTTGGGGGGGTCATCACTTGATACCAACTCCTAAGAAAGGCAGCTGGCTTTGAGGACAACAAGAGAGTGGGCTCTGAGAAAAGAATTGGATTGTTTGGAGCACGGATGCAATCCACAGAGCACCTGGAATACTGTGTCCGGTTCTTGGCAGCACATTTTAAAAACCTTGATCCACTGGAGTAGGTTCAGTGGATGGCATTCAGGATATGAAGGGTCTGGAAATTATACCACATGAAGAAAGACTGAAGGAACAGAGCCCCAGAGAAGAATGAATGGAAACACAGTGGTTATCCTCAAATATGTGAAGGCATTTAGGTAGAAAAAAGAATGTCTTGTATTTTTTCCCCAAACAACAGAAATAGAATTCCAAAGAGCCACTCTCCCCAAGACCTGTCCCATAGACAGGCTAGCACTGTCCAGAACAACTTAGAAGGTAGAATGTATGACTGGAAGATCGGGTTTGATCGCCTCTAAAGATTCTTGGGCTTCCCTTGTGGTGCTAGTGGTAAAGAATCCTCCTGCCAATACAGGAGATGCAAGAGACATGGGTTTGATCCTTGAAAGATCCCTTGGAGAAGGAAATGGCAACCCATGCCAGTATTCTTGCCTTAAAAATTCCATGGAAAGAGAACACTGGCAGGCTATAGGTAACAACAAGTCAGACCCAACTGAGCACACACACACACACACACAAGATTCTTTAGATTCTAATATTCTGTGGTTCTCATCTGTCAAGATCTGCTCTCAAATACTGCATTCAGACTCAGGCATACACGATGGATGATAAACATGTAGCTTCTCCTATTCTTGGTATCAACTTCTCCAGGAAGCGGGTTCAAATTGAACTTCCTCCCCTCTCTGGATTTTGATAGCATTGAGGACACATCAAAGGGTTAATTTGCTAGCTCCGTGGTGAGGGCACTTTAGCTGAGAGTTGCAGTGAGCACTAGAGAGTGTGGAGCCCTTTTCCACTGCCTTGAATTCACAGAGACAGGCCTGCATTGCCCCAGGAAGCTCACAGCACTCCACTTTCCTGGCACTAGGGAAAATTCTGCAAGAATAATGTATGTGTTGTTAGATCAGCTCTTCCAGCAGAGCTGTCATTGCTTCCCAGGGAACATCTTTACATCACAAAAGCATCAGTCTCCTTTTAAAATGAGTGAATGAATGAACAAAAATGTCAAGGCTTTCATTTCCTTTCATCAAAAGCCATGCTTACAGTAATAAAAGACAAACAGGGTAACTGAGAATACATGAAAGCAGGAGGAAGTACCTAGTAAAGCTTACATTATAAAAGCTCCTTTGGCTGAATGATTGGCCTGTCTGGATACAAAATTGGTATTTCAGAGCCATATAATTTATGTAAATGGTAGCCACAGAGATATTTTATCTTGGTCATGTGCGTAATCTGAAGAGACAAAAACAAAACAAAACGAAACAAAAAAAACTGGACATCGTCCTGGAGGACAACTTCCCACTGGAGTTTTCTGGATGATTTATCAGAAGACCGCGCATGAGGTCACCTCTTTAGGTGGCAGACGCTTTGGAGATAATTATGACCACAGTCACCATCAGGAGACTCTCCTGATGTCTGGGTTCAGGACCCCTCTCCGGCCTCTCTGGGCCAGTTGCCTCCTCTGTAACCATGGCCGACAGTTGTCTGCACACAGTCCTGCAGCACCCAGCCTGACTGGGAGTCATTAGCCTGTCTTGACAGGACTCTTCCTCAACTGATACTCACTGGCACTACGTTGCTGCTGAAACAGGCCGTGTGTGCTCCAGGCGCAATGGTGCACGGCTCTCCGAGACGGTCCAGGAACTCCGCCTGGGTTTAGAGCAGAGGTTCACAATGAATGTGTGGTTTTGGAGGATGTGAGGGTTGGAGGGTGTTTGTCTCATTTTAGTATAATTCCATGCAGGCGTGAGGATAAAGTAGATGCAGTGAATGAAGGGGGTGGTAAAGAAATAAGAATCAATAAAAATGAACCTCAAACAATGAGAGGGCTAAGGGTCAGTCAGGTCCCATTTCTGTGGTCTTGGGTCACTCCAGGGAGGTGTAGGCCCTCCTAGGGGTTCAGAGGACCTGCTATGACCAGTTTTGTTTTAGCTTAGTGCCTTGTGAACAGGCTGGAAGGCAAAGACCACTATCAAGGAGAGTCCCAGTGCTGGATCTGAATCTGAGGGAAAGCTTGGCAAAGGCTTGAAATGCACAGGGTCCAGGTCCACAGGCACTGTGCATGGCTGTGGGCGGATGGGAATGGGGAGCTGTTGTATAGGCCTGAAAGGTGGTAGCAAAACAGCCCTGGGCATTTCTCTGACAAAGTATTGGGTTTTTTCCTTAAGAGAAGACTGGCAGTCTGCAGGCTGTTCTTGGCAATTCTGTATTCCCAGCAACAGAGTTACCCAAACCACTGATTTGCTCAGAGAGACTGTGCTTATCAATTTCTTACCTTAGGTCTGACAACTGTGTTTCACACTAAGATTTCACAGTGCAGGTTCTGGATAGTATCTGAAAGCAAAGAAACAGGAGAGGAGAAAATAAGCTGGGAATAACCTGAGCCTGTCAGAAGCTGATACGATCCAAGAAAGATAAATCCCTAAGGACACTGGGTGCAACTGGCAAATTCATTTAATCACTCCAAAATGGCCTCTTTCTTGAATAAGTGTGTTTTGTTATTGTTGTTTTAATAAACTTCTTCACTGTTAACAACTTGTTTCTAAATGACATTACAGTACACACTGTTAATTGCAAAAAAACAACCTCTTGCCTCATGAAGAATGAGTCATCACCAAACCCAGACATCCCCTCAGCTTCCTCCACAAACACTTAGGTAAGAAAGTGGGTCACACGAGCCTGTCATCCCCGTCCTAGGCTTTCTTGTATGTTTAATTCAACATTGTTTTGTACTTATAAGGAATTGTTACACTAATCATCTTTTTGCCAAATTGGCCATAATATAATCCACCTACCACTGACCAACTACAGAAGAAAAATTAAACAAACGTTTTGCTCTTGTTATTCTTTTTTTTTTCCCCAAGGGTTGAGCTTCTGAAGCCAGGAGGTCACTTGGATTATGTATACAATTTTGGTAATTGCATTCCTAGATTCTACAAAATGCCACAGCACTCGCTGGAGTCCAAAATAGTTGTTGCAAACAATGACAATTACTGCCCAGACATTTTCAAACACAGCAGGTTACTGGCTGAGGCCATGATGGAAACCCTAAAAAATATATAAATATTTTGAAATGCTCTGTAAATCAAACTGATGCCCCAGACATGGAGTGGATTGTCTCGGAGCAGCTGAAGTCATTTGGAGGCTGAGAGGCTTTGTGGAAGGTGTTGGAAAACTTTGCTGTCTATGGCAATTTTTGGCTTAGCAAAACAGCCCTGGGCATTTCTCTGACAAAGTATTGGGTTTTTCCTTAAGAGAAGACTGGCAGTCTGCAGGCTGTTCTTGGCAATTCTGTATTCCCAGCAACAGAGTTACCCAAACCACTGATTTGCTCAGAGAGACTGTGCTTATCAATTTCTTACCTTAGGTCTGACAACTGTGTTTCACACTAAGATTTCACAGTGCAGGTTCTGGATAGTATCTGAAAGCAAAGAAACAGGAGAGGAGAAAATAAGCTGGGAATAACCTGAGCCTGTCAGAAGCTGATACGATCCAAGAAAGATAAATCCCTAAGGACACTGGGTGCAACTGGCAAATTCATTTAATCACTCCAAAATGGCCTCTTTCTTGAATAAGTGTGTTTCGTTATTGTTGTTTTAATAAACTTCTTCACTGTTAACAACTTGTTTCTAAATGACATTACAGTACACACTGTTAATTGCAAAAAAACAACCTCTTGCCTCATGAAGAATGAGTCATCACCAAACCCAGACATCCCCTCAGCTTCCTCCACAAACACTTAGGTAAGAAAGTGGGTCACACGAGCCTGTCATCCCCGTCCTAGGCTTTCTTGTATGTTTAATTCAACATTGTTTTGTACTTATAAGGAATTGTTACACTAATCATCTTTTTGCCAAATTGGCCATAATATAATCCACCTACCACTGACCAACTACAGAAGAAAAATTAAACAAACGTTTTGCTCTTGTTATTCTTTTTTTTTTCCCCAAGGGTTGAGCTTCTGAAGCCAGGAGGTCACTTGGATTATGTATACAATTTTGGTAATTGCATTCCTAGATTCTACAAAATGCCACAGCACTCGCTGGAGTCCAAAATAGTTGTTGCAAACAATGACAATTACTGCCCAGACATTTTCAAACACAGCAGGTTACTGGCTGAGGCCATGATGGAAACCCTAAAAAATATATAAATATTTTGAAATGCTCTGTAAATCAAACTGATGCCCCAGACATGGAGTGGATTGTCTCGGAGCAGCTGAAGTCATTTGGAGGCTGAGAGGCTTTGTGGAAGGGTGTTGGAAAACTTTGGAGCTTATTAATATTAAGCCCCAAAGTCATAATTAAATGATTTTTAAGTTTTCTCTCTCTCCAGGAATAGGGATCACAGTTCCAACTGGTCACTCTCACCCTATAAAGGTCTGTATTCTATTAAAAAAATTACAACTTCTCAGATTTCCCCAGTGCTTCCATATGTTCAGGATTCCCGTGTCCAATGGCTGCTATTGGATGGTGACTGGCAGCTGTTTATGGAAGGGAGATCTGAGGCCTCTGTCTTGTGGTGATCTGAGAGGCCTTAGGGATAGGTAGTTGGGGTCAGAGGGTAACAGTACTGGCCAAAGCACAAGAAATCTTGCTTAAACATCCTGACAGTTTCTGCTGCCCTGGGTCAACCTATTTAGGCATTGTGGTGTCTTCTGTTTGGAGTCTGGTGGGGCTAATATGATCATGACTGATGTCTGGAGGGAACCTACCAAGTCTTGTCAAGTCTGGGGCTAAGGTAAGAAATCTGACACTAATATAATCTCATAACAGCAGGATAACCTGCCACAACGGCCAGTCCTGTCCCAGGATATGAAAGAGCGTGCTTCAAAGAACCCCATATGGCGGGCTGCCCTCGGGGAAGTAGGTCAGAACTTGACCCAGTGCACAGCCTTAATGAGCATCTCTTCTCCCAAGAGCGAGTTTGGACTGTGAGTGAGACCGAGGAGAGTTTCTTTTCCTAAGATAAGTGTGTGCCATCGACAGATGTTTGTTTTCCCCCAAACGTATGTGTCGAAGCCCTAACCCTAATATAACGGTGTTTGGTAATGTGGACTCTTTTTTGCTCTTGTTATTCTTTTTTTCCCTAGGGGTTGAGCTTCTGAAGCCAGGAGGTCACTTGGATTATGTATACAATTTTGGTAATTGCATTCCTAGATTCTACAAAATGCCACAGCACTCGCTGGAGTCCAAAATAGTTGTTGCAAACAATGACAATTACTGCCCAGACATTTTCAAACACAGCAGGTTACTGGCTGAGGCCATGATGGAAACCCTAAAAAATATATAAATATTTTGAAATGCTCTGTAAATCAAACTGATGCCCCAGACATGGAGTGGATTGTCTCGGAGCAGCTGAAGTCATTTGGAGGCTGAGAGGCTTTGTGGAAGGGTGTTGGAAAACTTTGGAGCTTATTAATATTAAGCCCCAAAGTCATAATTAAATGATTTTTAAGTTTCTCTCTCTCCAGGAATAGGGATCACAGTTCCGACTGGTCACTCTCACCCTATAAAGGTCTGTATTCTATTAAAAAAATTACAACTTCTCAGATTTCCCCAGTGCTTCCATATGTTCAGGATTCCCGTGTCCAATGGCTGCTATTGGATGGTGACTGGCAGCTGTTTATGGAAGGGAGATCTGAGGCCTCTGTCTTGTGGTGATCTGAGAGGCCTTAGGGATAGGTAGTTGGGGTCAGAGGGTAACAGTACTGGCCAAAGCACAAGAAATCTTGCTTAAACATCCTGACAGTTTCTGCTGCCCTGGGTCAACCTATTTAGGCATTGTGGTGTCTTCTGTTTGGAGTCTGGTGGGGCTAATATGATCATGACTGATGTCTGGAGGGAACCTACCAAGTCTTGTCAAGTCTGGGGCTAAGGTAAGAAATCTGACACTAATATAATCTCATAACAGCAGGATAACCTGCCACAACGGCCAGTCCTGTCCCAGGATATGAAAGAGCGTGCTTCAAAGAACCCCATATGGCGGGCTGCCCTCGGGGAAGTAGGTCAGAACTTGACCCAGTGCACAGCCTTAATGAGCATCTCTTCTCCCAAGAGCGAGTTTGGACTGTGAGTGAGACCGAGGAGAGTTTCTTTTCCTAAGATAAGTGTGTGCCATCGACAGATGTTTGTTTTCCCCCAAACGTATGTGTCGAAGCCCTAACCCTAATATAACGGTGTTTGGTAATGTGGACTTTGAGAGGTAATTAGGTTAGATGAGGTCAAGAGGATGGGGCCTCCATGATGTGACTGGTGTCACAGTAAGAAGAGAAGTAGATCCTGGAGCGCTCTCTCTGCTAGTGAGCACATGGACAAAAGGCAGCTGTGTATAAGCCAAGCAGAGGGCTCTCAGCAGAAACGGAATTGGTCAGCAGCTTGATCTTGGACTTTGCAGCTTGTAAAAAACTATGAGAAAAAAATATTTGTTATTTAAGCCACTCATTCTATGATATTCTGTTATGATGCCCCAAACTAAGACAGAAAGCATGTCAATTTAAGTAAAGTCTTGCATTCAAGTGAGTCATTTCCTTTAAAAGCTGAAAACTATTAAAACAAATATCCACCTATAATCAATTCTTTAAAATATTTGTTCCAGCTCCTGGGTTACAGAAAAACAAAACCCCCCAAGCCCCAGAAAGACACCAATCCTGCCCTCAAGGCTAGGAAGAGAGGTAAATATTAGTACTAAAAATCAGCTGAGTAATACATTTTTAAATGTCATTGAGTATAATATTAATTCATGTACAGCATTTTGCTGTCTTTTTATTTTTTTTTATTTTTATTTTACTGTTTACTTTTACAGAGTTTTATTTTTTACAGATATGTATGATGCCAGATTAGTCATATGTATATTCTCCCATTCTACCCATCCCACCCCTCCAGACTGTTGCACAGCACTCCTGTAGGATCCCCTTTTCTCACAGTGCAATGACAATAGCTATTTTTTTTCACATATGATAGCATAAGTTTTCACGATACTTCCTTTATGCTTCCCACCCTGTCTTTTTATTTTTTATCTGCCATGGACCATTCATTATTTTCCACTTGGCAGTGAATGATCTGTGAAAGAAGACTTTTATCATTCGTCAGTGATCATGGTGTAGGGTACCTAAGGCTGTGTGCCACCGTGGGTGCCTCATGCCATGTAGGATCTTTCCAGATCAGGGACTGAACCCATGTCTCCTGTACTGGCAGGTGGATTTTTAACAACTGGACCACTGGGGAATTTCAGGATCAATGCTCTTACGAAAAGAATCCCACAGAGCTCCCTCACCCCTTGTACCATGTGACACAGTGAGAGGTACTGGCTGTGAACCAAGACGAGGGTCCTCACCAAACTGTGAACATGCTGTCACCTTTATCTTGGACTTCCCAGTTTTCAGAACTGTGAGAAACAAATGGCTGCTGTTTATAAGCCACACAGCCCATGGTGTTTTATTTATATCAGCTCGAACAGGCAAAGACACCAATGGAAAGGGAAACCCCTGATTTACATACCAAATAATGTGTATGGCCAAGTCATAGGATTCCACGATTGACCCGTTGTGAGGCCAAGCATAGTAGTTGCTACCAGCAGGAGTAGTGAAGTCATACCAACTACCAACTATAATACCAACTATAATATTGGGACCATACAGTTTTTTTGGGTGTGTGTGTGTGAAAATTATTGCCCTGTAGTTTCCTTCCCTGGAAAAGCCCATGGCAAGTCTAATTTCTCTCCCATTTGAAGCTCATCAAAATATTTAAAGATGGCGCAAATACTAAGAATTCATGTTCATGCCAAATATTCTCTGGTTCAAGACCTCATTGCTTAATGGAAAGTCCCACATAAGGTGAGTTACCTTTTCATCTTCTAGTTTGTCCATGTCTGTCCCTGTTTGGTCCCTAGCACAATCTCCAACAAGAGAGTGAGAAGCCCTACATCACTGGAAAGGAAACATCTAGGCTTTCCTACTAGCATTTGTCTAATATTTATATGCAATTGGAAAACATCTTGGAAGTATTTTGAAGTGTAGATCCATCTGTGTGTAATTACCATGGTTAAAAGAAGACTCCATAAATATTACTTTTCTTGTACTGTCTAAACACCATGAGGTGCCAGAATACACAGACATGTTCTGAAAGTCTACTGCTTAGAGAAGAAGGAGGCCCCCAGGTATCATTTCCTAAGCAACAGATCATTCAGTTTTCATGACCTATCAGCAGTAAGATCTATCAACAGGTTTCTTTTCTCATTGTCTTCCTCTCCTTTACTGAAATATAATATAGAAGCCTATGTATGACTGGATTTATCCATCAACTGAACCCATGTCTCCTGTACTGGCAGGTGGATTTAACAACTGGACCACTGGGGAATTTCAGGATCAATGCTCTTACGAAAAGAATCCCACAGAGCTCCCTCACCCCTTGTACCATGTGACACAGTGAGAGGTACTGGCTGTGAACCAAGACGAGGGTCCTCACCAAACTGTGAACATGCTGTCACCTTTATCTTGGACTTCCCAGTTTTCAGAACTGTGAGAAACAAATGGCTGCTGTTTATAAGCCACACAGCCCATGGTGTTTTATTTATATCAGCTCGAACAGGCAAAGACACCAATGGAAAGGGAAACCCCTGATTTACATACCAAATAATGTGTATGGCCAAGTCATAGGATTCCACGATTGACCCGTTGTGAGGCCAAGCATAGTAGTTGCTACCAGCAGGAGTAGTGAAGTCATACCAACTACCAACTATAATACCAACTATAATATTGGGACCATACAGTTTTTTTGGGTGTGTGTGTGTGAAAATTATTGCCCTGTAGTTTCCTTCCCTGGAAAAGCCCATGGCAAGTCTAATTTCTCTCCCATTTGAAGCTCATCAAAATATTTAAAGATGGCGCAAATACTAAGAATTCATGTTCATGCCAAATATTCTCTGGTTCAAGACCTCATTGCTTAATGGAAAGTCCCACATAAGGTGAGTTACCTTTTCATCTTCTAGTTTGTCCATGTCTGTCCCTGTTTGGTCCCTAGCACAATCTCCAACAAGAGAGTGAGAAGCCCTACATCACTGGAAAGGAAACATCTAGGCTTTCCTACTAGCATTTGTCTAATATTTATATGCAATTGGAAAACATCTTGGAAGTATTTTGAAGTGTAGATCCATCTGTGTGTAATTACCATGGTTAAAAGAAGACTCCATAAATATTACTTTTCTTGTACTGTCTAAACACCATGAGGTGCCAGAATACACAGACATGTTCTGAAAGTCTACTGCTTAGAGAAGAAGGAGGCCCCCAGGTATCATTTCCTAAGCAACAGATCATTCAGTTTTCATGACCTATCAGCAGTAAGATCTATCAACAGGTTTCTTTTCTCATTGTCTTCCTCTCCTTTACTGAAATATAATATAGAAGCCTATGTATGACTTAAGTCCTTCCCTAACCTTGCAATTCAAGAACCATTCATCAAGTGGCTGTTATGTGAAGATGTTGTCTCAGATACATTTCAGCATTTTCCTTAAGTGATGGTTAGAGGAGCTACTGATTTACTGGCTGTGTACCATCCCCATTGCTTGTAGAATAAAGTCTTACCTTCTTCAACTGATCAGCAAGATGCTTGAATTTCTAATGATTACATTGTATAATTGTATTATAGAATTGCAAATAATGCAAGTGAGCTCAATCTAATAAAAGTGAGAACAAGAGGATGTGAGACAAGGATTGAGGAGTGTCTCATGGAATTGCAGGAAGGAGTTGCTTTCAGAAGGACTGGGTGGCTGTCAGGAACCAAGGCAGACACTCTCTCCTAGGGTCTATAGGTGCTCTCGCCTCTGTTTATCTCTGTCTGCCTGCTTCTTCACTCTATTTGGGTCAGCTTTCCAGTACCACCAGGCACGTGGCAGAAGATGCCTGCTCCACAGAGGACAAGTGTATATGTCCTGCAGGTCCAGCCATACCCAGAGGCTGCATCCTTAAATCCCAACTCCACTTTTCCAGGGACATTCCATCTGCCTATCCACATCAAGGCCCCACCTTATCAGCTGTGGCCAAGGAAGCGGGGACACAAATCACAAATAGGGTTTTCACCTGATGGATAAGGGGGCCCTTCTCAGAGAAGAGTGGCTGAACAGGCAACCAAGATGCATCACTTCTAGTCCTCCTCCACAGACTGACTTCAACTCACTTGGGGTACCCTAGCATTTGTCTAATATTTATATGCAATTGGAAAACATCTAGGAAGTATTTTGAAGTGTAGATCCATCTGTGTGTAATTACCATGGTTAAAAGAAGACTCCATAAATATTACTTTTCTTGTACTGTCTAAACACCATGAGGTGCCAGAATACACAGACATGTTCTGAAAGTCTACTGCTTAGAGAAGAAGGAGGCCCCCAGGTATCATTTCCTAAGCAACAGATCATTCAGTTTTCATGACCTATCAGCAGTAAGATCTATCAACAGGTTTCTTTTCTCATTGTCTTCCTCTCCTTTACTGAAATATAATATAGAAGCCTATGTATGACTTAAGTCCTTCCCTAACCTTGCAATTCAAGAACCATTCATCAAGTGGCTGTTATGTGAAGATGTTGTCTCAGATACATTTTAGCATTTTCCTTAAGTGATGGTTAGAGGAGCTACTGATTTACTGGCTGTGTACCATCCCCATTGCTTGTAGAATAAAGTCTTACCTTCTTCAACTGATCAGCAAGATGCTTGAATTTCTAATGATTACATTGTATAATTGTATTATAGAATTGCAAATAATGCAAGTGAGCTCAATCTAATAAAAGTGAGAACAAGAGGATGTGAGACAAGGATTGAGGAGTGTCTCATGGAATTGCAGGAAGGAGTTGCTTTCAGAAGGACTGGGTGGCTGTCAGGAACCAAGGCAGACACTCTCTCCTAGGGTCTATAGGTGCTCTCGCCTCTGTTTATCTCTGTCTGCCTGCTTCTTCACTCTATTTGGGTCAGCTTTCCAGTACCACCAGGCACGTGGCAGAAGATGCCTGCTCCACAGAGGACAAGTGTATATGTCCTGCAGGTCCAGCCATACCCAGAGGCTGCATCCTTAAATCCCAACTCCACTTTTCCAGGGACATTCCATCTGCCTATCCACATCAAGGCCCCACCTTATCAGCTGTGGCCAAGGAAGCGGGGACACAAATCACAAATAGGGTTTTCACCTGATGGATAAGGGGGCCCTTCTCAGAGAAGAGTGGCTGAACAGGCAACCAAGATGCATCACTTCTAGTCCTCCTCCACAGACTGACTTCAACTCACAACTTCCACGTATTTATTTGTTTTCATGTAGTCACTGTGATTGTCTCAAACTTTTAATCTCATTAAGTGCTATCTCTCCATTTTTCAGCCACAGCTTTTCAGTTCCTTCCTCTAATGCAGACATAATCTTGTTGACATTCAGGATTTGTCAATCTCGTGTAGGACTGATTCTTGGGAGCAGGTTTAGGAGATACTCTAAGCCTTGCAAGAATCTTCAGTATCTTTGCTTGGAGTAGAGTGAACACTAGATTCTAGCAAACGCATCCAGGAACAGGGTACATGCTGGGGTATCACTGTAGCCTCTGGTTGGCCATCATCCAATAGTAGTAACAATCCAAGGGAACATTCAAAAATACACTCACACTCCAAGAATTAAGGGGAGGGTGGCAGGCCAAGCCCCTCTCTGTGACTGAGATGACAGCACAGTACCACCATGAGATTTACCACAAGCCAAGGTGGTGGTGAAATAGCCCCAGGATCCAACAACTCAAGACATGGCATTTTCCATGCATGATGTCATTGGAGCCTCTCATCAGCACGTAGTGTAGGGAAGTATGAGCTGTATGTCACTCATAGGAAACTGAAGCAGCAGTGGACGGGTGACAGAGGCAGTGGAGGAAACAGCTCTCCTGAACCGTCACCTAATGCTTTCTCTGCCCTGATGTTCCCTTGTGCCCTCTAGCTGACCTGTGCCTAGAGGATTCTCCTCAAGACAGGGCTGTCTGTGCTTTCAATGGGGCAGCAACTAGCTCCCGAGGCTCGAGGCTTGGAGTACAATGCTGGTTTAGTATTCCAAGGAACAGATGTAAACAACTGTGATTGGGCCATGGTAACACCATCCAAAACCTATCTCCCTGGGGGCCTGTACCCATCAACAACAATCTTGTCATCTTGGACAGCTGGTCCACCATGTTCAACATGCCAAGTCTCTACAGACTGGCAACTCCTCGCCTTGCACTCTATTCTTTTGGTAGTAGGTCTCTTTTTTGGGGGAACGGGGACACAAATCACAAATAGGGTTTTCACCTGATGGATAAGGGGGCCCTTCTCAGAGAAGAGTGGCTGAACAGGCAACCAAGATGCATCACTTCTAGTCCTCCTCCACAGACTGACTTCAACTCACAACTTCCACGTATTTATTTGTTTTCATGTAGTCACTGTGATTGTCTCAAACTTTTAATCTCATTAAGTGCTATCTCTCCATTTTTCAGCCACAGCTTTTCAGTTCCTTCCTCTAATGCAGACATAATCTTGTTGACATTCAGGATTTGTCAATCTCTTTAGGACTGATTCTTGGGAGCAGGTTTAGGAGATACTCTAAGCCTTGCAAGAATCTTCAGTATCTTTGCTTGGAGTAGAGTGAACACTAGATTCTAGCAAACGCATCCAGGAACAGGGTACATGCTGGGGTATCACTGTAGCCTCTGGTTGGCCATCATCCAATAGTAGTAACAATCCAAGGGAACATTCAAAAATACACTCACACTCCAAGAATTAAGGGGAGGGTGGCAGGCCAAGCCCCTCTCTGTGACTGAGATGACAGCACAGTACCACCATGAGATTTACCACAAGCCAAGGTGGTGGTGAAATAGCCCCAGGATCCAACAACTCAAGACATGGCATTTTCCATGCATGATGTCATTGGAGCCTCTCATCAGCACGTAGTGTAGGGAAGTATGAGCTGTATGTCACTCATAGGAAACTGAAGCAGCAGTGGACGGGTGACAGAGGCAGTGGAGGAAACAGCTCTCCTGAACCGTCACCTAATGCTTTCTCTGCCCTGATGTTCCCTTGTGCCCTCTAGCTGACCTGTGCCTAGAGGATTCTCCTCAAGACAGGGCTGTCTGTGCTTTCAATGGGGCAGCAACTAGCTCCCGAGGCTCGAGGCTTGGAGTACAATGCTGGTTTAGTATTCCAAGGAACAGATGTAAACAACTGTGATTGGGCCATGGTAACACCATCCAAAACCTATCTCCCTGGGGGCCTGTACCCATCAACAACAATCTTGTCATCTTGGACAGCTGGTCCACCATGTTCAACATGCCAAGTCTCTACAGACTGGCAACTCCTCGCCTTGCACTTTATTCTTTTTGGTAGTATCTGGTGAATTCTTCTGTTTGAAAGAACTAAGGATCCTGCCTCTTTGGTTAAACTAGTTGCCTTCTACTTCATTTTTCAGGATAACGCAAGTGTATTGATTTCTCCTTTGCTGGTGAAACCATGCCCAAATGGAAGCTCTTTAATTTTCCTGTTATTTTAAGTTGGTTCTAGACATTTCAGAGCCCCACACTAGCTGAACGGAGGCAATTACAGAGGTTTTGCCAAACATGCTCATTCTGGGAGGTCTCAGCTGGACCAGCCAGGTGAAGAATCTATTCTTTGCCAACTGTTACCCACTGTCTCAGATGGTGATCTGACCATTGGCAGGCGATTCTGTCCCATTTGTCACCTGTGGGAGCCACACATCAAGAAAGCAGTGGTGTCTGGTGTCCATCTGCTTCTTTTCAGCAGGGGACCTGGCCCTGGACCACATTCACTCCTGCCTCTTTGGGGAAAGGTCTCCATTTCACATCACCAACTGCTGCCAACCTGAATTGGAAGGCAGACTGTGTTGGGATGTGGAACTTTTTGGATGTTTGACAGGTGACATTGAATCAGAAAAACTCCTGAGAAGGAAGCAAGAGGTCTGAAAAATGCCTCTCTTGGCTGGGAGGCAGGAAACAGATTTGGGGGCTATTTGTCCGATACAACCATGGACAAGCTGACTCATGTCTCCATAACTCAACTTCTCCTTCTCAAAAATGGGGATGATTTTTGAAGCTTCCTAAGGCCCCTAGGCAGGGGCAGGAGCTGTGTTCAGAAGTACCTAAGCCCTGTGGCATAAACACTCCTTGCTCATAAACAGGCATGATCATCTATCATTTTGTTGCTCCTTCTCAAATAGGCTAGACTTTGACTTCTGGTGGAATCTCTTTTCTCTCCTCTTGGACTGAGTGCTTGAACTCTTCAGGGAGCCAGTTTGTCCCCCATGAAAGACCTCTGGCTCAACAAGTGGTATTTATTGACCAGCCTCATGCACAGGGCACACCACTGACAGCTTAGACTATGAGCTCTCTGAGCACAGACTGTTTTTAACTCTGTGTTCAGGACAGCAACTAGAAATTAGCAGCAATCAAGAATCAGTTGAGATCATCATCTTGGGCTATTTTTCTGTCTGGCAAGTGTGTGCATCCAGGTTTCTGCCACAGGCCTTCTGAGCAAAAACCTTCTCTGTCTGCTCCACAGCCCAGGGGACAGCAGCCCGTACTTTGTGGGCGGGAACCACTCTCATAACTGTATCTATTTTAGGCAGACACTGAGGGAACAGGCAAGAATTCCTGTAGTGTTAGATCGAGAAAGGATCTGCTCTGGATTTAGAAACTTACAATCTTACAAGTAGGAGGAGAAAAATTCTGAATACTGGAATGAAGAAGAAAACCAAGAACCTCAGAGAGTGTATTTATATGAGCTGAGGAAGGAAGTTGAGGGATGGGCTATGACGAATGAGCATTCCCTCCACTTCAGGTCTGGACACTTCTGTCTGGCTGAAGCAATGGCCTTTCCCTTCTGATGCTCTGATGAGAGTGCCAGGATCTTCCTATGAGCTCATAAGGATGGGCTGTTTTCATTTCTCTAGATAAATTGGGAGGAAGACAGATTTCACAACAGAATCTCAGAATAGTCACCCTCAGCTAGGACCTGGCTCACAAGATTGGGCAGCAGGCATGTGACCGAAAAGAACACTCTACTCTATCTGGGGCAATATTTTCAGGAAACACTCCCCTTCCCACAAAGAGTCTCCTGCATTGCAGGAGGATGTTTTACTGGCTGAGTTACTAGGGTGCCTATTTTGGACAAGCCAATGTCATGGCAGAAAGAAAAAAAGAAAAAGCCAACCACCAATGACCAGAGTATGTCACATTTGCTTACTTCCTATTGGTTAAACCGAGTCATATGGCCAAGCCCAAAGTCAATGGGCAGGGAACAGACTCTATTCTGCAACAGGGGCCATCTCAAGTCACAGGGCAAAGGGCAATGATGGGAAAGTAAAGGAACAGCTAGGAAGGACAATACATTCCACTGTATCATGACCCACTTATGTGGCTAATATATATCCCTATCCTGTGGGCTTGGAATCTTTTCCCAAATCTTCACAATATGTTTAGGAGAGAGCAAATTCTTGCAGACTTGCTTTCTTTTTAAATTGTGGTTCAATAGACACAACACAGAATTTACAACAACCATTTTAATGAACACAGTTCTGGCAAGTGTGTGCTTTTCCAGGTTTCTGCCACAGGCCTTCTGAGCAAAACCTTCTCTGTCTGCTCCACAGCCCAGGGACAGCAGCCCGTACTTTGTGGGCGGAACCACTCTCATAACTGTATCTATTTTAGGCAGACACTGAGGGAACAGGCAAGAATTCCTGTAGTGTTAGATCGAGAAAGGATCTGCTCTGGATTTAGAAACTTACAATCTTACAAGTAGGAGGAGAAAAATTCTGAATACTGGAATGAAGAAGAAAACCAAGAACCTCAGAGAGTGTATTTATATGAGCTGAGGAAGGAAGTTGAGGGATGGGCTATGACGAATGAGCATTCCCTCCACTTCAGGTCTGGACACTTCTGTCTGGCTGAAGCAATGGCCTTTCCCTTCTGATGCTCTGATGAGAGTGCCAGGATCTTCCTATGAGCTCATAAGGATGGGCTGTTTTCATTTCTCTAGATAAATTGGGAGGAAGACAGATTTCACAACAGAATCTCAGAATAGTCACCCTCAGCTAGGACCTGGCTCACAAGATTGGGCAGCAGGCATGTGACCGAAAAGAACACTCTACTCTATCTGGGGCAATATTTTCAGGAAACACTCCCCTTCCCACAAAGAGTCTCCTGCATTGCAGGAGGATGTTTTACTGGCTGAGTTACTAGGGTGCCTATTTTGGACAAGCCAATGTCATGGCAGAAAGAAAAAAAGAAAAAGCCAACCACCAATGACCAGAGTATGTCACATTTGCTTACTTCCTATTGGTTAAACCGAGTCATATGGCCAAGCCCAAAGTCAATGGGCAGGGAACAGACTCTATTCTGCAACAGGGGCCATCTCAAGTCACAGGGCAAAGGGCAATGATGGGAAAGTAAAGGAACAGCTAGGAAGGACAATACATTCCACTGTATCATGACCCACTTATGTGGCTAATATATATCCCTATCCTGTGGGCTTGGAATCTTTTCCCCAAATCTTCACAATATGTTTAGGAGAGAGCAAATTCTTGCAGACTTGCTTTCTTTTTTAAATTGTGGTTCAATAGACACAACACAGAATTTACAACAACCATTTTAATGAACACAGTTCAGTAGCCTAGGCACATTCAAATTGTTGTAATACCATCACCATCATACATTCCAGAACTTTTTCATTTTCTTCAACTAGAATTCCAATGATATAACTCCTTACCCTCTCCTCACAGCCCCCTAGCAACTACTGTTCTACTTTCTATCTCTATGGAATTGACTGTTCCAGGTGCCTTATACCGTAGGTGTTTTTGTGACTGCCTTATTTCACTTACCATAATGACCTTAAGTTTCATAAGACCTCCATAAATAAGTCTGTACAAATGTTTGAGATGTAAAACTGCTGGAAAATACGGTAATTCTAGGTTGAATGTTTTGAGTAATGGGGCCTTCCTTATCTCTGAAACTGTGGTTAGCGGACATTTGCGCTGTTGATGATTGATCTCTGTTTTTCCCAGAGTCATCTATTCCGTCCCTCAGTCTGCCTCTTCCCATGTTGGAGAGTATTAGTAAGACTTTTTAGCATTTTGTTGACTCACCTTCTTCTCTGAGTACCAGTTACGACAGGCGGGTGCAAAGGTAGAAGTTGCATCTAACTCTATGGACTGCACAACTTCCCTTCAATCACCGTTTTTCAATACTGACAGCAGAAAATAATTCTGCTCTCTTCTTTGCTTCTTGGTGGTGATTTTTCAGTCTTTCAAAAAATTCTCTTGAAGACACCTGTACCCCAACATTCATTGCAGCACTCTATACAATAGCTAGAACATGGAAGGAACCTAGATGTCCATCGACGAATGAATGGATAAAAAAAGCTCTGGTACATATATACAATGGAGTGCTTCTCAGCTGTAAAAAGAAATGCAGAAGAATCAGTCCCAGTGAGGTGGATGAATCTAGAACCTATTATACAAAGTGAAGTAAGTCAAAAAGAGAAAGACAAGTACAGTATACTAACACATATATACGGAACCTAGTAAGATGGTAATGATAACACACAGAGAAGTGATGGAAAAACAGTGGGAAATATAGAGAACTAGTGTATAGAAACAATCAAATGTTTAGGAGAGAGCAAATTCTTGCAGACTTGCTTTCTTTTTTAAATTGTGGTTCAATAGACACAACACAGAATTTACAACAACCATTTTAATGAACACAGTTCAGTAGCCTAGGCACATTCAAATTGTTGTAATACCATCACCATCATACATTCCAGAACTTTTTCATTTTCTTCAACTAGAATTCCAATGATATAACTCCTTACCCTCTCCTCACAGCCCCCTAGCAACTACTGTTCTACTTTCTATCTCTATGGAATTGACTGTTCCAGGTGCCTTATACCGTAGGTGTTTTTTTGTGACTGCCTTATTTCACTTACCATAATGACCTTAAGTTTCATAAGACCTCCATAAATAAGTCTGTACAAATGTTTGAGATGTAAAACTGCTGGAAAATACGGTAATTCTAGGTTGAATGTTTTGAGTAATGGGGCCTTCCTTATCTCTGAAACTGTGGTTAGCGGACATTTGCGCTGTTGATGATTGATCTCTGTTTTTCCCAGAGTCATCTATTCCGTCCCTCAGTCTGCCTCTTCCCATGTTGGAGAGTATTAGTAAGACTTTTTAGCATTTTGTTGACTCACCTTCTTCTCTGAGTACCAGTTACGACAGGCGGGTGCAAAGGTAGAAGTTGCATCTAACTCTATGGACTGCACAACTTCCCTTCAATCACCGTTTTTCAATACTGACAGCAGAAAATAATTCTGCTCTCTTCTTTGCTTCTTGGTGGTGATTTTTCAGTCTTTCAAAAAATTCTCTTGAAGACACCTGTACCCCAACATTCATTGCAGCACTCTATACAATAGCTAGAACATGGAAGGAACCTAGATGTCCATCGACGAATGAATGGATAAAAAAAGCTCTGGTACATATATACAATGGAGTGCTTCTCAGCTGTAAAAAGAAATGCAGAAGAATCAGTCCCAGTGAGGTGGATGAATCTAGAACCTATTATACAAAGTGAAGTAAGTCAAAAAGAGAAAGACAAGTACAGTATACTAACACATATATACGGAACCTAGTAAGATGGTAATGATAACACACAGAGAAGTGATGGAAAAACAGATATAGAGAACAGATGTATGGACATTGTGGGGAACAAACAGTGGGTCGGAGGCATGGAAAGAGTAACATGGAAACCTATGCTATCATATGTGAAAGAGATAGCTATTGTCATTGTGCTGTGGGAATAGGGGATCCTACAGGAGGGCTGTGCGACGGCCTGGAGGAGTGGGATGGGGGGTACTGGGAAAGGGGTAGAGGAGAGAGGGGTCAGGGTTATACATATGACTAATCTGGCATCATACATATCTGTAAACAACAAAACTCTGTAAAAGCAAAAAATAAAATAAAAATAATTGTTAAAAGAAATTCTCTTGTTTATTTTATGGGATTAAGGCAAGTGAGATTCTATGTTATTACTTTATTCTGTCATTTAATCCTGGAAATCTATTTCTTTAGTTTTTGGTTCAAATTGTCATTTCTCTCTTACACAATTCCAACGATGGTACATGTCTCAAAGGAGAGCTGAACTTCAGGCCAAAACATTTTAAAGTTATCTGTGGGTTATCAGGTTTTCCATAGCTTGTCAAGGGAGTGAAAAGTCCATATTAATCACACTAACAGCTCTTACAAGTTGCTGTTACAATTTCCTTTATGTAGCAGAGGAAGGCCAGTTCTGTGGGTCCGAATACTTCTGCTTTTATGAATAATTCAGTAAGGAAGTTAGTAAAGATGAGTAGTTGTTCACATGCAACTGGGGGTGAAATGATGGGAGATCATTCAAGCTTTTCTCAGCAGAGCTTTGATATCATTTGGCCTGGTTTTTTCAGGCTCCCGGGCAATGCAGGAAGATTCTGAGAGTTATTTATGTAAATCTCTGCTCTTAGCTTAGATGAAACTAAATATAGTATTTCTTAAACTGTGGCTCTAGGCTCAGCAGGCACTGCAGGTCTCAGCACGGGAAGCTCCAAGTGAAGAGCTCCCCAATACAGGGCTTCAGCCCCAGAGCAGGCTTTTCAGAGACATGATATTATCTCTTGCTCCCTACAAACAGCAGATCTCTGGCCCCTTGTAGCAGAGGTAGCCTTGGTAGAAGTAGTGCAGATATCTAGGCCACCCGAGAGCTGGAGGTTGGAGTGTGGCTCAGGCCCAGCCTGTGGGTCCTCAGGGTCCGTGTGCTGCAGTTCCTGGAAGCACTCTGTCACCATGATGGTGCAGTAGCCTCTGCTCTCTGCTAGCAGCTGTCTCTTCTGCATGCACCCCCAGGAACTGCTGTGGCCATCCTGCACAAGATGGAAGCCACGGGCACCTGGAGACAGGCAGAGAGGAGGGATGGGAGCACACCTGGGTCCTCCAGGACCCTGTGGAGCAGGGGACTTCTATCCGGAAGTGAAACTGCCCTGCCTTTACTGTTTAAGTCACTTGTTCAGTGTCATATATGTGCAGCTAAAAGTCTTCTTAGTCAAAAAGGACCTTAAATGGAAAAATAAGAATAACACAGTAACTTTCACTAAACAGAAATGTATTTGTGTTTTTGGTGTTCAAATGCACTTTGTCTTAGAAAGATACCTTTTATGGCAAGAGTAAATGAAAGATTTTTTAAAAAATGTCTTTTCTTGGCAGAGCAAAAAGCTAGCCACTTTACATCCGTCTTAAAAGTAGTTTGCAATTTTACTGGTCCATGAAATCTGAAAGTCTGGGAACTACTGCTGCAACTTGACAAAAACTCATTTTTGAACCAGGACTCAGAATTGAGTTTTAGCCCAGTTGCTTTCCCTTCTGGCTAGTCCTTACATGAAGGACTTGTGACTCCAAATCCTGCCCTTCACTTGGTTTCCTACTTAGAAAGATGAAAAAGGATAGGAAAGACTAGTTCACTAAACTTTCTTTTCTGACTGAGATATCAATAAGTCATTGCTTATTCCCTCTTATTCTCTCTACACATACACAGATACATGTGAACAGATACATACATGTATACACATGCACATACATGACACATGCACATTCTATGGGGATGAACTCTCTTCTTCCTATTTACCCATCACCCATATTTACCAATTATTAACGTTTGCTGCAGTCCATAGGGTCACAGAGAGTCAGACACAACTGAGTGATTAACATTTTCACTTTTTTTCCAGTAACATTTGTGTTTGTTTTATTGTTCTCTCTATATACCTTCATCATTTAAAAAAAAAAAAAAGATTCTTTGAAAGCTATTCACAGACATCATGACACTTCCCTAAAGATAATTTTTAATTACACAGTTGGGCTTGCTACAGTTAATTACATGTATTTATAGTCAGAAATTCTGCAATGGAATTGAAGTTTGAGAGAAGTTTTGCTAACTAGGAGAGCCTTTGACTCGCTGATTGTAAAGAAAAATATTGTTGAAATCATTTGTAGCAACAAGGCAGTTACAGGAAGGCAAACTTGTATCGAAGATGGAAGCCACAGGCACCTGGAGACAGGCAGAGAGGAGGATGGGAGCACACCTGGGTCCTCCAGGACCCTGTGGAGCAGGGACTTCTATCCGGAAGTGAAACTGCCCTGCCTTTACTGTTTAAGTCACTTGTTCAGTGTCATATATGTGCAGCTAAAAGTCTTCTTAGTCAAAAAGGACCTTAAATGGAAAAATAAGAATAACACAGTAACTTTCACTAAACAGAAATGTATTTGTGTTTTTGGTGTTCAAATGCACTTTGTCTTAGAAAGATACCTTTTATGGCAAGAGTAAATGAAAGATTTTTTAAAAAATGTCTTTTCTTGGCAGAGCAAAAAGCTAGCCACTTTACATCCGTCTTAAAAGTAGTTTGCAATTTTACTGGTCCATGAAATCTGAAAGTCTGGGAACTACTGCTGCAACTTGACAAAAACTCATTTTTGAACCAGGACTCAGAATTGAGTTTTAGCCCAGTTGCTTTCCCTTCTGGCTAGTCCTTACATGAAGGACTTGTGACTCCAAATCCTGCCCTTCACTTGGTTTCCTACTTAGAAAGATGAAAAAGGATAGGAAAGACTAGTTCACTAAACTTTCTTTTCTGACTGAGATATCAATAAGTCATTGCTTATTCCCTCTTATTCTCTCTACACACATACACAGATACATGTGAACAGATACATACATGTATACACATGCACATACATGACACATGCACATTCTATGGGGATGAACTCTCTTCTTCCTATTTACCCATCACCCATATTTACCAATTATTAACGTTTGCTGCAGTCCATAGGGTCACAGAGAGTCAGACACAACTGAGTGATTAACATTTTCACTTTTTTTCCAGTAACATTTGTGTTTGTTTTATTGTTCTCTCTATATACCTTCATCATTTAAAAAAAAAAAAAAGATTCTTTGAAAGCTATTCACAGACATCATGACACTTCCCTAAAGATAATTTTTAATTACACAGTTGGGCTTGCTACAGTTAATTACATGTATTTATAGTCAGAAATTCTGCAATGGAATTGAAGTTTGAGAGAAGTTTTGCTAACTAGGAGAGCCTTTGACTCGCTGATTGTAAAGAAAAATATTGTTGAAATCATTTGTAGCAACAAGGCAGTTACAGGAAGGCAAACTTGTATGAAACTCTTGCTGGAAGCACTCATGGTCAAAAAGGCCAGAGGAGGAGGATGGTTTTCTCCTTAAGTTACTCGTTTTAGGGCCACTCTTCTGGGACCAACACGCAGAGAAGGATGGTGGATGTTTCTCTTCCTAAATGTGATTTGCAACAAAGAAACAGAATAGGCACTGGGGGTGGCAGCATTCTTTTCTCATAAATCCTGGTTTTCCACAATCCTGCTGAGCATGATTTGCCAGCAGATCAGTCTCTTGACCTCTCTAGACCTCTCTCAGTCTCAGTTTCCTCTGATAAAATCAATAATTATGATAAGATAATGGACAGAAAGCACCTACTACACTGCTTTGGACAGAGCACACATTAGGTGCTAATTAAGCAGCATATGTAATTTTTACTACTTTCTTCAAGTTTGGGGACAATAGTTTTTTTTTTTTTTTTTTTTAATTTTTTCTAATGCATTTATTTGGTTGCACTGGATCTTAGTTATGGTATGTGGGATCTACTTCCCTGACCAGGGATTGAACCCAGGTCCCCAGCATTGGGAGTGCAGAGTCTTAGCCACTGGACCACCAGGGAAATCCCTGGGGACAATGTTTTAAAAAGAGCAAATACAATTTTACAACAAAAATATAAGTGCTTTAAAATAGTGGTGCAGTCTCTTTTCAAAGTCCTTATCTTATAGGGCCACAGTCTAAAATATTTAATGATGAAATAATTTTGCTTAAATAATCAGAGGCTATAGATGAAAAGAAGGCTGGTCCTCTGTTGATAATGGCCAGAACTATGAATGAAAGTTAATTTTGCTCTTAAAAAAAATAATTTTTTCCAGTAACATTTGTGTTTGTTTTATTGTTCTCTATATACCTTCATCATTTAAAAAAAAAAAAAAGATTCTTTGAAAGCTATTCACAGACATCATGACACTTCCCTAAAGATAATTTTTAATTACACAGTTGGGCTTGCTACAGTTAATTACATGTATTTATAGTCAGAAATTCTGCAATGGAATTGAAGTTTGAGAGAAGTTTTGCTAACTAGGAGAGCCTTTGACTCGCTGATTGTAAAGAAAAATATTGTTGAAATCATTTGTAGCAACAAGGCAGTTACAGGAAGGCAAACTTGTATGAAACTCTTGCTGGAAGCACTCATGGTCAAAAAGGCCAGAGGAGGAGGATGGTTTTCTCCTTAAGTTACTCGTTTTAGGGCCACTCTTCTGGGACCAACACGCAGAGAAGGATGGTGGATGTTTCTCTTCCTAAATGTGATTTGCAACAAAGAAACAGAATAGGCACTGGGGGTGGCAGCATTCTTTTCTCATAAATCCTGGTTTTCCACAATCCTGCTGAGCATGATTTGCCAGCAGATCAGTCTCTTGACCTCTCTAGACCTCTCTCAGTCTCAGTTTCCTCTGATAAAATCAATAATTATGATAAGATAATGGACAGAAAGCACCTACTACACTGCTTTGGACAGAGCACACATTAGGTGCTAATTAAGCAGCATATGTAATTTTTACTACTTTCTTCAAGTTTGGGGACAATAGTTTTTTTTTTTTTTTTTTAATTTTTTCTAATGCATTTATTTGGTTGCACTGGGTCTTAGTTATGGTATGTGGGATCTACTTCCCTGACCAGGGATTGAACCCAGGTCCCCAGCATTGGGAGTGCAGAGTCTTAGCCACTGGACCACCAGGGAAATCCCTGGGGACAATGTTTTAAAAAGAGCAAATACAATTTTACAACAAAAATATAAGTGCTTTAAAATAGTGGTGCAGTCTCTTTTCAAAGTCCTTATCTTATAGGGCCACAGTCTAAAATATTTAATGATGAAATAATTTTGCTTAAATAATCAGAGGCTATAGATGAAAAGAAGGCTGGTCCTCTGTTGATAATGGCCAGAACTTGAGTGAAGAAAGCTGAACAGTTAAGTCTCTCTGCTCTTTGCATATGCTTGAAAAACTTCCAAAATAAATAAAAACAAAACAGAGTTGATACTTTCTTGCCTAAAGCAAAAAAAAAATAAAATAAAATTAAGTATCTTCAACAGTGCAGAAAATAGTTCTAATTTTTCAGCATCCCTATTCTTACAAAACACATTACATTAAATAAATACACAATCATTCATTATTTTCTTCATACACTTCCTTTGAAGGCATCCTACTTGTCTCCTAGGCAATTATTAGCAATTGAATTATTATGAAGTTGATGGAAAAGATCCATCTGGTTAGACTGCTGCAGGAGAGAGATTGTAAACAGGCTTAAAGTGAAGTTTTCCTCTTGATTTGTAGTGACAATGGACTCCAAGAGTGTCCCTGATCATAGCTGTCATTAGTGATTTTTGAGGAACAAGAATTCCTGGCCACCCAAGGAGCCTTTTTGAAGCTGTTTAGAAAGAGAGGGTGTGAATTTAAAATGATCTGGCTCTTTGAGGGCAAGGAAGTAGACTGGAGTGTGTGCTCAGTCATGTCTGACTCTGAGACCCCATGGGCTACAGCCCACCAGGCTCCTCTGTTCATGGAATTTTCCAGACTTTGGCAGGGAGTGATATAAAAATTGTAAATTTTAAGGCATACTCCAGCAAACATGTTGGGAAAATTTTGGGGGGTTTGTGTCTTGATATTTACCTGGGTATCTATTTTACATAAAAACTCATGGTGAAAATTCACACTTCATGGTTAAATAAATAAGGCAGTGACTATCTTCTTCAAAAGACCATGGCATTCCTAACAGTAGCAGTTGACCCTATACATTTGAGTATCTGTTTACATGTCATTAAGAACTTCCCTGAAAACTCTAGGAGGGAGGGAGACTAAGGGGAGAAGACATTCAGTACTGGCTTGTCAGTCCCAGACGCTGCCAATTCAGATCAGAGCACAGGCTCATCTTGGAATTATCATTTAAGGAAATGGGAAATGACTCTAGAGCTTCAGGAATGCAACACACAGTTGTATAAATTGTGGTACATCCCAATAGTGAGGAAGTAGAGCACACTTGGCGGCACACTTGGCGGCACACTTGGAGTCAGCTTCACTATGGTGCTGATGGCCCTCCAGAGGGGATCCTCCAAGGACAGAGGTCTGCTCACCTCCAGGGTCTGAGACATGGTTGTGTTTCCTGTATTTAAGGGTTGACTCTTATTGCAAGAAGAGATCAGAGATCTTTCTTCTCCCTAACAAGCAACACACCAGTTTCGGTGGTCCAGGTTCCAGCTAACTTTAGAATTAGAAATAGTAAATATAACATTTAGCAAAAGTATGTATTATATCAGCCTTAAATTGGATTATAAAGCAATGCCAATACTTTTTAGACAAAACACCAGCACTTTTGTATTCAAATGAGTGAAATTCTTCAAAAAAGTTGCTTACTCAAAGCATATTTGGAGTTGCTTTTGTGCTATCACCTGGGGCCAATTCGTAAGACACAGAAGATATTTGTAGCCAAAATGATTATATGCAAATTACTCACCAGATCTGGTTTTGAACTTTTGTGAAAATCAAATCCATCTTGCTTGGAGAGATAGTCTAAACAAGCAATTTTAGGATGGTTTTGAGTGATAATTTTGCTCTTAGAATGAGTACAGAATGATCTCTGGTGATTACATGGAAGGGAACAGTACTCATTTGGAGAGTTGAGTTTTAATGTATTGATTTTCAAAGCCAGACATAGGAGACAGATGGTATGGGTAGCTTCTGCAATTGAGATTAAATGTGGGAGAAAGAAAACAGTGGGGCCCCGCCTTCCCCTCTAAGCAGGAGATTCCCACATTGGTGGGGACTTGGCTTCGGATTGCAGTAGATCTTCCCGACCCAGCCTGCCTTCAGAAATCTTTTTTTTTTTTTTTCTACAGAGTTTTGTTGTCTACTGCCACCCATCAACTTGAATCAGTCATAGATATGCATATGTCTCCTCCCTCTTGAACTTCCTCCCATCTCCCACCCTATCTCACCCCTCTAGGTTGTTACAGAGTCCCTGTTTGAGTTCCTTTAGTCTTACAGCAGATTAAAAATATGGAACGCTTCATGAATTTGCGTGTCAGGAAATCCTGAAAGCTAAGTGTGGCTCCAGGTTATTATCTCGCTTCATAACTTTAACATATACATCCTCTTTTTTTCATTGATTTTTTGTTTATTTATTTTCATCCATCTTTATTCTTCAGCCTGTGTAGGCCTCCCATTGCAGTGGCCTCTCTCCTTGCAGAGCACTGGCTCTGGGCACATGCGCTCCAGAGCACTGGCTTGCAACTGGACACACCGGTCCAGCCCCTCCACGGCACGTGGGATCTTCCTGGGCTAGGGATCGAAGCCCCTTGCATTGCAAGGCTAATTCTTTACCCACTGGGCCACCAGGGAAGCCCTATACTTCCTCTTTTAAATCTCAAAATAAAAGGTATTTAATTTCCTAATTTTACCTTTTTCTGTTTTAAAGCTTCAAACTTTTCATCAAATTCTTATTTACAGCAATTAGGTCAACTGTGATAACTTACTTTTCCTTACTCATTTTAATTCAAATTAACTTTTACCCACTTCTAAGGGATGTTTTTATTTTTTTTTTCATCAAAATATCAAGCCATGCTTATTATTATGTAAATAATAAGTATGTCTTATCTTTTAACTTGGTGCACCATCCTACTTTGCCTTTATATTTCTATAGGTAGATAGCATCAGGAGGTTTTCTGTTCTAACAATAAGATACCCCAAAACAGGAACTAAATGCTGATGCGTTTATATCAGATTAATTTGAATGATTAAAAATAAAATATTAAAATTGGTGATACTGAAGGAAGGGGAAGAGAACGGTATGCTTTTTTGCTTGCTTTTGGACCATGAAAGCAATTCCTTAGTGTATTATGCTCTGGTATTCCTTCTCTTCAGCCCGTTGAATGGCCTGGCTTGGGGAGGAATTGGTGTGGAGGGCAGAGGCACAGGAGGTCCATCTTGCCAGGCTGAGTCAGGCCAATGCAGCAGCCACTGGCCTGGGCAGAAGCGTGGGCGGCCACCTGTGGCTCCCAGCACAGCTGTTTGGTAGAGGGCCAGCCAAAGCCCTGTCAGTGGGGTGGAGGCAGGTGGCCAGTCGGGCAGCCATATGATACGCTCCTCTTTTTTTAGGTTGTTACAGAGTCCCTGTTTGAGTTCCTTTAGTCTTACAGCAGATTAAAAATATGGAACGCTTCATGAATTTGCGTGTCAGGAAATCCTGAAAGCTAAGTGTGGCTCCAGGTTATTATCTCGCTTCATAACTTTAACATATACATCCTCTTTTTTTCATTGATTTTTTGTTTATTTATTTTCATCCATCTTTATTCTTCAGCCTGTGTAGGCCTCCCATTGCAGTGGCCTCTCTCCTTGCAGAGCACTGGCTCTGGGCACATGCGCTCCAGAGCACTGGCTTGCAACTGGACACACCGGTCCAGCCCCTCCACGGCACGTGGGATCTTCCTGGGCTAGGGATCGAAGCCCCTTGCATTGCAAGGCTAATTCTTTACCCACTGGGCCACCAGGGAAGCCCTATACTTCCTCTTTTAAATCTCAAAATAAAAGGTATTTAATTTCCTAATTTTACCTTTTTCTGTTTTAAAGCTTCAAACTTTTCATCAAATTCTTATTTACAGCAATTAGGTCAACTGTGATAACTTACTTTTCCTTACTCATTTTAATTCAAATTCACTTTTACCCACTTCTAAGGGATGTTTTTATTTTTTTTTTCATCAAAATATCAAGCCATGCTTATTATTATGTAAATAATAAGTATGTCTTATCTTTTAACTTGGTGCACCATCCTACTTTGCCTTTATATTTCTATAGGTAGATAGCATCAGGAGGTTTTCTGTTCTAACAATAAGATACCCCAAAACAGGAACTAAATGCTGATGCGTTTATATCAGATTAATTTGAATGATTAAAAATAAAATATTAAAATTGGTGATACTGAAGGAAGGGGAAGAGAACGGTATGCTTTTTTGCTTGCTTTTGGACCATGAAAGCAATTCCTTAGTGTATTATGCTCTGGTATTCCTTCTCTTCAGCCCGTTGAATGGCCTGGCTTGGGGAGGAATTGGTGTGGAGGGCAGAGGCACAGGAGGTCCATCTTGCCAGGCTGAGTCAGGCCAATGCAGCAGCCACTGGCCTGGGCAGAAGCGTGGGCGGCCACCTGTGGCTCCCAGCACAGCTGTTTGGTAGAGGGCCAGCCAAAGCCCTGTCAGTGGGGTGGAGGCAGGTGGCCAGTCGGGCAGCCAATACATTCTGGCATGGGCTTAAAGAACACCTGGTTCCACTCTGTGGACCCACCACAGAAGGTCAAAGAATGTGCTTCCTGGCAGCAGCCCCACAGCCTGAGCTTTCCAGTCCCTATGGTCCTGCTCTGACTGAAACACAAGAAAAACTCACCTTCCTTCTTCAGAACTTACCCTAAAGCCAACACGGGACTCATTCTGCTCTAGTTGAGCAGATGCAGGTCAGCAAGGCCATTGAGCGTTTCTGGACACGGGGTAGGGGGCCGTCAGGAAGGGACAGGCTCTGTGATTCTAAACGTCCTCCGTGATTCAGGGAGTTTCAGAAGTGGTGAGAGTCTTCACGTTGTTTGGCTACTGCCACATCCTCCAGTGTCTTTGACCTTCCTTCTCCCCCTCTTCCCATGAACTCTAACAACATGCTTAGAAACCACTTTCGGTCCCTACCTGTAATTTTGTCACCAGACATAGGATCTTTCCGAATGAACACCACCACCCACCAGACAGGCGCCCAAAGTTAACCCTTCCATGACCCCTGAGGCCATCCCATGGCCCCAGGTTTCCCAGGAAGTAGGACCCCATCTATTCTGGCCTGGTGAATCATTTTCTCTTTGGTCACAGAGGATCGTTCCTAGCTTTCTTGTCCTAGAGGTGTTCCAGGCAGCTCCCTTCTGTGTGCCATAGAGCTGACACTTCCTTATTGGCTTGTGACTATTCATAACTTACTCAACCTGAGCCTCAGTTTTGGCATCTATAAACAGGGACTAACAATACTGTCCTCATAGGTTTCTTGAGAGAACTTTCCACAAGAGAGCTTATGCTGAGTGCCTAGCACAGAACCTGGGCACAACAGGGCTTCAGCAAATATTGATGTAAATAAATGCCCATGGCTAATGCCACTTTCCAGACACAGCGGGCACATCTGGCCTGGAATGGAAGTTTCTGTGGCCATACTTGCCTGGGATTACAGGGCCTCCTCTGGACCCAGCCCCCAGAAGGTGGGCGGCCATGTGGCTCCCAGCACGCTGTTTGGTAGAGGGCCAGCCAAAGCCCTGTCAGTGGGGTGGAGGCAGGTGGCCAGTCGGGCAGCCAATACATTCTGGCATGGGCTTAAAGAACACCTGGTTCCACTCTGTGGACCCACCACAGAAGGTCAAAGAATGTGCTTCCTGGCAGCAGCCCCACAGCCTGAGCTTTCCAGTCCCTATGGTCCTGCTCTGACTGAAACACAAGAAAAACTCACCTTCCTTCTTCAGAACTTACCCTAAAGCCAACACGGGACTCATTCTGCTCTAGTTGAGCAGATGCAGGTCAGCAAGGCCATTGAGCGTTTCTGGACACGGGGTAGGGGGCCGTCAGGAAGGGACAGGCTCTGTGATTCTAAACGTCCTCCGTGATTCAGGGAGTTTCAGAAGTGGTGAGAGTCTTCACGTTGTTTGGCTACTGCCACATCCTCCAGTGTCTTTGACCTTCCTTCTCCCCCTCTTCCCATGAACTCTAACAACATGCTTAGAAACCACTTTCGGTCCCTACCTGTAATTTTGTCACCAGACATAGGATCTTTCCGAATGAACACCACCACCCACCAGACAGGCGCCCAAAGTTAACCCTTCCATGACCCCTGAGGCCATCCCATGGCCCCAGGTTTCCCAGGAAGTAGGACCCCATCTATTCTGGCCTGGTGAATCATTTTCTCTTTGGTCACAGAGGATCGTTCCTAGCTTTCTTGTCCTAGAGGTGTTCCAGGCAGCTCCCTTCTGTGTGCCATAGAGCTGACACTTCCTTATTGGCTTGTGACTATTCATAACTTACTCAACCTGAGCCTCAGTTTTGGCATCTATAAACAGGGACTAACAATACTGTCCTCATAGGTTTCTTGAGAGAACTTTCCACAAGAGAGCTTATGCTGAGTGCCTAGCACAGAACCTGGGCACAACAGGGCTTCAGCAAATATTGATGTAAATAAATGCCCATGGCTAATGCCACTTTCCAGACACAGCGGGCACATCTGGCCTGGAATGGAAGTTTCTGTGGCCATACTTGCCTGGGATTACAGGGGCCTCCTCTGTGAACTCATATGGTAGCCTGCTGTCCACAAATGCTCCTGCCAAAGGCACAGACCAGGCCTTCCAAGAATTACATCATTCTCAGGCTGGTGGATGCCACCAAGTCTTGAGCCATTGACCTGAAGAAGCACTCTGACTTCCAGGAGGCCTTGCCCCTTTGCTTGTGAAACCTGTCAGTAAGGTTAGTTAACCCAGTCAAAATCCAAGATGCCCCTAATGTACCTCAAGGCTTTCAGTGTGCTAAGGAAAGCTATTGACCATGAGACTGTACGGCACAACCTTGGTTTGCTCCACAGAGAAGAGCCAGCCCTCAAAGTACTGTTCCACTTCTGGCCTCAGATATCATCTGTGGATGAAATAAAGAACAAGTGAAGCTAGAAATAACCCTCTGAGAAAGAAATGGGAGAAAAGACCAGTTTCCTTTTAAGTTTGAACCTGAGGTTTTGAAGTCTAAGGCACAAAACCATTGTGAATAGCTACTTAAAAAAAAAAAGTTAAGATTATTTCACACATTCTGATGATATGAATGAGACATAAATGCAAATATAGTTAACCTGCCACTTATTCTATTCAGGGAGTGATCCTTTTTCTGTGACCACTTTTAGAATTTTCTAGTCCCCTTGGGCTATTCTCCCTAAGTAACATTCCTTTTCCCTTCATTTAAAAGTGATGAATCTTACCCTTACCACACCAATTCACATATTTTGTTACCAAGCTCAATACCCAACTTTCTAGTTTACTTGAAAAAATGTCACCTGGCCTCTTGCAGCATAAGGCTTAAGGGATCCTAGTGCTCTTCCAGAAGTGGCAAAATCTTTACAGAAGGCAGATTGTCCTTGGGGTCAGTGGCCCAAGCAAGACAGTGACGTTTAGATATTTCACAGGGAGAGAAACATTTAACCAGAAGCTTGAAAACAACTGTAGATAAAAAGACAGACTTGAATCCGAGGAATGGACGCTAAAGCAACTGTTATTTCTTGGTATCCCCTGACACCCATTTGCAACTACCTTTTGCAAGTGCAGTGGGAAGTTAAAGGGTTGGTATGCCACTTTCCAGACACAGCGGGCACATCTGGCCTGGAATGGAAGTTTCTGTGGCCATACTTGCCTGGGATTACAGGGGCCTCCTCTGTGAACTCATATGGTAGCCTGCTGTCCACAAATGCTCCTGCCAAAGGCACAGACCAGGCCTTCCAAGAATTACATCATTCTCAGGCTGGTGGATGCCACCAAGTCTTGAGCCATTGACCTGAAGAAGCACTCTGACTTCCAGGAGGCCTTGCCCCTTTGCTTGTGAAACCTGTCAGTAAGGTTAGTTAACCCAGTCAAAATCCAAGATGCCCCTAATGTACCTCAAGGCTTTCAGTGTGCTAAGGAAAGCTATTGACCATGAGACTGTACGGCACAACCTTGGTTTGCTCCACAGAGAAGAGCCAGCCCTCAAAGTACTGTTCCACTTCTGGCCTCAGATATCATCTGTGGATGAAATAAAGAACAAGTGAAGCTAGAAATAACCCTCTGAGAAAGAAATGGGAGAAAAGACCAGTTTCCTTTTAAGTTTGAACCTGAGGTTTTGAAGTCTAAGGCACAAAACCATTGTGAATAGCTACTTAAAAAAAAAAAGTTAAGATTATTTCACACATTCTGATGATATGAATGAGACATAAATGCAAATATAGTTAACCTGCCACTTATTCTATTCAGGGAGTGATCCTTTTTCTGTGACCACTTTTTAGAATTTTCTAGTCCCCTTGGGCTATTCTCCCTAAGTAACATTCCTTTTCCCTTCATTTAAAAGTGATGAATCTTACCCTTACCACACCAATTCACATATTTTGTTACCAAGCTCAATACCCAACTTTCTAGTTTACTTGAAAAAAAATGTCACCTGGCCTCTTGCAGCATAAGGCTTAAGGGATCCTAGTGCTCTTCCAGAAGTGGCAAAATCTTTACAGAAGGCAGATTGTCCTTGGGGTCAGTGGCCCAAGCAAGACAGTGACGTTTAGATATTTCACAGGGAGAGAAACATTTAACCAGAAGCTTGAAAACAACTGTAGATAAAAAGACAGACTTGAATCCGAGGAATGGACGCTAAAGCAACTGTTATTTCTTGGTATCCCCTGACACCCATTTGCAACTACCTTTTGCAAGTGCAGTGGGAAGTTAAAGGGTTGGTACCAGGATCTTCTCAGTAACTGAACATTCAGAATACAGTTTTAGTTTCCTAAAACGACCTTGAGGAATTACTCCCGGGACTGTCTATAATCACTTGACTTGATTTCTTTTAATGTATAAAATTGAATGTGTGCTGGATGGTGTATGGGGATAAGTGGACTAAAGCATAACAATGTTTGGACACTGCACAGCTTCTTGTTGTGATGGAGCTGTCATTATGAAAGTACTCAAATAGCTAAGCATGCAGAAGGGACACCACAGTTAGCTGCTGAGCTTCTTATTAACTGTTGAGTTGCCTTTGAATACAATAGTATCCCCTGGTTCAGCAAGGTGGCTCAGCCAAGGATGAAACAGCTGATGGCATAAAAGTATGGTCACAGTCTTTGTTCCCAGTTGAATATGAGTAGAAAAACCTTTCAAGCATGAATTCTTTGTTCAGCACTGCTTCCACAAGGAAATAGCTTGTCTATGCTAAAGAGCTTATGTGGAAGGCCAAAAGGAGAGGGCAAGAGAGTTGTGGGCTATGTGACTGAAGGTATGTAGCAATGCCCAATCTGGACTTTCTTTCAGGCCTTAGAATAGCTGGTTGGTGGCATCTGGGCATTGAGCCCCACTAGAGATAAGTGAAGCCTTGAATTTAGATGTTATGACATACTTACAAGTAGATGTGATCTCTGAGGAGGGTAAAAAGAAGGCAACAAGTGGGACTTCCCTGGCCGTCCAGTGGTTGAGACTCTGTGCTTCCACTGCAGGGGGCTTGAGTTCGAGCCCTGGTCGGAGAACTAAGATCCTGCATGCCTCGTGGTATGGCCAAACAAACAAAAAAGAATGCAACAAGTTATCTCAATCAATCTGGAAAATACTTGGAAAATTTGGATAATGTAGGGGCTTCCCTGGTGGCTTAAGCTACAATGCAGGAGATCTGGATTCAACCCTTGCACTGGGAAGACCTCTGGAGAAGGGAATGGCTACTCACTCTAGTATTCTTGCCTGGAGAATTCCTTTTTTTATTTTTTTTTAATTATTTTATTTTGCCTGGAGAATTCCATGGACAGAGAAGTCTGGCAGGTTTACAGTCCACGAGATTGAAAGGGTTGGACATGACTAACATTTTTATTTCATTTTCACTCATGTGGTATTCCAAGGGAGAGAGTCCTCCTACTGTGAGTTTAACACCAGCTTTTCAGAGAACAGACAACTTCCATCTGAATCATTCTTAAAAGCTGAATTTTTATTTTTACTAAATTATCTATGTTAAAAAAATCTGTGCCTGGTGTGGAATTTCACTCCATCAAGTGTTACAATGACTTTTTCATTTTCATTACAAGCAGGAGATTGAATGCAGAACAAGTGTTAGGAAACATGGCAATAAATTAGAATATAATTTACAAAGCCAAAAAAAGAGAAAAGTAACAGTGTACCACATTAATACTGAATATAAAATAATAAGCAACAACTAATCACAATAGTACAAAGGTAATTTCATTCTGTATTATTAAGGATACCTACGTGACATTCACTCAAATAATAAAATTCCTAATGAAATGGACTGTTTAGGGAGTAGTTGGGTATGCTTACCTTGCCTTTTTTGGTGGGTCTTTATGCAGTGGCAGATACTGCTCTCAGCCATGGGGTACCAGCTTCCTTGGGGTTCCCTAAGTAGCCTATATAGTTCACTGCTTTTGGAGGATCTGCCCTGGTGGCTCAGTCTCCACTGACAATCGAATTGTTAATTTTTAGGAATACAGCATCATGTAGCCACATGGTTGATAACAGAGTAGCAGCAATATTGTGATGTGATGTAGAATATGACTTTTTCCCACTCAGGAATAAATTCAAGGACAATTGCAAGTTTTGTCCTGTTATATACTCTGTGCTTTGTTCCTTTTAGAATGGTAATCTGCTGCTGTCCCCGGGTGCTCTCTGCCCTCTAGCCTTGCCGCTGCATACCCCAGAGGGACATAGCTACTCTCCTTTATAGCACCAGTTGGGGTGCTACATGGGACCCAGAGGTATGGCCCTCACAATGTTAGTTCACGGGTGGGGGAAAAAGGACACTCTAGTCAGTAATGTAAGAAATCTTTTTGAAATAAAAACACAAGCTGATAGTTACGCTGGAGAAAAGTAGATCCTGATAGCAAACCTGTGTCTAAAATGCCATAGAAACCACCCATCTTTTTTTTGGCTTATTTTATTTCACCAGGCACATTAGCACCGAGTTAACTGCTCTTTGCAAGGGGCCAAAGGAAGTCAGTGCTGGTGGGCTGCTTGCCCTCCCCTGAATGGCTGAGGTGGCACTTGGGCTGTCTTCAAAGAGAGCAGAGATAGGGGCCTGGCCACTCTTTGTTCACTGTCAGTAGCTCTCTCTGGAAACTCAGGGAGGTGAGCTGTGGTGTTGAAAGAGAAAGCAGGCGAGAAGGCACAGATGATCACGACTGAGCATGCAGAGCTTCGAACGTCCCATGCCGACTGTCCACAGAAAACCTGACGTTTAGTTTGGTTTTTGAAGAATGTGAGTCTCTCTTCCCTTCTGAAAAGAACCTAATCAACCATTCTAGGTCATGCTGTATGTGATACACCTGACATGTCGTTTCAGAGAACAGTGATGATGTAAGTCAAATACCCTCTTTAACTGCAAGCGGCATCTTGCAAAGTAGCCATTTGGTTTGAGTTTGAGGTGTTGGTGTCACACGGTGCACACGTGAAAGACACAAAACACATTCGTCAAGATCCTGCTGCAAGTGTTCAAGTACAAAATATGCAAATAAGCAAGTACCCTCCTTTTTTCCCCTTTCTTTTTAAAAATCTCACTGTCAAGTCTTTTGATGAGCATGATGTGAAACTTGTGAACAGGGAAAATGTGAGCTAATCAATTTAATTTAGGTGGATTTGACTCTAGAATTTGAGTTGCCCAAGAAACTGGCTTTCACATTTAATTGCCATTCAGAGTATCTGTAAAAAATACAAAATACTTAGTTGAGTGAGTATTGAAAGGATGCTTTATGATCTCTAGTCTTCATGAGTTTTTCTTCTTTGGTTATTGTCCCTTGCCTACCTTAGAACTCACAGAAATAGCACGTCTATGTGCAAGCACACTCTACCCACACACTCAATGGCACCCGCACACACACGCACACACACACATGCTCTCATATAAATAAAGGCCCTTCTGCCATATCAAAGAAGGGACATCTGGAACCCATTGTAATTGTCAGCAAAAGGGTCTGCCTGCTTGTTACTGAGCCAGAATGTCTTTTGCATGGTATCATTTGAGCAAGCTCAACATGCATATGCAACAATCCAACAGGGCAGAAGCCATTCTGTGGCTGGGGAGGATGTAAACACGAGGTGGGGTGACTCAAATAAGAACTGAGGCATCCTGTGATGGCAGCAAAAGGCCTGGTACTTCGGTCTCTACCATACCTCAGGTCTGGCTTCTGCATGAAATTGAAATGTTTTTCTCTTAAAGTTTTAATGGAAATCTCAGCTTCACTTGCACAATGGCAAGTTGGCCAGTCTTTTAGCAGTGAATTTATAGACTTGCACAGCTGCAGTAACTGATGCTCTGCTTTAAACTAAGTCCTTCATTGTTCTTCAGTCTAATATAGTTTATATATGGCTCACAGCAGTGTTCAGAACAGGGGGATTATTCCTAAGGAAATTAAGTGGAATGAAGAAAAATAATACAAACTTTCATTACTTCTGATTTATAATTGCTCCTTAAATTACAGTTCAAAGCCCGTTTTAGAATTTAAAATTGTGGTGCATTGTAGTGAGATAAAATACAGTAAATATTTTTAAGCTATGACTTAAGATTTCTGAATCTTCTTTACTTCCATAGATGACAAAGTCAAAACAGCTACATTTTAAACAGCTTTAAATACAAATGGATTCAGTGTCATTGCTAAGTCCATAATAAAAATTATCTTAATGGTCCAAGGAGGTAAACAGGCTATTGGATTTACTCGAAAGAACACAAAGGTTCCACAGTAAGCAAGTTTCCCTGTGTTGTTTGGATCTCTCCAATCTGGCATTCCCTCCTAATACTGTGTCCAGCACTTTGGATCAATAAATCCCACTTCACAGAAGTTAAAATAATATTGAAATCCTGTCAGCTAGGGCTGACCAGTGGTTACGTTTTCCACAGGGTAATGCATTTGCAAGGACATCAATCCTCTTCCTCTGGGTGGCTCTCTGTGATGGATGCATTTCCACGATGAAATGACAAGATGCTCTCTCTGGCTTTCCGTGGGTCAGTGTCCTTGGCAGGTCTTACAACACATCTGTCTGAAGTATGCTCGACTGCAGAACTTGAACTTCAGCACCAGTGGGCAATAAGCCACTTTGTTCACATCTTTGCACTCTAACCAGTGAGGCAAGAAAAGGGAAAACAATTAGAGGCACATAAACAAGTACAGAGACCATGAGTCTGGACATTCTGCAAAGACCCCTACCCGCAACCGCACCCTGAAGCCTCCCTGGGCCAAAGCACCTTGGCTTTCACATCCATGTGGTTTTTGTTTTCAAGCATACCCTGTCTGGTACACCCTACCAGAAATATTCTTTTGATACATTTTAACACAAATTAAAAAAAAATGATTTGCAAGGCTTTGCTCCCAGACTTTTATAAGTATGGTGCATGCCCACTGTGTCTTGAAAGAATTACCATTTGTTGGGATAAGTGATCACTTTAGACAGCTTGGAAACATGAGTCATTTTTTCTTACAGCGCTTTTATTGCTTCTTTCTCAAGGGTTATTTTATTCAGCAGTGCAAGGTTATCCAAAATCAAACATGAGTTGCATTGTTTGATACCAGAGTACACATGTCTCCAGAGAATCTCTGCATCTGTGGGTGTGGGGACGGGCCTGGGTATGTGAGAAGCACTGTTGACAGTGGCCTAGATTTAGCAACTGCACTAGACAAAGAGGAAAACTGAGGGGTTGGCCTCAAATGGCAGCAGTCTGTGGGTTATGGAAACATGTAGAAATGCCTTTTTTTAATTTGGAAGTGAGACATGGTCTTCTTTTTTCCTATGTGTGTTTTCTCCTCAGTGCTAGAACTGCCACAGTTGAAGTCTGCAGTTCTTGCAGCCAGAAGGTGAATAAATGATTCTTTCTCTACTTCCCCTTGAGGCTGGTGGCAGAAGATGGGGCTGAGGGGTCAGTGCAGAAAAACAGTCCTTGGCCTTTGATTTTCAGAAACCTCTGCCATTTCATATAGCCCCACTACAGCTAATAAGGATATTCTTCTCCAGTCCTCTGATCAGTTGTATCTAGGGATTTTAAAATGCTTTGTAAATCTAATAATTAAATTTCCGTATGCCTCACAAATCAAAGTTCCACCCTCATTTTTCCAGGTGGTTATACTGAAGCATCCTGGGTAAATTGTTCAAGGTAATTAGAATCAGGCAGAAACACTGGAAAATGTTTAGTGTAACAGAACAGAGTTGTTGTTTCTTTATTTGCCTGTTTTTTTCTCCCCCTGGCTTCAGAAATCCACTGAAGTTCTAGAGATCACATACCTGGTACATAAGCCATATGAGAAACATGGAAAATTAAATGCAAAGAAATAGTAAACTTTCTAGTTCTTATTATCAAAAAGTAAGGCAACAATTTTATTGATCTCACTTTCAAGACTCTTTCAGTGAAAGGGAAAGTTTTAAACTGTAACCCTTAACCCTCTGAAAGGATAAGCTCTGTCACCATTGAATTCTCTTGAGACATGATTCACTGAAAGAATAATGGTTAGAAATTTGAATAGAAACTTTCTACACTAAGATTCTCAATAAATTTAAGTTTTGGCTCAAAAAACATAGAAGAGACATTAAAAATGTCTTTAATGTTTGCATTAAAAATAAAATCAGATAATTGGTGAATCGAGTTTGAATGTGAGGTGAAAATATCTCTGTATATTTTCATTTGGAGGTCACTTGTTACTTTTTTTCCTCTTTGTCATGACCAGTGAAAAGTAACCCAAAAAAACCCTTTAGATTAAGAATATTTTTTTTGGAAAAAAAGTTGTACCAGCATTACCTAGAGGAATATATTATCCAGGTAGTGCAGTTATTAAAATGATGAGAAAAATGAAGCATCAAGGATGAGGATAGCTGACACAGTAGCACTCATCTTTAATTTCAAAACACCATCCTAACGCGGTTTCCCCTCCATGGTGGGGGGACTGCCACTCTCATCTGCTGTAACAGGCTTTGGTGAGACTGCTGAAAGTACCAAATAAACTTTGGCTTTGGTCTTTTTTGCCAAAATATAAAAACAATTTAGTTGATACATGGTTAGAGGAGGACAGGCTGTTTTAATAGTACAAGGAAATAAAATTAGAAACCAGGCCTCCTGGGTTTAAACCCAGCTTTACCATTTACTAACTTTATGACTCTGAACTTCTTTGGGTCTAAGAGGTTAAGCATCCTCATCTGTGAATAGGAAAGATGACTGTTACCACTCCCACATGGAGCATGTGCAGAGCATCCAATGATTCTGCCTAGCATAGTGCATAGAGTGGTTATTGGCTCTTAGTAAGTGTAAAATACTGAATTACTATCATTATTATCACTAGTAGTTATCATTACCTTTTACCAACCGATGACAATAAAATTTGCTCGGAAAAAAGAAATGCTGTCCTACAAACACAAGTCAGTTTCAAGACAAAACAAAGAAGAGTATTCCTTAAGGTGCAACTTTATTGGGAGATTCAGTACTCAATTTGTTGGAAGGATATCTGAACCAGGAAAATTCTGAGATGAGCAAAATACAAGAAAATTGACAGATTTTTTTCTTTTAGATTTAAGACTTTGATTAAGTAGTAGATAACGAATAAAACAAAATGTTCCTAAGTTACTTCTTCCTCCAACCACCCCTCCAGCCACTCCTCCAGGCCATTACAAATGTAAATATTCAGGATACAGCTCCTGAGGTAGATGCTGGAAATAAGAAGCCTCGTTTGCAAGCAGAGGTACCAACAACCGCCCTGCTCCCACTCAGGTGGAACAGCATCTAATCTAGGGACTGGCTGGAGGCCAGTTGCCAGGGTGTCCCTGTCTGAAGTTCCCAACACCTTTTTAAAGTTAGTTCTCAACTATCTTGACTTTAAGTAACTTGACTAAAAGCAGGAATTCATTCAGGTCCTAGGAGCAGGATCAAGCTTAGGGAATTAGGGACTGCTTATGAATGTCCCAGGACCTGAGAGCACCACTGACTGGGGTGGCCAATCCAGAGGTGAATTCCAGCACTATCTCTTCCCCATATTTGTCTGGCCTTGGCCTAGTGACTTCATCTCTCTCATGCTCAGTTCTTCACCTGTGAAGTGAAGCTCATAGGATGTTGTGGGACTTGTATGAGGTAATATCTACAGCACATGTGTGGCCTGTTGCAGAGTGAGCATTCAGTCTATCAGCTCTCCTACATTATCTCTCTGGGACCCCTGTCAAAAATATATAGGCTCCTCACTGGCACACATGAGCTAATTAACAGAAAGACTCTAACAGAGAGGGCAGGTAAATGATGATAAGGTGGGGAGAAGTCTGGGGGAAGATCCAGGATTGAGGACTGCCAAGCAGACAACGAGCCCTGATGAGACATTAAATGGTGCCTCTTGGGCTATGGAAGGACACTTAGCCTTGATGGAGTGCAAGAGGTTCCCATAAGGGAGGACCCCTGAGGAGGATTCCATTTCTATATCTTGATTTTGCCTTCTAGGGACTGCCTAGATTTGAAGATTTAGTCTTCAGAGTGGTGAAAACTACTCACCAAAGAAAGTCAACCAATGACTAGTCTGGGAACATACATGCACAAAAATAAATAAATAAATAAATAAATAAATAAATAAATAATAATAAAAAAAATGACTAGTCTTTCATTCTTTTTTTTTTTTTCTTTTTGTGTACTCTTTATTTTTTCTTTAACTTTTTTTTTTTTAACAGTTTTGTTGTTTACAGATATGTATAATCCCAGATTGGTAATATGTATAGTCCTGGCCTAGTCTCTCAGTCTTTTAACTCCATGGGAGATTAATCTAGTAATGATGACATTAAAAATAATTTATCAAGTGCTTCCTATGTGCCAGGCATCGTCTTAAACAGATTTACATTTAATTGTTACATTTACATTTAATCATTTAATTATACACATTTAATCATTTTAAGTGGGCTTTCCTGGTGGCTCAGTGGTAATCAATCTGGGTTGGGAAGATTCCCTGGAGAAACAAATGGCTACCCACTCCAGTATTTTTGCCTGGAGAATCCCATGGACAGAGAAGTCTAGGGGATACAGTCCATGGGGTCAATGACTTAGTGACTAAAGTACACAACAATTATTATTATTTTTAACAACAATTATTCTAAGTATATAACATGTTAGCTTTACACAGACAGCAAACATGAAGCTCAAAAATGGTACATATGAAACTAATTCTGTGTCATACAGCTAGTTGGTTTAAGAAGTGGGTGGGACCAGTCTCAGATTTGTCTGATTCAAAAACCCTCTATTTTGGCAGCATTTTTGGCATCTTAATGCAAAAGGGTTTCTGCCTGTCAATACTTCTTGTTCTTGGCTGATACCCCTGATGAGTCAATTTGGGGACATCATTATTAGGAGGTGTGTCCTGCCACCTAAAAGAAGGAATAAATATTTTTTAAAGGGAGGGAGGGGTTTTCTACACTACAGACATTCAGAATAGCCTGAATACATTTCATCAACTACTCCCTTCTCCCTAGATTTTATAAAATTATGAGTAAAACATACTAAGAATACACCAGGAAATTTTAAGCCCCATCACTGCAGAAAACTGAGTGTAATCTTAAAAACATCAATATAAGCTTTAAATTACATTACTGCATTCAGCTTAGGTGTCACTGTTTACCTTAGCTCGAGAGGACTAGGGCATCCCTGCTGGCTTAGATGGTAAACAAAATTCGCCTGCAATGCAAGAGGCCTGTGTTCAGTCCCTGGGCCAGGAAAATCCCCTGCAGAAGGAAATGGCTACCCATTCCAGTATTCTTGCCTGGAGAATTCCCGTGGACAGAGGAGCCTGGCATGCTACAGTCAATGGGGTCACAAAGAGTTGGACACGATTGAGTGACTAAGCACGCAGAGAGGATGGATTTGATAAGTCCTTGGACTGACTCACACACATTTTACTGTTGTACATAGTCTGTAAGACTATAACACTAGTGTGACTGCCTCATCTTCAAAGCCTACTGAAAATATTAAACAGTACTTTCATTTCCACCCTTCAGCCAATATACAGGGCAGCTTACTTTTGTGATAAAACCATTCAGTAAAACTTACGCATAAATTAAACCACATTTTCCCACTGAAATAAAAACAATAATTGACAATGTTTTAATGGATTTCTGAATGATCCTCAGTTGGTATTGATTTCTAGCCAACATCCAAAATATCTAAAAGCTGGTTTCTCTATACTTGAGTAATACATAATCTGCACAATTACACTAGAAAAGCTATGGAAAGGAGTCCTTTAGTTTAGGTAGAATCTTTCTGTAATATAATCACTTTGTAATTGATCTACTTTGAAGGTTTGGTGTGTTTTCTTCATTCAGATACACTCATATCTGAGCTAGCAGGTCAAAGATTTTAAGATGAAGGAGTCTGACTTTTTCCTCCTAGTATCTTCATGTACGAGCTAAGTTCTCTCTGGGAAAGAGAATGATAAGACACTCTTTCTACCTCTTCTCTTCTGAGGCTATTAGAAGGTGAGAGGTCCTCATTATGTGGTTTCTAGGGAATATTTTGTGAACCCAACTAGTTGCTCCATTTTTTACATCTCTCACCACTCTGCCCCAAAATAAAGTGTCACTTTACCCAAGGCTAGCAACTTTTGCAGGGACAATTTATGGACTATTCCAAAATTCTCAGAGAGACTTGGGGACAGGTCAAGCGCTGAAAGCCAGTGGGATTTAGGATGTGAATTAGACCCACGACTAGAATCTTCAGTAACTTGCCACGTATGCTGGAGTGGGTCTCATTGGTAATCTTGGTTTTGGTAGAGCTGAACAATAAAATTAGACAACCTGTTTCATAGGCAACACATGAATCTACTTATCTTAAAGTGCCAATAGGTTTTTCCTTCAAGTGCTTTACATTAATCTTTTAAGACTCTGACCTAAAAGACATGACTTTGAACTACTCACACTGAATACAAGCTTATGAATTTAGGATGCAATTTGATTGAGATTGTGATTTTGATGTCTTGACTTAATCCAAGGAGTATAAGTAACTCCTGAAATGCAGTTCTCCTGTATGTATTTCATAGAACACTGCCAAGTCTGCCTAAATCAGGCTTGAATTGTATCAGTGGAGGAGCTGGGATATATAGGGACATATCCTTCCATGACCAAGCTGGACCATTCAAAGGGAATTTTTTCTCTGGAGAATGCATTTTCCCACTGAAATAAAAACAATAATTGACAATGTTTTAATGGATTTCTGAATGATCCTCAGTTGGTATTGATTTCTAGCCAACATCCAAAATATCTAAAAGCTGGTTTCTCTATACTTGAGTAATACATAATCTGCACAATTACACTAGAAAAGCTATGGAAAGGAGTCCTTTAGTTTAGGTAGAATCTTTCTGTAATATAATCACTTTGTAATTGATCTACTTTGAAGGTTTGGTGTGTTTTCTTCATTCAGATACACTCATATCTGAGCTAGCAGGTCAAAGATTTTAAGATGAAGGAGTCTGACTTTTTCCTCCTAGTATCTTCATGTACGAGCTAAGTTCTCTCTGGGAAAGAGAATGATAAGACACTCTTTCTACCTCTTCTCTTCTGAGGCTATTAGAAGGTGAGAGGTCCTCATTATGTGGTTTCTAGGGAATATTTTGTGAACCCAACTAGTTGCTCCATTTTTTACATCTCTCACCACTCTGCCCCAAAATAAAGTGTCACTTTACCCAAGGCTAGCAACTTTTGCAGGGACAATTTATGGACTATTCCAAAATTCTCAGAGAGACTTGGGGACAGGTCAAGCGCTGAAAGCCAGTGGGATTTAGGATGTGAATTAGACCCACGACTAGAATCTTCAGTAACTTGCCACGTATGCTGGAGTGGGTCTCATTGGTAATCTTGGTTTTGGTAGAGCTGAACAATAAAATTAGACAACCTGTTTCATAGGCAACACATGAATCTACTTATCTTAAAGTGCCAATAGGTTTTTCCTTCAAGTGCTTTACATTAATCTTTTAAGACTCTGACCTAAAAGACATGACTTTGAACTACTCACACTGAATACAAGCTTATGAATTTAGGATGCAATTTGATTGAGATTGTGATTTTGATGTCTTGACTTAATCCAAGGAGTATAAGTAACTCCTGAAATGCAGTTCTCCTGTATGTATTTCATAGAACACTGCCAAGTCTGCCTAAATCAGGCTTGAATTGTATCAGTGGAGGAGCTGGGATATATAGGGACATATCCTTCCATGACCAAGCTGGACCATTCAAGATTTTTTCTCTGGAGAATGCATGTTCTCTGTGCCTGTAAGTTCTTTATGAAATTCAGATGAAGAACACAGTAAGCAGAGAGTTATGACTCTCATCTAAGGATCTATCCTTTGGATTACAAAATAAAACCAGCTGTACCTCTGTCAAAGTGCCCAGGGGGATGCAGAGCCTGGTGAGAAGAGTGATGGCAAAGGCTGTGCATGTACATGTGTGGTGCAGAAGTTAGGGGTAGGGTATGTGAAATCAGCATACTTTTCCTGATGAAACTATACTTCAGGTCATGATATTTTACATATTCAAACTGGAAAAGGATGAAATAACAGGTTTTGCTTGGGAACTTGATAGCATTCATTGCAGTGGAAACAGTCCACTGACTTTTTACCTATGAAGCATGTTGGTATCAGCTGTGGGACTTCATTCTTATTCCATGGACTAAGCCATTTCTTTCTCTCTTTGCTTTCTTGATTTCTTCTTACCCATCCCCTGGATGCCACCCAGTCAGTCTGAGGTGCTTTGATCCCAATACAAATCCAGGGTTCCCTCTAAACCAGAAAGCAGGAATGTGATCCTGAATACTATGGTGGATTATGAGCTCTTTAAAATGGCAACAAAAATGTCTGGTCTTCCTCACCTCTTTGAAATCAAAGTCCAAATGACTTTCACCATTCATTCCTTTCACTGATTTTAATACATCAGATGTCACCTTAAAACCCAAATTCAGTAGCTATTTTGTTCCATGGATCTCAGGAGATTTCTGGAGCTGCTTAGGCAGCTCAGAGTCATTTACTTGAGGGAGACTGAGACCCGCCAAAGCCTAACAAGACAGCCTGGTCTGGTAAACCAATGTATACTAACCACACCTTTCCTGCTCACCTTTCCACACCATGAATCATTACCTGGCAGCAATAAATACTAGATGACAGAGTGCTCTGTGCTACTGAGAAGCTAAAAAGACTCACCATATAAACTACAAGGGAATCTGAAACTGCATAAAGATGAATAAAATGGCATTTGGGATAGAATTTCAGGTGAGCTTGAGTAGGCTAGTCTCAGCTGCCAGATGCACTTAAAAAAATTACTCTGAGTAGTATTTCAAATGCAATGATACCCAGTGTGTCTATAATTCACTGTTAGCAGCAATGCAGTGTTACCCTCATCAGTGGCAGCCTGTCAAAATCTGGCCTATAATGCCTCTACTCTTAGCTGAAGGTTTTCAGGAATAAAAAGCTAAAGCAGATGTTAAACGTGGCAAATCACAGCTTCCTTCTTCCTCCTCCTAGCTCCCTCTCACAATTTACTTGCAGTTTTTTTTTTTTTTTGCATCCATTTTTATTCTTTGGTCTGTGTGGGCCTCCCATTGCAGTGGTCTCTCACTGCAGAGCACCAGCTCTGGGCGCATGTGCTCCAGAGCGCTGGCTTGTAATTGGACACACCAGTCCAGCCACTCCGTGGCACGTGGGATCTTTCCAGGCCAGGGATCAAACTGGTGCCCCTTGCACTGCAAGGGGAACTCTTTACCCACTGGACCACCAGGGAAGCCCTACTTGTAGTTTTTTGATGCTCCACTTCTGATTTCCTTTCTCTCACTATTCTTTGTTGCCTTTACCTTCCTCCATTCTTCAATCTCTCTCCACTGTTTATTTTTACTTTTTAAAACCTAGTCGAATTACATTATTTTATTATGGCTTTTGGGGACTAATGTGCTTAATTTCCATGTAGATGCCTAAATTCATTATGATGATTAATAGTATCCAGTTCCTACATCTGACACTTGGGAGTCATATGGAATACTTCCACATCATATTCTCATTCTAATGTTACATCAGATTTTTGTTTTTCCATGGATCTCAGGAGATTTCTGGAGCTGCTTAGGCAGCTCAGAGTCATTACTTGAGGGAGACTGAGACCGCCAAAGCCTAACAAGACAGCCTGGTCTGGTAAACCAATGTATACTAACCACACCTTTCCTGCTCACCTTTCCACACCATGAATCATTACCTGGCAGCAATAAATACTAGATGACAGAGTGCTCTGTGCTACTGAGAAGCTAAAAAGACTCACCATATAAACTACAAGGGAATCTGAAACTGCATAAAGATGAATAAAATGGCATTTGGGATAGAATTTCAGGTGAGCTTGAGTAGGCTAGTCTCAGCTGCCAGATGCACTTAAAAAAATTACTCTGAGTAGTATTTCAAATGCAATGATACCCAGTGTGTCTATAATTCACTGTTAGCAGCAATGCAGTGTTACCCTCATCAGTGGCAGCCTGTCAAAATCTGGCCTATAATGCCTCTACTCTTAGCTGAAGGTTTTCAGGAATAAAAAGCTAAAGCAGATGTTAAACGTGGCAAATCACAGCTTCCTTCTTCCTCCTCCTAGCTCCCTCTCACAATTTACTTGCAGTTTTTTTTTTTTTTGCATCCATTTTTATTCTTTGGTCTGTGTGGGCCTCCCATTGCAGTGGTCTCTCACTGCAGAGCACCAGCTCTGGGCGCATGTGCTCCAGAGCGCTGGCTTGTAATTGGACACACCAGTCCAGCCACTCCGTGGCACGTGGGATCTTTCCAGGCCAGGGATCAAACTGGTGCCCCTTGCACTGCAAGGGGAACTCTTTACCCACTGGACCACCAGGGAAGCCCTACTTGTAGTTTTTTGATGCTCCACTTCTGATTTCCTTTCTCTCACTATTCTTTGTTGCCTTTACCTTCCTCCATTCTTCAATCTCTCTCCACTGTTTATTTTTACTTTTTAAAACCTAGTCGAATTACATTATTTTATTATGGCTTTTGGGGACTAATGTGCTTAATTTCCATGTAGATGCCTAAATTCATTATGATGATTAATAGTATCCAGTTCCCTACATCTGACACTTGGGAGTCATATGGAATACTTCCACATCATATTCTCATTCTAATGTTATGTTATATTAATGGTAGAACATAGACGGTAGGTATTCATTATAAACTTCTTTCAACTTTGCTGTATGTTTGAAAGTTTTTTTATTATTTTAATAATAAGGTATCAGGAGAGGAATCATCTCCTTAGCTTTAGTAGTTGAAACAATTCTCTAGATTTTATCAGGTGGCCATGTTACTCACAGAGACCCCTAAAAGATGGTATTTTAGTTTCCAAGAGATATCCCTTAGTCCTACTTTGTCCTGCTTAGAGTAGAGATAAGGGAACCTGATTCTAGTAGAAAAAAGGAGTCCTCTTGTACCTCCTGCATTAACCAGAACCTGACCTTCCAAAATCCCCACTTTCCCTTTGTAAGAGGTCCTTCCTCTCTCCCTACTCTGATTTCCAGAACCTCTATCAGGTCATTTATTACTTTCCTACAAGAGCCTCTTCTCTTTTGAAATGCATGTCATCTTCCCATTTCATACCTCTACTGATGATAAGTTATGACTTAAATCAACTGTTTCACCTGAATTTCTCCAAGTACAGATTACAGCTGCTCACAGACCACTTAGTCTATGAAGTTTGCCTTGATCCAGAGTGTTGAAGTCATCACTCATATGAGCGCTCAGCATTTGTGTAAATGGCTCTACAGAACACGTTCCATCTTGCCTTTTTTTTTTTTAAGAAGTATCTTCCCTTTATGACCATGAACTTACAAGTATATTGTAATTTTCATAATAAATGGCAGAGGCTGTCTACAACAAGCATTCAATAAGCAGCTTCTGATGGAATAAACCGAGAGTTTCAGATATTTAAATATACTCACTATATACTTTAGGAAGTTAAAGAGACACAAAACAAGTTACAACAGCTATACTATTCCTGCTTTAATTCTAATTTTACCCTATCTTAAATGCATCAACAGCTTAAGGGAATAACAATTCTAAGACTAGTCATACTTTGCAGGATTAATAATTGCCTAAAAACTTCCTTCTTTACTAAGAAGGCTAAAAATACTGTCCTAACTGCATACTTCAGATTAATCTTAATAAAAAGTGATTTGGCCAGACAGAAATGACTATGAAGTACTTTTTGAAATAACCCAAGAAATATCAGATTAAACCTATCCATTTTAAGGGAATTTCTTTAAGGCAGAAATAAGTGCAGTTGCAAATGATATTCTGCCCACCATAAAAACAGTATTACATCTTCAGTTGTAAAGTTTATGTATGATAATTATCCACGGTAGAGAACTGTATGAAGAAATTACTAAAATGGCCTAAAATGAAGCTATAAACGTAACTTCAATATGTATTATTGTCGGCAAGTCAAAAAGCCAGCTCTTTCAACAATGATTAAGTCTTCATCTTTTGGCAGTCATGCCAGAAATATCCATACTTCATAATTAGAAGCTCTGTTTCCATGTCAAAATTCTCAATTTTAGAGTGAATTATGAACAGAATATAAATGTAGTTGAAGATGACATGCCCTAGGGCTCCTCAAAACCTAGGTTCAAATCCTGCCTCTACTCCTTCCTACTCTTGTAAGTCACTGTCTCTCTCTCTCTGTGTCTTTGTTTCCTCATGTAATACCAACTCTCCAAAGGTTGTTGTCATGATTATATAATACACACAGATACTTATGTATATGAGATATACACTATGGATAATAAATATAAAGGGCCTAACGTAATACCCAACATAGTTTACTATGATAGTTACATCATTTCTTCCACCTTAACATTTTATTTTTCAACTCTGAAAAATAGACTCCCAAACCCACGTGAATGATTACCAAGAATTTTACAACAGATAAAGACTTGTTTGCTGCAAGTCTCATAGAAATCTTTAAACTTTACATCATTTAAAGGAAAATAGTTTTTCTATGAAAAGTACTTCTGTTTGTCATAGATTTTTGAGCCTTTCTCAAGAGAAGGAAAGCTAGATTTACAGAATATCTTTTACCAAAGGGGAAAAAAGAGATGGCATTCAAGTCAGAGATTTTTCCATTTAAAACTGTGATTTTGAATTAATGTAGGGTAAAAAGTACACTATATTGAGGCTCAGACATAAGAACCAGGCCACTTGCAAAGATGAAAGTCTTCTGGATCTTGCCATGCAAAGATGCTTGCTTTTCCTAGAATGAATTTCCTTACGGAAATATTGAAAGATAGGATTTTTAAAAATATCGCCCAAATTGAATAGATTTTTATCAAAAGGAACAATCTGTTTTTAATAGATTGATGACCATATCATTTTCATTTGATAAGTGTTAACAGATTATAGTCACCATAGCTCTTTATTTTTGCTTTATTTGTTTTTTAATTAGAGTCCTATAGTTGAATTTCTTACATGATTAAACTTCATGGCTTCAGATGTTTATATAAGAGAAGGCAGTCCTAATTCCCTGACTATGCCACAGTTGTTTCTGTACTCTCCATGGTTTCTGTTATAGTGCCTTGCACATAGTAGCAATCAGGAGATTTCAAATGGATGCTTAACTAAATAAACAAAGTACATTCATTTTAAATATGATATAAGATAATTCAGAATTTGGATGTGCATCTGCTGTTAATACATGGATTTCCCCATATGTAACAAAGAGAAATTTCAGAGCCTGAAGACTTTGTCCTCCTATGTAAATAGCTATATAATAACATTCTATTTTTCTTTAAGGAGAAAATTAGTATTTGAAACCTCAGGAATTCCAAACATATGCTATAATTATATATATATAATATATATATAAATATAGCATGGATTTTAACCTTTACAATAGCATATATCCATTGTTATAGCCAAAAATAAACAGAAGTTTTTCACTTTCAAGTTTGTTCATTAGAAAGCATCTCTATCTTTCCAGTACAAGTCAAACATAGAATGCTAGGTTGGACAGAGCCTTAGAGATGATCTCTACTCCAGTCTCTCACCGTATAGACAAATAAACTTAGCTTCAGAAAGGTTAAGTGACTTAATAAGGTAATACAGTTAGTGGGAGAGTCCGGGAGAAAAACAGCAACAACGCAGGCTTCCTGATTATATATCCAGTACGTGTGTAGCTTTCACAAATGCTCTATGCCAACACACCACAACAGTGGTTGTAGGGGTCTCTTTGAACCTTGGAAATCAATACAGGTAAATTACTAGTGATCACAGGCTCCTCACCATCTGTACTGGAGGCACTGGGGAGCTTACCTTCAGTACTGGAAATGGGGGTACTGTCACATTTGCTTTCACACTGCTGCATTGATGGAGGTCGAGCAGTTTCTGGACAGTCACTTGATGCCTGTCCAGTGTAGGAAAGACATTGCACAGTCCGCATTTGCTGTCCAAGGCCACACTGAGCAGAACACTAAACCAAAAGACAGGGAGAAACAAAATGCTTAACAATTTTCAGAAGGCAAAATAGATACTGTGTCATTTCAAATACTCTAAATATTGGCTTTTAAAGCCCATATGTAGTTCATCTTGGAGGGGTATATGATTAAATCATTCTATTACAGTGTTAGTTTGTAGATTCAATGATTGTGTTATTACCCTAGAAAATGGAAGTAATATAGTTTCCAGAAGACAACAGATAGAGACTTCTTGGGCTATCATTCTAACAATGCCAATCAGTGATGCTAAACAGAAATATAATGTGAAAACATCTGGGATAAAGTAGAACAATCAGAGATTCTAGGGCTGGGACGTCACCATTGCTCCCTATTTATTATAGACTTGTGGGTAAGCAACCCAATGGCCTATTGGAGTGCTCTGAATCTGATCAAAATACTAGTTCAGTGTAACAGCAGTGACTGTTGTGGGGCCTGGTGATGGAACCAGTTTGAAAAAAAAAAAAGACCTTAAATAAGTACCTTGAGTTTTGTTATGTATTTTCAGTCATACAAATCTGAGCCAAATTTGTCAAGAGGTCTAGAGTTAGCCAATTAGCATGTCTCTCTCTCTTTTTTTAATCTATTCAAGGATTCAGTTACTTTAGAATTGAAATGTTCTCTGAAGGCTCAGTTTCAGCTGGGACTGATCAGTTAACTGTTCAGGCTGAAGAGTGAAGTGGTGGTCTATTCTCTGAGCCTGCTGCCCAGAATACCAGAAAGCCTGTGAGATTTAGGATCAAAGGGATGAGGAGCTAATTGTGCAAAGACAGGTGACAGTGATGTTTAAAGGTAAACAGACAGAGGCCCTGCTCGATTTATTTGCAAAAACTCTCAAGGCACGTACAGGACTTGCAAGGATATTCACAGATACTTTTATTTTTAACCTTCCAAATACAGAATGATGAATAAATACACCATAAAGATGTAGTAATGCATCTCTGAAATGTATTCTCACTGGTTAATCCCAATTTTAGTAAGCTGAGTTGATAATATAGAGGAGAAGAAAAGGACTTGACAACATTAAAAAGAATAATCGCAAACTGATAACTGTAAATCTGGTGAAGTTAACATGCAAAAACTTCCAAATGACCTTCATATAACTGCACTGCAACAAAGAATATGTAAGAAAGGAAATTCTCACCTGGTTTAAATAAAAATCATGAGTAAGTCTGCACTGATTCTTCTGTGTGTTTTTTTGGCCACTTCTATTGGTCCTTCATTTATTTCCAGCTTTGTTCTTTGGCCTGTGTGGGCCTCCCATCACAGTGGCCTCTCTCACCACAGAGCACCAGCTCTGGGCGCATGCACTCCAGAGCTCTGGCTCAGTAGTTGGACACATCAGTCCAGCCCCTCCATGGCACATGGGATCTTCCCAGGCCAGGGATTGAACCAGCACCCCTTGCACTGCAAGGCAGTGCCCTTACCCACTGGACCACCAGGAAAGCGCTGCACTGATTCTTTAATAACAAAATATCAATTACAAATTGTCAAACTATCACACTTCTATGGAAAAACCTTAATTACATTCAATTATTACTTAAGCTTATGATGTATATTCCAAAATTAAACCAAATATCATTATACAAAAGCAAACTGTTATGTTAGACAAATGCAAATGTTAATTATTTTATAATCACACTTCTTTTCTTTCTCCACAGGGCTGAGCACAGAGCAAGTATTATTTCTTTGCCTTAATGGAGACTGAAAAATTTTGCCCACTCCCCAAAGAGGTGTGTAGATACAGGTACACTCTAGTAATACTGAATTTTGGCCATAATTTGGGTAATTGAACGAAAACAGAAAGCCTGTGAGATTTAGGATCAAAGGGATGAGGAGCTAATTGTGCAAAGACAGGTGACAGTGATGTTTAAAGGTAAACAGACAGAGGCCCTGCTCGATTTATTTGCAAAAACTCTCAAGGCACGTACAGGACTTGCAAGGATATTCACAGATACTTTTATTTTTAACCTTCCAAATACAGAATGATGAATAAATACACCATAAAGATGTAGTAATGCATCTCTGAAATGTATTCTCACTGGTTAATCCCAATTTTAGTAAGCTGAGTTGATAATATAGAGGAGAAGAAAAGGACTTGACAACATTAAAAAGAATAATCGCAAACTGATAACTGTAAATCTGGTGAAGTTAACATGCAAAAACTTCCAAATGACCTTCATATAACTGCACTGCAACAAAGAATATGTAAGAAAGGAAATTCTCACCTGGTTTAAATAAAAATCATGAGTAAGTCTGCACTGATTCTTCTGTGTGTTTTTTTGGCCACTTCTATTGGTCCTTCATTTATTTCCAGCTTTGTTCTTTGGCCTGTGTGGGCCTCCCATCACAGTGGCCTCTCTCACCACAGAGCACCAGCTCTGGGCGCATGCACTCCAGAGCTCTGGCTCAGTAGTTGGACACATCAGTCCAGCCCCTCCATGGCACATGGGATCTTCCCAGGCCAGGGATTGAACCAGCACCCCTTGCACTGCAAGGCAGTGCCCTTACCCACTGGACCACCAGGAAAGCGCTGCACTGATTCTTTAATAACAAAATATCAATTACAAATTGTCAAACTATCACACTTCTATGGAAAAACCTTAATTACATTCAATTATTACTTAAGCTTATGATGTATATTCCAAAATTAAACCAAATATCATTATACAAAAGCAAACTGTTATGTTAGACAAATGCAAATGTTAATTATTTTATAATCACACTTCTTTTCTTTCTCCACAGGGCTGAGCACAGAGCAAGTATTATTTCTTTGCCTTAATGGAGACTGAAAAATTTTGCCCACTCCCCAAAGAGGTGTGTAGATACAGGTACACTCTAGTAATACTGAATTTTGGCCATAATTTTGGTAATTACTTCTATGAAATGCCATTTTTTTTTAAACTTCACACCACGAGCTCTTTCTTAGTTATTTGTTATTTTCATCCATCTTTATTCTTTGGCATGTGTGGGCCTCCCATTGCAGTGGCCTCTCTTGTTGCAGAGTACCAGCTCTGGGTGCACATGCTCCAGAGTACTGGCTCGCACTTGGACACATTGGTCCAGCCGCTCTGTAGCACGTGGGATCTTCCCAGGCGAGGGATTGAACTGGTGCCCCTTGTTGCAAGGCAGACTCCTCACCCACTGAACCACCAGGGAAGCCCTGAAACGCCATTTTTAATAAGTAATGGCAGGTTCAGAGCACAAACAAAATCATGCTGGTATAGTTATATGCCACTATGATTCACTTGGGTTTCAGATATTAGAGAACAACCAACCTTGTTACAAGGTTAATTTTAAAAAAACAGAAAAAGGGCATTGATTCACTAGAAATTTACTTTCTGCAGCATTATTTTTTTAATATAATCTAATAGATTTCCTTTATGACATTCAAAAGAACAATACCTAATTTTCTTTCTATCCAATTATATCAATTTGCTTTTAAAGGATTTAATGGGACTTTCAGCAAAATACAATTTAAAACTGAGAAAGAAGAAAAAATAGGAATTGGAACATAAAACAGAAATGAATTCCATCAATATAAAAATACAGGGATGGGCTTCCCTGATGGTCCAGTGGGTAAAGAGTCTGCCTTGCACTGCAAGGGGCGCTGGTTTGCTCCCTGGCCCAGGAAGATCCCACATGCCGCAGAGTGGCTGCACTGCTGTATCCGGTTGCTAGCCAGCACTCTGAACGCATGCACCCAGAGCCAGTGCTCTGCTATGGGAGAGGCTGCTGCAATGGGAGGCACACACAGGTCAAGGAACAAAGATGGATGAAGATAAATAAATAAAGGACCAGTAAAAGTGGCCAAAAAATTAAAAAAAAAAAAAAAGGGACTTTCGTAGTGGTACGATGGATAGGACTCTGCCTGCCAGTACAGAGGAAATGAGTCTGATCTCTGATCCAGGGGGATTCCCCATGCTGCGGAGCAACTAAGCTCGAGTGCCACTACTGAGCCCGATCACTACAACTACTGAAGTCTACAGGCCTACAGCCTATGCTCTGCAACAAGAGAAGCCATTGCAATGAGAAGCCCTTGCACTATAATGAAGAGTAGCCACAGCTCACTTCATCTAGAGAAAGGCCAGTAATGAAGACCCAGTGCAGCCATTTAGGGAAAAAAAAAAAGATGATACAACCTAATTAAAACCCAGACATCTTTTCTGTGAGGTTGTGAGGTTAAGAGGATTAATTTCTTGAGTAATGAAGACAACCTTTTAAAAAATTGCAAAAAACCAAGGTTTGGTAGCTTGTTGCAAGGCAGACTCCTCACCCACTGAACCACCAGGGAAGCCCTGAAACGCCATTTTTAATAAGTAATGGCAGGTTCAGAGCACAAACAAAATCATGCTGGTATAGTTATATGCCACTATGATTCACTTGGGTTTCAGATATTAGAGAACAACCAACCTTGTTACAAGGTTAATTTTAAAAAAACAGAAAAAGGGCATTGATTCACTAGAAATTTACTTTCTGCAGCATTATTTTTTTAATATAATCTAATAGATTTCCTTTATGACATTCAAAAGAACAATACCTAATTTTCTTTCTATCCAATTATATCAATTTGCTTTTAAAGGATTTAATGGGACTTTCAGCAAAATACAATTTAAAACTGAGAAAGAAGAAAAAATAGGAATTGGAACATAAAACAGAAATGAATTCCATCAATATAAAAATACAGGGATGGGCTTCCCTGATGGTCCAGTGGGTAAAGAGTCTGCCTTGCACTGCAAGGGGCGCTGGTTTGCTCCCTGGCCCAGGAAGATCCCACATGCCGCAGAGTGGCTGCACTGCTGTATCCGGTTGCTAGCCAGCACTCTGGAACGCATGCACCCAGAGCCAGTGCTCTGCTATGGGAGAGGCTGCTGCAATGGGAGGCACACACAGGTCAAGGAACAAAGATGGATGAAGATAAATAAATAAAGGACCAGTAAAAGTGGCCAAAAAATTAAAAAAAAAAAAAAAGGGACTTTCGTAGTGGTACGATGGATAGGACTCTGCCTGCCAGTACAGAGGAAATGAGTCTGATCTCTGATCCAGGGGGATTCCCCATGCTGCGGAGCAACTAAGCTCGAGTGCCACTACTGAGCCCGATCACTACAACTACTGAAGTCTACAGGCCTACAGCCTATGCTCTGCAACAAGAGAAGCCATTGCAATGAGAAGCCCTTGCACTATAATGAAGAGTAGCCACAGCTCACTTCATCTAGAGAAAGGCCAGTAATGAAGACCCAGTGCAGCCATTTAGGGAAAAAAAAAAAAAAGATGATACAACCTAATTAAAACCCAGACATCTTTTCTGTGAGGTTGTGAGGTTAAGAGGATTAATTTCTTGAGTGTGAAAATGAAGACAATGGTGTTAACTGATTTATTCTTGAATTAGTTGAAAGAGTTGGCAGTAGAAACCAAAGGTTTGGTAGCTTGTTCAAATCTCTGGTCATCTAGACTATTTCTCTTTCATTTTAAGTTAAAATGTTAGAATCCAAGGAGTAAATGTTGGAGAAACATGGCTCAGTGTGGTCTGTACGTTACTGTTGCTACCTGTGCACTGTCTTACACTCGTCGTACCTCATACCTAGATCTCAGGCAGTGTTATTTTGTGAGCCCCTACAATAAGCCAATCAGGAGCCTCAAATGTTTCAAGATGTGCTTTCAGCAGGGGTCCACTGTCCAAATGCCTTACCTGGCCCCAGTCTCCTGTCACCCAGCGAGGAGGAGGGCAGCGGCCCAAACTGCAACGAATGCGGACAGGAGGTTTGCTCTCCTCAGAACACTGTGCTGCTGGGAATGTTTTAGAAAGGTCGCTGCTCTTGCACAGAACAATCCGATGCTTGAATCCTGGACCACATTTGGGAGTGCACTGTAATAGAACAAATACTAATGAATAACGATAGTTTAAAGACAGAGGAAAATCTGAGGAAAGTCTTTCTCCAAGTAAATGTGTATTTGAGTAAACAACATACACACACACTAAATCCTAGGCAAAGTTTTTTGGATTATGAAACTTCTTAAGTTTTTAAATAGAAGAGCTTTTATATTTTGTCCTAAGATCTTTAAGAGCTAAATCCAAAGTTTGCTTTTCTTGGCAGCTTATCTTCTTTTATTGTGTGTAGGCTTATTCCTCTTGATTCCTCCCTATCCTGGCCATATTCAGTTGTGATGAGATTCTGCTAATTTCTGGAATGTAGAATCCGTGGTTTCTTGTTTGCTGGGTGTCTTCTGAAAAAAATTCCTATGGTACTAGTAAACCAGAAGTTATCTTGGTGAAGCAAGCTAAGGTTTGATCTAGATGTGCACAGTTGTCCCTTAGTATCAGGAGGGGATGGTTTCAGGACTCAGGAGGACACCAAAATCTGTTAATGCTCAAGTCCCTTGTATAAAATGACAGTATTTGCATAAAACCCACACACATCCTCCTATATACCTTAGATCATCTTTAGATTACTTATAATACCTAATACAATATAAATGCTATGCAAATAGGTGTCAGCATGTGGCAAACTTATGTTTCACTTTTTGGAACTTCCTGGAAAGTTTTTTCCCCATTTTTTCTTTTTTTAAAAAATTTCGGCCTCATTTATTTATTTTTTCATCCATCTTTATTCTTTGGCCTGTGTGGCCTCCCATTGCAGTGGCTTTTCTCATTGCAGAGCACGGGCTCTGGGCGCATGTGCTCCAGAGTGCTGGTTTGTAATAGGACACACTGGTTCAGCCGCTGCTTGGCATGTGGGATCGTCCTGGGCCAGGGATTGAACCAGTGTCCCTTGCCTCGCAAGGCAGACTCTTTACCCACTGGACCACCAGGGAAGCCTCCAGATATTTTTGATATTTGGTTTGGTTGAATCTGTGGATGCAGAATGTGAAGATACAGTGGGCTGACTGTACCCTTAGAGTGTGGTAGCTACAAATACATGATCACAGGTAAAGATTTACTGCACAGAGAATCTCTGGACTCCTCCTTGTCCATCAATTAAACATAATGAATCTGACGATTCTTTAGTTGGGTCAGTCAGCTCTTCATACTAAGGAAAATATTCCTTCCATCACAAAGTCTATTATTACCTCTTTTTGAAGTTTATTGGAGTGCTCTGTTCTAGAATCATCTAGTCAACATGATTAAGTCCTGACTGAAGTCCTCCAACTTTCTCCCCTGAACATCTGAGACCTTCCTTAAAACTAACTTTTCGGTGAAGTGAGAACCTTACCCACAATATTCTGAAGCCTTGTTTCTACATCTTTCATTCAATAACCACTATCAAATTTGCTATAGGAACTACACTAGACTTGGGCAGGGGAGACATAAAAATGAGTAAGTCAGTCCATACCTCAAGGAGCTCACAGTTTTAATATAGCAGACAGACATGTGAACACAAGGCTAGGTAACATAAAAGAGGATGTAAGACTATATAAATTCTTGTGCCCCTAATCACCATTTGCCTATTTTATAATTGTGTATTCATATGTCTTCTCATTCCTATCAGACTATAAGCTCCTTAAAATCATTGCCTTTGTGCTTCATCTTCATACACAACTTCACCCCATCCTCAGGATCCAACAGAGGGCTTTGAGAATGCACTTGTTTCACTTTTGGAACTTCCTGGAAAGTTTTTCTTTTTTTAAAAAATTTCGGCCTCATTTATTTATTTTTTCATCCATCTTTATTCTTTGGCCTGTGTGGCCTCCCATTGCAGTGGCTTTTCTCATTGCAGAGCACGGGCTCTGGGCGCATGTGCTCCAGAGTGCTGGTTTGTAATAGGACACACTGGTTCAGCCGCTGCTTGGCATGTGGGATCGTCCTGGGCCAGGGATTGAACCAGTGTCCCTTGCCTCGCAAGGCAGACTCTTTACCCACTGGACCACCAGGGAAGCCTCCAGATATTTTTGATATTTGGTTTGGTTGAATCTGTGGATGCAGAATGTGAAGATACAGTGGGCTGACTGTACCCTTAGAGTGTGGTAGCTACAAATACATGATCACAGGTAAAGATTTACTGCACAGAGAATCTCTGGACTCCTCCTTGTCCATCAATTAAACATAATGAATCTGACGATTCTTTAGTTGGGTCAGTCAGCTCTTCATACTAAGGAAAATATTCCTTCCATCACAAAGTCTATTATTACCTCTTTTTGAAGTTTATTGGAGTGCTCTGTTCTAGAATCATCTAGTCAACATGATTAAGTCCTGACTGAAGTCCTCCAACTTTCTCCCCTGAACATCTGAGACCTTCCTTAAAACTAACTTTTCGGTGAAGTGAGAACCTTACCCACAATATTCTGAAGCCTTGTTTCTACATCTTTCATTCAATAACCACTATCAAATTTGCTATAGGAACTACACTAGACTTGGGCAGGGGAGACATAAAAATGAGTAAGTCAGTCCATACCTCAAGGAGCTCACAGTTTTAATATAGGAGACAGACATGTGAACACAAGGCTAGGTAACATAAAAGAGGATGTAAGACTATATAAATTCTTGTGCCCCTAATCACCATTTGCCTATTTTATAATTGTGTATTCATATGTCTTCTCATTCCTATCAGACTATAAGCTCCTTAAAATCATTGCCTTTGTGCTTCATCTTCATACACAACTTCACCCCATCCTCAGGATCCAACAGAGGGCTTTGAGAATGCACTTGATACATATATTTGGGAATATTTTCCAAATATAAATACCCTTGGAAATGTGATAGTTTTGATTCACGTTCAGGTAAATCAAGACATACTAGTTGTGGCATGGGAATGTCTTAAGAAACGATGTACACTCCCTCAAGTGGCTTTGTCAAGGGCAATCTTGAACCAGGTACTTGTCACAGTGAGAAAGAAAAATAATAAAAAAATTTCAGGTGTATATCAAGGACCCATGAACGCTCTTCATCACAACGGACATAGTAACATGGTGCATTTCCTGAAACTTAGAAAACATTTAATTAAGATGCATTTTGAAGTAGAATAATACCCAGTTCTTTCCAATATAGTTCCAGAAAGGCTTTAGTTAGGGATTTAGAGATCAAGAGAGAAATTCCTGACCCCTGTTACTCCTTTTTACAGCCAAATCAACATCCTTATTTCCAGCTGCTGCATCATTCTACCCAAATAAGAAGTCACTGTTCTATTAATTAAAGTTCTGAATCTCTCACATCTGTTGACTTCTCTGTCTCCATTGCCACTAATCCTACTACCAATAAATATAATTTCTTGCACGTAATATTGCAATGACTTTCTAATGGGTCTCTTGTTTCTTGCTCTTTCCTCACTCTAGAGTCCAGGGTGCTGACCATTACACTATGGAAACTTCTTCACTCCAATGTACTCTCTAAAGATCATACCCAATTATGTTCTATTCTTTTTTTTTTTTTTAATTCTTCATTGGTCTTCAAACTCTTTAAATATGCTTACTATACCCTGACAGGAAGACTCTGCTTACTTTTCCAGTTTCACTTCTATAAGAATAAAGCTAATGTTGCTGCTACTACTATGATAGTGTGTGTGAGTGTGTCTATCTATGCATAGGTGCTCAGTCGTGTCTGACTTTTTGGTACCTTGTAGACTGCAGTTTGCCAGGCTCCTCTGTCCATGGAATTTTCCACTGGAGTGGGCTGCCATTTCCTACTCCAGGGGATCTTTCTGACTCAGGGATCAAACCCCCGTCTCCTTTTATCTCCTGTACTGCCAGGCAGATTTTTTACCACTGAGTCACCTGTGAGCCTCACTGCTATGACTACCATTGCTATTATTAATAATAATGATAGCAGCTGCCATTTAATAAACATGCTAGATATCAAGGACTGTGCTAAGTGCTGTAATTCACAAAGTCTACAAAAAAAAAAAAAACCTGTGCAATGATAATATGTTTAAAGGGAAGAAACAACCTTAGAATAAGTGACTGGTACAAGGTCATACAGTGATTAAATGGCAGACCTAGCGTTAACACCTACGGAGTGTTTACTGAATGATAGACACTACATCATGAACCTTGTACCTACTATCTCATTTAACCGTCACAACAACCCTGTTACTTTGTATTTGAAGGATGACTAGAGCCCTGATTTGAGTCTCCTGAACTTGGCCCACTTGGGTTTGGTCCTCTTGACTTCACACCAAGTCTCTTCTACCATGTTTCAGTGTAAGAAGACACAGCCTTAGAGGATTTCTGTCACTCTCTTAATGCTTAATAGTATTATTGATAATGAGCATCCTATTGCCTTATATTCCATTAGAACTTCACAGTTCACAAAATATGTTCAATACATTATTCTCATATGTTTTTGAGTCTTGTTACAGGAAAGCTTAAGCACCTTAATCAAGGTTAAACAGATAGCAAGTGATAGGCTTCTCAGCCATACTTTAGCTCTTAGCATTGGTAGAAACAAAGCCTTGAGAATACATAAGTATTAATTAATTATTATAAAAGTAAATGAGATAAAGAACAAGCAGATAGATGGGTACTTCGGACTTTAGGAGTATGGGCAGAAATACACAGGATATATAGAGAATTCAGTTTAGTAAATTATTTAGTATTCAGTTTATACCACTCTGCTTACTTTTCCAGTTTCACTTCTATAAGAATAAAGCTAATGTTGCTGCTACTACTATGATAGTGTGTGTGAGTGTGTCTATCTATGCATAGGTGCTCAGTCGTGTCTGACTTTTTGGTACCTTGTAGACTGCAGTTTGCCAGGCTCCTCTGTCCATGGAATTTTCCACTGGAGTGGGCTGCCATTTCCTACTCCAGGGGATCTTTCTGACTCAGGGATCAAACCCCCGTCTCCTTTTATCTCCTGTACTGCCAGGCAGATTTTTTACCACTGAGTCACCTGTGAGCCTCACTGCTATGACTACCATTGCTATTATTAATAATAATGATAGCAGCTGCCATTTAATAAACATGCTAGATATCAAGGACTGTGCTAAGTGCTGTAATTCACAAAGTCTACAAAAAAAAAAAAAACCTGTGCAATGATAATATGTTTAAAGGGAAGAAACAACCTTAGAATAAGTGACTGGTACAAGGTCATACAGTGATTAAATGGCAGACCTAGCGTTAACACCTACGGAGTGTTTACTGAATGATAGACACTACATCATGAACCTTGTACCTACTATCTCATTTAACCGTCACAACAACCCTGTTACTTTGTATTTGAAGGATGACTAGAGCCCTGATTTGAGTCTCCTGAACTTGGCCCACTTGGGTTTGGTCCTCTTGACTTCACACCAAGTCTCTTCTACCATGTTTCAGTGTAAGAAGACACAGCCTTAGAGGATTTCTGTCACTCTCTTAATGCTTAATAGTATTATTGATAATGAGCATCCTATTGCCTTATATTCCATTAGAACTTCACAGTTCACAAAATATGTTCAATACATTATTCTCATATATGTTTTTGAGTCTTGTTACAGGAAAGCTTAAGCACCTTAATCAAGGTTAAACAGATAGCAAGTGATAGGCTTCTCAGCCATACTTTAGCTCTTAGCATTGGTAGAAACAAAGCCTTGAGAATACATAAGTATTAATTAATTATTATAAAAGTAAATGAGATAAAGAACAAGCAGATAGATGGGTACTTCGGACTTTAGGAGTATGGGCAGAAATACACAGGATATATAGAGAATTCAGTTTAGTAAATTATTTAGTATTCAGTTTAGTGTTCAGTTAGCATTTTGAGGATATGACTAATTTTCTATATTGGGAAAATTTATTGAAAAATGCACTTAGGCCATTCCCCTTCTATCTTCATATTTTAACAGCATACATGTGTGTATTAAAGCCTGGGACAAAGGAATGCATATGTGGGTATAACTGAGTCACTTCTTCATATAACAAAGATGCCTACAACATTGTTAATCAACCATACGTCAATTAAAAAATAAAATTAATTAAAGCCTGGAACATATGTCTATTGCTTATTCTAACATCCTTTTCCAGTACTGTGAAGCTTCTGCTGTTATTTGAGGACTGTAGTAATATCGAGCAGTCTTTCGTGAGAGCCTATGCCAAAGTCCTGCTTACAGTTAGGGGATGGCAGACAATGCAAAGACAGACAATTCATTCGTTTGTGTTTGAGAAGTCCCCAGGGAACCAAAGACAAACCAAAACAGATGAGATTGATGATAATAGGGAGAATAAAAAAAGAGAAAGCAACACTGAAATTAAGTGTTAGGCAGTGTTATAAGCCCTCCGTATATCATAATCCACTGAATCTTCACAGAAACCTCATGAAGCGTTCTTTTCACACTCATTTTACTAGTGGCAACGTGAAGTACTGATTTACTACTCAGTACTTCAGATAAACTCAGATGACAGTTTTGAAGAAGATAATGCTCAGAAAGATAAATGTGCAGACCCTCAGTGGGACAACATGAAGTTATATGTAAAGCTTAACATACAACACCTTCTATTGAGGCAAGAAATAATTTTAGAAAATTATAACCCAAGCTCCACTAAATAAGATACTCATGGATACTCTATTCAATAGCACTGGAAGTAGAGAGATAATGAACTGGATTCCCAAAACAGTGAATGACTGAAAAACTATATTATGAGTCAATGAATACAATATCCCTGAGCCCTGAAGATCTAGCCATGCTACTACATGTCTATAAGCCAAAATCTCAACTCTGGTCTCTGCAAATATTGTGCTTCTAAACAGTGACTGTAAAATTACATGTTTAAAACTTGCTTGTGAAAAACAGTAAAGGCACAGGGATGTCACTTAGACCAGCTTCGATTTAAGTAGAGCTCCATCCTGCAAATTCCTCTGATCTTATGTTAGCAATGTTCAAGCAGAGACATCCCTCAGTTTGTTTTTATTTTTACTTCATCCCTCTGCTTTATTTATTTTTTTAAATTTTGGCCTCTTTTTTTATTGATTTTTTTAAAATTTATTTTCATCCATCTTTATTCTTTGGCCTGTTTGGGCCTCCCATTGCAGTGGCCTCTCTCGTTGCAGAGCACCGGCTCTGGGCACATGCACTCCAGAGCGCTGGCTTGTAATTGGACACGTGAGTCCAGCCACTCCACGGCATGTGGGATCTTCCTGGGTCAGGGATTGAACCGATGCCCCTTGCATTGCAGGTGGACTCCTTACCTACTGGACCACCAGAGAAGCCCATCCCTCTGCTTTATTTAGCCTATATTTCATCTTTGTCTCTCTAACTTTCTGATGAATAAATATGTTTATCTATCTGACAGTGTCATTTTTATTTAGTTACCTAATAAAATAAGAAATCCTAGAAAAGCAAGATGTACCTATGATTATGTATATGATTAGAAGGCATTACATTCATCATGAATGATTCAGAGCATTTTTTAGAGATAATCATTAATCTATACTTATGTAAAGGGCATATTTTTGCACACTTTTTGAGTGTGCAGTTAAATTCATTAGAAATAATTAGAAATTGAATACTTAGTTCAGTAATAAGGTCATTTTTTAGATTGAAGTCTAGTTATAAATACCAAAATCCATTCAATTCATTCTCATAATAGCTGGATAGAAGATAATTCAGTAGAGAATGATTCTGTAGTAAAATTATTTCTCACTAATTCTCCTTATTGCAGATAAATACCTAATTTTTCTTCTTTTATTCATATAATCAATCAGAATCTTACAATTATTTAGAAATCTGAACAGACCAGTTGTTTTTTGTTCTCATCTCAGAAGGTAGAGATGGTGATTTTTATGAGACAACTTATACTTCAGTTTAACATTCTATGATTAAGAAGAAAAAGCAGGGCTTCCCTGGTGGTGTAGTGGGTAAGGACACCGCCTTGCAGTGCAAGGGGCGCCAGTTCGATCCCTGGCCTGGGAAGATCCCACGTGCCGTGGAGCGGCTGGACTGATGTGTCCAATTACTGAGCCGGAGCTCTGGAACGCATGCGCCCAGAGCCAGTGCTCTGCGACAACAGAGGCCGCCGCTATGGGAGGCCCACATGGGCCAGGGAACAAAGATGGATGAAACTAGACAAATGCAAAACCAGTGGAAGTGGCCTGCCCACCCCCCTCCCTCCCCACCCCTGCCAAAATAAATAAATAAATAAATGTTTAAAAAAAATTTTTTTTTTTTAAAAAAAGAAGAAAAAGCATATTTTGCAGAAAAATTATTTGAAACCACATCAGGGAAAATAATTTGGCTCTCGCTTATAAAGGATAGAAACATTAATATTTTGGGGTTAGACTGAATTCTCTCTAGAGAAGTAGGTTTAATTTACTTAGTTATGGCATCAGAATGAAACCTAGGAGTAAATAAGGTGACAGCAAGTATCTACTAAAACAAAGAACAATACCTTGGGAGATGGATTCCCCCCTCCCCATCTTTCTTAAGTAATGTTAACCTAAATGTACAGCCCATAAAGTCAAGTGAATAAGATGCCAGTAATCTACTTGTCCAAGAATAAGTACAAGAAACAGACTCTTTTCAATGGGTACTCTGTGGGAGTCAAAAGGAACCATTCCTATACATCAAAAGAATGGCTAAGAATTGCTGGAGCCCATCCACAGTACACAGCAACACTTTCAGAGACACATGCCAAGACAGGGCAAAAACAGAAAGCCACTTAAGTCCAACATAGCATGGCTGATCCCAAGAGTGAGGCTAGACTGTAGGAAATGGGAAAGTCATAGCTTCATTAGTTCCACAAAAGCTGCAGAAGAGCCATTTTCCATCAAGGTAATTTGGCTTTTTTTTTGCCATAAGCATGGGCTGGGTTTCACTGATGGGGAAAATAAAAACGGTTCCTGGCTTTGCAACAATGGGAATTTTATGTGAGAGCAGCCGGTAAAGAAAGAAAAAGGTCAAAGGGTACATTCCTCTTTCTACAACATGTTTTCACCAGTTGAACCTCACCCTGGTGATGAGCAGAGCTCAAGACAGTTGATAGTTGGAATTGGGAAGAGGGCAGAAGAGGAGGAAAGTTTTCATGGGTGTGTCAAAAAGATACGGTGTGAAATACCTTTGCAAAAATTAAGTGAAAGAGACTGAACACTGCCTGAGCTTCTACTGGGACCTTCTCTTTTCATTAGTGGGAGATGTTACATTCCTCTGGGAAGATCAGGCTCTGCCCTCATAGCTACTCAAACATTTCTTTTCACTTAATGTTACTTACTTTTACTTATTTTTAACTCATCAAGAGAAGAGGTAGGTTTTGTGGTGAAAGGAAGTGGAAGGATAAGAGTGCACGCTCTCCTCTGGAAAATAAACAGGAGAGACTGAGTAGGGCAAAAGTCAAATCTTTCTTCCTGAGCCAACAATGAGCATGATGATATTGATGATGTTCAATTAGAATCTTTGAGATGATAATGGCAGGATTTCCTTACTCATGCTTACTCCAAAATAGTTTTGTCTGATTGTCTGTGGAGAGACAACACCCCACTAATTTTGTTTTGTTTTGTTTTGGGAAGGGGGGTGGTGATAGTCCCAACATGTGTATGCTTTGCTCCCAGCTCTACTTCCTCCCCTTTGACTCAGCTATCTTAAAGAGAGAGCAGAAATGTGATTAGAAGTCTCTTTCACATAAATACATTTCTTCAGGGGCTTCCCTGGTGGTTCAGTGGGTAAAGGGTCTGCATTGCAGTGCAAGGGGCACTGGTTCAATCCCTGGCACAGGAAGATCCCATATGCCACGGAGTGGCTGAACCAGCGTGTCCAGTTACGAGTCAGGACTCTGGAGCGCATGCACCTACAGGCAGTGCTCTGCAAGGAGAGAGGCCACCATGATGGAAGGCCCACACAGGTCAAAGAATTAAGACGGATGAAAATAATAAATGAAGGACAAATAAAAGAGGCCAAAATTATATATATATTTATTCAAGCAACTTCCAGGAATGCCTAACAACCTCACTGAGTCATCTGAGCAAGTCACTCTCACTTCTGAGGCTGGAGAGAGGAGAACTGAAATGCTAAGAGTGGGGTAATTACAACCCGTATGAGGTTGAATTAGGAAGAAAATCTTAAAATGGTATTTGGACTGGAAATATACAGTAGTTTACACAATGTATTTCTTAAGGTAATTATATTTGGTATTTTACGTTAAAAGAAAAATAATCATACAGAAAAATGTAGGTCCAGAGACCAATGTGAAGTGAGTTTGCACATGAGATGGTTTTGGTGTTTTACTGGTTGGCAGAAGTTTTTTCTAGTTTCTGTTTTTGAACTTGTCTGTTTTTCTCTACTTTTGGTAGAAAGAGGATGTGGCATAAAGTTCTGTATTCAAGCTTTCTTTAACCTATTATTACTTTTTAAATCCTATCTTACATTTATTGTTTAAAACAAATCGTTTCCTTCCACCCTACTTTTACCACATGATCTTTGTGTTTCTGTTTAGTTGTTTCTCCAATTAGGAATACTTCTCTAGTTTCTTAGTTCTCTTCCCTATCTCAAATCTTACACTCCTACAATATTCAGTTCAGCTCCCATCAACTAAGAAGCCTCTGATTCTACTCCAGGCTATTCTGACCTTCTCAGTTCTGAATTTCTACATCACTTACACATTTACATCTCATGAGCCTCCATTCTGTTAAATGCTGCCTTATGTTATTTTCTAGCTACTTCATGGGTATCCCTTATTTTCCCAAGTTTATGAGATTGTTTTGAATTCTTACAGTCCGTATCCCAATATCATTGGAAAGCACCCAATTATACTTACTGACTTGGCCTAAAACCCTTCAAACATTGAAGCAAATCAAGATCTCCCATTATGATTTTCCAATAACAATGCTGCCATCATTATCAACAACTATTTATGAATTTCTGTAAGAGTTTTGGGCACTGACTTGTAAGTAAGCAAAATAACTAATAACATGTGTATAATTCTGTAAAATGTCTCTTCTTTATTGATGGGTTTTATCTTGCAAATGAACTTAGGAGTTAATCCATCCACTGTGGGGAACAGAAGAGTTCATACCTTTTTCCATAGCCACTGAGTGAATGATATCAAGAATATCTCTACATTTAACTGAAACAAATAAAAGTTAGGTAGGCAGAATGTAATTACTGAAGCTGGACTATGGCCAGGAAACTTGGGAGAACACTCCCAACTTCTGCCAAAGATTCCAGTGATAACCATAACTGGTCAGAATCTCCATCTCCATGTACCATCTTAAACACAGTTTTTCTTTCAACTCCATGCCTCTAGCAAAATCAAGCCACTCAAGCAGTAAGATTCACAGGGACAAACGTTATACCCCGAGGTTTCTAAAGAACAATGTTTAACTTTTTTTATTTTTTGACAAACTTATGAAATCTACAGGAAATACCTAAAGCAGGTACTATAATGTTTCCAGTAGGAAATGCATCCTGTTTTGCTAAGTTAGAAAAATGACCTTTAGTTATATAGCCAGATACACATCCTTTCTAACATTAACCAACACTACAGAAGGATTCAGTTTTCCTTTAGAAAATGTGGAGAATGGTACAGTGTGTATATGTGTATGTCTCATGGAGAATGAAGAGTCAAGAATCAACTCTACCTTTTACCTCGTTTTTCGTTAAGACTATTTTTCTGAGGCTTTGGGATTATATCAGACTTTTTATATATACAAGTATGTCAGAAAAACAGTATCTTGGTCAGATCTTCCTCACTGATCATATAAGTGAAGGTAATGATAAAATCTGAATTTGACTTTTTGATATGCTATAAGTCTCAACTCTGTATTTCTTTCCCAGATGCAATTAAAAAAATATATATAGATTTATAACACGTGATAATAAATTAACAAACTCATATGTAAGAGTTATATAGTTAGGCTTGAACGTTACTTGGGAAAAAAAGATATAACACTAATTCTGAGCCTATAATGCTGTTCAAGATAGCAAATATCTATCTATATATATATATAGATATATCTTAACTCACTATAATATTCTCTCAAATTCACTTAAGCTTGCTTTCAATCAAACTGATGACTAGTTTCTGATTTCCCTGACCCTCCAGTATTTTACTTCCTGGCAAGAAGCAAAAATTTATATATGTGTGTATATATATATATATGTATATATAACATGGCCAAATTCACTGTTAGCAGTCCTTACTTGTTGAGTTCTAAGATGCTCACATGCTCAGGTGTCCTTAATATTAAATGCTTTGGTACTGATAGTTAAGACATCTCAAAACATACAGCCTCAGAGTTCCTTACTTCTGACCAGTCCAAAGCCACCCACTGAGGTGGACACGACTGGTTGTTGCAGGGCTCTTTCTCAATTGGCCGGTGTGTTAAACAACCACTGGAGTCCAGTGTCTCCTCCTCAGAAGGTCCAATCTTCCTGATGCAGAGCACTGCCCGAGTGCGCATCCCACCATCACAAGTCTTGCTACACTCCAACCAGTCCCCAATGAACCACCTGCAGCAACAATGGAAGAAACACAGAAAAGCATTCCCTCAGTGCAGCCAGAGATTTCAGCAGAGTGAAGGCACCTTATCAGTGGACGATCTCCTCTTCCCAGCAAAGCTAAAGTTTCAGTGTTGATTGATGGGACAAATGGCAAATGGAAGAACTGCTTCCATATACATAAGAAAAAGATAACCCGTAGTCAGCTGCCTTCTAGAGGGCAGTGCATGGGCTTTGCAGCAGGCAACTCCAGGTTCAAACAAGCAATTTATTACATGTTTCTAAACTTCTTTTTTTCCTTTTCTTTATTAAATTTCTAAAATGAGGGTAACAATACCAGTCATGAGGTTGTCATGTGGACTAAGCAAGGTAACATGTGAAGCTCCAAGTCATGGGCTGGTTTTCAATGCTCCCCTTGAACAGTTACTTGGGAAAAAAAGTTTATAACACGTGATAATAAATTAACAAACTCATATGTAAGAGTTATATAGTTAGGCTTGAACGTTACTTGGGAAAAGATATAACACTAATTCTGAGCCTATAATGCTGTTCAAGATAGCAAATATCTATCTATATATATATATAGATATATCTTAACTCACTATAATATTCTCTCAAATTCACTTAAGCTTGCTTTCAATCAAACTGATGACTAGTTTCTGATTTCCCTGACCCTCCAGTATTTTACTTCCTGGCAAGAAGCAAAAATTTATATATGTGTGTATATATATATATATATGTATATATAACATGGCCAAATTCACTGTTAGCAGTCCTTACTTGTTGAGTTCTAAGATGCTCACATGCTCAGGTGTCCTTAATATTAAATGCTTTGGTACTGATAGTTAAGACATCTCAAAACATACAGCCTCAGAGTTCCTTACTTCTGACCAGTCCAAAGCCACCCACTGAGGTGGACACGACTGGTTGTTGCAGGGCTCTTTCTCAATTGGCCGGTGTGTTAAACAACCACTGGAGTCCAGTGTCTCCTCCTCAGAAGGTCCAATCTTCCTGATGCAGAGCACTGCCCGAGTGCGCATCCCACCATCACAAGTCTTGCTACACTCCAACCAGTCCCCAATGAACCACCTGCAGCAACAATGGAAGAAACACAGAAAAGCATTCCCTCAGTGCAGCCAGAGATTTCAGCAGAGTGAAGGCACCTTATCAGTGGACGATCTCCTCTTCCCAGCAAAGCTAAAGTTTCAGTGTTGATTGATGGGACAAATGGCAAATGGAAGAACTGCTTCCATATACATAAGAAAAAGATAACCCGTAGTCAGCTGCCTTCTAGAGGGCAGTGCATGGGCTTTGCAGCAGGCAACTCCAGGTTCAAACAAGCAATTTATTACATGTTTCTAAACTTCTTTTTTTCCTTTTCTTTATTAAATTTCTAAAATGAGGGTAACAATACCAGTCATGAGGTTGTCATGTGGACTAAGCAAGGTAACATGTGAAGCTCCAAGTCATGGGCTGGTAAATGTTAACAACTGGCTCCCCATGGGAGGGAAGAAGGCCTCGTTTGTTGCACTTGCTAGATTTTGTGGTATAGATTCTTCACTATTGCCAAATCCGAGCTATCACCCTGACATACTGAACATGAACGAGAGAAGATATGCTAGTAACGGGGTCTCAGGAGGTTCTAACAAGGTCTGACATACAACAAACAAGAAATAGTAACCGTTTTTATCATATATTGAGGCAGGTTTTCCCTCAACTGAGGATTTTGTGATAAAACCATACTATAGGAGCTAGTGGTTTGTTTCCTGATTCCAAGAAATGAACATCATGCGCTACACAAGACAGATGGCCTTATTGTCCTTATAGGGGGCAGAGATGGCCCAGGTATCCATCTAGAAGACATGCAAGTCCTAAAAACTGCAGTAAGAGCAGAACCCTGAGATAGCTAGTGAAAACATGAAGATCCCTTTCTTTGGCCTCCTTTACTCCTAAAGACACTTCTATGCAGCTAATGTGGGAAGAAACAGAAATGTTTTAATAAAAGAACATATCTCATATTGTAGATGTACCATGCCTAAAGTCACCAATTAACTTTCACATATACAATTTAAGGTGCGTGTTTCTATTTGTGTAATATTTCTGCAGGACTCACTTTTTTTGGGCGTATTAACTAGTCCAAGGGTATGAACCATGATTCCAATCAAGAGACCAACAAGAAACCAGCTTTAGAATTTTTATGTCTAAATGACAGCAAAAGGGATGCTTTCTTTTCTGGTCACAAAGGTGTATAAAGATCTAGGAACTAATGATGGCCATGTTCCTGTCAAGTGGACGATCTCCTCTTCCCAGCAAAGCTAAAGTTTCAGTGTTGATTGATGGGACAAATGGCAAATGGAAGAACTGCTTCCATATACATAAGAAAAAGATAACCCGTAGTCAGCTGCCTTCTAGAGGGCAGTGCATGGGCTTTGCAGCAGGCAACTCCAGGTTCAAACAAGCAATTTATTACATGTTTCTAAACTTCTTTTTTTCCTTTTCTTTATTAAATTTCTAAAATGAGGGTAACAATACCAGTCATGAGGTTGTCATGTGGACTAAGCAAGGTAACATGTGAAGCTCCAAGTCATGGGCTGGTAAATGTTAACAACTGGCTCCCCATGGGAGGAAGAAGGCCTCGTTTGTTGCACTTGCTAGATTTTGTGGTATAGATTCTTCACTATTGCCAAATCCGAGCTATCACCCTGACATACTGAACATGAACGAGAGAAGATATGCTAGTAACGGGGTCTCAGGAGGTTCTAACAAGGTCTGACATACAACAAACAAGAAATAGTAACGTTTTATCATATATTGAGGCGGGTTTTTCCCCTCAACTGAGGATTTTGTGATAAAACCATACTATAGGAGCTAGTGGTTTGTTTCCTGATTCCAAGAAATGAACATCATGCGCTACACAAGACAGATGGCCTTATTGTCCTTATAGGGGGCAGAGATGGCCCAGGTATCCATCTAGAAGACATGCAAGTCCTAAAAACTGCAGTAAGAGCAGAACCCTGAGATAGCTAGTGAAAACATGAAGATCCCTTTCTTTGGCCTCCTTTACTCCTAAAGACACTTCTATGCAGCTAATGTGGGAAGAAACAGAAATGTTTTAATAAAAGAACATATCTCATATTGTAGATGTACCATGCCTAAAGTCACCAATTAACTTTCACATATACAATTTAAGGTGCGTGTTTCTATTTGTGTAATATTTCTGCAGGACTCACTTTTTTTGGGCGTATTAACTAGTCCAAGGGTATGAACCATGATTCCAATCAAGAGACCAACAAGAAACCAGCTTTAGAATTTTTATGTCTAAATGACAGCAAAAGGGATGCTTTCTTTTCTGGTCACAAAGGTGTATAAAGATCTAGGAACTAATGATGGCCATGTTCCCTGTCAAGTGGAATTAGCTGATCTGAAAAGATGTAGAGGAGTTAGAGTCTTGATATTTGAGTGCCTGATTCCAGTCATTTCTGAAGCTAGGTCCACTCTTAAACTTGACTCAGCTTTGTTATATAAACCAATAAATTCTCTTAAGTACAAAAGCTAGCCAAAGTTGAAGTTGTATTATTTCCAACCAGAGTCCTGATGGATAACATTATTGTGTTCAATGTCATGAATACATGCTGAATACCTATTATGCTTAAGGCACTGTGCTTTATTTTACAGAAGAAAGTAAGTCCTAGTGGTAGGAAAACAGTTTTCCAAAATCATGATAAGTGCAATGATGGAGCCAGAACTAGATCCCCTATCCATTGCTGTCTACTAAATTTTGTTTCCAACAATTCAACATTTCTAACAAAGAGTAGAATCTAGCCCACAAGAATGAGGTCAAAAGACATTTTCTTCAATCCATGCTCATAAATCACACATACATTCTAAAGGGAGGTGCTCATGCTCTTGAGAAGGAGGCTAACCAGAGAGAACAGTGGAAAAGAACAAATTTCACCTCTTTCCATAAGCTTAACTCATTTGTGTCAGTTCTAGTTTCATATGTGGAAGGTAATACCTTAGTGAAGTCAGAGTACTAGACCTAAGTTTGAGTCTACATTCAGCCAAATAAGCCAATGGTCTTTTGTTTATTATTATTTTTATTATCTTTGCTTACAGATGGAAACCAGCAACATGAAGATCCCTTTCTTTGGCCTCCTTTACTCCTAAAGACACTTCTATGCAGCTAATGTGGGAAGAAACAGAAATGTTTTAATAAAAGAACATATCTCATATTGTAGATGTACCATGCCTAAAGTCACCAATTAACTTTCACATATACAATTTAAGGTGCGTGTTTCTATTTGTGTAATATTTCTGCAGGACTCACTTTTTTTGGGCGTATTAACTAGTCCAAGGGTATGAACCATGATTCCAATCAAGAGACCAACAAGAAACCAGCTTTAGAATTTTTATGTCTAAATGACAGCAAAAGGGATGCTTTCTTTTCTGGTCACAAAGGTGTATAAAGATCTAGGAACTAATGATGGCCATGTTCCCTGTCAAGTGGAATTAGCTGATCTGAAAAGATGTAGAGGAGTTAGAGTCTTGATATTTGAGTGCCTGATTCCAGTCATTTCTGAAGCTAGGTCCACTCTTAAACTTGACTCAGCTTTGTTATATAAACCAATAAATTCTCTTAAGTACAAAAGCTAGCCAAAGTTGAAGTTGTATTATTTCCAACCAGAGTCCTGATGGATAACATTATTGTGTTCAATGTCATGAATACATGCTGAATACCTATTATGCTTAAGGCACTGTGCTTTATTTTACAGAAGAAAGTAAGTCCTAGTGGTAGGAAAACAGTTTTCCAAAATCATGATAAGTGCAATGATGGAGCCAGAACTAGATCCCCTATCCATTGCTGTCTACTAAATTTTGTTTCCAACAATTCAACATTTCTAACAAAGAGTAGAATCTAGCCCACAAGAATGAGGTCAAAAGACATTTTCTTCAATCCATGCTCATAAATCACACATACATTCTAAAGGGAGGTGCTCATGCTCTTGAGAAGGAGGCTAACCAGAGAGAACAGTGGAAAAGAACAAATTTCACCTCTTTCCATAAGCTTAACTCATTTGTGTCAGTTCTAGTTTCATATGTGGAAGGTAATACCTTAGTGAAGTCAGAGTACTAGACCTAAGTTTGAGTCTACATTCAGCCAAATAAGCCAATGGTCTTTTGTTTATTATTATTTTTATTATCTTTGCTTACAGATGGAAACCAGCAATTAGAAATATTGTAATTAACCAGTTTTCCAAACTTAAAATATATTTGGTCAAAAAATTAAAAAATTTGAACCTAAAATTTACTTGAACAGTGACAATTTAATCCTGAATTTAAAAAATCTAACATTAACATCTTTCTTCTAAGTCATTTTTCAGAGAAGATTTAAAGTGATTTTCATATTCTTTCCATTTTGTTTTCCACAGATGAACAGGATCCTAAGTTGTTAGTACCATTTTTGGTAAAGAGGAAAATGTGCACTGAGAATAATAACCTGCATGCCAGCCATAGTGAAACTCTGATTCAATTAGAAACAATGATTTCATCACCAAGATCAGGGGATAAAACAGTAATGTGTATAACTCAGCCACAAAAAGTTCACTCATACCACCTCCAGCCATGATCTCATTAGATCTCATAATGTAAGAGGGATGGCAACCTTCAAATTAAACACAGGTGCCCAGAGTAACAGCAGTGATTCAGGGGGTGTTGCTGGTTTTTTGCTCAGAAAGCCAGGGCCACTTCTGCCTTTTTATCCTTCATCCTCTTTTATTGCCAACCATCTCTTAGCCTAGATGTATCATTCTAGCATTTAGCTCAGAATATATGAATGTAAAATATTAACCACCCTCCCAATCTCTCTTCTGACTTTAACTTGGACTTTAGGCTTCAGAGTCAGTCCCTGCTGCATCTTTATTGCTCACTAATCATCTCTTCCCATGTCTCTCTAAAGGATTAAGTCACCATCCAGTTACTCAAGTAGCTTTATAATTTTACCACTGTATCTACTAGGCCCAGTTTCACCATTCTTCAGTCCAGTTTAAGACAGACTGCTTCCTTTATCATTCTCCATACATGAGACCCTCTGATGACATTTTCCCCTTTCTCTTTTGCATCCTCTAGATTCAGTGGTAAAATATGAGCATGTAAATTCTCTAAGACTATCAAGAGCAGAATCATTATAATCTGCTAAATAACTCATTTGTGTCAGTTCTAGTTTCATATGTGGAAGGTAATACCTTAGTGAAGTCAGAGTACTAGACCTAAGTTTGAGTCTACATTCAGCCAAATAAGCCAATGGTCTTTTGTTTATTATTATTTTTATTATCTTTGCTTACAGATGGAAACCAGCAATTAGAAATATTGTAATTAACCAGTTTTCCAAACTTAAAATATATTTGGTCAAAAAATTAAAAAATTTGAACCTAAAATTTACTTGAACAGTGACAATTTAATCCTGAATTTAAAAAATCTAACATTAACATCTTTCTTCTAAGTCATTTTTCAGAGAAGATTTAAAGTGATTTTCATATTCTTTCCATTTTGTTTTCCACAGATGAACAGGATCCTAAGTTGTTAGTACCATTTTTGGTAAAGAGGAAAATGTGCACTGAGAATAATAACCTGCATGCCAGCCATAGTGAAACTCTGATTCAATTAGAAACAATGATTTCATCACCAAGATCAGGGGATAAAACAGTAATGTGTATAACTCAGCCACAAAAAGTTCACTCATACCACCTCCAGCCATGATCTCATTAGATCTCATAATGTAAGAGGGATGGCAACCTTCAAATTAAACACAGGTGCCCAGAGTAACAGCAGTGATTCAGGGGGTGTTGCTGGTTTTTTGCTCAGAAAGCCAGGGCCACTTCTGCCTTTTTATCCTTCATCCTCTTTTATTGCCAACCATCTCTTAGCCTAGATGTATCATTCTAGCATTTAGCTCAGAATATATGAATGTAAAAATATTAACCACCCTCCCAATCTCTCTTCTGACTTTAACTTGGACTTTAGGCTTCAGAGTCAGTCCCTGCTGCATCTTTATTGCTCACTAATCATCTCTTCCCATGTCTCTCTAAAGGATTAAGTCACCATCCAGTTACTCAAGTAGCTTTATAATTTTACCACTGTATCTACTAGGCCCAGTTTCACCATTCTTCAGTCCAGTTTAAGACAGACTGCTTCCTTTATCATTCTCCATACATGAGACCCTCTGATGACATTTTCCCTATTTCTCTTTTTGCATCCTCTAGATTCAGTGGTAAAATATGAGCATGTAAATTCTCTAAGACTATCAAGAGCAGAATCATTATAATCTGCATAATACTGGGGCTCTTTCTTTCTGAGCTGAAGAACCTGTGATAAAATTGTCTTCATTCTCCCCAGGATGAAGAAGCTGTACAGTCAGTGTGATGCAAGTTTGAGTTTCTGAAAGAAGAGAGGCTTGAGGCAGCCTGTGTAATTTAACCTACAGTATCTGTACATCAAGAGGACAAGCAGTAATACTGGGGAAGGGAATGAGATGATGGGAGCTGACTTCTATGACCCCCAGGCCTGACATTTCAGAGCTTTATAGAGGAATCTGATGATCTTTTCCTAAACTTAAAATTACAGATTACAGTTGTCCATGAGTGTGAGGTGCATGACTCAAAATAAAAAGATACTATTGAAGAAAACCTTTCCCCTGGGTAAAAATCTCTCTCCAGTATGACCATTCTTTGGGCCCTTTGTTTATAACTCTTGCTGTACTTAATATATTTTATACTATAATTACTTTTATATGTATTTGCCCAATTAGATTGTCCTTAGGAAAAAGGAACCATTTCTTTCAAAGCACAGTGCCTTCCATATTGCAGTTGTTTAAAAAAATGACTTTTAATTCCTGGTCATAGTATTATCACAATGTCTTGTACTCTAATGTTTTCACCTTTCTGATTTTCACAAATTACTTAGTTTATAAAAAATGCCCACTCTATAGTTATTTTGAGAGTGAGGTCTGACTTTGCAAATTCAGTCATTCAAATCAGATGAACTTTAAGGAATACATGATTTATTTTTCAATTCAAATGATGTGTAAATACATTTCCTTATGACAAAAAAAAAAACAAAAAAACAAAGTAATATATAGGAATTATATTCAGTATTCAAAAATGCTTCACATGAGGTCATATACAGAAATATTCTTGCTATTAAAAGACAGCATGGTCAAAACTGAACTCTTGGCCTTTCTCTTTGGATTCTACCTCAGCATTACTTCCTTTTCCTATGGTGGGGCACCAGCTTCCTATCAGTCATGCTCTCTAATATCAACTCCTCCCTTTTCCTTTTCCTAACTATTTCTGCCTAGGTCAATAATCCCACCATTTTCATTCAGCGCCTCTAGAATTCTTGTTTTTATTTCCCTTTCGCTAGTCACCTCACCATCTTGACAACTATTCTCATTCTCATAAAAGTGCTGTTGTTCTGACCACCTCACTTCTTCCCAGCAAGGCTTCCTCTGGCCTTTAAGTCTTCCAAATAAATACGACTGTCATTATTTCTTTACCAATGCCTCTTGTCTATTCTTCCTAGTCCATTATCATTTTCTTTATGCAACACAAGGATAAATCTCACTTCCCTCTATTTTTTCCATTCTTTACTTATAAAGTCTCCATTATGACTAAAGGACACTTAAAATTTATTTGAAAAGATAATTTCTGATTAAAAATACCATTTAGAAAAAAATACCATTTAGGATTTTAAATAAATGGTACTGGGAAAACAATAATATTTGAAAATAAATATACATCCTTTCCTCAAAGTAGGCAAATATATTTCAGATAGAGTTTACATTAATAAATAAAAAAAAAGACATTGAAAGCCTAATCCTAGTGTCCAATCATTTAGGCCTTCTTAACATTATATCAATGAAAGAAATAAAAGTTAAGACAGTTTTCCTATAAGTATTTTAAAAACGTTGACAAGTAAAAACAGATCATAACAAACTAGGAAAAATATTTCCAAAAGAGTTATAATAAAACAGCAAATAGATATTAAGGGTATTTTCCCCCTTTTTTGTGTGACTTTTTATTTTTTAATTTTATTTATTTATTTATTTATTTATTTTTAAACCTTTATTTTGCCTTTAATTTTTACAGAGCTTTGCTGTTTACAGATATGTATGTTTCCAGATTAGTCATATGTATATCCCCCCCTTCCCACCCCTCCCAACCATCACACAGCACCCCTGAAGGATCTCCCCTTTTCTCACAGAGCAATGACTATAGCTATTTTCTTCACTTATGATAGTACAGGCCTTCATACTACTTCCTTTACGCCTCCCACCCTCTGTTCCTTCCCCACAATGTCCATGTATTTTCCCCTTTAAATAGCTAAAGATTGTTTTAAAGATAGCAATACCCAGTGCTGTTCAGTTAAGGGAAATGACAGTATTAGGTCTGTACTATCAGTGAGAATACACATTTATACATTCTTTCTAGACAGCAATCTGTGTCTCTGACAATGTGTCTCAGAGAGTAAAATATAGTTCCATTTGAACCAAGAATTTTATTCCTATTCATTTAACATAAGGGCATAATTATAAAAAACAAAATTTCAGTAGCAGAAATTGAATAGAAAGGGATCAAACACTAGGACCCAGAGAAAATCGCTTGACAGTGAAAAATCAGTTCAAATAAACAAGGACATATCTGCTGTATGTTGTAGATAATGTTTAATATTCAGAACAATGCAATGTTAGATATGTTGAGAAATGACTACAAAAAATCATAAATAATATAACTGTTGCTATTTAGTTGCTAAGTTGTGCCAGATCCTTTGCCATGGCTAGATTCCTCTGTCCATGGGATTTCTCAGGCAAGAATACTGGAGTGGGCTGCCATTTCTTTCTCCAGTGGGACTTTCCCAATCCAGGGATTGAACCTGCATCTCCTGCACTGGCAGGTGGATTGGTTTTTTTGCCTCTGAGCCACCAAGGAGGCCCAAATAATATAATACCACTTTGTTATATACATGTGCCTTCTTAACATTATATCAATGAAAGAAATAAAAGTTAAGACAGTTTTCCTATAAGTATTTTAAAAACGTTGACAAGTAAAAACAGATCATAACAAACTAGGAAAAATATTTCCAAAAGAGTTATAATAAAACAGCAAATAGATATTAAGGGTATTTTCCCCCTTTTTTGTGTGACTTTTTATTTTTTAATTTTATTTATTTATTTATTTATTTATTTTTAAACCTTTATTTTGCCTTTAATTTTTACAGAGCTTTGCTGTTTACAGATATGTATGTTTCCAGATTAGTCATATGTATATCCCCCCCTTCCCACCCCTCCCAACCATCACACAGCACCCCTGAAGGATCTCCCCTTTTCTCACAGAGCAATGACTATAGCTATTTTCTTCACTTATGATAGTACAGGCCTTCATACTACTTCCTTTACGCCTCCCACCCTCTGTTCCTTCCCCACAATGTCCATGTATTTTCCCCTTTAAATAGCTAAAGATTGTTTTAAAGATAGCAATACCCAGTGCTGTTCAGTTAAGGGAAATGACAGTATTAGGTCTGTACTATCAGTGAGAATACACATTTATACATTCTTTCTAGACAGCAATCTGTGTCTCTGACAATGTGTCTCAGAGAGTAAAATATAGTTCCATTTGAACCAAGAATTTTATTCCTATTCATTTAACATAAGGGCATAATTATAAAAAACAAAATTTCAGTAGCAGAAATTGAATAGAAAGGGATCAAACACTAGGACCCAGAGAAAATCGCTTGACAGTGAAAAATCAGTTCAAATAAACAAGGACATATCTGCTGTATGTTGTAGATAATGTTTAATATTCAGAACAATGCAATGTTAGATATGTTGAGAAATGACTACAAAAAATCATAAATAATATAACTGTTGCTATTTAGTTGCTAAGTTGTGCCAGATCCTTTGCCATGGCTAGATTCCTCTGTCCATGGGATTTCTCAGGCAAGAATACTGGAGTGGGCTGCCATTTCTTTCTCCAGTGGGACTTTCCCAATCCAGGGATTGAACCTGCATCTCCTGCACTGGCAGGTGGATTGGTTTTTTTGCCTCTGAGCCACCAAGGAGGCCCAAATAATATAATACCACTTTGTTATATACATGTGCCTATGCAGACATTAAAAAAGATGAAAAATATTAAGTATGATCTTGTAAGTATTATGTGTTTTTAAAATTTTCTTCTTTTTACTTATCTATATGTAAGAAAATTTATGCTTTAATATATATTACAAAAACCAAATATAATTATCATACTATCATCTGAAAAAACTTCCTTCCACATTCATTTAAAGTGTTTTTTAATTCAGTAGCCTTTCAGTGAGTCCTATCTCTACAATACCAATGTTTGCTGGGAATCTTATTACATATGACAACAATTCTGTATAGCTAAGATTTCCTTTTTTATAGTCTGAGTTCAAAGGAATAAGGAAGAAACTAAAAGGAAACTAACAAGAAAACTTAGACAAAGTAATATTTTAAATACTTATCATGAGCTTTTTTCAACAAAGAAAACTATCAGTCTAAATTTTCTTTTTCAAATTCCATTCTCTTACTTCCAAACAACAGAAAAGTTAAGAAGCAACTTTTTATTTCAGAACTATAAAAGGAAGGGAAATACTAAACAATTTTAATTGCATAGGTTAATTCTGAGACGTCAATTATCCTTAAAGTGTTAAAAAAAAAACTCCCATGTAATATGTAGGCATGTAATACATGGAATGAAATGACCATCCATTGAAATCTTGAGGGCTTCCCTGGTGGTCCAGTGGGTAAAGACACCGTCTTGCAGTGCAAGGGGCGCCGGTTTGATCCCTGGCCTGGGAAGATCCCACGTGCCACGGAGCAGCTGGACCGATGTGTCCAATTACCAAGCAGGGGCTCTGGAGTGCATACGCCCAGAGCCGGTGCTCTGCAACAACAGAGGCCACCGCGATGGGAGGCCCACACGGGCCAAAGAACAAAGACGGATGAAAACAGAGAAATGAAATACCAATAGAAGTGGCCTGCCCTCCCCCTCCCTCCCCAACTCACCCCCTCCAATAAATAAATAAATAAAATCTTTTTTAAAAATTATAAAAAAAAAAGAAAAAGAAATCTTGAAGGACATTTTACAGCATGCATTTGAACTTAAATAAAAAAGCTGAGGCCAAAATAGAACAAGTATGACCATGCCCATTCTAATGCCTTAAATGGCTGATCATGACAAGCATAATACTTCACTGAGTGTTGGGGAAGTAACTTACTGGGTGGAAATTATACAGAAATACGCTTAAGTTTTTAGAAATGTCAAAAAACAGCTTGCGCATTTTGAGCATCACTTTGTTTTGTACAGCTTTTCAGTTTCTGTTGAGATTAAATTATATCAGTAATTAGCAGAAGAAAGAAAAATTAAAAACAATTAAATATATTGCTTTTGAAATATATACCATAGGTTGTATTTCTACACCTTCCCATGCCCATATTTTAAGAGTTAGTTACATAGTGATCACATCTGAAAAAGAAGAGACAGGAAATTACAAAAGCCTTAGAATAAAAACTTCTACACCCTAGATTCTGTGTGCTCTTTATTTGGCAGCCAGTGATCTAATCCTTTTTCAGAGATTAGGAGTGTTTTTCCCTTTAAGATTAAAACATTCAGGCAGACACACTGACTTTGGATATTGGTATTATTATTATTATTTTGGAACAAATATCAACAAATATATCTTGATTTAACCATATTAGGGACCAGAATTCTTTATCCATTTTAAGTGCCAGATTTTTGTGACACTACTTTTAGAAAAAGGAATTCTTCATTACAGAGCTTTCCTCTCTGGCTCTAGAGAGCCTGAGATACATAAATTCCTTTCACTATTCTTTTTTTAATTAATTGAGTAAAAAAAAAAAAAAAAAAATGAGGGAATAATTAGCTAACCTGGGGGATAATGGTTACTCTGATTCCTCAAACAAGAATGAAATGCCATTCACACGTGTTCTGTCTTGCAGCTGTCAATAAGGCAAAATAACTACAAAGATCAGTATTTTCAGGATTAACTCTTCGTCTTTGTCTTTTTGCACATAATTATTGCCTTCTGCTCAAGAAAAACCTTTCTTTCAGATTAGAAAGTGTGGCCCACTGACAGCAGGTCATCATTAAGATGGATGGGCTCTTTTCTTATGCCTCCCTTTACAGTGAGTTAATCAACAGAAAGGGACTGAAGTACATCTTTATGGCTGTGCTCAACACTCACAACGCAGGCTACTTTACAATGACAGTACTTGAAACCAAGCCAGCAAATTAAACCACTGATACTCAATTACAGAATATTTCTAAACCACTAAAGAAAGTCCTTAAGCCTTAAAGATAAATGTCTGGAGAAGACAGGACTGCGTGTCAATATTTTACTGAATCTAAGATATCATTATGTTATATGACATTAAAAATAAATAATACTGATTATTATTGTAAGACACTATCAATTGAAAAATGAATCCAGTTTCTGAGGTGTAAAAATGCAAAAGATATGTGCTTTAGAGTTAATGAAATATGACAACTTCTAGCACTATGCCAGACTCAATCCTGCTCTAAAGGAATTACTTACTAAAGCCTGTGAATAAAAAGGAATCAATATTCTACCCTCTGTTGATGCTTTTCTCGATTTTCTGAGCTTAATTTATTAATATCATATGAATGTATGTTTCCAAATAAGAATATCTAATATTTTTCTCTTTGCACGTGAAAATACTTCTCACTTTTTTCTCTTACTTACTCAGGTGGGCAGGGCTCAGTGTTGCAGGTTCTTTGATTTTCAGGTGGCTTACTATCAGGGTCACAGTAATTGTTCTGGACAATGGAGTTGTCATCCAACCTTTTACAGACCACCTCCTGTCTTTGGATACCTCGAGAAAAGGAGGACATCATTAATTAAAGAGTAGTTTACCTTTCAGTAAGTTAGGTACGCATAGCTTTCCTCTGTGGGGAATCAACCTCTCTGGATCGCTGCTGTTTTATCTGTTCCAGAACACTTGACTGCTTTTCTAAAAAAGGGGAGAAGTCCTGGTCATTACATTGCAAATTTAGGCAAAATGATTATTCTCATATTTAAAAACATAACTGTTTTTTCAAGTTCAGAGAAGAAACTACTGGTGACTTTAAACAATTAGTATTCCCATCTGTATATTCTTCACGCTTTCCTTTAAAAAAAGAGAAACTTTATTTTCCCAAAATATCATCAGATAAAATGTATGAATATATACTTCAGTGCAAAACAATGGTTACATATCTATTTAAAAATAAAACATTAGGGACAAATTTACTTTTTAATATTTTGTAGGACAAATCCAATCAATTTAGTCTTTGTTAGAACACATAACATTCACACATTTCATTTTACCCCTTTCCATTTATAGATTTTTCTGAAAACCCACAAAATCTAGAATTTAAAGACTGCAGTGAGCCTCTTTGATCTGTAATCCATTAGTAATCTGTTCACATTAGTAGAGTTGACTTTTGTAGATCACACCATTGTCAAACAGATGCACACATTCTATCAAATATTAACTTACAAAATACTTAATCTCATTCTTAAAAAATGGTCTATGTAACCTGTTTGCCACAGCTAAAAATATTCTCATAAAATCTGTAAAATTCTAAATATACATTTATTATTTTTGGCAAAGCTATCCACCACAACTTGGTCATATTTCACAAAATACAAGGACACACACAAATACACTCTTATTTGGAAACATGCCTGGTAAATAGACTCTATGCAGATTCATTTCTCTTCAGTGGGGAGGAATGACTTAATTTATTAATATCATGGTTTTCCAAAGAAGAATATCTAATATTTTTCTCTTTGCACGTGAAAATACTTCTCACTTTTTTCTCTTACTTACTCAGGTGGGCAGGGCTCAGTGTTGCAGGTTCTTTGATTTTCAGGTGGCTTACTATCAGGGTCACAGTAATTGTTCTGGACAATGGAGTTGTCATCCAACCTTTTACAGACCACCTCCTGTCTTTGGATACCTCGAGAAAAGGAGGACATCATTAATTAAAGAGTAGTTTACCTTTCAGTAAGTTAGGTACGCATAGCTTTCCTCTGTGGGGAATCAACCTCTCTGGATCGCTGCTGTTTTATCTGTTCCAGAACACTTGACTGCTTTTCTAAAAAGGAGAGAAGTCCTGGTCATTACATTGCAAATTTAGGCAAAATGATTATTCTCATATTTAAAAACATAACTGTTTTTTCAAGTTCAGAGAAGAAACTACTGGTGACTTTAAACAATTAGTATTCCCATCTGTATATTCTTCACGCTTTCCTTTAAAAAAAGAGAAACTTTATTTTCCCAAAATATCATCAGATAAAATGTATGAATATATACTTCAGTGCAAAACAATGGTTACATATCTATTTAAAAATAAAACATTAGGGACAAATTTACTTTTTAATATTTTGTAGGACAAATCCAATCAATTTAGTCTTTGTTAGAACACATAACATTCACACATTTCATTTTACCCCTTTCCATTTATAGATTTTTCTGAAAACCCACAAAATCTAGAATTTAAAGACTGCAGTGAGCCTCTTTGATCTGTAATCCATTAGTAATCTGTTCACATTAGTAGAGTTGACTTTTGTAGATCACACCATTGTCAAACAGATGCACACATTCTATCAAATATTAACTTACAAAATACTTAATCTCATTCTTAAAAAATGGTCTATGTAACCTGTTTGCCACAGCTAAAAATATTCTCATAAAATCTGTAAAATTCTAAATATACATTTATTATTTTTGGCAAAGCTATCCACCACAACTTGGTCATATTTCACAAAATACAAGGACACACACAAATACACTCTTATTTGGAAACATGCCTGGTAAATAGACTCTATGCAGATTCATTTTCTCTTCAGTGGGGAGGAATCAAAAAGAAGCAAAGATAGATATATCAAAGTCTCAGAGAAAAAATCAATTTACAAGACAAGACTAAATGTTTCAGATCTTATAGCAGTAGTAGTTTACTCCCAACTGAAATAAAAGCACAAACTAAGCTATCCCCCTACTCATTCATCCTATTTCTATAACCAGGTAGGCTAAATTACCCAGAACCAGTTGTAAAGGCAGCATTAGCGGTATTCAGGAAACTACTTCACACCTGGCTAGTGCCACACAAACCTTCAGTTTTGCTTTTTTTCCTCAGTTACTTTTACAGTGCTCTAAAGAAAAGACTTTGACCCCAAATTAGGGAAATCAATGTGAATAGGACCATTCAATAAAGGAAACTGTCACCGACTGAGTTATGCAACAAGGTGCCTTACATGCATGAGACTTCTTGCAAGTGGGAACACCTCAGCCATCAGGTTTTCCACACTTTTAACTAAGCCCTTTGAATTTAAAGATAGGGAAACCCATTAAGTTCCACAGCCTCCATAAGGGCGGTGAACAGTTGAAGAATGTGTATTTTATTACCTTTGGTTGCTTTTACTAATCATCTTCAACAAGTTGTTAGGCTTTCCTAAATTTAGGGCTTTAAAGCATGGCCAAACAACTTACTGGGAAAATGTCTCAGAGTATGTGTTGTATTCATTCCTTCCAAACCCCTTGAATAGGCCAACAACAGCCTGGAATTTTTAAACTATTAAAGTTTAGATTTTTGAGGAAGAATGATTCACATCAGGCATATCTGACCCATTCACAGATGTTCCACAGTGTTCACCAGATTTTTGAGGGAAAAAGTCCATGTGATCACTAGCAACATTGCAAACAATCATCAAATATTAACTTACAAAATACTTAATCTCATTCTTAAAAAATGGTCTATGTAACCTGTTTGCCACAGCTAAAAATATTCTCATAAAATCTGTAAAATTCTAAATATACATTTATTATTTTTGGCAAAGCTATCCACCACAACTTGGTCATATTTCACAAAATACAAGGACACACACAAATACACTCTTATTTGGAAACATGCCTGGTAAATAGACTCTATGCAGATTCATTTTCTCTTCAGTGGGGAGGAATCAAAAAGAAGCAAAGATAGATATATCAAAGTCTCAGAGAAAAAATCAATTTACAAGACAAGACTAAATGTTTCAGATCTTATAGCAGTAGTAGTTTACTCCCAACTGAAATAAAAGCACAAACTAAGCTATCCCCCTACTCATTCATCCTATTTCTATAACCAGGTAGGCTAAATTACCCAGAACCAGTTGTAAAGGCAGCATTAGCGGTATTCAGGAAACTACTTCACACCTGGCTAGTGCCACACAAACCTTCAGTTTTGCTTTTTCCTCAGTTACTTTTACAGTGCTCTAAAGAAAAGACTTTGACCCCAAATTAGGGAAATCAATGTGAATAGGACCATTCAATAAAGGAAACTGTCACCGACTGAGTTATGCAACAAGGTGCCTTACATGCATGAGACTTCTTGCAAGTGGGAACACCTCAGCCATCAGGTTTTCCACACTTTTAACTAAGCCCTTTGAATTTAAAGATAGGGAAACCCATTAAGTTCCACAGCCTCCATAAGGGCGGTGAACAGTTGAAGAATGTGTATTTTATTACCTTTGGTTGCTTTTACTAATCATCTTCAACAAGTTGTTAGGCTTTCCTAAATTTAGGGCTTTAAAGCATGGCCAAACAACTTACTGGGAAAATGTCTCAGAGTATGTGTTGTATTCATTCCTTCCAAATCCCTTGAATAGGCCAACAACAGCCTGGAATTTTTAAACTATTAAAGTTTAGATTTTTGAGGGAAGAATGATTCACATCAGGCATATCTCTGACCCATTCACAGATGTTCCACAGTGTTCACCAGATATCTTCTCATTGCGTCATTCCAGTGGGCAGATAACTAAGTCCATGTGATTCACCTAGACAAAAATCTCCATTATTAGTCATAGGATTCAACTACCAACTGCCACAGTGGCTCAGAATATCCATTCGCACGCTTTCAATACCTTATTCCTGTCAGGAAGAACAGGGGATTGTTTTTATAGGTTAGGATAGTTATTTTTAAAAAGTCATTCAAATATGATTATACTTGAAGTGGAGAGACTCAAAATATCCACTTGCACAAAGGATCTACAACATTAGCTAACTTTTATAAATATATTTAATAATTTAAAAAACACGACTATACTAGCAATAAGAAAGCTGTCATTCAATCTGGTATCTTGGTTGTTTTTCCGAAAAGGGTAAGATTTTAACTTACTTTAATTTTTATTGAAGGAGGATAAATATTATTAACACTACAAAATGGGACTGATATTGTCACTGATATCAGCGGCAGAAATATCAATTCAGTTTCTACAGGTTAAGGTAAAATTCTATGTCCTTTAAAAATCTTAGAAATGCTTGATTATGACATCATTTTTTGAAAGTAGCCTTAACTATAAAAGCAAGGCCTCTACAATTTGTTATTAGAGGTAAGACTTATATGTGATTTTAGATCTTGAAAAAAATTCAACTATATAACGTTACTTGTTAAAAATTTAGAAAATACATAAAACCAGAAAGAGCAAAATAAAAAATATCTATAACTTTTCATTTCTAAAGGCCATGCATGGTTTTCCCCCACTTTTAATTTTAAGCCCTTTGAATTTAAAGATAGGGAAACCCATTAAGTTCCACAGCCTCCATAAGGGCGGTGAACAGTTGAAGAATGTGTATTTTATTACCTTTGGTTGCTTTTACTAATCATCTTCAACAAGTTGTTAGGCTTTCCTAAATTTAGGGCTTTAAAGCATGGCCAAACAACTTACTGGGAAAATGTCTCAGAGTATGTGTTGTATTCATTCCTTCCAAACCCCTTGAATAGGCCAACAACAGCCTGGAATTTTTAAACTATTAAAGTTTAGATTTTTGAGGGAAGAATGATTCACATCAGGCATATCTCTGACCCATTCACAGATGTTCCACAGTGTTCACCAGATATCTTCTCATTGCGTCATTCCAGTGGGCAGATAACTAAGTCCATGTGATTCACCTAGACAAAAATCTCCATTATTAGTCATAGGATTCAACTACCAACTGCCACAGTGGCTCAGAATATCCATTCGCACGCTTTCAATACCTTATTCCTGTCAGGAAGAACAGGGGATTGTTTTTATAGGTTAGGATAGTTATTTTTAAAAGTCATTCAAATATGATTATACTTGAAGTGGAGAGACTCAAAATATCCACTTGCACAAAGGATCTACAACATTAGCTAACTTTTATAAATATATTTAATAATTTAAAAAACACGACTATACTAGCAATAAGAAAGCTGTCATTCAATCTGGTATCTTGGTTGTTTTTCCGAAAAGGGTAAGATTTTAACTTACTTTAATTTTTATTGAAGGAGGATAAATATTATTAACACTACAAAATGGGACTGATATTGTCACTGATATCAGCGGCAGAAATATCAATTCAGTTTCTACAGGTTAAGGTAAAATTCTATGTCCTTTAAAAATCTTAGAAATGCTTGATTATGACATCATTTTTTGAAAGTAGCCTTAACTATAAAAGCAAGGCCTCTACAATTTGTTATTAGAGGTAAGACTTATATGTGATTTTAGATCTTGAAAAAAATTCAACTATATAACGTTACTTGTTAAAAATTTAGAAAATACATAAAACCAGAAAGAGCAAAATAAAAAATATCTATAATCTCCTATTTTGCTTTGGATTTTTATTTTTTTAAGGCTTTTTCATTCTTTAGTGGGACCCAGTAATTAATTTAAAATTATACATTTCACAAAGTAAAAATGCCAGCTGAATACTATTGGCAGATCATTCATTCATTCGTTCATCCATTCAACAGAGAAAAATTACTGAATACCAGGCACTGTACTTCTTATGAGATATTGAGCTAAGTGCAAAGAATTACAAAGTGATTTAATTTTGTCATGCCTCTGAGGTTCTTAAAAACTAGAATTTAGGATATTCAGGGGTGCATTTTAATTTCATAATTTTAGAATGTGATCTTTTATGAAATAAAAATTAAAGTCCTTGAATAAGCTCCCTGAATAAGGAGCTGAAATAAATGTATTTTACAAAGATTCATCTTCTTGTATTCATCTTTTATTAATTTTCCTCTAAAATGTCGTATTATACAGGGTGGTATTTCACACTCAAGAAGTGACTATCCCAGTAATCTTTTCCAAATCTTCCTGAAAAAGATGAACTATTTTCCTTCAACAGCACAAATCTCCTTCCAACTTATACCCCCACACTTGGTAGGCTTACAGAATTTTTTTTTTCTTTTTAAATCAGTAGCAACAGAGTAACTAACTAAAGCAATACACTTAATTGAACGGATTTTTCAACACATACTTATGGATTCAGGAAAATGCAGCTTTTACCTTTAGAAAACACAGATCAACTGGAAATAATCTACATCAACAAGAGAAATCTTTGAGTTTAGAATCTTTTTATATGATCAATCCTCTTGTACATAGCTTCTTTTAAAGTAATCTCTAAAACATTGCTAGGAAGTTGATTTAAACCCATTTGGGAATAATTATATTCAATTACATAAAACCACTATGCTTTCAAATCTAAAGACATACAGTTTATAACCCCAAACATAAAATGTTTGTATGACCAATCAGTATATGCCTATGTTATGCTGAATTGCTTCGATCGTGCCTGACTCTTTGCGACCCTATGGACTGTAGCCTGTCAGGTTCTTCTGTCCCTGGGACTCTCCAGGCAAGAATATTGGAGTACATTCAGAAACAAAATTCTGGTTGTTTAGTGCCCATATCCCCCTGGAGATATGCAGATGTTCAGCAGAATTTAATTGGTCAAACTTTAAAACTGCACTAATTATATTGTATTCCTAAACTCCTGAAGTTATTGGCATGCAAATTTTATACCTAATTCTGTTTTTAAATGTAATTCCTCTTCCGTGCTTAAAAGCCGTGCTTAAAAACCGTGCTTTGACGGTTTCATATGACAAAATTTAAGTATAAAAATGTCATTACCAATATATATTTCAACTCACTAAAATGGGTGTATACTGGTTAGAGTCTTAATTTGCTCATCATTTTGATTTTTTTTGATACCAAAAATGGTTCTTAACAAGGAAACATGACTTTTATTTTTAGTCTGGAAGTTTAAATTTGACAGATCTTATTAATTTTTGCAAACAGTTAAAAGTTACAAATGATCTATTTGGCTATTAAAAGTTTTGTTGTCCAATGGGAGGTCGGAGTACTCAACTTGAATCATTGTTCTAGGTACACATGAAGAAATGGCACTGAGCATTTTGAAACAGTATATACCACAGGAAACTGAGCAAGAAGTCCACCATGTTGCAAGTGAGTCCTGTATGGAATCCTTCATTGGCTGTGCTTTCTCTAGGAAATGGCAATGGTTCAAGACTATTGGGTCTTTTGCTCAGCAGTTGCAGCCATAGGGCCAAGCCTCAGTGAAGACTTCAGACAGCATTCCTCCTTTTCTTTTCTTGCATCCTTTTAAGTCCCTCTTCTACTCTTCTTATAAGCTACTCAGTGTTCTCATGTGGCATCTCGCTTCTTTCAGATAATAAATTATTTTATACATTCATGTGTAAAAATATTTACTAATGTATTGCCTTTCTTAGGGCAGCTCATCATTTGAAAAAGTAAAAAGAGGGCACTTAATGCACAGAAATTTAAACCCATTTGGGAATAATTATATTCAATTACATAAAACCACTATGCTTTCAAATCTAAAGACATACAGTTTATAACCCCAAACATAAAATGTTTGTATGACCAATCAGTATATGCCTATGTTATGCTGAATTGCTTCGATCGTGCCTGACTCTTTGCGACCCTATGGACTGTAGCCTGTCAGGTTCTTCTGTCCCTGGGACTCTCCAGGCAAGAATATTGGAGTACATTCAGAAACAAAATTCTGGTTGTTTAGTGCCCATATCCCCCTGGAGATATGCAGATGTTCAGCAGAATTTAATTGGTCAAACTTTAAAACTGCACTAATTATATTGTATTCCTAAACTCCTGAAGTTATTGGCATGCAAATTTTATACCTAATTCTGTTTTTAAATGTAATTCCTCTTCCGTGCTTAAAAGCCGTGCTTAAAAACCGTGCTTTGACGGTTTCATATGACAAAATTTAAGTATAAAAATGTCATTACCAATATATATTTCAACTCACTAAAATGGGTGTATACTGGTTAGAGTCTTAATTTGCTCATCATTTTGATTTTTTTTTGATCCAAAAAATGGTTCTTAACAAGGAAACATGACTTTTATTTTTAGTCTGGAAGTTTAAATTTGACAGATCTTATTAATTTTTGCAAACAGTTAAAAGTTACAAATGATCTATTTGGCTATTAAAAGTTTTGTTGTCCAATGGGAGGTCGGAGTACTCAACTTGAATCATTGTTCTAGGTACACATGAAGAAATGGCACTGAGCATTTTGAAACAGTATATACCACAGGAAACTGAGCAAGAAGTCCACCATGTTGCAAGTGAGTCCTGTATGGAATCCTTCATTGGCTGTGCTTTCTCTAGGAAATGGCAATGGTTCAAGACTATTGGGTCTTTTGCTCAGCAGTTGCAGCCATAGGGCCAAGCCTCAGTGAAGACTTCAGACAGCATTCCTCCTTTTCTTTTCTTGCATCCTTTTAAGTCCCTCTTCTACTCTTCTTATAAGCTACTCAGTGTTCTCATGTGGCATCTCGCTTCTTTCAGATAATAAATTATTTTATACATTCATGTGTAAAAATATTTACTAATGTATTGCCTTTCTTAGGGCAGCTCATCATTTGAAAAAGTAAAAAGAGGGCACTTAATGCACAGAAATTACCACTTGAATTTCATTTTCAAGAGTGATATTCATTAAACAAAGAAGAATAGGGGAGAGGTTAAAGGCAGGAGAAGGATCTTCTAAGTCTTCTCAAATCTACTCACAAGAACCAGTATTTCAGTCCTAGATTATTCAGTTGGTAAGTGAGTAGTCTATAACTACATATGAGTAAGTCAGTAAGGAGAGAGAAAAAGGGCAACTTTGGGACTGATGGGATAATCGACATTTGGATAATTTAATCTAAGGCAAAGCACGTCTTATTTACCCAAGAAACAGTTTTCTGAAGAAGAGAGGGAGGGGACTTAGTAAGTCAGAGCTTATAGTAAAAACATGGTTGGTGGCTAAAGCAACAATTTGCTTAACCACAGCATCCAAAGTAGCTAGCAACCAACACTATTATAACCACAGTATACAGAGCATATTGCCAACAATATTAATTTAATCTAAATCTTCAGTGCAGATAGCATCCAGAGAGCACCAACAGCCAGGAAAAAAAAGGTCTCTCTGCTCTGCCTTTCACAGCTGGAATCTGGCTGCTGTACTGTGTGATTATTGGCCAGACGTAAGCATTTGTAGGGCAGAGCAAAGCCCATCTGCCTTGGATTTAACAGCTGGCATCAGGGTACCAATCAGCTCCACCTACTTTGCTTCCTTCTTCTGAAGAGCCTCTTGCTAGTTCTTTTTTTTTTTTTTTTTCATAATCTTCCAAAGGTTTTCTTTCTCTGTCTTTTCAATGTCTTCCCTTCTGTCTTAAGTGAAATTAAACATTCCAAGAAAACAGGATTAAGAAAAGGAAAATGAGGCCCTAAAATACTTATTTTTCTAGAGCAATTATGTTTAGTGATAGTAAGGTAGGATGGAGCATACATATACTGTGTTTATTTTAACAAACACAGGAAACTGAGCAAGAAGTCCACCATGTTGCAAGTGAGTCCTGTATGGAATCCTTCATTGGCTGTGCTTTCTCTAGGAAATGGCAATGGTTCAAGACTATTGGGTCTTTTGCTCAGCAGTTGCAGCCATAGGGCCAAGCCTCAGTGAAGACTTCAGACAGCATTCCTCCTTTTCTTTTCTTGCATCCTTTTAAGTCCCTCTTCTACTCTTCTTATAAGCTACTCAGTGTTCTCATGTGGCATCTCGCTTCTTTCAGATAATAAATTATTTTATACATTCATGTGTAAAAATATTTACTAATGTATTGCCTTTCTTAGGGCAGCTCATCATTTGAAAAAGTAAAAAGAGGGCACTTAATGCACAGAAATTACCACTTGAATTTCATTTTCAAGAGTGATATTCATTAAACAAAGAAGAATAGGGGAGAGGTTAAAGGCAGGAGAAGGATCTTCTAAGTCTTCTCAAATCTACTCACAAGAACCAGTATTTCAGTCCTAGATTATTCAGTTGGTAAGTGAGTAGTCTATAACTACATATGAGTAAGTCAGTAAGGGAGAGAGAGAAAAAGGGCAACTTTGGGACTGATGGGATAATCGACATTTGGATAATTTAATCTAAGGCAAAGCACGTCTTATTTACCCAAGAAACAGTTTTCTGAAGAAGAGAGGGAGGGGACTTAGTAAGTCAGAGCTTATAGTAAAAATATGGTTGGTGGCTAAAGCAACAATTTGCTTAACCACAGCATCCAAAGTAGCTAGCAACCAACACTATTATAACCACAGTATACAGAGCATATTGCCAACAATATTAATTTAATCTAAATCTTCAGTGCAGATAGCATCCAGAGAGCACCAACAGCCAGGAAAAAAAAAGGTCTCTCTGCTCTGCCTTTCACAGCTGGAATCTGGCTGCTGTACTGTGTGATTATTGGCCAGACGTAAGCATTTGTAGGGCAGAGCAAAGCCCATCTGCCTTGGATTTAACAGCTGGCATCAGGGTACCAATCAGCTCCACCTACTTTGCTTCCTTCTTCTGAAGAGCCTCTTGCTAGTTCTTTTTTTTTTTTTTTTTCATAATCTTCCAAAGGTTTTCTTTCTCTGTCTTTTCAATGTCTTCCCTTCTGTCTTAAGTGAAATTAAACATTCCAAGAAAACAGGATTAAGAAAAGGAAAATGAGGCCCTAAAAATACTTATTTTTCTAGAGCAATTATGTTTAGTGATAGTAAGGTAGGATGGAGCATACATATACTGTGTTTATTTGAAATCACACTATCCTTGGAGGGAATTCCTACTACTCATTATAAATTAAGAGTAATCTCTTTCATGATATTTTTTTGTCACTCCAATTTCTGTCATGTTTAGTTACCACATCTTTTTGAGTTCAAGGCAGCTTAGGTAAATGATCTAAGGCAAGTTTTTATTCCCCTATGTAGAATAAGCTCAAAAAATTAGATGTAGATTTCTAATGTTTCTTTCAGATCAAAAATTCTATGAAAGCTGTCTTTTCTTGTTTTCTATCACAATTCAATTTTTAATTTTCCCCCTTCTATGTCTGCTTTCCCCATGTTTTCTACAGAATAATAAGTCTGGAAAACAGGCATTTGTTAGATTCCATTTGGTTTTGAGTAGTTTCAGTGTCTCAGTTCTTAGCAGTGAGAGGTATGTTACCAAAGGAGTCAGACATGTCAGGAGGCAGAACACTAACTAGAAATATGATTGTGTGACAGGCAAGTTTCCTAATATAAAGAATTAACTCGGGGCTTCCCCTGGTGGTCCAGTGGGTAAGGACACCGCCTTGCAGTGCAAGGGGCGCCAGTTCGAGCCCTGGCCTGGGAAGATCCCACGTGCCGCAGAGCGGCTGGACTGATGTGTCCAATCACCGAGCCGGAGCTCTGGAGCGCATGCGCCCTGAGCCGGTGCTCTGCGGCGACAGTGGCCACCGCGATGGGAGGCCCACAGGAGCCAAAGAACGAAGACGAATGAAAATAGAGAAATGAAAGACCAATAGAGGTGGCCCGCCCACTCCCCTCCCTCCCCAACCTGACCCCCGCCCAAAGTAAATAGATAAATAAATCTTAAAAAAAAAAAAAAAAAAAAAGAATTAACTCATATTACACTAAAAAGGAATTTCCATGAGCATTAGTCGCAGCTTGTTTGTTTTGGGTATTTCATTAAAATTTTTAGAGGAATGATGCTGGAGTACAAGGAGACTTTGAGCATCTTTTATTTATTACCAGTAAAGAAGCTTTTTTAAATTAAACATTCCAAGAAAACAGGATTAAGAAAAGGAAAATGAGGCCCTAAAATACTTTTTTTTCTAGAGCAATTATGTTTAGTGCTAGTAAGGTAGGATGGAGCATACATATACTGTGTTTATTTGAAATCACACTATCCTTGGAGGGAATTCCTACTACTCATTATAAATTAAGAGTAATCTCTTTCATGATATTTTTTTGTCACTCCAATTTCTGTCATGTTTAGTTACCACATCTTTTTGAGTTCAAGGCAGCTTAGGTAAATGATCTAAGGCAAGTTTTTATTCCCCTATGTAGAATAAGCTCAAAAAATTAGATGTAGATTTCTAATGTTTCTTTCAGATCAAAAATTCTATGAAAGCTGTCTTTTCTTGTTTTCTATCACAATTCAATTTTTAATTTTCCCCCTTCTATGTCTGCTTTCCCCATGTTTTCTACAGAATAATAAGTCTGGAAAACAGGCATTTGTTAGATTCCATTTGGTTTTGAGTAGTTTCAGTGTCTCAGTTCTTAGCAGTGAGAGGTATGTTACCAAAGGAGTCAGACATGTCAGGAGGCAGAACACTAACTAGAAATATGATTGTGTGACAGGCAAGTTTCCTAATATAAAGAATTAACTCGGGGCTTCCCCTGGTGGTCCAGTGGGTAAGGACACCGCCTTGCAGTGCAAGGGGCGCCAGTTCGAGCCCTGGCCTGGGAAGATCCCACGTGCCGCAGAGCGGCTGGACTGATGTGTCCAATCACCGAGCCGGAGCTCTGGAGCGCATGCGCCCTGAGCCGGTGCTCTGCGGCGACAGTGGCCACCGCGATGGGAGGCCCACAGGAGCCAAAGAACGAAGACGAATGAAAATAGAGAAATGAAAGACCAATAGAGGTGGCCCGCCCACTCCCCTCCCTCCCCAACCTGACCCCCGCCCAAAGTAAATAGATAAATAAATCTTAAAAAAAAAAAAAAAAAAAAAGAATTAACTCATATTACACTAAAAAGGAATTTCCATGAGCATTAGTCGCAGCTTGTTTGTTTTGGGTATTTCATTAAAATTTTTAGAGGAATGATGCTGGAGTACAAGGAGACTTTGAGCATCTTTTATTTATTACCAGTAAAGAAGCTTTTCTTTAATTACATATAAAATTCTTTTCTTGGAACCAAAGAGTAAATACTTCAGATTTGAATTATAATAAGGACACAATCATAAGCAAGTTGTATAGTTTTTTTTTTTTTTTTAATTTTAGGTTGTATAGTTTTTAAACTAAAAATCTTAATTTTGTTTAGATAAAAACACGGGGGTAGTAATATCATAAGATCCTATAAAATTGGGGTGATGATGCTTATCATTATAAGAAGTTTTATTTTTTCTGAAAGTATTTTATGCAGAATGCCTTATAAACATGCATAATGTTATGACTGTCAAAACTGAGATTTGGGACAAAATCTCTGTAAAGTGAAACATAACCTGTGACACATAGATCATTAATATAATAGGAATGTACTCAAATATTGGTTTCAGCCCTACCCAAGTTTTTCAGTGAGTAAATATATATGTAGGTCCTATTTATGTCAAGATAGAACACAGTCTCTAAAGCAATAGAAACAAAATGAAAAAGGAAGGAAAACAGCATTAGGAGGAATGTTTTAGGTTAGCAGAGATTTCTTGCCCTCAGTTATAAACCTTAACATCAGAGAAAATGCAAGCCACAGTACGCAAAGGTAAACAGTAAAAAATGTCAGGTTCTCAAACTAGACTTTCAAATGTAAGATTTTTCTTTTTTTACAAGAAGTTAGCTTAAATTATATTGAAAATACAGAGAATTCAAGGAATTTTTCAGAAAGTATATGCCATTGGGAAAGCCACATAAGGAAAAAGATAAATAGCAATAATTATTAGAGACAAATAAAAGAAAAAACATATTAACTTCCAGAAATGTGAATCAGCCAAGAATATGAGTTTACGTACAGGAAATACTCCTCTGAGGGCTTGTTTCATGAGAAATGAGCCAAATGCAGTTGACAGCTACATAGCCTAGGTTTTTAGGAGCTATGATGTTTATAAATGCACTGCTATGAGCCTAATGCAACTAATCCTGTATGTTAAAGGATGCTTTTCCTTCTCAACACTGAAAATTAATTGAAAGAAGGGTATAATGGGAAAGAGTGAATAGGGGACTGCCACTAGTCAGTGCAATGACTACTGTCTAGTTTATTTTTATTTTTAAAAGAGCAAAACGAAAACTAGGTAATAATAAACAAACTGATGCAAATCTTTATACCTTGTAAACTCAAGTTATTTTTTTACAAGGGCCTTGTGTCATTAAAAATATCATAGTGATCTGCTTTATGTCTAACTTTGGTATATACAGGAAGCAAATGTAACAAGACCCTCACGGTTTCAAACAATACTAGATGATACAACCTCATACAGAAAATAACTTTTATAAGGAATTTTTTCTAAAAACTAATTATATACTATATTTCTTCAAAGGGAAAGAAATGACAATGACTAAGGGCCTTTTAATTATTCAAAGTAGAATTTCTATATGTTGTCTTTTTTTTCTTGTCATTATATATATATATTTCCATACCATTTCCTGTCTTAACTCTGAAAGTGACTTTTGGACGGTAATTGCTAAATAAAGGGAAGCAATTATATGACTTATTAATGTCTTTCATACTTAATTTCAATCAAGTCTATCTTGAAACTTGAAAAACAATTGAATTTTGTTTTCCTCTGTTCCATTTTTGGACTCCCTCCACTTGAATTTACTTTCAAGTTATAGTCTATGTGTCCTCAATAGAAACAAAATGAAAAAGGAAGGAAAACAGCATTAGGAGGAATGTTTTAGGTTAGCAGAGATTTCTTGCCCTCAGTTATAAACCTTAACATCAGAGAAAATGCAAGCCACAGTACGCAAAGGTAAACAGTAAAAAATGTCAGGTTCTCAAACTAGACTTTCAAATGTAAGATTTTTCTTTTTTTACAAGAAGTTAGCTTAAATTATATTGAAAATACAGAGAATTCAAGGAATTTTTCAGAAAGTATATGCCATTGGGAAAGCCACATAAGGAAAAAGATAAATAGCAATAATTATTAGAGACAAATAAAAGAAAAAACATATTAACTTCCAGAAATGTGAATCAGCCAAGAATATGAGTTTACGTACAGGAAATACTCCTCTGAGGGCTTGTTTCATGAGAAATGAGCCAAATGCAGTTGACAGCTACATAGCCTAGGTTTTTAGGAGCTATGATGTTTATAAATGCACTGCTATGAGCCTAATGCAACTAATCCTGTATGTTAAAGGATGCTTTTCCTTCTCAACACTGAAAATTAATTGAAAGAAGGGTATAATGGGAAAGAGTGAATAGGGGACTGCCACTAGTCAGTGCAATGACTACTGTCTAGTTTATTTTTATTTTTAAAAGAGCAAAACGAAAACTAGGTAATAATAAACAAACTGATGCAAATCTTTATACCTTGTAAACTCAAGTTATTTTTTTACAAGGGCCTTGTGTCATTAAAAATATCATAGTGATCTGCTTTATGTCTAACTTTGGTATATACAGGAAGCAAATGTAACAAGACCCTCACGGTTTCAAACAATACTAGATGATACAACCTCATACAGAAAATAACTTTTATAAGGAATTTTTTCTAAAAACTAATTATATACTATATTTCTTCAAAGGGAAAGAAATGACAATGACTAAGGGCCTTTTAATTATTCAAAGTAGAATTTCTATATGTTGTCTTTTTTTTCTTGTCATTATATATATATATTTCCATACCATTTCCTGTCTTAACTCTGAAAGTGACTTTTGGACGGTAATTGCTAAATAAAGGGAAGCAATTATATGACTTATTAATGTCTTTCATACTTAATTTCAATCAAGTCTATCTTGAAACTTGAAAAACAATTGAATTTTGTTTTCCTCTGTTCCATTTTTGGACTCCCTCCACTTGAATTTACTTTCAAGTTATAGTCTATGTGTCCTTTATAAGCTGCAACACAAGTGTTAGTCATTATTAATGTTACTAAGTCTATAAAAATCAAATCTCAAAACCCTTGTTTGTATGAAGCATATTCTGTTAGTTCACTAATAATGTCAACTGACTATTATTAGTGATGTTAAATATGTTAGGTGTTATTTCTTTGCTATCAGAATTAGCAAAGAAATTAAAAGGACATCTGTGAATATGTAAAGCATTTGCCGCTGTTTCATCTGGCATAAGGATTGCATCATATTTTTCTAACTACTTCTTAAATTTTTTAATTACTTTTTAAACTTGTTTGAAGAATAGATTTACTGTACTTTTAAGTGCACAATTATGGTTGTGTTGTATCATTCTTGAAAACAATAAAATATGTAACATAAACATAAAGCACTTCTATAGAAACAATGTAGAAATATCTAACTTTTTGAAGGTACCTGGTAATCTGCATGACAGATTCATTAAACTAATCTGAAAAGTTTATTACTAGTAAATGGAATAGTGTAGATTATTACATAAAACTTGTTAGGTAGTAAATCACAAAAAAGGGGCCCTTTTAATACATAGCTACTTTTCCTTTTATCTTTTGCTTTAATCACTTGAAACTGAACTAACAGAAACAGAGGAAGAAAACACTCAGGAGGGCACATCAGAAGAAATAAGAGATATTAAGAAGAAATTCACATACTACTCAAAATCTCTAGTTTCTTAATGGAAGTGCATTAGTCTCCATTTTTAAACTCTGAACATCACCACAATGCCTTGAATAAGGAGTTTTTACACATTTTTTTCCCTCTTATGAAATAAAATTCACCATCTACTGATAGGAAGTGAAGTAACTACTTTTTATCCAAGTTTATTGACACTCATTTTACTTTAAATCAAGCGTTCTCAAATTTTTTTCTGGTTCCGAGTACCATTAGTGTCCCAGTAAATTTTTCACAGCTGTCTCAGGAAGAAAAAATAATTCAAAGAGTTTCAGTTATTAAGCAGTTAGGTCCAAACAACTCAATAGTGATAATTTTTGTAGTGTATGATCCATGTCACTGTATTTCCACTGAAAATGTACATTAGGCAGTGAGCCTCTTTGTGAGCCTGCTGTAGAGTCCTGGGGAACCACGGTGTGGTGTGAAAAATACGACCCTAAATCAGAAAAATACAAACTAGTAACTGGAAACTATGTAAAGCATCTTAAAAATCTTAAAAAGTAGAAACCAGTTCTAATTCATATAAGAATCTATGTAAGCCAGGTAAAACCACGTAAAGTAAACTAAAAACAACTTTGTCTTAGAAAGAAGAACAACATAGAATATCTTTGAAAAATTTATATGCTGTGCGCGCGCACACACACACACAGACACACACATACATACACAGATTAGGTTTAAGATGACATTCAGGGAGGAAAAAGTCTAACAAATAAAATAAGCATCTATATAAAATTTATCTATCAAACATACAACAAAATTAATGAGACTATGTAAATATAATGGAAAACTGATAACATTTTAAATAGTCAAAGACAATTGATCAGAAACATTCCTGAGACATTCTATTGTATAAGAAAACTCTGTTCTTTGATCTTCAAACAATATCAAAATTGCCTATAAAAATAAATTTGTGTCCCTCTTCTAGTCCTCCATCTAAGTATAGCTTATCTTTTTTTTTTTTTTCCTCCTGAGCTGCTAAATAATGAATATTTAGCAGAGAGGTGCCTTTGTCAGCAGAAACCTGACCAAATTGGTACATAATTTTTGTATTTCAATACAAAGAGAAAGAAAGAAAAGTTTAGAAAAAAAAAATCTGAATAAACAAATCAGAAGTACCAACAGAGCTGACTGAAGGACAAAGACTGATATTTAGAGTAAAAATGTTAAACTAATAAATAAAAATACATAGGCATTTCTGACCTTTCTTTGAACAACTAAAGCATCCTTAAGATTTCTTTTGTAACAGAACAGGTAAACAGTACAGCATCAACTCTCAGTTAGCTGGTTTTGGAATGTTTTGCTTTAAAGTCCAAGATATTCTTAAGCGTTCTCAAATTTTTTTTCTGGTTCCAGACTTTCCAAATTTAGTGAAAAATAATTCAAAGAGTTTCAGTTATTAAGCAGTTAGGTCCAAACAACTCAATAGTGATAATTTTTGTAGTGTATGATCCATGTCACTGTATTTCCACTGAAAATGTACATTAGGCAGTGAGCCTCTTTGTGAGCCTGCTGTAGAGTCCTGGGGAACCACGGTGTGGTGTGAAAAATACGACCCTAAATCAGAAAAATACAAACTAGTAACTGGAAACTATGTAAAGCATCTTAAAAATCTTAAAAAGTAGAAACCAGTTCTAATTCATATAAGAATCTATGTAAGCCAGGTAAAACCACGTAAAGTAAACTAAAAACAACTTTGTCTTAGAAAGAAGAACAACATAGAATATCTTTGAAAAATTTATATGCTGTGCGCGCGCACACACACACACAGACACACACATACATACACAGATTAGGTTTAAGATGACATTCAGGGAGGAAAAAGTCTAACAAATAAAATAAGCATCTATATAAAATTTATCTATCAAACATACAACAAAATTAATGAGACTATGTAAATATAATGGAAAACTGATAACATTTTAAATAGTCAAAGACAATTGATCAGAAACATTCCTGAGACATTCTATTGTATAAGAAAACTCTGTTCTTTGATCTTCAAACAATATCAAAATTGCCTATAAAAATAAATTTGTGTCCCTCTTCTAGTCCTCCATCTAAGTATAGCTTATCTTTTTTTTTTTTTTCCTCCTGAGCTGCTAAATAATGAATATTTAGCAGAGAGGTGCCTTTGTCAGCAGAAACCTGACCAAATTGGTACATAATTTTTGTATTTCAATACAAAGAGAAAGAAAGAAAAGTTTAGAAAAAAAAAATCTGAATAAACAAATCAGAAGTACCAACAGAGCTGACTGAAGGACAAAGACTGATATTTAGAGTAAAAATGTTAAACTAATAAATAAAAATACATAGGCATTTCTGACCTTTCTTTGAACAACTAAAGCATCCTTAAGATTTCTTTTGTAACAGAACAGGTAAACAGTACAGCATCAACTCTCAGTTAGCTGGTTTTGGAATGTTTTGCTTTAAAGTCCAAGAGTTGTATTAAATAAGAGGAGGCCTAGAGGGCTGGGCTAGGGTGGGATGGAAAGGGAATGGTTTGAATGGTGGGAAATGAGAGCACATCCAGAAAGATAAGAAAGGAAACTATCACGAATGCTGCTGCATTTTGCAAAAATTCATTCCCTAACAGAAACAACAATTTCCTAAAACAGTAAAAGGCCTTCTCTGATTAGAACTGTAAGTCACAGAGTGGAAAAAAAAAATCTGCCATCAGTTTTTCATAAATGTTAAGTTAAAACAATGGCCTCATATTCTGGCTTGTAAGTCTAAGTTAAAGTTGCTTGAATGTATAGCCACTTGTTCATTTTAGCTCCCTAAGTACCACAGAAACTTGAAAAGAGACGAAAGAGTTTTGAAAAATCTATTTTGTATAATATCACTTGCTCTTAGCCAAAAGGCCAAAAAATGATATGTAACAGAATTTGTCAGTTTTTAAAAAGCACTAATTAGATGTTTATAAATGATCTACCAGATAAAGAAGAAAGCATATAAATAAACTGAACTACAAAAAAGCTTCCTAAAGACATGTCCAAGGACAAGGACCACACTAAACAAAATTATGAAATTAACTGGTATTCTTCCACTTTTTCATTCTCTTCTCTGATGCCTCTAGCTACTTTCTCACCCCAGATACTTATACTGAAATCTCATTAACCTCTGCATTCAACTAGTACTCAATTAATAACAGAGATGTGAGTAATTCTCTGAAAGGTATTTGCATCTGAATGTAAATTATTTAAAGACTAAAAACCTTCAATCAAAGGCAGAACTTCTCAACCATGATTACACATTAGAATTACCAAGGGAGCTTTTAAAATATCTGATGCCCAGGCAATACTCCTAAACAATTAAATTAGAATCTCTCAGGGCAGGACCAAGTGTTAAAAGTTGTTTAAAGCTCCCTAGGTGATACCAATGTGCAGCGAAAGCTGCGAATCACTGTTTTGGGGAACGCGTTTGAAGAAATAAAATTTCAAGCTAGTAAAGGAGAAATTCTTAATGGGGAATATATCATATTGCTCTGTTATTGTTCAGTCACTAAGTCATGTCTGACTCCTTGTGACCAGGCTTTCTTGTCCTTCACTATCTCCTGGAGTTTGCTCAAACTCATGTTCATTGAATCAATGATGCCATCCAGTTATCTCTGTTTTCCTCTTCTACTCCTGCTCTCAATCTTTTCCAGCATCAGGGTCTTTTTCAATGAGTCAGCCTCCAGAATGAAAGCCACAATACAGAAAACTAACCAAAATGATAACATGGATCACAGTCTTCTTTAACCCAATGAAATTATGAGTCATGCTGTGTAGAGCCACCTAAGACAGATGGGTCTTGGTTGAGAGTTCTGACCATTGAGAAGGGAACAGCAAATCCCTTCAGTATTCTTGCCTTGAGAACCTCATGAATAGTATGAAAAGGCAAAAAAATATAACACGGGAAGATGAGTTCCCCAGGCTGGTAGGTATCTCATATGCTACAGGGGAAGAGCAGAGAAATAGCTCCAGAAAGAGTGAAGAGGCTAAGCAAAAGCGTAAACAACACCCAGTCTGGTTGTAAACAAAGCCTGACACTGTAAAGAACAATATTGCCTAGGAACCTAGAATGTTAGGTCCATGAATCAAGAGTCAAACTGGACACTGTAAAGAACAATATGCCTGAGCAGATGTCCACTTCATTCTTTTTGATGCCTCTAGCTACTTTCTCACCCCAGATACTTATACTGAAATCTCATTAACCTCTGCATTCAACTAGTACTCAATTAATAACAGAGATGTGAGTAATTCTCTGAAAGGTATTTGCATCTGAATGTAAATTATTTAAAGACTAAAAACCTTCAATCAAAGGCAGAACTTCTCAACCATGATTACACATTAGAATTACCAAGGGAGCTTTTAAAATATCTGATGCCCAGGCAATACTCCTAAACAATTAAATTAGAATCTCTCAGGGCAGGACCAAGTGTTAAAAGTTGTTTAAAGCTCCCTAGGTGATACCAATGTGCAGCGAAAGCTGCGAATCACTGTTTTGGGGAACGCGTTTGAAGAAATAAAATTTCAAGCTAGTAAAGGAGAAATTCTTAATGGGGAATATATCATATTGCTCTGTTATTGTTCAGTCACTAAGTCATGTCTGACTCCTTGTGACCAGGCTTTCTTGTCCTTCACTATCTCCTGGAGTTTGCTCAAACTCATGTTCATTGAATCAATGATGCCATCCAGTTATCTCTGTTTTCCTCTTCTACTCCTGCTCTCAATCTTTTCCAGCATCAGGGTCTTTTTCAATGAGTCAGCCTCCAGAATGAAAGCCACAATACAGAAAACTAACCAAAATGATAACATGGATCACAGTCTTCTTTAACCCAATGAAATTATGAGTCATGCTGTGTAGAGCCACCTAAGACAGATGGGTCTTGGTTGAGAGTTCTGACCATTGAGAAGGGAACAGCAAATCCCTTCAGTATTCTTGCCTTGAGAACCTCATGAATAGTATGAAAAGGCAAAAAAATATAACACGGGAAGATGAGTTCCCCAGGCTGGTAGGTATCTCATATGCTACAGGGGAAGAGCAGAGAAATAGCTCCAGAAAGAGTGAAGAGGCTAAGCAAAAGCGTAAACAACACCCAGTCTGGTTGTAAAAACAAAGCCTGACGCTGTAAAGAACAATATTGCCTAGGAACCTAGAATGTTAGGTCCATGAATCAAGGTAAACTGGATGTGGTCAAACAGAAGATGTCAAAAGCGAACATCAACATTTTTGGAACCAGTGAACTAAAATGGACAGGAAAGCGCAAATATAATTCAGATGACAATTACATCTTCTACCATAGGCAAGAATGAAGAAATGGAGAAGCTCACATAGTCAACAAAAGAGTCTAAAATGCAACACTTGGGTGCCATCTCAAAAACAACAGAATAATCTTGGTTTGTTTCCAAGGTAAATCATTTAATATCACAGTAATCCAAGTCTATGCCCCAACCACTAATGCTGAAGAAACTGAAATTGAATGGTTCTATGAAGACCTACAAGACCTTCTAAACCAAATATCAAAAAAGATGTCTTTCATCATTGGGGGCTGGAATGCAAAAATAGGAAGTCAAGAGATACCTGGAAAACAGGCAAGTTTGGCTTTGGAGTATAAAATGAAGCAGGGCAAAGGCTAACAGAATTTTGTCAAGAGATTGCACTGGTCATAACAAACACTCTCCTCCAACAACACAAGTGGCAACTCTATACATGAATGTCACCAGATGGTCAATATTGAAATCAGATTGATAATGTTCTTTGCAGCTGAAGATGGAAAAGCTCTATACAATCAGCAAAAGCAAGACCAGGAGCAGACTGTGGCTCAGATCATGAACTCCTTCTTGCACAATTCAGACTTAAATATATTCCCAACTGAATTCAGAGTTCCAAAGATCAGCAAGGAGAGACTGAAAAAAAAGCCTTTTTAAGTGAACAATGCAAAGATATAGATGAAAACAATATAATGGGAAAGACTAGAGATCTCTTTCAAGAAAATTAGAGATACTAAGGGAACATTTCATGCAAAGAAAGGCATGTTGCTCTTCTGATGATATCAACTGATGAAAAAACTTCATTCTAGGTAAAGAACCATTTTTATTATAAGATGAGAATATGCTACATTTAAAAAATCACTACACTTCAAAGTCTTGATTTCAGCAAGTTACTTGAGTTTTACCTGTAAAACAATAACAACAGCAATGCCTATTTCAAGATGCTATTGAGAATGAGCAAATGAAAGAGGGCACCAAAAAAATGTTTCCTAAATTTTATTTGTTATTACACAGCTGACCTAGAACCATTCATCACTAAAAAGACTAGTTATGATGTTATGACAACTGTAATATGGATTATTATCTATAATATTTATCACTTTGTTTTATTAATTTATCTTATAAAATCTAAGCATCTAGCACAGTGTCTCTTGAAGTATGTTTTCCTGAGGAATGGTTTCTTAAAGTAAGGCTCACTCAAACCAGTGAGTGCTGGTATCACCAGCATCAGTTAAAAATCTGTTAGTACTGCAAATTCTTGGAATCTGCCTCAAACCTACCAAATCAGAAACTGGAGGTAGAATCTAGCAATCTTGTTTGAACAAATCCTCCAGGTGATTCTGATGCATGCTACAACTTCAAAACCATACATCTAGCCAGCATCAGTGAAAAGAGAATACATACCACTAAACCCAAAAGATATCTACATTATTTATTATTTAAATCTTTAAAAGTCATAGGAAAGGCATGTCAGCGTAAACTACTACTTTAAAAACTCCTAAAGCTTTGCATTTTAAAACAGTACAATTCTGACTACCTGGCCAAACTTTATTCATTAACACATTAATCATGAATACAGTAGTAGTATATAAGATTAGGAGTCAGATTGATTACAGAGTATGTAATACTCTGGATAAGGAGTTCCCTCAATAGTGGGAATAACAATGGTTCAGAAAATAGTCAAGCTTGAATTCTCTCAGAGGAAGAGTCACAAATGTATCTTAAAAATCATATTTACTCTGAAGACAACACCCCACAGCGTCTCAATGTTCTTATTCAGGCTAAGGAAGTGTGTCATCACTGACTCAGAGAAAAGACCATTTCTGAGACTGAATCACCAGTAATGCTTCCTGCAGTCTCTTTCAAGAAAATTAGAGATACTAAGGGAACATTTCATGCAAAGAAAGGCATGTTGCTCTTCTGATGATATCAACTGATGAAAAAACTTCATTCTAGGTAAAGAACCATTTTTATTATAAGATGAGAATATGCTACATTTAAAAAATCACTACACTTCAAAGTCTTGATTTCAGCAAGTTACTTGAGTTTTACCTGTAAAACAATAACAACAGCAATGCCTATTTCAAGATGCTATTGAGAATGAGCAAATGAAAGAGGGCACCAAAAATGTTTCCTAAATTTTATTTGTTATTACACAGCTGACCTAGAACCATTCATCACTAAAAAGACTAGTTATGATGTTATGACAACTGTAATATGGATTATTATCTATAATATTTATCACTTTGTTTTATTAATTTATCTTATAAAATCTAAGCATCTAGCACAGTGTCTCTTGAAGTATGTTTTCCTGAGGAATGGTTTCTTAAAGTAAGGCTCACTCAAACCAGTGAGTGCTGGTATCACCAGCATCAGTTAAAAATCTGTTAGTACTGCAAATTCTTGGAATCTGCCTCAAACCTACCAAATCAGAAACTGGAGGTAGAATCTAGCAATCTTGTTTGAACAAATCCTCCAGGTGATTCTGATGCATGCTACAACTTCAAAACCATACATCTAGCCAGCATCAGTGAAAAGAGAATACATACCACTAAACCCAAAAGATATCTACATTATTTATTATTTAAATCTTTAAAAGTCATAGGAAAGGCATGTCAGCGTAAACTACTACTTTAAAAACTCCTAAAGCTTTGCATTTTAAAACAGTACAATTCTGACTACCTGGCCAAACTTTATTCATTAACACATTAATCATGAATACAGTAGTAGTATATAAGATTAGGAGTCAGATTGATTACAGAGTATGTAATACTCTGGATAAGGAGTTCCCTCAATAGTGGGAATAACAATGGTTCAGAAAATAGTCAAGCTTGAATTCTCTCAGAGGAAGAGTCACAAATGTATCTTAAAAATCATATTTACTCTGAAGACAACACCCCACAGCGTCTCAATGTTCTTATTCAGGCTAAGGAAGTGTGTCATCACTGACTCAGAGAAAAGACCATTTCTGAGACTGAATCACCAGTAATGCTTCCTGCAGTCTTTGATTTGTCACTGAGTCTGCTAAGCAACAGAAAAACAGTCTCAAAACTTCTTATCTTAAAAGATTTCATATACGAAAATATCAACATTGCTCCCAAACTCAAAGTACAAAGATCTTGCTATTAATAAGACATATGCAGGATAGCATAAATGAGAACACTAAGGAGTCCTGAGATTGCAATGGAACATTCTTTGTGATTTTTCTTGTTTGTTCGTTTTACATTTTAAAAAGTTCTGGGGCTTCCCTGATGGTCCAGGGGCTAGAGAGTCCGCCTTGCAGTGCAAGGGGCACTGGTTTGATTTCTGGCCCAGGAGGATTCCACATGCTGCAGAGTAGCTGGACCAGTGTGTCCAATTGGCAGCCAGTGCTCTGGAGCGCATGTGCCAAGAGCTGGTGCTCTGCAACTAGAGAGGCCACTACGATGGGAGGCCCACACATGCTAAAGAATAAAGATGGATGAAAATAAATCCAAAAATAAAAGAGGCATAATAGGGAAAAAATTAAAAAAAAAAAAAGTTCTGGCAGTCTCAAGATACCTAGTACCACCTTGCAAAGATGAACATACAGCATCCCGATTAAAAACACATATTGAGTATTCATCTTTAGCTTTGAGTGAACACTGAGAAGAAATGACTTTCCCTGAAAAATTCCTTAACTACAGACGAAGTTCCATTTACCATCACTGAGCACATGACTCTGACTCTTTCTTTGATCAAGACTCCTGAGCCCTAAGGGATTTTCCTTCCCTCAACTCTAAGCAGCCAATATTTAAAGCACCTGAGGCTAAAAGTGGGGTATATCTAGGAAGAATAATAATTGATACCTGTACTCCATATTCTAGGAAATATTTTCAACCTATTCAAAACAAAAGAGTATCATCAAAATTATACTTTCTTTCCCTGGCAATTGCTTTGCTCCACCTCAGAAGAAAAATAGCAATTCTAAATCTTTCCTGGCCCAAAATGTATCTTAAAAATAAATATTAAAACTTCTGAAGACAACACCCCACAGCGTCTCAATGTTCTTATTCAGGCTAAGGAAGTGTGTCATCACTGACTCAGAGAAAAGACCATTTCTGAGACTGAATCACCAGTAATGCTTCCTGCAGTCTTTGATTTGTCACTGAGTCTGCTAAGCAACAGAAAAACAGTCTCAAAACTTCTTATCTTAAAAGATTTCATATACGAAAATATCAACATTGCTCCCAAACTCAAAGTACAAAGATCTTGCTATTAATAAGACATATGCAGGATAGCATAAATGAGAACACTAAGGAGTCCTGAGATTGCAATGGAACATTCTTTGTGATTTTTCTTGTTTGTTCGTTTTACATTTTAAAAAGTTCTGGGGCTTCCCTGATGGTCCAGGGGCTAGAGAGTCCGCCTTGCAGTGCAAGGGGCACTGGTTTGATTTCTGGCCCAGGAGGATTCCACATGCTGCAGAGTAGCTGGACCAGTGTGTCCAATTGGCAGCCAGTGCTCTGGAGCGCATGTGCCAAGAGCTGGTGCTCTGCAACTAGAGAGGCCACTACGATGGGAGGCCCACACATGCTAAAGAATAAAGATGGATGAAAATAAATCCAAAAATAAAAGAGGCATAATAGGGAAAAAATTAAAAAAAAAAAAAGTTCTGGCAGTCTCAAGATACCTAGTACCACCTTGCAAAGATGAACATACAGCATCCCGATTAAAAACACATATTGAGTATTCATCTTTAGCTTTGAGTGAACACTGAGAAGAAATGACTTTCCCTGAAAAATTCCTTAACTACAGACGAAGTTCCATTTACCATCACTGAGCACATGACTCTGACTCTTTCTTTGATCAAGACTCCTGAGCCCTAAGGGATTTTCCTTCCCTCAACTCTAAGCAGCCAATATTTAAAGCACCTGAGGCTAAAAGTGGGGGTATATCTAGGAAGAATAATAATTGATACCTGTACTCCATATTCTAGGAAATATTTTCAACCTATTCAAAACAAAAGAGTATCATCAAAATTATACTTTCTTTCCCTGGCAATTGCTTTGCTCCACCTCAGAAGAAAAATAGCAATTCTAAACTCTAATTTCCTCCTACTGGAAAGAATAACAGAAATATATAACTGTCAAAAACAATTCATTCCTTTTGCTCATTCACTTACTATAAACATTTATTGAGTCCCTAGCATGTTCCAGAAATTGTTTTAGATGCAAAAACGAGTCCAGAGAGACGCATAGACTTCAGTGATGAGGCTGTGGATACTATGTGTCTAGAGTGCTAGGTTTCAGTTTCTCTGTGAACTAAGACCAGTGGTACTGAAATTAGAGCGAGTATCAGAATCACTTGGAGAACTTGTTAAAACATAGATTTTGGGGCCCCATCCAGAAAGATTCTATTCAATGAGTCTGAGATGGAGCCCCCAAATTAGCATTTCTAATATATTCTCAGGTCATTGATGCTGCTGATCCACTTTGAAAACTGCTTACCAAGAAATGGCAGCTCATCACACTATCTTTGCCAACTTTCAAACACTGTACATCTCTCTTCCAAAGAAGGTAATGGCCTTATAAAGGCTTCTAACTCATAACTGACCAGAATTCTAGCCCACAAAACTACCTCGAATATCTAGGATTGGTAGCTCCACAAGAGAAGAAATAAGTATAAATAACAACAAAAAAAATTCTCTTTCCAATGGTTTTGCTTTCTCATTTTTGTTGTGCTTTATCCTCTATCACAAGAAGTCTCTTTGTCTATTATGATTTCTCAATACAACTGTCATGGAAAAGAATAACACATTCAGATTTTTCACATTTCTTTAATAAAATCATAGTTTCTCTCTTAAATTCAGTTCTCTTGGACTTTTTCGTCCCCTTTTTTGTTGGACTATCTCCTTTCTGAACAGAAGAATCAGAGTTAGAAAGAACATCGAGAATTCACTTAATCCCTCCTTGGCCTCAGACAAGACTGTATCTAAACCATCCCCAAATATAGCAATTGTCAGTACAAAGATGAATAGGCACCAAGAATTTCCCATTCAACATTCTGTCACATACTTGAAGATACTAATATACTTTCCCTCAGCCTTCTCTTCTCCGAGCTAATCAACCTAGACATTCAGACCTTATTAGATTTCCTAAACTTAAATTCTTTTGACTCTTTAATAAGCTTATCCTACCTTACCTCAGGGCCTGAATTATGTATTTACTGTTATCTTGACTACTTCCTTTTGGTATGTGAAAAGGGGAAAGCTAATTTATAGGTTAAATAAAAAGGAATGTAATTGAAACAGATATATATATACATATATATGCCATTATAATATAATGGCATTCATTTAAATGATTAATTTCAAATACTCTTTATTTTATTAAAAGTAGTAATGCCCTATAGTCTTTTTAAAGCTTTATAAATCACCAGCCATTTCATACATAAAATGGATGGGAATTAGAGATTTTTATAAATATGCCACAGATTACACATAACCATGTTTCATGACACTTCACACAGGAGGAAAACATCATTATTATTCATTTTTTTTCTATAGTGTTTACTACACAAGTTGGGAGTTGTAGTTTATCCATGATTTAATTCTATATGAGTTTAAATTACTGAATCTGTTATAGTGATTATCCACTTCTGTGAAAACAATATCTCTGACTTAAGCTCTGAGAATCAGAAGTGTTTAGAGATTCAGTGAGTACTGGACTTGTAGGATAAAGTCCACGTAAAGCAGGTGCTTTTGCAGCAGTTGAGAAAGTAAGAACAGGTAACTGGAATATGGGGTAAAATGGGATGATTCACTTTAGTTCCATCTCTCCCATTCTAAAAATTACTACTCAGAATTTAACCTTTGCTTTTGGAATGGTGAGGTGCTATAGTCCAGCACAGGCCTGGGGGATACATTTGCTTTTTTGCCTATTGGGATCAAGGTGTACGGTGGAGGCGATGCATTCAGTCTCCAGAGAGAAGGAAGATGCTGCTTGCACAGCACTTCTACTCACCAGTCCATGCAGCAGCAAGGGTGTTGGCTTTGAAGGAAGCCAACTGTCCTGCTCTCCCAGCCAGAGGTAAAGAATTGCATTGGTGGCCACTAGAGGAGGAGGATTAGGAATAGAGTAAATTGTGGGAAAAGGCACCCATGAAAAGCACATGGGACAACCAACACATCACCAACCACCGCCTAGCAGCTACCTCTCTGAGGGACTATCATGGGGTCTGCAAACACCATTAAAGCGAGCTAATTAGAATTAGAATGTAATTGTTTTAAACAAAGGGAATTATTTTTTACTGTTATCTTGACTACTTCCTTTTGGTATGTGAAAAGGGAAAGCTAATTTATAGGTTAAATAAAGGAATGTAATTGAAACAGATATATATACATATATATGCCATTATAATATAATGGCATTCATTTAAATGATTAATTTCAAATACTCTTTATTTTATTAAAAGTAGTAATGCCCTATAGTCTTTTTAAAGCTTTATAAATCACCAGCCATTTCATACATAAAATGGATGGGAATTAGAGATTTTTATAAATATGCCACAGATTACACATAACCATGTTTCATGACACTTCACACAGGAGGAAAACATCATTATTATTCATTTTTTTTCTATAGTGTTTACTACACAAGTTGGGAGTTGTAGTTTATCCATGATTTAATTCTATATGAGTTTAAATTACTGAATCTGTTATAGTGATTATCCACTTCTGTGAAAACAATATCTCTGACTTAAGCTCTGAGAATCAGAAGTGTTTAGAGATTCAGTGAGTACTGGACTTGTAGGATAAAGTCCACGTAAAGCAGGTGCTTTTGCAGCAGTTGAGAAAGTAAGAACAGGTAACTGGAATATGGGGTAAAATGGGATGATTCACTTTAGTTCCATCTCTCCCATTCTAAAAATTACTACTCAGAATTTAACCTTTGCTTTTGGAATGGTGAGGTGCTATAGTCCAGCACAGGCCTGGGGGATACATTTGCTTTTTTGCCTATTGGGATCAAGGTGTACGGTGGAGGCGATGCATTCAGTCTCCAGAGAGAAGGAAGATGCTGCTTGCACAGCACTTCTACTCACCAGTCCATGCAGCAGCAAGGGTGTTGGCTTTGAAGGAAGCCAACTGTCCTGCTCTCCCAGCCAGAGGTAAAGAATTGCATTGGTGGCCACTAGAGGGAGGAGGATTAGGAATAGAGTAAATTGTGGGGAAAAGGCACCCATGAAAAACGCACATGGGACAACCAACACATCACCAACCACCGCCTAGCAGCTACCTCTCTGAGGGACTATCATGGGGTCTGCAAACACCATTAAGCCAGAGACCCAGACACCAGAAATTATTGTAGTATCCCAGTATATAGCCCCTTAACTTGGATGGCTGCAGAAGGGAGTTTGAATAGGATTGTGGGAAACACACAAGCACACAAACACAACATACAAGCACACAGACATACATTCTCATCCCCCATTACAAGACGTTGCATCTGTGCCGTCTGATTCTTGCTCATTTTCTTATTTAAAACTCCATGTTCTTTACCAAGAATGTGTTCATGAAAAGCAAACAGCCCACCTTCAAGATAGTCTTGGGAGAAGCACCAGCAGAGACACTCATTGTGCCAAGATGTATTTTACCAACAAATCTGTATAAATTACATGAGGTTAAAAACAAACGGAATATAATGTAATTAAAGTAAAGTTTCTTTTGCTAAATTACAGCTTGAAGCAAACCTGCAAGAAATGTTTCCAATTAGCTTCTTTAGCAAACACAAAGCATAGCTCAGAATGTTTTGCTTTCCATCCTGCCCTCTGGGTGGGCTGCCTAGTGGGTGTCTTACCTCCAGCACAAGTAGCTGAGCACTCTGACCAAGGCTGATGATTCCATGTAAAGCCAACTTCATTGTCTCCACTGCCCGTCCGGGTGATGGGAACATTGAATTTATACCTAATTCCCAAATTTTGTTCCTGAAGCAGAACCTGCCATTGAAAAAAACTGGTGAAGATAATTAAAATACAATGAGCCTTTATTCAGATATTTGTTATTTCTTTTGAAGAAGAAAATGTCATAATGTAAGTCTTAAGGGAAATTTAAGACAACTTTTAGAACACATGTAGTTATATTGAATTTTCTCCTTCCGTTCATGGGATCAAGGTGTACGGTGGAGGCGATGCATTCAGTCTCCAGAGAGAAGGAAGATGCTGCTTGCACAGCACTTCTACTCACCAGTCCATGCAGCAGCAAGGGTGTTGGCTTTGAAGGAAGCCAACTGTCCTGCTCTCCCAGCCAGAGGTAAAGAATTGCATTGGTGGCCACTAGAGGGAGGAGGATTAGGAATAGAGTAAATTGTGGGGAAAAGGCACCCATGAAAAACGCACATGGGACAACCAACACATCACCAACCACCGCCTAGCAGCTACCTCTCTGAGGGACTATCATGGGGTCTGCAAACACCATTAAGCCAGAGACCCAGACACCAGAAATTATTGTAGTATCCCAGTATATAGCCCCTTAACTTGGATGGCTGCAGAAGGGAGTTTGAATAGGATTGTGGGAAACACACAAGCACACAAACACAACATACAAGCACACAGACATACATTCTCATCCCCCATTACAAGACGTTGCATCTGTGCCGTCTGATTCTTGCTCATTTTCTTATTTAAAACTCCATGTTCTTTACCAAGAATGTGTTCATGAAAAGCAAACAGCCCACCTTCAAGATAGTCTTGGGAGAAGCACCAGCAGAGACACTCATTGTGCCAAGATGTATTTTACCAACAAATCTGTATAAATTACATGAGGTTAAAAACAAACGGAATATAATGTAATTAAAGTAAAGTTTCTTTTGCTAAATTACAGCTTGAAGCAAACCTGCAAGAAATGTTTCCAATTAGCTTCTTTAGCAAACACAAAGCATAGCTCAGAATGTTTTGCTTTCCATCCTGCCCTCTGGGTGGGCTGCCTAGTGGGTGTCTTACCTCCAGCACAAGTAGCTGAGCACTCTGACCAAGGCTGATGATTCCATGTAAAGCCAACTTCATTGTCTCCACTGCCCGTCCGGGTGATGGGAACATTGAATTTATACCTAATTCCCAAATTTTGTTCCTGAAGCAGAACCTGCCATTGAAAAAAACTGGTGAAGATAATTAAAATACAATGAGCCTTTATTCAGATATTTGTTATTTCTTTTGAAGAAGAAAATGTCATAATGTAAGTCTTAAGGGAAATTTAAGACAACTTTTAGAACACATGTAGTTATATTGAATTTTCTCCTTCCGTTTTCATGGGTAATTTGGAGCCATTTCTCTATTTGCCTTGTTTGGTTATAAAAATATTATTCAAGCAGGCACTGAAAAGATCAGTCACATGGAAAAAGCTCCATTGTCTTAAGTTCACACAGGTTTTTACCCTTAGGCACACCATTTTACCATTATTTACTTTAATTTCATCACTTTAATTTCAGATAATAAATCCTGCTCCTTCCTATCTCACAGGACAGATTACAAAGAGGAGAAATGAGGCACCAAAGGCATATTTACCATGACAATAAGATTTTCCGAGGTGGGACCTAAAGCTTCTAAGGATTCTGGTTCATCAGTTGGTCTCTTATAGTGGAAAGCTGTCCCAGCAACATCGAACTTCCTAGGCCAGTCAATAGTCCAGGCACCATTAATATAATAATCATCCCCTTCAGATTTTAAAGCTAAAAATAAAAAAATTAAAAAAAAATCAGTTTACCTAAAACATGAAACTTGATTCACCACAATGTCACTGATTAATAACTGTACTGAAGGGTACAATGAATATCCATTTCCATTTAGATATGGAATTCTTGACCATTTTCTTAAGTACAATTTAAAATAGCAATTTTCCATGTAAATGTCAAGAAGATATTGAGTATTTATACTGTTATTGATAGAATAGAATGAAAGGCTTATCTGGAGGAATAAATATGTGGACCAAGCAAGGGAGATTATGACTAAAGGAGTAACTGGGGATGGGAGCAGGGGTAAGGAGCAAACATTCCTGTCCAAATATTGAAACAGTAATTATACAAATACAGGGGTGGGGCAATATGGTCTGGCACACAGATGGACAGAACAATAGAACAAAATGGACAGTTAAGAAATAAACACAAGTACATTTGGGAATTAATATATAACAAAGAAGCACCCTAAATTAGTAAAGAGAAGATAACAAGAAATGGAATGAAGACAAAAAACTAGCTTTTAGGCAAAAAAACAACAACAAAAAAACCCCTGCTGAATTTATCTTATTCTTTATATAAGAACAGCTACCACAACTCCATTCCTAGGGATATATACAAAAGAAATGAAAATAAGTACTCAAACAAATATTTGTATGCAAATGTTTACAGTAGTACTTTCCAATACCCAAAGATAGAAACAACCCAAATATCCATCAATGGATGAATGGATAAACAAATTAGGGCACATACAATACACTGAAATAAAATTCATCCATAGAAAAGAGCAAATTACTACACATACTTCAATGAGGATGAAACTAAAAATAATTACACTAAGTGGTAGAGGCTAGACAGAAAAGATCACATATTTTATGCTTCCATTTATAAGAAATACCTAAAATAAGTAAATTCACAGGAACAAAAACCAAATTGGTGGTTGCCAGGCTAGAGAATGGGAAGTAACTACTTAATGGTCATGGGGTTCCTTCTAAGATAATGAAAATATTTTGCAATGCATTAAATGCCACTGTGTTGTTCATTTTAAAATTCTACGTTAATTCTACATTATTTGAATCTTACCTCAATAAAAACAAAGTTTAAGAAAAAGGAAAGAAAAGAATAAATGCCAGATGGGTATATATTTAAATGTAAACACAGTTAAATCATAAAATGCTAGGGGAAAATGTGGAAATACTTAAAAAAAATAATTTTGGGGTATTGAAAAGCTTTCACAAGCACAACCAAAACTTCAGAAAGTATAAAGAAAAAGATTAACATCATTTTTTAAACCTTCTTAGGAAAAAATGTATAAAAAAGTGTGTAATACAAAATGGGTTATCAGCACTACTATGCAAAACTTCTATAAATAAGTGAGTACTTAACTTTGATAGTAATTACCATGCATTGACAGTGACAGACATGGCAGTTTAATTTTTCTGTTAGTTTGCTAGCTTATTCAAAAACTTCACAAGGCCAGATGATCACACGGCTCCAAAGGACTAAAATGGTCATGGTGCAGAGTCACTAACTTCCTGGAACTCTATCACTTGTCCTTAAGAGTATAGATCATTTTTATTCCCCTACCTCCATCTGCATGGCATATATATCTGTACCTTCTTGACTTCAGATATGTTGAAAATTTATTTGATTTTCAAAATAAGTCTAATTAACCTTTGGAAATAGGAACATGTTAACTAACTCTAAAAATTATTTAGGGGGCTTCCCTGGTAGCTCAGTGGTAAAGAGTTCACCTGCCAATGAAGGAGACATTAGTTTGATCCCCAATCTGGGAAGATCCCACATGCTGCGGAGCAACTAAGCCCATGAGCCACAACTATTGAGTTTGTGCTCTAGAGGTTCGGAGCCACAACTATTGAGCCATGGGCTGCAACTACTGAAGCCCATGAGCCCTAGAGTCTGAGTTTCACAGCAAGAAAAGTCACTGCAACAAGAAGCCTTGTTCTCACCTCCACTAGAGAGTAGCCCCTACTCCCTGCAACTAGAAAAGAGCCTGTGATAAAAGTGAAAAATCCAGAATATCCAAACATAAATAAATAAATACATAAATAAATTTTAAAAAATAAATAAATAACCCAGTCTCATCTCAGTAACTAGCACAAGCCACATTTCTAAAACAAACAAACAAACTAAAATATATATTTAGTCTTAAATTTGTCTTAAATTTAAATTTTTTTATTTTCAACTCGCTCAGTGGTTCTGTCTTATTTGAAACAACAAAATGACCTAGGTTGTATAAGGACAAAATGAAGCAAGGCAAAGGCTAACAGAGTTTTGCCAAGAGAACACACTGGTCATAGCAAATACCCTCTTTCAACAACACGACTGTACACATGGACATCATTAGATGGTCAATATCAAAATCAGATTGACTATATTCTTTGCACTCGAATATGCAAAAGCTCTATAAAGTCAGCAAAAATAAGACCATGAGTTGTCTGTGGCTCAGATCATGAGCTCCTGACTGCAAAATTCAGACTTAAATTGAAGAAAGCAAGGAAAACCATTAGGCCCCTAAGGTATAACCTCAATCAAATCCTTAAGATTATACAGTGGAATGGACAAACAGATTCCAAGGATTAGATTTGACAGACATTTTTAAAACACTGGGATTAGAAGGAAAATTTATATCATAAAAGCCTCAATTATTCCTTCAACTGTTGGTGCTAGAGAAGACTCTTGAGAGTTCCTTGGACTGTAAGGAGACCAAACCAGTCAATTTTAAAGGAAATAAACCCTGAATATTTATTGGAAAGAATGATGCTGAAGCTGAAGCTCCAATACTTCAGCCACATGATATGAAGAGCCAACTCACTGGAAAAGACGCTAATGTTGAGGAAGACTGAAGGCAGGAGGAGAAGGGGACGAAAGAGGATGAGATGGTTGGATGGCATCATCAACTCAATGGACACAAGTTTGAACAAGCTCTAGGAGTTGGTGGACTGGGAAGCCTGGAAATGTGCAGTCCATGGGGTTGCAAAGAGTTGGATATGACTAAGTGAATGAACAATTCCTCTTTCATTGGCAGGTGAATTCTTTACTGCCACCAGGAAGCCCACTTAAAAAGTTAAACATATATTTATTATATGACCCAGCAATTTCACTCCCAGGATTTTTATCCTGAAGAAATGAAAACATATGTCCATACAAAGCTTGTCTGTGAAAGCTTGTTCAAAGAAGCTTTATTCATAATAGTTGAAGACAGACAAAGACCCAAATATCTATCAATAAATGAGTGGATAAATGATGGCACATTCACACAATGGAATGCTATTTAGCAATAAAAAAGGAATGAACTTTGAATGTACTCAGCAATATAGATGAATCTCAGAATCATTTTCTTATGAACAAGAAAAGCCAAGTATAAAAGTACATATTGTATGTTCCTATTTATGTGAAATTCAAGAATAAATAAAAGTAAACTAATAATGTCAGGGTAATAATAATAAGTCAGAAAAGAGATCAATGTTTTCTGAAGCTAAGGCTGGGAAGAGTTGATTTCAAAAGATAAAGAAAGAACGTTCTGGGGTCTTATAAATGTCCTACATTTGGTTGTAGTATTTATATTGATATACACATACACATTTGAACTATACACTTACAATGAATGCATTTTATTCTATGTAAATCATTTTAAAAAAATCAAATAACCAACCAGTGAAGAATAAGGTAATAAGCTGCTAACTTTTTGTTTAGTTCTTTCATGGGGAACTCCTTTTGTTTTAATATGAAGTGTTCTACCTCAAAACAGTATATCTTGTCCTTCCTGATACTGTGCCACTTTTCCTCATTAATATTTAAAGTCTACCAAAATATGCTACTTACCAATATAGTTCTTTGACATAGCAACTTCTCTGACTTCAATGTGAACAGAGCCTCTTGGTATTCGCACTACTTCCATGTAGCCTGGAAACCTGTATTATTGGAAAGAATGATGCTGAAGCTGAAGCTCCAATACTTCAGCCACATGATATGAAGAGCCAACTCACTGGAAAAGACGCTAATGTTGAGGAAGACTGAAGGCAGGAGGAGAAGGGGACGAAGAGGATGAGATGGTTGGATGGCATCATCAACTCAATGGACACAAGTTTGAACAAGCTCTAGGAGTTGGTGGACTGGGAAGCCTGGAAATGTGCAGTCCATGGGGTTGCAAAGAGTTGGATATGACTAAGTGAATGAACAATTCCTCTTTCATTGGCAGGTGAATTCTTTACTGCCACCAGGAAGCCCACTTAAAAAGTTAAACATATATTTATTATATGACCCAGCAATTTCACTCCCAGGATTTTTTTTCCCTGAAGAAATGAAAACATATGTCCATACAAAGCTTGTCTGTGAAAGCTTGTTCAAAGAAGCTTTATTCATAATAGTTGAAGACAGACAAAGACCCAAATATCTATCAATAAATGAGTGGATAAATGATGGCACATTCACACAATGGAATGCTATTTAGCAATAAAAAAGGAATGAACTTTGAATGTACTCAGCAATATAGATGAATCTCAGAATCATTTTCTTATGAACAAGAAAAGCCAAGTATAAAAGTACATATTGTATGTTCCTATTTATGTGAAATTCAAGAATAAATAAAAGTAAACTAATAATGTCAGGGTAATAATAATAAGTCAGAAAAGAGATCAATGTTTTCTGAAGCTAAGGCTGGGAAGAGTTGATTTCAAAAGATAAAGAAAGAACGTTCTGGGGTCTTATAAATGTCCTACATTTGGTTGTAGTATTTATATTGATATACACATACACATTTGAACTATACACTTACAATGAATGCATTTTATTCTATGTAAATCATTTTAAAAAAATCAAATAACCAACCAGTGAAGAATAAGGTAATAAGCTGCTAACTTTTTGTTTAGTTCTTTCATGGGGAACTCCTTTTGTTTTAATATGAAGTGTTCTACCTCAAAACAGTATATCTTGTCCTTCCTGATACTGTGCCACTTTTCCTCATTAATATTTAAAGTCTACCAAAATATGCTACTTACCAATATAGTTCTTTGACATAGCAACTTCTCTGACTTCAATGTGAACAGAGCCTCTTGGTATTTGCACTACTTCCATGTAGCCTGGAACACAGAAGATACCCAGTAATAAGCAGCATCTTTAGCTTTCATCAGAAAATGAGTGTTTAGTAACCATTCAGCAGTTAAGTTTCCTTATTCTTCCATTCTTTCTATGTACTTTATAAATTATGAGTAATAGGTAAATTCTCCTTTGGGTTCATGAATCCAACTAGTATATTTCTTTCTCTAAATCATCTTAAGATATCTCTAAAGTCTCAAAACACATAATATTGGTTCATGTTTTCTTTTTTTCTCAACACAGACTGTGGGATTTCCAAGTTAAAGAAACATTGCTAAATGAAGTCAAGTAGAAATGGAATAACATTCTTTAAAATAACTAATCCAAAGCCACATTTAATATTTAAAAGACTGAAAGCAATCTGGGGAGAAATCATTGCTTAAAGAAATTTCAAAAATAAAGCGGGAAATCAAGTATTTTGGCTATTTCAAGTATACCAGAGGTGTGAGGAAGAGTTATTTCTACACACTCACCTCCTCTGGGCAACGAATCATTGAAGAACCCTTCAATGGCATCACATGTGCTTCCATCCCCTCCACAGACTCGACATCTATCTTCCCTAGCATCGGATCCCAAAATATTATCACAACCTACATGCTGAAAACAGAGAAGAATATTCAGTGTGTCAAAAACAGGAACTTTCCCAAAAAAATATTATCACAACCTACATTGAAAAAGCTAAGGCTGGGAAGAGTTGATTTCAAAAGATAAAGAAAGAACGTTCTGGGGTCTTATAAATGTCCTACATTTGGTTGTAGTATTTATATTGATATACACATACACATTTGAACTATACACTTACAATGAATGCATTTTATTCTATGTAAATCATTTTAAAAAAATCAAATAACCAACCAGTGAAGAATAAGGTAATAAGCTGCTAACTTTTTGTTTAGTTCTTTCATGGGGAACTCCTTTTGTTTTAATATGAAGTGTTCTACCTCAAAACAGTATATCTTGTCCTTCCTGATACTGTGCCACTTTTCCTCATTAATATTTAAAGTCTACCAAAATATGCTACTTACCAATATAGTTCTTTGACATAGCAACTTCTCTGACTTCAATGTGAACAGAGCCTCTTGGTATTTGCACTACTTCCATGTAGCCTGGAACACAGAAGATACCCAGTAATAAGCAGCATCTTTAGCTTTCATCAGAAAATGAGTGTTTAGTAACCATTCAGCAGTTAAGTTTCCTTATTCTTCCATTCTTTCTATGTACTTTATAAATTATGAGTAATAGGTAAATTCTCCTTTGGGTTCATGAATCCAACTAGTATATTTCTTTCTCTAAATCATCTTAAGATATCTCTAAAGTCTCAAAACACATAATATTGGTTCATGTTTTTCTTTTTTTTTCTCAACACAGACTGTGGGATTTCCAAGTTAAAGAAACATTGCTAAATGAAGTCAAGTAGAAATGGAATAACATTCTTTAAAATAACTAATCCAAAGCCACATTTAATATTTAAAAGACTGAAAGCAATCTGGGGAGAAATCATTGCTTAAAGAAATTTCAAAAATAAAGCGGGAAATCAAGTATTTTGGCTATTTCAAGTATACCAGAGGTGTGAGGAAGAGTTATTTCTACACACTCACCTCCTCTGGGCAACGAATCATTGAAGAACCCTTCAATGGCATCACATGTGCTTCCATCCCCTCCACAGACTCGACATCTATCTTCCCTAGCATCGGATCCCAAAATATTATCACAACCTACATGCTGAAAACAGAGAAGAATATTCAGTGTGTCAAAAACAGGAACTCTTGGACCCACTAACCAAATGAATATAACTTACTTAATTACTTGTTTTTCTAGTAAAAGAAATCTAAACTGGACATGTGAACCACTTTCTAACTTCATCCTCCAGTAATTCTAACATTTCTCAACACATAAGTTTAAAGGGAAAAATTCTACTATCCCAGAAATGACTTTTTCTTCAACTAAACACAAACACACACACACACACACACTGCAGCATCAGATACATCAGGTACATTTGGAAGCTAGTTAACAGGAAGGACAGAATTTGCAAGAAATTAAGAGACTAAAAGAAACCCCACTATTTTAATTACTCTTTCCTCAGTTTCTGGCCTTTGGTTTTATGCTTCTCTTTAAGATTACACAAAAGCAGACAAGGAAAAAGTTAAGCAAACAGTGGCTTTTTTGTGACTTTTTTTTATGATAAGACTCATACACAGGTTCTAGGAAAACACCATGGATTTGCTTTTGCAGCTCCCAACTGGTCTGGCTAATGCTCTGAAGTAGATGCTTTAATAAGGTAAGACTAATTCTATAACGAAAACTACTATGAATGCTTCAAAAGAAGACAAAATGTGAAGAGAATAGCTGTTTTACACTTTGAGGAAATATTTTGCTATGAAATATATCAAATAATCTTTCATTGAGAACTCATAGTAGTCATATGAATGAGTTGAATCCTCATTCCCTCTCTTTTGCTATCATCTTGTTTATAAAAATAACAGAAAAATAATGGAAATTCAATTCCAAAATATTTTTATAGATCTAATGATCCCTATAAACTTATCTAGAACACATTTCCATGGTGCTTGTGAATAGAGAATTCAACCTTTAACTGCGTATATTTCCTTACTGAAAATTAAATCAATCTAAAATCCAGCTCTCTTTATTAAAAATTAGCATAGTATTAACTAGGAGGCACTATCTGAGAAAAAAGACAAAAGCTTCAACAATCCCTGCAAAAAGGAGTGTAATTCATAATCTTAGGAGGATACCCTCAATGACTCGACATCTATCTTCCCTAGCATCGGATCCCAAAATATTATCACAACCTACATGCTGAAAACAGAGAAGAATATTCAGTGTGTCAAAAACAGGAACTCTTGGACCCACTAACCAAATGAATATAACTTACTTAATTACTTGTTTTTCTAGTAAAAGAAATCTAAACTGGACATGTGAACCACTTTCTAACTTCATCCTCCAGTAATTCTAACATTTCTCAACACATAAGTTTAAAGGGAAAAATTCTACTATCCCAGAAATGACTTTTTCTTCAACTAAACACAAACACACACACACACACACACTGCAGCATCAGATACATCAGGTACATTTGGAAGCTAGTTAACAGGAAGGACAGAATTTGCAAGAAATTAAGAGACTAAAAGAAACCCCACTATTTTAATTACTCTTTCCTCAGTTTCTGGCCTTTGGTTTTATGCTTCTCTTTAAGATTACACAAAAGCAGACAAGGAAAAAGTTAAGCAAACAGTGGCTTTTTTGTGACTTTTTTTTATGATAAGACTCATACACAGGTTCTAGGAAAACACCATGGATTTGCTTTTGCAGCTCCCAACTGGTCTGGCTAATGCTCTGAAGTAGATGCTTTAATAAGGTAAGACTAATTCTATAACGAAAACTACTATGAATGCTTCAAAAGAAGACAAAATGTGAAGAGAATAGCTGTTTTACACTTTGAGGAAATATTTTGCTATGAAATATATCAAATAATCTTTCATTGAGAACTCATAGTAGTCATATGAATGAGTTGAATCCTCATTCCCTCTATTTTGCTATCATCTTGTTTATAAAAATAACAGAAAAATAATGGAAATTCAATTCCAAAATATTTTTATAGATCTAATGATCCCTATAAACTTATCTAGAACACATTTCCATGGTGCTTGTGAATAGAGAATTCAACCTTTAACTGCGTATATTTCCTTACTGAAAATTAAATCAATCTAAAATCCAGCTCTCTTTATTAAAAATTAGCATAGTATTAACTAGGAGGCACTATCTGAGAAAAAAGACAAAAGCTTCAACAATCCCTGCAAAAAGGAGTGTAATTCATAATCTTAGCAACCTTGCATTCTCCATTGATACAGATATCCAGTGAATCTGCATTGCACTGAGTTCCATCAATCACTGCAGGGGCACGTTCAGTGTAGAAATTGTAACCTTCAGCCAAGCAGTTCAATGCACAAGGTTTTACCCCACCTGGAAGAGTAATAAATGGAGAAACAGTAGAGGAGAAGTAAATGGAGTGATTCTCATAAGGAACAGTGATTCAGTATTGTCCACAGCAAATTTATGATTGATAGAGACATCCCTCTCTGACTGTTTTATCTCCTTCTTTGCTAAAATTTCATGCTTACTTTCCTTGCTTCTGCAACTTGAAGGAGATCTGCTGAGTAATATTAAGGTTTTAAAATTTCAGGTATTTCCCAATTTCAATATATTTCAAGTCAAAAGTAGAGGTAACTGAATATTGAAAACAAATGGATGAAATAAAAGTAATCTTTAAAAACTGAAAAAAAAAATTTAAGAAGATCTTGAGAATGACCTTGTAAGACAAGTAGGAATTTATGCAAATTGTATCCACTTGTTACTGAAGATGATAAATCAAAAAAAACTGCTAATTCAAGCAGAGATATGTAGTTGTAAAATTTGACCTGCTTTAAATATACCAGGGAGTTGGTGGTTAAGACTCCGTACTTCTACTGCAGGGGCTGTGAATTCAGTTGGAAGACTAAGATCCCACATGTTGCCTGGTAGTGTCAAGCAGTAAAAAATAAAAACAAATAAATATATTCCATGAACATAGTGTTAGCATGGAGATAAACCCTTACGAGTTAGCAAATCAAAGATGAAGTTAATTATAGCATTAAGTTTGAATAACCTTTATGAGCTTCATAAACTGAAGAAATATTACATAGCATCAAACCTATTTTAGTTTAAATAAACTAAATAAAAACTTCAGTTTCAATTAAAAATCTAATTTTATATTGTGAATAAATATATATAGTAACTTAAGCATTTTTATTATATCATTGAAATTCATATTTCAATGGTTGTACATATTTTTCAAGTTTGATGTGAAAAAGATAAAGATAGATATAAATAGTATCAATTAAAAAAATAGAGTAGATACCATAATTTCTCAGTATACTGGAAAAGTAGCAATAAATATGAATTTATTCATATTTAACCACACAAAAAGTTAAATATAATACATAATTGTTGATTAAAAATGGCTTAAAACCTCAAAAAATTATGTATTTTTTAAATTTTATTTTACTTTTAAAGAGTTTTGTTGTTTACATCTGTATGATCTATATAATCCCAGATTAGTCATATGTATATCCCTCCCATCTCACCCCTCCAGGCTGTCACACAGCACCCCTGAAGGATCCCCTTTTCCCATAGTGCAATGACAATAGCTATTTTCTTCACTTATGATAGTACAGGCCTTCATGCTACTTCCTTCCCGCCTCCCACCCTCTGTTCCTTCCCCACAATGTCCATATGTCCACTGTCCATGTCTGTCTTTCTGTTGCTTCACTGCATGTGCCATCATCACCATCCTACTAGATTCCATATATATGTGTTAATATACTGTGTTTTTCTTTCCCTTTTTGACTGACTTCACTTTTTATGATAGGTTCTAGATCATTAGGGCTGATTCTTGCATTTCTCTTTACAGCTGTGTAGTATTCCATTGTATATATGTAAGATATAAAAACTGCTAATTCAAGCAGAGATATGTAGTTGTAAAATTTGACCTGCTTTAAATATACCAGGAGTTGGTGGTTAAGACTCCGTACTTCTACTGCAGGGCTGTGAATTCAGTTGGAAGACTAAGATCCCACATGTTGCCTGGTAGTGTCAAGCAGTAAAAAATAAAAACAAATAAATATATTCCATGAACATAGTGTTAGCATGGAGATAAACCCTTACGAGTTAGCAAATCAAAGATGAAGTTAATTATAGCATTAAGTTTGAATAACCTTTATGAGCTTCATAAACTGAAGAAATATTACATAGCATCAAACCTATTTTAGTTTAAATAAACTAAATAAAAACTTCAGTTTCAATTAAAAATCTAATTTTATATTGTGAATAAATATATATAGTAACTTAAGCATTTTTATTATATCATTGAAATTCATATTTCAATGGTTGTACATATTTTTCAAGTTTGATGTGAAAAAGATAAAGATAGATATAAATAGTATCAATTAAAAAAATAGAGTAGATACCATAATTTCTCAGTATACTGGAAAAGTAGCAATAAATATGAATTTATTCATATTTAACCACACAAAAAGTTAAATATAATACATAATTGTTGATTAAAAATGGCTTAAAACCTCAAAAAAAATTATGTATTTTTTAAAATTTTTATTTTACTTTTAAAGAGTTTTGTTGTTTACATCTGTATGATCTATATAATCCCAGATTAGTCATATGTATATCCCTCCCATCTCACCCCTCCAGGCTGTCACACAGCACCCCTGAAGGATCCCCTTTTCCCATAGTGCAATGACAATAGCTATTTTCTTCACTTATGATAGTACAGGCCTTCATGCTACTTCCTTCCCGCCTCCCACCCTCTGTTCCTTCCCCACAATGTCCATATGTCCACTGTCCATGTCTGTCTTTCTGTTGCTTCACTGCATGTGCCATCATCACCATCCTACTAGATTCCATATATATGTGTTAATATACTGTGTTTTTCTTTCCCTTTTTGACTGACTTCACTTTTTATGATAGGTTCTAGATCCAGCCACCTCATTAGGGCTGATTCTTCTGCATTTCTCTTTACAGCTGTGTAGTATTCCATTGTATATATGTACCAGAGCTTTTTTTTTTTTTTTTTTAAATTTTTATTTTACTTTTTACTTTTACAGAGTTTTGTTGTTTACAGATATGTATGATCCCAGAGTAGTTGTATATATATTCCCCTCATCCCACCCCTCCAGGCCATCGCATAGCACCCCTGCAGGATCCCCTTTTCTCACAGCACAATGACAATAGCTATTTTTTCCACATATGATAGTATAGGTTTTAACATTTACTTTATTTATTTATCTTTTGGGGGGGTGATGGGGGGGAGGGAGGGGGACGGACGGGCCACTTCTATTGGTCTTTCATTTCTCTATTTTCATCCGTCTTTGTTCTTTGGCTCCTGTGGGCCTCCCATCGAGGTGGCCTCTGTTGTCGCAGAGCACTGGCTCTGGGCGCATGAGCTCCAGAGCTCTGGCTCGGTAATTGGATACATCAGTCCAGCCACTCCGCGGCACGTGGGATCCTCCCAGGCCAGGGATCGAACTGGCGCCCCTTGCACTACAAGGCGGTGTCCTTACCCACTGGACCATCAGGGAAGCCCGATAGTATAGGTTTTCATGCTACTTCTTCTTTTTTTTTTTTTTTTTAATTTTTTTTTTTAAACCTTTATTTTAACTTTTACAGAGTTTTGTTGTTTACAGACATGCATGTTCTCAGATTAATCACATGTATATACCCCCTTCCCTCCCCTCCCGACCATCACACAGCACCCCTGAAGGATCCCCTTTTCTCACAGAGCAATGACTAGAGCTATTTTCTTCACTTATGATAGTACAGGCCTTCATGCTACTTCCTTTACGCCTCTCACCCACTGTTCCTTCCCCACAATGTCCATATGTCCACTGTCCATGTCTGTCTTTCTGTCGCTTCACTGCATGTGCCATCATCACCATCCTACTAGATTCCATATATATGTGTTAATATACTGTATTTGTCCTTCTCTTTCTGACTGACTTCACTTTTGATGATACGTTCTAGATCCAGCCACCTCATGAGGGCTGATTCTTCTGCATTTCTCTTTACAGCTGTGTAGTATTCCATTGTATATATGTACCAGAGCTTTTGGATCCATTCGTTCGTCGATGGGCATTTAGGTTCCTTCCAAGTTCTAGCTATTGTATAGAGAGCTGCAATGAACATTGGGGTACAGGTGCTTCTTTCAGATTTGATTTCATCAGGGTATAAGCCTAAGAGTGGGATTGCTGGGTGGTATGGTACTTCTGTTTTTAGTGTTTTAAGGAATCTCCATACTATCTTCCATAGAGGCTGTATCAATTGACATTCCCACCAGCAATGCAAGAGTGTTCCCTTTTCTCCGCACCCTCTCCAGCACTTATTGTCTGTCGATTTGTGGATGATGGCCATTCTGACGGGTGTGAGGTGATATCTCATTGTAGTTTTGATTTGCATTTCTCTAATTATTAGTGAAGTTGAGCATCGTTTCATGTGCTTTGGGGCCATCTGTATGTCTTCTTTGGAGAGGTGTCTGTTTAGGTCCTTGTCCCATTTTTTGATTGGGTTGTTCGTTTTTCCAGTGCTGAGTTGTCTGAGTTGCTTGTAGATTTTGGAGATGAATTCTTTGTCTGCTTCATTTGCTGTGATTTTCTCCCACTCTGTGGGCTGTCTGCTCAGCTTTATTGTGATTTCTTTTGCTGTACAAAAGCTTTTAAGTTTCATTAGGTCCCACGTGTTCATTTGTCTTTATAGTTCTGCTTTTCTAGTAGGTGGGTCAGAGAAGATCTTGCTTTGATTGATGTCTTTCAGTGTTTTGCCTATGTTCTCCTCTAAGAGTTTTAGGGTTTCTGGTCTTACATTTAGGTCTTTAATCGGTTTTGAGTTGATCTTTGTGTATTGGTGATTTTCTTCACTTATGATAGTACAGGCCTTCATGCTACTTCCTTTCGCCTCTCACCCACTGTTCCTTCCCCACAATGTCCATATGTCCACTGTCCATGTCTGTCTTTCTGTCGCTTCACTGCATGTGCCATCATCACCATCCTACTAGATTCCATATATATGTGTTAATATACTGTATTTGTCCTTCTCTTTCTGACTGACTTCACTTTTGATGATACGTTCTAGATCCAGCCACCTCATGAGGGCTGATTCTTCTGCATTTCTCTTTACAGCTGTGTAGTATTCCATTGTATATATGTACCAGAGCTTTTGGATCCATTCGTTCGTCGATGGGCATTTAGGTTCCTTCCAAGTTCTAGCTATTGTATAGAGAGCTGCAATGAACATTGGGGTACAGGTGCTTCTTTCAGATTTGATTTCATCAGGGTATAAGCCTAAGAGTGGGATTGCTGGGTGGTATGGTACTTCTGTTTTTAGTGTTTTAAGGAATCTCCATACTATCTTCCATAGAGGCTGTATCAATTGACATTCCCACCAGCAATGCAAGAGTGTTCCCTTTTCTCCGCACCCTCTCCAGCACTTATTGTCTGTCGATTTGTGGATGATGGCCATTCTGACGGGTGTGAGGTGATATCTCATTGTAGTTTTGATTTGCATTTCTCTAATTATTAGTGAAGTTGAGCATCGTTTCATGTGCTTTGGGGCCATCTGTATGTCTTCTTTGGAGAGGTGTCTGTTTAGGTCCTTGTCCCATTTTTTGATTGGGTTGTTCATTTTTCCGGTGCTGAGTTGTCTGAGTTGCTTGTAGATTTTGGAGATGAATTCTTTGTCTGCTTCATTTGCTGTGATTTTCTCCCACTCTGTGGGCTGTCTGCTCAGCTTTATTGTGATTTCTTTTGCTGTACAAAAGCTTTTAAGTTTCATTAGGTCCCACGTGTTCATTTGTCTTTTTAGTTCTGCTTTTCTAGTAGGTGGGTCAGAGAAGATCTTGCTTTGATTGATGTCTTTCAGTGTTTTGCCTATGTTCTCCTCTAAGAGTTTTAGGGTTTCTGGTCTTACATTTAGGTCTTTAATCGGTTTTGAGTTGATCTTTGTGTATGGTGTCAGGGAATGTTCCAACTTCATTTTTTTGCATGTAGCTGTCCCATTTTCCCAGCACCGTTTGTTGAAGAGGCTGTCTTTGTCCCATTTTATAGTTTCGCCTCCTTTGTCAAAAATAAGGTACCCATAGGTGCGTGGCTTTATCTCTGGGTTCTCGATCTTGTTCCATTGGTCTATAGTTCTGTTTTTGTGCCAGTACCATACTGTCTTGATAACTGTTGCTTTGTAGTAGAGTCTGAAGTTAGGAAGGCTGATCCTCCAGTTCCATTCTTCTTTCTCAGGATTGCTTTGGCTATTCGAGGTCTTTTGTGTTTCCATACGAACTGTGTTATTCTTTGGTCTAGTTCTGTGAAGAATGTCATTGGTAATTTGGTAGGGATCACACTGAATCTATAGATGACATTTGGTATTATGGTCATTTTCACAATATTGATTCTTCCGACCCAGGAACATAGGATATCTCTCCATCTGTTTTAAGTCTTCTTTAATGTCTCTCATGAGTGTCTTGTAATTTTCTGTGTACAGTTCTTTTGTTTCTTTGGGTAGGTTTATTCCTAGATATTTGATTCTTTCGGTTGTATTAGTGAAGGGGATTGCCTCTTTGATTTCGTTTTCTGATTTTTCATTGTTTGTGTATAGGAATGCCAGTGATTTCTGTATATTGATTTTGTATCCTGCGACTTTGCTGAATTCGTTGATTAACTGTAGTAGTTTTTTAGTGTCTTGGGGCCATCTGTATGTCCTCTTTGGAGAGGTGTCTGTTTAGGTCCTTTTCCCATTTTTTGATTGGGTTGTTCATTTTTCCGGTGCTGAGTTGTCTGAGTTGCTTGTAGATTTTGGAGATGAATTCTTTGTCTGCTTCATTTGCTGTGATTTTCTCCCACTCTGTGGGCTGTCTGCTCAGCTTTATTGTGATTTCTTTTGCTGTACAAAAGCTTTTAAGTTTCATTAGGTCCCACGTGTTCATTTGTCTTTTTAGTTCTGCTTTTCTAGTAGGTGGGTCAGAGAAGATCTTGCTTTGATTGATGTCTTTCAGTGTTTTGCCTATGTTCTCCTCTAAGAGTTTTAGGGTTTCTGGTCTTACATTTAGGTCTTTAATCGGTTTTGAGTTGATCTTTGTGTATGGTGTCAGGGAATGTTCCAACTTCATTTTTTTGCATGTAGCTGTCCCATTTTCCCAGCACCGTTTGTTGAAGAGGCTGTCTTTGTCCCATTTTATAGTTTCGCCTCCTTTGTCAAAAATAAGGTACCCATAGGTGCGTGGCTTTATCTCTGGGTTCTCGATCTTGTTCCATTGGTCTATAGTTCTGTTTTTGTGCCAGTACCATACTGTCTTGATAACTGTTGCTTTGTAGTAGAGTCTGAAGTTAGGGAGGCTGATCCTCCAGTTCCATTCTTCTTTCTCAGGATTGCTTTGGCTATTCGAGGTCTTTTGTGTTTCCATACGAACTGTGTTATTCTTTGGTCTAGTTCTGTGAAGAATGTCATTGGTAATTTGGTAGGGATCACACTGAATCTATAGATGACATTTGGTAGTATGGTCATTTTCACAATATTGATTCTTCCGACCCAGGAACATAGGATATCTCTCCATCTGTTTTAAGTCTTCTTTAATGTCTCTCATGAGTGTCTTGTAATTTTCTGTGTACAGTTCTTTTGTTTCTTTGGGTAGGTTTATTCCTAGATATTTGATTCTTTCGGTTGTATTAGTGAAGGGGATTGCCTCTTTGATTTCGTTTTCTGATTTTTCATTGTTTGTGTATAGGAATGCCAGTGATTTCTGTATATTGATTTTGTATCCTGCGACTTTGCTGAATTCGTTGATTAACTGTAGTAGTTTTGTAATAGTGTGTTTGGGATTTTCTATGTATAATATCATGTCATCTGCAAATAGAGAGAGTTTGACTTCTTCCTTTCCAATCTGGATTCCTTTGATTTCTTTCTCTTCTCTTATTGCTGTTGCTAGGACTTCCAGGACTATGTTGAATAAGAGTGGTGAAAGTGGACACCCTTGTCTACTTTCTGATCTTAGAGGGAATGCTTTCAGTTTTTCACCATTGAGGATAATGTTACGGACTTTGAGTTACGTCTATCGGTGTTTGTTGTTTGGATGAGGTGTCTTATTCTGGGTGATGTTGGTAGTTGGGTGATGTCAGGACTTGCATACAAATGCTTGCCTTTGTTTGAGTTCTCGCTGTTTAACGCTCTATAGTGTTAGGTGTTCTCTGGTACTGTAGGGTTTTGGAGTCAATGCTCCCTCCCTAAAGTCCCTGGGCTTGTTGCCTGACCAGGGAATGAAGATTTCACGGCTGGTTTGTTATGGCATTAAATGATATTAAAACATATATATGCGAATGAGAAATAGAAGGTTTATCTTTGACAAATGGCAATTAAAATATTATGCAAATGTTATCTAGTGTACTAAATTATATACACAAACATATACAGACATAATATAACCAATACATTCCAACAAAAAATACATTACAATATGTTAGCACGGCAAATAGAGAAAACCAAGAATGATATCCACCAGTTAATAACCAAACTAACTAGAGCACAAATTGGAGAATAATGCTAGAGCAGGGTCCCAATGGGGGATAAGGCAATGAGAACAAAACAGACTAGGAAATATGGTGGGGAAAGGGAAAAAGAGAGAGGGTGGATAGAAGAGAAATATAGAACAATAATGCAAAATTAAATATAGGGAAATAAAGATTTGTATGTACTAGAGTTTAGTGCTCTAGGAAAAGAGCATCAGAGAAATCAAGGAAATAGTTGTAGAGGAAGCAATAATACATATAAAAAATGAAAAATTAAAAAGAGATAAGTATATAGAAAAACAAACAAAACCCCCACAGAACCACAAAAGGCCAATGGAGAATCAGAAGTATATACCAAAATAAAATGTGACATTGTAAACTTGAATATATTCAGTCTTACGGATAAGATTGCTAGCTTCAATAGAGTTCAACAGAGGAAAGAAAATAAAGGGAAAAAAAGCGGAGGGCTGAGGGGATGAGAGAAAAAAAGAAAGAGTCAAAAGAAAGGCAAGGAAAAAGAATAAAAGATAAAACAAAATAAACATAAAAAAAATCCAGTGGTAAATTCAGGTCCAGTCAAAACATGAAAACAGTGAACTAGCTTAGGGAAAGGCATTTTTCACCATTGAGGATAATGTTACGGACTTTGAGTTACGTCTATCGGTGTTTGTTGTTTGGATGAGGTGTCTTATTCTGGGTGATGTTGGTAGTTGGGTGATGTCAGGACTTGCATACAAATGCTTGCCTTTGTTTGAGTTCTCGCTGTTTAACGCTCTATAGTGTTAGGTGTTCTCTGGTACTGTAGGGTTTTGGAGTCAATGCTCCCTCCCTAAAGTCCCTGGGCTTGTTGCCTGACCAGGGAATGAAGATTTCACGGCTGGTTTGTTATGGCATTAAATGATATTAAAACATATATATGCGAATGAGAAATAGAAGGTTTATCTTTGACAAATGGCAATTAAAATATTATGCAAATGTTATCTAGTGTACTAAATTATATACACAAACATATACAGACATAATATAACCAATACATTCCAACAAAAAATACATTACAATATGTTAGCACGGCAAATAGAGAAAACCAAGAATGATATCCACCAGTTAATAACCAAACTAACTAGAGCACAAATTGGAGAATAATGCTAGAGCAGGGTCCCAATGGGGGATAAGGCAATGAGAACAAAACAGACTAGGAAATATGGTGGGGAAAGGGAAAAAGAGAGAGGGTGGATAGAAGAGAAATATAGAACAATAATGCAAAATTAAATATAGGGAAATAAAGATTTGTATGTACTAGAGTTTAGTGCTCTAGGAAAAGAGCATCAGAGAAATCAAGGAAATAGTTGTAGAGGAAGCAATAATACATATAAAAAATGAAAAATTAAAAAGAGATAAGTATATAGAAAAACAAACAAAACCCCCACAGAACCACAAAAGGCCAATGGAGAATCAGAAGTATATACCAAAATAAAATGTGACATTGTAAACTTGAATATATTCAGTCTTACGGATAAGATTGCTAGCTTCAATAGAGTTCAACAGAGGAAAGAAAATAAAGGGAAAAAAAGCGGAGGGCTGAGGGGATGAGAGAAAAAAAGAAAGAGTCAAAAGAAAGGCAAGGAAAAAGAATAAAAGATAAAACAAAATAAAAATAAAAAAAATCCAGTGGTAAATTCAGGTCCAGTCAAAACATGAAAACAGTGAATACTTATGTTCTTCTACCTCTTGCTGTCGACTCAGGCATTATCAGTCTTTTTCTTGACTCTGGCAGTGGTAGGATCTGAAGGTCTCTTTTACTGCTTGTTTATTTCCGCCTATTCCAGAACTAAAAGGCCCACCCAGGCTGGCCCTGGTAGTTTCTTAATCATTAATCCAGATCCCTTTTTTGCTGGGTGGAGCTATGTTCCCTACTGTAGTTTGATCTACAGCCAAACTACAGTAGGGGTAATGGCGCTTCTCTCACAAAGGATTTATTCCCACATGCTCTATAAGAAGCACTTCCGTGGTGTCCCTGACCCTGCTGCAGGTCACCATCAATCCCTGCTACTGTGGGAGATGTCAGATTACTCAGAGGCGAGTATGGTTCAGCCTTATGCAGGATTGCTATTCTCCTCTCCTGGATCTTGGTGCGTACAAGGTCTCCAGTCCTACCAGGCGGCTCTATGATTGGGTTAATGGTAACCTCCTTCAAAGGGAATTGAGTGCCATCTTTCTGAAAGGACTGCTCAAGGGCACTTCTAGCTTAAGGGGGCACTTGGACCCTTTAAAGCAGGTTTGGCTAAGTCCCTTGGGGGGGTCACTGCTCCCTTCCTGGGTTTAAAATTTGCAACACGCTTTGCATATTTAGTCCACCCAGCCTCTCTGATGGGTATGAGGTTTGACTTTTAAAAGCATGATTGCACCCCTCCTACCATCTTGTTGCATCTTCACCTTTGTTCTTCGATGTAGGATATCTTTTTTGTGATGGGATCCAACCTCCTCCTGTTGATGGATTTTCAGGAACTTGTTGCAATTCAGGCGATTTTTCAGGAGATATGAGTGCACGTCTTTCTATGCTGCCATCTTAGCTCCACCCCCTCTTAAAAATACTTTTACTTTGAAGCTTCACTTTGGCCTAATTATGATGATCTGATAAAATTTCACTTTGAAATAAAAAAAGACTACTTCTAAAAAAGAAAATTGGACAGAAAGATGAAATGATATGCCTAGGTCTTAGTGAAGGTAGAATACAGATTTCTACAAGGTGAAGTAAAAGAGAAGCCATCTGAGTGGTGGAGACAATGAGAGAGAACAATCCATTAAAGGACAGCACTGTTACAGTTGACTTTTGTCATGTCAGCAGATGGCTCAATATTGTCAGACATTCTCTCTCTCTTTTTTTTTTAAAGATTTATTTATTTATTTTGGGTGGGAGTGGGGTTGGGGAGGGAGGGGAGTGGGCGGCCACTTCTATTGGTCTTTCATTTCTCTATTTTCATCTGTCTTTGTTCTTTGGCTCCTGTGGGCCTCCCATCGCGGTGGTGTCTGTCGTCGCAGAGCACCAGCTCTGGGTGCATGCGCTCCAGAGCTCCAGCTCGGTGATTGGACACATCTGTCCAGCCGCTCCGCGGCACATGGGATCTTCCCAGGCCAGGGATTGAACCGGCGCCCCTTGCACTGCAAGGCGGTGTCCTTACCCACTGGACCACCAGGGGAAGCCCGACATTCTGTTTTTTTTAGGAGAAGATAGAAACCTAGATTTTAAAAATATAAATTCTTCTTTGCAATTCACTTAAAGTTTTCAAAAAATATTGTGGTGGCTAACATATGTATGTAAGTAAAAAATGGCTCCTGAACTGCAAGTTTACAACTTTTGGCTGAGTTCCATGTTTTCATCCATTTTCAATGTCTACAGGCTATAGAACTTCTTTATAACTTATAATGTTACTATTAGGGCTAGGTTAATGATACATTTTGCTGTACTGAGCACAGAAATAACAAGTAATAAATAAAATAATTTCTTCCTGAACTGATAATCAAGGTATTATATTTATTTTTATAAGATTCTCATGAATAAAACTGCTCTAAATTTCCACAGATCTTTCTGGGATATTTTTCTTCATTACTACCCAATATAGTTCCTTCTCTATTTTTTACTTTAATGCTTTGGAATTTAATGCAGCTTTTTATATATCAGGATTCAAAAAGAGCACATGAGTCTTTTATTTATATAATTTTATTAAATTAATTACATAAGGTAGTATTTGATAGGCAGGAAACATAATTGCTATGGTTATATTTCTTCTCCCACTACACTATGTGATAATAATACTAATAAATTTATTCTTCCTTTATTGTTGAAAATTTCTTCAGCTTCCTCTGCTATGATAGGTTCTTAAAAGAGGTAATGTTATTATTTCCAGAAGGGATTTAAGATGATTCTCTGAATGGAAGGTCACATTATCAATTATTTTCATTTAAAGTTTATTATGAATCTAGGGTTAATTTACTAAGCACACATTTATTTATATGCTAATGATTATGTCTGTGAAATATTCCAGAGACTTACTTCTATAGTAAGACACAACAATCCCAAATGTATATGTACCTAATAAAAGCAATTCTAAGTACATGAAGCAAAAACTTCTACCCACACATAAAAAGCAAAGCCATAAAATAGTTTAAGATTTTAAGAAACTTCTCCCAAGAGTGATTAAAAAGTTAGAGCAGAAGAAAATCTTAAAGATTATATAAAATATCTGAATGATATTATCAGACAACTTGACATGACGGTCATACAGAACACTATATCTAACAACTGGAGAAAATACAACCTTTTCAAGTATACATAGAACATTCATCAAACTGGACAAGAAGTTGTATCATAAAACAAATTTCAACTAATTTTAAAAATTTAAATCATGGATTTTCTTATCATAATATAAATAAGTTATAAATAGATAACAAAAAAATCTAGAAAAATTTAAACTATTTGGAAATAAAAATAACATGGCTCAAAATAATATATAGTTCAAAGAAGAAATCACAATTTAAGTAAGAAAATATTTTGAACTGAAGAAAATAAAAATACATAAAATTTTGGGAATGCAGAACAGCAAAATAAACCCCTCAACCAAAATAATAGGAAGTGCAAAAAACGGGCTTTCCTGGTGGTCCAGTGGGTGAAGAGTCTGCCTTGCACTGCAGGGGGCACAGGTTTGATCCCTGGCATGGTAAGATCCCACATGCCACGGAGCGGCTGCTCTGGTGTGTCCAATTAAGAGCCAGCACTCTGTAGCACATACGCCCAGAGCCAGTGCTCTCCAGCCAGAGACCACTGCAATGGGAGTCCCACACAGGACAAAGAACAAAGATGGATGAAAATAAATAAATGAAAGACCAGTTTAAAAAAAAAAAAAAAAAAAGTGGCCAGAAATTTAGAGGAAAAAAAAATAGTAAGAGCAAAATACTAATTAGAAAAAGCATAAAAACCAAAAGTTGATTCTTTGAAAAGAGAAGAAAAGTGATAAACTTCAAGCAAGACTAGTCAAGAAATAGACAGAAGACACATATCAGAAATATAAGAGTATATGTCACTACAGATCCTACAGATATTAAATAGGATGATAAGAGAATGCTATGATAGTTTTCTGCCAATACATTGGTCAAATGGAAGTAACATAAATTTCTTGAAAACAAATACAAAAATTGATACAAGAATAAAAAATGTGAATAGCTCTGTATTTATTAAAGGAGTTGAGTTTACAATAAAAAAATTTCTTTTCATAAAGAAAATACTGAGCCTTGATGGTTTAATTAGTAAAATCTGTTTTAAGGAGGAAATATTATCAACCCTACAAGCTGTTTCAAAAGTAAATGAGAATTCTATTCCTGGAAGTTAGAGCAACTTTGACACCAAAACTTGTCAAGAATATGACAATAAAAAAATCTACAAATAAATATTCCTTATGAAGATAGATGTAAACATCCATAATCAAGTATTAGCAACTAGGCTCAATAACACGTAAAAAACATCATTAATACATGGGGTTTATTGTGGGAATAAAATGTTGGTTTGGCATTATAAAATCTATCAACTAAGTTACTATATTAATAGAATAAAGAAGAAAAACACATGCAATTAATACATGTACAAACTGTACAGAAGGGTCAAGCTAGTGAATTAAAGCAAAGAGATAAAAGAAAAAAGCATAAAGACTGGGAAAAAATAGTTTATATTTCTAGATAGCATGACTATTTACTAAGAAAGTTCTAAATAATCTATAAAACAACTATTAAAACTAGTAAGAAAATTTAGAAGGGTCACAGAATATAAAGTTAATGTATAAAAATAAATTTGATTTATATATATTACAGCAAACAATCAAAAATGAAACCTTTCATGAAATGAAAATGAAATGAAAAAAAAATTAAACCTTTATTTGAAATACTGTCAAAACCATAAATTGAATAGATTTAACTATAAAACACAGCTGAAAGCAGTCAAGGAAAACATGAAGAGATATACCATGCTCATAAATTGTAAATTTCAATAGGACAGCAGTTCTCCCTCAATTGATGTACATATTGAGCATAACAACATCTTAGGTACAACATGTTTTTCTGTAAAAATTAGCTAATTCTAAAATTTAGATGGGAATGCAAAACACTTACAATAGTCAAAGAACTCTTGAAAAAAGATCAGCAAAGGAGGAGTTTATATTACCTATATCCAGGATTATTCAGTTAAAGTAATCAAATCAATTTGGTACCAGGACAGGATTAACAAATAGATCAATGAAACAAAATAAGAGTCTTTAGAGTATGGATCTAATTATAAATACCAAGACCAAGGCTTTTTAAGGAAAACATAAGAAAATATCTTCCTGAGTTAAGGGAGGCAACGATTTCTAAGATAGAACAGAGAATACAATGAGTATAAAATATTTAAAAACTGAAAAATAAGAAGTCATCAAAATTAAAATCTTATATTCATCCAAAAACATCATTAAAACATAAAGAAAAATAAAGAAATACTTACTCAGAGGTTGAGAAAATACTTGTGAAATTTATAAAAGAAAAAGAAATATTTTCTCATAGGCTATAAGAAAATACTTGCAAAATTTATAAATGAACCACTTGAGAATAAATAGACAAATAAACAATTTAAAGATAAGCAAAGGCGGGGCTTCCCCTGGTGGTCCAGTGGGCAAAGACACCACCTTGCAGTGCAAGGGGCGCCGGTTCGATCCCTGGCCTGGGAAGATCCCATGTGCCATGGAGTGGCTGGACCGATGTGTCCAATTACCGAGCTGGAGCTCTGGCATGCGTGCGCCCAGAGCCGGTGCTCTGCGACGACAGTGGCCACCGTGATGGGAGGCCCACAGGAGCCAAAGAACAAAGACGGATGAAAATAGAGAAATGAAAGACCAATAGAAGTGGCCCGCCCATCCCCCTCCCTACCCACTCCACCTTCCAAAAGATAAATAAATAAAATTTAAAAAAAAAATAAGCAAAGGATTAAAAAAACATTTTATAAGGGAAGATATAGAAATGCTCAATAAGCACATGAAAACATGCTCAACACATTCAATAATCAGAAATTGCAAATTAAAACTTCATTGAGATAACATCAGTGACCCACCAAAAGAAGACTGAAAATACCAAATGTTGGCAAGGATGGGGAGCAAGTAGAACTCTCATACATTGTTGGTAGGGCGACTGGTACAATAACTTTGGAAAAATATCTGGTCGTTTCTTTTAAAACTAAAGTCACGGCTATCCTATTGCCTAGCAATTCTACCCTTAAGTATTTACGCAAGAGAAATGAAAACACACACCCACAAAAAAGACATACACAAACATTCATTGTAGCTTACTCTTAACAGCTGAAAACTAGAAACAATTCAGGTCTCCATCAATAGCAGAATGGAAAACCAAACTGATTAGGACAATGGAATACTGCTCAGCAATAAAAAGGAATGAACTAATTATATTTGCAATGACATGGATGGATCTCAAAAACATCAGGCTTAGAGAAGCCTTGCACAGGAGGAAATATAGCATGATCTCATTTACATGAAGTTCTGTAACAGACAAAACTAACTATAGTTAGGAAAAAAAAAAGTCAGAACTGGTTGCCTCTCGGAAGTAGGTAGAGGCAGTTACTGAATAAGTATGAAGCCTATGAGAATTTTGGAGGCAATGGTAACGTTCTATAATTCAGTAAGGTGTTACAGGTGCCTGTATTTGTCAAAACTCAGGGAAAATACAGTTCAGTAAGTTAAGATTTGTATACTCCATTGCATATAACCTTCCCTCAAAAGAAAAATAAATATTGAACTGGGGTTAATCTTATGCATGCTGAAGCATTTAGAGGAAAATATAGTGTGAGTACAATTTACTTTGAAAAGCACCTGAAAAATAGAATACATTAATGAATGGATAAAGAAATGACTATACCTGCAATAAAGAAGTATAGTAAAATACTAATGATACAATCTTATTGGTGGGTACACAGTTGTACTGCAAAATTATTTTAACATTGCTCTATGTTGGAAAGTTTTCAAAGTAGGATGTTCGGGAAATTCCCTGGCTGTCTAGTGGTTAGGACTCAATACTTCCACTGCCTGGGCCTGGGTTTAATCCCTGATTCAAGAACTATGATCCCCTAGCTGCATGGTGTAGCCAAGAAATAAAAAAGTAAGATACTGAAAAAACAATAAATAAAAGTTTAAGGGTATGTTCTATTTTCTAAGAGAAAATTTGAACAAATTTTAGTTTGTATTTTGGGAGTATGAGAACACTTGTGCTTACTGAGCAATTAGTGTATGATGCTTGCCTAAATTAAAGAGCAAAAAATGTTTCCCTAAAATAGAACAATAATTACCTGTGGAAAGACCCTTGACCCTTGGCCAAGAAAGAAACACACTTTCTGAGTCTCTTTTGAGTTGATTTATATCATTATAATTTGTTTTTAGGGTGATAATTTCAAATATTCAATAATTATAAATTATTATAATGTCTATATACCTCAAAGAAGTCTAAAGAACTTAGAAATATTATTTGAATTTATATCCTTTCTAGGAACTTTGTACTAAATAGAACTAGGCTTTAGAAAATGATTTCTGATCATTTATGAAACATACTAACTTTACTGCAGGAAACTAACTAAAAAAAAGTTAGGAAAAAGTCAGAACTGGTTGCCTCTCGGAAGTAGGTAGAGGCAGTTACTGAATAAGTATGAAGCCTATGAGAATTTTGGAGGCAATGGTAACGTTCTATAATTCAGTAAGGTGTTACAGGTGCCTGTATTTGTCAAAACTCAGGAAAATACAGTTCAGTAAGTTAAGATTTGTATACTCCATTGCATATAACCTTCCCTCAAAAGAAAAATAAATATTGAACTGGGGTTAATCTTATGCATGCTGAAGCATTTAGAGGAAAATATAGTGTGAGTACAATTTACTTTGAAAAGCACCTGAAAAATAGAATACATTAATGAATGGATAAAGAAATGACTATACCTGCAATAAAGAAGTATAGTAAAATACTAATGATACAATCTTATTGGTGGGTACACAGTTGTACTGCAAAATTATTTTAACATTGCTCTATGTTGGAAAGTTTTCAAAGTAGGATGTTCGGGAAATTCCCTGGCTGTCTAGTGGTTAGGGACTCAATACTTCCACTGCCTGGGCCTGGGTTTAATCCCTGATTCAAGAACTATGATCCCTAGCTGCATGGTGTAGCCAAGAAATAAAAAAGTAAGATACTGAAAAAACAATAAATAAAAGTTTAAGGGTATGTTCTATTTTCTAAGAGAAAATTTGAACAAATTTTAGTTTGTATTTTGGGAGTATGAGAACACTTGTGCTTACTGAGCAATTAGTGTATGATGCTTGCCTAAATTAAAGAGCAAAAAATGTTTCCCTAAAATAGAACAATAATTACCTGTGGAAAGACCCTTGACCCTTGGCCAAGAAAGAAACACACTTTCTGAGTCTCTTTTGAGTTGATTTATATCATTATAATTTGTTTTTAGGGTGATAATTTCAAATATTCAATAATTATAAATTATTATAATGTCTATATACCTCAAAGAAGTCTAAAGAACTTAGAAATATTATTTGAATTTATATCCTTTCTAGGAACTTTGTACTAAATAGAACTAGGCTTTAGAAAATGATTTCTGATCATTTATGAAACATACTAACTTTACTGCAGGAAACTACTAATAAAATAGGAGACATTTTCAGTACTATAAGCACTTTCTTGCTTGATTTGCAAACATTAATTTTTACTAGTCTGTATGTGAATGTATGGGTATGTTTGTATAATGTTTATATATTCTCTTATATTTGCAAAGCTCTCCAGCATAATGAAAACTCTGCCAGTTTATACATTACCTCCAGTATAGGGCTTCCAGTTATAATACTTTCCACGGAAAGGCATATTGTCAAAGTCTGCACACTGTTTCTCTCGAAAATCTCGGGCCCCCAAAGGACATGGCTAAAATAAAATAAAATCATAAATAGCACGATTGTTGAAAAATACCAAAATTAAGGGACAATGTCCCTAAAATTAAAAACGTCTGAACTTCGTCACATTAGCTCACTCACTTATCCTTGGGCTATAATTCTGGCATTTGCTTTACTGTTTTACAACCAGTATTCTGACTGACTGAAGTGTCTGAATTGTAATCTTAGCCACAGAAGAAATAACTGAAGCAATTTAAACAAAGTTAAGTGTTAGACAGTTTCCATATAACTTTACACTCAGATGCATGTCACAGTCCACTCTGCAATCAATCCATTAGATATCTCCTTATAAACAGACGTGAAAACTAGGTGAAGAAACTAAAACACAAAATCCTTTTTGGTAACAGTATTTGAGGTCCAGTTGCCACAGCTACTCCCTGCTCTTTATTTTAAGAAAACAAGAGGCAGGTTTGTACTATGACATTCAGCACTATTAATTGTGGTTTGGATCCCAACTACTATAGCTGTTTACCGTCTTGTTCTGACAAAAACCATGTTTTAAGATGTGGAATGAACTGGGCAAAATTCTAGGCCTCAAGTCTAAACACCTTTAAATTCAAAGAATTTGGACTTATTAAGATTTATGTTGAATCTATTAACATCACAAAATATAAAATGTGAAGTTTTCAAAACATGTACACATGTTGGCTGGTGGAGAAGAGTGAAGAGAGGATTTGAATTTATATCCTTTCTAGGAACTTTGTACTAAATAGAACTAGGCTTTAGAAAATGATTTCTGATCATTTATGAAACATACTAACTTTACTGCAGGAAACTACTAATAAAATAGGAGACATTTTCAGTACTATAAGCACTTTCTTGCTTGATTTGCAAACATTAATTTTTACTAGTCTGTATGTGAATGTATGGGTATGTTTGTATAATGTTTATATATTCTCTTATATTTGCAAAGCTCTCCAGCATAATGAAAACTCTGCCAGTTTATACATTACCTCCAGTATAGGGCTTCCAGTTATAATACTTTCCACGGAAAGGCATATTGTCAAAGTCTGCACACTGTTTCTCTCGAAAATCTCGGGCCCCCAAAGGACATGGCTAAAATAAAATAAAATCATAAATAGCACGATTGTTGAAAAATACCAAAATTAAGGGACAATGTCCCTAAAATTAAAAACGTCTGAACTTCGTCACATTAGCTCACTCACTTATCCTTGGGCTATAATTCTGGCATTTGCTTTACTGTTTTACAACCAGTATTCTGACTGACTGAAGTGTCTGAATTGTAATCTTAGCCACAGAAGAAATAACTGAAGCAATTTAAACAAAGTTAAGTGTTAGACAGTTTCCATATAACTTTACACTCAGATGCATGTCACAGTCCACTCTGCAATCAATCCATTAGATATCTCCTTATAAACAGACGTGAAAACTAGGTGAAGAAACTAAAACACAAAATCCTTTTTGGTAACAGTATTTGAGGTCCAGTTGCCACAGCTACTCCCTGCTCTTTATTTTAAGAAAACAAGAGGCAGGTTTGTACTATGACATTCAGCACTATTAATTGTGGTTTGGATCCCAACTACTATAGCTGTTTACCGTCTTGTTCTGACAAAAACCATGTTTTAAGATGTGGAATGAACTGGGCAAAATTCTAGGCCTCAAGTCTAAACACCTTTAAATTCAAAGAATTTGGACTTATTAAGATTTATGTTGAATCTATTAACATCACAAAATATAAAATGTGAAGTTTTCAAAACATGTACACATGTTGGCTGGTGGAGAAGAGTGAAGAGAGGATTATTTGTTCTTACAAGTTTGGAATGCTTTCTCTACCTAAGTTTTTTAGAGAAGAAAATCTTGCCAATCTAGCTAAGTCTAGATTCCAAATACCACAGGGCCATCCTAAAGTTAATCTTTTTTTTTTTAAAGATAATCTTAAAGTTCACAAAGAATTAAAAATATAACTTCTCCTAGTATTGAGAAAATATGACCTAATTTGACTTAGCTTTTAGAGTTCTGTACCAGTAGCACCCAAAAAGCAAAGTACTGCTTTTGAAACACAGATGGAGAAAACATTTGCCTTAAATAGGATAGAATAAAACAAGCCATTAGATGAAATTCTCTGTTGTGAACAAATGATGTTACATACTCAGAGATCATTCTGAGAACATTTTATTACCCTCTCTTGGATCTCTACAGTTACTTGATACAGTCTCCTGAGATCACTGCAAATGGTCCTTGGAATGAAGGGTAAAATTAATAAGACTACAATGTGTAAACACATGCATGGTCATCATTACTTTCTATTTACTGTGCTTTGAATTTCTATCATATCCAGTCTAAAGCCTCAGATTCTGAAAATAGTGGCAGCAGTGTCTACATTCCATTATGTGTGTTGCGTTCTAAAATATTTTCTGCAGATTAAAATATGACGCTGCAATGCTAAATTCAATAGCTCTGCTTGTCAAATTACCCTTCATATTTGCCTTTTAAAAAGATGAGAAAGAAGTGCTCACATAGACTACACAGTGGATCACACTAGAAGAATATGCTTCCACAGTCTTTTGTTTCATGGTGTGCTAATTTTTAGAATAAAGAAATACTTCCTATTATAAGTCATTTTCAGGAAATTTCAGAAAACAACCAAGGTTATCAGTGGCTTTGCTGTGCAGTAAGACTAGTTTTCAAGAAAATATTCTCAATTTAAAAAAAAAAACACAAGTAATTTGAAATGCAAGTTTTCACACAATACTTAAGTATCTATAAAGTACCAACCATCTAAAACTTCACCTGAGCATGACTTTCAATCTACTGGGAGTAAAATATAAAAATGGAAAAACTGCAGCCATATCTGAGGCTTGTATCTGAGTTAAGTATACGACAGTGCATTGTAAATTGTCTACAGGTGCTCTATCTAGGTGAAAGATGAATTTGTCAAGTGAATGAAGGAAATACTTTTAGGAAAATCTTGAGTGTATCATAAAAATTATAATAAAAGTATCATACATACTTATTCTTTAAAAAATTAAAAAAAAAAACTTCTCCTAGTATTGAGAAAATATGACCTAATTTGACTTAGCTTTTAGAGTTCTGTACCAGTAGCACCCAAAAGCAAAGTACTGCTTTTGAAACACAGATGGAGAAAACATTTGCCTTAAATAGGATAGAATAAAACAAGCCATTAGATGAAATTCTCTGTTGTGAACAAATGATGTTACATACTCAGAGATCATTCTGAGAACATTTTATTACCCTCTCTTGGATCTCTACAGTTACTTGATACAGTCTCCTGAGATCACTGCAAATGGTCCTTGGAATGAAGGGTAAAATTAATAAGACTACAATGTGTAAACACATGCATGGTCATCATTACTTTCTATTTACTGTGCTTTGAATTTCTATCATATCCAGTCTAAAGCCTCAGATTCTGAAAATAGTGGCAGCAGTGTCTACATTCCATTATGTGTGTTGCGTTCTAAAATATTTTCTGCAGATTAAAATATGACGCTGCAATGCTAAATTCAATAGCTCTGCTTGTCAAATTACCCTTCATATTTGCCTTTTAAAAAGATGAGAAAGAAGTGCTCACATAGACTACACAGTGGATCACACTAGAAGAATATGCTTCCACAGTCTTTTGTTTCATGGTGTGCTAATTTTTAGAATAAAGAAATACTTCCTATTATAAGTCATTTTCAGGAAATTTCAGAAAACAACCAAGGTTATCAGTGGCTTTGCTGTGCAGTAAGACTAGTTTTCAAGAAAATATTCTCAATTTAAAAAAAAAAACACAAGTAATTTGAAATGCAAGTTTTCACACAATACTTAAGTATCTATAAAGTACCAACCATCTAAAACTTCACCTGAGCATGACTTTCAATCTACTGGGAGTAAAATATAAAAATGGAAAAACTGCAGCCATATCTGAGGCTTGTATCTGAGTTAAGTATACGACAGTGCATTGTAAATTGTCTACAGGTGCTCTATCTAGGTGAAAGATGAATTTGTCAAGTGAATGAGGGAAATACTTGTTAGGAAAATCTTGAGTGTATCATAAAAATTATAATAAAAGTATCATACATACTTATTCTTTATAACATGATTAAAATATTATAGGAATTTAGTTGGTTAAGAAAGAAAAAAGATCTCTGTTAAGAATGAAGTCTAGCCTTACGACAAGTGTTAAAGGGACTTCTATAGACAACAAGTATAAAAGAAGGAGAAGATCCATAAAACAAACCCATCAGAACATCTAAGAGGATGACAATAGGATCATTTGTATCAATAAATACTTTGAATGTAAATGGACTAAATGCCCCAACCAAAAGACACAGAGTGGCTGAATGGATTCGAAAACACGACTCATACATATGCTGCCTCCAGGAAACTCACTTCAGACCTAGAGACACTCATAGACTGAAAGTGAGAGGCTGGAAACAGATATTCCATGCAAATGGAAATCAAAAGAAAGCTGGACTAGCAATCCTCATATCAGACAAAATAGACCTCAAAATAAAGAAGATTAGAAGAGACAAGGCAGGACACTACATCATGATCAAGGGATCCATCCAAGAGGAAGACATAACAGTCATAAATATCTATGCACCCAACACAGGAACACCCCAATACATAAGACAAACACTTTCAGACATAAGAGAGGACATCGACACTAACACAATCATAGTAGGAGACTTTAACACTCCTCTCACACCAATGGACAGATCATCCAAACAGAAAATTAATAAAGAAACACAAGCCTTAAATACCACACTAGAAGAAATGGACCTCATTGATATCTGTAGGACATCTGCTTTAGGATATCCAAAAGAAGAAGAATACACTTTCTTCTCAAGTGCTCACAGAACATTCTCCAGGATAGACCACATCTTGGGCCACAAATCAAACCTCAGTCAATTCAAGAAAACTGAAATTATATCAGCCATCTTCTCGGACCACAATGCAAAGAGACTAGAGATCAACTACAGGGAAAAAACCGCTAAAAACACAAACACATGGAGATTAAACAACACATACCTAAAAAACCAACTGATTACCGAGCAAATCAAAGGAGAAATAAAACAATTCCTAGAAGAAAACGACAATGAACACACGACAGTGCAAAACCTATGGGATACTGCAAAAGCAGTTCTAAGAGGGAAGTTTATAGCAATTCAATCCTACCTCAAGAAACTAGGAAAATCTCAAACAGACGACCTAACCTTACGCTTAAAACAACTGGAGAAAGAAGAACAAAAACACCCCAAAGCCAGCAGAAGAAGGGAAATCATGAAGATCAAAGCAGAAATAAATGATAAAGAAACGAAAGATACAATAGTAAAGATAAATAAAACAAAAAGCTGGTTCTTCAAAAAGGTAAATAAAATCGACTCACCACTGGCCAGACTCGTCATGAAAAAGAGAGAGAAGAACCAGATCACCAAAATCAAAAATGAAAAAGGAGAGATTACAACAGATCATGCAGAAATCCAAAGGATTCTAAGAGACTATTATGAGCAACTCTATGGCAACAAACTGGACAACCTGGAAGAAATGGACAGTTTCTTAGAGAAGAGTAATCTCCCAAGATTCAACCAGGAAGAAATAGAAACTATGAACAAGCCAATCACAAGCTCAGAAATTGACTTTGTGATCAAAAATCTACCCAAAAATAAAAGCCCAGGGCCAGATGGTTTCACAAGTGAATTCTACCAAACATTTTAAAGAGGAGCTAATGCCTGTCCTTCTAAAACTCTTTCGAAAAATTGCACAGGAAGGAAAACTTCCAAACACATTCTATGAGGCCGCCATCACCCTGATACCAAAGCCAAGCAAAGACAACACAAAAAAAGAAAATTATAGGCCAATTTCACTGATGAACATAGACACCAAAATCCTCAACAAAATCCTAGCAAACAGAATTCAACAACACATCAAAAAGCTCATACCTCATGATCAAGTTGGGTTGATCCCAGGCATGCAAGGATTCTTCAATATCCATAAATCAATCGATGTGATACACCATATCAACAAATTGAGAGACAAAAACCACATGATAATCTCAATAGATGCAGAAAAAGCCTTTGACAAAGTACAGCATCCATTTATGATAAAAACTCTTCAAAAAATGGGCATAGAAGGAACCTATCTCAACATAGTGAAAGCCATCTATGAGAAGCCCACAGCAAACATTATTCTCAATGGTGAAAAACTGAAAGCATTCCCTCTAAGATCAGAAAGTAGACAAGGGTGTCCACTTTCACCACTCTTATTCAACATAGTCCTGGAAGTCCTAGCAACAGCAATAAGAGAAGAGAAAGAAATCAAAGGAATCCAGATTGGAAAGGAAGAAGTCAAACTCTCTCTATTTGCAGATGACATGATATTATACATAGAAAATCCCAAACACACTATTACAAAACTACTACAGTTAATCAACGAATTCAGCAAAGTCGCAGGATACAAAATCAATATACAGAAATCACTGGCATTCCTATACACAAACAATGAAAAATCAGAAAACGAAATCAAAGAGGCAATCCCCTTCACTAATACAACCGAAAGAATCAAATATCTAGGAATAAACCTACCCAAGGCAACAAACTGGACAACCTGGAAGAAATGGACAGTTTCTTAGAGAAGAGTAATCTCCCAAGATTCAACCAGGAAGAAATAGAAACTATGAACAAGCCAATCACAAGCTCAGAAATTGACTTTGTGATCAAAAATCTACCCAAAAATAAAAGCCCAGGGCCAGATGGTTTCACAAGTGAATTCTACCAAACATTTTAAAGAGGAGCTAATGCCTGTCCTTCTAAAACTCTTTCGAAAAATTGCACAGGAAGGAAAACTTCCAAACACATTCTATGAGGCCGCCATCACCCTGATACCAAAGCCAAGCAAAGACAACACAAAAAAAGAAAATTATAGGCCAATTTCACTGATGAACATAGACACCAAAATCCTCAACAAAATCCTAGCAAACAGAATTCAACAACACATCAAAAAGCTCATACCTCATGATCAAGTTGGGTTGATCCCAGGCATGCAAGGATTCTTCAATATCCATAAATCAATCGATGTGATACACCATATCAACAAATTGAGAGACAAAAACCACATGATAATCTCAATAGATGCAGAAAAAGCCTTTGACAAAGTACAGCATCCATTTATGATAAAAACTCTTCAAAAAATGGGCATAGAAGGAACCTATCTCAACATAGTGAAAGCCATCTATGAGAAGCCCACAGCAAACATTATTCTCAATGGTGAAAAACTGAAAGCATTCCCTCTAAGATCAGAAAGTAGACAAGGGTGTCCACTTTCACCACTCTTATTCAACATAGTCCTGGAAGTCCTAGCAACAGCAATAAGAGAAGAGAAAGAAATCAAAGGAATCCAGATTGGAAAGGAAGAAGTCAAACTCTCTCTATTTGCAGATGACATGATATTATACATAGAAAATCCCAAACACACTATTACAAAACTACTACAGTTAATCAACGAATTCAGCAAAGTCGCAGGATACAAAATCAATATACAGAAATCACTGGCATTCCTATACACAAACAATGAAAAATCAGAAAACGAAATCAAAGAGGCAATCCCCTTCACTAATACAACCGAAAGAATCAAATATCTAGGAATAAACCTACCCAAAGAAACAAAAGAACTGTACACAGAAAATTACAAGACACTCATGAGAGACATTAAAGAAGACTTAAAACAGATGGAGAGATATCCTATGTTCCTGGGTCGGAAGAATCAATATTGTGAAAATGACCATACTACCAAATGTCATCTATAGATTCAGTGTGATCCCTACCAAATTACCAATGACATTCTTCACAGAACTAGACCAAAGAATAACACAGTTCGTATGGAAACACAAAAGACCTCGAATAGCCAAAGCAATCCTGAGAAAGAAGAATGGAACTGGAGGGATCAGCCTCCCTAACTTCAGACTCTACTACAAAGCAACAGTTATCAAGACAGTATGGTACTGGCACAAAAACAGAACTATAGACCAATGGAACAAGATCGAGAACCCAGAGATAAAGCCACGCACCTATGGGTACCTTATTTTTGACAAAGGAGGCGAAACTATAAAATGGGACAAAGACAGCCTCTTCAACAAACGGTGCTGGGAAAATGGGACAGCTACATGCAAAAAAATGAAGTTGGAACATTCCCTGACACCATACACAAAGATCAACTCAAAACCGATTAAAGACCTAAATGTAAGACCAGAAACCCTAAAACTCTTAGAGGAGAATATAGGCAAAACACTGAAAGACATCAATCAAAGCAAGATCTTCTCTGACCCACCTACTAGAAAAGCAGAACTAAAAAGACAAATGAACACGTGGGACCTAATGAAACTTAAAAGCTTTTGTACAGCAAAAGAAATCACAATAAAGCTGAGCAGACAGCCCACAGAGTGGGAGAAAATCACAGCAAATGAAGCAGACAAAGAATTCATCTCCAAAATCTACAAGCAACTCAGACAACTCAGCACCGGAAAAATGAACAACCCAATCAAAAAATGGGACAAGGACCTAAACAGACACCTCTCCAAAGAAGACATACAGATGGCCCCAAAGCACATGAAACGATGCTCAACTTCACTAATAATTAGAGAAATGCAAATCAAAACTACAATGAGATATCACCTCACACCCGTCAGAATGGCCATCATCCACAAATCGACAGACAATAAGTGCTGGAGAGGGTGCGGAGAAAAGGGAACACTCTTGCATTGCTGGTGGGAATGTCAATTGATACAGCCTCTATGGAAGATAGTATGGAGATTCCTTAAAACACTAAAAACAGAAGTACCATACCACCCAGCAATCCCACTCTTAGGCTTATACCCTGATGAAATCAAATCTGAAAGAAGCACCTGTACCCCAATGTTCATTGCAGCTCTCTATACAATAGCTAGAACATGGAAGGAACCTAGATGTCCACTGATGAACGAATGGATCCAAAAGCTCTGGTACATATATACAATGGAATACTACACAGCTGTAAAGAGAAATGCAGAAGAATCAGCCCTAATGAGGTGGCTGGATCTAGAACCTATCATAAAAAGTGAAGTCAGTCAAAAAGGGAAAGAAAAACACAGTATATTAACATATATATATGGAATCTAGTAGGATGGTGATGATGGCACATGCAGTGAAGCAACAGAAAGACAGACATGGACAGTGGACATATGGACATTGTGGGGAAGGAACAGAGGGCGGGAGGCGGGAAGGAAGTAGCATGAAGGCCTGTACTATCATAAGCGAAGAAAATAGCTATTGTCATTGCACTATGGGAAAAGGGGATCCTTCAGGGGTGCTGTGTGATGGTCAGGAGGGGTGGGATCGGGGGGGATATACATATGACTAATCTGGGAACATACATATCTGTAAACAACAAAACTCTGTAAAAGTTAAAAGTAAAATAATTGTTTAAAAAAAAAAAGAAAAAAAAAGAATGAAGTCTGTGGGGCTTCCCTGGTGGTTCAGTGGGTAAAGACACCTCCTTGCAGTACAAGGGGCGCTGGTTTGATCCCTGGCCTGGGAAGATCCCACGTGCCATGGAACGGCTGGACTGATGTGTCCAACTACTGAGTCGGAGCTCGGGAGGGCATGCGCCCAGAGCCGGTGCTCTGCAGCGAGAGAGGCCACTCCGATGGGAGGCCCACACAGGCCAAAGAACAAAGATGGAAATAAATGAAAGACCAACAGAAGTGGTCAAATAAAAGAAAAATGAAGCCAGGACTTCTTTCTGGTCCAATGGCTAAAATTCCACACTCCCAGTGCAGAGGTCTCACGTTTGATACCTGGTTAGAGAACTGGATCTCATATGTTACAATGAAAGATCTCCTATGCCAGGACTAAGACCCAATATAGTCAAATAAATAAATAAAAATAAGTATTAAAGAAAGAATGAAGCCAAGTAAAGCCATGGGGAAAAGATAGGATAGGTCAATTTTGGGAATAGTTGGATAAAAGCCATCCTGGATGAAAGAAAGGAACTGTATAGATGCATATGAGATAACACTTCATAGATAAGAATTGATTTTGGGAGAAAAAAAATCCCTTAAATAATAAACTGAGGCATCCTGAGGGACACTCCCCCCAAAAAAAAACTATCTTTTCCTAATATACCTTAAACGTAAAGAGAAATGCAGAAGAATCAGCCCTAATGAGGTGGCTGGATCTAGAACCTATCATAAAAAGTGAAGTCAGTCAAAAAGGGAAAGAAAAACACAGTATATTAACATATATATATGGAATCTAGTAGGATGGTGATGATGGCACATGCAGTGAAGCAACAGAAAGACAGACATGGACAGTGGACATATGGACATTGTGGGGAAGGAACAGAGGGCGGGAGGCGGGAAGGAAGTAGCATGAAGGCCTGTACTATCATAAGCGAAGAAAATAGCTATTGTCATTGCACTATGGGAAAAGGGGATCCTTCAGGGGTGCTGTGTGATGGTCAGGAGGGGTGGGATCGGGGGGGATATACATATGACTAATCTGGGAACATACATATCTGTAAACAACAAAACTCTGTAAAAGTTAAAAGTAAAATAATTGTTTAAAAAAAAAAAGAAAAAAAAAGAATGAAGTCTGTGGGGCTTCCCTGGTGGTTCAGTGGGTAAAGACACCTCCTTGCAGTACAAGGGGCGCTGGTTTGATCCCTGGCCTGGGAAGATCCCACGTGCCATGGAACGGCTGGACTGATGTGTCCAACTACTGAGTCGGAGCTCGGGAGGGCATGCGCCCAGAGCCGGTGCTCTGCAGCGAGAGAGGCCACTCCGATGGGAGGCCCACACAGGCCAAAGAACAAAGATGGAAATAAATGAAAGACCAACAGAAGTGGTCAAATAAAAGAAAAATGAAGCCGGGACTTCTTTCTGGTCCAATGGCTAAAATTCCACACTCCCAGTGCAGAGGTCTCACGTTTGATACCTGGTTAGAGAACTGGATCTCATATGTTACAATGAAAGATCTCCTATGCCAGGACTAAGACCCAATATAGTCAAATAAATAAATAAAAATAAGTATTAAAGAAAGAATGAAGCCAAGTAAAGCCATGGGGAAAAGATAGGATAGGTCAATTTTGGGAATAGTTGGATAAAAGCCATCCTGGATGAAAGAAAGGAACTGTATAGATGCATATGAGATAACACTTCATAGATAAGAATTGATTTTGGGAGAAAAAAAATCCCTTAAATAATAAACTGAGGCATCCTGAGGGACACTCGCTTCAAAGCAAACCAAACCAAATCAAAATCCTATTCTTGACTATCTTCTAATTATTACCCTAAACAGAAAAGAAGTAGAAGATCCAAAAGAAGAATATTACTGTTTAATGACACACTTGGTCAACATTTCAGAAGACTTCTGTGACTCTTCCTGTGATAATCACTCCCAGGATCAGCATAATAAAAATATTAACAATAACAACGCCTACTTACCTTTTTCTAAGCATTTAGTAAGTATCTATTCCATGTTCAGAGGCCTCAAGATCTATTATCTATTTAAGCTCTCTCACTACTCTCATGAGGTGGTTATAATTAATAATCCCATTTAACAACTGAATAAATTGTAACTTACTACAGGATGCTTAGTTATAGTTTCAAAGCACAAAGACACTTCCTTTATTTGAGAGGGGGCTTCTACTCAACTCTGTAAATGCTACAGTAACAACAGATTTTTAGCTTTTATAATGTACAAAAATATAATAGAAATAACTTGGGTTCTAAAAATAGCCTTTACCAGCTAGTTCTTTACTAGCTGCAAGTTTACTACTTTTTTTCTTATTTACAGAATGAGAGGGCTAAAAGTATTAATTCTGAAGACAGACTTAGATTTGATTCTAACTTATTTAATCCATTGCCTTTAGTAATATACTTAACTTTCCAGGTCTCATCTGTAAACTAGAGAGAATACCAGTATTTACTCCATAGGTGAGGAACCATGTGACTGCTTAGTTCTGTAGCTGGTAGTGATAGAACTCTATCACTATTAGCAGCTGCACAGTCTTCGGTCTAGGCATCATTAGACTGATTCCTCACCCTGCTCTTGGTCTGTTCTTTATTTCAGGGGAACAAATCTGCAGGCTCTGTTTCCTAGGCTTTGATGTCAGTTGACTTCTGGTTGAGTTCAGACAATGCAAGGCACTAGTGGGAGAAGAGAGGGTATACTTCTGCCAGGAGGGGTGATATCCTTCTGCTGATACTGATCTATGGGTTTTTCATCCTCTTCCTTTATTCATGTAACCAATTCTTTGCATTAAATTCCCTCTATTTAAACATTCAGAGTGGTTCATATTATTATGGTTAGATCTTCACAGATAGTACAGTTGATAAAGAAGATGAGGAATATCAAGGAGAAAAGAAAGAGAAGGAGAAAGAAAAGGAGGAGGAAATGGTAGTAATGGTAGTGATATTTGGGAGACTGAATAGAGATATGTTTCCTTGGATTATATTTTCCGCTTTATTAGTTAAGGGCAGCAGAGATTGGCAAACTAGTTACTGTTGAGGACCAAATAGTAAATATTTTAGACTTTTGTAATCGCTGTTACAAATACTCAATTGTGCCATTACAATTTTCAAAGACCCCATAAACAAACTCTGGGAGATGGTGAGGGACAAGAAAGCCTGGCATGCTGCAGTCCATGAGGTTGCAAAGAGTCAGACACAATTGAGTGACTGAACTGAACAGACAGATAATATGTAAATGATAGAGCTGTGTTCCACTAAAATCTTTTTACAAAGAGGCAATAGATTAAATTTTACCCAGGAGGCACAATTTGCCAACTCCTGATTTGGGGTGTTAACATGTAGTTACATCTGTCTGGCAGCACTTTGTGAGAGAACCAAGCTCAGCTATTAATTATTGAGTCAATCCAGAATCATATACTTTTTAGAAATGATGTCAGAATATAATCAGTTCAGTTCAGTCGCTTAGTCCTGTCTGAATCTTTCTGACCCCACGGACTGCAGCACACCAGGATTCCCTGTCCTCCACCATCTCCCAGAGCCTCCTCAAACTCATGTCCATTGACTCAGACATGCTGTCTAACCATCTCATCGAAACTGTTGCCCTTTCTCCCCTTGCCTTCTACTTTCCCACCATCAGGATCTTTTCCAATGTCTGTTCGCATCAAGTGGCCAAAGTACTGGAGCTTCAGCCTCAGCATCATTCCTTCCAACAAACATTCAGGGTTGATTTTCTTTACGATTGATTGGTTTGATCTCCTTGCAGTCCAAGGGACTCTCAAGAATCTCCTCCAGGACCACAGTTCGAAGGCATCAATTCTTCAGCGCTCAATCTTCTTTATAGTCCAACTTTCATGTTCATAGTCCAACTTGATCTTTTTGGGTTTTTCATCCTCTTCCTTTATTCATGTAACCAATTCTTTGCATTAAATTCCCTCTATTTAAACATTCAGAGTGGTTCATATTATTATGGTTAGATCTTCACAGATAGTACAGTTGATAAAGAAGATGAGGAATATCAAGGAGAAAAGAAAGAGAAGGAGAAAGAAAAGGAGGAGGAAATGGTAGTAATGGTAGTGATATTTGGGAGACTGAATAGAGATATGTTTCCTTGGATTATATTTTCCGCTTTATTAGTTAAGGGCAGCAGAGATTGGCAAACTAGTTACTGTTGAGGACCAAATAGTAAATATTTTAGACTTTTGTAATCGCTGTTACAAATACTCAATTGTGCCATTACAATTTTCAAAGACCCCATAAACAAACTCTGGGAGATGGTGCGGGACAAGAAAGCCTGGCATGCTGCAGTCCATGAGGTTGCAAAGAGTCAGACACAATTGAGTGACTGAACTGAACAGACAGATAATATGTAAATGATAGAGCTGTGTTCCACTAAAATCTTATTTACAAAGAGGCAATAGATTAAATTTTACCCAGGAGGCACAATTTGCCAACTCCTGATTTGGGGTGTTAACATGTAGTTACATCTGTCTGGCAGCACTTTGTGAGAGAACCAAGCTCAGCTATTAATTATTGAGTCAATCCAGAATCATATACTTTTTAGAAATGATGTCAGAATATAATCAGTTCAGTTCAGTCGCTTAGTCCTGTCTGAATCTTTCTGACCCCACGGACTGCAGCACACCAGGATTCCCTGTCCTCCACCATCTCCCAGAGCCTCCTCAAACTCATGTCCATTGACTCAGACATGCTGTCTAACCATCTCATCGAAACTGTTGCCCTTTCTCCCCTTGCCTTCTACTTTCCCACCATCAGGATCTTTTCCAATGTCTGTTCGCATCAAGTGGCCAAAGTACTGGAGCTTCAGCCTCAGCATCATTCCTTCCAACAAACATTCAGGGTTGATTTTCTTTACGATTGATTGGTTTGATCTCCTTGCAGTCCAAGGGACTCTCAAGAATCTCCTCCAGGACCACAGTTCGAAGGCATCAATTCTTCAGCGCTCAATCTTCTTTATAGTCCAACTTTCATGTTCATACCTGACTACTGGGAAAACCACAGGTTTGACTATATGGACTTTTGTCAGCAAAGTGATGTCTCTGCTTTTGAATATACTACCTAGGTTTCTCATAGTTTTTCTTCCAAGCAGCAAGCATCTTTTAATTTCATGGCTATAGTAACTTTGGAGCCCTCCAAAATAAAGTCTGTCACTGTTTCCATTGTTTGTCCATATATTTGCCATGACATGAGGGAACTGGATATCATGATCTTTGTTTCTTGAATGCTGAGTTTTAGGCCAGCTTTTTCACTCTCCTCTTTCACCTTCATCAGGAGGTTCTATAACGGTGGTGTCATCTACATACCTGAGGTTATTGATATTTCTTTTGGCAATCGTGATTCTAGTTTCTGCTTCATCTAGAAAGGCATTTCTCATAATGTACTCTGCATATAAATTAAATAAGAGGGGTGACAATATACAGCTTTGATGTACTCCTTTCTCTATTTGGAACCAGTCCATTGTTCCATGTCCAGTTCTAACTTCCTTTTTGTCCTGCATAAAGGTTTCACAGGAGGCATGTAAAGTGGTCTGATATTCCCATCTCTTTCAGAATTTTCTACAGTTTTGTGTGATCCTCATACTCAAAGCCTTTTCCTTAGTCAACTAAGTAGATTTTCTTCTGGAATTCCCTTGCTCTTCCTATGATCCAATGGATGTTGGCAATTTGATCTCTGGTTCCTCTGCCTTTTCTAAATCCAGCTTGTATATCTGTGAATTTTTGGTTCACATACTATTTAAGCCTAACCTGAAGGATTTTGAGCATTACTTTGTTAGCATGTGAAATAAGTGCAATGGTGCAGTAGTATGAACATCCTCATCGAAACTGTTGCCCTTTCTCCCCTTGCCTTCTACTTTCCCACCATCAGGATCTTTTCCAATGTCTGTTCGCATCAAGTGGCCAAAGTACTGGAGCTTCAGCCTCAGCATCATTCCTTCCAACAAACATTCAGGGTTGATTTTCTTTACGATTGATTGGTTTGATCTCCTTGCAGTCCAAGGGACTCTCAAGAATCTCCTCCAGGACCACAGTTCGAAGGCATCAATTCTTCAGCGCTCAATCTTCTTTATAGTCCAGCTTTCATGTTCATACCTGACTACTGGGAAAACCACAGGTTTGACTATATGGACTTTTGTCAGCAAAGTGATGTCTCTGCTTTTGAATATACTACCTAGGTTTCTCATAGTTTTTCTTCCAAGCAGCAAGCATCTTTTAATTTCATGGCTATAGTAACTTTGGAGCCCTCCAAAATAAAGTCTGTCACTGTTTCCATTGTTTGTCCATATATTTGCCATGACATGAGGGAACTGGATATCATGATCTTTGTTTCTTGAATGCTGAGTTTTAGGCCAGCTTTTTCACTCTCCTCTTTCACCTTCATCAGGAGGTTCTATAACGGTGGTGTCATCTACATACCTGAGGTTATTGATATTTCTTTTGGCAATCGTGATTCTAGTTTCTGCTTCATCTAGAAAGGCATTTCTCATAATGTACTCTGCATATAAATTAAATAAGAGGGGTGACAATATACAGCTTTGATGTACTCCTTTCTCTATTTGGAACCAGTCCATTGTTCCATGTCCAGTTCTAACTTCCTTTTTGTCCTGCATAAAGGTTTCACAGGAGGCATGTAAAGTGGTCTGATATTCCCATCTCTTTCAGAATTTTCTACAGTTTTGTGTGATCCTCATACTCAAAGCCTTTTCCTTAGTCAACTAAGTAGATTTTCTTCTGGAATTCCCTTGCTCTTCCTATGATCCAATGGATGTTGGCAATTTGATCTCTGGTTCCTCTGCCTTTTCTAAATCCAGCTTGTATATCTGGAAGTTTTTGGTTCACATACTATTTAAGCCTAACCTGAAGGATTTTGAGCATTACTTTGTTAGCATGTGAAATAAGTGCAATGGTGCAGTAGTATGAACATCCTTTGGCATTGCCCTTCTTTGGGATAGGAATGAAAACTGACTGTTCCCAGTCCTGAGGCCACTGCTGAGTTTTCCAAATGCACTGGCATATTGAGTGTAGCACTTTAACATCATCATATTTTAGGATTTGAAATAGCTCAGCTGGAATTCTGTCACCTCCACTAGCTTTGTTCATAGTAATGCTTGCTAGGGCCCACTTGACTTTACACTCTAAAACATTTGGCTATAGGGAAGCGATCACACCATCATGGTCATCCAGCTCATTAAGATGTTTTTTGTATAGTTCTTCCGTGTATTCTTTCCACCTCTTCTTAATATCTTCTGCTTCTGTTAGGTCCATACCACTTCTGTCCTTTATTGTGTCTATCTTTGCATGAAATGTTCCTATATATAATATAATTTGAATAGAATGCTTAAACTTTCTGAATAATTACTCCCAAAGTGGTCATACAATCTATATAATCTCCATAAAGATAGATAAAATGCTTTTCATATGACCACAATTGTTATTTAGTTCTTTCTCTCAGCCAGAAATATGTTTTCCCATAACCCAATGGTCTTGCCCCTTTCTTTAGAACAAATCTAATCCCTAACCAAAAGGTGTCTAGACCTTGATGGCTTTCTTATGAGAACATAATAACATTAGTATTCTTTTTTTTTGGAGGGGAGGGTGGGTTGGGGAAGGAGGGGGGCGGGCAGGCCACTTCTATTGGTCTTTCATTTATCTATTTTCATCCATCTTTTTTGTTGTTGTTGTTCTTTGGCCCGTGTGGGCCTCCCATCACAGTGGCCTCTGTCGTTGCAGAGCACCAGCTCTGGATGCATGCACTCCGGAGATCTGGCTTAGTAATTGGACACATCAGTTCAGCCACTCTGCAGCACGTGAGATCTTCCCAGGCCAGGGATCGAACTGGCGTCCCTTGCACTGCAAGGTGGTATCCTTACCCACTGGAAAGTCCAACATTAGTACTCTTAAAGGCAGGCACTAATAACTGGCCTTAAGTGTCTTTCTTATATTCAAATATATATAAACATTTTTTATATCACATATAATCTAGGCTCTGTAGATAATGCAATAAAGAAAACCAGATTAAGCCCCTGCTTTCATGGAGCTCACCGTAGTTGGAGATGAAAAAGAACAAAAAACAAAGCAGGGTACTAAAACGGTGGTAAGGTGGAGGTTGAGGGAAGTTGTCTAAAATAGCAGAGAAAGAGAAACTCTCTCTGATAAGGTAGCACATAAGCAGAGTCAAAAGACCGAGGAAGTGACGTATGCACATCATATTTTAGGATTTGAAATAGCTCAGCTGGAATTCTGTCACCTCCACTAGCTTTGTTCATAGTAATGCTTGCTAGGGCCCACTTGACTTTACACTCTAAAACATTTGGCTATAGGGAAGCGATCACACCATCATGGTCATCCAGCTCATTAAGATGTTTTTTGTATAGTTCTTCCGTGTATTCTTTCCACCTCTTCTTAATATCTTCTGCTTCTGTTAGGTCCATACCACTTCTGTCCTTTATTGTGTCTATCTTTGCATGAAATGTTCCTATATATAATATAATTTGAATAGAATGCTTAAACTTTCTGAATAATTACTCCCAAAGTGGTCATACAATCTATATAATCTCCATAAAGATAGATAAAATGCTTTTCATATGACCACAATTGTTATTTAGTTCTTTCTCTCAGCCAGAAATATGTTTTCCCATAACCCAATGGTCTTGCCCCTTTCTTTAGAACAAATCTAATCCCTAACCAAAAGGTGTCTAGACCTTGATGGCTTTCTTATGAGAACATAATAACATTAGTATTCTTTTTTTTTGGAGGGGAGGGTGGGTTGGGGAAGGAGGGGGGCGGGCAGGCCACTTCTATTGGTCTTTCATTTATCTATTTTCATCCATCTTTTTTGTTGTTGTTGTTCTTTGGCCCGTGTGGGCCTCCCATCACAGTGGCCTCTGTCGTTGCAGAGCACCAGCTCTGGATGCATGCACTCCGGAGATCTGGCTTAGTAATTGGACACATCAGTTCAGCCACTCTGCAGCACGTGAGATCTTCCCAGGCCAGGGATCGAACTGGCGTCCCTTGCACTGCAAGGTGGTATCCTTACCCACTGGAAAGTCCAACATTAGTACTCTTAAAGGCAGGCACTAATAACTGGCCTTAAGTGTCTTTCTTATATTCAAATATATATAAACATTTTTTATATCACATATAATCTAGGCTCTGTAGATAATGCAATAAAGAAAACCAGATTAAGCCCCTGCTTTCATGGAGCTCACCGTAGTTGGAGATGAAAAAGAACAAAAAACAAAGCAGGGTACTAAAACGGTGGTAAGGTGGAGGTTGAGGGAAGTTGTCTAAAATAGCAGAGAAAGAGAAACTCTCTCTGATAAGGTAGCACATAAGCAGAGTCAAAAGACCGAGGAAGTGACGTATGTACATACCTTGCAATAGTGTTTCAAGAAACATTAAATGCAAAGGCCCTGAGGCAGGAGTGTCTTTGGGATGTTCACAAAATAACATGGAAATTGGAAAGTCTCATAAATTAGAAACTGTAATAGACTTGGGAACCTGATCCCATACTTTTCCATTTCTAGAAAACATCAGCTAGTATTCTATTCTCCTAATTTAACTGTCTCCTCCAATGCATGCTCTGAATCTGTGTTGATCAGAAATAAACTCCTAAGCTCATATTCCAGTTGTGAAGAATAAGAGAGATCAATGAAAAGAGTAATTTTTTAAGGAAAAATTTCACAAAATATATTTTTTTGTTTAAGAATAGTGGAGTGTTTAGGGAGTAATGTTTTTTAAATTACTGAAGTATAATAAATGCTGACACTGTGCAAAAACTGCAACAGGAAACAGTAGGCATAAGCAACATATTTTTTATGTAAAGCCTGACAGGTTTTCAGCCTCCTAGTGTGAACACTAATCAGACATCCTCTCCTTCTCAAAAGCAATCAGCAGGGCCCCACATAAATCTAGAAAGCAACACTGCAGGTCTTAGTATCTTTTGATCTTAGTATTTTCAAAGATCAAAACAACTTACTATTAGCATCTTTTCCATCACTTTTTTTAGAGAAATGTGTATGTTAGCACATTCTATAGACTATCTTATGTTTCTAATTATGCAAGAATCTCCTCTGACAATATTTTTTATTGGTACATAATCTAAAAAAAAAAAAATCACTGGGGCATAAAAGTTGCTATAGAAAAAAATCTCGGCTTCCACCGACAAAGTGTTGGGGCATTTCTATTACTAGTTATAAGCATGGCTTTGTTCCAAAGCATAAGGTAACTTTGGGAAGTCCTGGGATCTCTTCAGGTTTTCTTTCTTTCATGTGCAAAATACACCTCAAATGCCCTTACCTTCCAGAGCAATACATCCCCAAACATTTGCAAACGAGGAAAATTCTGCAAATACTGTGTTATGTCTTGTTGTTGTTATTCAGTCACTAAGTTGTGTCCAACTCTTTGTGACTCCATGGACTGCAGCATGCCAGACTTCTCTGTTCTCCACTATCTCCAAGAATTTGCTCAAACTCATGTCCATTGAGTTGGTGATGCCATCTAACCCTCTCATCCTCTGTCTCCCCCTTCTCCTCTTGCCCTCAGTCTTTCCCAGCATTAGGTCTTTTCCAGTGAATCGTCTCTATTCATCAGATGGCCCAAAGTATTGGATCTTCAGCTTCAGCATCAGTCCTAATAAATATTCAAGGTTGATTTACTTTAGGATTGACTGGCTTGATCTCTTTGCAGTACAAGGGACTCTCAATCATTTTCTCTAACACCACAATTAGAAAGCATCAGTTTCTTGGTGCTCAGCCTTTTTTATGGTCCAACACTCACATCTGTACCTGAGTACTGGAGAAACATTTTGACTATATAGACCTTTCTTGGCAAAGTGATGTTTCTGCTTTTTAATGTGCTGTCTAGTGTTGTCATATATTTCCTTCCAAGGAGTAAGTGTCTGTTAATTTCATGGGTGCAGTCACTGTCCATAGTGATTTTGGAGCCCAAGAAAATAAATGTGTCATTGATTTCACTTTTTTCCCCATCTATTTGCCATGAAGTGATAGGACTGGATGTCATGATCTTAGTTTTTTGAATAATGAGATTTAAGTCAGCTTTTTCACTCTCCTTTTTCACCCTCATCAAGGGCTCTTTTTTCATCGGTAAAGCGTTTTGAGAAGCACGCTGATAATCAAAACTCTGTCCTCATCTTTTCTTTCCTCTTCTCTTCTTACTATTAGGCACATTCTATAGACTATCTTATGTTTCTAATTATGCAAGAATCTCCTCTGACAATATTTTTTATTGGTACATAATCTAAAAAAAAAATCACTGGGGCATAAAAGTTGCTATAGAAAAATCTCGGCTTCCACCGACAAAGTGTTGGGGCATTTCTATTACTAGTTATAAGCATGGCTTTGTTCCAAAGCATAAGGTAACTTTGGGAAGTCCTGGGATCTCTTCAGGTTTTCTTTCTTTCATGTGCAAAATACACCTCAAATGCCCTTACCTTCCAGAGCAATACATCCCCAAACATTTGCAAACGAGGAAAATTCTGCAAATACTGTGTTATGTCTTGTTGTTGTTATTCAGTCACTAAGTTGTGTCCAACTCTTTGTGACTCCATGGACTGCAGCATGCCAGACTTCTCTGTTCTCCACTATCTCCAAGAATTTGCTCAAACTCATGTCCATTGAGTTGGTGATGCCATCTAACCCTCTCATCCTCTGTCTCCCCCTTCTCCTCTTGCCCTCAGTCTTTCCCAGCATTAGGTCTTTTCCAGTGAATCGTCTCTATTCATCAGATGGCCCAAAGTATTGGATCTTCAGCTTCAGCATCAGTCCTAATAAATATTCAAGGTTGATTTACTTTAGGATTGACTGGCTTGATCTCTTTGCAGTACAAGGGACTCTCAATCATTTTCTCTAACACCACAATTAGAAAGCATCAGTTTCTTGGTGCTCAGCCTTTTTTATGGTCCAACACTCACATCTGTACCTGAGTACTGGAGAAACATTTTGACTATATAGACCTTTCTTGGCAAAGTGATGTTTCTGCTTTTTAATGTGCTGTCTAGTGTTGTCATATATTTCCTTCCAAGGAGTAAGTGTCTGTTAATTTCATGGGTGCAGTCACTGTCCATAGTGATTTTGGAGCCCAAGAAAATAAATGTGTCATTGATTTCACTTTTTTCCCCATCTATTTGCCATGAAGTGATAGGACTGGATGTCATGATCTTAGTTTTTTGAATAATGAGATTTAAGTCAGCTTTTTCACTCTCCTTTTTCACCCTCATCAAGGGCTCTTTAGTTTCTCTATCTTATGGGTAATAAAGCGTTTTGAGAAGCACGCTGATAATCAAAACTCTGTCCTCATCTTTTCCCTTTCCTCTTCTCTTCTTAAAAAAGAAGGGCACGCTAGGAAGACAGGATCCCCACAGCCTCAGGGAAAACAGCAAAATAAGAAAAACTGTCATTTTGTTCTTCTACTCCTTTTGTCTTTTCCACCTCCTGCCTTTTCTTTCTTATGTGCATGCCAAATGCACTTGTGCTTCCTCACTATTACACTAGAACAACCTTCTACCAACTGTCTATGGGTTTAGCAACATGAAAGACTTCTGTAATGTGGCGGGAGTACTTTCCATAGAATGTTGAAGGCAAAAACTCAATATGAGTAATTTGGGGGGAAAATGAGAAGAATTAGATACAGTTAAATATAGACAGCCTTTTGAGGAATTTTGTTTCACAGGGGGCAAATTGTTTGTTTTTTTCAAGACAGGAGAAATAACAGCATATTTGTATGGTTATAGAAAACACAGAAAAGAAGATATTGAAAAAATTATCCATATATTTGTGAATGAACAGGGTTAGGATAGGCACAGGATTGGAGAACATAAGAGTGAGGAATAGCGTGGGAGTGTGGGTAATAGCATCATGACATGAAAGGAAAAGTTGTGGGTTTTAGATAGGAGAAAGGGAAAATTATCTGGAAGCAGTAATAAGACATAAAGAAGACAGTTAATTCACTTCCAGGCCCAGTCATTAAAGGCCTAAGGGAGAAAACACACGTTCTTAAATTTAGAGGCCTGCAAAGGAAGCAGTATCTTCAGAGGACAGCCAGTTTCCATTAGAACAAGAATGTGAAGGGTAGGAAAATTCAGAGACATCAGGATATAAGGGATTTTGCTGATGATGGATCATGAGTTTCTGGGGCCAGAGAAAAGCTTCAGTCATTGGGCAGGGATAGGAAACAGAGGGATATGCAGAGACATGGAACTGGATGGCAAGAGATGAGGAATGATGTGGAAGTCTGGGACTTCTTGCAGTGGCAAACACAAAATGGAATGAAGGCCATAATAAGATTAATCCTTATTTCTTGAACTCAAGAAAGATAATGGTGGCAAAGTTGTGAGTGCTGAAGGGCTAGGAAGTTCAGGGGGTGTGTCTCTCCTTGATTCCTTTTCAGGTAGAGCGTATCTGTGCCAAGTGCTGGAGCTTCCTCTTGACTCTTGTTGATGGAACTGATGGACCTAGAGCTGGTTCCATTTAATTTCAAAAATTCATGTGATCCTCATACACATTGATTTCTGATGAAAATAGCTCACAACTTTAAAAATTTCCCTGCCCTACGGGAAATGTAAGTGAATTTTTCATAGTAGAGTTTGGTTTTACTTACATCTGTGTTGCAGGAGCGGTAACGTTTCCTTTCCCCAAGGCAGTATTTTCCACCTCCTGAAGGTCTGAAAACACAGTTTGTTTAACATGTGAGTATATATATATATATATATATATATGTATATATATATAACCACGTAAATAGTACATAAATTGCTTGATGAAAACATTGACATTTAAGAAAATAAAAACTTTGACATTGTATTACTATTAACATAATCATATTAATGATAGCAATAATGATTATGGTTGCTGAACAAAAATTAAGGCAGTTTACTATAAGTAACTTTTTGAGGCTCTTAATTATGATGATATATACATTCTTAAGAGAATGCAATTAAATCAATGTATTTTCTAACTAACATAGCAAACAGATATTCAGTTCAACATGAGTTTAAAGATCATTTATAATGAAAAGCCATTTGAATGATATTCAACAAAACACATAATCTGATACTGTATGTTCACCAGTAGGAAATGTGAAGTATTTTTTTTCCAAACTGGAAATAAGGAGAAGACATTAAATAACTCTCTGGAAATAGCTTCAGTTCAGAGTATTTAATGCAGAAATAAATTTCTATCTCATTTTAAATATTACATAAAGTTTAAAAAAATTAAATCTAAATATCAAATAGGTTTGTATTATATAGATACTTCATATTACATTCAAATTAGGATATTAAATATTTGTTTTACATAAATTTCTGGAGTATTTAACATTAGAGAGTCATATGCTATTACTTGGTCATGTAATATTTGAACAGAAAAAAACAGTAATGTTTTAAAAGAGGTCCAAGTCATTCTCTTAAGTATTGGGATATATTATTTATTACCACAGGGTTTTATACTTTTGGTTATTAAGTTATATTCGCCTGCAGCTGAACTTAATTATTCTGTACTTTTTAAAAAAAGATCAAATTTCAGTTATAATTTTTGCTCACTGATAACTATGATCAATTCATTATATTATCAATTATCTCATTGACACTAACTATTTATAAAGGGGATAATTTAAGTTACACTTTGAGTGTACTCTGAATGCCAGTGAATGCTGACTTTAAGCAAAGGAAAGGAATGGCCCAGTTTAAACCAGCATGGGAGAAATGGGTTGGTCAGACAAAGACAAGCCAGTGGGAAGAGTGGTGGCAATGCTGTTTTACGAGTAGGTGACAGTGACTTCTGTTTAACAGAACGAAAACACAGAATGGATACAAAGGGAAAACAACTTCAAACTAAAAAAGAAGAAAGGAGACGAGACATTAGAGGAAGGAATCAAAAACAGAGATCCTAAATTAAAATGAGAAAAAAATAAAAACAGACCATCTTTTACCCTAACAGAGGGAAAAAAGCAGAGGTGATATCATAACATCATTCTGCACCAAACAACCGTCAGGAAGGAAGGTCCTTAATTACAGGTCTAGACAAAAATGGGAACACCTGCCATGAAGCAGTTCAGGAGCAGTTTGGTCTCTGGGAGGATACGCAAGACCAACTAGAGAAATCATCCACCTGCAATGGGCACTGGTGGGAGGGAGAAGCAACACAGCTTAGCAAGGAATATTGACGGGGCTGGCTTGATGCCAGGTGGACTCTGGCTAGAGAAAAAGAGTGGTGGGAGAAGAGCAGTCTGACCCTGCATAAACCAGTCACAGGAGAAAAGTGGTGGCAGTTCCGGAAGATGATTAATGGGGGCATGTGAATGGAAACTATTTTAACACATGGGCAGTATTCTTTTCATTGTGATTTGTGATGCGAATCAAGGCATTTCAACCCTTGAAGTGCTCTCATTGGAAACTATTTTAAACACATGGGCCCGTATCCTAATTCATTTTGAAGTATGTTTTACATAAGAGAAAGTCATATGCTATTACTTGGTCATGTAATATTTGAACAGAAAAAACAGTAATGTTTTAAAAGAGGTCAAGTCATTCTCTTAAGTATTGGGATATATTATTTATTACCACAGGGTTTTATACTTTTGGTTATTAAGTTATATTCGCCTGCAGCTGAACTTAATTATTCTGTACTTTTTAAAAAAAGATCAAATTTCAGTTATAATTTTTGCTCACTGATAACTATGATCAATTCATTATATTATCAATTATCTCATTGACACTAACTATTTATAAAGGGGATAATTTAAGTTACACTTTGAGTGTACTCTGAATGCCAGTGAATGCTGACTTTAAGCAAAGGAAAGGAATGGCCCAGTTTAAACCAGCATGGGAGAAATGGGTTGGTCAGACAAAGACAAGCCAGTGGGAAGAGTGGTGGCAATGCTGTTTTACGAGTGGGTGACAGTGACTTCTGTTTAACAGAACGAAAACACAGAATGGATACAAAGGGAAAACAACTTCAAACTAAAAAAGAAGAAAGGAGACGAGACATTAGAGGAAGGAATCAAAAACAGAGATCCTAAATTAAAATGAGAAAAAAATAAAAACAGACCATCTTTTACCCTAACAGAGGGAAAAAAGCAGAGGTGATATCATAACATCATTCTGCACCAAACAACCGTCAGGAAGGAAGGTCCTTAATTACAGGTCTAGACAAAAATGGGAACACCTGCCATGAAGCAGTTCAGGAGCAGTTTGGTCTCTGGGAGGATACGCAAGACCAACTAGAGAAATCATCCACCTGCAATGGGCACTGGTGGGAGGGAGAAGCAACACAGCTTAGCAAGGAATATTGACGGGGCTGGCTTGATGCCAGGTGGACTCTGGCTAGAGAAAAAGAGTGGTGGGAGAAGAGCAGTCTGACCCTGCATAAACCAGTCACAGGAGAAAAGTGGTGGCAGTTCCGGAAGATGATTAATGGGGGCATGTGAATGGAAACTATTTTAACACATGGGCAGTATTCTTTTCATTGTGATTTGTGATGCGAATCAAGGCATTTCAACCCTTGAAGTGCTCTCATTGGTCCTTTTAATACTAATGTAGCAGTAATAATTTTACGTGACATGTGAAAAGACCTTAGTCTTCCTGGGAATAATGGTGATGTAGCTAAGACCAGACCCAGATTCATCCATAATTCAGTAGTTTTTGGAGGAGGAAATCTATCTGATTATTACTAGATTAAAAGTCTGGCTGTACCTGGGATAGATGTACAATGCTTTTCTTTCTAGTTACATAGTAAGGTGAAAAGAAGAAAAAGAAAGCCTGTCTAATAAGGCCCCTCCGCTTTCCTGTGCCTATTGCTTGTTCTGAAGACAAGCACTTGGCTCACTGGTGAAACGTTTTTACAGATAACATGTGAAACCACAGCTTTGAACCATTTCCAACTGTGTCTTTTTGTTGGCTCCGGCTTACTTTAGCTACTTACGCTGGACTGTCACAGTGTCTTAGGGATGAGGAGACGCCTCCCCCGCAGGTCCTGCTGCACTCTCCCCATAGTGACCAGGGACCCCAGCCCCCATCTATGCTCTGGGGCCAAGTGCCAAAAGGAACACAATCTCCCTGATAACACCACTGCAAGATTTCACAGAAAACACAGAATTAGCTTTTAGGCAGATAGAACTATCAGAATAGAAATAAATACATAAGGGTCAGGCAATGACCAGTTTTTAGGCAATAGCATTCTCCCAGTAGATAACAGACTGACAGATCTTTAACTGTTTAGACATTGGTAAAGGTGCATGTGATTTGCAAATTATCTTTAACTAGGCAATGATTTATAAATCTCTAACAAGTACCAGGAGTCTAAAAACCTTAACTTTGCTTCTTTTTTCCTTCTTTCTCCTCCTTCAGACTTTTAGTGTTTCTCATTATAGAGACCTCGAAAGGTTTTTTTTTTTTTTTTAGATATTTTAGTATTAAAACATGTTTTTTCTTTATATTCCACTATTATTAGACTCATGGAATGATAACGCAATATGGAAAGTTCCCCAGTAAGGAATTTTTATGATGGTAATTGCTTTTTCTTTACAAAAAAAGAAAAAAAAAAAAGGCCGGTTGAGGCTACAATAGTAAAAGAATGTGTTGTGGCATTTCATCTACATGAGTACTGCAGACATAATAAAAGTAATGCCAAGACACTAGGGATAGGGTACAAAAAAACCCTTATATGCACTGACTAGCCGGGTGTATAGCCCCTGCATGAACATGTGTACTGGAATTCTTCTCGGCTTTACTCTCTGCAATAAACCACACATACTGCACATAAGTGGAAAGCCAGGAATAATTTATCGAGACGCAGACATCGCATAATCAGCTCATAACTCTAACATGATAAATCTTATTTGCAGAATATGGTCAAAATGAAAGCTATTTTTAAAAACCAAGCATTAGGCTAGACTTTTATTGGCACATTTTTCTGAGTTATCAAAATTTGAAGAACCATGCTGATGCTATGAAAGTCCTTTGTTACATGACTAACAATAGTGAAACATTATCAGACTTAACTGTCAGCAATGTTAGATTGTTTATATTAAAATGTAAAGGGTTATGATATGCTTTAAAAAGTTCGCTGGACTGTCACAGTGTCTTAGGGATGAGGAGACGCCTCCCCCGCAGGTCCTGCTGCACTCTCCCCATAGTGACCAGGGACCCCAGCCCCCATCTATGCTCTGGGGCCAAGTGCCAAAAGGAACACAATCTCCCTGATAACACCACTGCAAGATTTCACAGAAAACACAGAATTAGCTTTTAGGCAGATAGAACTATCAGAATAGAAATAAATACATAAGGGTCAGGCAATGACCAGTTTTTAGGCAATAGCATTCTCCCAGTAGATAACAGACTGACAGATCTTTAACTGTTTAGACATTGGTAAAGGTGCATGTGATTTGCAAATTATCTTTAACTAGGCAATGATTTATAAATCTCTAACAAGTACCAGGAGTCTAAAAAACTTAACTTTGCTTCTTTTTTCCTTCTTTCTCCTCCTTCAGACTTTTAGTGTTTCTCATTATAGAGACCTCGAAAGGTTTTTTTTTTTTTTTTAGATATTTTAGTATTAAAACATGTTTTTTCTTTATATTCCACTATTATTAGACTCATGGAATGATAACGCAATATGGAAAGTTCCCCAGTAAGGAATTTTTATGATGGTAATTGCTTTTTCTTTACAAAAAAAGAAAAAAAAAAAAGGCCGGTTGAGGCTACAATAGTAAAAGAATGTGTTGTGGCATTTCATCTACATGAGTACTGCAGACATAATAAAAGTAATGCCAAGACACTAGGGATAGGGTACAAAAAAACCCTTATATGCACTGACTAGCCGGGTGTATAGCCCCTGCATGAACATGTGTACTGGAATTCTTCTCGGCTTTACTCTCTGCAATAAACCACACATACTGCACATAAGTGGAAAGCCAGGAATAATTTATCGAGACGCAGACATCGCATAATCAGCTCATAACTCTAACATGATAAATCTTATTTGCAGAATATGGTCAAAATGAAAGCTATTTTTAAAAACCAAGCATTAGGCTAGACTTTTATTGGCACATTTTTCTGAGTTATCAAAATTTGAAGAACCATGCTGATGCTATGAAAGTCCTTTGTTACATGACTAACAATAGTGAAACATTATCAGACTTAACTGTCAGCAATGTTAGATTGTTTATATTAAAATGTAAAGGGTTTATGACATGGGATGCTTTGAAAGTAATCAGTTTACTATATTAATTCTATATCTCCAGAATTCTTTCACTTTCCCCATTTGTACCGCTATCACTCTAGATCAAACTAGCAAATGGGACAGCTTGTTGCCTGGTCCTTCCACCTCACTTTCTTCTACTTGTAATGGACCTATTGTCCAGGGAGCTATCAGAGAGCTCTTCTAAAATATATTATGGTATCATGTTACTCTTTTCCTTAAAAGACTGTGATGGTTTCCTCTTTTCCGATGGTCCACAGTCAACTCCCTTTGTGACCTAGCCCCTGCCTCCTTCTCCAGCCTTACTCTCTTTCTGGTATAGAATGCTCCAGACACACTGGCTTTCTTTCTGTTCCTCAAATACACTAAATGTGTTCTCTGCTCAGAGCACTTGGATTTGTGGGTCCTCCTGGGAATACTCTTCTAATTCCTTCTATTGTAGTCTTCCCATTATTTGGCCTCCGGTCAAAAGTCATCAATGAGAGGTGTCTTTCCTTGATCACCCTTTCTTTTTTTTTTCTTTGTGGGGGGCGCGGGTTGGGGAGGGAGGGGGGCGGGCGCGCCACTTCTATTGCTCTTTTATTTATCTATTTTCATCCATCTTTGTTCTCTGGCCCGTGTGGGCCTCCCATCGCAGTGGCCTCTGTTGTCGCAGAGCACCGGCTCTGGGCGCATGCACTCCAGAGCTCCAGCTCCGTAGTTGGACACATTGCTCCAGCTGCTCCGCAGCATGTGGGACCTTCCCAGGCCAGGGATCGAACCGGCGCCCCTTGAACTGCAAGGTGGTGTGCTTACCCACTGGACCACCAGGGAATCCCCTAGATCCTCTTATTTGGAAGCAGTTGTACCTCACTACCCCAGCTTCCCCTCCCCCTGCTCCAACATGTACAGAGATTACATCTTCCTGTTTTAGTCTCCTCTTACCACTGATTTAAATTACCCATGGCAGAGGATGAGATGATTGTATGGCATCACTGACTTAACAGACATGAATCTGAGTGAACTCTGAGAAATAGTGAAGGTCAGGGAAGCCTGGCTTGCTGCAGTCCATGGAGTTGCAAAGAGTCAGACATGACTTAGTGACTGAACAATAATTTATTTTTCAAGTTACTTTTTCTTACTTTCATTGTCTCCTCTCCTAAGTATACAAAAAACCTGAAGAGCCACATGTGGCTATTCAAATTTAAATTAATTAAAATTATAAATTTGGTTCCTGAGACCCAGAATATAATCGCTAGGGCTCATAGCCACATGAGCTTAGTGGCTATGATACTGGACACAGTAGATAGGTAGAGAACATTTCTATCATCAAAGAATGTTCTAATTGAAAATGCTGAATGTCTAGAGCAGTGCCTAGAATCTAATGGATATGCAACAAAACTTTGTTGAATGAATGAATACCTTAGTTAATTTATAGAATTCTGTGCCTTGTTTTGGTTACTATATATCAGGAAGGTACATGAGATAATAGAGGGTAAAGAGTCAAATTTATCTTTGCTTCCCTGGTAGCTGGTATTAAGTGAATGTTTCAGTAGTTGTAACAACACAAAGGACTTTTTAAGGAAAAAGCTCACTAATTATCATTTGTCCATAAAAAATCAGGCAAAAAGAAATCAAAATTTGGTTGACTATATAAGGCCAAACATTCTAATGCTAAATCGAATGTTAAATGGTAAAGCAGGGAATCAAAAAAGTTCACAAGTTTTGGGCAATTAAAATTGTCATGAAGAAAAAAAATCATCTGTTCACAATGATGAAGCAGAAGTAGTTGGCTGAACCAGTACCAACTTTGGGGGCAGCACTGCTAAAAATGTACATGTGAGAGGGAGAATGTTCCAGGTGCCAGCTTATGATTTACCTAATTGATCTTGAAAACCAACCAGTCTATATAATGATGCACCAATTGGATTAGATCTTTATCTATATAAAAGTCACAACAGTGAATCAATAATCTCCAGTCTTACTGTTTTGTTATTACAAATGTTACTACAAGTAGCTATGTGTAAGAACATATATGCCTCATCTATTTTCCTATGAGAGTAACTGAGTAATGTAGCATTAACCAGATATTATTATTTTTTAGCCCTGTGGTTTCAATGAATGACAATTAACACTTAAAAATTCTAAATATTAAAATTTGCCTATTTTTTCAAGTTGGAAACAGCATTACTGACTTCAAATAACAATAAAATTTGATTTTACATTTATATTATATAATCACAGGGCTCCCCTTAAAGCTCAAAGAGATTTTATGTGATTCAAATTTTAGTGTGATCTTCATTTTTTCATATGAGGAAATCAGAGCCTTAAGGAGGATGACTTGCCCAAAGTGACTTGCTAGTCACTTACTAGCAGAAAAGGATTTGCTATCTAAATACATACAAAAGTCAGTTGGAAAAAATCACTTGGAGGTGTAGGATTATATATTTGAAGACATTAAAGAATATGTTAATATACTTTTTTTTTTCTTGCTCCCCAGACCTGTGGCCCATCTTAATATACTTTTTTGAACTCTTTTTACTACATGAAATACAAAATAGCACTAGAGATCTTTTTAAAACCCAATTAGCTTCAAGTATATATCCACATTATTATTTCATACCTTCTTGAGTATTCATATAATTAGTGTAGGAAAAATTCCATTTTTTTGCATTTTTTAGGGGATGAAATCATGAAGACCACAAAAGCACTGAAAACTGTAGTTTCTAAAGTATTTAATAATGTTTTAACCTAGATGCTCAAATGTAGCTGGTTGACTATATAAGGCCAAACATTCTAATGCTAAATCGAATGTTAAATGGTAAAGCAGGGAATCAAAAAAGTTCACAAGTTTTGGGCAATTAAAATTGTCATGAAGAAAAAAAATCATCTGTTCACAATGATGAAGCAGAAGTAGTTGGCTGAACCAGTACCAATTTTGGGGGGCAGCACTGCTAAAAATGTACATGTGAGAGGGAGAATGTTCCAGGTGCCAGCTTATGATTTACCTAATTGATCTTGAAAACCAACCAGTCTATATAATGATGCACCAATTGGATTAGATCTTTATCTATATAAAAGTCACAACAGTGAATCAATAATCTCCAGTCTTACTGTTTTGTTATTACAAATGTTACTACAAGTAGCTATGTGTAAGAACATATATGCCTCATCTATTTTCCTATGAGAGTAACTGAGTAATGTAGCATTAACCAGATATTATTATTTTTTAGCCCTGTGGTTTCAATGAATGACAATTAACACTTAAAAATTCTAAATATTAAAATTTGCCTATTTTTTCAAGTTGGAAACAGCATTACTGACTTCAAATAACAATAAAATTTGATTTTACATTTATATTATATAATCACAGGGCTCCCCTTAAAGCTCAAAGAGATTTTATGTGATTCAAATTTTAGTGTGATCTTCATTTTTTCATATGAGGAAATCAGAGCCTTAAGGAGGATGACTTGCCCAAAGTGACTTGCTAGTCACTTACTAGCAGAAAAGGATTTGCTATCTAAATACATACAAAAGTCAGTTGGAAAAAATCACTTGGAGGTGTAGGATTATATATTTGAAGACATTAAAGAATATGTTAATATACTTTTTTTTTTCTTGCTCCCCAGACCTGTGGCCCATCTTAATATACTTTTTTGAACTCTTTTTACTACATGAAATACAAAATAGCACTAGAGATCTTTTTTTAAAAACCCAAGCAGCTTCAAGTATATATCCACATTATTATTTCATACCTTCTTGAGTATTCATATAATTAGTGTAGGAAAAATTCCATTTTTTTGCATTTTTTAGGGGATGAAATCATGAAGACCACAAAAGCACTGAAAACTGTAGTTTCTAAAGTATTTAATAATGTTTTACATATTTCCTAGATGCTCACAAAATGTAGCACAGGGAAAGTGCCCATCTGCTTTCCTTTAAAATGTATTCTTAAGGTACAAGATAAATACAAATATTCAGTTTATGAAATCTTGCTCAGTTCTTACCATTAGCTAATATCTGCACAGTAGTAGTATTCTATACAGCGGTCTGCTAAAACCTTTTACTGAGTGAATTCATGGTATTGATTGTATCTATTCCATAGAGTTATAACACATCAGAAAATTATATCAGAAAGCTAAATAACACAGATAAATGGGTAAAGAATGAAGAAACCATAATAATAATACAAGTATCAGTCATTTAGCAACTGACAAGAGACTAGTGTCTAGTTTAATAATTAACAACTCAGTCTGTGTAGGCATGACTTTAAATAACAGAGATTAATGGGTAAAGAATAAAGAATTCATAATAATAATATAAGTATCAGTCATTTAGCAACTGACAAGAGACTAGTGTCTAGTTTAATAATTAACAACTTAGTCTGAGTAGGGATGACTTTACTCTGTGTTTGGCCTGTGTTACAAACTTCAGTCCTCATGTTAGCAATATCTGTCTTTGGTCCAAAGCAAGTCATTTGTTTCTTGTCTTTAGTTTCTCTAACCATAAAATTGGGACTAATTTCAAATTTTAGTGTGATCTTCATTTTTTCATATGAGGAAATCAGAGCCTTAAGGAGGATGACTTGCCCAAAGTGACTTGCTAGTCACTTACTAGCAGAAAAGGATTTGCTATCTAAATACATACAAAAGTCAGTTGGAAAAAATCACTTGGAGGTGTAGGATTATATATTTGAAGACATTAAAGAATATGTTAATATACTTTTTTTTTTCTTGCTCCCCAGACCTGTGGCCCATCTTAATATACTTTTTTGAACTCTTTTTACTACATGAAATACAAAATAGCACTAGAGATCTTTTTTTAAAAACCCAATTAGCTTCAAGTATATATCCACATTATTATTTCATACCTTCTTGAGTATTCATATAATTAGTGTAGGAAAAATTCCATTTTTTTGCATTTTTTAGGGGATGAAATCATGAAGACCACAAAAGCACTGAAAACTGTAGTTTCTAAAGTATTTAATAATGTTTTACATATTTCCTAGATGCTCACAAAATGTAGCACAGGGAAAGTGCCCATCTGCTTTCCTTTAAAATGTATTCTTAAGGTACAAGATAAATACAAATATTCAGTTTATGAAATCTTGCTCAGTTCTTACCATTAGCTAATATCTGCACAGTAGTAGTATTCTATACAGCGGTCTGCTAAAACCTTTTACTGAGTGAATTCATGGTATTGATTGTATCTATTCCATAGAGTTATAACACATCAGAAAATTATATCAGAAAGCTAAATAACACAGATAAATGGGTAAAGAATGAAGAAACCATAATAATAATACAAGTATCAGTCATTTAGCAACTGACAAGAGACTAGTGTCTAGTTTAATAATTAACAACTCAGTCTGTGTAGGCATGACTTTAAATAACAGAGATTAATGGGTAAAGAATAAAGAATTCATAATAATAATATAAGTATCAGTCATTTAGCAACTGACAAGAGACTAGTGTCTAGTTTAATAATTAACAACTTAGTCTGAGTAGGGATGACTTTACTCTGTGTTTGGCCTGTGTTACAAACTTCAGTCCTCATGTTAGCAATATCTGTCTTTGGTCCAAAGCAAGTCATTTGTTTCTTGTCTTTAGTTTCTCTAACCATAAAATTGGGACTAATTTCAATTTTTGATTATAATTTATTGGTCTGAATTAGGATGACTACAGAAATTAGTTCTATACAGACATATCTTCAAAGTTAAAAACCTATCAAACAACTTATTTAACTTTACTCTCTGACAAAGTCTTCTTTTGTGGTTGTTTACTTTCCTCTCTAATAGGAAAGAACCTCTTTGGAAATTTTGCTGCTTCTTCTCGTAATATTTCGTATACTGACATAGTACATTATTTTAAGAGAAGAAACTTATTTAATTTAATAAGTTTTTAAAGAAATCTATAGGAAACTTCATGTGGATCAAGTTATTTGAGGTAATTTTCTAGATGACTATATTAATCAATATATACGAAGATTTTAATGTAAATCATAATTAATATAATTGTATTACGTCAAATAAACTTTAAGTATATGAATCCTACAAGCACAATAAATGTGAGAATTTTAAGTGTTATATTTTCTATTTTTATCCTTTTTTAACCTGAAGATTCCAAACTATAAAAGCTCTATTTCCACAGGCAAAGAATTTTACTTCATTTCTTAAAGTAGGAAAGTTAAATATTCACAGGGAAACTAATTTTTAATTTTTATTCTCAAGGGTTATATCCAATCGAGTGATTCTGGACTATTTTAAATATCAGTCATATTACTTTAGCCTAAATACTCAGATAAATTAGATAAATTTGGCCTTCTTTGTGCTAATTCAGGTGTGTTTAACTAGATTCATAAAGGTGAAAGAAGAGAAACTATCACATTTCAAATATAAAATCTCGGACGGTTCATTCTTACTTTTCACATTCCTTCTAAATGAAAGAAGTATGACTTTAAAACTTCTAGAAAGATGATATATTCCAGCGAAGCTTTAAGAATTTTCTTAAGAAACACTTACTCATCATTAAACATTTCTTTCTGTTAAGCCACTGAATTGTATTAATATTATAAATAAAACAATCTAACTTTGACAATTTGTCAGAATTCTACAAAGGAAAATTTCAAAATAAGTATATATACAGTATTTTAAAAGACTTTTTTAAAACTAAATATATTTTAGGATGTAATTATGGTAGATCATATACCACAGCCAGCACTGGGTCTAGCCAGCATCTGGAATAAGATAACTTTAAGGAAATCCTAAGATTTTAAATGATGTGATATTAGTGATTCAATATAGAACATTCTCCTCAAATCAGAAAAGCTGAGTTGGAGCACAGTGCTATTTAACTTTACTCTCTGACAAAGTCTTCTTTTGTGGTTGTTTACTTTCCTCTCTAATAGGAAAGAACCTCTTTGGAAATTTTGCTGCTTCTTCTCGTAATATTTCGTATACTGACATAGTACATTATTTTAAGAGAAGAAACTTATTTAATTTAATAAGTTTTTAAAGAAATCTATAGGAAACTTCATGTGGATCAAGTTATTTGAGGTAATTTTCTAGATGACTATATTAATCAATATATACGAAGATTTTAATGTAAATCATAATTAATATAATTGTATTACGTCAAATAAACTTTAAGTATATGAATCCTACAAGCACAATAAATGTGAGAATTTTAAGTGTTATATTTTCTATTTTTATCCTTTTTTTTAACCTGAAGATTCCAAACTATAAAAGCTCTATTTCCACAGGCAAAGAATTTTACTTCATTTCTTAAAGTAGGAAAGTTAAATATTCACAGGGAAACTAATTTTTAATTTTTATTCTCAAGGGTTATATCCAATCGAGTGATTCTGGACTATTTTAAATATCAGTCATATTACTTTAGCCTAAATACTCAGATAAATTAGATAAATTTGGCCTTCTTTGTGCTAATTCAGGTGTGTTTAACTAGATTCATAAAGGTGAAAGAAGAGAAACTATCACATTTCAAATATAAAATCTCGGACGGTTCATTCTTACTTTTCACATTCCTTCTAAATGAAAGAAGTATGACTTTAAAACTTCTAGAAAGATGATATATTCCAGCAAGCTTTAAGAATTTTCTTAAGAAACACTTACTCATCATTAAACATTTCTTTCTGTTAAGCCACTGAATTGTATTAATATTATAAATAAAACAATCTAACTTTGACAATTTGTCAGAATTCTACAAAGGAAAATTTCAAAATAAGTATATATACAGTATTTTAAAAGACTTTTTTAAAACTAAATATATTTTAGGATGTAATTATGGTAGATCATATACCACAGCCAGCACTGGGTCTAGCCAGCATCTGGAATAAGATAACTTTAAGGAAATCCTAAGATTTTAAATGATGTGATATTAGTGATTCAATATAGAACATTCTCCTCAAATCAGAAAAGCTGAGTTGGAGCACAGTGCTATTAAAAGGCTTTATCTTTCACTGTGCAGGTGCAGGAATGCTAAGGTTTATTTCAGCCCAAATTCTGAATCAGAACTTGTCATCCCATACTATTCAAATTTCTAGAGCAATTGGAAGTGTTATTCTTTCTTCACTTCCTATGTTTATAGTTTGGGACCCAGTCAAAACATATTAGCTTCTACTCTAAGTGAATTAAGATCTAAGGCTGCATATGTCATATTATAAATCCAGTGCTTTAGAAGGGCATGTAATAATCCTATTCTAATTCCGTTTTGTGTTTCCCATTCAAAAAGACTAGGAATCACTATCATGCATATGTAAGGCCAAATTTTGGGCTATGTCTCTAATTGGATCTTATAGAATCATTAAATTACTCTTTTGGCAATAAACCAAGTATCTGAAATGTTCTTTGCGGTCATCATCAGGGCTTGCAAGAACTGGGCTTTGGTTATCCTTAATATCCGGCTAAGTAACAATGCCAACATTACAATCAAAGTTTTTATGGTGTATATCTTTGTATACTATTTCATCAAACATGGCATACCTCCAATTTCTGTCCAAAGGGCTATTGCTGATGCCATGTCTAAGACAGGAAAGCTTTTTTGCTGAAAGTTATATTGAATGATTTATAGGAGTGTGACCCATGGATATACAGTACCAGTGCACTGTCTGGGCTCATCAAATTTCCTCCTTAGAAATCGCTACTGTCCCTCAGCACATCCATTCAGACCATATGGTTCTTATTCAGCCCTTGAATGGCTTATTCAGGCAAACATCCAATGACTGTAATAGCGATGTCAGACCCCCCAGGACTCATGCAAAGATCAGTTTTTAATATTTTGGCCATATTTCTTACTCCATCTGCTAAATGTGCATGGAACAGTTCCCATACTTACATGGAACATTTGCGGAACAGCGCCCCCGGGCAAAGATCCCATATCTTTTGCAGCCAGAGTTTGACAAGATCATTGTGGATCCAGTCCTCTGGATATGTCTATGCTATCACTTGAACCATATTTCTCCCCTCCCTCAACCTTTTAAAAAAAGATTTATTTAAAAAACTATGAGCAGCTTTGGTTTTATCCTACTGGCTAGACAGGATATAGGTTCTTTCTTGTTCCTTCTGCCTAGAGTAGTTTTGAAATTCAGAGTTAAGATCAGAGGCTGTAGCTATAACATCCATGCTTCTGAGACGCACAAATGCCTGCTTAGTCTGTGATGTTCACTACTATCAGTAAGACAGTCTGTAAAGAACTTTATGCCCAACACCATCTACGATTAGCATATAATAATGAAAAGTAATGATGATGTTCCAGTAACATATATTAACACCATATCTCTGAGGAAGCCAACAAAAAGCTCACTGAGATGATATCTCATTCCATTCTCATTCTAACTCTGCAAAATATGTAAAAATAGATTTTCTCTAATGTTAAAGTGAAGATTCATTATTTTGTCAAATATCACTTGGCTCTGTCCAGGTGCCTTTTTACTGTGATTCCAGAGATAACAAACTGTTACAGGTAAACAAATGAAAAATGCACTTGGTAATAAAGGGTAACACATATTGCTAACTCATCTCAGGCTTGGTGACTCAGTATTCCTACGACAGTGAAATCTGATTTTTATTCCACACAATTTCCCATCTGAAAGTAAAAGTATAATCAGAGGCAGTAGAGAGGGGCAAAGTTTTCAACTTTGGAATCAGAAAGGCCTGGGCTAGAATTTTGGCACTATTATTCAATTGCTATGAAATCTTAGGTTTTCAAGTCTTACTTTCATAGCCTATAAAATGGAGTTGAAAACAATATCCACCTCAAAGGATTTTTGTCAGTAGTAAAGAGAACATATATGTGCTTGGCACAGTGTAAGTATAAAACTATTCATTATCACTTATAATTGTTATTACTGATAATCTCAACTACTGACCAACTGAAAACTTCACTTTAATTTTGTCACTAAGCGTTTGCATGGCTATTTTGGTTCGAGTCAAATTCTAGGCTCCTGTTTAATATTTAAATACAAATGTGCATATTTGTTCAGTCACTTCAGTCATGTCCAACTCTTTGAGACTGTGGACTGCAGGCTGCCAGGCTCCTCTGTCCATGGGGACTCTCCAGGCAAGAATACTGGAGTAGGTAGCCATTCCCTCCTCCAGAGGATCTTCCTGACTCAGGGATTAAATCTTTGTCTGTGTCTCCTGCATTGGCAGGTAGGTTCTTTATCACTAGTGCTACCTAGGAAGCCCTAATCTCCAAACAGGTATAGCTGTAAGAGGAAAATCTGCATTTGCTAGTAGTACCATGTTTCTCTCTTAAGGAAAAAAGTAGCTTGAGATCAACAAAAACAAAAATTCATAAACAAATTACATGGCAAATGCAATGACTAAAAAATAAAGTAAATTCAGCTCACATGAATAGTTCTTTGTACATTTTTCCCTTAAAAATTTAAGTTTAAACAAATGTAATTGATCTAATTTTTCAAAACTTTTTATAAATTTCAAGTTATGACAGTTTTTTAGGGTCTTCTAACACCATATCTCTGAGGAAGCCAACAAAAAGCTCACTGAGATGATATCTCATTCCATTCTCATTCTAACTCTGCAAAATATGTAAAAATAGATTTTCTCTAATGTTAAAGTGAAGATTCATTATTTTGTCAAATATCACTTGGCTCTGTCCAGGTGCCTTTTTACTGTGATTCCAGAGATAACAAACTGTTACAGGTAAACAAATGAAAAATGCACTTGGTAATAAAGGGTAACACATATTGCTAACTCATCTCAGGCTTGGTGACTCAGTATTCCTACGACAGTGAAATCTGATTTTTATTCCACACAATTTCCCATCTGAAAGTAAAAGTATAATCAGAGGCAGTAGAGAGGGGCAAAGTTTTCAACTTTGGAATCAGAAAGGCCTGGGCTAGAATTTTGGCACTATTATTCAATTGCTATGAAATCTTAGGTTTTCAAGTCTTACTTTCATAGCCTATAAAATGGAGTTGAAAACAATATCCACCTCAAAGGATTTTTGTCAGTAGTAAAGAGAACATATATGTGCTTGGCACAGTGTAAGTATAAAACTATTCATTATCACTTATAATTGTTATTACTGATAATCTCAACTACTGACCAACTGAAAACTTCACTTTAATTTTGTCACTAAGCGTTTGCATGGCTATTTTGGTTCGAGTCAAATTCTAGGCTCCTGTTTAATATTTAAATACAAATGTGCATATTTGTTCAGTCACTTCAGTCATGTCCAACTCTTTGAGACTGTGGACTGCAGGCTGCCAGGCTCCTCTGTCCATGGGGACTCTCCAGGCAAGAATGCTGGAGTGGGTTGCCATGCCCTCCTCCAGGGCATCTTCCCGACCCAGGGATTAAATCTTTGTCTGTGTCTCCTGCATTGGCAGGTAGGTTCTTTATCACTAGTGCTACCTAGGAAGCCCTAATCTCCAAACAGGTATAGCTGTAAGAGGAAAATCTGCATTTGCTAGTAGTACCATGTTTCTCTCTTAAGGAAAAAAGTAGCTTGAGATCAACAAAAACAAAAATTCATAAACAAATTACATGGCAAATGCAATGACTAAAAAATAAAGTAAATTCAGCTCACATGAATAGTTCTTTGTACATTTTTCCCTTAAAAATTTAAGTTTAAAAAAATGTAATTGATCTAATTTTTTCAAAACTTTTTTATAAATTTCAAGTTAATGACAGGGTTATTTTGAGGGTCTTCTAGCACTCTGTCCTTTCTGTTTCTAGGAGTTTGCATACTGATTTGTTTTTTCCGTTCATTTATTTGAAAACCTTCTAGTGCTATACCTAAAAGCTATCTGTAGGCCTTCCATGTCTTTGGAAGAATGGCTAAGATTTGTTTTATATATTAATTTGAGATGATGAAATCCAAAGTATTGACTTTGTGAAATTACACTCTTAATGTTGTGAATATTAATGACCTCTTGGTAGACAAACTTTGTTACACGTACAAAGTTCTTAAACAGACTTTCAGGGAGCCCAAGTTGCTGCCCCAAGGGCTGCTGGAAGCTGACAAGATTCTAAAAACCAGGATAAGGAGGTAGGCAAGAGGTTCTTTTAACCTGACCATTTCCATTTTTCCAAATGTATGTATTAGAATTATGTGGAATGCATTTGAATAAAGGATTTAAGGATCAAAAAGCTGACAACCGATATCCTAGGTTAAGAAAGTCAATCTTTAGAAATCAAATACATTCTTGCTCCATTGTATTTACTTTTTCTTGTCTGTGCTTATTTTTATTTATGCTTAGAAGTAATTGTATTTCTCTTCTACTTGTTTATCTAAATTCAATACTGTTAGCTTTGATGTTATTTAGAGCATTTTCTAAGTAGCCTTCAAAATTGTATGTAAATGACATTTCTATCAAATATATGCACATAAGCTTTAAGACATGGTAGTCTACAGTTATGCTATTAAGCACAAATTATGAGATATTAACAGTGTTTATGATAACAGTGTTTATGAATTGAGTTCTCAGATAGCTACTATTTGTGGTTTACCTAATTAGAATGATCACACAATTTATAGAAGGCTTTCAGGAGAGCTCCAAGGTGTTTAAAACAATGAGCTCTTCATGATTTGGGTTAAAAAATAAAGTAAAATTTAAAAAGTCATCAGGCCTAATGATAGTATTATTACAGGCAAACAGAAACAGAGACCCATTGGTCACTGATCACAAGAATAATAATCAGTCAATGATTCTTATTATTCAGCAAACAAACACTCTCTCACTGTCACTTTACCTTTATAGTTGTGTATTTCTTCTAAGTACAGATTTATGTAAATTACTACTTGTTATTGACAAGAATTGTTAGTTCCAGAATAAACCTAGACTGTTATTTTCAAGAATGTGGTTCTTAATATTTTCTATTACATCTATGAAAATACAGAAGGAATTTTTGGTAGTGTGTGAAGGTCTCTGTGTTTTCATTGGCTACTCACAAAAATTTCAAAAAAAGATCCTTAATCTTTTAAAAATGACTCTATCAATTCATACATTTAGCATAATTTACCAACATTTCCAAACTCAGTATGGAAAAGTCATCAACATAGTACTAGGTTGTGGGTCCTGAATGAAGCCGTCAGCAAGGATTAATAAACTGTGACAGCTTCCCAAAAGCTTTCATTCTTTTTATTTAAACGTCCGATTGCAAGCTGAAATTCAGTGTAATCTTTGTTGAAACTAGCCCAACTAACATGGAAGAAGTCAGAACTGAGAACAGATGACAGTGTAGCTACTGTTGTAAATTCGGTTCATAGCAATAAATTTTAGAATCCACATGTATAACAATTTCTAAAGAATTTCAAGAATAGCTTAAAATATTCTTATCTGTTTAAATAATTCTTAATAATTTGTTTTTGAAAACTAGGCTAATGATACTAAAGATTATTTAGCAATCATTTCTGTACTCTATAAATTAACTATACTCTTACTATTAGATCTTTCATATTGCAGTTTGACAGTGACTCATTAGACTTTAGTTATAAAATCTATTTTAGGATCACATAATTTTCTTGGAAATTGTTGGGAAAAAACAGCCATATGACTAAATAGACTCTACTAAATAAGATTGCTATTGGCCTTTTTTGTGTAAATATAGCTCAAACATATACAAAAGAAAGGTCAAATTGACCCAGAAAATACTCAATATACTTTCCGAAACAATGCATATTTGCAGATATCAAGATAATCCATTAGGCTAGGAATTTACTATTTTCTCAAGCACATTTTAATTAGCACTCATGATTTCCTATTGGTTGAAGAAGATCAACACCAGAAATGTATCAGTTTAGTCTACATGAAAAACAGCTAATGAATCTGTTGAGCTTACCCCCTTTTCAATATTCCCAGTCTGACAGAGTGTTCCCTCAGCTGCGGAATACTGTTGGTGACACAGCGGTTGCTTTTGCTGAGACACCAGAGCTCTCTACACACTTCCTAGGAAAGAAGGCAAAAAGCAAGTTGATCAGAAGTAGAGACTAACATCATGTCCACTCGTCCATAAAAAATACCCACAGTATACAAGCAATACTAAGCATTACTTGTCTCTTGCTGGTGTTGAAGCATCAGGGATGAGTATATTTGGAGATCAGATATCACAGATGAGGATATTTCCAACAGGAACTCCTTTTGGAAGGTAGATTACCCATTTCATAGAATCATTTTTATTATTTGTCTCTATAACTCTTATTTCAATGGATAAAGTACATCTTAGTTTTAAATGCTGATCAGACTCTTTTAAAAATAATGTGTAGGGCTTCCCTGGTGGTCCGGTGGGTAAAGAGTCTGCCTTGCAATGCAAGGGCGTGACAGCTTCCCAAAAGCTTTCATTCTTTTTATTTAAACGTCCGATTGCAAGCTGAAATTCAGTGTAATCTTTGTTGAAACTAGCCCAACTAACATGGAAGAAGTCAGAACTGAGAACAGATGACAGTGTAGCTACTGTTGTAAATTCGGTTCATAGCAATAAATTTTAGAATCCACATGTATAACAATTTCTAAAGAATTTCAAGAATAGCTTAAAATATTCTTATCTGTTTAAATAATTCTTAATAATTTGTTTTTGAAAACTAGGCTAATGATACTAAAGATTATTTAGCAATCATTTCTGTACTCTATAAATTAACTATACTCTTACTATTAGATCTTTCATATTGCAGTTTGACAGTGACTCATTAGACTTTAGTTATAAAATCTATTTTAGGATCACATAATTTTCTTGGAAATTGTTGGGAAAAAACAGCCATATGACTAAATAGACTCTACTAAATAAGATTGCTATTGGCCTTTTTTGTGTAAATATAGCTCAAACATATACAAAAGAAAGGTCAAATTGACCCAGAAAATACTCAATATACTTTCCGAAACAATGCATATTTGCAGATATCAAGATAATCCATTAGGCTAGGAATTTACTATTTTCTCAAGCACATTTTAATTAGCACTCATGATTTCCTATTGGTTGAAGAAGATCAACACCAGAAATGTATCAGTTTAGTCTACATGAAAAACAGCTAATGAATCTGTTGAGCTTACCCCCTTTTCAATATTCCCAGTCTGACAGAGTGTTCCCTCAGCTGCGGGAATACTGTTGGTGACACAGCGGTTGCTTTTGCTGAGACACCAGAGCTCTCTACACACTTCCTAGGAAAGAAGGCAAAAAGCAAGTTGATCAGAAGTAGAGACTAACATCATGTCCACTCGTCCATAAAAAATACCCACAGTATACAAGCAATACTAAGCATTACTTGTCTCTTGCTGGTGTTGAAGCATCAGGGATGAGTATATTTGGAGATCAGATATCACAGATGAGGATATTTCCAACAGGAACTCCTTTTGGAAGGTAGATTACCCATTTCATAGAATCATTTTTATTATTTGTCTCTATAACTCTTATTTCAATGGATAAAGTACATCTTAGTTTTAAATGCTGATCAGACTCTTTTAAAAATAATGTGTAGGGCTTCCCTGGTGGTCCGGTGGGTAAAGAGTCCGACTTGCAATGCAAGGGGCACTGGTTTGATCCCTGGCCAGGGAAGATCCCACGTGCTGCAGAGTGGCTGGACTGGTCCAACTATGAGTCAGTGCTCACAGTAATGTGTAGAAATTTCATTAATAGAGTAGTGAGAAAGAATGAATATGTAGAAAGGACACATGTTTATTACTCCCCAAAACACACAATAGTACAAACTTTCTAACTAAGAGAGTTGCCAAATAGGTAATTTCCTAGACTACTGAAATATTCTAATAAAGAGTATTTTTTTTTAAAAAAAGAGAGAGAAACACTAGGGGAATGTACTGGGAGTGATTTCTAATATTCTTATAAGCTTCTTAAACAATGACTAAAGTTCATTAACGTAGCCCACTTTCATGAAAGGGAAATATGGTTTTGAACAAATGCTGCTATTTATGTGCCATTTCCATAATGGATATATTTCAGCTATTATTTGGCATAGTATTGTCTTCCTATCTCCTGTGCTGATTTCTCATTACCCCACCTCAGCATGGGAGAATTACAACATTTACTGTAGTGTTGGCAATATAAAACATTTCATTTTTTTTACACTTGTATTAATCTATTAGATTTTTAAATAAGCTAACATATCCCAAAATACAGTGTTTAAATAGTCAAAAAAGATTACTTTGGAGAAAATACTCAAATTTTTCAGGTTTTAATATATGATCATCAAACTAGCATAATTAGTGGGGGCCAGCGATATACATATGACAAATCTGGGATTATACATATCTGTAAACAACAAAACTCTAAAAGTAAAAAGTAAAATAAAAATAATAAATAAATTAAAAGAAAAAAGTTTTTAATTTAAATTGGAATCATTATGTAGAAACTATATTTGCAATAAAAATATATTAATCTGGAGTATAAAGATATAATTATATATAACATTCAATTCCATTGCTATTCTACTTCCCAACTGCTCTTTTATTCTCAAAACATAATTATAAGAACTTATACCACACATCATAAGAAAAAAATTTGTAATCGTGTATGGCGATACATATTAACTAGATTTACTGCCATAATCATATTTGCAGTATATACAAATATTGAATTATTATGTTATACACCTGAAACTAATGTTATGCTATTTGTCAATTATATTTTAATTAAAAAACAATTTAAGTCACATAAACAGAAATCGATAATATAGTGGTAACATAATGAATTCACTACTTAATCATTGGTACAAACTGAGATGCCCCACAGAGTATCATAGCAAAGAAAAAGGATATTTTGAGGCCCCTCTTTAGGGTGTTCCACTCCACCAGGCAGAGAGAGAGACATAAGATTTGTATTAAACTTTTAAAATACTCTAAAAATTTTATTTATTATACATAATTTATCTAATTTAAATCCCATGTGGAAAACTACTGAGCCAACAGAAAGTTAAAACTCCAGGAAAGAAAAACATGTGCTATGGGTCATAATCTAAAGAAAAAACTTTCTTGTTCTTACAATCCAAGGCATTACAAATTTTTACTTTGGTTTTTTTTTTTTCTATAGCAATTGAGCCCACTTTCATGAGGAATTTTACAAATGCTGCTATTTATGTGCCATTTCCATAATGGATATATTTCAGCTATTATTTGGCATAGTATTGTCTTCCTATCTCCTGTGCTGATTTCTCATTACCCCACCTCAGCATGGGAGAATTACAACATTTACTGTAGTGTTGGCAATATAAAACATTTCATTTTTTTTACACTTGTATTAATCTATTAGATTTTTAAATAAGCTAACATATCCCAAAATACAGTGTTTAAATAGTCAAAAAAGATTACTTTGGAGAAAATACTCAAATTTTTCAGGTTTTAATATATGATCATCAAACTAGCATAATTAGTGGGGGCCAGCGATATACATATGACAAATCTGGGATTATACATATCTGTAAACAACAAAACTCTAAAAGTAAAAAGTAAAATAAAAATAATAAATAAATTAAAAGAAAAAAGTTTTTAATTTAAATTGGAATCATTATGTAGAAACTATATTTGCAATAAAAATATATTAATCTGGAGTATAAAGATATAATTATATATAACATTCAATTCCATTGCTATTCTACTTCCCAACTGCTCTTTTATTCTCAAAACATAATTATAAGAACTTATACCACACATCATAAGAAAAAAATTTGTAATCGTGTATGGCGATACATATTAACTAGATTTACTGCCATAATCATATTTGCAGTATATACAAATATTGAATTATTATGTTATACACCTGAAACTAATGTTATGCTATTTGTCAATTATATTTTAATTAAAAAACAATTTAAGTCACATAAACAGAAATCGATAATATAGTGGTAACATAATGAATTCACTACTTAATCATTGGTACAAACTGAGATGCCCCACAGAGTATCATAGCAAAGAAAAAGGATATTTTGAGGCCCCTCTTTAGGGTGTTCCACTCCACCAGGCAGAGAGAGAGACATAAGATTTGTATTAAACTTTTAAAATACTCTAAAAATTTTATTTATTATACATAATTTATCTAATTTAAATCCCATGTGGAAAACTACTGAGCCAACAGAAAGTTAAAACTCCAGGAAAGAAAAACATGTGCTATGGGTCATAATCTAAAGAAAAAACTTTCTTGTTCTTACAATCCAAGGCATTACAAATTCTATGTTCTTTCAAAGTTTCAGTTTCTGTTTAAAGAGAAAGTTATTTATACTAATTTATTCTTCCTTTTCTATAGCAGATGGTTTTTTACTATATGTTCCTAAATATAATCTCTTAGTTTATTTTAAAAGCTGTAGGATTAACATTTTAAGCTCTTAAAATATTATCTCATGTATCAAAAATACTCATATTCAAAGAGAAATATATTCACAAAAAAAGAAAACCATTATCAGAATAATGTATTGAGAAGTTACTAACAATGTTATCCACAATCCTGGATCATACTCTTGATATTCTATGATTTTTTATTAGGTCTAAATCTTACTTTAGACAAAAGTTTAAAAAGCCTGAAGTTCTTTAGACAGAAACATGCAATGAAAATTCTGTCACTGAAAAGGGCAATATTCATAGCATCTATTAGGAAAATACACTATTTAGTCAAGTTATAGACACTCTATTGAATTTTTTCCAAAAGTACCTTGAAAATTTCTATCCTAAAATGGCAAGTGTTCTAGATATTCTTCCAAAAAAACCATTTAATCTAAAAATTCCATAATAGAGTCCTCTGATAAATCCCTTTTATCCTTTAGGGAATGACACATCTTAAAAGTTTGATTACCACCCTTAAAAAAGATTTTATTATGCTAGTGGGCCCTCAGGGATTTTAATTCTGCTAGGCATTAACTTCTTGGAGATTGTTGTTTAAGGTATGGGATTAGAAACTGGGAGAAGACTCTGTAGAATTTTCAAATAAACCTCTCATCTAGGATATCGGCTTGAATAAGAAAGATTTTGATATCTCAATTGAGAATACCAATATAAAAAATACTCTCTTGGAAGATAAAAACCAAGGAAATTTTATTTCTTACTGAGAGAGCAAGAAGTACATACACTTCCTGAAAGAATCTGAGAACAGTTTCACACTTTCAAAAACACCCTTCTTTCTTTAAATTCAATCCTATACCATGGTTGATATATTTGCATAAAATATCAGTTCAATTATACATATATATCAGTTGCTGAATAAGTACCAAAAAGTATGCCCCAACCTCTGATTAAGTTAAACGAATACTGAAACAGTTTTACTCTTGGAGAAATTGTGCAACCATCGTAGTAGGTGGATTAATTCCCTTACATAAAAAAATATAAGATGAGATAGTTAGTGAGAGATATTAATGAGTTTTACTGACTAACTGCCAGGTTAGCTCTACAATAACATAGTTCTCTTTCACATACTCATGATTGTTTATAGGAAAAGTTAAAATTTTTAAAATAAGTTTCATAAACTCTGTCAACTAATAATTAATTGTCCTTATTCCCTTCTCTAAACCTACATCTCATTTGGGAAAACTCTCTAGGAGAAATTTGGGTCTTAATGTTTGTCCTTGAAGTTAAAGAAGGAGAGAGAAGTCAACAACAATCTCCATTAAGGGAAATTTCTGTTACCTGACACTGAAAATTAGAAATGATATCTTTAATTTCATGAGATCAACTTCCCACCAGTGAGGATGATTGCATGATAAAACAAAAATAACAGCATTATTCCCCACTCATTTATGAATATTTGTTGAGCATTATGAAAAAATAACACTCCCACTTAGAATTTATGAGAACCAGGGAGAAGGTAGGATATAGACATATAGCCCAATTGCCATGAATCGGTAATGCTCTGTGATAAAGTTGTTAATATTCTATAGTAAAATTAGAAGAATGATGTCAATGTGATTAAAATTCTTTCACTAAACTTTAATTTTAATGAACTGCCTTTATTTATTAAATTTTATTATTTTTACTTTTAGGTTTCACAAGACTTTAAAATTTCTGAGTGCAGGGTATGTGTGCTTATGGCAATCTTTATAATAATGTTCCTACTGCAAATGTACTTTATAATTGAGAATACCAATATAAAAAATACTCTCTTGGAAGATAAAAACCAAGGAAATTTTATTTCTTACTGAGAGAGCAAGAAGTACATACACTTCCTGAAAGAATCTGAGAACAGTTTCACACTTTCAAAAACACCCTTCTTTCTTTAAATTCAATCCTATACCATGGTTGATATATTTGCATAAAATATCAGTTCAATTATACATATATATCAGTTGCTGAATAAGTACCAAAAAGTATGCCCCAACCTCTGATTAAGTTAAACGAATACTGAAACAGTTTTACTCTTGGAGAAATTGTGCAACCATCGTAGTAGGTGGATTAATTCCCTTACATAAAAAAATATAAGATGAGATAGTTAGTGAGAGATATTAATGAGTTTTACTGACTAACTGCCAGGTTAGCTCTACAATAACATAGTTCTCTTTCACATACTCATGATTGTTTATAGGAAAAGTTAAAATTTTTAAAATAAGTTTCATAAACTCTGTCAACTAATAATTAATTGTCCTTATTCCCTTCTCTAAACCTACATCTCATTTGGGAAAACTCTCTAGGAGAAATTTGGGTCTTAATGTTTGTCCTTGAAGTTAAAGAAGGAGAGAGAAGTCAACAACAATCTCCATTAAGGGAAATTTCTGTTACCTGACACTGAAAATTAGAAATGATATCTTTAATTTCATGAGATCAACTTCCCACCAGTGAGGATGATTGCATGATAAAACAAAAATAACAGCATTATTCCCCACTCATTTATGAATATTTGTTGAGCATTATGAAAAAATAACACTCCCACTTAGAATTTATGAGAACCAGGGAGAAGGTAGGATATAGACATATAGCCCAATTGCCATGAATCGGTAATGCTCTGTGATAAAGTTGTTAATATTCTATAGTAAAATTAGAAGAATGATGTCAATGTGATTAAAATTCTTTCACTAAACTTTAATTTTAATGAACTGCCTTTATTTATTAAATTTTATTATTTTTACTTTTTAGGTTTCACAAGACTTTAAAATTTCTGAGTGCAGGGTATGTGTGCTTATGGCAATCTTTATAATAATGTTCCTACTCGGCAAATGTAAAAATTGGCATCCCTACTGGTGTATCAATCTTTGGAGAAAAATTTTCCTAGCCTACAAAAATCTAAGTTTGTGAACCTGTCATTAACCAAAATTTGATAGTCAATGTTTATTTAGACATAGCTCTGTGTTTACCAATGCCTTTAACAACAAATTGCTTCTTATACCCTACCACTATCTTCTGAATTCATTTTCTTTCTTCCAGCATACATTCTTTAGTAATTAAAATAGCTAGGGACTCTTATTCTTCTTGTCTGAAAATATATGTTTTTACCTTCATTTAAAAAATAATATTTTAGTCAAATATAGAGTCCTAGGCTGCTATTTATCTTACTTCAACATTTAAAGATAGTAAGTTCACTTACACTTGGACTTTACAGAGACTGATGAAAAATTACTTGTCGGCTTAATTGTTCTTTCTTTGTGAGAAAGTCTTTCTAGCTGCTTTCAAGAGTTTTCTTTGCTTTAGAGCAGTCTCACCACTACATTTATGTGTTCTTTTTATTTATGCTTTAAGGATTTGTATCTCTCTTTGATTTGGAAAAATTATTAGTCTATTCATTAAATCTTTTAATATATCTCTTCCCCTTTCTTCTAGAGCTTCCTATTCAATTTATACTGTACGTTCTCATTCTAACCATGTTTCTTAATGTCTTTTCATATTTTCCATATTGGTTGATCCTTTGTAGGCTCAAACTCTGTGGCTTGTGATGCTTCTTTTTTAGAGATGTAGGTCTTTGCCTCCGATAGAAATCACTTTCATAAAAATTAATAAGTTGCTTCATGGTATCAGTCCAGTTCAGTCGCTCAATTGTGGCCAACTCTTCCTGACCCCATGGAGTACAGGCAGGCCAGGCCTCCCTGTCCTTCACCATCTCCTGGAGTGAGCTCAAACTCATGTTCATTGACTCAGTGATACCATCCAACCAACTTGTCCTCTGTAGTCCCCTTCTCCTTTTGACTTCTATTTTTCCCAAATCAAGGTTTTCTCCAATGAGTCATCTCTTCTCATCAGGTGGCCACAGTATTGGAGCTTCAGCTTCAGTATCAGTCCTTCTAGTGAATATTCAGGGTTAATTTGCTTTAGGATTGACTGCTTGATCTCCTTCCAGTCTAAGGGGCTCTTCTAAAGTCTTCTCCAACACCACAGTTCAAAGGCATCAATTCTTTGGCACTCAGCCTTCTTTATGGTCCAACTCTCACATTAGTACATGACTACTGGGAAAACCAGAGCTTTGACTGTATGGACTTCTGTGGGCAAGGTAATGTTTCTGCTTTTGAATATGTTGTCTAGGTTTGTCACAGCTTTTCTTCCAAGGAGCAAATGCCTTTTAATTTCATGGTTGCAGTTACCATCTGCAGCTTCAAGGTAAAACTTATTATCAATTTTTTTTAAAATAACAAAAAGGAATGTATATTCACAGATTCTTCAAATGCCCTCAAGATTTCATTATCTTAGTTTGGGAAATCAAGCGAGTACGTTATCTATGTCTAGTAAAGAAAGGTCATTCTATAGGATTTTCAAATGTTTCTAAGAGGCTTATGTTATTGCTATAGATTTTTTGTTTGTAAGAAAACTTGCCTGATAGCTTCATACCATTAATGCACTAGGAAACAATCTAAGCGAACAAGTAAGACTTATGCATTATACTGCCATCATTCCACAATGTGTCAATTTTACCTATGTCTCTTTTCATCAGAAAATATATGCTGAAGCTAAAATAATGATATTTAATTACATTTTGTTAATTTTTGCACCCATACCTGCTAAGTCCCTTCAGTTGTGTCTGATTCTTTGCGAGCTTATGAATCATAGCCCACCAAGCTACTCTGCCCATGGAATTCTCCAGGCAAGAATACTGGAGTAAGTTACCATGCCCCACTCCAGTGGATCTTCCTGACCCAAGGGTCAAATGGCATCTCTTATATCTCCTGCATTGACTGTCTGGTTCATCACCACTAGAACCACCTAAGAAGCTGTTTGTTAGTTTTATTGATCTAATATTTTCAGTTTTTAATACCTGAAGAAGTGACTGTGTTTATTCTAAGTCATGTTTTTGAAACATGACTTTAAAAAACCAATTATATACAGGATTGGAGACAAAATATGCATGCTGAGTCAGAAGTCAATTTAACCAATGAATAAAAGGATAGAAGGTACCCAGGAAATTTGATAAGATCCTAAGAGACTTCCCTGACAGTGCAGTGGTTAAGATTTCACCTTTCTGTCAGGAGCTAGCACTCTTCTAAAGTCTTCTCCAACACCACAGTTCAAAGGCATCAATTCTTTGGCACTCAGCCTTCTTTATGGTCCAACTCTCACATTAGTACATGACTACTGGGAAAACCAGAGCTTTGACTGTATGGACTTCTGTGGGCAAGGTAATGTTTCTGCTTTTGAATATGTTGTCTAGGTTTGTCACAGCTTTTCTTCCAAGGAGCAAATGCCTTTTAATTTCATGGTTGCAGTTACCATCTGCAGCTTCAAGGTAAAACTTATTATCAATTTTTTTTAAAATAACAAAAAGGAATGTATATTCACAGATTCTTCAAATGCCCTCAAGATTTCATTATCTTAGTTTGGGAAATCAAGCGAGTACGTTATCTATGTCTAGTAAAGAAAGGTCATTCTATAGGATTTTCAAATGTTTCTAAGAGGCTTATGTTATTGCTATAGATTTTTTGTTTGTAAGAAAACTTGCCTGATAGCTTCATACCATTAATGCACTAGGAAACAATCTAAGCGAACAAGTAAGACTTATGCATTATACTGCCATCATTCCACAATGTGTCAATTTTACCTATGTCTCTTTTCATCAGAAAATATATGCTGAAGCTAAAATAATGATATTTAATTACATTTTGTTAATTTTTGCACCCATACCTGCTAAGTCCCTTCAGTTGTGTCTGATTCTTTGCGAGCTTATGAATCATAGCCCACCAAGCTACTCTGCCCATGGAATTCTCCAGGCAAGAATACTGGAGTAAGTTACCATGCCCCACTCCAGTGGATCTTCCTGACCCAAGGGTCAAATGGCATCTCTTATATCTCCTGCATTGACTGTCTGGTTCATCACCACTAGAACCACCTAAGAAGCTGTTTGTTAGTTTTATTGATCTAATATTTTCAGTTTTTAATACCTGAAGAAGTGACTGTGTTTATTCTAAGTCATGTTTTTGAAACATGACTTTAAAAAACCAATTATATACAGGATTGGAGACAAAATATGCATGCTGAGTCAGAAGTCAATTTAACCAATGAATAAAAGGATAGAAGGTACCCAGGAAATTTGATAAGATCCTAAGAGACTTCCCTGACAGTGCAGTGGTTAAGATTTCACCTTTCAGTGCAGGGATTGCAGGTTTGATCCCTGGTCGAGGAGCTAAGATCTCATGTGCCTTGTGGCCAAAAAGCAGAACATAAACAACAGAAACAATACTGTGACAAATTCAACAAAGACTTTAAAAATGATCCACATCAAAACACTTTTTAAAAGAGAGTAGATTCTAAGTGTTCTCATCACAAAGGGACAGTTTTTTTCCTTTTTATTTTATCTATGAGATGATTGTTGTTGTTATAGTCAATAAGTCATGACTGATTCTTTTGCTACCCCACGTACTGTAGCCTCTGTCCATGGGATTTCCCAGGCAAGAATACCAGAGAGTTGCCATTTCCCCCTCCAACGGATCTTCCAGATCCAGGGATTGAACACATGTCTCCTGCACTGGATGGCAGATTCTTTACCAGAAAGTCACCAGGGAAGCCCATAGGAGATGACAGATGCTAGCTAAAACTACTGTGGTAATTATTTCACAATATGTGTAAATCAAATCATCACGCTGTCCACCATAAACTTATACAGTGATCTATGCCAATTATTTTTCAATAAAACTGGGAGGGGGGAGAAGGTTTAAAAAAAGCTGGGGACTATGCAGATCTCAGTTCAATGTACAGAAAAATCTTACGAAAGTCAGATCTTTTGGAATTATAATTTCTCAATCACTAGAGATACTCCAGCATACACTAAACAATCTCTTAGCCTCAATGCTGTAGGCAGGAAAAAAAAAAACTAATACTTTTTCACAGTATACTGTCAACCACTATGCTAGGAATCTTCATATATGTATCTCATTTCATCATCATGATAATCTTCTAAGAAAGTGTAAGAAATACAGATTCAGGAAGATTTGGCAATTTATTTCAATCTTAACTAAATCTAGATTTGAATCAGCTGTCTAATATCAGTGCCTGACATTTCTGCATAATTAAGCTACTTTCCAGTTGCTTTTAAATGTATCAAAACTGAATAAAGCCACTGGTCAATTAAGGGTGATTAGTAAAGATTTACTTACAGCAACAACAAAATAATACAAAACCCCACAAAATGTTCATAATGTCATCCTACCCTTTACCTGTGTTTTAAAGGAAGATACCTCAAATTAAGGCTATTATGTACTAATTCATATATGCATTCAATGTATGAGCTTAGGCATCAACTTATACATTATTATTATTGGAACTTCTGATCAACACAACCAATTAAATACACTATTAACATTCTCTTTAGAACTTATTTACAATTTTAATATCAGCTCCCAGATTTCTATTCTATTTGATATTTTAAATAAAGGACATGGCGTGCAATAAAAATATCAGCAAGTATGAATCAAAATTAAAAATATAGTTTTAAAGTAATCATCTAATGAAAAATAACTCATCTGATATCCAGAAAATGACATCATAAGGACTGAACTTGGGCTTCTTTGATCAGAACAGAATAACTGGTTACTCTACAGTTAAAGACCCTTTCAGTAAAATAAAAGAAATTAGAATTATCTCTTTTGGTGCTCCCATCCTTTATAGGTAACTCTAGCTATTAAATGATGCTAAAAAGGGGGGAAGAAAAGCCCTTTGATTTACCTAAGAAAATTTAACTTAGTAGTTGACATAAGAAGGAAAGGGATGGGGGACTGGGAGGAGGGTGGAGGAGGGAGGGGACCAGGGATATACACATGACTAATCTGGGATTATACATATCTATAAACAACAAAACTCTGTAAAACAAAAATAATTATAAAAAAAAGAAGGAAAGGGATATTATAACAGTGCAAAATGATTTCATAATTACTGTATCATTAATAGATTAAAATGGTTTTTGTTTTTTAAACAACTATAAAGATCAATAAAGAGATACACACAAATTTTCTGTCCTTGGTAAACCTTGACCCTATGCCATCTTGGGTCCCTGGTTCTGGATAGGAAGCATTCTCTTAGTTCTCATTATCCTATCAGTAACATCTCTCAACAGCTGTTTGCAATAAAGGATAGTGAGGGCCACGAGGGAGAGCAGAGCATTAAAGAGGTCAAGAAGGAGCATCAGTGATTAGAAAGGTTACTTATCATTGTATCAACCAAAGGAAAATTAAAAACCAACACATGGTGACCCTGTGGTCTGGCTCCAGGTGTGTAGTAGCCATGTGAAGAAAAGAGAATAATGCACCCTTATTGCAGTTTTAATTAGATCAATCCTGTTAAGTGGAACAGATTGTAGAAAGGCAAAAAAAAAAAAAAAAAAGAAAGCCACATATACATACATATATATATGGCTCATATATATTTATATTTACACACATATAGTTATATATGTATTATATATACATTAAATACACACATACATATATAAACAATAAACTAGTCTAGAAATTCGGATTAAATAACCAATCTGAAGGGGTTAAAAATTATTAAATGGTTAAAAAAAACACTTCTAAGAAGCACGTGAAAGTGTCTGTTGTTCAGTTGTGTCTGACTGTGACTCCAAGGACTGTAGCCAGCCAGGCTCTTCTGTCCCCGGAATTCTCCAGGCAAGAATACTGGAGTGGGTCTCCATTTCCTCCTCCAGGGGATTTTCCCAACCCAGGGATCTAACCCAGGTCTTTTGCCCTACAGACAGATTCTTTATGGATTGTGCCACTAGGGAAGACACTATAAGAAGCAGCAAACCCAGAGCATAAACTACTGATCTCTAAGAATACATATGATTATAAACCTATATTTTAGCTTGAAATTTAAAGAAAAATAAAAACTAAATCAACTTCTTGTCAAGTATATGCTTGATAAATATAAATGCTTATACTCCAAAAGAACACTAAAGCGTTAAAATAATTCCATGCTTTTTATTCCCTAAGCCCATAGCCCTTATTGTAGAATATAATTATAAAAAAAAGAAGGAAAGGGATATTATAACAGTGCAAAATGATTTCATAATTACTGTATCATTAATAGATTAAAATGGTTTTTGTTTTTTAAACAACTATAAAGATCAATAAAGAGATACACACAAATTTTCTGTCCTTGGTAAACCTTGACCCTATGCCATCTTGGGTCCCTGGTTCTGGATAGGAAGCATTCTCTTAGTTCTCATTATCCTATCAGTAACATCTCTCAACAGCTGTTTGCAATAAAGGATAGTGAGGGCCACGAGGGAGAGCAGAGCATTAAAGAGGTCAAGAAGGAGCATCAGTGATTAGAAAGGTTACTTATCATTGTATCAACCAAAGGAAAATTAAAAACCAACACATGGTGACCCTGTGGTCTGGCTCCAGGTGTGTAGTAGCCATGTGAAGAAAAGAGAATAATGCACCCTTATTGCAGTTTTAATTAGATCAATCCTGTTAAGTGGAACAGATTGTAGAAAGGCAAAAAAAAAAAAAAAAAAGAAAGCCACATATACATACATATATATATGGCTCATATATATTTATATATACACACATATAGTTATATATGTATTATATATACATTAAATACACACATACATATATAAACAATAAACTAGTCTAGAAATTCGGATTAAATAACCAATCTGAAGGGGTTAAAAATTATTAAATGGTTAAAAAAAACACTTCTAAGAAGCACGTGAAAGTGTCTGTTGTTCAGTTGTGTCTGACTGTGACTCCAAGGACTGTAGCCAGCCAGGCTCTTCTGTCCCCGGAATTCTCCAGGCAAGAATACTGGAGTGGGTCTCCATTTCCTCCTCCAGGGGATTTTCCCAACCCAGGGATCTAACCCAGGTCTTTTGCCCTACAGACAGATTCTTTATGGATTGTGCCACTAGGGAAGACACTATAAGAAGCAGCAAACCCAGAGCATAAACTACTGATCTCTAAGAATACATATGATTATAAACCTATATTTTAGCTTGAAATTTAAAGAAAAATAAAAACTAAATCAACTTCTTGTCAAGTATATGCTTGATAAATATAAATGCTTATACTCCAAAAGAACACTAAAGCGTTAAAATAATTCCATGCTTTTTATTCCCTAAGCCCATAGCCCTTATTGTAGAATATTTATGCTGCCTTAAAATCCTTAAGGAAAGTTATTCTACAATCCCTCTTAGTACAAAATTCCAGTATTTAATAACTTGAAATTCTTCCTACTACCTAATCTACAACCTTGCAGCTGTAAAAATTAAGGCGACTGTGTTTTTTTATGCTCTTGGTGGGGAAGGAGAACAATTTGTTACCAGCAATCAAACTATAATAAACGTTTCAAAGCCTGAAAGTGATTTTGAAGCCAACATTTACTTTCTTTTTTACAGGCTACTCAAACTCAATTTCTTTAAACTTCCCTTATATGTACTTTTAAGTATGTCAGTATTATCCTCTCTCAAGTTATCTGCATCTCTTAAAAAAATTAGGGAGGTAACCAACAGTACCCTAAAACACTAATAAAGTATTTTTCTTGGAATGATTCTAAATGAGAAAGCAAAAATGACTTGAATCTTAGCTAGCTAATAGTGATAAAATGATTTTTTAAAAAAAGGCAGTAAGAATGAAAACATTAAAAACTGAGTCTAAGAGACAAAACAGATCAGTTTTAAGTCCATGGGATAACACCAGTTAAAGAAATCAAATGTCGGAGCCGCCGGAACCCGCCCGCCGCGAGGAGCCGCCGGAACCCGCCCGCCGCGAGGAGCCGCCGGAACCCGCCCGCCGCGAGGAGCCGCGAGGAGCCGCGGACGCCGCGAGGAGCCGCGGACGCCGCGAGGAGCCGCGGACGCCGCGAGGAGCGGGTAAGTTCAGCCACTCCAACTGGAGGGCTTGCTGAACGGAGAGAGGAAGTCGTCCACGGGTTGCTGACCAGGGACTGGGCACGAGTTGGACGGGAAAGCTCGCGTCCGCCTTTGGTACTTAGACACATAACCGGCAGTGGCGGAGGAGCCCGCACTCCCCTAGAGCTGCAGTAGCAGCGGAGGAAGCCGGGGAAAGAGCAGGGATTGGAGACGACAGGCGGGCGCGCGGTCGAGCCGGGGCGCCCCCCTCCAACACGGGACTGCGCGCGCCGCGGCCTCCGCCCGACTGACTGGGATCAGCCCACCGTCCCGGCCAGCACCCAGTATGGCAGCAAAGCCCTCATTTTGCTGAACACAAAAACAGAAACCACAGCAACCGGCACTGTAAGGGAAAGACCACGCCATCAAGACACCACCATCAAGAGCAGATTGGTTTCCAACAGGCAGATATGAAGATAAAAACCAAGGACAGTATTTAACTTTTTTTTTTTTCTTTTTCATTTTTTTCTGCTTGTTTGTGGTGGACTATTTTGCTTATTCAATTGATTGGTTTGGGGTTTATTAGTTTCTTTGTTTATTGGGGGTTTTTTATGTTTGTTTGTGTTTTTTTTTTTTTTGTAGTTTTCATTTGTTTGATTTATTCTATGTGTTTTTTCTTTGTTTTTCGGTCTCATTAATTTTTTTTTTTTTTTTTTGCTCTTTTTAAATTTTAACCTTCTTTTGACTTTTATTATATTTTTTTAACTTTAATTTTAATTCTTGAAAACCTCTAATTCTCTTTTCTCTTTCCCACTGCTTTCTTTCTCTATGTTCTAAATGTAAAACATCTTCCTAGCTATCAATATCCTCTAGACAAATTATTTCCTATCTTTTTGTCTGCACTATTCACTTCCAAATGCACTAAACAGTACACACACTAATCTTTGCTACCTAATCCTATAAAATACTTCCAAGACAAATCTTTTCCTTTTTATTACTTATAGACTCTCCTCCTTGTCACCCCGAGCACATGTCCTAATTTAAAGTTGCTTTCATTGTAATCATCCAAGCCAGGACCTTGTGCTAGATCTATTATTCAGGCACTATTTTAATTAATTCAAAGCTTAACGGGCAAGTATCATCTGTGATTGCATGAGTTGCTAGAAAGATTTCCTGCGCCTTATCTCTGTAAAACTGGTCAGTTGTGGGGATTGCTGTATATGTATGTGTATCTTATGATTATGTTAGAAAACATCTGCATGCTTTTATGACTGTCACCCATCAGGGATGCACCTCTTGTTCCTCAGATGCTAGTGTGTGAACTAGTATCACAGAACACCATAGCAAACCAGACATAGAGCCTACACTCCCTGACCAATCATCAAACCAAGGATCCTCGAAGCGGAAGCCCGGATTCCAAGACCCCACACTGATTATCAAAGAACATACAACACTACAGATTATTCACCTGTAAACAAGGTCTATCACCACCCAAGACACAAGCCACTGAACCCTTCTACAAGGACAAAAACCCAAAGGAAGGGAGAATTCAACCAAGAAGCCTGGTGGGAATAAGAACTCCATACACACAGACACACACAAAGAAACAAAAATTAACCTAATAATGAAACGTCAGAGAAACACTGTACAAATGAAGGACCAAGCTAGAGAAACACCACTTCAAATGACAGAGGAGGAGATAGACAAGCTATCTGAAAGAGAATTCAGAAAAACTATTCTAATGAGGATGCAAAACACCGAAAACAGAATATTAGAGGAAATTAGTGCATTGAGAAAAGACATGCAGGAAATGAAAAATAAGCAAATAGAGACCACCAACTCAATTGCTGAACTCAAAAATACTATAGAAGGTCTCAACAGTAGAGTATCAGAGGCTGAAGAACGGATAAGTGAGCTGGAAGACAGAATGGTGGAAATAAGTGCTGAAGAACAGAACAAAGCCCAAAGAATTAAAAGAACTGAGGATAGCCTCAGAGACCTATGGGACAATATTAAACGCACCAACATTAGAATTATAGGAGTTCCAGAAGAAGAAGAAGAGAAGAAAGACTATGAAAAAATTCTTGAAGAGGTTATAGTTGAAAACTTCCCCAGCATGGGAAAGGAGATAGTCAGCCAAGTCCAGGAAGCACAAAGAGTTCCGTACAGGAGAAACCCCAGAAGAAACACACCAAGGCACATACTAATCAAACTAACGCAGACTAAATATAAAGACAGATTACTAAAAGCAGCTAGGAGCAAACAACAAATAACATATAAAGGAAACCCCATACGTTTAACTGCGGATCTCTCAACAGAAACCCTACAGGCCAGAAGAGAATGGCAAGATACATTTAAACGGCTAAAAGAGAATAACCTGCAACCACGAATTCTCTACCCAGCAAGAATCTCATTCAAAATCGATGGTGAAGTCAAAAGCTTCACAGACAAGCAAAAACTAAAAGAATTCTGTACCACAAAACCAGCCCTACAACAAGTGTTAAAGGACCTGATATAGCCAATAAATACAAGAGTAGGAGAAGTCTTACAAATCAAACCCCAAATTTCTAAGAAGATGACAATAGGAACATTTGTATCAATAATTACTTTGAATGTAAATGGACTAAATGCTCCAACCAAACGACACAGGCTGGCTGAATGGATCCAGAAGCAAGACCCATATATATGCTGTTTACAAGAGACCCACTTCAGACCTAGAGACACTCATAGACTGAAAGTGAAAGGCTGGAAAAAGATATTTCATGCAAATGGAAATGAAAAGAAAGCTGGAGTAGCAATCCTTATATCAGACAAAATAGACTTTAAAGTAAAGAAGATTCTAAGAGACAAGGCAGGTCACTACATCATGATTAAGGGATCTATCCAAGAGGAAGACATAACAGTCATGAATATCTACGCACCCAACACAGGGCACCTCAATACATAAGACAGGTACTTTCAGACATAAAAGAAGAAATCAACAATAACACAATAATAGTAGGAGACTTTAACACTCCTCTCACACCAATGGACAGATCAACAAAACAGAAAATTAATAAAGAAACACAAGCCTTAAATGCCACACTGGAAAAGATGGACCTCATCGATATCTTTAGGACGTTCCATCCAAAAGCAGAAGAATACACTTTCTTCTCAAGCTCACGGAACATTCTCCAGGATAGAAAATCCAAAACTATTCAAAGTTCCATGGGAAAGGAGATAGTCAGCCAAGTCCAGGAAGCACAAAGAGTTCCGTACAGGAGAAACCCCAGAAGAAACACACCAAGGCACATACTAATCAAACTAACGCAGACTAAATATAAAGACAGATTACTAAAAGCAGCTAGGAGCAAACAACAAATAACATATAAAGGAAACCCCATACGTTTAACTGCGGATCTCTCAACAGAAACCCTACAGGCCAGAAGAGAATGGCAAGATACATTTAAACGGCTAAAAGAGAATAACCTGCAACCACGAATTCTCTACCCAGCAAGAATCTCATTCAAAATCGATGGTGAAGTCAAAAGCTTCACAGACAAGCAAAAACTAAAAGAATTCTGTACCACAAAACCAGCCCTACAACAAGTGTTAAAGGACCTGATATAGCCAATAAATACAAGAGTAGGAGAAGTCTTACAAATCAAACCCCAAATTTCTAAGAAGATGACAATAGGAACATTTGTATCAATAATTACTTTGAATGTAAATGGACTAAATGCTCCAACCAAACGACACAGGCTGGCTGAATGGATCCAGAAGCAAGACCCATATATATGCTGTTTACAAGAGACCCACTTCAGACCTAGAGACACTCATAGACTGAAAGTGAAAGGCTGGAAAAAGATATTTCATGCAAATGGAAATGAAAAGAAAGCTGGAGTAGCAATCCTTATATCAGACAAAATAGACTTTAAAGTAAAGAAGATTCTAAGAGACAAGGCAGGTCACTACATCATGATTAAGGGATCTATCCAAGAGGAAGACATAACAGTCATGAATATCTACGCACCCAACACAGGGCACCTCAATACATAAGACAGGTACTTTCAGACATAAAAGAAGAAATCAACAATAACACAATAATAGTAGGAGACTTTAACACTCCTCTCACACCAATGGACAGATCAACAAAACAGAAAATTAATAAAGAAACACAAGCCTTAAATGCCACACTGGAAAAGATGGACCTCATCGATATCTTTAGGACGTTCCATCCAAAAGCAGAAGAATACACTTTCTTCTCAAGCGCTCACGGAACATTCTCCAGGATAGACCACATCTTGGGCCACAAATCTAACCTCAGTCAGTTCAAGAAAACCGAAATTATATCAACCATCTTCTCGGACCACAATGACACATAGAGATTAAACAATACATACCTAAAAAACCAACTGATCGTTGAGGAAATCAAAGGAGAAATTAAACAATTCCTAGAAGAAAATGACAATGAACACACGACAGTGCAAAACCTATGGGATACAGCAAAAGCAGTTCTAAGAGGGAAATTTATAGCAATACAATCCCACCTCAAGAAACTAGGAAAATATGAAGCAGATGACCTAATCCTCCGCTTAAAACAGTTGGAGAAAGAAGAACAAAAACATCCCAGAGCCAGCAGAAGAAGAGAAATCATAAAGATCAGAGCAGAAATAAACGAGAAAGAAACAAAAGAAACAATAGTAAAGATAAAACAAAAAGCTGGTTCTTTGAAAAGGTAAACAAAATTGACAAGCCACTGGCCAGACTCATTAAGAAAAAGAGAGAGAAGAACCAGATCAACAAAATCAAAAACGAAAAGGAGAGATTACTACAGATAATGCAGAAATCCAAAGGATTCTAAGAGACTATTATGAGCAACTCTATGGCAACAAACTGGACAACTTGGAAGAAATGGACAGTTTCTTGGACAGGATTAATCTCCCAAGACTGAGCCAGGAAGAAACAGAAACTTTGAACAACCCAATCACAAGCTCAGAAATCAACTTTGTGATTAAAAATCTACCCAAAAATAAAAGCCCAGGACCAGATGGCTTCACAGCCGAATTCTACCAAACATTTAAAGAAGAGCTAATGCCTGTCCTTCTAAAACTCTTTCAAAAAATTGCACAGGAAGGAAAACTCCCAAACACATTCTACGAGGCCACCATCACCCTGATACCAAAACCAGGCAAAGACAACACAAAAAAGGAAAACTATAGGCCAATTTCACTGATGAACTTAGATGCCAAGATCCTCAACAAAATCCTAGCAAACAGAATTCAACGACATGTCCCAAAAAAAAATCGGACGAAAGAAATACACTTTCTTCTCAAGCGCACGGAACTTTCTAGGAGACCACCCAAAAGTCAGTTCAAGAAAACCGAAATTATATCAACCATCTTCTCGGACCACAATGCAATGAGACTGAGATCAACTACCAGAAAAACCCTAAAAACAGAAAACATGGAGATTAAACAATACATACCTAAAAAACCAACTGATCGTTGAGGAAATCAAAGGAGAAATTAAACAATTCCTAGAAGAAAATGACAATGAACACACGACAGTGCAAAACCTATGGGATACAGCAAAAGCAGTTCTAAGAGGGAAATTTATAGCAATACAATCCCACCTCAAGAAACTAGGAAAATATGAAGCAGATGACCTAATCCTCCGCTTAAAACAGTTGGAGAAAGAAGAACAAAAACATCCCAGAGCCAGCAGAAGAAGAGAAATCATAAAGATCAGAGCAGAAATAAACGAGAAAGAAACAAAAGAAACAATAGTAAAGATAAAACAAAAAGCTGGTTCTTTGAAAAGGTAAACAAAATTGACAAGCCACTGGCCAGACTCATTAAGAAAAAGAGAGAGAAGAACCAGATCAACAAAATCAAAAACGAAAAAGGAGAGATTACTACAGATAATGCAGAAATCCAAAGGATTCTAAGAGACTATTATGAGCAACTCTATGGCAACAAACTGGACAACTTGGAAGAAATGGACAGTTTCTTGGACAGGATTAATCTCCCAAGACTGAGCCAGGAAGAAACAGAAACTTTGAACAACCCAATCACAAGCTCAGAAATCAACTTTGTGATTAAAAATCTACCCAAAAATAAAAGCCCAGGACCAGATGGCTTCACAGCCGAATTCTACCAAACATTTAAAGAAGAGCTAATGCCTGTCCTTCTAAAACTCTTTCAAAAAATTGCACAGGAAGGAAAACTCCCAAACACATTCTACGAGGCCACCATCACCCTGATACCAAAACCAGGCAAAGACAACACAAAAAAGGAAAACTATAGGCCAATTTCACTGATGAACTTAGATGCCAAGATCCTCAACAAAATCCTAGCAAACAGAATTCAACGACATGTCAAAAAACTCATACATCACGATCAAGTTGGGTTCATCCCAGGCATGCAAGGCTTCTTCAACATCCGCAAATCAATCAACGTGATACACCATATCAACAAGTTGAAAGACAAAAATCACATGATCATCTCAATAGATGCAGAAAAAGCCTTCGACAAAGTACAACATCCATTTATGATCAAAACTCTTCAGAAAATGGGCGTAGAAGGAACCTATCTCAACATAATAAAAGCCATCTATGAGAAACCTACAGCGAACATTATTGTTAATGGTGAAAAACTGAAAGCATTCCCTCTAAGATCAGGAACAAGACAGGGGTGCCCACTTTCACCACTGCTATTCAACATAGTCCTGGAAGTCCTAGCAACAGCAATAAGACAAGAGAAAGAAATCAAAGGAATCCAGATTGGAAAGGAAGAAGTCAAGCTCTCTCTTTTTGCAGACGACATGATATTATACATAGAAAATCCCAAAGACACGGTTACAAAGCTACTAGAACTAATCAATGAATTCAGCAAAGTTGCAGGATATAAAGTTAACACACAGAAGTCACTGGCATTCCTATACACAAACAATGAAAAATCAGAAAATGAAATCAAAGAGGCAATCCCCTTCACCATTGCAACCAAAAGAATCAAATATCTAGGAATAAACCTACCCAAAGAAACAAAAGAATTGTACACAGAAAATTACAAGACACTCATGAGAGACATTAAAGAAGACTTAAAACAGATGGAGAGATATTCCATGTTCCTGGATTGGAAGAATCAATATTGTGAAAATGACCATACTTCCAAATATCATCTACAGATTCAATGCAATACCTATTCAACTACCACTGACATTTTTCACAGAACTAGATCAAAGAATAACACAGTTCATATGGAAACACAAAAGACCTCGAATAGCTCTTTCAAAAATTGCACAGGAAGGAAAACTCCCAAACACATTCTACGAGGCCACCATCACCCTGATACCAAAACCAGGCAAAGACAACACAAAAAAGGAAAACTATAGGCCAATTTCACTGATGAACTTAGATGCCAAGATCCTCAACAAAATCCTAGCAAACAGAATTCAACGACATGTCAAAAAACTCATACATCACGATCAAGTTGGGTTCATCCCAGGCATGCAAGGCTTCTTCAACATCCGCAAATCAATCAACGTGATACACCATATCAACAAGTTGAAAGACAAAAATCACATGATCATCTCAATAGATGCAGAAAAAGCCTTCGACAAAGTACAACATCCATTTATGATCAAAACTCTTCAGAAAATGGGCGTAGAAGGAACCTATCTCAACATAATAAAAGCCATCTATGAGAAACCTACAGCGAACATTATTGTTAATGGTGAAAAACTGAAAGCATTCCCTCTAAGATCAGGAACAAGACAGGGGTGCCCACTTTCACCACTGCTATTCAACATAGTCCTGGAAGTCCTAGCAACAGCAATAAGACAAGAGAAAGAAATCAAAGGAATCCAGATTGGAAAGGAAGAAGTCAAGCTCTCTCTTTTTGCAGACGACATGATATTATACATAGAAAATCCCAAAGACACGGTTACAAAGCTACTAGAACTAATCAATGAATTCAGCAAAGTTGCAGGATATAAAGTTAACACACAGAAGTCACTGGCATTCCTATACACAAACAATGAAAAATCAGAAAATGAAATCAAAGAGGCAATCCCCTTCACCATTGCAACCAAAAGAATCAAATATCTAGGAATAAACCTACCCAAAGAAACAAAAGAATTGTACACAGAAAATTACAAGACACTCATGAGAGACATTAAAGAAGACTTAAAACAGATGGAGAGATATTCCATGTTCCTGGATTGGAAGAATCAATATTGTGAAAATGACCATACTTCCAAATATCATCTACAGATTCAATGCAATACCTATTCAACTACCACTGACATTTTTCACAGAACTAGATCAAAGAATAACACAGTTCATATGGAAACACAAAAGACCTCGAATAGCCAAAGCAATCCTGAGGAAGAAAAATGGAACTGGAGGGATCAGCCTCCCTAACTTCAGACTACTACAAAGCAACAGTTATCAAGACAGTATGGTACTGGCACAAAAACAGAACTATAGATCAATGGAACAAGATTGAGAACCCAGAGATCAACCCACGCACCTATGGGTACCTTATTTTTGATAAAGGAGGAGAAACTATAAAATGGGACAAAGACAGCCTCTTTAACAAGTGGTGCTGGGAGAATTGGACAGCTACATGCAAAAAAATGAAATTGGAACATTCCCTGACGCCATACACTAAGATCAACTCAAAATGGATTAAAGACCTCAATGTAAGACCAGAAACCATCAAACTCTTAGAGGAGAATATAGGCAAAACCCTCAAGGACATCAATCAAAGCAAGATCTTCTCTGACCCACCAACTAAAATAGCAGAACTGAAAAGAAAAATGAACATATGGGACTTCATGAAACTTAAAAGCTTTTGTACAGCTAAAGAAATTACAAAAAAGCTCAACAGACACCCCACAGAGTGGGAGAAAATCATAGCAAATGAAACAACAGACAAAGAATTAATCTCCAAAATCTACAAGCAACTCAGACAACTCAGCACAGGAAAATGAGCAGCCCAATCAAAAATGGGAAAAAGATCTAAAGAGACGCCTCTCCAAAGAGGACATACAAATGGTCCAAAAATACATGAAACGATGCTCAACCTCGCTTATTATTAGAGAAATGCAAATTAAAACCACAATGAGACATAACCAAATGGCCTCCAAAAATCGAAACAAAAGAATTGTACACAGAAAATTACAAGACACTCATGAGAGACATTAAAGAAGACTTAAAACAGATGGAGAGATATTCCATGTTCCTGGATTGGAAGAATCAATATTGTGAAAATGACCATACTTCCAAATATCATCTACAGATTCAATGCAATACCTATTCAACTACCACTGACATTTTTCACAGAACTAGATCAAAGAATAACACAGTTCATATGGAAACACAAAAGACCTCGAATAGCCAAAGCAATCCTGAGGAAGAAAAATGGAACTGGAGGGATCAGCCTCCCTAACTTCAGACTACTACAAAGCAACAGTTATCAAGACAGTATGGTACTGGCACAAAAACAGAACTATAGATCAATGGAACAAGATTGAGAACCCAGAGATCAACCCACGCACCTATGGGTACCTTATTTTTGATAAAGGAGGAGAAACTATGAAATGGGACAAAGACAGCCTCTTTAACAAGTGGTGCTGGGAGAATTGGACAGCTACATGCAAAAAAATGAAATTGGAACATTCCCTGACGCCATACACTAAGATCAACTCAAAATGGATTAAAGACCTCAATGTAAGACCAGAAACCATCAAACTCTTAGAGGAGAATATAGGCAAAACCCTCAAGGACATCAATCAAAGCAAGATCTTCTCTGACCCACCAACTAAAATAGCAGAACTGAAAAGAAAAATGAACATATGGGACTTCATGAAACTTAAAAGCTTTTGTACAGCTAAAGAAATTACAAAAAAGCTCAACAGACACCCCACAGAGTGGGAGAAAATCATAGCAAATGAAACAACAGACAAAGAATTAATCTCCAAAATCTACAAGCAACTCAGACAACTCAGCACAGGGAAAATGAGCAGCCCAATCAAAAAATGGGAAAAAGATCTAAAGAGACGCCTCCAAAGAGGACATACAAATGGTCCAAAAATACATGAAACGATGCTCAACCTCGCTTATTATCAGAGAAATGCAAATTAAAACCACAATGAGATACCACCTCACACCTGTCAGAATGGCCATCATCAACAAATCGACAGACAACAAATGCTGGAGAGGGTGTGGAGAAAAGGGAACCCTCTTGCATTGCTGGTGGGAATGTAAATTAGTACAACCTCTATGGAAGACAATATGGAGATTCCTTAAAAAACTAAAAATAGAAGCACCCTATGACCCAGCAATCCCACTATTAGGCCTATATCCTGATGAAATCAAAACTGAAAGAGGCACCTGTACCCCAATGTTCATTGCAGCTCTCTATACAATAGCCAGAACATGGAAGCAACCTAGATGTCCATCGACAAATGAATGGATCCAGAAGCTCTGGTACATATATACAATGGAATACTACTCAGCTGTTAAAAGAAATGCAGAAGACTCAGTCCTAATGAGGTGGCTGGCTTTAGAACCTATCATAAAAAGTGAAGTAAGTCAAAAAGAGAAAGACAAGTATAGTATACTAACTCATATATATGGGATCTAGTAAGATGGTCATGATAACACACACAGTGAACTCATGAAAAACAGAGAATAGACATAAAGACATTGTGGAGACCGAACAATGGGAGGGAGTAACATGGGAACCTATACTGTCATGTGTAGAAAAGATAGCTATTGTCATTGTGCTAGGGGAATAGGAGTACCTACAACCACTTGGAGCAATGGTCTGGAGGGATGGGGGGGGGAACCTGGGTGGGGAGGGTCAAGGGATATGCATCTGATTGATCTGGGAACATATGGGACTTCATGAAACTTAAAAGCTTTTGTACAGCTAAAGAAATTACAAAAAAGCTCAACAGACACCCCACAGAGTGGGAGAAAATCATAGCAAATGAAACAACAGACAAAGAATTAATCTCCAAAATCTACAAGCAACTCAGACAACTCAGCACAGGGAAAATGAGCAGCCCAATCAAAAATGGGAAAAAGATCTAAAGAGACGCCTCTCCAAAGAGGACATACAAATGGTCCAAAAATACATGAAACGATGCTCAACCTCGCTTATTATCAGAGAAATGCAAATTAAAACCACAATGAGATACCACCTCACACCTGTCAGAATGGCCATCATCAACAAATCGACAGACAACAAATGCTGGAGAGGGTGTGGAGAAAAGGGAACCCTCTTGCATTGCTGGTGGGAATGTAAATTAGTACAACCTCTATGGAAGACAATATGGAGATTCCTTAAAAAACTAAAAATAGAAGCACCCTATGACCCAGCAATCCCACTATTAGGCCTATATCCTGATGAAATCAAAACTGAAAGAGGCACCTGTACCCCAATGTTCATTGCAGCTCTCTATACAATAGCCAGAACATGGAAGCAACCTAGATGTCCATCGACAAATGAATGGATCCAGAAGCTCTGGTACATATATACAATGGAATACTACTCAGCTGTTAAAAGAAATGCAGAAGACTCAGTCCTAATGAGGTGGCTGGCTTTAGAACCTATCATAAAAAGTGAAGTAAGTCAAAAAGAGAAAGACAAGTATAGTATACTAACTCATATATATGGGATCTAGTAAGATGGTCATGATAACACACACAGTGAACTCATGAAAAACAGAGAATAGACATAAAGACATTGTGGAGACCGAACAATGGGAGGGAGTAACATGGGAACCTATACTGTCATGTGTAGAAAAGATAGCTATTGTCATTGTGCTAGGGGAATAGGAGTACCTACAACCACTTGGAGCAATGGTCTGGAGGGATGGGGGGGGGAACCTGGGTGGGGGGAGGGTCAAGGGATATGCATCTGATTGATCTGGGAACATACATGTACAAAAATAAATAAATAAATAAAAAAGAAATCAAATGTCATATCTCTAGCAGGTGCCCTTACTGCAAAGAGCTATATATTTCAGGCAGACACAGCTTGATGGCATGCTTATTAAAGACATCAATTAACATGATGATAAAAGTACTTTATACTGTTCTGTATTTTAATTCTATGCTTATCAAATAATCTTTGATAATAAATTGGTCTAGTGGGTAGATCTCCTTAGGTAATAAAATGTTCAGATTTCAGTACAGTTGACTCAACATAAAGGTATAGGCTAACTTTCTTACTATAAATTAACAAATCCAATTTTATAGATAAACATATATATATTTCTTTTGATCTTTCATATCTAATATTAAATCCTAAAAATTTCTCATAAGAAAATATGCAGCAAATATAGTACACTTAGCTATTTATAGATTATTATATCAATAATCACTTAATTGAGGTATATAAAGAAAAATACTAAAAAGTTCTATGATCTATGAGCAAAATAGAGCCCTTCCTACAAATACACTTCACCTGGAAAGATTCAAAATGAGTGATAAGTCTCAAAATTTCCAAAGTTATATTGTATTTTCTTTTTGTACATTCTGTTTCCATCACAATATACTGGGATTCTACAATACTAAAAGTCAAAATTATGAAGCCCACACACTTCTGCACATAGACAGCTCCATTCATTTCATAAAATTACAGAGCAGTACCCTTCTGTAAAGTAAGAGTAAATTTGAAATTCCCTAGAAAAGGAAGGCATTGCTATAAAGCAGTATCATCAGTGACAGAGTTGTTTTAGTAATTTGGATAGGGTGTGTTTGGAAGGGAACAGAAAAGCAAAGGGAAGAGGACACAGATCACTTTACAAAAGTCATCAACGTTCAAATATGGTGTTTCCAGATTACAAAATTAGACTTGTTTCCTAAGATATAGTGTCTTTGTGAAATTCTGTGATCCTCTGCACATCAATAAGTTCTCCTGGTCTTATTCATTAAAAATCTTTTGGGGCTTCCCTGGTGGTCCAATGGGTAGGGATACCACCTTGCAGTGCAAGGGGCACCAGTTCGATTCCTGGCCTGGGAGGATCCTAGGTGATGCGGAGTGGCTGGACCAATGTGTCCAACTACTGAGTTGGAGCTCTACAGTGCATGCGCCCAGAGCCAGTGCTCTGTGACGAGAGGCCACTGCAATGGGAGGCCCACACAGGCCAAAGAACAAAGATAAATAAATGAAAGATCAATAGAAGTGGCCAAAAAAAAAAAAAAAAAACTTTTGTTTTCTATTGGTCTTGAGATAAAAACTTAGAATTATTAACAGAGCCTATAAGTATGATTTCGATCCTACTCTTTTCTTGCCTCATGTATATGATGCTTACTTGAGAGCTTCAGCCACACTGGCCTTCTCTCAGCTCTTCAAATACATAGGCTTTGGGTCTTCACAAAGGCCTCTCCTCTATCTCCTTACCAGATAATTCTTCTCACTCACTTATTCACCAAATATTTTCTAAACTCCTATTATGAGGCAGGCATTTCTCTATTCACTTCATAAACAGCCATGATCAAATAGTTAGGCAGTAAACAAAATGAACAAGTAAAATATATAGTATGCTAGAAAGTATCAATAACAAATGATAAAGAAAATAAAGGAAAATGACATGAAGTAATAAGTGTGTTTGTATATATGCATGTGTGCATGTGCAATTTTAGATGTCTCAAAATTCAAAGTATTTGTAAATTTTTAACTAGGAAAAAAGTCAAAATTATGAAGCCCACACACTTCTGCACATAGACAGCTCCATTCATTTCATAAAATTACAGAGCAGTACCCTTCTGTAAAGTAAGAGTAAATTTGAAATTCCCTAGAAAAGGAAGGCATTGCTATAAAGCAGTATCATCAGTGACAGAGTTGTTTTAGTAATTTGGATAGGGTGTGTTTGGAAGGGAACAGAAAAGCAAAGGGAAGAGGACACAGATCACTTTACAAAAGTCATCAACGTTCAAATATGGTGCTTCCAGATTACAAAATTAGACTTGTTTCCTAAGATATAGTGTCTTTGTGAAATTCTGTGATCCTCTGCACATCAATAAGTTCTCCTGGTCTTATTCATTAAAAATCTTTTGGGGCTTCCCTGGTGGTCCAATGGGTAGGGATACCACCTTGCAGTGCAAGGGGCACCAGTTCGATTCCTGGCCTGGGAGGATCCTAGGTGATGCGGAGTGGCTGGACCAATGTGTCCAACTACTGAGTTGGAGCTCTACAGTGCATGCGCCCAGAGCCAGTGCTCTGTGACGAGAGGCCACTGCAATGGGAGGCCCACACAGGCCAAAGAACAAAGATAAATAAATGAAAGATCAATAGAAGTGGCCAAAAAAAAAAAAAAAAACTTTTGTTTTCTATTGGTCTTGAGATAAAAACTTAGAATTATTAACAGAGCCTATAAGTATGATTTCGATCCTACTCTTTTCTTGCCTCATGTATATGATGCTTACTTGAGAGCTTCAGCCACACTGGCCTTCTCTCAGCTCTTCAAATACATAGGCTTTGGGTCTTCACAAAGGCCTCTCCTCTATCTCCTTACCAGATAATTCTTCTCACTCACTTATTCACCAAATATTTTCTAAACTCCTATTATGAGGCAGGCATTTCTCTATTCACTTCATAAACAGCCATGATCAAATAGTTAGGCAGTAAACAAAATGAACAAGTAAAATATATAGTATGCTAGAAAGTATCAATAACAAATGATAAAAAGAAAAATAAAGGAAAAATGACATGAAGTAATAAGTGTGTTTGTATATATGCATGTGTGCATGTGCAATTTTAGATAAGGTTGTTAGCACAGGTCTTACCTAGAAGATCACATTTGACTAGTTAACAAGTAATCAAACAAGCAAAATGATTATGGACCGTAAAAAGTGGTATGAAGGAAATAAAAAGCATAATTTCCTGAATGTTTCAACTTGGAGCATAAATGTTAAATAACAAGGAAAAGCCTTTACATATAGATGGATAAGACTGAAAGCCTGTCTGAAGAGAAACTACATGTGAGCTGAGATTGAAGAATGAAAATGAGTCAAAATGCAACTGTTAGAGTATGTTAATATACTCCCGAAAGTGCAGATGGCTCACAGTCTCCTAACACACTACTAGCATATTAGCTATATAGGATGGTATCATGGATGACGTAGGTTTTATAGAGGAAAGGGAAACATGTTATGAATGTCTACCATGTCGCAGGTACATGAAAAGTATGCCATACTCTTTAGTTTTCTGAAGTGTTCAAGAACAAGTTAGCTGCTGTTTACTCTAAAAAGAGACTGAGTAAAATCTCTTGGAGGTCAATGAACATTTAGGCTGCTTCCAAGTTTTAGCGATTTATGTTACAATGAATATCAGACTACATACCTTCTTTTTTTTTTTTTTTAAACCTTTATTTTACTTTTAACTTTTACAGAGTTTTGTTGTTCACAGACATGCATGTTCTCAGATTAGTCACATGTATATCCCCCACTTTCCTCCCCTCCCGACCATCACACAGCACCCCAGAAGGATCCCCTTTTCTCACAGAGCAATGACTAAAGCTATTTTCTTCACTTATGATAGTACAGGCCTTCATGCTACTTCCTTTACGCCTCTCACCCACTGTTCCTTCCCCACAATGTCCATATGTCCACTGTCCATATCTGTCTTTCTGTCGCTTCGCTGCATAGACTACATACCTTCTTGAAGATCCTGATTTCAATTCCATACACCAGGGGAAGGATTTCTAGATTATATGGTAGTTATGTTTTGAATTTTTTGAGAAAGCTGCATATTGTTTTACACAGCAGCTGTATATATTTACATTCCCTCTGATTGTGTATAAGAATTCTCTTTTTTCCACATTTTTGTGATGTCTAGCACCTTTTCATGTAACTGTTCATCATTTATATGTCTTTTTTGGGGAGAAATGTCTACTAAGTTCCTTTGGCCATTTTTAAGTTGGATTATTTGCTTATTTTGCTAAAACTATAGGAGTTCCTTATATATTCTGGACATTAACTCTTCACCAGGTAAATGGTTTGCAAATAATTTCTCCAAATTCCATAAACGGCCTTTTCATTTTGTTGACCACCTTTGCTGTGCAGAACCTTTTATTTTGATGTAGTTCCATTTGTCAATATTCACTTTTGTTGCCTTTGTTTTCCATATCAAGAAATCATTGCCAAGACCAAAATCAAGAAGCTTTCCCCCTATATTTTCTTCTAGGAGTTTTATAGTGTCTGGTCTTAACATTTAAGTCTCTAATTCACTTTGAATTAATTTTTGCAATATGGTATAAGATAAGGGTCCAGTTTTATTCTTCGGAATGTAGCTGCCTAGTTTTTCCAAGAGACTATTCTTTTTCCATTGTGTATTCTTGGCACCTTGATTGAAAATCAGTTGATCAAATATGTATTGGATCATTTCTGGGTATCTATTCTGTTCCACTGGTAAATTACCAAGAATATTAAAAATGTATACTAATGACCTATTCACAGAGAACTCAGTTCTACCTCAGGTACAATTTTTCATAACCACAGGTGAATTCACTGATAATCCCTACAATGATCACATGATGACCAACATGGAGGAGATGGAAAGTGGACCAGCTCTGCAGCTCTGGGTCATTCTGTAGATGGTTGTTTAAATTCTTGCCTGACATCAGTACAGACTTGTTAGTTGAATAGGGATTATTTCTTGATGTTTAAACACCAAAAGAATCTCCTCACTGAAAGGCTACAGTGCTTCTTTGAACCTTCAGTGTTCATGTTTAGCATTCATCTCAGGATGCCACCTCAGCTAGCCATCTAAATCAGGGCTGCTGGTTTGTGTTTCCCTTCAGTTACCATCTGAAGCATGACTTGTTTACCTGACTGGACACTCACCTTCAAAGTCACTATTATTTTCTAAAGGAGCATTTAGAATTATTTAAAATCTTAGGGATAATCCATGGAAACACATGTGTTTTGGTGGGTGTGTATGTGCTACTGTGAAATCCAATTTTTCAGGCACAAACTTAAGAGGTGTAAGTGGTTGTAAATAGTCTGTTATACACAAAAACTCTGTTAGTAATATACAGCACTAAATGTACCTTAACTTTCTCACTTGGTAACAAAGAAATAAGAGACCATAGATAAGAATAATCTAACAGAACATCCAAAATCTCATTTTGATCATGATTTTCAACCTACTAAGCAATAAGCATATACAAAAACTGAGGGAAAAAAGCAACCAAGGGAAAAAAGGTAACTAAAACCATATAGAAACAAGAATAGAAGTAAAGATTCTTTTTTTTTCTAATTTTTTAAATTTTTTTGAAGGAGGGGGTCAGGTTGGGGAGGGAGGGGGGCGGGCAGGCCACTTCTGTTGGTCTTTCATTTACCTGTTTTCATCCATCTTTATTCTTTGACCCGTGTGGGCCTCCCATCACAGTGGCCTCTGTTGTCGCAGAGCACTGGCTCTGGGCTCATGCGCCCCAGAGCTCCCGCTCGGTAATTGGACACATCGGTCCAGCCGCTCCGCGGCACGTGGGATCTTCCCAGGCCATGGATCTAACTGGTGCCCCTTGCACTGCAAGTTGGTGTCCTTACCCACTGGACCACTAGGTAAGCCCTAAGTAAAGATTCTTTACAGACAGACAAGAAATGACAAAGTTTTACTCAAGGCTCTAGATCTTCAGCTAGTTACACACAATTTTTAAATCTAGTGCAAAAAATGTGTTGCCAAAGCCTAGTAGGAATAATGATATACTTGTCACTCAAGGGATATTTTAAAAATCACTTTCCTTTGTACTGCACCCAAGAAGAATAACTGGTACAGTACAGTGTGTATATTGTTTAGTCTTAACTACCTTTTATTGTTATTATTTTTAAAAGTGATTTTTAAAATCTTAGGGACCTAATCCATGGGGAGTTACCATCTGAAGCATGACTTGTTTACCTGACTGGACACTCACCTTCAAAGTCACTATTATTTTCTAAAGGAGCATTTAGAATTATTTAAAATCTTAGGGATAATCCATGGAAACACATGTGTTTTGGTGGGTGTGTATGTGCTACTGTGAAATCCAATTTTTCAGGCACAAACTTAAGAGGTGTAAGTGGTTGTAAATAGTCTGTTATACACAAAAACTCTGTTAGTAATATACAGCACTAAATGTACCTTAACTTTCTCACTTGGTAACAAAGAAATAAGAGACCATAGATAAGAATAATCTAACAGAACATCCAAAATCTCATTTTGATCATGATTTTCAACCTACTAAGCAATAAGCATATACAAAAACTGAGGGAAAAAAGCAACCAAGGGAAAAAAGGTAACTAAAACCATATAGAAACAAGAATAGAAGTAAAGATTCTTTTTTTTTCTAATTTTTTAAATTTTTTTGAAGGAGGGGGTCAGGTTGGGGAGGGAGGGGGGCGGGCAGGCCACTTCTGTTGGTCTTTCATTTACCTGTTTTCATCCATCTTTATTCTTTGACCCGTGTGGGCCTCCCATCACAGTGGCCTCTGTTGTCGCAGAGCACTGGCTCTGGGCTCATGCGCCCCAGAGCTCCCGCTCGGTAATTGGACACATCGGTCCAGCCACTCCGCGGCACATGGGATCTTCCCAGGCCAGGGATCGAACTGGTGCCCCTTGCACTGCAAGGTGGTGTCCTTACCCACTGGACCACCAGGGAAGCCCTAAGTAAAGATTCTTTACAGACAGACAAGAAATGACAAAGTTTTACTCAAGGCTCTAGATCTTCAGCTAGTTACACACAATTTTTAAATCTAGTGCAAAAAATGTGTTGCCAAAGCCTAGTAGGAATAATGATATACTTGTCACTCAAGGGATATTTTAAAAATCACTTTCCTTTGTACTGCACCCAAGAAGAATAACTGGTACAGTACAGTGTGTATATTGTTTAGTCTTAACTACCTTTTATTGTTATTATTTTTAAAAAGTGATTTTAAAAACACTTCTTTTATAAAGTTGGATTCGAGCCTTAAACTTACTTTTAAAATCTGAATATTGGGGCTTCCCTGGTGGTCCAGAGGGTAAGGACACCGCCTTGCAGTGCAAGGGGCGCTGGTTCGAGCCCTGGCCTGGGAAGATCCCACGTGCCGCGGAGCGGCTGGACCCATGTGTGGAACTATAGCTGGAGCTCTGGGGCGTGTATACCCAGAGCCAGTCCTCTGCTACGAGCGAGGCCGCTGTGATGGGAGGCCCACACGGGCCAAGGAACAAAGATGGATGAAAATAAATAAATGAAGGACCAGGAGAAGTGGCCCGCCAGCCCCCCTTCTCTCCCCAACCTGCCCCCCCCCCAAATTTGAATATTCTTTGACAAACAATAAAAAATCATGTAAAAAACCTATTTTTTCATTCAACATGCTTACATTGTGTACCTACTATGAACATCTCTCAATATTAAACACTGAAATCTTCCTCTATGATACCTCCACTTTTTTCCCATAGCAATTTTCCTTGGGTTAAAGTACTTTTGTCCCAACTCAGTTACTGCATCAGAATGTGGGCAACTTGGAATGACTCAATACTAAAAGTATATGTTAAAGACTCCTAGCCAAAGTAAAAATGCCCTTAAGCCAATTATTAGAGTTACCAGAGAAGGTGGGGAATAAGCGAGGTTTTAAAACCATGACATCTTAAAGACAAACAAAAGTTGGGATTATAAACTCAGAACATAAAAAAGAAACACACTGGAAAAATATAAAATTTTACCTGCATTCTTCTTAAGACATTTGAAGCTTATTTAATTAAAGGATTACTCAAACATTTAGACGAAGTATTATACAAATGATTTCAGAAAAAGAGCAATGTCAAAGGCCATACATATATTAATACTGATACCAGAGGTAAATTACCATCATCAAAAATGTGTTGCCAAAGCCTAGTAGGAATAATGATATACTTGTCACTCAAGGGATATTTTAAAAATCACTTTCCTTTGTACTGCACCCAAGAAGAATAACTGGTACAGTACAGTGTGTATATTGTTTAGTCTTAACTACCTTTTATTGTTATTATTTTTAAAAAGTGATTTTAAAAACACTTCTTTTATAAAGTTGGATTCGAGCCTTAAACTTACTTTTAAAATCTGAATATTGGGGCTTCCCTGGTGGTCCAGTGGGTAAGGACACCACTTTGCAGTGCAAGGGGCACCAGTTCGATCCCTGGCCTGGGAAGATCCCACGTGCCGCGGAGCGGCTGGACCCATGTGTCCAATTACCGAGCGGGAGCTCTGGGGCGCATGAGCCCAGAGCCAGTGCTCTGCGACAACAGAGGCCACTGTGATGGGAGGCCCACACGGGTCAAAGAATAAAGATGGATGAAAACAGGTAAATGAAAGACCAACAGAAGTGGCCCGCCAGCCCCCCTTCTCTCCCCAACTTGCCCCTCCCCCAAATTTGAATATTCTTTGACAAACAATAAAAAATCATGTAAAAATCCTATTTTTTCATTCAACATGCTTACATTGTGTACCTACTATGAACATCTCTCAATATTAAACACTGAAATCTTCCTCTATGATACCTCCACTTTTTTCCCATAGCAATTTTCCTTGGGTTAAAGTACTTTTGTCCCAACTCAGTTACTGCATCAGAATGTGGGCAACTTGGAATGACTCAATACTAAAAGTATATGTTAAAGACTCCTAGCCAAAGTAAAAATGCCCTTAAGCCAATTATTAGAGTTACCAGAGAAGGTGGGGAATAAGCGAGGTTTTAAAACCATGACATCTTAAAGACAAACAAAAGTTGGGATTATAAACTCAGAACATAAAAAAGAAACACACTGGAAAAATATAAAATTTTACCTGCATTCTTCTTAAGACATTTGAAGCTTATTTAATTAAAGGATTACTCAAACATTTAGACGAAGTATTATACAAATGATTTCAGAAAAAGAGCAATGTCAAAGGCCATACATATATTAATACTGATACCAGAGGTAAATTACCATCATCAAAATTCCATCTTAACAACTGTGTTGTGAAAAAAGAGAAAACATATAACTGACTAAACATAAGGATTGAGACTTCTTACCCCATATTTACATTGGCGAGACGTTGCTCCATACTGGAAACGGCATTGTTCATCAGCATCATACACCTGACCTGGAGCCACAGCTGGATAAAGAAAGTCACGCTTGGGAGGCTCATTATCAAGGCAAGTACCACGGCCTGAACTGTTCAACATAAAGGATCAAAGGAAATTAGGTACACTGTGGACTATTTCAATCTCAGTCTGAAACCATGTGTTGAATTCTTTAATAACTAAAGCATGAAAAACAATATATTCTACATATGTCTGTGTGTGAGTGTGTGTATAATCATATGGCAAAATAAAATAGCTTTATTAAAATCTGAATAAGAGTTCCAATAGTTTTTTCCAGCACCAAGACACAATAAAAGCATCTTATAACACAATCTACAAATGTCATACTGGCCTTTTAAACACTGATTTAAACTAATTTCTGGAGGAATCAAAACAATTTCATACTGCTCTAAGCTCCTTGTTTGTTGTCAGTGAAAACATAACCACATCTGGTAGTTGAATCAAAAACACAAAATGTGGAAAAAAAACTGTGGTTGTGATTCTTAAAGACCTAATCTATATACTTTCACCTTAGGCAGAACAATAGATGCTATGGTAAGACATGTCCAAAAGTTCTTGAAAAATTTCAATAACAAATGTGCTGAATGACAGATGAGGCCAAGATCCAAAGTTGTCTTCTCAAGTATATGAGAAGTATTTAGTCTCTCAAAAATTTCATATTTGACAAACAAGTTGGGCATTATAAGACTCGAGGTTTTAAAACCATGACATCTTAAAGACAAACAAAAGTTGGGATTATAAACTCAGAACATAAAAAAGAAACACACTGGAAAAATATAAAATTTTACCTGCATTCTTCTTAAGACATTTGAAGCTTATTTAATTAAAGGATTACTCAAACATTTAGACGAAGTATTATACAAATGATTTCAGAAAAAGAGCAATGTCAAAGGCCATACATATATTAATACTGATACCAGAGGTAAATTACCATCATCAAAATTCCATCTTAACAACTGTGTTGTGAAAAAAGAGAAAACATATAACTGACTAAACATAAGGATTGAGACTTCTTACCCCATATTTACATTGGCGAGACGTTGCTCCATACTGGAAACGGCATTGTTCATCAGCATCATACACCTGACCTGGAGCCACAGCTGGATAAAGAAAGTCACGCTTGGGAGGCTCATTATCAAGGCAAGTACCACGGCCTGAACTGTTCAACATAAAGGATCAAAGGAAATTAGGTACACTGTGGACTATTTCAATCTCAGTCTGAAACCATGTGTTGAATTCTTTAATAACTAAAGCATGAAAAACAATATATTCTACATATGTCTGTGTGTGAGTGTGTGTATAATCATATGGCAAAATAAAATAGCTTTATTAAAATCTGAATAAGAGTTCCAATAGTTTTTTCCAGCACCAAGACACAATAAAAGCATCTTATAACACAATCTACAAATGTCATACTGGCCTTTTAAACACTGATTTAAACTAATTTCTGGAGGAATCAAAACAATTTCATACTGCTCTAAGCTCCTTGTTTGTTGTCAGTGAAAACATAACCACATCTGGTAGTTGAATCAAAAACACAAAATGTGGAAAAAAAACTGTGGTTGTGATTCTTAAAGACCTAATCTATATACTTTCACCTTAGGCAGAACAATAGATGCTATGGTAAGACATGTCCAAAAGTTCTTGAAAAATTTCAATAACAAATGTGCTGAATGACAGATGAGGCCAAGATCCAAAGTTGTCTTCTCAAGTATATGAGAAGTATTTAGTCTCTCAAAAATTTCATATTTCATCTAGGATCATCAGAGTTGGAAAAGTGAATGTTCTCTCTATAATTTCTGCTTTTCAAAATATGCTTCACTCAAACATAATATTTTAATTCAGTGGAACAAATAACATAAAGATCGCCAAAAGCCAGACAGAATATCTTAGTTTAAAGAGCTTTATACTTTGCTAAATATACTTGTTCATTTTTATTTAGTCAGTATGCATAAAATAGAACAGATGCTTTTTTACTTTCATTTCATATGTGAGTAAGTTAGAATTTTTAAAGAATTCCTATGCCAACATTTAAAAATTTTTTCCAACATTCCTGTCAATTGTGCCAGCACTTGTGTTTTTTTTTCCAAATCTTTTCCATCCACTTTGCCAAAGGAAAATAATTTCACAAGTAGAAGTTCCTCAACTATTACTTAGGATAGTACAAATCTTCATTTATAGGTAAGTAAGAAAAAACATGTATAATAATAAATTCCATATTCATTTATATTTTTATCATGTTCTTAGAATGCAAAAGCAAATCTGTTATATACAAATGAATATTTGCATAGAAGCAAATAAACACTTTTCAGAAAATGAACCATACTATTCATGAGGTGATTCATACTATTCAAAGATACCTTTTTCTTTCATTTATGTTTCTCTTCATTAATGTTTTAACTTAGTTTTACTTTTTTGATTAATTTTTAAACAATAAAAATATTTAGATGGAATAATAAATGTGGTATTGAACAGATAGATATTATTATTTGCTATTATTTCATTTGTCATTGCTCAAGGTATCTAACAGAGAAAATTTTTCACCTAACAGCACAGATTTCATGACAGAATTCTTTTTATTTTCTGTTAATTATACTTTTAGAAATTGACATATTCTAAAAACAGACTATTTCAAGACGAATTTTAAAACAGTAAGTTATTTTTATTTTATTATATAAAATATCTTCAGGCTTCCCCTGGTGGTCCAGTGGGTAAGAACACCGCCTTGCAGTGCAAGGGGCACCGGTTCGAGCCCTGGCCTGGGAAGATCCCACGTGCCGCGGAGCGGCTGGACTGATGTGTCCAATTACCGAGCCAGATCTCTGGAGCATATGCGCCCAGAGCCGGCGCTCTAAAATGACAGATGCCACCGCGATGGGAGGCCCACACGAGCCAAAGAACAAAGACGGATGAACATAGACAAATGAAAGACCAATAAAAGTGGTCTTTCCCTCCCTCCCCAACCTGACCCCTGCCCTAAATAAATAAATAAATAAATATAAAATAAAATATCTTCATGAGTATGCAAATTTTAGGCAAATATAATTCTACTAGTAAATTCAAAATTTATATGAAGGTTAGTGATAAAGAGGTCAATGTGAAAAGTATAACAGAGTAAGAATATATGAGATAATTGCATCAGTAGTTTAATTTCCTTGTTTTCCTCCTAAAATACAGGTTTCATCTCTATCAACAATAAAATTATAAAAGTCTCTCTGAAAGGAGCTAAATATGTAATAAAAATAAAATATCACACTAAGTCCTGTATAAATTAATGGAAAAACTTAAAGCACTGACGTACTTAAACATAGGAGCCTACAGATAAAAATATTTGCCAACACTATAAAAAAGAAAGCTTAACACCAACTCCAAATCCATGAAAAACTAGTATACATAACTATTTTAGTACTACAGAAAATTAACTTAAAGAAGTATGTGGACAACCAAAAGTTTAAGAACAGGATAACCTGAGGAACCTGAGGAAAAAATAACCTGGAGCCAAAGCTTTTCCTGATAACTAATGGAATCTGTTTAACCCAGGAAGAAGCAAGAATAATTCCTTCATTTAAAGTTCTTGTTCCCAGGTATTAATGGTCTTCAAATAAGGGTTTGCATTTTTAAAAAATACCAAATCAGTGACCATTGAGGAATCTATTATTTCATTTGTCATTGCTCAAGGTATCTAACAGAGAAAATTTTTCACCTAACAGCACAGATTTCATGACAGAATTCTTTTTATTTTCTGTTAATTATACTTTTAGAAATTGACATATTCTAAAACAGACTATTTCAAGACAATTTTAAAACAGTAAGTTATTTTTATTTTATTATATAAAATATCTTCAGGCTTCCCCTGGTGGTCCAGTGGGTAAGAACACCGCCTTGCAGTGCAAGGGGCACCGGTTCGAGCCCTGGCCTGGGAAGATCCCACGTGCCGCGGAGCGGCTGGACTGATGTGTCCAATTACCGAGCCAGATCTCTGGAGCATATGCGCCCAGAGCCGGCGCTCTACAATGACAGATGCCACCGCGATGGGAGGCCCACACGAGCCAAAGAACAAAGACGGATGAACATAGACAAATGAAAGACCAATAAAAGTGGTCTTTCCCTCCCTCCCCAACCTGACCCCTGCCCTAAATAAATAAATAAATAAATATAAAATAAAATATCTTCATGAGTATGCAAATTTTAGGCAAATATAATTCTACTAGTAAATTCAAAATTTATATGAAGGTTAGTGATAAAGAGGTCAATGTGAAAAGTATAACAGAGTAAGAATATATGAGATAATTGCATCAGTAGTTTAATTTCCTTGTTTTCCTCCTAAAATACAGGTTTCATCTCTATCAACAATAAAATTATAAAAGTCTCTCTGAAAGGAGCTAAATATGTAATAAAAATAAAATATCACACTAAGTCCTGTATAAATTAATGGAAAAACTTAAAGCACTGACGTACTTAAACATAGGAGCCTACAGATAAAAATATTTGCCAACACTATAAAAAAGAAAGCTTAACACCAACTCCAAATCCATGAAAAACTAGTATACATAACTATTTTTAGTACTACAGAAAATTAACTTAAAGAAGTATGTGGACAACCAAAAGTTTAAGAACAGGATAACCTGAGGAACCTGAGGAAAAAATAACCTGGAGCCAAAGCTTTTCCTGATAACTAATGGAATCTGTTTAACCCAGGAAGAAGCAAGAATAATTCCTTCATTTAAAGTTCTTGTTCCCAGGTATTAATGGTCTTCAAATAATGGTTTGCATTTTTAAAAAAAATACCAAATCAGTGACCATTGAGGGAATCTCCAGACAACAAAGAATGCCATGCACTGTGGTTCCCTGTGGGGAAATCCTTCTGAGAAAGTCCATCCCAAAAGTGATGTTTCAGTTCTTTGGAAGTACCTATTGCTTTGTATTGACGTGATCTAGTTAGTTATCTAGGTAAGACTCATTCTCTTTTCTGGTATATTTTGTAGAAGAATAAAACACCATATGAAATAGAAATAAAAAATAATATAGACCTTTAAACAGTGGACATATATTTAGGTATATGCCATCAACAAAGAGCTTTAAAATGGACTTAGCTATAGTTGTAGAAAATATCAATCCTTGCAAGTCAAGTGTCTTATCTACTGTATTGGCTCTAGGATAGCAAGTGTGGGATATCTGCAAGGTTGACTTAAACTGTTTCTACATTTTGGGTAGAAAATATACCACACATTTTCCTTCTAGTAAGGATAAATATTACATACAGTAAAACCTTGATTAAAGTATTTGAGGGGTGAGATAGTTTTCATACTTTAATTCTTAACTTAGGGTTAAGCTGCAAAAACGCTTTTTTGCATAATGTTACTAAAACTTGCCTGCTACTTTTACTTTCAAGTAAGTTAAATCCATAGACAACAATTCTTTTCAAAATTTTGGCCTCTTTTATTGTTTTCTTATTTATTTATTTTCATCCGTTTACTGTTTGGCCTGTGTGGGCCTCCATAGACAACCCCCATTCTTTTCAAAAAGCCTGACGTCTTAAACATAGGAGCCTACAGATAAAAATATTTGCCAACACTATAAAAGAAAGCTTAACACCAACTCCAAATCCATGAAAAACTAGTAGACATAGCTATTTGTAGTACTACAGAAAATTAACTTAAAGAAGTATGTGGACAACCAAAAGTTTAAGAACAGGATAACCTGAGGAACCTGAGGAAAAAATAACCTGGAGCCAAAGCTTTTCCTGATAACTAATGGAATCTGTTTAACCCAGGAAGAAGCAAGAATAATTCCTTCATTTAAAGTTCTTGTTCCCAGGTATTAATGGTCTTCAAATAATGGTTTGCATTTTTAAAAAAAATACCAAATCAGTGACCATTGAGGGAATCTCCAGACAACAAAGAATGCCATGCACTGTGGTTCCCTGTGGGGAAATCCTTCTGAGAAAGTCCATCCCAAAAGTGATGTTTCAGTTCTTTGGAAGTACCTATTGCTTTGTATTGACGTGATCTAGTTAGTTATCTAGGTAAGACTCATTCTCTTTTCTGGTATATTTTGTAGAAGAATAAAACACCATATGAAATAGAAATAAAAAATAATATAGACCTTTAAACAGTGGACATATATTTAGGTATATGCCATCAACAAAGAGCTTTAAAATGGACTTAGCTATAGTTGTAGAAAATATCAATCCTTGCAAGTCAAGTGTCTTATCTACTGTATTGGCTCTAGGATAGCAAGTGTGGGATATCTGCAAGGTTGACTTAAACTGTTTCTACATTTTGGGTAGAAAATATACCACACATTTTCCTTCTAGTAAGGATAAATATTACATACAGTAAAACCTTGATTAAAGTATTTGAGGGGTGAGATAGTTTTCATACTTTAATTCTTAACTTAGGGTTAAGCTGCAAAAACGCTTTTTTGCATAATGTTACTAAAACTTGCCTGCTACTTTTACTTTCAAGTAAGTTAAATCCATAGACAACAATTCTTTTCAAAATTTTGGCCTCTTTTATTGTTTTCTTATTTATTTATTTTCATCCGTTTTTACTGTTTGGCCTGTGTGGGCCTCCAATTGCAGTAGCCTCTCTCATTGCAGAGCGCCGGCTCTAGGCGCATGTGCTCTAGAGTGCTGGCTCTTAATTGGACACACTGGTCCAGCCATTCCATGGCACCTGAGATCTTACTGGGTCAGGGGTCGAACCACTGTCCCTTGCACTGCAAGGCAGATTTTTTTACCCAGTGGACCACCAGAAAAGCCCATAGATAACAATCATTAATTAACTCGTGGTTGGTTGTTTAGTTCTTCAGTCTTGTCTGACTCTTAGCAACCTCAGGACTATAGCCCATCAGACTCCTCTGTCCATGGTATTCTTTCCCAGGTAAGAATACTGGAGTGGGTTCCTTCTCCAGGGGATTTTCCTGGACCAGGGACACTACCCACATCTCCTGCATTAGCAGGTGAATTCTTGAGCACTCAGCCACCACAAAAACCACAGAAGATAATAATTCTAGATATATTCATGCCTCTGTGTCATCAATTGCCATTATGAAATATCAAAGAAATAGGTATGGAAAGAAGGTAGAGGATATGAATCTGAGAGATGTATATTTAACCCTCGAAGCTTGCTTTCTTTTGTCTTTATTTCTCTTAGAAAATTTTCAAGTGCTCAACCCCAATCACAACCCTTTTTGTCTCCCGAAGAGTTAATGATATTTTTTGTGTGTAATTCAAATTTTTAATGCTTACATGTTATATTTTCATTATGCAATTAACAAATACTATAAAATCAGAATCTCCAGGGAAGAGGATGCAATTAATGATTTTTTTAAATAATTATTTCTTTCAGGCTTCCCTGGTGGTTCAGTGGGTAAGGACACCACCTTGCAGTGCAAGAGGCACTGGTTCGATCCCTGGCCTGGGAAGATCCCATGTGCCACGGAGTGGCTGGACTCGTGTGTCCAATTACCAAGCCGGAGATCTGGAGCACATGCGCCCAGAGCCAGTGCTCTGTGACAACAGAGGCCACTGTAATGGGAGACCCACATGGGTCAAAGAACAAAGATGGATGAAAATAGATAAATGAAAGACCAACAGAAGTGGCCCGCCTGCCCCCCTCCCTCCTCAACCCGCTCCTCCCACCAAAAAAAAAAGAAAAAAAGGAGAGAAAAAATAATTATTTCTGTCTACTTTTTGGTTTGCTCAGTAATTACTCATCTCTCAATTATTTATCTGACAGTTCTTGAATTCTACATAAAAGGAGTCATATTGTAGGTTTCATTTTATGACTTTATTCTTCTGCTCAATAGTATGAATGTGAGACACATCCATTTTGATGTATGTAACTGTAAGCTATTCATTTATATTGTTCTTTGATATTCCATTAAGACTATGCCACTTCTGTTAACAAAGATTTAAATAATTCCTAATTAATGGAAATTGCAAATCATGCTTATATAAATATTTTTGTATAGTTTTCTGGTAGAAATGATTTTCTTAAAAATATTAGATATGTGGAGAAGGAAATGGCAACCCACTCCAGTATTCCTGCCTGGGAAATCCCATGGACAGACGAGCCTGGCAGGCTCCATGGGGTTGAAAAGAGTTAAACATGACTTAGCGACTAAAAAACAATCTGTTTTACAGATGGTAGTGTGTGTACGTCAGTGCTCCTCTCTCAGTTCATTCTACCTTTTCCTTCCCCTGATGAAGGGTTATGTTTTGAGGGTGAAATGAATTTGCATCCTCGCTGGTTCACTTAACAGTGTAACAGAAAGCTTTTCCTCCAGGTATCAATATCCTCCACAGCCATCGTTTTTTTGAAATGGCTTCTTCTAAAATGATTTATTTATTAATTTTTAAAAAAGATTTTTATTTTACTTTTAACTTTTACAGAGTTTTGTTGTTTATTTTTGTCCACACCACCTGGCAGGCAAGGCCTTAGTTCCCTTACTGGGGACTAAACCTGTGCTCCCTGTGGTAGAAGCTCAAAGTCTTTGTCACTGGACCACCAGGGAAGTCCCCATAGCCATTATTCCTAAATAAAATGTGTATTTTGATGCCTGTCCCCAAATATTAGATATGAGTTATTTTCTTATATTTTTGTAATTGTTTCCTTTTAACAAAAAGAAGTTATGATTAATTTTTACTTAATCTAGGGTTCTAGTTAATCAATATAATCATACAATTCTTATGACACTGAGCCTAATGTTATTTACGGTACTATTTTCAAATTCATAGTGGTAATATTATATACCAAGTTTCTTGAATTTTCTCATAAAATGCTACTTTTAAGCATAGCTAGTTTGTGCACTGGTGTCATATGTGAATGTTTTCACTTAGAAAACATAAACCTCACTCATTAATAAATGAAATGGAGAACACTACAATTTCCATCTATGAGATATTATTACAACTTACTATTATTAAGCACATATATACTTGTCCTGAGCAAAACCATATCATACATAAAAGTAAAACTATGTTTAGTTCCCTAGCAGCATATATTTCACAACTAAAAGTCTAATCCTGATTAATGTCTACAGCAATATTGGTAATTATTGAACTAATACACTCTACTTTTGTTTACGCTTCTAGACAAGGTAAAAAATGTGTATTAGTTTGAGAACATCCTCTTCCCTTGATTATGAAATCCTCGGTAAATTAAAGCATATTTTTATCTCAAGAAATCCATACAGAATGATAGCAAGGTCATATTTTATGTATTCTACTTCTAATTTAGAGAATTCTTATTTACATATTTCAAAAATCAGCCCTGGAAAGAGGAACATGAGCCAGAGTTATGTCTTCAATCAAAATTTACGGATCCTTATGTAAAATATGGTATCTTGGCTTTGTTTCTAGAACACAGGAAGACACACTCCTAATTGTAATTCTAGACTTATTTTTCAGTTAAACGATTATACTATAAAGTACAGACCTTCAGTCTATAACACAATGAGTCAATCTAAGAAATAAATCTTTCTATATAGCCCTGTATACATCCCAACAGTTTCTTAATAACAACAAAAGTTAACATCCTTTCAAAGTTTGCAATAGTTCCCTTACTGGGACTAAACCTGTGCTCCTGTGGTAGAAGCTCAAAGTCTTTGTCACTGGACCACCAGGGAAGTCCCCATAGCCATTATTCCTAAATAAAATGTGTATTTTGATGCCTGTCCCCAAATATTAGATATGAGTTATTTTCTTATATTTTTGTAATTGTTTCCTTTTAACAAAAGAAGTTATGATTAATTTTACTTAATCTAGGGTTCTAGTTAATCAATATAATCATACAATTCTTATGACACTGAGCCTAATGTTATTTACGGTACTATTTTCAAATTCATAGTGGTAATATTATATACCAAGTTTCTTGAATTTTCTCATAAAATGCTACTTTTAAGCATAGCTAGTTTGTGCACTGGTGTCATATGTGAATGTTTTCACTTAGAAAACATAAACCTCACTCATTAATAAATGAAATGGAGAACACTACAATTTCCATCTATGAGATATTATTACAACTTACTATTATTAAGCACATATATACTTGTCCTGAGCAAAACCATATCATACATAAAAGTAAAACTATGTTTAGTTCCCTAGCAGCATATATTTCACAACTAAAAGTCTAATCCTGATTAATGTCTACAGCAATATTGGTAATTATTGAACTAATACACTCTACTTTTGTTTACGCTTCTAGACAAGGTAAAAAATGTGTATTAGTTTGAGAACATCCTCTTCCCTTGATTATGAAATCCTCGGTAAATTAAAGCATATTTTTATCTCAAGAAATCCATACAGAATGATAGCAAGGTCATATTTTATGTATTCTACTTCTAATTTAGAGAATTCTTATTTACATATTTCAAAAATCAGCCCTGGAAAGAGGAACATGAGCCAGAGTTATGTCTTCAATCAAAATTTACGGATCCTTATGTAAAATATGGTATCTTGGCTTTGTTTCTAGAACACAGGAAGACACACTCCTAATTGTAATTCTAGACTTATTTTTCAGTTAAACGATTATACTATAAAGTACAGACCTTCAGTCTATAACACAATGAGTCAATCTAAGAAATAAATCTTTCTATATAGCCCTGTATACATCCTAACAGTTTCTTAATAACAACAAAAAGTTAACATCTTCGACTTTTTCCTATAAAATTGTGCTAATATACCTAAATAAAGCAAATATGAATTAGATTGTCTCATTTATGGCAAGTCAAGTGTCTCACCTACTATATTCTCAATCTTCACAAAACTAACTAATATATTACCTTCTGAAATGAGCTACTCTAAGTCAGACCTTTATCTTTTGCCCTCTGTTTGACTGGGATACTTGAATACAATTGAACTTGGGGCTTCCCATAGACAAACACTATACTAATCATGTTTACTAAGTTATAGTCTTTTTCTCCATATGCAATTATGACTTACCACAGATATTTATGGGTTAGAGTGAAGTTCCCAAAATGTGCCAGATAAATGGAAGGAGAAATTTGTTTTGCTAAGCTGTTTTTCGGTTCCACATAAAAAAGAGATCCCATCTATAAAAGTTTTTCAATAGGCGACTGATAGTGATGCTCACAGGTAATTGCTATAAAGGAACTGTTAAGTGCCCTGCTTGTCCTGTTCATCTTGCATCACTTCTCTTGCAGCTCTACCTTTCTTTTTAGTTCGTCTTCAATCATAATATTACTTCTCTATTTTTTTTTTTCAGCTTCCATCCTTTCTGTGAAAATATTTAATTTGGAATTGTAAGAGATTTTGCTACGGATCTCTGACAGTTCAAACAACATAACAGACTAATTTAAGTAGAGCAAGAATTGGGTTTAAGAAAGAAATTTGCTACGATTTTTTCATAGAAATCCATACAGAATGATAGCAAGGTCATATTTTATGTATTCTACTTCTAATTTAGAGAATTCTTATTTACATATTTCAAAAATCAGCCCTGGAAAGAGGAACATGAGCCAGAGTTATGTCTTCAATCAAAATTTACGGATCCTTATGTAAAATATGGTATCTTGGCTTTGTTTCTAGAACACAGGAAGACACACTCCTAATTGTAATTCTAGACTTATTTTTCAGTTAAACGATTATACTATAAAGTACAGACCTTCAGTCTATAACACAATGAGTCAATCTAAGAAATAAATCTTTCTATATAGCCCTGTATACATCCTAACAGTTTCTTAATAACAACAAAAAGTTAACATCTTCGACTTTTTCCTATAAAATTGTGCTAATATACCTAAATAAAGCAAATATGAATTAGATTGTCTCATTTATGGCAAGTCAAGTGTCTCACCTACTATATTCTCAATCTTCACAAAACTAACTAATATATTACCTTCTGAAATGAGCTACTCTAAGTCAGACCTTTATCTTTTGCCCTCTGTTTGACTGGGATACTTGAATACAATTGAACTTGGGGCTTCCCATAGACAAACACTATACTAATCATGTTTACTAAGTTATAGTCTTTTTCTCCATATGCAATTATGACTTACCACAGATATTTATGGGTTAGAGTGAAGTTCCCAAAATGTGCCAGATAAATGGAAGGAGAAATTTGTTTTGCTAAGCTGTTTTTCGGTTCCACATAAAAAAGAGATCCCATCTATAAAAGTTTTTCAATAGGCGACTGATAGTGATGCTCACAGGTAATTGCTATAAAGGAACTGTTAAGTGCCCTGCTTGTCCTGTTCATCTTGCATCACTTCTCTTGCAGCTCTACCTTTCTTTTTAGTTCGTCTTCAATCATAATATTACTTCTCTATTTTTTTTTTTCAGCTTCCATCCTTTCTGTGAAAATATTTAATTTGGAATTGTAAGAGATTTTGCTACGGATCTCTGACAGTTCAAACAACATAACAGACTAATTTAAGTAGAGCAAGAGTTGATTCACAGAGGCCCCAGGATTTTTGAAGACTCTATGAAACTACTCCGTACTACCATTAAGTGGAGGAGGATGTCTGAAAAAATGGCGAAACTACTTCTGTCTGCCTTCTACTACCTGGTAAATTAGCCCATAGACATCACTGAGTGTGAGCCATAATACCAGGTTCATATTTTCTAGTTTCTAAATAAAATAAATGAATAAATAAATAAATAATCCCGCAGGCAGATAGGAAGGACACTACCTGCAAAGCCGTCGTCGAAAACATCAGAAGCTGGCATAACACGTCCATTTTAATGTGGTAATGGGTTCTTTATTATTTAATCAGGACGGCTTCTGGGCGATTCATGAACCACTTACTGAATCACCGAGTTTAAGAAATCTGAAAAAAAATATTGGGAGTTGGTAAACACCATCTCCTGACTGATCAATAGCACCTAGTGTTTCAGAATGAAACGAGAGATTTTTTTACTCTATTGGCATTTAAAGGCCATGGATCTTTTTTTAGTTGAACATAGTGAATAGTGAATCTGTATAAATCATAGAAAGCTTATTGTTAAAATCCACCATCATCTTTGGCCTATACAGTCACTAAGTAGAGAAAAGTATGCATTCTGTTGGCTGGGCTGCAGTTCCTAAACAATCCATCTTTCAAAATTTCTTTTTCTTAAGAAGAGAAACTAAAATAAAATGTTACAAGTCTTTTCGAGCCAACTATAAAACATAAATGCAACCTCAATCCCTGATCAAAACAGCACTGGATTTTTAAAAATATCATACATAACTGTTAAAGCAATTAAGTCCACTGCATTAATAAGGAGGAACAAAGAAATTCAAGAAAGTTATTATTTTTCGGTTCCACATAAAAAGAGATCCCATCTATAAAAGTTTTTCAATAGGCGACTGATAGTGATGCTCACAGGTAATTGCTATAAAGGAACTGTTAAGTGCCCTGCTTGTCCTGTTCATCTTGCATCACTTCTCTTGCAGCTCTACCTTTCTTTTTAGTTCGTCTTCAATCATAATATTACTTCTCTATTTTTTTTTTTCAGCTTCCATCCTTTCTGTGAAAATATTTAATTTGGAATTGTAAGAGATTTTGCTACGGATCTCTGACAGTTCAAACAACATAACAGACTAATTTAAGTAGAGCAAGAGTTGATTCACAGAGGCCCCAGGATTTTTGAAGACTCTATGAAACTACTCCGTACTACCATTAAGTGGAGGAGGATGTCTGAAAAACTGGCCGAAACTACTTCTGTCTGCCTTCTACTACCTGGTAAATTAGCCCATAGACATCACTGAGTGTGAGCCATAATACCAGGTTCATATTTTCTAGTTTCTAAATAAAATAAATGAATAAATAAATAAATAATCCCGCAGGCAGATAGGAAGGACACTACCTGCAAAGCCGTCGTCGAAAACATCAGAAGCTGGCATAACACGTCCATTTTAATGTGGTAATGGGTTCTTTATTATTTAATCAGGACGGCTTCTGGGCGATTCATGAACCACTTACTGAATCACCGAGTTTAAGAAATCTGAAAAAAAATATTGGGAGTTGGTAAACACCATCTCCTGACTGATCAATAGCACCTAGTGTTTCAGAATGAAACGAGAGATTTTTTTACTCTATTGGCATTTAAAGGCCATGGATCTTTTTTTAGTTGAACATAGTGAATAGTGAATCTGTATAAATCATAGAAAGCTTATTGTTAAAATCCACCATCATCTTTGGCCTATACAGTCACTAAGTAGAGAAAAGTATGCATTCTGTTGGCTGGGCTGCAGTTCCTAAACAATCCATCTTTCAAAATTTCTTTTTCTTAAGAAGAGAAACTAAAATAAAATGTTACAAGTCTTTTCGAGCCAACTATAAAACATAAATGCAACCTCAATCCCTGATCAAAACAGCACTGGATTTTTAAAAATATCATACATAACTGTTAAAGCAATTAAGTCCACTGCATTAATAAGGAGGAACAAAGAAATTCAAGAAAGTTATTATTATGTCTTTGTGCTCCGGTGAACTGACCTTTTTAAAGGGCCTTGTGTTTAAAACTTTTATTGCTTGATCAGATTACAATCAGAGTTGTTTAATTTACTATTAAAGGGGGGGGGGGGATAAGTGCCAACTTTTCCCCATATCTCTACCCATTGTCTTTCACATCTATCTTTTACTTATGGCTTTAACTTTGTGAGTATTCCCATGAGAATGCACAACAGAAGAAATATTTTTATAAAATACAGGATAACCAAACGCATTAGAACTCTGTCAACATTAATCATGCTTACATGTAGAAAATGCAAAGAGGCAATAAGGCTTACATAATGGTTTCTGGATTAATTCTTTCAATTAATTCAATGGAACACTTTGTTACAACTAGTAAGAATTTTATATCTCTCACCAAACCAGTGGTGATTTCTTAATTGTATTTTAACAGCAATTTAGGGATTCCCTTTTGGAGTGTTTTAACAGCCTTAATACAGTTTTAACTAGGCAGGGTCTGGCAAGAGATCAAAACTGATCCTTGTATTTAGTATACAGAGATAGTTCTAGCAAATGGACTGTACAATAGAAACAGGACAGAGTAAAAATGATGTACTTCGTGAAAAAAAAAAGGTGGAAGAAAGTCTTCAAAAATGTACAGGAATACTGAGCATTCAAAGTTTGTCTTTCTGATGATAGATACTATGATTCTACTATAAAAACATGAGTCAAGTCAAGGGAGAAATTCCAGATCTGGCTTGATTTCTGGGGAGAGTAGACCTTCAACAATGTTTAAAACTTATGTTATATGATCTTGTTAAAAACATCTCAGAAAATGATATTGCTAGTGCTTTGTCTTAAGAAGAGAAACTAAAATAAAATGTTACAAGTCTTTTCGAGCCAACTATAAAACATAAATGCAACCTCAATCCCTGATCAAAACAGCACTGGATTTTTAAAAATATCATACATAACTGTTAAAGCAATTAAGTCCACTGCATTAATAAGGAGGAACAAAGAAATTCAAGAAAGTTATTATTATGTCTTTGTGCTCCGGTGAACTGACCTTTTTAAAGGGCCTTGTGTTTAAAACTTTTATTGCTTGATCAGATTACAATCAGAGTTGTTTAATTTACTATTAAAGGGGGGGGGGGATAAGTGCCAACTTTTCCCCATATCTCTACCCATTGTCTTTCACATCTATCTTTTACTTATGGCTTTAACTTTGTGAGTATTCCCATGAGAATGCACAACAGAAGAAATATTTTTATAAAATACAGGATAACCAAACGCATTAGAACTCTGTCAACATTAATCATGCTTACATGTAGAAAATGCAAAGAGGCAATAAGGCTTACATAATGGTTTCTGGATTAATTCTTTCAATTAATTCAATGGAACACTTTGTTACAACTAGTAAGAATTTTATATCTCTCACCAAACCAGTGGTGATTTCTTAATTGTATTTTAACAGCAATTTAGGGATTCCCTTTTGGAGTGTTTTAACAGCCTTAATACAGTTTTAACTAGGCAGGGTCTGGCAAGAGATCAAAACTGATCCTTGTATTTAGTATACAGAGATAGTTCTAGCAAATGGACTGTACAATAGAAACAGGACAGAGTAAAAATGATGTACTTCGTGAAAAAAAAAAGGTGGAAGAAAGTCTTCAAAAATGTACAGGAATACTGAGCATTCAAAGTTTGTCTTTCTGATGATAGATACTATGATTCTACTATAAAAACATGAGTCAAGTCAAGGGAGAAATTCCAGATCTGGCTTGATTTCTGGGGAGAGTAGACCTTCAACAATGTTTAAAACTTATGTTATATGATCTTGTTAAAAACATCTCAGAAAATGATATTGCTAGTGCTTTGTGTTAAAAACTACCAAAAGATGTCAAACGAATTTTCTGTGCTCTGTGCTCTGTCTATCATTATAGCCCTTCACTCAGCTTTGGCATGAAGGCAAGTAGTATAATTTATCTATCCAAAGATTCAAAACTGTTAGGTTATAGGATGGTTATTCAGAAGAGCTACCCTTTAAAAAATTTTCTAATTCCTTCAATTTCATTATCACATTAAGTAATTCAAAGGAGCCCATTTTGATCTCAGCAAAGCATTGTGCTAGGTAATTTATTAGTGAAATCTCTTCTTTTGGGCTTTTAAAGATATGTAATAATATAATCTGGTTCTTAGCAGATATGAACCAAAATTTTAATAAATAATGTTACCCTAAATAACTCTTATGAATTTCTAAAATGTTAACACTATAATCATGTTAAGGTGAACTTTGAACAAGACAATTTTTAGAAAGAATTTCTGCTCACATATTCTTTATGTATGACTCACTTTTTCAGAATACTTAATCTCTCCTCCCCAGAAAAAAACTGGCAGAAAACAGCTGCAGGTAATGATAGAGCAATAGTGCTTAAAGCCTCGATGTTATTCAAAACAATACACCACACAATGAATGCCTGTTGAGTGTTTTATATACATTATAGTGTTACATAAAATTATTTACATAACAACTTAATGATGTGTATATTATTACCAAAACTCATTCAACAAATGAAGTCACTGAATATTCTAAAGGTTAAGTAACATGCCTAAAGTCACACTGTTAGAAAGTGAGATGTAAGTCTAACAGTTTCCAAAGTCAAATCCTATAGCCCTATGGAGGTGAAATGTGGAAAAACAAGTTTTTCTAAACATAGTTAAACCTGAGCTAACTTATAGTCTTCAAATTTAAATAACCAGACTCTTGGAATATACATTAAAGGACCAGCAAAGAAGTTCTCAAACTGTAGAAAAGATGTCACTGTAATACATTTTAAAAGGCAAATTTTCATTTTCTTATTTCATTTCCTGTGTGGTTTTTGTTGTTGTTGTTGTTTGCTACTATTAGATATTTTAGCATTCCTATAGAACTGGGTCTTTTTTAACCAATAAAATGAAATACGTAATCAATGAATTAAATCTTGGCTTTTATACTATTAAATTATGTAAATCTAAATTCTATCCAACATTGCTTCCCATTTATTTAACAGTTCTAACTCACATCATCAACCTTTTATAGCTTTACTCCAGTTCCCCTAATCTGTTCAGTTTGTGTTCTATTTGGGTATGAAGGAAAAAAATTTGCCACAATGATATATTAAAGCATTTTGTAACAGTCTGAAGTAACACTGGGCCCTATAATAGTTACTCATTAAGCAAAATTTGAAGCACTACATATTAAGCTTCTATCTATGGTTTACTTCTGGAGGAATTCATCATCACTCTCCAGAGATTACTTACTCTAGAAAGCTGGTGATATAGTCTCGACTGCAGGCAGACCAGGAAAAGGGATTGGTATTTGCAGTAATGTGAGCTGCCATAAGTTTTGCTGCTTCATGACCTTTTGTCCCACAAGAATTTCCAATTCCATCATGGTTCATACCAAAACTGTTTTGACAAGGAAGAAACATAAACATAAAAGAAAAAAATAAGTAAAAAATCAAAAAAACAAACCCTCAATATATTTTTATTTCCTTATTTGATCATTTATTAACCCTATCAATACATGGTTTACATCCAGACAGACCAGATTCTCAGAAAATACAGGATTAGTGTTACATAAAATTATTTACATAACAACTTAATGATGTGTATATTATTACCAAAACTCATTCAACAAATGAAGTCACTGAATATTCTAAAGGTTAAGTAACATGCCTAAAGTCACACTGTTAGAAAGTGAGATGTAAGTCTAACAGTTTCCAAAGTCAAATCCTATAGCCCTATGGAGGTGAAATGTGGAAAAACAAGTTTTTCTAAACATAGTTAAACCTGAGCTAACTTATAGTCTTCAAATTTAAATAACCAGACTCTTGGAATATACATTAAAGGACCAGCAAAGAAGTTCTCAAACTGTAGAAAAGATGTCACTGTAATACATTTTAAAAGGCAAATTTTCATTTTCTTATTTCATTTCCTGTGTGGTTTTTGTTGTTGTTGTTGTTTGCTACTATTAGATATTTTAGCATTCCTATAGAACTGGGTCTTTTTTAACCAATAAAATGAAATACGTAATCAATGAATTAAATCTTGGCTTTTATACTATTAAATTATGTAAATCTAAATTCTATCCAACATTGCTTCCCATTTATTTAACAGTTCTAACTCACATCATCAACCTTTTATAGCTTTACTCCAGTTCCCCTAATCTGTTCAGTTTGTGTTCTATTTGGGTATGAAGGAAAAAAATTTGCCACAATGATATATTAAAGCATTTTGTAACAGTCTGAAGTAACACTGGGCCCTATAATAGTTACTCATTAAGCAAAATTTGAAGCACTACATATTAAGCTTCTATCTATGGTTTACTTCTGGAGGAATTCATCATCACTCTCCAGAGATTACTTACTCTAGAAAGCTGGTGATATAGTCTCGACTGCAGGCAGACCAGGAAAAGGGATTGGTATTTGCAGTAATGTGAGCTGCCATAAGTTTTGCTGCTTCATGACCTTTTGTCCCACAAGAATTTCCAATTCCATCATGGTTCATACCAAAACTGTTTTGACAAGGAAGAAACATAAACATAAAAGAAAAAAATAAGTAAAAAATCAAAAAAACAAACCCTCAATATATTTTTATTTCCTTATTTGATCATTTATTAACCCTATCAATACATGGTTTACATCCAGACAGACCAGATTCTCGAAGAAAATACAGGATTAATGTTAAAGAGATTAAGGAATAATTCAATGATATAGAATATTTCTAAATCTCTTTAAATTTATCATATACTCTCAAATGTTACCTGATATGATACAGTCTCTCCTTAAACAGACAGGGGATATATAATTGATATATAAATATCATCCAGTTAATACGTGCTGAAATTGTTAGTAGAGCCTACCTAAAACATGCTAAAGTTCAAGCTACTTCACAATGCTGAATTCAAAAGGGAATTAAGAAAAGGTAGTTATGATCCATAGAGTTCTAGATTATAGACCAACCATAAAAGTTCTTTTTCTAAAAAAAAAAAAAAGTTGTTTTTCTTATTAATATATATAAGAAGAGTTCAATACATTACATAATTCATGTTGTGCGTGCATATATTTTCAAAACACCTTTTGAAAAATCTTCATACATTTAAGGATTATGAATATAGTCTTTTCTTTAACATGGCCTCTCTGATTTTTTTTAAAGCTTTTTCTTTGTAATATTTTCCCTGTGTCCTGTAGCCATCTAAAAACGTATCTCAATGGTAAATCCTAAAATTTTTCTGTAAAGAGTCACTGCATATAAATAAAGTCTTTCATCACACGTAGACAGAAGTTTAGGTGAAAAATCACTAAAAAATACCCTTGTTGTGTCCATTGTGACATTCTAATAAGTGCAAGTACACCATGATATCTGTTCAAGGTAATAAGTACTTTGTGTGACCTCAGTATAAAACAGATAAGAACAGCTGCTGGGGAAAAAATTTGGAAAGGTAGTTGAGAACAGACAGTCTTAAAATAATAAATGAAAGTAAGCATCAGCACTGTTAGAAGTGCACCAATTTTTAAGCAACTGAAGATTTCTAAGCAGGTGAATATGGAATTGATCTGAATTTTAGACAGATTATTCTAGTAATTCTGAGATGGAGACAAGAAGCAGAGAAAGAATGCATCCAAGGAACACAGAGAAAAGATGATAATCAAATGAGAAATGATACAGGTCTGAATGAGGGCACGGGATAGAGGAGGAGGATTAGATTTAAAATGTATTTGGGAAGGTGAACGAACTGGACTTCATAAATATAGTATAAAAGAGCTATCATTAAGACATATATGATGGGGTGAGGGAGCAGGGAGGGTGTAGGGACTAACATAGGCAAAATAAGGGAATTATATGAGCGCCCTAATGAAATCACCAAATGACCTTCCAAGAATATCACCTCTTAGACTTCTTGGGTTTGACGTCAGCACACTCAAGTCAACCTCTTCTAGGAACACAATGATGGAGTATACTGTTTGTTGAATTAGATATATATTTTGTCAAAACAATCAGCTATAGATTTACATTAAAAAAATTCCTTGCTGTGAACCCGTAATTAAAAAAGTTTTTCTTATTAACCCTAATTTTAAAAAAAAAAGTTGTTTTTCTTATTAATATATATAAGAAGAGTTCAATACATTACATAATTCATGTTGTGCGTGCATATATTTTCAAAACACCTTTTGAAAAATCTTCATACATTTAAGGATTATGAATATAGTCTTTTCTTTAACATGGCCTCTCTGATTTTTTTTAAAGCTTTTTCTTTGTAATATTTTCCCTGTGTCCTGTAGCCATCTAAAAACGTATCTCAATGGTAAATCCTAAAATTTTTCTGTAAAGAGTCACTGCATATAAATAAAGTCTTTCATCACACGTAGACAGAAGTTTAGGTGAAAAATCACTAAAAAATACCCTTGTTGTGTCCATTGTGACATTCTAATAAGTGCAAGTACACCATGATATCTGTTCAAGGTAATAAGTACTTTGTGTGACCTCAGTATAAAACAGATAAGAACAGCTGCTGGGGAAAAAATTTGGAAAGGTAGTTGAGAACAGACAGTCTTAAAATAATAAATGAAAGTAAGCATCAGCACTGTTAGAAGTGCACCAATTTTTAAGCAACTGAAGATTTCTAAGCAGGTGAATATGGAATTGATCTGAATTTTAGACAGATTATTCTAGTAATTCTGAGATGGAGACAAGAAGCAGAGAAAGAATGCATCCAAGGAACACAGAGAAAAGATGATAATCAAATGAGAAATGATACAGGTCTGAATGAGGGCACGGGATAGAGGAGGAGGATTAGATTTAAAATGTATTTGGGAAGGTGAACGAACTGGACTTCATAAATATAGTATAAAAGAGCTATCATTAAGACATATATGATGGGGTGAGGGAGCAGGGAGGGTGTAGGGACTAACATAGGCAAAATAAGGGAATTATATGAGCGCCCTAATGAAATCACCAAATGACCTTCCAAGAATATCACCTCTTAGACTTCTTGGGTTTGACGTCAGCACACTCAAGTCAACCTCTTCTAGGAACACAATGATGGAGTATACTGTTTGTTGAATTAGATATATATTTTGTCAAAACAATCAGCTATAGATTTACATTAAAAAAATTCCTTGCTGTGAATCCGTAATTAAATAAACTTGATATTCTATGTTTCTCTTAAAGGTTGAGGCTACTATGTGATTATCACTGATTTTTTTTTTTGAATGATGATACCTTTAAAAATACCATTTCTGTTTAACAGCAGTCTCATACAAATCCCTGAGTTAGGTTAAGATAGGTGTAGGCAGGCACAGATGGCTATCAGAAAATCTTTTTTTTTAAGATTCTGAAATGCTTTATTTACTGTTTGGTATAAAAAGTAAAGCTTCTTTTGAAGTCATATTTGTCCCACCTTTCAACAGGTGAATTCATCTGTAATTATGTAATAGTTCATTACCTTGGTGTATAAAAGCATGGTGTCAAGGAAAGAGATAACTGGAAACATTTAGTGTCATCACTGAGAAGAATGACTTTAATGATTGAGTAACACACGTAATTTCTTGCTTTCATCAAGTTTATAGGATGATATAATCCAATTAACAGAGGATGGGTTGTTAAAAATTTTGATAATAGATCCCCAAGATTGTTTTTCAACAATTCAAAAGAAGTTTAAAGAACTGAGTGATATTTCAATAATAAATTTTCTTCATCTCATCTATTTACTTATGTAATCCAATTTTCTCAACATTCACATCTATAGAAAAAAAAAGAAATGGAATTGTCGCTGAAATCCTGTCTCATTCTAGTAAAACAGAGATAAATGTAGTAATTGAAAATATACCTTTAAATATATATCTTCTGCTACTTTTTGGCCTTTTGGCTAAGACAAAGTCTAGGAAAGATACATCTTCTAACAAAACCCTTACTTTTATACTTATTTATTAAGATTCATGATATGTATATATGCTTCTAATAAATTATTAACTAATAATTGTGATGTAATGAACATACAATCCAGAAAAAAAGATTCTTTTAAAATGTTAATTCTGCCCTAATACAATATCATTGCAATCAATTTCCCAGCAAGCCTTTTTTCCCCCCATCATTTATTTCTTAATATTAATTTTCATCATGCTTCATTCCTTGGCCTGTATGGGCCTCCCACTGCAGCGGCCTCTCTTGCTGCAGAGCACCCGGCTCTGGGTGCATGCACTCCAGAGCACTGGCCTGGAACTGGACACTCTGGTCCAGACACTCCACAGAATGCGGGATCCTTCCCGGCCAAGGATCAAACCGGTGACTCCTGCACTGCAAAGTGGATTCTCCACTCACTTGACGGACCACCAGGGAAGCCCCAGAGAAAAGATATTTTATGATCACAGGAAATTTCAAAAATGCAATTGCAACTTTTTTGTTGTAGAGACATTTGATATGATTAAAATACTTGTAAGCATAAAACGTGTTTTTAAAATATTAAGAAGTATTAAAATTACATTAGCATTGATATTCCGAGATGAAAAGTAGGAAGAAACACATTGGGTTAAAGGGGAAAAAAAAGAGAAGTAAATTTTGACTATAAAAGAAGAACTATAAAAAGAAAAAATAAAGAACAAGAAATGAAGAAAAAGAAAAAAAAAAGAACCAAAACCAAATGGATAAAGAAGATATATACATATATACAATGGAATGTTTCTCAGCCACAAAAAAGAATGACTTTGAATAAGTTCCAGTGAAGTGGATGAACTAAGAGTCAGAGTGAATACAGAGTGAAGTAAGTCAGAAAGAGAAGGACAAATCTAGTATATTAACACATATATAGAGAATCTAGAAAAATGGTATTAACAAAACAATTTTCAGGAAAGAAATAGAAAAGCAGATTTAGAGAAGAGACTTGTGGACACATTCAAGGAGAGGAGAGAGTTAGATGAATGGAGAAAGAAGTATGAACATATATTCACTATCAGGTGTTTAGATGGATAGGTGGCAAGAAGGTGCTGTATAGCACAAGGAACACAGTCTGGTGCTCTGTCATGACCTGGAGGGATGTGATGAAGGGAAGGGTGAAAGGCTAGAGAGGGAGAGGATGTATATGTAACTATGGCTGATTCACACTGCTGTATGACAGAAACCAACACAACGTTATAAAAATTTAAAAAAAACTAATACAGAGGAACCTATTAGTGTATTTTTAAAATGCATAATGGTAATTACCAAATTGCTGTGGCATTTAGATTCAATCAGGTATATTTAAGGAGGTTTTTACATAGCATGTTTTGCACTACTCTAGAAATTCTATATTTGCAATTAGTTAGACAAAAGCTTTTGTCAACCCGGGGCCCCTCTGGGTGCATGCACTCCAGAGCACTGGCCTGGAACTGGACACTCTGGTCCAGACACTCCACAGAATGCGGATCCTTCCGGCCAAGGATCAAACCGGTGACTCCTGCACTGCAAAGTGGATTCTCCACTCACTTGACGGACCACCAGGGAAGCCCCAGAGAAAAGATATTTTATGATCACAGGAAATTTCAAAAATGCAATTGCAACTTTTTTGTTGTAGAGACATTTGATATGATTAAAATACTTGTAAGCATAAAACGTGTTTTTAAAATATTAAGAAGTATTAAAATTACATTAGCATTGATATTCCGAGATGAAAAGTAGGAAGAAACACATTGGGTTAAAGGGGAAAAAAAAGAGAAGTAAATTTTGACTATAAAAGAAGAACTATAAAAAGAAAAAATAAAGAACAAGAAATGAAGAAAAAGAAAAAAAAAAGAACCAAAACCAAATGGATAAAGAAGATATATACATATATACAATGGAATGTTTCTCAGCCACAAAAAAGAATGACTTTGAATAAGTTCCAGTGAAGTGGATGAACTAAGAGTCAGAGTGAATACAGAGTGAAGTAAGTCAGAAAGAGAAAAACAAATCTAGTATATTAACACATATATAGAGAATCTAGAAAAATGGTATTAACAAAACAATTTTCAGGAAAGAAATAGAAAAGCAGATTTAGAGAAGAGACTTGTGGACACATTCAAGGAGAGGAGAGAGTTAGATGAATGGAGAAAGAAGTATGAACATATATTCACTATCAGGTGTTTAGATGGATAGGTGGCAAGAAGGTGCTGTATAGCACAAGGAACACAGTCTGGTGCTCTGTCATGACCTGGAGGGATGTGATGAAGGGAAGGGTGAAAGGCTAGAGAGGGAGAGGATGTATATGTAACTATGGCTGATTCACACTGCTGTATGACAGAAACCAACACAACGTTATAAAAATTAAAAAAAACAAATACAGAGGAACCTATTAGTGTATTTTTAAAATGCATAATGGTAATTACCAAATTGCTGTGGCATTTAGATTCAATCAGGTATATTTAAGGAGGTTTTTACATAGCATGTTTTGCACTACTCTAGAAATTCTATATTTGCAATTAGTTAGACAAAAGCTTTTGAACATCAATTGAAAAATAACCAACAGGGTATATAGTTTTTAAAAATTCAGAAGTATATAAGGGAAAAGATTTGAAAACTAATGAGTTCAAGTGTCTGAAGAAGTAAACCTTAAATTCTATTTTACACAATATACTTTAAAGGTCAGATGTAGATAGCTGTCTAAAGGATTTTGGTTTCGGTTGTCTAAGAGAATGTATACTTTTTGCAGATTATATTTAAAACAGAAGAAATCCCAGAAATGACATAATGACATGGCTAATGTCAACTGGTTTCTTGACAGTGACACAAAGTGAAATGGGACTTTACAATTGCCACTCATGACATCAGTTTCAAAAGATCCCTCTAGTACACTAACCAGGCTGGAGAGAGAGAGAGAGAGAGAGAGAGAGAGAGAGAGGGAGAGGGAGAGGGAGTGTGTATTACAGAAAAGTTACTTCCTGAGGAAACTCTTATCAGTGAGGTATTTGGCAAAAGAAATGAAATTCACCAGTGGCTGGAGCGAGAGCCTACTTTAAACCATCAAATTAGCAAAAATTAGAATGTTACCTAGGACTACCTACCGGCAGTGGTGTAGAGAAACAGATCTTAATATGCAACAGTTACAGTGTGGTCAGGCAGCCATTCCAGAGGGCAGTTCAGCAGTGGGATCAAATTAACAAACTGATTTGTTTGATCAAATTAAACTGAAGAAACATTATGACTCACCAATTCTATTCTTAGAGAGATATTCCAGAAATATTCCCTAAGGCACATGTATGAGGATGTTCATGACAGAATTATTTATGATAGTAAGGAGCTAAAGACAATAAGTAAACTTTGGCAGATGCATATTATGAATACTAGGCAGAAGTTGGAAGCAACAAATAAGACAGATGCCTGCAAATATAGGTGAGTCTTAAAAACACTGAAATATTTGAGAAAAGTAACAAGGTCTATAGCAGTATATCATACAAACAAAAAGTACACACATGTTATCAAATAAAAAAACAAAAATTTTACATTACCAAATTGCTGTGGCATTTAGATTCAATCAGGTATATTTAAGGAGGTTTTTACATAGCATGTTTTGCACTACTCTAGAAATTCTATATTTGCAATTAGTTAGACAAAAGCTTTTGAACATCAATTGAAAAATAACCAACAGGGTATATAGTTTTTAAAAATTCAGAAGTATATAAGGGAAAAGATTTGAAAACTAATGAGTTCAAGTGTCTGAAGAAGTAAACCTTAAATTCTATTTTACACAATATACTTTAAAGGTCAGATGTAGATAGCTGTCTAAAGGATTTTGGTTTCGGTTGTCTAAGAGAATGTATACTTTTTGCAGATTATATTTAAAACAGAAGAAATCCCAGAAATGACATAATGACATGGCTAATGTCAACTGGTTTCTTGACAGTGACACAAAGTGAAATGGGACTTTACAATTGCCACTCATGACATCAGTTTCAAAAGATCCCTCTAGTACACTAACCAGGCTGGAGAGAGAGAGAGAGAGAGAGAGAGAGAGAGAGAGAGAGAGAGAGAGAGAGAGGGAGTGTGTATTACAGAAAAGTTACTTCCTGAGGAAACTCTTATCAGTGAGGTATTTGGCAAAAGAAATGAAATTCACCAGTGGCTGGAGCGAGAGCCTACTTTAAACCATCAAATTAGCAAAAATTAGAATGTTACCTAGGACTACCTACCGGCAGTGGTGTAGAGAAACAGATCTTAATATGCAACAGTTACAGTGTGGTCAGGCAGCCATTCCAGAGGGCAGTTCAGCAGTGGGATCAAATTAACAAACTGATTTGTTTGATCAAATTAAACTGAAGAAACATTATGACTCACCAATTCTATTCTTAGAGAGATATTCCAGAAATATTCCCTAAGGCACATGTATGAGGATGTTCATGACAGAATTATTTATGATAGTAAGGAGCTAAAGACAATAAGTAAACTTTGGCAGATGCATATTATGAATACTAGGCAGAAGTTGGAAGCAACAAATAAGACAGATGCCTGCAAATATAGGTGAGTCTTAAAAACACTGAAATATTTGAGAAAAGTAACAAGGTCTATAGCAGTATATCATACAAACAAAAAGTACACACATGTTATCAAATAACAAAGAAAGGTCAAAGAACTATTCCAGATTAAAGACTGAAGAGACATTACCAAATACAATAGAAACTAGATTGGAGAGGGGAAAGGTTATGAAAAACATTGCTGGAACAACTGAGGAAATTTGAATATGGATTAATAATAGTATACCAATGTTAAACCTTCTAACTTGAGAAGCATACTGTGGTTATGTAAGAGATTATCTTTTCGTCTTAGGAAAGACATACTGAAATATTTAGGGATAGGGACATGTCTACAACTTACTCTCAAATAGTATAGGAGAAAATACATGTACGTATGCAAAAAGAGAAAGATATGTTGTAAAATATTAACAATTTAAAAAATACAGCTCAAGGGCATACAAGAACTCTTTCTACTGTATCAATTCCTCCATAAATTTGCAAATATTTCAAATTTAAAAAGTTAAAAAATAGACACAAACATATATAAAATAACATGAAATATTTTGCAAGGACATATGTGAATTCAAACATAGGTATCAAATTTATTAAAGGGATTATCTATGGGAGGGAAGAAATGGGAGTGAAATGAGAATATAGAACATATATGTACATATATTAAAACAGAAAGGGTTCTTGCTGGGACTTATAGTGATGTTGCGCCAAGAACTAAGGAGAAATAGATGTATGTAAAATAAACTCAGCTCTGTGCTCCTTGATTAAATAATAATAATTTTTAAAAAAGAACAAACGAGACTTTGGTGAACCTGGCACCCACTCGAATGAGTGAATAGCAATAAGAATAGAATACTTTCTTGGTTGGTTTTGTGTTTAATGAAATATTTCAGATTAGGTAATGATTCTCATTTGGGGAGAGTTTGAGAGGGAGAGAAAGAGAGATATAGATAGGTAGAGATAGAATTAGGAGAGATACTCCTAATTAGGATTAAGAGAGATACTCCTAATTAGAATTAGGAAAGATACTCCTGCAATTTCCCACATTTTGCCAAGTCTGCAAGGCTTGCTCTTAACCAGGCCCCAGGTCACGTCTCTGGATAATGCTGAGAAATGAGGTAACATCTTTTTTTTTTTTTTTTTTTAAAGATTTATTTATTTATTTACTTTGGGCGGGGGTCGGGTTGGGGAGGGAGAGGAGTGGGCGGGCCACTTCTATTGGCCAGGGCTCGAACCAGTGCCCCTTGCACTGCAAGGCGGTGTCCTTACCCACTGGACCACCAGGGGAAGCCCGAGGTAACATCTTTTACTGGACAAAGAACAGGTTTACTTATTACTTGCTATAAAAGTATTACACTTCCCAGGTGATGCTAGTGGTAAAGAACCCATTTGCCAATGCAGCAGACAAAAGAGACGTGGATTTGATCCCTGGGTCAGGAAGATTTCCTAGAGAAGGAAATGGCAACACATTCTATTATTCTTGCCTAGAGAATTCCACGGACAGAGAAGCCTTGCAGGATACAGTCACTCTGGTATTCTTGCCTGGTAAGAGGGGCCTGGTGGGCTACAGTTCATACTATTGCAGATGCCAATGGCAATGCTTGGATTAAAAAATGGAGACACAAACAAATATAAAATAACATGAAATATTTTGCAAGGACATATGTGAATTCAAACATAGGTATCAAATTTATTAAAGGGATTATCTATGGGAGGGAAGAAATGGGAGTGAAATGAGAATATAGAACATATATGTACATATATTAAAACAGAAAGGGTTCTTGCTGGGACTTATAGTGATGTTGCGCCAAGAACTAAGGAGAAATAGATGTATGTAAAATAAACTCAGCTCTGTGCTCCTTGATTAAATAATAATAATTTTTAAAAAAGAACAAACGAGACTTTGGTGAACCTGGCACCCACTCGAATGAGTGAATAGCAATAAGAATAGAATACTTTCTTGGTTGGTTTTGTGTTTAATGAAATATTTCAGATTAGGTAATGATTCTCATTTGGGGAGAGTTTGAGAGGGAGAGAAAGAGAGATATAGATAGGTAGAGATAGAATTAGGAGAGATACTCCTAATTAGGATTAAGAGAGATACTCCTAATTAGAATTAGGAAAGATACTCCTGCAATTTCCCACATTTTGCCAAGTCTGCAAGGCTTGCTCTTAACCAGGCCCCAGGTCACGTCTCTGGATAATGCTGAGAAATGAGGTAACATCTTTTTTTTTTTTTTTTTTTAAAGATTTATTTATTTATTTACTTTGGGCGGGGGTCGGGTTGGGGAGGGAGAGGAGTGGGCGGGCCACTTCTATTGGCCAGGGCTCGAACCAGTGCCCCTTGCACTGCAAGGCGGTGTCCTTACCCACTGGACCACCAGGGGAAGCCCGAGGTAACATCTTTTACTGGACAAAGAACAGGTTTACTTATTACTTGCTATAAAAGTATTACACTTCCCAGGTGATGCTAGTGGTAAAGAACCCATTTGCCAATGCAGCAGACAAAAGAGACGTGGATTTGATCCCTGGGTCAGGAAGATTTCCTAGAGAAGGAAATGGCAACACATTCTATTATTCTTGCCTAGAGAATTCCACGGACAGAGAAGCCTTGCAGGATACAGTCACTCTGGTATTCTTGCCTGGAGAATCACATGGACAGAGGAGCCTGGTGGGCTACAGTTCATACTATTGCAGAGTCGGACACAACTGAAGCAATTTAGCATACATAAAAGCATTAGAGGATTTCCCTGGTGGTCCAGTGGGTAAGGATACCACCTTGCAGTGCAAGAGGCGCTGGTTCGACCCCTAGCCTGGGAAGATTCCATGTGCCACGGAGTGGCTGGACCAGTGTGTCCAACTACTGAGCCAGAGCTCTGGAGCGCATGCACCCAGAGCCAGTGATCTGCGATGATAGAGGCCACTGTGATGGGAGGCTCACAAAGGCCAAAGAACAAAGATAAATAAATGAAAGATCAATAGAAGTGGGCCAAAAAAAAAAAAAAAGAAGAAGTACCATATGACCCAGCTATCCCACTATTAGGCAAATATCCTGATGAAATCAAAATTTAAAGAGATACCTGTACTCCAATGTTCATTGCAGCACTCCAAACAATAGCTAGAACATGGAAGCAATCTAGATGTCCATCGATGAATGGATGGATAAAGAAACTATGGCACATATATACAATGGAATACTTCTCAGTCATAAAAAGAAATACAGAAGAATCATTCCCAATGAGGTGGATGAATCTAGAACCTATTATACAAAGTGAAGTACAAATACAGCACACTAATGCATATATATGGAATCTGGTAAGATGGTACCAGTAAATGCAAACACAGAGCAGCAATGGAGAAACAGACATAGAGACACTGGAGACCTATGGACACTGGAGGGAGAGAAGATCAGACGAGAGGTATGGAAAGAGCATCAAGGAAACCCACATTATCATATGTAACGGAGAGAATCATTGTGATTAAGCTGTAAGACTAAAGGAACCTACATAGGGACTAAGTTACCCACTGGACCACCAGGGGAAGCCCGAGGTAACATCTTTTACTGGACAAAGAACAGGTTTACTTATTACTTGCTATAAAAGTATTACACTTCCCAGGTGATGCTAGTGGTAAAGAACCCATTTGCCAATGCAGCAGACAAAAGAGACGTGGATTTGATCCCTGGGTCAGGAAGATTTCCTAGAGAAGGAAATGGCAACACATTCTATTATTCTTGCCTAGAGAATTCCACGGACAGAGAAGCCTTGCAGGATACAGTCACTCTGGTATTCTTGCCTGGAGAATCACATGGACAGAGGAGCCTGGTGGGCTACAGTTCATACTATTGCAGAGTCGGACACAACTGAAGCAATTTAGCATACATAAAAGCATTAGAGGATTTCCCTGGTGGTCCAGTGGGTAAGGATACCACCTTGCAGTGCAAGAGGCGCTGGTTCGACCCCTAGCCTGGGAAGATTCCATGTGCCACGGAGTGGCTGGACCAGTGTGTCCAACTACTGAGCCAGAGCTCTGGAGCGCATGCACCCAGAGCCAGTGATCTGCGATGATAGAGGCCACTGTGATGGGAGGCTCACAAAGGCCAAAGAACAAAGATAAATAAATGAAAGATCAATAGAAGTGGGCCAAAAAAAAAAAAAAAAAGAAGAAGTACCATATGACCCAGCTATCCCACTATTAGGCAAATATCCTGATGAAATCAAAATTTAAAGAGATACCTGTACTCCAATGTTCATTGCAGCACTCCAAACAATAGCTAGAACATGGAAGCAATCTAGATGTCCATCGATGAATGGATGGATAAAGAAACTATGGCACATATATACAATGGAATACTTCTCAGTCATAAAAAGAAATACAGAAGAATCATTCCCAATGAGGTGGATGAATCTAGAACCTATTATACAAAGTGAAGTACAAATACAGCACACTAATGCATATATATGGAATCTGGTAAGATGGTACCAGTAAATGCAAACACAGAGCAGCAATGGAGAAACAGACATAGAGACACTGGAGACCTATGGACACTGGAGGGAGAGAAGATCAGACGAGAGGTATGGAAAGAGCATCAAGGAAACCCACATTATCATATGTAACGGAGAGAATCATTGTGATTAAGCTGTAAGACTAAAGGAACCTACATAGGGACTAAGCATCAATCTGGGGTGATAGGAAGGGTTCAGGAAAGGGAGGGAGGGCTCAGGGGAGAAGGGTCAGGGATACACCTTAGACTGTTTGGGGATTATGTATACCTGTAAACAAGAAAACTCTAAAAATGTGTAACAGTAACTTCACTATACACCTGAAGCTAATGCAACTTGTAAAACAAATATACCCCAATAAAAAAAAAAAACCTGTAGATAATAAATGCTGGAGAGGGTGTAGAGAAAAGGGAACATACTTCTATTGTTGGTGTGAATGTAAACGAATACAACCACTATGGAAAACAATATGGAAATTCCTTAAAAAACTAAGAATAGAAGCACCATATGACCCAGCAATCCCACTATGAGGCTTACACCCCAATGAAAGTAAAGGGACAGGGACACCTGTACCCCAATGTTCATTGCAGCACTCTATACAATAGCTAGAACATGGAAGCAAACTAGATGTCCATCGAATGGATGGATAAAGAAGCTCTGGTACATATATTTGTCAGCTGTAAAAAGAAATGCAGAAGAATCAGGGGATTCTAATGGGGAATGAATCTAGAACCTATTATACAAAGTGAAGTAAGTCAAAAAGAAAAGGACAAATACAGAATACTAACTCGTATATATGGAATTCAGTAGGATGGTATCGATATATACACATGCAGAACAGCGATGGAGAAACACACATAGAGAACACACACAGAGACCTATGGACATCAGGGGGAGGGAAGAGTGAGTGAGAAGTTTGGAAAGAGTAACATGGAAACCTACATTATCATATGTAAAAGAGATAACCATTGTGAATGCATGGGACTAAGGGATCTTACATGGGGGTTAGATAACAATCTGGAGAGGTGGGATGGGGGGAGTGGGAGAGGGGATCAGGCGGGAGGGGTCAAAGATGTGTCTATGATGGATTTGGGATTATATAGAGCTGTAAACAACAAAACTCTGTAAAAGCAAAAAAAAAAAAAAAATACAGGGTTAAAGAACTTAAATCATACAGCACGGTGTATCACTAACACATTCCTGTTGAGAAAGCAGCTCTGGTCCCTACCCAGCATAAACCACCCACAAACAGTTTATCCAGAAAACTCAATCTGATTCAAAGATGTGTGACTCAAAGGAAAAAGAAGTTGTCTACAAGTACATTACTTGTACTTGGTTTTTAAAAAGAACAGGAAAATCAAATAAAGATGAAGAACATCTGGCAGAAAAATATGTTGCTACAGGAAAGATAAAAATAAAAAGCACCCATGAAGCACAGATCTAAACTGTTCAGTTGGAAATTAGATCTCATTTCCCCATCCATTCTAATTAATTCTAAAATCCCCATCATTTTCTAGTTAATTATGTTTACTGTTTTCTATGTTCCCAAGTAAAATGTAAATTATCCAAGTGCAGGAAAAAAAAATGGACATGTATGCACTCAAACTTATTAAAGCCATCATTTCAGAAAAACAAGAATTTAATGCAGAGATACAACCAATCATGGAAGATATGGCAAGACAAAAGATGATAACATGAACTATCAGAGGAAATAAATGGAGGAGAGGGAGAATAAAAGTATCACAGTAAAAAGGCCATGCTGAGGCAGCAAAAAGAAAAAAAAAAAAAAAAACCAGGCAATTGCTGAAAACATTCCTCGCAGAAATAAAAAGAACAAAATGAAATTGGACAAAGAGCTTTGGATTAAAGTAAAGGAATCCAATATATGTATCATTCTTGCCCCAAAGAGAAGAATCAAAATAATAAACACAAAGAAAAATGACTTAAAAGTACAAGAAAACTTTTAAGAAATAAAATGGCTAAAATCTCATCAAAATGAATTATTCTACATCCTCGATCAAAACTGAATTATTCTACATCGAGTGAGAAGTTTGGAAAGAGTAACATGGAAACCTACATTATCATATGTAAAAGAGATAACCATTGTGAATGCATGGGACTAAGGGATCTTACATGGGGGTTAGATAACAATCTGGAGAGGTGGGATGGGGGGAGTGGGAGAGGGGATCAGGCGGGAGGGGTCAAAGATGTGTCTATGATGGATTTGGGATTATATAGAGCTGTAAACAACAAAACTCTGTAAAAGCAAAAAAAAAAAAAAAATACAGGGTTAAAGAACTTAAATCATACAGCACGGTGTATCACTAACACATTCCTGTTGAGAAAGCAGCTCTGGTCCCTACCCAGCATAAACCACCCACAAACAGTTTATCCAGAAAACTCAATCTGATTCAAAGATGTGTGACTCAAAGGAAAAAGAAGTTGTCTACAAGTACATTACTTGTACTTGGTTTTTAAAAAGAACAGGAAAATCAAATAAAGATGAAGAACATCTGGCAGAAAAATATGTTGCTACAGGAAAGATAAAAATAAAAAGCACCCATGAAGCACAGATCTAAACTGTTCAGTTGGAAATTAGATCTCATTTCCCCATCCATTCTAATTAATTCTAAAATCCCCATCATTTTCTAGTTAATTATGTTTACTGTTTTCTATGTTCCCAAGTAAAATGTAAATTATCCAAGTGCAGGAAAAAAAAAATGGACATGTATGCACTCAAACTTATTAAAGCCATCATTTCAGAAAAACAAGAATTTAATGCAGAGATACAACCAATCATGGAAGATATGGCAAGACAAAAGATGATAACATGAACTATCAGAGGAAATAAATGGAGGAGAGGGAGAATAAAAGTATCACAGTAAAAAGGCCATGCTGAGGCAGCAAAAAGAAAAAAAAAAAAAAAACCAGGCAATTGCTGAAAACATTCCTCGCAGAAATAAAAAGAACAAAATGAAATTGGACAAAGAGCTTTGGATTAAAGTAAAGGAATCCAATATATGTATCATTCTTGCCCCAAAGAGAAGAATCAAAATAATAAACACAAAGAAAAATGACTTAAAAGTACAAGAAAACTTTTAAGAAATAAAAATGGCTAAAATCTCATCAAAAATGAATTATTCTACATCCTACGAAAAACTGATACAGGTGAATCCAAACTGAGTCACTTACCCTTGCCCTAGTAAACTTACTGGACATCAAAATTAAAATGTATTTTGGGCAATCGGGGCAAAAGAACAAATTACCTGTAATAGCAAAATAATCAGATTAACCTCAGATTTCTTCATGGTTACATTTAAAACAAGCACATAAAAGAGCAATGCCTAGAAAAAATCCAGCTAAACTGAGAATAAAATCATTTTGTATAATATCTCAAGAAAACAGGTCTTATGAATCATTCTTATAAAAAGTGCTTCAAGATAAACTTGAGCTTTGTTTAAAAATGATGTAAAAGTGTGGTGGTTTATTGTCTCCATTTGAGTTTCATAGCAGGCAATGTATACAACACATGTGAAATTAGTCACTGGTCAGATTAACTCCCTTCTACTTTGTAATTATATTTTCTTGTTTGTAGTTTTGTTATTCTGTGGAGGCTAATTTTATTATCTTATGTTCGTAATATATGATAGTTTATATCATACATACTTAAAGAATAAAACATGTTTTTACATTTTCAAGAAAAATTATAAAGCAAATAACCATGTTATCTCCACCAAATTTAAGAGAAATAACATTTTCAGAATAAGAGCTTGTCTTCTGTATTCAACTTTACATTTACAGCCTTCTTTCTTACCCTGAAGAGAACCACTGTCCTGACTTCTTTGCTAATCATTTCCAAAGCACCTCTAAACAATATATGCTACCTCTGCCTGGTTTTGAAATCTATAAAAGTGGAATAACACTGTACATATTCTCTTATAACTTGCTTCTTTTATTCAACAGTTTGTTAGAAAGCATTATCTCTGCTGAGCTGTCTAGCTATATACAACCTTCATTTTCACTGATATACTGATCTCCAGTGTAAATACACCATTTGATTCTCCATTCATTGATGAAGGATTTGCTGTACTTCCTACTATGGGGCTACTATGGACAGTGCTGCTAAGAGGATTCTTAAATATAACTCCTGGTCACATATGTAAGAATATCTCTACAACAGCTTCTTAAACTTTTGGTGTCCTTGTTATACTCTTAAAAATATCAAAGACCCCTAAGACCTTTTGTTTGTGAGGTTTTATGTAGTGATATTTATCACAATAAAAATTAAAACAGAAAATTTAAAGTTATTCATTTTAAGAATTAAATGATTAGATTTATATTTAATAACCCAATACATGCTAACATAAATAACCATTCAAAATTTTAAAATCTTCTAAAACAAAAGAACATCAGAATAATAGCATTAATTATATTTTTGCTAATCTCTTTACTGCTTGGCTCATTAGAAGATGACTAGGTTCTCATATTTGATTATTCAATTTACTGTGGTCTTTGGTTTTGGGTGAAGTATATAATGTACTGAAAGTATGTAGTATCATATAAGCAGCAATAAATGGGAGAGAGGGCAGGCTTTGGGTCAAAAAAATGGCATCACCAGAGACAAGCTAGCTGCTATATTGAGACTGAGAGATTATGCAACAAAAGTTCTTAAGTTTCTATAACTGAGGGAGTCTATCATATATATTATTTGTCACACATGCTTTTCTCAAATATAAGTACATTGTTTTCTATGTAAATGATATTTTTTCACTGGAAACTATACTTAACAATACAAAATTTCCTGTTCTGATAGATAGATAGATACATATGGAGAGAGATATATTAGGAAAATTTCTATTTTTTTACAGTTTAGGATATATAAGAGGTAGATCATTTATGATTACATTTTATATCATTTCACCATATATTATCACCAATTAATACTGCAAAAGTAATATAATGTGTATGTTTGCCCAGTCCTATCTGACCTCTTGTGACCATATGGACTGTAGCCCACCAGACTCCTCTGTCCATGGAATTTTCCAGGCAAGAATCCTGGAGCGGGTTACCATTCCTTTCTGCAGAGAATTGTCCCAACCAAGGGGTTAAAACAGTGTCTCCTACTTGGCAAGCAGATTCCTTAACCCTGAGCCACCTGGGAAGCCCATAAGCAAGTCATGCATGCTCAGTCACAAACTCATATCTGACTCTTCAGACCCCATGCACTGTAACTCACCAGACTTCTCTGTCCACGGGATTTTCCAGGCAAGAATACTGGAGTGGGTTGCCATTTCCTGCTCCAGGGTATCTTCCCAATCCAGGGATGAAACATGCATCTCTTGTACCACAAATACAATTTACTCTTGATTTTGGTACACAACTATTACTGGTTCTTTTGGAAGATTTGTAAAAATGAAAAAGCACAGACATAGACTACTGAGTAAAAACTTCATATGCATTCAGTCTGGATTTCTTTTAAAAATCAAAACAGATGTTTTCAAACCTAACAGCAAATCTATATAGCTAGGGAAGATCTTAAAATGCTTAATTTAATTTTTTTTCTTTTTGTCTAAGCAGTCAATTTTCCCATGTTGCTAATATATTAACAGTATTGTTATTTTTTTAAAACCATGGTATTTTAGACCCTGACTATTATTTTATTAAATGTAAATTCTCCATCAAAAAAATAAAGTAGATGACCACTCAGTTCATCAATAAATGGGAGAGAGGGCAGGCTTTGGGACAAAAAAGGCATCACCAGAGACAAGCTAGCTGCTATATTGAGACTGAGAGATTATGCAACAAAAGTTCTTAAGTTTCTATAACTGAGGGAGTCTATCATATATATTATTTGTCACACATGCTTTTCTCAAATATAAGTACATTGTTTTCTATGTAAATGATATTTTTTCACTGGAAACTATACTTAACAATACAAAATTTCCTGTTCTGATAGATAGATAGATACATATGGAGAGAGATATATTAGGAAAATTTCTATTTTTTTACAGTTTAGGATATATAAGAGGTAGATCATTTATGATTACATTTTATATCATTTCACCATATATTATCACCAATTAATACTGCAAAAGTAATATAATGTGTATGTTTGCCCAGTCCTATCTGACCTCTTGTGACCATATGGACTGTAGCCCACCAGACTCCTCTGTCCATGGAATTTTCCAGGCAAGAATCCTGGAGCGGGTTACCATTCCTTTCTGCAGAGAATTGTCCCAACCAAGGGGTTAAAACAGTGTCTCCTACTTGGCAAGCAGATTCCTTAACCCTGAGCCACCTGGGAAGCCCATAAGCAAGTCATGCATGCTCAGTCACAAACTCATATCTGACTCTTCAGACCCCATGCACTGTAACTCACCAGACTTCTCTGTCCACGGGATTTTCCAGGCAAGAATACTGGAGTGGGTTGCCATTTCCTGCTCCAGGGTATCTTCCCAATCCAGGGATGAAACATGCATCTCTTGTACCACAAATACAATTTACTCTTGATTTTGGTACACAACTATTACTGGTTCTTTTGGAAGATTTGTAAAAATGAAAAAGCACAGACATAGACTACTGAGTAAAAACTTCATATGCATTCAGTCTGGATTTCTTTTAAAAATCAAAACAGATGTTTTCAAACCTAACAGCAAATCTATATAGCTAGGGAAGATCTTAAAATGCTTAATTTAATTTTTTTTCTTTTTGTCTAAGCAGTCAATTTTCCCATGTTGCTAATATATTAACAGTATTGTTCTTTTTTAAAAACCATGGTAATTTAGACCCTGCCTTTCATTTTATTAAATGTAAATTCTCCATCAAAAAAAATAAAGTAGATGACCACTCAGTTCTTCAAAAACATAACACACTTACAACTATAAAAAGAAAAGTTTCCTAACGTTTTTTAATATGATTAAGTTTCTTTTCAGAAAGTGATGATATAATTACAGTCTAAATTGTGACAATTATAAAATCTGAAAACTATGTTTTCTCACTGTAGCAGAAAAATACAAAGGAACAAAGGGACATCTTTCTTTATAATTACTTTCTATTTATAATCTCTTTGATCTGTTCTTATTCATAACTGATCTTGGCTATGAATCACTTGTTATAAAAAAGCAAAGATGAAATTTAAGGGATGTATTCAGAAACTTCTCTGCCCACATCTGGCAAAAATTTTTAGATTTAAGAGTTACCCATTAGGATAATTATTACAATTTCTTCATGTGTTTTCTCAAACAGAGGCTGGAACTTCTACTTTTTGGCTTTATATTCAATTTACTTAGCTAAGTGAACTCAAGATTCTGAACTTATTTAGGAAGATATTTAACAAGAGAGGTGCCTTACAGAATCTAGGACCTAGACTCTTTCCACATGTGTAGAAAACAATGCTCACATTCAGTATAAACATTTCTGAGTTGAAGGTTAGGTTTCCAAAGCCAATGATATCAATATAATGCATTGATATAACGCAATGACATCATTGCAATGCATTTGCATCTTTTCTCTTTTACTTCACACTTTTTTTCCTTATATCTAACCGTAAAGGTACGAGGGATCAGAGGAAACAAGCTATTTGAGACAGAGTAAGATTTTGGGTGAGATGTATATGTGTGCGTGTGCATGTGCATTTGTGTGTGCAAGGAAAAGGGGACATAGAGATCATGGCAAAGATAGGAAACGTAGTTGGAACAAGGAAAACTCCGTTATTATAATCTTTGATGTACTATGAGCAAAATGTAACTGAATTAGTTTATGGCAGCGGATATTTATATAAATCAATCCGTATCGTGGTGTCTACCTACAAATTCATTTCTTTGTTTTTCAAGCACAATTAAGAGAAAGCATTATCAAAGTTTTTATAGTTGACAGTAACTAAATTCTACTTCAGTAGATTTATTATTTCTATAACATATACATACATACACTTACTCTGCCATCTAATTCTAGACATTTAATTCCTGGTTTTATATACTTTGTGTCATTTACAACTATAAAAGAAAAGTTTCCTAACGTTTTTAATATGATTAAGTTTCTTTTCAGAAAGTGATGATATAATTACAGTCTAAATTGTGACAATTATAAAATCTGAAAACTATGTTTTCTCACTGTAGAAAAATACAAAGGAACAAAGGGACATCTTTCTTTATAATTACTTTCTATTTATAATCTCTTTGATCTGTTCTTATTCATAACTGATCTTGGCTATGAATCACTTGTTATAAAAAAGCAAAGATGAAATTTAAGGGATGTATTCAGAAACTTCTCTGCCCACATCTGGCAAAAATTTTTAGATTTAAGAGTTACCCATTAGGATAATTATTACAATTTCTTCATGTGTTTTCTCAAACAGAGGCTGGAACTTCTACTTTTTGGCTTTATATTCAATTTACTTAGCTAAGTGAACTCAAGATTCTGAACTTATTTAGGAAGATATTTAACAAGAGAGGTGCCTTACAGAATCTAGGACCTAGACTCTTTCCACATGTGTAGAAAACAATGCTCACATTCAGTATAAACATTTCTGAGTTGAAGGTTAGGTTTCCAAAGCCAATGATATCAATATAATGCATTGATATAACGCAATGACATCATTGCAATGCATTTGCATCTTTTCTCTTTTACTTCACACTTTTTTTCCTTATATCTAACCGTAAAGGTACGAGGGATCAGAGGAAACAAGCTATTTGAGACAGAGTAAGATTTTGGGTGAGATGTATATGTGTGCGTGTGCATGTGCATTTGTGTGTGCAAGGAAAAGGGGACATAGAGATCATGGCAAAGATAGGAAACGTAGTTGGAACAAGGAAAACTCCGTTATTATAATCTTTGATGTACTATGAGCAAAATGTAACTGAATTAGTTTATGGCAGCGGATATTTATATAAATCAATCCGTATCGTGGTGTCTACCTACAAATTCATTTCTTTGTTTTTCAAGCACAATTAAGAGAAAGCATTATCAAAGTTTTTATAGTTGACAGTAACTAAATTCTACTTCAGTAGATTTATTATTTCTATAACATATACATACATACACTTACTCTGCCATCTAATTCTAGACATTTAATTCCTGGTTTTATATACTTTGTGTCATTATTGCATCATGTTATACCAAAGACATACTGAAATAATTTAATTTGTAAGATTTCTTAAGAACTTTTCTGAAAAAAATTCTTTATGGCATTACCATTGTTTTAGTTATTATTCAGAACATGTCTACATATGTGACAGCCTATATATTAAACTGTATATTATATCAATATATATATGACATATATATGTATGTGTATAAATGTGCTGGCATGTGTATGTAGACAGATAAGTAACATGATTTTGGCAGCTTTCTGGCCCTAAAGTAATGGAGCAGCACTTTAATAATGATAGAAACATGTTCTAACTTAAAATATATAAAAATTTTATAGTAGATTCACAAAACCTAATATGAATAGGAAGAAATAGGAATATTATATCATACATGATATTACTAGTTTAGGCAAATTACAATGGCCCTATATATCTCTTAAACTTAATCAACTGACAGAGTAAAATGTTTGTTATGTTCCACTGACAAAAAATATTTCCATATAAGCAAAAAATAAGTCCATTTGCTTTTCCCAAAGGGTATAAAATGTTGTAAGAATCATTACGATACAAACATTGATCATTCCAACATTAAAACGTACTGACAGAATGCCTATTACCTCACATTAAAGTACTACTTAGTTCAGTCCCTATTTAATAAATCATGTCTGGCTTTAAACAAACAATGGCAGGACATGCTGACACAATCAAAAGGGCAAAAACAAGCATCAAAACTAGACTCAGATATGCAAATTTTGGAATTAACAGAGATGAAATTAAAGATAATTATAATCAATGTTAAGGGTTATAACGGAAAAAGTAGCTAATATAGAAGAAAAGACAGGTAATACAGGCAGAAAAATGAAAACTCTAGAATCAAAAGGAAATACTAGAAATCAAAAACAGTATTAATAGAAAAGTAGAATTCCTACAAATTCATTTCTTTGTTTTTCAAGCACAATTAAGAGAAAGCATTATCAAAGTTTTTATAGTTGACAGTAACTAAATTCTACTTCAGTAGATTTATTATTTCTATAACATATACATACATACACTTACTCTGCCATCTAATTCTAGACATTTAATTCCTGGTTTTATATACTTTGTGTCATTATTGCATCATGTTATACCAAAGACATACTGAAATAATTTAATTTGTAAGATTTCTTAAGAACTTTTCTGAAAAAAATTCTTTATGGCATTACCATTGTTTTAGTTATTATTCAGAACATGTCTACATATGTGACAGCCTATATATTAAACTGTATATTATATCAATATATATATGACATATATATGTATGTGTATAAATGTGCTGGCATGTGTATGTAGACAGATAAGTAACATGATTTTGGCAGCTTTCTGGCCCTAAAGTAATGGAGCAGCACTTTAATAATGATAGAAACATGTTCTAACTTAAAATATATAAAAATTTTATAGTAGATTCACAAAACCTAATATGAATAGGAAGAAATAGGAATATTATATCATACATGATATTACTAGTTTAGGCAAATTACAATGGCCCTATATATCTCTTAAACTTAATCAACTGACAGAGTAAAATGTTTGTTATGTTCCACTGACAAAAAAATATTTCCATATAAGCAAAAAATAAGTCCATTTGCTTTTCCCAAAGGGTATAAAATGTTGTAAGAATCATTACGATACAAACATTGATCATTCCAACATTAAAACGTACTGACAGAATGCCTATTACCTCACATTAAAGTACTACTTAGTTCAGTCCCTATTTAATAAATCATGTCTGGCTTTAAACAAACAATGGCAGGACATGCTGACACAATCAAAAGGGCAAAAACAAGCATCAAAACTAGACTCAGATATGCAAATTTTGGAATTAACAGAGATGAAATTAAAGATAATTATAATCAATGTTAAGGGTTATAACGGAAAAAGTAGCTAATATAGAAGAAAAGACAGGTAATACAGGCAGAAAAATGAAAACTCTAGAATCAAAAGGAAATACTAGAAATCAAAAACAGTATTAATAGAAAAGTAGAATTCCTTTGATGATCTCATGAGTAGAATAGACTCACTGAGGAAATAATCAGTGGGCCTGATGACAGCTCAATAGAATCTTCCAAAATTGAAATACAGAGAGAAAAAAGAATGAAAAATATCCCTCCTGCCAAAAAAAAAAAACACAGAAAAAAATATCTACGAACTCTAGAACAATATCTGAAGATATTACAAGTATGTAACATAAAGATAAGAAACAGAATAGGGCTTCCCTGGTGGGCCAGTGTGGAAAGAGTCTGCCTTGCAGTACAAGGGGTGCCAATTTGATCTCTGGCCCTGGAAGATCCCATCTACCGCGGAGTGGTTGGGTCAGTATGTCCAATTCTGAGCCAGCGCTCTGGGGCACATGCGCCCTGAATCAGTACTCTGCAACAGGAGAGGCCACTGCAACAGGAGGCCCACAGAGGCCAAGGAATAAAGATAGATGAAAATAAATAAATAAAAAACTAATGAAAGAGGCCAAAATTAAAAAAAAAAGAAAAAGGAAAAAAGAAATAGAATAAAGAAAGACTAGAACAGAATAAAAGATCGAGGCAATGTTGGCCAGGCATTTTCCAAAATTAACAACAAATACCAACCACAGACCCAAGAAGTTCAGAGAATAACAAATGGGATATACTAAAAAACATGTGATACTCATGTAGATTAACTTGAACTGCAGAAGACAATATACACAAAGAAAATCTTAAAAGAATTACCTTCTAGAGGAATAAGGGTAGGAATAACAGCAATTCTCATCAGACATAATGAAAACTCTACACCTAACAAAATTATTCTATAAAAGCTCTGAACGATAAATACTTTCTCAAAAAGCTCCCCCAAACTAAGAAAGCTATTATCAGTAGACCTGCACTGAAAGAAATGTTAAAAGTTCTTCAGGGAAAAGGAAAATTATATAGGTAGGAAGCTTGAATCTACATGAAGGAAAGGCATCAGAAAAGGAATAAATAAAGCAAAAATGAAAGCTACTTTATATTCATAATAATAAAAAATATAACTCTTTCTTAAAAGTATGGGCTTCCCTGGTGGTCCAGTGGGTAAAGAGTCTGCCATGCACTGCAAGGGGCACTGGTTTGATCCCTGGCCGGGGTCCCACGTGCCGCGGAACGCCCGGTGTGTCCAATTACAAGCCAGCATTCCAGAGCGCGTGCGCCTGTGCTCTGCCATGAGATGCCACATCAATGGGAGGCCCACACTTGCCAAAGAATAAAAAGATTGATGAAAATAAATATAAATAAAAGAGACCTGCAGAGGTAAAGAAAAAAAAAGTAGTAATAACAGTAACACTATATTGGTGATTATAGCAAAATGGTTAAATGAACTACGGCACTGTCATAAAAGGAATGAGGAACTGAAAGTATGCTGCTGTATTTACTACACATGAGGGAGGATATTTGAAGAAGGACTTGGATTAGTTGTAACATATAATCATTTATATGTGTATTTATATATGTATATATTATTAAATATGTTTTATATAAAAATCTTATCCTAAAACTCAAGAGAAACCATTAAAATTTTTTAAAGTATAACTGAAAAGCTATGAGAAGAGACAAAATGAAATCATGTAAAATGCTAAATTAAAACCAGAGAAAGAAAAAAACTGCAACAATGAGAAAAATTATAAAAATAGTAGATATTAATTCAAATACATCAATAATCACTTCATATGTTTTTTTAAATTTTGGCCTCTTTCATTGATTTTTTTATCAATTTATTTTCATCCATCTTTATTCTTTGGCTTGTGTGGGCCTCCCATCACAGTGGCCTCTTTCATAGCAGAATCCCAGCTCTGGGCACATGTGCTGCAGAGCACTGGCTCGCAATTGGACACATGGGTCCAGCCACTCCGCGGCATGTGGGATCTTCCCAGGCCAGGCATCAAACTGGTGCTGCTTGCACTGTAAGGTGGACTCTCCACCCACTGGACCACCAAGGAAGCCCAATAGTCACTTTAAATAAAAATGGTCTAAATACATCAAGTAAAAAAATAGCAATTTTTAGAGTGAATAAAGATAGAAGGGCTTCCCCTGGTGGTCCAGTGGGTAAGGACACCGCCTTGCAGTGCAAGGGGCGCCGGTTCGAGCCCTGGCCTGGGAAGATCCCATGTGCCGCGGAGCGGTTGTACCGATGTGTCCAATTACCAAGTCGGAGCTCTGGAGCGCATGTGCCCAGAGCCGGCGCTCTGCAACGACAGACGCCACCACGATGGGAGGCCCACAGGTGCCAAAGAACAAAGACGGATGCAAATGGAGAAATGAAAGACCAATAGAAGTGGCCCGCCCGCTCCCCTCCCTCCCCAACCCGACCTGCGCCCAAAATAAATAAATAAATAATTTAAAAACAACAAAAAAAAGATATGAGCCAACTATATACTGAATATAAGAAATTCACCATAAGTATAAAGATGCAGCCAACTTAAAACTAAGGGATGGACAGAAAAAGATATACTTTGCTCACATGAATTAAAAGAAAACTGAAGTAGCTATATTAACTTTAGACAAAGCACACTTCAAGAAGGTAAAATGAAATTCTTAGGATAAAAAGTAATATTAAATAATATATTATTAAATATGTTTTATATAAAAATCTTATCCTAAAACTCAAGAGAAACCATTAAAATTTTTTAAAGTATAACTGAAAAGCTATGAGAAGAGACAAAATGAAATCATGTAAAATGCTAAATTAAAACCAGAGAAAGAAAAAAACTGCAACAATGAGAAAAATTATAAAAATAGTAGATATTAATTCAAATACATCAATAATCACTTCATATGTTTTTTTAAATTTTGGCCTCTTTCATTGATTTTTTTATCAATTTATTTTCATCCATCTTTATTCTTTGGCTTGTGTGGGCCTCCCATCACAGTGGCCTCTTTCATAGCAGAATCCCAGCTCTGGGCACATGTGCTGCAGAGCACTGGCTCGCAATTGGACACATGGGTCCAGCCACTCCGCGGCATGTGGGATCTTCCCAGGCCAGGCATCAAACTGGTGCTGCTTGCACTGTAAGGTGGACTCTCCACCCACTGGACCACCAAGGAAGCCCAATAGTCACTTTAAATAAAAATGGTCTAAATACATCAAGTAAAAAAATAGCAATTTTTAGAGTGAATAAAGATAGAAGGGCTTCCCCTGGTGGTCCAGTGGATAAGGACACCGCCTTGCAGTGCAAGGCCCCGGTTCGAGCCCTGGCCTGGGAAGATCCCATGTGCCGCGGAGCGGTTGTACCGATGTGTCCAATTACCAAGTCGGAGCTCTGGAGCGCATGTGCCCAGAGCCGGCGCTCTGCAACGACAGACGCCACCACGATGGGAGGCCCACAGGTGCCAAAGAACAAAGACGGATGCAAATGGAGAAATGAAAGACCAATAGAAGTGGCCCGCCCGCTCCCCTCCCTCCCCAACCCGACCTGCGCCCAAAATAAATAAATAAATAATTTAAAAACAACAAAAAAAAGATATGAGCCAACTATATACTGAATATAAGAAATTCACCATAAGTATAAAGATGCAGCCAACTTAAAACTAAGGGATGGACAGAAAAAGATATACTTTGCTCACATGAATTAAAAGAAAACTGAAGTAGCTATATTAACTTTAGACAAAGCACACTTCAAGAAGGTAAAATGAAATTCTTAGGATAAAAAGTAATATTAAATAATAATATAGAGGTGAATTCTACAAGGAGACAAAAGCTTAACAAAAGTGCATGCATTTTACAATAGTATCAAAACATTTGAGTCAAAAACTGATAGAAAAACATGGAGAAATAGACAACTCCATCATTGTAATTTAAGACTGAAACATCCCTTTTTGAATAATTCATAGATCAAGCAGGAAAAAAATCAGTAAGGATCTAGTAGACCTGAAGACACTCAATTGATCCAAATGACATTCTTATCAAACATTACATGCAAAAACTGCAGAATACACATTCTTCTCAAACTGGCATAGAATATTCACAAAGACCACATAATAGGCCATAAAATGCACCTTAACAGGTTCAAAAGAATAGGAATCATATAAAATCTGTCCCTATACCACAACAGAATTACACTAGAAATCAGTTAACATTAAACTAGTTGGGAAATCTCAAAATATTTGGAGATTAAAGAACACTTGTAAATAACACATGTTCCAAAGATGTTTCAAGAGAAATTTAAAAAATATTTTGAAAAATAGATACACAGACCCAATAGAACAGAAGTCCATTAAAGAAACCCCGTACATATACTGTCAACCAATATGAAAAGAGAGCCAAGCATATACAATGAGAAAAGGATAGTCTCTTCAATAAATGATGTTGGTAAAACGGAATATTCCCATGCAAAAAAGAAAAGAAATTGGACCTCTATCTTACACAACTGACAAGGATTAACTCAAAATAGATTAAAGTCTTAAATGTGAAACCGGAAACTATAAAACTTCTAGAATAAAACATAGGGGAAATGCTCCTTAACAGTAGTGTTGGCAATGAATTTTCGGATATGACATCAAACCATAAGCAACAAAAGCCAAAATAAACAAGTAAGACTTTATCAAACTAAAAAAGCTTCTACACAACAAAAGGAGCAACCAACACAATGAAAAGACAATGTCTGGAATGGAAGAAAATATTTGTAAACAACACATCTGATAAGAGGTTAATAACTCCTAATAGCCAAACAATCTGATTTTAAAATGGAGAAAAAAAAAATCTGAGTAGATATTTTTCTAGAGAAGATGTACAGATAGACAACAAGTACTTGAAAAGATCACTAATCACCTGGGAAATGAAAATCAGACCCACAATGAGATTTATTTTCCACACCTGTTAGAATGGCTAAAAAAAGATTACAAGTGCTGGCAAAGATATGGAGAAAAAGGAACTATTTTGCACTGTTGGTGGGAAGGCAAATTGGTACAGTCATTACAGAAAACAGTATTCAGTTTTCTCAAGAAAAGTAAAAATAGAACTATCACATATGATCCAGCCATCCCACTTCTGGGTATGCATGCAAATGAAATAAAATCTCTATTTCAAATAGATATCTACTCTCTCATCTTCACTGCAGCATTTCTCACAATAGCCAAGATCTGAAAGCATCCTAAGTATCTACCAATGGATGAATGGATCAAGGGAATACATACACATCCCCTTTCACACAGTGGAATATTACTTAGTCATAAAAAGGAAACTCTTGTATTTCTTTTTGCAGAGCAAAAGAAACGATCAATAAAATAAAAGGCAAACTATGAATGGAAGAAAATATTTACAACACGGATGGACCCTGGGGCATTACAGCAAGTGAAATAACTCAGATAAAGACAAACACTGCATTATCTCATTTACAGTGTTAGTCACTTGGTTGTGTCCAACTCTTTGCAACTCCATGGACTGTAACCTCCCAGGTTCCTCCTATGTCCAGGGAATTTTCCAGGCAAGAATACTGGAGTGAGTTGTCATTTCCTTCTCCGGACAATCTCACTTATATGTGGAATCTAAAAAAAGCTGAACTCATACAGAGTAGACTGGTGATTGTCAGGGGACTGGGGTCTGGGGAAATGACAAGATGTTGTTCAAAGTGTACAAACTTCCAGTCATAAGATGAATAAGTTCTGGGGTCTCAGTAAAGCATAGAGACTATAGTTAATAGCACTGTATTATATTGGCTTCCTAGGTGACTCAGCGGTAAAGAATCTGGCTGCAATGCATGAGATGCAGGAGATGTGGTTTCAATCCCTGGGTCGGGAAGATCTCCTGGAGAAGGAAATGGCAACCCACTCCAGTCTTCTTGCCTGGAAAACCCCAGTGACAGAGGAGCCTGGCGGGCTACAGTCCACTGATAGGGTGGCACAGAGTCAGACGTTAATGAAGCCACTTAGCATGCATGCACACACTGTACTGTACACTTGAAAGTGCCTAAGAGAATGAATCTTAATGTTATCAACATACCCACACAAAAAGCAATTATGTGATGTGCTGAATCTGTTACAAGGTGGCTGCAAATTGGAAAAAGGAACTAGAAGGCAAATTGGTACAGTCATTACAGAAAACAGTATTCAGTTTTCTCAAGAAAAGTAAAAATAGAACTATCACATATGATCCAGCCATCCCACTTCTGGGTATGCATGCAAATGAAATAAAATCTCTATTTCAAATAGATATCTACTCTCTCATCTTCACTGCAGCATTTCTCACAATAGCCAAGATCTGAAAGCATCCTAAGTATCTACCAATGGATGAATGGATCAAGGGAATACATACACATCCCCTTTCACACAGTGGAATATTACTTAGTCATAAAAAGGAAACTCTTGTATTTCTTTTTGCAGAGCAAAAGAAACGATCAATAAAATAAAAGGCAAACTATGAATGGAAGAAAATATTTACAACACGGATGGACCCTGGGGCATTACAGCAAGTGAAATAACTCAGATAAAGACAAACACTGCATTATCTCATTTACAGTGTTAGTCACTTGGTTGTGTCCAACTCTTTGCAACTCCATGGACTGTAACCTCCCAGGTTCCTCCTATGTCCAGGGAATTTTCCAGGCAAGAATACTGGAGTGAGTTGTCATTTCCTTCTCCGGACAATCTCACTTATATGTGGAATCTAAAAAAAGCTGAACTCATACAGAGTAGACTGGTGATTGTCAGGGGACTGGGGTCTGGGGAAATGACAAGATGTTGTTCAAAGTGTACAAACTTCCAGTCATAAGATGAATAAGTTCTGGGGTCTCAGTAAAGCATAGAGACTATAGTTAATAGCACTGTATTATATTGGCTTCCTAGGTGACTCAGCGGTAAAGAATCTGGCTGCAATGCATGAGATGCAGGAGATGTGGTTTCAATCCCTGGGTCGGGAAGATCTCCTGGAGAAGGAAATGGCAACCCACTCCAGTCTTCTTGCCTGGAAAACCCCAGTGACAGAGGAGCCTGGCGGGCTACAGTCCACTGATAGGGTGGCACAGAGTCAGACGTTAATGAAGCCACTTAGCATGCATGCACACACTGTACTGTACACTTGAAAGTGCCTAAGAGAATGAATCTTAATGTTATCAACATACCCACACAAAAAGCAATTATGTGATGTGCTGAATCTGTTAACTAACCTTATCATGGTAATCATTTCATAATATATACGTGTATCAAATCATCACGTTGTACAGCTTAAACTTATACAATGTTATATGTCAATTATATTTCAATAAAGCTGGAAAAAAGGAAAAAACACAAATTACAAATATCAATAGTGAATGATGGAATTTCATTTATATTAAGACATTAAAAAAGACAATAAGAATATTAAGAATAACTATAAAGCAAATTTGGTAATTCCGCTTAAACAAATAGCAAGATACAATTAACCACAAAAAGATTCAAAAGATTTAGATAATATGTTACACTATATCTGATTTAAAATTAAATTATCAACAATAGTTCTACAAAGGAAATCCCAGGCTAAGATGGCTTCATTGGTGAAGTTTATCGAACATTAAAACAAAATAATATCACTTATGTATACAAATTCTTCTAGAAAATAGAACACTTTTTTTTTGGGGGGGGGTGGAGGGGGACGGGCGGGCCACTTCTATTGGTCTTTCATTTCTCTATTTTAATCCATCTTTGTTCTTTGGCTCCTGTGGGCCTCCCATCGCGGTGGCGTCTGTCGTCGCAGAGTGCCGGCTCTGGGCGCAAGCGCACTAGAGCTCCGACTCGATAATTGGACACATCAATACAGCCGCTCCGCGGCACGTGGGATCTTCCCAGGCCAGGGCTCAAACCGGCGCCCCTTGCACTGCAAGGCGGTGTCCTTACCCACTGGACCACCAGGGAAGCCCCTAGAACACTTCTTAACTCAACTTATAAGACTAACTTTATTCTGATAACAAAACTAGTCAAAGATTTTAAAATAAAACTACAAACCAACAATTTTTTGACAAACTGAACCTAAATAACTGGATCTTCTTATGAGGAAGAAAAGGAACTTCAATCCTTATCTCATACCATACAAAAAATTTAACTCAAAATGGATTATAGATCTTAATATAAAAGCTAGAAATATAAACTTAGACAAAAATTGAGAAGAAAATCTTCACAATCCTGAAGTAGACAGATTTTTTAAGGACACAAAAACACAAACCAGATAAAATTATAAATTAGACTTAATCAAAATTTTAAAATTTTGCTTTTCACATTAAAAAAAGAATGGCAAACAAAACACTTGGAGAAAATATTCACATTGTGTATACACACACATATACACATATATATGATAAAGAACTTTATCTAGAATATATTGAGAATTTTTACAGTCAAGAAGAAAACACCTCAGTTTTCTAAAATGGTTAAAGAATTTGAGCAGACATATAAGAAGATAATAACAAGATAGTGAATAACATGAAAACATGTTTATTATCATTATTTATCAGAAAATAGATAATTAATTAAAGCTACAATAAGATACCACTGAAATGTACAATAATGGCTAAATCAAAAAGACTTATATAATAAATGTAGACAAGGATCTAAAGTAACTGGAACTCCCACAGATGGCTAGTGGGAATAAAAATGGTATAGAGCCACTTTTAGATTAGAATTTGTTTATTATAAAGTGAAAAGTAACATATACCATACTACCAGCAGAGCTACCCAAGAGAAATGAAAGCATATGTCCATACAAACTCTTAGGTATGATGTTCACACCAAATCAATTTAAAATAGCTCCAGACTAGAAATAGCCTATGACATGGCATACTCTTCAGAAAAAAAAAGAACTATTGAAATAGTAACGCGAATAACAAGAACAACATGAATGAATCTCAAAACCACTGTGCTGAGAGAAGGAAGGTAGTCACAAAAGAGTACCCATTGTATGAGTCCACTTAAATGAAACTACAGAAAAGACAAATTGAATCTATAAAGATAAAAGGAGATCTGTGGTTGTCTGGGACAAAGGAAAGGTGTAGGAGTGTGGAGATAGTCTATAAAAGGAAGCAGAGGGACTTTTTTCACATAATGTAAATACTGATATCTTGATTTTGGTGGTGGGTACATGGTTATATACATTTGTCAAAATTCATCTAACTGTACACAAAATGGATGCATATTTATTATATATAAAAACAAAAAAAAATTAAACTTAGACAAAAATTGAGAAGAAAATCTTCACAATCCTGAAGTAGACAGATTTTTTAAGGACACAAAAACACAAACCAGATAAAATTATAAATTAGACTTAATCAAAATTTTAAAATTTTGCTTTTCACATTAAAAAAAGAATGGCAAACAAAACACTTGGAGAAAATATTCACATTGTGTATACACACACATATACACATATATATGATAAAGAACTTTATCTAGAATATATTGAGAATTTTTACAGTCAAGAAGAAAACACCTCAGTTTTCTAAAATGGTTAAAGAATTTGAGCAGACATATAAGAAGATAATAACAAGATAGTGAATAACATGAAAACATGTTTATTATCATTATTTATCAGAAAATAGATAATTAATTAAAGCTACAATAAGATACCACTGAAATGTACAATAATGGCTAAATCAAAAAGACTTATATAATAAATGTAGACAAGGATCTAAAGTAACTGGAACTCCCACAGATGGCTAGTGGGAATAAAAATGGTATAGAGCCACTTTTAGATTAGAATTTGTTTATTATAAAGTGAAAAGTAACATATACCATACTACCAGCAGAGCTACCCAAGAGAAATGAAAGCATATGTCCATACAAACTCTTAGGTATGATGTTCACACCAAATCAATTTAAAATAGCTCCAGACTAGAAATAGCCTATGACATGGCATACTCTTCAGAAAAAAAAAGAACTATTGAAATAGTAACGCGAATAACAACAACAACATGAATGAATCTCAAAACCACTGTGCTGAGAGAAGGAAGGTAGTCACAAAAGAGTACCCATTGTATGAGTCCACTTAAATGAAACTACAGAAAAGACAAATTGAATCTATAAAGATAAAAGGAGATCTGTGGTTGTCTGGGACAAAGGAAAGGTGTAGGAGTGTGGAGATAGTCTATAAAAGGAAGCAGAGGGACTTTTTTCACATAATGTAAATACTGATATCTTGATTTTGGTGGTGGGTACATGGTTATATACATTTGTCAAAATTCATCTAACTGTACACAAAATGGATGCATATTTATTATATATAAGCTATACTGAAACATTTTAAACTCATGTGAAAGTAAACATTTCCAAAATAATAGAATACTTCACTCATGTTGTAAGACTAACGCTATTTTGATACCAAAATTAGACAAAGGCATTCAAGTACCAACTACCTTAGTGTATGTTTATTATTAGTCTTCTATCAAGAAAACACAACACTTGTACACACTGCTATATTTAAAACAGATAACCAACAAGGACCTACTGTATAGCACAGGGAACTGTGCCCAATATGTAACAACCTAAATGGGAAAAGAATATGAAAAAGAATAGATACATATATATGGATAACTAAATCACTTTGCTCTACGCCTGAAACTACTGTAGAATTGTTAATCTACTCCAACAAAAAGAAAAAATAAAAAATATACATATATAAAGAAAAAACAGTCTCCAGAGATTATACATCCACAAAAAAAAAAAAAAGAAAGAAAGAAAAAACTCCAGCACTGATCAAGAATTTAAAGATACTTATGGGGCTTCCATGGTGACTCATTGGGAAAGAATCTGCATGGTACTGCAAAAAACACAGGTTCAATCCTGGACAGAGATGATCCCATATACCACTGAGCAACTAAGCTCATGCACCACAATTATCGAACCTGTGCTCTAGATCTTAGGAACCGCAACTATGGAGCATGGGTGCCACAACTGCTGGAGCCTGTGTGCCCTAGAAGTTACGCTCTGCAACAAGGGAAGCCACTGTGATGACAGGCCCATGCACCACAGGTAGAGAAAAAGCCCGCACACAGCAACAAAGACCCAGTGTCGCCAAAAATAAATAAATAAACTATTAAAAATAATAATGATACTTTATTTGCAGCAGGAGAGGGAGAGTTTGGATAAGAACAATTAATAGCTTCCTAACAAAGGTAATCTAATTTAAATGAAACTACAGAAAAGACAAATTGAATCTATAAAGATAAAAGGAGATCTGTGGTTGTCTGGGACAAAGGAAAGGTGTAGGAGTGTGGAGATAGTCTATAAAAGGAAGCAGAGGGACTTTTTTCACATAATGTAAATACTGATATCTTGATTTTGGTGGTGGGTACATGGTTATATACATTTGTCAAAATTCATCTAACTGTACACAAAATGGATGCATATTTATTATATATAAGCTATACTGAAACATTTTAAACTCATGTGAAAGTAAACATTTCCAAAATAATAGAATACTTCACTCATGTTGTAAGACTAACGCTATTTTGATACCAAAATTAGACAAAGGCATTCAAGTACCAACTACCTTAGTGTATGTTTATTATTAGTCTTCTATCAAGAAAACACAACACTTGTACACACTGCTATATTTAAAACAGATAACCAACAAGGACCTACTGTATAGCACAGGGAACTGTGCCCAATATGTAACAACCTAAATGGGAAAAGAATATGAAAAAGAATAGATACATATATATGGATAACTAAATCACTTTGCTCTACGCCTGAAACTACTGTAGAATTGTTAATCTACTCCAACAAAAAGAAAAAATAAAAAATATACATATATAAAGAAAAAACAGTCTCCAGAGATTATACATCCACAAAAAAAAAAAAAAGAAAGAAAGAAAAAACTCCAGCACTGATCAAGAATTTAAAGATACTTATGGGGCTTCCATGGTGACTCATTGGGAAAGAATCTGCATGGTACTGCAAAAAACACAGGTTCAATCCTGGACAGAGATGATCCCATATACCACTGAGCAACTAAGCTCATGCACCACAATTATCGAACCTGTGCTCTAGATCTTAGGAACCGCAACTATGGAGCATGGGTGCCACAACTGCTGGAGCCTGTGTGCCCTAGAAGTTACGCTCTGCAACAAGGGAAGCCACTGTGATGACAGGCCCATGCACCACAGGTAGAGAAAAAGCCCGCACACAGCAACAAAGACCCAGTGTCGCCAAAAATAAATAAATAAACTATTAAAAATAATAATGATACTTTATTTGCAGCAGGAGAGGGAGAGTTTGGATAAGAACAATTAATAGCTTCCTAACAAAGGTAATCTAATTTATAATTTTATCCTGAAGTTTTGCTACATTTCTCCTACTTTAAAAAATATATCTTCGAACCAATCTCCTATAAAAAGTATATCCCTATAGGTAAGACCAAACATTGATAATGGTTTCCAAAAGCAACGCTGACATACCCGTGCAGCTTTCAATATTTTTTCACAATTCTTTCAAAACTAGAATTATTGCTCACTTAATCACAATTAATAAATGAGTTAAGTCAAATCTAAAAGTTTTAGCATTGTAAAAACCTGTTCATTGTGAAAAAAAAAAAACCCAGACATACATAGAGTAGCATAATGACCTCCCATCCGATTCACACAGCAAGATTATAAAATTCAAAATGCTATTATTCTTGCTTTATCTATCTCTTTTTTTATTTCTTCAACAAGAAAATCTCAATGTCCTGCCACTTTAGTCACATATACTGCAACATGCATCTTTAAAAAATATGGATATTTTAAAGGATTTCTTTTTATGATTATTTATTTTTATACAGTATATTACCTAGCTTTATCAATACGTGACGTGCCTGGTTGAATTCTTGCCAGTCCTCTTAAATATCATAATTTTTCAATTTCTAAGGCCTATGGCAACTATATAATTAATTTTTAAAATAAGCTTTCAAAGAATACTCTAAGGCTCATTAAGTGTTGATAGCTTACGGCCTGCATTAAAGTTCAACATATTTAAATAGAACATAAAGCTCAGTTTTTCATTTGATAAGAAAGCTAATTTCTTATTTGCATAAGGGAATGAACAGAAATAAAAATGACCTAGCTTTAGTTATCCATTGCTGTTTTATCCTTGCATAAGTACATGTGTATACTCAATTATATCCGATTCTTTGTGACTCCACAGATTGTGGTCTCACCAAGCTCCTCTGTCCATGGGATTTTCTAGGTAAGAATACTGGAGTGGGTTGCCATTTCCTTCTCCAATACATAAGTATACCTTGGATACAAAACCATATTCTATTAATACACAGCCTCAAGATTGGTGCAAAATATTCACAGTCTAGTAACTCAGCAGAGGTACTTTCTCACTAATTTATGGTCAAAGATTTCTCATTGTAATGAATCTGGAGACAGTATCACCTCATTTAACATTTATCTACTAAATGATAAAAATTACAAAACCTTTTTTTTATACTATATACAGAATAGAGTACATTATGCTCTATCGGAAAAGTATCTACCTGATATATTTACCATATTATTTTGCCTCAGGAAAAATTATTTTGATGATGACATAAGTTGTACCTGAGTTGACTTGCTAAATCCCTTAAAGCTCAACCCTAAGATCTTAGAAACAAGTAAAAGAATTTTCACCCATGAATAGACAGTATGTTAAGCACACTCTACCTAGTTGTTTGAAGATAAAGGCATAGGGAAATAGTGACACAGGAATCAACGTGAAAAAAATCCCTGATTTCTAGTGTTTCAAATAACATTTTTGAATTGAAGCATTTCTTCAGGCTTTCTACATAAAGCATTCTGTGGATCCCCTCAACCCCAATTTTCCCTCATATCATCAAACAAAAATTAGCTATGAAATAAAGTTACTCCAAGGAACATAAATCTTAAAAGGTGTATTCTACTTCTCTTCTACATTTCTTCTACAAAAGGTATAGACCATTCATCTTTCCTAGCAAGCTTTTTTAGTCCTCTTAAATATCATAATTTTTCAATTTCTAAGGCCTATGGCAACTATATAATTAATTTTTAAAATAAGCTTTCAAAGAATACTCTAAGGCTCATTAAGTGTTGATAGCTTACGGCCTGCATTAAAGTTCAACATATTTAAATAGAACATAAAGCTCAGTTTTTCATTTGATAAGAAAGCTAATTTCTTATTTGCATAAGGGAATGAACAGAAATAAAAATGACCTAGCTTTAGTTATCCATTGCTGTTTTATCCTTGCATAAGTACATGTGTATACTCAATTATATCCGATTCTTTGTGACTCCACAGATTGTGGTCTCACCAAGCTCCTCTGTCCATGGGATTTTCTAGGTAAGAATACTGGAGTGGGTTGCCATTTCCTTCTCCAATACATAAGTATACCTTGGATACAAAACCATATTCTATTAATACACAGCCTCAAGATTGGTGCAAAATATTCACAGTCTAGTAACTCAGCAGAGGTACTTTCTCACTAATTTATGGTCAAAGATTTCTCATTGTAATGAATCTGGAGACAGTATCACCTCATTTAACATTTATCTACTAAATGATAAAAATTACAAAACCTTTTTTTTATACTATATACAGAATAGAGTACATTATGCTCTATCGGAAAAGTATCTACCTGATATATTTACCATATTATTTTGCCTCAGGAAAAATTATTTTGATGATGACATAAGTTGTACCTGAGTTGACTTGCTAAATCCCTTAAAGCTCAACCCTAAGATCTTAGAAACAAGTAAAAGAATTTTCACCCATGAATAGACAGTATGTTAAGCACACTCTACCTAGTTGTTTGAAGATAAAGGCATAGGGAAATAGTGACACAGGAATCAACGTGAAAAAAAATCCCTGATTTCTAGTGTTTCAAATAACATTTTTGAATTGAAGCATTTCTTCAGGCTTTCTACATAAAGCATTCTGTGGATCCCCTCAACCCCAATTTTCCCTCATATCATCAAACAAAAATTAGCTATGAAATAAAGTTACTCCAAGGAACATAAATCTTAAAAGGTGTATTCTACTTCTCTTCTACATTTCTTCTACAAAAGGTATAGACCATTCATCTTAGGAAGAATCACAAGAAATCCATTAGGCCAACAAAAAAAGTCTAGTAAGCCTGAGAATAGCCCAGTTAGAATTTAATAAAAAATACAAAGAGAGATAAATCCTCACCTTGCCTATTTAAGTACATATAAAAATGGTGCTTGCAATGCGTATGTTGACATTGACTAACTTGTGGCTGCATGAGGTAATAGTGCTCTCATATACACATTATTCATCTGCTGCATGTTATTTGTCCCAACCTTTCAATTTAATTGAACCTAACAGACCCTATTAAATTCAGTCTGGTTGCATAAGATTATGACAGTCATTAATGAGTCAGATATTTAAGTGAGTTCAAGATAAACTGCTTGGTTAAGAGGGCTTTTCCCTTTTGTTCCCCTGCTGTTTATTGAAATGGAAACTAGAATACCAATATTTTTAGGACTTCATTAAAAGTGTAATACTGACTTTTCCCTGTGTTTGAATTAAGTCAGGTTTGAAACTTGTTGGTTACTTGAATTCATACATAAATCAACACCAATTTGGTAAAATTTAAATTGCAATTTTCAAAGTAATGCAACCGACTGACACAATCTTTCTCTTCACTTAGGAAAAAGAAAAAATGAACTACAGACTTATCTAAGAAATGATTTCCGAGGCAAGTATATTATAAATATTCATTTTATTTGTTCTTTTTCCCCATTCATTTTTCTACCAAAAAAAGCAGACTTCAAAATTTAAATCATACAAATAATATCAGAAGTTCTTGCAAATAGCCTGCTTGTTTTAGTTTAAAATGTTTGACTATAGCTGTATAAAGAGTGCAAACTCAAAGTACACTTTATGGTAATGGTGTCAATAATGATTTTAAATATATATGCATTACCACTTAAAGAAATGAAAGATTATTTAAACAATCTGACTGGGAAAGTGGGTGTTGAGTGGACCATGGTAAGCTAAATTATTTCAAATGTATCTAAATAAAGATTATCACAAGGAAAATTTCCATAAATTTTAAAAGGTGTATTCTACTTCTCTTCTACATTTCTTCTACAAAAGGTATAGACCATTCATCTTAGGAAGAATCACAAGAAATCCATTAGGCCAACAAAAAAAGTCTAGTAAGCCTGAGAATAGCCCAGTTAGAATTTAATAAAAAATACAAAGAGAGATAAATCCTCACCTTGCCTATTTAAGTACATATAAAAATGGTGCTTGCAATGCGTATGTTGACATTGACTAACTTGTGGCTGCATGAGGTAATAGTGCTCTCATATACACATTATTCATCTGCTGCATGTTATTTGTCCCAACCTTTCAATTTAATTGAACCTAACAGACCCTATTAAATTCAGTCTGGTTGCATAAGATTATGACAGTCATTAATGAGTCAGATATTTAAGTGAGTTCAAGATAAACTGCTTGGTTAAGAGGGCTTTTCCCTTTTGTTCCCCTGCTGTTTATTGAAATGGAAACTAGAATACCAATATTTTTAGGACTTCATTAAAAGTGTAATACTGACTTTTCCCTGTGTTTGAATTAAGTCAGGTTTGAAACTTGTTGGTTACTTGAATTCATACATAAATCAACACCAATTTGGTAAAATTTAAATTGCAATTTTCAAAGTAATGCAACCGACTGACACAATCTTTCTCTTCACTTAGGAAAAAGAAAAAATGAACTACAGACTTATCTAAGAAATGATTTCCGAGGCAAGTATATTATAAATATTCATTTTATTTGTTCTTTTTCCCCATTCATTTTTCTACCAAAAAAAGCAGACTTCAAAATTTAAATCATACAAATAATATCAGAAGTTCTTGCAAATAGCCTGCTTGTTTTAGTTTAAAATGTTTGACTATAGCTGTATAAAGAGTGCAAACTCAAAGTACACTTTATGGTAATGGTGTCAATAATGATTTTTAAATATATATGCATTACCACTTAAAGAAATGAAAGATTATTTAAACAATCTGACTGGGAAAGTGGGTGTTGAGTGGACCATGGTAAGCTAAATTATTTCAAATGTATATAAAAAACCTTAAGGGTGGTGCATTCATTATTCTGAGGACACTAACCATTGCATCAGAGAGATTATTTTGCAAGTCACCAGTTCTTAAGATAATTTATCCCAGTATCTTAAATGATAACACTCCTTATTGAAGTCAGACAAAAAGCAGTAAAATATGGTTGAGTACGGGCATTTCACACAGTAGTTATGAATTGCTCAAAAGAGTGGAGTTCTAAAATTTATTTTGATTTTCTTAAATTCACTCACTTGTGACCAATCTCATGTGCAATGGTAAAAGCTGAACCCAGGCCAATGTCTTCATTAATGCTGCAGCTCCTTTCAGGCTCACACATTCCAGCCACAGAGGCCAAGCCTGAATAAACAGAAGGAGACACAAAGGGTCAAGCCAAGGTGTTTCAGTCTTAAAAAGCCCATACTTATAAATGCCTGGATTCTTTTTAATAACCTCCATGCACAGAAGGAGCAGTTGGCAAAAGGTTAACTTTCTAGTCATTTGCAAAATCACTGGGGGGAGTTTCACTTTGCCGGCTAGACATTAATATTTTTTGAACTGCAGTCAGTGCTGGAAAATGTCTAGACTAGGGGTTAGATTTATAAATTTTACTTCTGGTAACTTGGGACCACCTAGTAACTTGAGCCAGAAGAGGGAATTCAAGAAAGCATTTCTATTTTAACATTCTTCAGGCTGTAGAAAGCAAAATATATCCACATTATTTTTCTAAAGAGATCTGTTTAAGTTTAGTGGGTTCATAAAAATATACAATCAACTTTTTAGTTACCAGAAAAAAGGGAATCCCAAATAGTTTTTTAAAATGACATTTTTATAAAAACAAAAATGAATGATTCAAAATAGAAAAAAGAACGGTTAAAGATGGGAGGCTTTTGCATTTTTTAAAAAATTTCTGAAATTAGTCCTGCAAGTGATGAAACAATTTATTTGAGCATTTTAATGGGAAGAAAGTCATTCACACATTCAGGTGTGGTTCTCCCATCTCACATTCCCCTAAATGCAGTAGAGTTTTAGCAATAACACAAAAATTATGGTGCTAATTCACTGATTCTGGTTAAATGTTACATCGTGCAAGGTGTTTTTCCCTTGGATAATTTTAGTATGCAAAAATTTTTATATTTATTTCCAAATGAGTATCACGCTCTGTTATGAGTCCATAACTTTAAAACAGTACTGAGTAAAAAGAATATTTGTGTGAAAGATAAAATGTCATATGTTATAAGGAAATAGATGCCAAATCATATGTAACACACATATGTACTAAAATTACTTAGAAGAAACTGAAGGAAAAATGGGAAAAATATTTTATATGTTAGTAATCTACTATCATCACCCAGGTATTAATAATTACTCCTCTCCAATTATTTCAATCCAATTCAATTAATATTTACTGAATGCAATAAACAATGTTCTATGCTAGGTACAACATCCAAGTTAAACTAATTTGGAATAGTAAAAGCTATTCAATTCATATTCTTACTGACAAGAAAGTTCTGGATATTTCTATGTATTCTTTAATATGAAATATTAACATTAATTGCTACATTAGAACAGAGTTGAGGTTACTATTGGATTTCCTAATAGATTATTTGCTTCTCCTACTATTTCATATTGGAGAGGTAGGCAAGAGTTGAGGAAAGTGGTGATTTCTGCCTCACAGAATTAATAGTGATAGCTTTGTTCTGACCTTTCCCAGAAATCCTGGGAATTGGAAGAAGAGTGGGGCAAGATGACTTAACTATTTTGGTTAATCAAAAATATAGACTGCAGTCAGTGCTGGAAAATGTCAAGGGAATTTATAAATTTTACTTCTGGTAACTTGGGACCACCTAGTAACTTGAGCCAGAAGAGGGAATTCAAGAAAGCATTTCTATTTTAACATTCTTCAGGCTGTAGAAAGCAAAATATATCCACATTATTTTTCTAAAGAGATCTGTTTAAGTTTAGTGGGTTCATAAAAATATACAATCAACTTTTTAGTTACCAGAAAAAAGGGAATCCCAAATAGTTTTTTAAAATGACATTTTTATAAAAACAAAAATGAATGATTCAAAATAGAAAAAAGAACGGTTAAAGATGGGAGGCTTTTGCATTTTTTAAAAAATTTCTGAAATTAGTCCTGCAAGTGATGAAACAATTTATTTGAGCATTTTAATGGGAAGAAAGTCATTCACACATTCAGGTGTGGTTCTCCCATCTCACATTCCCCTAAATGCAGTAGAGTTTTAGCAATAACACAAAAATTATGGTGCTAATTCACTGATTCTGGTTAAATGTTACATCGTGCAAGGTGTTTTTCCCTTGGATAATTTTAGTATGCAAAAATTTTTATATTTATTTCCAAATGAGTATCACGCTCTGTTATGAGTCCATAACTTTAAAACAGTACTGAGTAAAAAGAATATTTGTGTGAAAGATAAAATGTCATATGTTATAAGGAAATAGATGCCAAATCATATGTAACACACATATGTACTAAAATTACTTAGAAGAAACTGAAGGAAAAATGGGAAAAATATTTTATATGTTAGTAATCTACTATCATCACCCAGGTATTAATAATTACTCCTCTCCAATTATTTCAATCCAATTCAATTAATATTTACTGAATGCAATAAACAATGTTCTATGCTAGGTACAACATCCAAGTTAAACTAATTTGGAATAGTAAAAGCTATTCAATTCATATTCTTACTGACAAGAAAGTTCTGGATATTTCTATGTATTCTTTAATATGAAATATTAACATTAATTGCTACATTAGAACAGAGTTGAGGTTACTATTGGATTTCCTAATAGATTATTTGCTTCTCCTACTATTTCATATTGGAGAGGTAGGCAAGAGTTGAGGAAAGTGGTGATTTCTGCCTCACAGAATTAATAGTGATAGCTTTGTTCTGCCCTTCCATTCACCTAGAAATCCTGGGAATTGAAAAAGAGGAAGTAAAAAGAGAGATTACTTGGGGCAAGATGACTTAACTATTTTGGTTAATCAAAAATATATAATGAATATCACTTCTAAAATCCACTGAAAGAAAAAGAGAAGATACAAAAGTTGTAGTACATTAACTGTCTTTAAGCTGCTTTCAATATGGACTCTGATACAGAAAAAACAAAGCCGCTTTATTTAAATATTGTTTCTATCTCGAGCTTTATGAAATTTGGTTTAAAAATTGCTAATATTTATTGTTAATATTACTTACAACTCCAAAAATATATTATTACATGGGCCATTCTGTTGCTATTGTTCTTATTTGGTATGTGCCATGTGGCCCTATTTTTAATTGAGAATTCTAAAATGACTCCCCAAGGTATATTTGCAAGCACAGATTTACTCTGCATCTGCTATAAAATTCTTAGCACTACTAAAAGAACAACCTAGGAAAGAACAGTTCTGGGAAATAATTAAATACTATTTGATGAAAATACAGAGTAAATCTTAGCTAAAATGAAATAATTTAGATGCCAATGTATTTTTCACAACTCCCCACCATTTTTTCTATTCCTGTAAAATTGAAGCTGTCAAAATTCTTATGTGTGATTGTGTTAATAGGGGTTTGATTACTATTAAGGTCATTTAGATTTCCTCAGTTTGATGGCCATAGTTTGCACCCTTAAATCTACTCAGCCATGTCACAATTAGTCACTAGCAGTATTAAGCAAGACAATATCTAAGAGTTGGCATAAAACCAATATGAAAGTTAGCAGAAAGACCACTAGAAGAGAAAAATCCTGATCAACTGTGTTGATAATATACTTTCCACATATTAAAACCAATACATGTATATATAATGAAATTCATTCAATTTTCAGCATGAGATAGTATAAAATAATTTATATTAGCTTATAATTAGAAAAGTAATTTGTATTAAGATTGAAAATGCATCAACATGTGCTCAAATACTAATATATTGATTCTGGAAACTAAACTATCCCAAAGCATTAGGCAGTGCTTTAATAAAAGATCATGTATAGATACATACATATGTATATAGCTATATATATTTATTTCCTCAAAATACATACACTAGAGAATACAAGCTCTATTTGGTACCCTCTTTGAGACTCATTGAACATTGTACCTAAAACTGATCAAGCACTTAGCAAAGGCTCATTGAATTTGTACTATAATATAGGGAATAAGTTAAACAGTGTAGATAATTTCTATTAAATAATACCAGTTCAATTCTATAGCAAACCCCTTTATATTTCCTTAAGTGACTCTCACAATATCGTTGCAGCATAAGGGCAGATATTACTCTTACTTCATAGATAAGGAAATTAACGAACAAAGAGCTAAATAATCTGTAAAAGGTAATGCACTGAAACCATCAAAGCTAGTGACTGGTTTTCAGCTCAGGCTACCTTCCTCTGGATTACTGTTGGCTTTGTTAACATAAAACACTATGAAGAAAATCTTTTTGATACGACCTCTCTCAGAAAACAGCTCTTTTTCTGTGTTATGATTTTAACTAGGAAACGTCTCCACTATAGAACCTATCATTGGCAAATTGGGATTTTTTTCTTTCACCAGAAATTCTGAGGGAAATGGGAAAGGAGAAGCCTGGAAAGGCAGGCAAAATCATCAAGAGAAATTTTAATTTCTGAAGGGATAGTTCACTGACCTCTCCAAGGAGTAGGGTAATACCTTTTTTCCCACCTCTACTTTAAATTTGATCTTCCCCAAATCCTCATGAGGTGCAAACAGATTTCGTAACTATTCCTTTACAGATAAGAAAAGTGAGACTTGTCAGACAATCTAGAGAATGCACCTTCAGTTGCTTAACATCTGAGTTTGTAAAAAGTCACTATGAGGGCTTCCTGGCGGTCCAGTGGGTAAGGACACCACCTTGCAGTGCAAGGGGCGCCGGTTCTATCCCTGGCCTGGGAAGATCCTGCGTGCCGCGGAGCGGCTGGACTGATGTGTCCAATCACCGAGCTGGAGCTCTGGAGTGCATGCGCCCAGAGCCGGCTCTCTGCGACAACAGAGGCCACCGTGATGGGAGGCCCACATGGGCCAAAGAACAAAGATGGATGAAAAATAGATAAATGAAAGAGCAATAGAAGTGGCCCACCTGTCTTCCTCCCTCCCCAACTCGCCCCCCGCAAAAATAATTAATAATTAAAAAAAAAAAGAAAAGAAAAAAAGTCACTAGGACACTGAAAAAAGAAAAGAAAACAAAACAAAACAGAAAAGGCTCCTGTTTTTACTTAAAATAACTCTAGTTGTTTAAAAATTTATTCAACCTGAAAGCTACCATTCTCCCCCATTTGTATCTGCAGTTAACTTTTAACCACTCTGAAGTTATGTTCCACAACAATACATAATTTTTAAAATTCTAGAATACTATAGAATTGCCTTTTAAAAATGTGGTATTTAGGAAGCACAAGGAAGATAATTCTGTTCTCTCTCTAACTCTGGCTGTATTGTTTTACAAAATTGGATCTTTTATGTAAACGTAATAAAATTTTCAAATAATATCTTAATTTATGAGGACATAATCTTTCCACAAAATTGGACTCAAAGAAGTACTCTTCTTAATTCCTCTCCCTGAAGTATCCCCCATTTCTTTTTCCTTTCCTTTACTACACTGAGATTTGAAGGTGCTTTAACCTGTTCTTAAACTTCTTGTGTTTTTGATTACCACAAAAGTGGTAACTTTTGATTTATTATCCGCATGACGATTTTGATTTTTAGTCATCATTCTACTTGTTTCCTAGTAAGTGACATATTCACACAGGCCAGATTTAACAGTTTGTAGGAATGATTTCAGATGTGCCAAGAAGGAAAATTACCATAATAATAATAAAAAGTAAAACTATTGGACCAAAAAGACAATCTAGACTATTCTCTGTTTATAAAAAACTTACCCAGTGTTCCACAGGGTTTATTTTTATAAGTGCAGATATCATATCTATAGAGGAAAAAAAGAGAAATGAAATTTGTAATCTGATCAAATTTGTGAAATATTTTTGTATATTTATCACATTTCTTTCATGGAGCTCTGGTTGTCAGACCACAATCAGTGCAATTATGAGCAGCCAGCTGGAGTGTCGGCATTTTCAGCACTCTAGGGGACACGCCGGCTGTACTACACTCACAGCCTCTGGCTGCAAGCCAATGGGACACCTGCCAGTAAGAAAGAAAGGTTAAAGTGGATTTCTGTAATTGCAAGTTCCATAAAACCATCTACCATACTGTTTGGAAGCTAGAATAGCTTGTCTGCAGATTGCTACTGCTTCTACAGAAAGCAAATGGGTGGCTTTTTATTCCCAATATCCTTTGGACCTGCTGGAATACTTTTTTATTATAACCACAGATTGTATTTTATACTTCTGAGCTATAAGCAGTATTCTGAGCTCCTTCAACTCTGATACAAATTTTTGTTTAAAAAAAATCTGGCAAAACAGCAATGGGAAGAAAATTGGTATCACACAGTTTTCCTAGTTGTATACCAATAATTTAGTGTGGTTAAAATACAAATATTTCACAAACAGCTAAATAAGTAGCAATAGAAAGCTTTCCTAATCTGTCAACATTATATGATAACTCAATATAAAAAATGAAATCCATAATATTTGCATATTTTAAAATATATTACATTTAGAATGCTAGATCAGTATTGATGTGGACATTTAAGTATTTTTATGATATGTTTGTAAACTAACCTCTAAAATCAAAAGTATTCAAAGTTCTAAAGTGAGAATAATAAAAAAAAAGATAACAAGACTGAACATTATTGCTTGCCTACAATTTATGCTAGAAATGAAAAACTCTCATGGTAAAAAAAAAAAATAAATGTTCACCAACTACAGGAAAATCCAGGCTGGAAAAGTTGTTTTTTTTTTCTTTAATTGTATATAAATGGTTAGTTCATATTACTTGAGGAAAGTAATCTTATTCTTGTTCATCAGATCAAAATATATGTTCAAGAAACAAATATACCAGCATACCACTGGTTATTTCATTAAAATCCCTGAGGATTCCTTTTGCTTATTTTTGAATTTCAAAATCTTCATCTTGATGACTTTATATTTGAGAAAAGGGATTTCTTCTCTTCCTGAACCACTTTTTCTTCTGATCATTCACATATTCACATTCATGCCCTCTCTTTTCTTGTAAACCACAGGACTGCTGTAACTGGCACACTCTTGAATACAGAGGAAGGATGTATATTTATCACATTTCTTTCATGGAGCTCTGGTTGTCAGACCACAATCAGTGCAATTATGAGCAGCCAGCTGGAGTGTCGGCATTTTCAGCACTCTAGGGGACACGCCGGCTGTACTACACTCACAGCCTCTGGCTGCAAGCCAATGGGACACCTGCCAGTAAGAAAGAAAGGTTAAAGTGGATTTCTGTAATTGCAAGTTCCATAAAACCATCTACCATACTGTTTGGAAGCTAGAATAGCTTGTCTGCAGATTGCTACTGCTTCTACAGAAAGCAAATGGGTGGCTTTTTATTCCCAATATCCTTTGGACCTGCTGGAATACTTTTTTATTATAACCACAGATTGTATTTTATACTTCTGAGCTATAAGCAGTATTCTGAGCTCCTTCAACTCTGATACAAATTTTTGTTTAAAAAAAATCTGGCAAAACAGCAATGGGAAGAAAATTGGTATCACACAGTTTTCCTAGTTGTATACCAATAATTTAGTGTGGTTAAAATACAAATATTTCACAAACAGCTAAATAAGTAGCAATAGAAAGCTTTCCTAATCTGTCAACATTATATGATAACTCAATATAAAAAATGAAATCCATAATATTTGCATATTTTAAAATATATTACATTTAGAATGCTAGATCAGTATTGATGTGGACATTTAAGTATTTTTATGATATGTTTGTAAACTAACCTCTAAAATCAAAAGTATTCAAAGTTCTAAAGTGAGAATAATAAAAAAAAAGATAACAAGACTGAACATTATTGCTTGCCTACAATTTATGCTAGAAATGAAAAACTCTCATGGTAAAAAAAAAAAATAAATGTTCACCAACTACAGGAAAATCCAGGCTGGAAAAGTTGTTTTTTTTTTTCTTTAATTGTATATAAATGGTTAGTTCATATTACTTGAGGAAAGTAATCTTATTCTTGTTCATCAGATCAAAATATATGTTCAAGAAACAAATATACCAGCATACCACTGGTTATTTCATTAAAATCCCTGAGGATTCCTTTTGCTTATTTTTGAATTTCAAAATCTTCATCTTGATGACTTTATATTTGAGAAAAGGGATTTCTTCTCTTCCTGAACCACTTTTTCTTCTGATCATTCACATATTCACATTCATGCCCTCTCTTTTCTTGTAAACCACAGGACTGCTGTAACTGGCACACTCTTGAATACAAGAGAGAGGGCAATTGGTATACTTACCAGAGCACCAGAAAGTATATTTCTGGGTGTCACAGCAATTTATCTTGTGATTATATGTGTACTGCCTATGACATTATATGTGTAATGCCTATGACATTACATAGATACAACCCATACAAGCAGTCTTCAACAAAATGTAAACAGACTTCTCGTGGGGAATGCAGATACAAACGTATTACCTACCAACTGGAGCCTATTTCCAAATCACTAATTTCCATATGTACCCCTTCCTAAAATCGATTTGCCTGAAGATGCACCTGCAAGTCATCAGTATTCTGTCCCTCTTTCACCTTTCACAATTAGCCCGTTTCTACTTTACAAAAAAGAAAGTATGCTTCTCACCCATCCCAAACCTTTCCATGGTGCTTTGTTTTTCCAGGCGTAAAAGTCTCCAGGGCATAAATGCAAAAGGATAACTCAAGAGTGCATTGATCCACAACCACTTGGAGCAATGGTCTGGAGGGATGGGGGAACCTGGGTGGGGGGAGGGCCAAGGGATATGCATCTGATTGATCTGGGAACATACATGTACAAAAATAAATAAATAAATAAATAAATAAATTTAAAAAAAAAAAAAAGAGTGCATTGATCCTAGTGGATAATCCTCTATGAGGAAAATTGAAGGGAATGATGCTTGTTTCATCTTGGGAAAATCCTGGGTCTGTCAGTCTATCTGATTATTTATAAAACAATCTAAATATCTATCTCATAATTAGAATTCAGAAGTGAGATGGTTGTCATAAAGTATATTAACACGCTGATTTGATCCAAAAAGTAAAGACTGACAATAAGTCTGATTGAACTAAGTACTTTGGCAACAAGGAACTATTTACCCAGTTAAATTATATGCAGACATTTTTCATGACTGAATGAAACAGGCAGCTTCAAAACTGACAAAATGTAAAGTATATATGCAATTATGATTTTACCAGCAGTCTCTGTAGCTACTTAAACTTATGATTACAAATATTTTAGTTTTAATATATGAAAAGTGGTACATCATTTCTCAAAATTATTTTAGGAGGCAAATTATGCAAAAAATTTGAAAATCACAGATAAATACAACTTATACTTCCACATCACACGAGCCCTTTCTCATCTCCTTTCCTTGTTCTCTTTTTGCCTACACCCTTTATGTTATACCCATGATGAGTATTATTTTACTGTCATGATTGCAAAAATACTTACACAAAGTATTACACAAAGGCTAAAGACACCAACGAATAATACAAACTAAAACATCTTAGACTAGGATATTTCTATTTGCATTTTCTTCAGCTTTCTACAAACCTTATAGAGAATTTTCTATAAGTCATTCTATACAGAAAAGATACCATTTCCTGTGCCTTCTTCGTATGATTCATACTCTATGTTTCTGTATTCTATACTCACAGACAGCAATTATGCTTTACGCTTCACCTTTAATATCAAGTACTAAAGAGCAACATTTTTACATTCTTTGTTTTATATACAGATGTACTGAGCACCTATCACATGACAAGCTATAGTGCCATATAGTAGATACCTAAAGATGAACAAGCAAGTTATAGTTTAATTTGGAAAAGATACATAAACAGGTAAGTTACAAACTGTGAAAAGATTAAATAAATGTTAAAAAATTAAACTAACACACAATAGAGTCAATGCTAGCTAGCTACTATAATTATGACTATTGTCATGGTCAAGTTATATACAAAATACTATAGAAATACAGATAGAGGAATGATTGCATAATAGAAAACTGGGAAACAGATTCATGTAGAACGTAACATCTGAAATGGATTTTAAAGCTTAGTCTGATAAAATAGAAAAGTAAAACTCTTCTAGGTAGGTAACAGAACAAACAAAGAAACAGAGTTTGGACAGGGTATGGCATATACAGGGGCTATGAAAAGTTCAGAGGGGCCGAAACACTCAATGTATAAGATAAAATATCAGATTATGATTTTACCAGCAGTCTCTGTAGCTACTTAAACTTATGATTACAAATATTTTAGTTTTAATATATGAAAAGTGGTACATCATTTCTCAAAATTATTTTAGGAGGCAAATTATGCAAAAAATTTGAAAATCACAGATAAATACAACTTATACTTCCACATCACACGAGCCCTTTCTCATCTCCTTTCCTTGTTCTATTTTTGCCTACACCCTTTATGTTATACCCATGATGAGTATTATTTTACTGTCATGATTGCAAAAATACTTACACAAAGTATTACACAAAGGCTAAAGACACCAACGAATAATACAAACTAAAACATCTTAGACTAGGATATTTCTATTTGCATTTTCTTCAGCTTTCTACAAACCTTATAGAGAATTTTCTATAAGTCATTCTATACAGAAAAGATACCATTTCCTGTGCCTTCTTCGTATGATTCATACTCTATGTTTCTGTATTCTATACTCACAGACAGCAATTATGCTTTACGCTTCACCTTTAATATCAAGTACTAAAGAGCAACATTTTTACATTCTTTGTTTTATATACAGATGTACTGAGCACCTATCACATGACAAGCTATAGTGCCATATAGTAGATACCTAAAGATGAACAAGCAAGTTATAGTTTAATTTGGAAAAGATACATAAACAGGTAAGTTACAAACTGTGAAAAGATTAAATAAATGTTAAAAAATTAAACTAACACACAATAGAGTCAATGCTAGCTAGCTACTATAATTATGACTATTGTCATGGTCAAGTTATATACAAAATACTATAGAAATACAGATAGAGGAATGATTGCATAATAGAAAACTGGGAAACAGATTCATGTAGAACGTAACATCTGAAATGGATTTTAAAGCTTAGTCTGATAAAATAGAAAAGTAAAACTCTTCTAGGTAGGTAACAGAACAAACAAAGAAACAGAGTTTGGACAGGGTATGGCATATACAGGGGCTATGAAAAGTTCAGAGGGGCCGAAACACTCAATGTATAAGATAAAATATCAGAATATGAATTTGGAGAGTTGTGGGAAGTTCAGGGTATTAATACTCTGGATGCCAGCACGCATATTTTTTTCCCCTACAGTCAAAAGAAACTTAAAAGTAAGTTTGCACAACAGGAAAAATTTTAAAGTATGTTTATATGAATGTGTATACAGGTTAAATTTGTACATTGATGACTATGGCAAGCTAATGGTGACTATCTGAGAGTGGGAGGTGGAAGAGTAGGCAGAATATAATGATTTTTACTCTATTACATAAATTTCTATTTAGCCAACATTTAAGCAGAAAGCGTTTCAGCTATGCTGGCCTCTGATGATCAACACAATCGACAACTAATAACTAGCCTAATTAGTTTAATAAATGTTGAAAATGTGTTTTTCATTGAAGAAAAAACTTATACTGGTGCTCCAGATCCATAGTTTGGCCAAAAGATTGCAGAAATACTCTACTACTCTTTATGGACATTTATAATTCGGCAAACTTCATAGGCCATACTCTTAGGTAAAGCTTCTGCGATTTGCCTTGTGTGTGTCCACTTAGTGGCTGGAGAATCACAGCACCAGCTGACAACTATAAAGAATCACAGCACCAGTTGACAATTATAAAGTAACAGAATTCTGTCCCTAAAACATGTTCAGGCACACATGGAATGCATTTTTTTCACATAAGGAGCACCAAAAGAACAGCTTAAATGTCATCTAACATATAACAACAAAGAATATGAACTATTTCGTGCCTCCTTATTTATTTCATACATATTTCTGTGCTTAATGAAATTTGATATAAAGCTTTCTTTCATTACAGTTGATAACCATACTCACTCACCAAACCCTAAGAGTATGCCTGATCATAATTAGCTTAGGTAAGTCTGAAACAATGAAAATTCCTGACTGATGAAAGGAAGAGGTGATACAGTAGTACAAAAATAATTTACACATAGCTATACTCACCATGATACATACTTCTTAAAGACTACATCAAGCTTCTACTTTAACATAGAATTAGCACAAGTATTTCTCCATGCCTTGATTGTGTGTAGCTGCTCAACATTGTATGGAGTGCTGGGTACAATATGTGTGCTTTTAGGATTGATTTTGCACACATAAATTGAAGAAATAAGAGACAGAAGTAAAGGAGTTTCCCCTTAACCACTCAGCACCCTTGTCAATCTCTCCCGAATCTTGACCAACCCAATTATGGCAAGTGAAGTTCAGGGTATTAATACTCTGGATGCCAGCATATTTTCCCCTACAGTCAAAAGAAACTTAAAAGTAAGTTTGCACAACAGGAAAAATTTTAAAGTATGTTTATATGAATGTGTATACAGGTTAAATTTGTACATTGATGACTATGGCAAGCTAATGGTGACTATCTGAGAGTGGGAGGTGGAAGAGTAGGCAGAATATAATGATTTTTACTCTATTACATAAATTTCTATTTAGCCAACATTTAAGCAGAAAGCGTTTCAGCTATGCTGGCCTCTGATGATCAACACAATCGACAACTAATAACTAGCCTAATTAGTTTAATAAATGTTGAAAATGTGTTTTTCATTGAAGAAAAAACTTATACTGGTGCTCCAGATCCATAGTTTGGCCAAAAGATTGCAGAAATACTCTACTACTCTTTATGGACATTTATAATTCGGCAAACTTCATAGGCCATACTCTTAGGTAAAGCTTCTGCGATTTGCCTTGTGTGTGTCCACTTAGTGGCTGGAGAATCACAGCACCAGCTGACAACTATAAAGAATCACAGCACCAGTTGACAATTATAAAGTAACAGAATTCTGTCCCTAAAACATGTTCAGGCACACATGGAATGCATTTTTTTCACATAAGGAGCACCAAAAGAACAGCTTAAATGTCATCTAACATATAACAACAAAGAATATGAACTATTTCGTGCCTCCTTATTTATTTCATACATATTTCTGTGCTTAATGAAATTTGATATAAAGCTTTCTTTCATTACAGTTGATAACCATACTCACTCACCAAACCCTAAGAGTATGCCTGATCATAATTAGCTTAGGTAAGTCTGAAACAATGAAAATTCCTGACTGATGAAAGGAAGAGGTGATACAGTAGTACAAAAATAATTTACACATAGCTATACTCACCATGATACATACTTCTTAAAGACTACATCAAGCTTCTACTTTAACATAGAATTAGCACAAGTATTTCTCCATGCCTTGATTGTGTGTAGCTGCTCAACATTGTATGCAGTGCGGGATACAATATGTGTGCTTTTAGGATTGATTTTGCACACATAAATTGAAGAAATAAGAGACAGAAGTAAAGGAGTTTCCCCTTAACCACTCAGCACCCTTGTCAATCTCTCCCGAATCTTGACCAACCCAATTATGGCAAGAGTCCCCAAACTTTGACCTTCGGTCTAAACTACAAACTAGGCTAAGAAGTACACTGGAGTCCTAAGTAGTGAGAGAAAAGCTGAAATATGATTAGACAGGCTTTCTGCATTCTAAATTTGGGTGGAAAAATAGCACTTTATCACTGTGGTACTTTTTTCTTTGTTTTCTTTTCATGAGAGAATAACATAGGGTTCAATCAAGGCAGGAGAAAAAGAGCTAAGAAAAGTGATCAAAAGGGTTCTAGATAAAGCCAGACACCTAAAGGAAATAGGGATCCTTTTGAATGATTAGATGAATGCATACACTGTCATTTCCTTACCCCAAATTCATAAGGTTCAATTGACTGAGCAAGATCAAAACTAGAGCTGGCTAAATATCTGTTACTGTAACACTGGTATACTTCTCTGCTATGGATACTTTCAACTCTTTAATCTCCTAGTCACTTTTGGCTAGACAGGGTTATAGACGAAACTGACCAAAACATATGACGAAACTTTATTTTAAGGTCTGCAAAATATAGCACTACCTTACAACGATGAAATACCTGGATGGGTTCTTCAAACCTTTTTCAAAAACTATATTCCATTCTTACATAAGTGCAACAATCATTGCAAAGAAGCATTCCTTTCAATTACTCACTTTTGAAATGGAATAAATCAAAATCTAACCTTGAGTCTCATTTGTTTAACAATGAATCACAGACTAACTTCCAAACAGAATGTCCTATGTACTATGCTGTCTCATTTGCTCTCTTTGATGCAGTGGTAAAAAACAAGTGATAGTGACACAGCACTTTACAGCTTTCTTTACATGTACTAAGGCTCGTTATAAAACTGATCTCAGTTTTGTAATTGTAATAAAATGATGAGAAAAATTATTTTAACCCAATATATGTGAGAGCCTGGGAATTCCACGATCAAGGTGGCAGTGGATTCACTGTCTGGTGAGAGCCCACTTCCTAGCTTGTATACAGCTGGCTCTTCCTTGTGTGTGTACATGACCTTACGTTGGTGTTTGCTCATGAAGAGACAGAAAGTTTTGGTGTCTCTACCTCTTCTAATAAGGGTACTAATTCCACCATGAGGGCTCTACCTTCACAGCCTCAACTAAACCTAATTAGTCCACAAAGGCCCCACCTTCAAATACCATCATACTGGGGATTAGGACTTCAACAGTGGAATGGGAGAGAGGACAAACATTCAGTCCATAACATTTCACTCCCACTCCCCCCCAATTTATGTCCTTTTCATGTCCAAATATGTTCATTCTATGGCAACATCCTCAAAACCTTAATTCATTCCAGTATCAACCCTAAAGTCCAGAATCTTACCTAAATATCATCTAAATCAGATATGGATGAAATTCTAGGTATAATTCATCATGAGGCAAAATTCCTTTTAGTTGTGAACTTTTGAAACCAGAAAAGGTAGGTGTTTTCAGTAGAGAAACAGGCATAGAATAGATGCTGCTATTTCAAAAGGTAGATATCAGGAGGAAGAAGAGAGTGATGGGTCCTGGGTAAGTACAAAATGTAGCAAGGCAGATGCCATTAGACCTTAAAGCTTGAGGATAAGCCTCTCTGGTATGATGTTCTCCTTTCGACAACCACGGGCGTGGTAGTGTCACCCCATGGCTTCCTGGGGTGGCCTCAACCCTTCAGCTTAGCAGAGTGCTGCCCACCTGGCTTCATCTACTCAGCTTTCTGTGAGGGCTTTCCCCTGCAACTCTGAAGGGTAAAGGCCCTACCCTCTGAAACCAGGGTAGAGGCAATTTTCCCTCCCTGACTGCAAGTAGCATTCAATTCTCACTTTTAAAAAATTTTTTGGAATAAATCAAAATCTAACCTTGAGTCTATTTGTTTAACAATGAATCACAGACTAACTTCCAAACAGAATGTCCTATGTACTATGCTGTCTCATTTGCTCTCTTTGATGCAGTGGTAAAAAACAAGTGATAGTGACACAGCACTTTACAGCTTTCTTTACATGTACTAAGGCTCGTTATAAAACTGATCTCAGTTTTGTAATTGTAATAAAATGATGAGAAAAATTATTTTAACCCAATATATGTGAGAGCCTGGGAATTCCACGATCAAGGTGGCAGTGGATTCACTGTCTGGTGAGAGCCCACTTCCTAGCTTGTATACAGCTGGCTCTTCCTTGTGTGTGTACATGACCTTACGTTGGTGTTTGCTCATGAAGAGACAGAAAGTTTTGGTGTCTCTACCTCTTCTAATAAGGGTACTAATTCCACCATGAGGGCTCTACCTTCACAGCCTCAACTAAACCTAATTAGTCCACAAAGGCCCCACCTTCAAATACCATCATACTGGGGATTAGGACTTCAACAGTGGAATGGGAGAGAGGACAAACATTCAGTCCATAACATTTCACTCCCACTCCCCCCCAATTTATGTCCTTTTCATGTCCAAATATGTTCATTCTATGGCAACATCCTCAAAACCTTAATTCATTCCAGTATCAACCCTAAAGTCCAGAATCTTACCTAAATATCATCTAAATCAGATATGGATGAAATTCTAGGTATAATTCATCATGAGGCAAAATTCCTTTTAGTTGTGAACTTTTGAAACCAGAAAAGGTAGGTGTTTTCAGTAGAGAAACAGGCATAGAATAGATGCTGCTATTTCAAAAGGTAGATATCAGGAGGAAGAAGAGAGTGATGGGTCCTGGGTAAGTACAAAATGTAGCAAGGCAGATGCCATTAGACCTTAAAGCTTGAGGATAAGCCTCTCTGGTATGATGTTCTCCTTTCGACAACCACGGGCGTGGTAGTGTCACCCCATGGCTTCCTGGGGTGGCCTCAACCCTTCAGCTTAGCAGAGTGCTGCCCACCTGGCTTCATCTACTCAGCTTTCTGTGAGGGCTTTCCCCTGCAACTCTGAAGGGTAAAGGCCCTACCCTCTGAAACCAGGGTAGAGGCAATTTTCCCTCCCTGACTGCAAGTAGCAGCCCTGTTGATCTCTGAATCATCTTTAGGGTCTTTCTTCCCTTTTCTTAAAGGATAATGCATATTCATAGCTTGCCCTCATTCCATCCTATTTTCTAGGCTTCCTTTTATCCCAGCTGGCAATATTTTTCCTAGTACAATCCCATCTCTATTCTTGACTGTTTAGATGGCTGATTAGTCTGTAGTTCAAAACCGCACTATTCTCCTTGTCAAATGATGAGTCAGCCACACACGTGGTATTCTCTTTTGAACATGTTTCTTTACTTTTTGCAATTTGGATGAGATGAGGATTTTCCAAATACTGAAGTTACAGTTTTTTTCTTACTTAATAATTCCTTCTTCATTTCTCTCTTCTTTAAGTGGTCAGGAGGAACATTCCTTCAATGTTTGGCTTAGAAATGTCCTCAGGTAAATATCCAATTTCATTGCTCACAAGTTCTACATTCTACAAAACACTAGAACAAGGAACATACTCTGGCTAGGTTTTTTGTCACTTTATGACAAGGTTCAACAAGGTTCACCTTTTCTCCATTGTCTAGTAACATGCATTTCTGACAGAGACATTCCCAAAATGGTCTTTCTATCCATATTTTTATCAACATGCTGCTCACGATTATTTGTGTACTCTCTAAGGACATGGAAGATTTCACTACAACACTCCTCTTTTTCTATGCCCTCCCAGAATCACCTTGAAAAGCCCCTTTATAGCAATCTTAGTCTCTTCTAGCAGACACCTCAAAATTTTTTCAGTCTCTACTCACTACCCAATTTCAAACTTTCCACATATCTAAGTATCTGTTATAAGAGTATCCCACTTCTCAGTGCCAATTGCTGAATTAGTCAGCCTGGGCTGCTGCAAGAAAATATGACAGACTGGGTGCTGTAATGAACAAATATTTATTTTTCATATTTCTGGAGCTAGGAAGTCCAAAAACAGAGTGCTGGCAAATTCTGCGTCTAGCCAAGGGCCTCTTGCTGACTTGCAGAAAGACACCTCTTTGCAGTATCCTCCCATGGCAGAGAGAGAGGGGGCTCTGCTATTGTCTTCTTATAGGGGCACCAAATCAATCATGGGGTCTCTACCCTCAAAACCTCATCTAAATCTAACGACTTCCTAAAGATCTTACCTCCTAATACTGTATCACTTGGGGTTAAGATGACAATATATGCATTTTAGGCAACCACATTCAATCCCTCACTCTACTCTAAACAGTGAATTTGACTCAATTTATGAACTTTGCAGGTTACATATTTTATAAATCTTACGTCTTTATTCAAATGACTTTAATTGTTTTGGAAAAGTTACTTGCTGTTATCTTTGAACCCCAAAAATGCAAGACCACTATATGTACATTATCTGATAAGAAGATATTATTATATGAATATCTTATATACTAGTTCTCAAAGATACATCAGAATTGTTTAACAAATATTTGATATATTTAGTTATTAATTCCTGCCTTATGTCAGAGGCTACCCATGTTTTTGCTCTTGAGATGAATTAAAGATTTACCCTTAGATTGTAAAACATAGCCCTGGCTACTCACATTATAATGTGAATTTTCCATTCAGTCTGCTAGAGTTTTTCTATTGGGAAGCGTAAAGACAGGCAACAAAGAATGCCTTTGCAAAACAGTCTTCAAACTACTGCACGATCTTGATCTACCTAGCAAGACTGAAACTTTCATATGTGCGTTATGAAAGCCTACCAACAAAGGATTTCCATTACTTTACAATCACCAGTAGCTTCGGTTCAACAAATAATCATTTTTGTCTTCTGGGCCTATCCTCAAGTAGCATTTCAATCCTTTTCCATCTCCTGGTTAATTAATAAATTCTCTCCTTGGCTATTTTGCTACTAAATAAAGTTACATTATTTACCATGAATAAATTGTTTCTATATTTAAACACATTCACAAAGATGGGATTTTACATTGTCTGCATCCTTTCATTCAGTTAACAATATATTTTGAGCATATTTCTATGTCAGTAAAGAAATACGCACATTATTTTAGTGACTTTATCACATTCTACTGAGTGAAAAATTTATTTAAACCATTTCCTATTGTTAAAAACTTAGATGGCTCCCAAGTTTTCACTGATGTAAAGTCAACCACAATGAATATCACTATATTTTTACACATGTCTGATAACTTTTTCATATTCAAATCTTAGAAGTGAAACACATTTATGGATTATCATTCATACTGTAATAATCTCACCTTATTCACTTCAATAACCTTATGTCTACCCCTTCCACTTTCTGCAGTCAAGTGTATGTCTTCTGGTTTGCTGAACATACCATATTTCCTCCCATTTCATGAACTCTGATCTTGATCTTTCTTCTATTTGAAACATTTTTCTACCAACTCTATTCTCTTTGCTAGGTTACTTCTACTAATTTTTGAGAGTCCTAGTCAATACATTTCCTCAAGTAAGTCTCCCCTGACTAGATGAGGTTTCCCTCATCAATACCTGTTGAACTCCTTGAATTTTATCTGAAGGGTCCTTTCACGTGTGTATCTTTCCCACTAGACTGCAAATTCTTTGAGACTAGGGACTAGGTTGTTTGCTCACTACTGTATCACAGCACCCAACACAATGCCTGGCACACAATAGGTATTTAGTTAGTGTTTATAGAATTAATGCCCTCCAGAAAAAATATCCCATTTTTGTGAATGCGTGGAAATACAAAAATAACATATTCATGGCAAACAATATATCTTTATTTATTGACAAAAAACCAAGGAAAGAATTTATCTATTTATGCTTCTGTAAGTGTATTTCCCATTACCTTTGTCACCAGTTAATGATAAGAAAGTTATTTTAAGGTACTGAAACAAAAGTTAAAATAATGGAAGTTCTCATGTGTGTGTTATGAAGCAGAATTTTTTTTAAGGTACGTTTAGCATCACATTGCCTTGGTGAGTAGATAATAGAGTAAGCTTGATTCACTAAAAAATTGTCTACTAGGGCTTCCCTGGTGGTCCAGTGGGTAAAGAGTCTGCCTTGTAGTGCAAGGGGCACTAGTTCGATCCCTGGCCCAGGAAGATCCCACATGCCGTGGAGCAGCTGTTTTCAGTTACTAGCCAGAGCTCTGGAGCGCATGCACCCAGAGCTGATGCTCTGCAATGAGAGAGGCCACCGCATGGGAGGCCCACACATGACAAAGAATAAAAAGATGGATGAAAATAAACTAGACATAAATAGAAGAGACATGATGGGGAAAAGAAAAAAAAAATAGAGAGCAAAAACAAACAAACAAAAAAAAAAACAAGAGAGAGAGAAACAGAGAAGAAAGGAAAATAGAAAATATTAAAGATTTGAAAGCAGAAAATACAGAAAACACAGAAGACAAAAAACTGTCTACTAAAAGATTCTCTCATATTAATAAATTTTAAAATTAAGTCATTTTTGAACAAATATGTACTGAGAACTTACTATATGTTGGGGTGAGGAAAAACATAGACAGGACTAACCTTCTCCTCAAAAGAAGTTTAGATATGCATAAGGGGATATGCATATGACTGATCTGGGAACGTACATGTCTGTGAACAACAAAATTCTGTAAAACCTTTAAAATAAAGAATAAAAATAAATAAATAAATAAATAAAAGATATCAGTGGGCATCCTTGCCTTATTTCTGAAATTAATGGGAATGGATATAACATGTAAACATGTACCCAAGATTTTGATTTTTTTTCTGAGGTATTTATAAAAAAAAAACAACAAAAGAAGCTTAGAAACTTTAATATATAAGTAAAGGTTTAATCAGGCATCACAAGAGAGAGAAAATTTTTTCACTCTTTTACACCAGTGGAGTACAATTTATTGGACTCAACTTTATAGTCATTTTAATTACTTTTGTGCCCACCTTTTCTTCTGTTCTTTTACAAGAACTGGATAACCTTTTCTCAGAGTAGCTACATTCATCCTTTGAGTCTCAACTCTACTTACTCTACTCCCTAGTTTATATACTATGTATCTCTTGTTGGGTTGAATGCAAATATCTTTTATCCAACTCTACTTTATATGGAGCTTATTATTACAAAAGCTCATGCCAATCTCCCATTCAAAAATTCAATTGTCTCCCAAAATCTAAACACTTAGCTTGGAGTTCAAGACACTAAAAAATCTGTTTACCTTTTAGAATTACCTTTTCCTTCTCTTTACATAAGTCTTTTACTCTAGTTAATTTGACATGATACTCACTACTGTCTAAAAAGGCCTTCAAACTCTCCTAGACTATTGGTAGGGATGTAAACTGCTATAGACACTATGGAGACCAGTATGGATGCTCCTTAAAAAACCAAAAATAGATCTATAATATGATCCCATCACTCCTGGGCATATATCCAGAGAAAACCATGATCCAAAAGGATACATGTACCCCAATGTTCACTGCAGCACTGTTTACAACAGTCAAGTCATGGAAGCAACCTAAATGTCCATAAAACGAGGAATGGATAAAGACACAGAGTGGACTATTACTCAGTCATTAAAAGGAATGAGAAAATGCCATTTGCAGCAACATGGATGGACCTAGAGATTGTCGTACTGAAAGAAGTAAGTCAGAGAAGAACTATGACATTCCTTACATATGGAATCTAAAAAGAAAATGATACAAATGAACTTAAAAAACAGAACATGACTCACAGACTTAGACAATAAATTTATGGTTGCTGAGGACAGGACTGGGGCAGAGATAGTTAGGGGGTTTGGAATAGACATGCACACACTGCTGTATTTTTTTTTTTTTTATTCTTTATTTTAAAGGTTTTACAGAGTTTTGTTGTTCACATACATGTATGTTCCCAGATCAGTCATATGCATATCCATGGTCCCCACCCACCCAGATCCCCCCATCCCACCCCTCCAGACCTTTGCCCCAAGCCATTGTAAGCACTCCTATTCCCTTAGCACTGTGACACTAGCTATCTTTTCCACACATAACACTATAGGTTTCCTTGTTACTTCCTCCATGCTTCCCCCTCCCTATTTATTCACCACGATGTCCCTATGTCTATGCTCTGTCTTTTTTTTTTTTTCATGAGTTCCCTGTGTGTGATATCAAGACCGTCCTACTAGATTCCATATATGTGTGTTAGTATACTGTATTTGTCTTTCTCTTTTTGACTTACTTCACTTTTTATGATAGGTTCTAGAGCCAGCCACTTCAAACTTCATTTTTTTATTTGAATCTCCCATTCAAAAATTCAATTGTCTCCCAAAATCTAAACACTTAGCTTGGAGTTCAAGACACTAAAAAATCTGTTTACCTTTTAGAATTACCTTTTCCTTCTCTTTACATAAGTCTTTTACTCTAGTTAATTTGACATGATACTCACTACTGTCTAAAAGGCCTTCAAACTCTCCTAGACTATTGGTAGGGATGTAAACTGCTATAGACACTATGGAGACCAGTATGGATGCTCCTTAAAAAACCAAAAATAGATCTATAATATGATCCCATCACTCCTGGGCATATATCCAGAGAAAAACATGATCCAAAAGGATACATACACCCCAATGTTCACTGCAGCACTGTTTACAACAGTCAAGTCATGGAAGCAACCTAAATGTCCATAAAACGAGGAATGGATAAAGACACAGAGTGGACTATTACTCAGTCATTAAAAGGAATGAGAAAATGCCATTTGCAGCAACATGGATGGACCTAGAGATTGTCGTACTGAAAGAAGTAAGTCAGAGAAGAACTATGACATTCCTTACATATGGAATCTAAAAAGAAAATGATACAAATGAACTTAAAAAACAGAACATGACTCACAGACTTAGACAATAAATTTATGGTTGCTGAGGACAGGACTGGGGCAGAGATAGTTAGGGGGTTTGGAATAGACATGCACACACTGCTGTATTTTTTTTTTTTTTATTCTTTATTTTAAAGGTTTTACAGAGTTTTGTTGTTCACATACATGTATGTTCCCAGATCAGTCATATGCATATCCATGGTCCCCACCCACCCAGATCCCCCCATCCCACCCCTCCAGACCTTTGCCCCAAGCCATTGTAAGCACTCCTATTCCCTTAGCACTGTGACACTAGCTATCTTTTCCACACATAACACTATAGGTTTCCTTGTTACTTCCTCCATGCTTCCCCCTCCCTATTTATTCACCACGATGTCCCTATGTCTATGCTCTGTCTTTTTTTTTTTTCATGAGTTCCCTGTGTGTGATATCAAGACCGTCCTACTAGATTCCATATATGTGTGTTAGTATACTGTATTTGTCTTTCTCTTTTTGACTTACTTCACTTTTTATGATAGGTTCTAGAGCCAGCCACTTCATTAGGATTGAGTCTTCTGCATTTCTTTTAACAGCTGAGTAGTATTCCATTGTATATATGTATCAGAGCTTCTGGATCCATTCATTCGTCGATGGACATTTAGGATGCTTCCATGTTCTGGCTATTGTATAGAGAGCTGCAATGAACATTGGGGTCCAGGTGCTTCTTTCAGTTTTGATTTCATCAGGATATAAGCCTAAGAGTGGGACTGCTGGGTCATAGGGTGCTTCTATTTTTAGTTTTTTAAGGAATCTCCAGACTGTCTTCCATAGAGGCTGTATCAATTTACATTCCCACCAGCAATGCAAGAGGGTTCCCTTTTCTCCGCACCCTCTCCAGCATTTGTTGTCTGCAGATTTCTTGAAGATGGCCATTCTGATGGGTGTGAGGTGATATCTCATTGTAGTTTTAATTTGCATTTCTCTACTAATAAGTGAGGTTGAGCATCATTTCATGTATTTTTGGGCCATCTGTATGTCCTCTTTGGAGAGGCGTCTCTTTAGGTCTTTTTCCCATTTTTTGATTGGGCTGCTCATTTTCCCTGTGCTGAGTTGTCTGAGTTGCTTGTAGATTTTGGAGATTAATTCTTTGTCTGTTGTTTCATTTGCTATGATTTTCTCCCACTCTGTGGGGTGTCTGTTGAGCTTTTTTGTAATTTCTTTAGCTGTACAAAAGCTTTTAAGTTTCATGAAGTCCCATATGTTCATTTTTCTTTTCAGTTCTGCTATTTTAGTTGGTGGGTCAGAGAAGATCTTGCTTTGATTGATGTCCTTGAGTGTTTTGCCTATATTCTCCTCTAAGAGTTTGATGGTTTCTGGTCTTACATTGAGGTCTTTAATCCATTTTGAGTTGATCTTAGTGTATGGTGTCAGGGAATGTTCCACCTTCATTTTTTTGCATGTAGCTGTCCAATTCTCCCAGCACCACTTGTTGAAGAGGCTGTCTTTGTCCCACTTTATAGTTTCTCCTCCTTTATCAAAAATAAGGTACCCATAGGTGCGTGGGTTTATCTCTGGGTTCTCGATCTTGTTCCATTGGTCTATAGTTCTGTTTTTATGCCAGTACCATACTGTCTTGAGGACTGTTGCTTTGTAGTAGAGTCTGAAGTTAGGGAGGCTGATCCCTCCAGCTCCGTTTTCCTTTCTCAGGATTGCTTTGGCTATTCGAGGTCTTTTGTGTTTCCATATGAACTGTGTGATCCTTTGGTCTAGTTCTGTGAAAAATGTCAATGGAAGTTGAATAGGTATTGCATTGAATCTGTAGATGATATTTGGTAGTATGGTCATTTTCACAATATTGATTCTTCCGACCCAGGAACATGGAATATCTCTCCATCTGTTTAAGTCTTCTTTAATTTCTTTCATGAGTGTCTTGTAATTTTCTGTGTACAGTTCTTTTGTTTCTTTGGGTAGGTTTATTCCTAGATATTTGATTCTTTTGGTTGCAATGGTGAAGGGGACTGCCTCTTTGATTTCATTTTCTGATTTTTCATTGTTTGTGTATAGGAATGCCAGTGATTTCTGTGCACACACTGCTGTATTTAAATGGATAACCAACAAGGGCCTACTATACAGCACATGGAACTCTGCTAAATGGTATGTGGTAGCCTGGATAGGAGGAGAGTTTGGGGGAGAATGGATATGTATATGTATAGCTAAGTCCCTTCATTGTTCATGTGGATTATCACAATACTGTTAATCGGTTATACTTCAAAGCAAAATAAGAAGCTTTTTTTTTTTCCCAGGGTTCTTTGCCCGTTGAGTTGTCTGAGTTGCTTGTAGATTTTGGAGATTAATTCTTTGTCTGTTGTTTCATTTGCTATGATTTTCTCCCACTCTGTGGGGTGTCTGTTGAGCTTTTTTGTAATTTCTTTAGCTGTACAAAAGCTTTTAAGTTTCATGAAGTCCCATATGTTCATTTTTCTTTTCAGTTCTGCTATTTTAGTTGGTGGGTCAGAGAAGATCTTGCTTTGATTGATGTCCTTGAGGGTTTTGCCTATATTCTCCTCTAAGAGTTTGATGGTTTCTGGTCTTACATTGAGGTCTTTAATCCATTTTGAGTTGATCTTAGTGTATGGTGTCAGGGAATGTTCCACCTTCATTTTTTTGCATGTAGCTGTCCAATTCTCCCAGCACCACTTGTTGAAGAGGCTGTCTTTGTCCCACTTTATAGTTTCTCCTCCTTTATCAAAAATAAGGTACCCATAGGTGCGTGGGTTTATCTCTGGGTTCTCGATCTTGTTCCATTGGTCTATAGTTCTGTTTTTATGCCAGTACCATACTGTCTTGAGGACTGTTGCTTTGTAGTAGAGTCTGAAGTTAGGGAGGCTGATCCCTCCAGCTCCGTTTTTCTTTCTCAGGATTGCTTTGGCTATTCGAGGTCTTTTGTGTTTCCATATGAACTGTGTGATCCTTTGGTCTAGTTCTGTGAAAAATGTCAATGGAAGTTGAATAGGTATTGCATTGAATCTGTAGATGATATTTGGTAGTATGGTCATTTTCACAATATTGATTCTTCCGACCCAGGAACATGGAATATCTCTCCATCTGTTTAAGTCTTCTTTAATTTCTTTCATGAGTGTCTTGTAATTTTCTGTGTACAGTTCTTTTGTTTCTTTGGGTAGGTTTATTCCTAGATATTTGATTCTTTTGGTTGCAATGGTGAAGGGGACTGCCTCTTTGATTTCATTTTCTGATTTTTCATTGTTTGTGTATAGGAATGCCAGTGATTTCTGTGCACACACTGCTGTATTTAAATGGATAACCAACAAGGGCCTACTATACAGCACATGGAACTCTGCTAAATGGTATGTGGTAGCCTGGATAGGAGGAGAGTTTGGGGGAGAATGGATATGTATATGTATAGCTAAGTCCCTTCATTGTTCATGTGGATTATCACAATACTGTTAATCGGTTATACTTCAAAGCAAAATAAGAAGTTTTAAAATGTTTTTTAAAAGGTCCTCAATTTTTTCTGACCAACAGTTTGATCATTAATAGCTCTACCATTTATATTGGGAAATTCTACAGATCCTATAGGCTAATTCAAATACCTTATCCCTCATTATGCCTAACATGATCCTTTCCTTGTCTAATTATTACAGCTGGAGAAGGAAATGGAAACCAGCCCCAGTAGTCTTGCCTGGAAAATTCCATGAACAGAGAAGTCTGGAAAGCTATAGTCCATGGGGTCTCAAATAGATACATGTATGGGGTTTCCTTGATGACTCAGTGGTGGGAATCTGCTTCCAATGCAGGGGACCTGGGTTCCATCCCTGATTTGGGAACATCCCCCTGGAGGAGGGCATGGCAACCCACTCCAGCATTCTTGCCTGGAGAATTCCATGGACAGAGGAGCCTAGAGGGCGACAGTCCATGGGGTCACACAGAGTTGGACAAAACTGAAGTGACTAAGCAGCAGCAGCAATTATTATAGAATTATCTTTTACATTGTTGTTTTATACCGTAGTTATGTGTATAAACTTCATTTTCCTCCCAAATACTGTCATCAGTACTTAGGAATTATAATAAAATCTGTCTATCATTGGCCTATCATCAAAAACAAAAAAAGAGAGAACGAGAAAGAGAATAAAAAACAATACTATGAGAGTTTGATGGGTTTCTTATTCTGGGGATATTTATATTTCTCTCTGTAAAATTAATAAATGATCCTCAGATTATGATTAAAGCTTTTCATGTGCTTTAGCAACAAGGAAGAAAAGTTTAACTTGTACAGTTTAGTCCCCTGTCAGTCATATTTGTTAGTGCAAATTAATAATAATGGGACATTTTTATTTCATATAGATCAGTTTCAAAAGTGGTTAATTGTGAGTAAATCTTTAAAAGTGGACTTCAATGCTGACAAAGATTAGCTTTTTAAATCTCCAAAATTAAGGACCAGGTTCTAAAGCATCTAAGTTTACCTAATTAATAAATGCCACCTTGAGATACTTACTTTCTTCTTTATGAAATAAAGAAGAATCTCAATATTCTCTCACAGCTGCATGAACAAACACATCACGTATTTTTCCTTTCTTTCTCTCTTTTTTCTTGCCACATGACATGTGGAATCTTAGTTCCACAGCCAGTGATCAAACTCACACCCCCATCAGTGGGAGTGCATAGTCTTCATCACTGGACCAATGGGGAAGCCCAGAAGTCATGTACTTTTAATATTAAAATATTTACAATTATTATAGCACCTATTAAAAATTGGATGACTGTTGACTGAAAAAAAAGGTTGATTTTCTAAAACAGTAAAATTGCTCTTTGGTTAGAAAATGAATTACCTAATTAGAAAATTAGAACACTTCTAAATACCGTTCACAAAGATAAACCCAAAATGGATTAAAGACCATTTCCTTTCAAAAAATACTGCTTCCTTTAGTATTAAGAAAAAAATTGCTTTTGACATCAACACAGGATGGAAATGCTTTATAAACAATGAAAAATCAATTAATTCACTTTATATTTTTTATAATATAAGGACAGTTTATAACAAATAACTTTTAAAAAAATTTTGGCCTCTTTTTATTGTTTTTTGTTGTTGTTCTTTATTTATTGTCATCCATCTTTATTCTTTGGCTTGTGTGGACCCTCCATTGCAGTGGCCTCTCGTTGCAGAGCAGCAGTTCTGGGTGCATGTGCTCCAGAGCTCTGCCTCCCAACTGGACACACCAGTCCAGCTGCTCTGGCATGTGGGATCTTTCCAAGCCAGAGATAGTACTGGTGCCCCCTGCACTGCAAGGCGGACTCTTTACCCACTGGACTATCAGGGAAGCCCACAAATAACTTTATACACGTGTGAGCTACAGTGCTTTTGCTAAGTTGCTTCAGTCATGTCCAACTCTGGGCAACCCCGGAGACTATAGTCGGCAAAGTTCCTCTGTCCACGGGCTTCTCCAGCCAAGAATACTGGACTGGGTTGTCATTTCTTCCTCCAGGGGGATTCCCCAATCCAGGGATCAAACTCACATTTCTTACGCACTGGAAGGCAGGATCTTTACTACTAGTGCCACCTGGGAATCCCCAAATACAAGGGTAGTTTATACAAATAACTATACACACTTCCTACAAGTAAAATTTTTCTCTGTCTAAATTTTTACTATAGCATCTTTTTAGTTTTACAGAACATGGTAGACCACAAGAACTCTTTGCTTTAAAATAAAGCACATAGCCTATTTTGTCTTTTTCCTCAAAACCTCAAAACCAAAGAAGCTATTTAAAGCAAAAAAGGAAAAGCATAATATACATGTAAAGCACTGCTCAATAGGGAAAAGAATTTTTCTTTTGTTAGTATATGGGTCTTTTAAATCTAGCCACAACCAACCAATAGTCTAGTTCTGTTTGTCATTACTTTAGTAGTTGATTTGCAAGGATAAATAATCTTTATGGTCAGCAAACTATTTTAGGCATTGATTTTGAAAGCTTAACTGAATTTTGAAAATGCATATCAAAGGGCTACCCTTGGGTGAAAAAAAACCCATAGTATTTTATCATTTGTAAATGTGTCTATTGAATATGTAAATGTGTATGGTGAATATGTAAATGTGTATACTGAATAGAAATCTATTTTAAAACTTCAACCCAATCCTTTCTCTTTTATAGATATTCAACATCAGACAAGTGAACAGCTGTCATTTGTCCTTGAAAACACAGTCTACTTAAAGAAACTGGGGAAAGAGGTCATACTGACTATTCTGATTTAATAAAACATATGATAAAAATGCAGTGGCCTCTCGTTGCAGAGCAGCAGTTCTGGGTGCATGTGCTCCAGAGCTCTGCCTCCCAACTGGACACACCAGTCCAGCTGCTCTGGCATGTGGGATCTTTCCAAGCCAGAGATAGTACTGGTGCCCCCTGCACTGCAAGGCGGACTCTTTACCCACTGGACTATCAGGGAAGCCCACAAATAACTTTATACACGTGTGAGCTACAGTGCTTTTGCTAAGTTGCTTCAGTCATGTCCAACTCTGGGCAACCCCGGAGACTATAGTCGGCAAAGTTCCTCTGTCCACGGGCTTCTCCAGCCAAGAATACTGGACTGGGTTGTCATTTCTTCCTCCAGGGGGATTCCCCAATCCAGGGATCAAACTCACATTTCTTACGCACTGGAAGGCAGGATCTTTACTACTAGTGCCACCTGGGAATCCCCAAATACAAGGGTAGTTTATACAAATAACTATACACACTTCCTACAAGTAAAATTTTTCTCTGTCTAAATTTTTACTATAGCATCTTTTTAGTTTTACAGAACATGGTAGACCACAAGAACTCTTTGCTTTAAAATAAAGCACATAGCCTATTTTGTCTTTTTCCTCAAAAACCTCAAAACCAAAGAAGCTATTTAAAGCAAAAAAGGAAAAGCATAATATACATGTAAAGCACTGCTCAATAGGGAAAAGAATTTTTCTTTTGTTAGTATATGGGTCTTTTAAATCTAGCCACAACCAACCAATAGTCTAGTTCTGTTTGTCATTACTTTAGTAGTTGATTTGCAAGGATAAATAATCTTTATGGTCAGCAAACTATTTTAGGCATTGATTTTGAAAGCTTAACTGAATTTTGAAAATGCATATCAAAGGGCTACCCTTGGGTGAAAAAAAACCCATAGTATTTTATCATTTGTAAATGTGTCTATTGAATATGTAAATGTGTATGGTGAATATGTAAATGTGTATACTGAATAGAAATCTATTTTAAAACTTCAACCCAATCCTTTCTCTTTTATAGATATTCAACATCAGACAAGTGAACAGCTGTCATTTGTCCTTGAAAACACAGTCTACTTAAAGAAACTGGGGAAAGAGGTCATACTGACTATTCTGATTTAATAAAACATATGATAAAAATGCAGGTTTACCTAATGAGCTACCATGATCATAAGTGCCTCAAATGCCCTTTGAGCAGTCTGATGCAATCAATGAGAATCTACAGTATTTCAAACATTTCACAGGTCTCACAGTCACTTATTTTAACATTATATGTGCAAAACTTTCTTCAGGGCTTCCCTGGTGGTCCAGTGGGTAAGGACACCGCCTTGCAGTGCAAGGGGCGCTGGTTTGATCCCTGGCCTGGGAAGATTCCAAGTGCCACGGAGCGGCTGGACCCATGTGTCCAACTACCAAGCCGGAGCTCTGGAACGCATGCGCCCAGAGCCGGTGCTCTGTGACAACAGAGGCCACCGTGATGGGAGGCCCACACGGGCCAAAGAACAAAGATGGATAAAAATTGATAAATGAAAGACCAATAAAAGTGGCCTGCCTGCTCCCCTCCCTCCCCACCCTGCCCCCACCAAAATAAATAAATCTTAAAAAAAAAAATCTTTCTTCGTATCTAATCCAAATCCCTTATGCCACAGGTTAAATTGATTTCTTCTTGTTTGACCTTCAGTGAAGATTGAGACCATCTGTTCTCCATCCTTTATGCATAAATTAAATACCACTAAGCCATCTCTAAAATAATAATAATCCCTGCTACTTTAAATTTTTTCTTTTAGGTTTCTTTTTCAACCCTTTAATCATCTCTGTGGTCCTCCTCTGAATGTCCTCCAAGTTCTCCATGTCCTTCTTTAATGGCAGAGCCCAGAACTAGAAACAATGCTTTCAAAAAGGTCTGTTGTGTGGCAAGTACAATGGGAAAATAATCTCAAGTTTCCCACTTTCTTCATTCTTATTTCTATGCCCTTATATTGTGTTTGCTATAACCACAACACTACATTGCTAACCCTTAATAATCTTATTATTCCTCTACTACTGAGATGCCTTCTAACTTAAAGTCGGAGTTCATGGTATTTTCCCTCTCTAATCACATTGCTTTCTATCTGCCCCCTACCATATTTCGCTACCCTAGTCTCTAATCCATATTCCAATTTACTATGTCCTTTTAGTGTAACACCACTTTTTTTTGCCATTTTTTTATTTTGCTTTTTTGCCTTTACAGAGTTTTGTTGTTTACAGATATGTATGACCCAAGATTAGTCATATGTATATCCCATCCTCCCCATCCCACCCCACCAGGCCATTGCATAGCCCCATGTAAGATCCCTTAACCCACATTGACACTGCATTGACTCTTTTACACATGATAGTATAGGGTGCCATGTCTTTTTTTTTTTTCTTTTTTTTTGTGAGGGGGTGGGTTGGGGAGGGAGAGGGGCAGGCAGGCCACTTCTATTGGTCTTTCATTTATCTATTTTCATCTGTCTTTGTTCTTTGGCCCGTGTGGGCCTCCCATCACAATGGCTTCTTTTGTCGCAGAGCACGGCTCTGGGCGCATGTGCTCCAGAGCTCCAGCTCGTAATTAGACACATTGGTCCAGCCGCTCCATGGCACATGAGATCTTCCCAGGCCAGGGATCGAACTGACGCCCCTTGCACTGCAAGGCGGTGTCCTTACCCACTGGACCACCAGGGAAACCCAGGGGTCCATGTTACTCTTTCCATATGTCCCACCCACTCTTCCCTCTACCCAATGTCCATAAGTCTGTTCTCTATCACTAATTTTCCATCAATGCTCTGTGTATGTATTTATCAGTACAATCTTACTAGATTCCATACATATGCTAACACCACTTTCTATCTCTGATATAGTAAGGTAATAACATCTCTTGCCATATTTCTCTCCAATTCCAATTTCTAATAATTTATTAAGAATACATGTCTAGAAGGGATTAGGTGTTCTTAAGTCTTCCTGTTAGCTCAGATGGTAAAGAATCTGCCTGCAATGTGAAAGACCTGGCTTTTATCCCTGGCTCAAAAAGGTCCCTTGAAAAAGGAAATGACTACCCACTCCAGTATTCTTGCCTAGAGAATTCCATGGACAGAGGATGATGGAGGGTTATAGCTTAGGGGGTTTTAGAGCTGGATGTGACTAAGCAACTTACAGGTATTCTTATTTTGAAAAAAAAGAAAAAGAATGCTAATCAGAGAAAAAAGGAAATAAAAGGAACCCAGATTGGAAAAGAAGAAGCAGAACTCCCTCTGTTTGCAGATGACATGATACTATATACAGAAAACCCTAAAGACACTATCAGAAAATTACTAGAGCTAATCAGTGAATTTAGCAAAGTCGCAAGATACAAAATTATACACAGAAATCACTTGCATTCTTTTATACTAACAATAAAAGAATCAGAAAAAAAAAATTAAGGAATCAATCCCATATACCATTGCAACAAAAAGAATAGAATATGTAAGAATAAATGTTTGTCTACCTAAGGAGACAAAAAAAAACCTGTATACAGAAAACTATAAGACACTGATGAGAGAAATCAAAGATGACATAAACAAATGGAGAGCTATTCCATGTTCCTGGGTTGGAAGAATCAATATTGTGAAAATGATTATACTGCCAAATACAATTTACAGATTCAGTGGAATCCCTATCAACTTACCAACGGCATTTTTTCACAGAACTAGAACAAAATTTTTCACGATTCATATGGAAACACAAAAGACTGAATAGCCAAAGCATATTCAGAAAGAAGAATGGAGCTGAAGAATCAACTGTCCTGACTTCAGACTATACTACAAACCTACAGTCATCAAGACAATATGGTAATGGTACACCAACAGAAATACAGACCAATAGAACAAGACAGAGAGCCAAGAAATAAACCCACGCACCTATGAGTACCTTATTTTTGAGAAAGGAGGTGAAAATATACAATGGGGCAAAGACAGCCTCTTCAACAAATGGTGCTGGGAAAACTGGACAGCTACATGTAAAAGAATGAAGTTGGAACACTCCCTAACACCATACACAAAGATAAACTAAAAATGGATTAAAGACCTAACTGTAAGGCCAGAAACCATAAACCTATTAGAGGAAAACACAGGCAGAACACTCAATGATATAAATCAAAGCAAGATCTTCTATGACCTGCCTTCTAGAGTAATGGAAATAAAAGCAAAAATTAACAAGTAGGACCCAATGAAACTTAAAAACTTTTGCAAAGCAAAAGAAACTATAAACAAGGTGAAAAGACAACCCTCAGAATGGGAGAAAATAAGAGCAAATGAAACAACCAACAAAGAATTAATTTCCAAAATACACAAGCAGCTCATACAACTCAACACCAAAAAACCAAACCATCCAATCAAAAAATGGGACAAAGACCTAAACAGACATCTCTCCAAAAAAGACATGCAGATGGTCAACAATCACATGAAAAGACGCTCAACATAGCTCATTGTTAGAGAAATGCAAATCAAAACTACGAGATATCACTACACACCAGTCAGCATGGCCATCATCAAAAAGTTACAAATAATAAATGCTGGAGAGGCTGTGGAGAAAAGGGAACCCTCTTGCATTGCTGATGAGAATGTAAATTGATACAGCCACTATGGAAGACAGTATGGAGATTTCTTTAAAAATCTATGAATAAAACCACCATATGACCCAGCAATCCCCACTATTAGGTATATACCCCGAGGAAAACAAAATTGAAAGAGACATGTACCCCAATGTTCACTGCAGCACTATTTACAATAGCTAGCACATGGAAGCAATCTAGATGTTCATCGACAGATGAATCGATAAAAAAGATGTAGTTAATATATGCAATGGAATATTATTCAGCCATAAAAAGGAATGCATCTGAGTCAGTTCTAATGAGGTGGATGAACCCAGAATCTATTATACAGAGTGAATTAAGTCAGAATGAGAAAAACAAATATCATATACTAATACATATATATGGAATCTAGAAAGATGGTGCTGATGAACTTATTTTCAGGACAACAATAAACCATCAAAAAAAACTTCTTTTTAAAAAAACAATGGAACAAAGACAGCCTCTTCAAGAAATAGTGCTGGAAAAACTGAACAGCTACATGTAAAAGAATGAAGTTGGAACACTCCCTAACACCATACACAAAGATAAACTAAAAATGGATTAAAGACCTAACTGTAAGGCCAGAAACCATAAACCTATTAGAGGAAAACACAGGCAGAACACTCAATGATATAAATCAAAGCAAGATCTTCTATGACCTGCCTTCTAGAGTAATGGAAATAAAAGCAAAAATTAACAAGTAGGACCCAATGAAACTTAAAAACTTTTGCAAAGCAAAAGAAACTATAAACAAGGTGAAAAGACAACCCTCAGAATGGGAGAAAATAAGAGCAAATGAAACAACCAACAAAGAATTAATTTCCAAAATACACAAGCAGCTCATACAACTCAACACCAAAAAACCAAACCATCCAATCAAAAAATGGGACAAAGACCTAAACAGACATCTCTCCAAAAAAGACATGCAGATGGTCAACAATCACATGAAAAGACGCTCAACATAGCTCATTGTTAGAGAAATGCAAATCAAAACTACGAGATATCACTACACACCAGTCAGCATGGCCATCATCAAAAAGTTACAAATAATAAATGCTGGAGAGGCTGTGGAGAAAAGGGAACCCTCTTGCATTGCTGATGAGAATGTAAATTGATACAGCCACTATGGAAGACAGTATGGAGATTTCTTTAAAAATCTATGAATAAAACCACCATATGACCCAGCAATCCCCACTATTAGGTATATACCCCGAGGAAAACAAAATTGAAAGAGACATGTACCCCAATGTTCACTGCAGCACTATTTACAATAGCTAGCACATGGAAGCAATCTAGATGTTCATCGACAGATGAATCGATAAAAAAGATGTAGTTAATATATGCAATGGAATATTATTCAGCCATAAAAAGGAATGCATCTGAGTCAGTTCTAATGAGGTGGATAAACCTAGAGCCTATTATACAGAGTGAAGTCAGAAAGAGAAAAACAAATATCATATACTAAAGCATATATATGCAATCAATAAAGATGGTACTGATGAAATTATTTGCAGGACAACAATAGAGAAACAAACACAGAGAACTGACTTAAGCACACAGGAGAGACAGACAGGAAGGACGGGGTGGGATACATGGAGAGAGTAGCATGGAAACTTCCACTACCATATGTAAAAGAGATAGCCAATGGGAATTTGCTGTATGACTTGAGAATGCAAACAAGCACTCTGTAACAACCTAGAGGGGTGGGATAGGGAAGGTGGGAGGAAAGTTCAAGAGAGGGGATATATATATATACACCTATGGCTCATTCATGTTGATGTATGGCAGAAACCAACACAATTCTGTAAAGCAATTATCCTTCAATTAAGAAATAAATAAATTTAAAATAATTAGAAAAAAAAAAAAAAGGAATGCCAGAATCTGGTCTCTGAAAAAGTATAATCATGAAGACCTTGTCAAATCTGTTCCATCACCTTCAGGTCCCAGCTCAACACTATCTGTCTCATGAGCTACAGGGTAGAATATATGACAGACCAAAATACTTTCATAATTTCTCAAGGTCTCAAAGAGCTAGGTTAGAATTTTCTCAATATACTGACCAGTTCCTTTTGGAAGGCAGCTATGCTTACCACTATACCACCAATGCGACCAGTTCCTTTTGCAGAAAACAATAAAAAGCTTTTAGGATCACAATTATAGCTATTTGGGTTACCCTGATCTACTATGCCGGTCTTCCCTTTCTGTCAATAACAGAACAAGATTTGTTCGAATAAGTTTACTGATAAATACCCAGAAAAAGGAATCTTCATAATGACATTATTACATGTAGAGCTACATCAGATGAAATACCAAGAAAATAAAATTGACCTGGTTTCCAAACTTTACTGCAGCACTATTTACAATAGCTAGCACATGGAAGCAATCTAGATGTTCATCGACAGATGAATCGATAAAAAAGATGTAGTTAATATATGCAATGGAATATTATTCAGCCATAAAAAGGAATGCATCTGAGTCAGTTCTAATGAGGTGGATAAACCTAGAGCCTATTATACAGAGTGAAGTCAGAAAGAGAAAAACAAATATCATATACTAAAGCATATATATGCAATCAATAAAGATGGTACTGATGAAATTATTTGCAGGACAACAATAGAGAAACAAACACAGAGAACTGACTTAAGCACACAGGAGAGACAGACAGGAAGGACGGGGTGGGATACATGGAGAGAGTAGCATGGAAACTTCCACTACCATATGTAAAAGAGATAGCCAATGGGAATTTGCTGTATGACTTGAGAATGCAAACAAGCACTCTGTAACAACCTAGAGGGGTGGGATAGGGAAGGTGGGAGGAAAGTTCAAGAGAGGGGATATATATATATACACCTATGGCTCATTCATGTTGATGTATGGCAGAAACCAACACAATTCTGTAAAGCAATTATCCTTCAATTAAGAAATAAATAAATTTAAAATAATTAGAAAAAAAAAAAAAAGGAATGCCAGAATCTGGTCTCTGAAAAAGTATAATCATGAAGACCTTGTCAAATCTGTTCCATCACCTTCAGGTCCCAGCTCAACACTATCTGTCTCATGAGCTACAGGGTAGAATATATGACAGACCAAAATACTTTCATAATTTCTCAAGGTCTCAAAGAGCTAGGTTAGAATTTTCTCAATATACTGACCAGTTCCTTTTGGAAGGCAGCTATGCTTACCACTATACCACCAATGCGACCAGTTCCTTTTGCAGAAAACAATAAAAAGCTTTTAGGATCACAATTATAGCTATTTGGGTTACCCTGATCTACTATGCCGGTCTTCCCTTTCTGTCAATAACAGAACAAGATTTGTTCGAATAAGTTTACTGATAAATACCCAGAAAAAGGAATCTTCATAATGACATTATTACATGTAGAGCTACATCAGATGAAATACCAAGAAAATAAAATTGACCTGGTTTCTACTGGGAAGGAACTTACTACGATGGAAGTATATACAGCCAGATAAAATCCATCAAGTCAACTATTGCTATCACAGACATGAAGTATATATTAAACACTGTTGACCAGTAAATGTACTTAAGAGATGAAAGACATAAATCAGTATATAAATGCCATGGAGAAGAAGAATAATGGTGTTCTATGTTCTATCTGAACAAAGCTGTTCCACACAACTTTTAAAAATATTAAGTGAGCACAAATATTGTCCTCTACAAGAATGCAAAAGCAAAAGATGTTGATAACTTCTATCTTTATAAGTAAAAAACAAAGGTCAATTTATTTTTAAAAAAACAAATGATAACAAAAGAAGAATTTTAAATGATTAACCATATTAGGAATGTGGTCATAAAGTTGGTGGCTTAAACAAGTGAAAATCTTATCCATAAAAGAATGTATGAAATTGACATCAAAAATCAATAATAAAAATCATATTATTTATAGACAGAGCAGAAATGCTCAGAAGCAACAGCTGGGAAAGAACAGGGCAAGAAACTATTGCTCAGTATCATAATAATATATTACTTTGGTGCTAAATTTTTCATCTCCTTATTAAAATTTAATCACAAATTCCAAATTTCACAACAGCAAAAACTGCTTAATTTCAAAATAACCATATCTCTTTTACTGAAGATTATGAAGCAATAAATATTTTACTTTCTGTAGATTCCCACTTTATTGAATTCACAAAACAGCCATTGAAAGATGGTATTTATAGAATTATAATGTAACTAATAGCAAGCTAGGAACCACCTTGCAATTTACTCTGAATGTTCAACAAGGTTTCCTTGGATGTTGCCAAACTAAAAAATTATTAGCCTTAGTGCAATTAAGATAAATGAAGTGTCAGGAAAGTGTCATACTTTTGTGGCAAGTATGAAGTTCTGTTTGGCTGGCAAATTTTTTCTATCTGCCAATTTAAAGAATACTTAACCTTTCTTCCAAAACCACTATTCTTTTAGTCTCGTGAGCACTGTAAAAGTAGTTAACTTCTTTTAAGAAGAAGTATAAATCAAACTGAAATTCCCTAAGTGCTCTTGCTGGTTTTTTTCTTTTGGCCAAATCTAGTATATCTTCTAGTTTTTTCCTCTTGTTCGTTGCCCCTTAGCTTCCAAGACTAAAAATTTTTCTAAGCAAAAGTCCTAATGGCCACTTTTGTGGATTCATCAAAACCCAAAGGTGTGTCACAATGTAATCTGGTAATGTTTTGTCATAATCTTTGATGAGAAGAATAATGGTGTTCTATGTTCTATCTGAACAAAGCTGTTCCACACAACTTTTAAAAATATTAAGTGAGCACAAATATTGTCCTCTACAAGAATGCAAAAGCAAAAGATGTTGATAACTTCTATCTTTATAAGTAAAAAACAAAGGTCAATTTATTTTTAAAAAAACAAATGATAACAAAAGAAGAATTTTAAATGATTAACCATATTAGGAATGTGGTCATAAAGTTGGTGGCTTAAACAAGTGAAAATCTTATCCATAAAAGAATGTATGAAATTGACATCAAAAATCAATAATAAAAATCATATTATTTATAGACAGAGCAGAAATGCTCAGAAGCAACAGCTGGGAAAGAACAGGGCAAGAAACTATTGCTCAGTATCATAATAATATATTACTTTGGTGCTAAATTTTTCATCTCCTTATTAAAATTTAATCACAAATTCCAAATTTCACAACAGCAAAAACTGCTTAATTTCAAAATAACCATATCTCTTTTACTGAAGATTATGAAGCAATAAATATTTTACTTTCTGTAGATTCCCACTTTATTGAATTCACAAAACAGCCATTGAAAGATGGTATTTATAGAATTATAATGTAACTAATAGCAAGCTAGGAACCACCTTGCAATTTACTCTGAATGTTCAACAAGGTTTCCTTGGATGTTGCCAAACTAAAAAATTATTAGCCTTAGTGCAATTAAGATAAATGAAGTGTCAGGAAAGTGTCATACTTTTGTGGCAAGTATGAAGTTCTGTTTGGCTGGCAAATTTTTTCTATCTGCCAATTTAAAGAATACTTAACCTTTCTTCCAAAACCACTATTCTTTTAGTCTCGTGAGCACTGTAAAAGTAGTTAACTTCTTTTAAGAAGAAGTATAAATCAAACTGAAATTCCCTAAGTGCTCTTGCTGGTTTTTTTCTTTTGGCCAAATCTAGTATATCTTCTAGTTTTTTCCTCTTGTTCGTTGCCCCTTAGCTTCCAAGACTAAAAATTTTTCTAAGCAAAAGTCCTAATGGCCACTTTTGTGGATTCATCAAAACCCAAAGGTGTGTCACAATGTAATCTGGTAATGTTTTGTCAGAAAACAATCATACTGACATAGACATCAATATGAATATAACATGTATAAATAGTTTAATGGTATAATGACAATTATATGCTCAAACTATACAAAGATAAGGCAATAATCGAAGGTGAGACACAAAAAGCAAACTTCTAGAATGCAGGATCATCTTCAAAATACCAACATACTTGGAAAATTTATCTTCAATCAAAGTTTCAACTTCCATTATGAACTTAGGCTACATTGGACATGATTCTCTCAAAAGGAATCATCATGGCAAAAAGGCATCAATGAATCAAGAAAAAAAGTCAGACCAAAGTAAAGACAGTATTTCACTCGCTGAAATCAAATGACTTCTCTAAACCCTTCTTTAGCTTGGCATAGAGTTACTTAGGTTTCAAATTAATGACCACATGAGAGATAAAACTAAGCCACCTTGGATAAATAGAATTGGGTTTACTCTATTCATGGTAAATGAGTAAACAAGGAAATCCAACACCGACTCTAATGCATGACCAGAATGATACTTTAATAAAATTATCAGTTTCAAATAGGTCTAAGAACATATTTAAGGATACTACTCATATATACTCTTCAGGTATGAGATTATTCCATAAAATATGCCTAGACTAATAATTGCTGTCATAACATTAAACTATATATTTTAATTCAGTTTCCTTATTTTTAAAGTTGATTTTGCCATCCCCTAATCTTTTCATCATGTTCCTCAATCCTAGCTCAGACACACACCTTCAGAAAACAAAGTGATGCTAAAAAATAATTCATGTAATATGAGATTATTTTTTTAACTATCAGGGCCCCTACTTTTAATAGAGATATTTTAAAATTACATTTATATGATTAAAATGTATATACCTTTTCAGATTTTGTCAGTATATGTCATACATCCAATACATCAACATGATATTTATTTTGCAAGCTTGATACCCAGAAAAATAAAAGGGAATCACAAAAATTAATGTAAGGCACATTTTAATAATAATCCACTGAAATGATCTCAGTTACAAATACTTTATCTTGAAAATAAAACATTTCTGTAGGTCTCTAACTAGTCTTCTCAAAAAAAAAAAAAACAAACCAACCTCTGATCTAGGCAAATAGGAGTACTATATCCTGGCCTTTTTTTTTTTTGGCCACATTTATTGGTTTTTAATTTATTTATTTTCATTCATCTTTGTTTTTTGGCCTGTGTGGGCCTCCCATTGCAGTGGCCTCTCTCATTGCAGAGCACCGGCTCTGGGCACGTGTGCTCCAGAGCACCGGCTTACAACTGGATACATGGGTCCAGTTGCTCTGCCGCATGTGGGATCTTCCAGGCCAGGGATCAAACTGGCGCCCCTTGCACTGCTAGGTGGACTCTCTACCCACTGGACCACCAGGGAAGTCCCATTCCGTTCTTGGTTATGGTGTGTCACTGAACCTTTGCACGTGTATGTCAGATGAAGAGTGATACTTTTTCCTTCTTGTTTATCTCAAAAGCATATTCTGTAAGAATGGAAGGCATGCAGTATGAAAGGATGCTTTCATGCTTTTCAATTCTTGTCTGAAAGCATTTTGCACTTTTTTCCTGTTTAGTATGTAATATTTTGTTTATATATATTTTCCTCTCTGCCAAGGATTCCCTCTGTATATGTCTCTTCTTATTAATCCAAGCCAATGATATCATATTCACATTTATCACTTTGTTCAAATTCTATTTTGCTGGGAAGTTGCAATTTATTAGTGATTTTAAGTTCCAACTAAATATTGATGCAGCTGCCCCCTGAAGTTGTAAGGGCATGTTAAAATCATGTGTTTTGGAGAATGAACAATGAAGGTAACGTGTTCAGCTTCCTATCTTTGCTTTTCTTCCATATCTGAACACATTTTTATTTACCTTTCAGTTTTAAATGAAGATATTATACATTCTTCAGGAGTGATAAGATTAATAATGAAATAGCCACTAGTGCAGACGGAAAGGAACTAACTGGGTTTGGCATGGGGTTTGCTGTTGCGTATGGTAGGGGTGAAAGTCAAATAATTAAAGAATAATTAACAGAACTTACTGCACTCAAAACTATGTATAAAACTACTCCATGACCTACACATTTATGGTTAATTAAACTACAATAAAGAGACAAAAAGAGTCAGGCATGAATGAGTGACTGAACTGAACTGAAATTACAATAAAGGAAGCAAGAATATCCAATAGAGAAAAGGTAGTCTCTTCAATAAGTGGCACTTCAAAACTTAATGGCTACATGTAAAAGAATGAAATTGGAACATTCTCTAACACCAAATACAAAAATAAGCTCAAAATGGATTAACGACCTAAATGTTAGACTGGAAACCATAAACCTCCTAGAGAGAAACACATGTGGAACACAATTTGACATAAATCATCACAATATCTTTTCATCTATCTTCTAAAGCAAAGCAAATAAAAAATAAGCAAGTGGGACATAATTAAACTTAACAGCTTTTGTACAGCGAAGGAAACCAATGAGAATACAAAAAGACAACCTACTGAATGGGAGAAAATATTTGCAAATGGTATGACTAATAAGGGGTTAACATCCAAAATATATAAGCAGCTTATGCAATTCAACATTAAAAAATAAACAACCTGGTCAAAAGATGGGCAGAACACCTGAACAGACATCTTTTCAAAGAAGAAATGGAGATGACAAACAAGCAGGCACATGAAAAGATGCTTCATATCACTAATCATCAGAACCATAATGAGATACCACCTCACACTTGTCAGAATGGTTAATGTCAATAATAAACATTGGTGAGGATGTATAGAAAAGGGAATCCTCATGCACTGTTGGTGAGAATGTAAACTGATGCAGCCTCTGTAGAAAACAGTATGCACCCCAACATTCATAGCAACATCATTCACAATCACCAAAATATGGAAGTAACCTAAGTGTCTATTAACAGATGAATGGATAAAGGAAATGTGCTATATATGTGCTACACATAAACACACAAATACACATATACAGTGGAATACTAACTCAGTCATAAAAAAGAATTAGATGTTGCCATATGCAACAACATGGAAGGACATCAAGGTTATAATGCAGAGTGAAGTATGTCAGACAGAGAAAGACAAATACTGTAAGGTATTATTTTTAGGTAGAACCTAAAAATAAAACAAACTAGTGAATAGCTCAAAAAAAAAGGGGGAAATAACAGATACAGCGAACTAGTGATTACCAGTAGGGAGGGCAGTGTAGTGGTAGGAAATTAAGTAGTACAAACTGCTACATATAAAATAAAGTACAGGGCTTCCCCTAGTGGTCCAGTGGGTAAGGACACCGCCTTGCAGTGCAAGGGGTGCCGGTTCGATCCCTGGCCTGGGAAGATCCCACGTGACACGGAGCGGCTGGACCGATGTGTCCAATCACCGAGCCGGAGCTCTGGAGCGCATGCGCCCAGAGCTGGTGCTCTGCCGCAACAGAGGCCACCGCGATGGGAGGCCCACAGGAGTCAAAGAACAAAGACGGCTGAAAATGGAGAAATGAAGGACCAATGGAAGTGGCCCACCCGCCCCCCTCCCTCCACAATCCGACCCCCGCCCCCCAAAAATAAATAAATAAATCTTTTAAAAAATAAATAAATAAAGTACAAGGATACATACTATACAATACAGAATATAGCCAATATTTCATAATAATTATAAATGGAATATATGTTTAAAAATTATAAATCAATATATTGTACAAATGTAACATACATCAATTATACTTAAACTTTAATAAAGCTTGAAAAAAAAAAACTACCTCATGTGTTGTAGCATGTGAGAAGCAATTAGATAAGATGGTTCTGTAAAAAATGAATAAAACTGTAGATTTTAAGGCACAATTACATTTGCAATTCCAAAACCATTTTCCTTATTTCATTCACACATTGATAAATTACCATAACAAAGCACTGTGAATATTCATTTGACCCAGACCTAAGATATATAGCGAATGCTAAAAAGAATTAAGAGAAAGACAGTATATCCTCAAAAGAACTCCAAATTTATCTATTCCATATACAGAAGCTACTAAAATACAACCTTAATGCTGTGTCTCTTTCATAAAATGTTTCATATTTTTTAGTAGTTTTTTGGAAGGTATTGATTGTATCTTCTGTCTACAACGTAAGCTCTTCTAAGAACTTAATGAAAACTATGAATCTTCAAAAATGACTTGCAAATAAAATTATAAAGTATGTAACAAGGTAGAGTAGCATCAACCTTTGGGATGATCTAGAAGTGATTCACGAGATCCATGAATATGAATTGTATAGTGAAAAAGGAGAAGCCAATCTTAGACACAAAAACTACTGACCAGAGAAAAAATTTCAGTAAAAGGAAGACGGCTCAAAATAGTTTATACAAACATGAAATGAGTTTTGTTTGGATTCTAAATTTGTAGTGAATTTACAAGCCACTCTACTCCAAAATTCTTCTTTATAAGATGTGCAATTATGTTGAATATCTCAGTATTCCAAAGACACTCAAATAGCCACCACTACCATCTACCTTAAAAAAAATTGTTAACTATATACATAAATTTGGTACCCATAGTTCAGTACCAATACCACTTCATAGAACTAGGCACCTCAGTTTCAACCTACAACTCCCAAATTGTTTCCGTTTCTACACCACTGCAACTAACAATCCTGCCAGACTGCACAAAACCATCCAGTGGTTTTGTCTGATGTGGAAAAATGTCCATGAGGAACTAGGAGGTGCCACCAAATTCATGCCAGGATAAAGATCTAAGTTGGTTGGGTTAGAAATTGGTGCCTTAAGCATCACATTATTGCCATCCTCTATCTTTTTGAGCAAAAATTACTTTTACCGTGGTAATTTTATATTTATCATTCAAAAAACCTGCTTTGTATGAACTAATGGTAGTGCACCTGAAGGAATCATTCTGGTAGATTTTTGAAAGAGTTCACTTTTATAATGTAAAACTTCAGAACATAACGATCAATAGGCTATAAAAAGAGACTGGCTGGTCAAAGAGAACATGAAGTTAGCCTGTCAGAAGATCTAAGTTCTAGTTCTGGTGCTACCAGAAGCCAGTTATATTCTCCTGACAAGTCATCTCACTGTGCCTTAACTTTCTCATATTGGCTCTCTCAGCTTCACAGTATACCGTCAGGAGAGCCAGATGAAATATTCCACATGAACAGAAAAGTATTTAATAAATGTATTAACTTAACCATTCAAAATTAGTAATAGTAACTTCATTTTGCTTTTTTTTTAATCCAGAGAGAATTCTGTCAATGAATATTCCTTGTCCTCCAAAATTTCCCAAGGTTAAATACTTTTCTGTTTCTTGAAAAAAGAAAATATAAATCTAGAATAGAAATACTATTCAAATCATATTCTGTAGAATTTATTATATTAATTCAACAATACAAAATAAAGTTGAGAGAGTATCCCACATGTTTCAGATGAAAGTTAACATAATACCAGGAATTACTGGATTCAGTTCTTCTAATCACGTATTTTATTTCTCTCTTGCTTGGCCTTTTATTGATTTTAGAAGAGATTTCTGCCTTCAGTTGACTGAGAGACAAACAAAGCCCAGGCCACAGTTTTCACTCCAGGAAATAAGTCTTTCATTAATGGGACTTTAAGAAACAAAGAGAATTATCCTGTTTTAGTAGAAAACTATTTTAAAGAGCAATCTTTCAAATATCACTGAATAAAAATAATTTCAAACCAAAAAAATGGCATCAAAGAACACAGAAGGAATATTTAACAAATCCCAGTTATCCAAAACCTAACAGGTAAAAGTAAAACAACAGGCATTTTTCCATGATACTGTATACTATTTAGAATTCATAAAGACATGCCCAAAACAATGCAGAAGTCTATCAGGATTTCTGATTCATCATGTATTAAATTATATACAAAGCAATTTTCATATTAAGTACTGATTGTAGCCTAGTTCTATGAATACATACTAATCCACAGATATGTGCGTGCATGCGTGTGGGTTCTGTCACTCAGTTGTGTCCAACTCTTTGTAACCCCATGGACTGTAGCCCACCAGGCTTCTTGGTCCATCGAATTCTCCAAACAAGAACACCGGAGTGTGTTGCTATTTCCTACTCCAGTGGGGTCTTCCTGATCCAGAGATCAAGCTTGCATCTCTCTCATCTCCTGGATTACCAGGTGGGTTCTTTATCAACTGTGTGACCTGGGAAGCCCCCAATGCATTAAAAATATATAATTCTCATATAAATAAAGTATCAAATACTCAAACTTTTTGAACAAAAACAGAATACTCTAGCATGTTACTCATGTGACAGATAATTCACATAGATGATACACTTAAGGTGCTTCAAATACTGGTCTCCCAATTTTCCTACTGGTAAGTCAGTATGATAAGATACAAAGATGGTAATCTATGGCCAAAAAGTTGTAAAAAGAGCTTCAACCTCTTTTATGGAAGTAAAATTACATATCCCTTATGCCTAGGTAGCAAATAATGCTATTTTAGCAAATTTTAAAGTTAGTATTAGCAAAGCAAAAGAAAACTTTAGCATTAACGAGAGTTTCTAGAATCATTAACCTTTTCCTCCAAAATGATACTTTCTGATATAAGATACAAAGTTTATTGTTAATGCATTTCAGACCAATATTTATTCTTCTTTTGGCAATGCATGTTTCTGTATCTTGAAAATGCACTTACGTTCATTTTATTACTATTGATCTATTCATCAAATCTTTAAGGAGGTTACACATTATCAACTATATGCAAATAATTTTTGGAAGCATTCCTTAGTGCACAATTATGCTGTGTAACATATTCAATTAAAGATAAGAGACTTTTAAATAATCTTCAGGGAACGCAACCTGCCAAACCACAAGGCATTCGTGGTAAGTAAATTATCTTTTGGATTTATAATTTTAAATCAAAATAAATCATCAACTATTTAAAAAATGATTTTCTGTGCCAAGTAGAAATGTTAACATCATAAGAAGCTTATATCTAATTATGAATCATTTAAAAATCATCTCAGGATATTTCAAGTAGATCTAAGCCATAACTTAAAAGTTCTAAGAGCTAAGAGTTACCTTCACAATCTATTTTGAATTTAGAAAAACTGAAGTGCAAACATCACACAAATATATGATAAAGACTCTAGGGTTCTGAACTCCTGTCACTTTGCCAAACAGTTTAGCTTCTAAGAAGTCAACCTCTGTATGTTTGGAAGGGGCATAAATATCCTCAATTTCACTATAGGATACTGTTCTCTCTGTTCAAATATTGATATCTGAAGTCTTTTGGCAAAATACAAGGACAATTTTCCCCTGGAGAAACTGCAGCTGTGAGAGTTGACATCAGTCTTTTAAGACCAAAGGATTCTGTCTGGGAAAATGACTTACTGATTATCAGAGTTAGCCAGAATAAAAGATCTCAGTCATCAGAGCATCCTTACCAAATCACTACTCCCTTTTAGTATTCCTAATACATCATGGAGCACTGCCACGCTGCAGAACTCAACAGGATAACATTCATAGAGAATATAATATGATTATGACCTTTGTGGTTTCAAAACACTCAGCTTTGGTATTACTATCATTGTAAAAGCTTTCTTGCCTCTCTGATAAGCTCCTGATCATGGACTCCCAGTTTATTTTATATAATCTATTTACTGTAGATATGCTGCCTAGATGAGACCACCTTATCTCTTTATACTTCTTGGGATCCTCATAAAGATTTACATCTCGAACTTCCCTGGTTGTCCAGCGGACAAAGAGTCCGCCTTGCAGTGCAGGGGGCACCAGTTTGATCCCTGACCTGGGAAGATCCCATGTGCCGTGGAGTGGCTGGACGAGTGTGTCCAATTAGGAGCCAGAGCTTTGCAATGAGAGAGGCCACTGCGACGGGAGGCCCACACAGGCCAAAGAATAAAGATGGATGAAAATAAATGGATAAAAAAACCAATAAAAGAGGCCAAAATTTAAAAAAAAAAAAAGATTCAGATCTCTCATAACATAAAAAACTAAGATCAGGGCATCCAGTTCCAAGTAGATGGGGAAAAAGTGGAAACAGTGACACATTGCATTTTCTTGGGATCCAAGATCACTGTGGACACTGACTAAGGCTTTGACATTCAAATACACTTGATCTTTGGAAGGAAAGCTATGAGAAACCTACACAGAATATTAAAAACCTGAGGCGTTCCTTAGCCGACAAAGGTCCACATAGTCAAAGCTATTGTTTTTCCAGTAGCCATATATGGATGTGAGAGATGGATCATAAAAAAGGCTAAGCACTGAAGAACTGATGCTTTTGAACTCTGGTGCTGGAGAAGACTCTTGAGAGTCCCCTGGACTGCAGATCAAACCAGTCAATTCTAAAGGAAATCAACCCTGAATATTCATTAGAAGGACAGATACTGAAGGTGAAGCTATAATACTTTGGCTGCCTGATGTGAAGAGCCCATTCACTGCAAAGACCCTGAAAAGAAGAAGGAGGTGGCAAAGGAGTAAGTAGTGAGACAGCATCAACAACTCAATGACTATCAATTTGAACAAACTCCAAGAGGCAGTAAAGGACAGAGAGGCTGGCGTGCTGCAATCCATGGGATCATGGGTTGGACATGATTTAGCAACTGAATAAAAAACAATCTATTTCTACCTTTTTGAAAAAAAGTTTTACTTGTTCAAAATGGAGACAGAAATAATGTTTAAAGCAAAACAATTGATCATCCATGGGAAACAGTACAATACAGAAGGACCACTATAGTGAGATCTACCATTTTATTAATCATATGTTTCAGAACACCCGCCTAAAGATAAGGGTCAAGAACTGACTTAAACTTTCCATGTAATTATTATGATAATTACCAAACAATATGTCATGGTATTCTTTAAGTTGAAACACAGTAGGCAAACATTATTTTGTAATGGTGGAATTTTTAATGGAAAAGTCTTCTCATGTGGTATATACATACAACAGAATACTATTCATTCATAAAGAATAAAATACAGATTCAATGCAATTTCTATGATATTATTAAAGGCATTTTTCACATAATCAGATTGAAAAATTTCACAATTTGTATGGAAACACAAAAGACCACATAGACAAAGCAATCTTGAAAAAGAAGAATGGAGCTGCAGGAACCAACCTTCCTGACTTCAGACTATACTACACAGCTATAGTCATCAAGACAGTAATGGTACTGGCACAAAAAACAGAAATATAGATCAATGGAACAAGATAGAAATACCAGAGATAAACCCACACACCCATGGGCACATTATCTTTGACAAAGGAAACAGGATATACATTGGAGAAAAGATAGTCTCTTACTTAAGTGTTGCTAGGAAAACTGGACAGCTACATTAAAAGAATGAAATTAGAACACTTCCTAACACCACACACTTAGATAAACTCAAACTGGATTAAAAACCTAAATGTAAGATCAGAAACTATAAAATTCTTAGAGGAAAACATAGGCAGAACACTCTTCAACATAAATCACAGTAAGATCCTCTATGACTCACCTCTTAAAGTAATGGAAGTAAAAACATAAATAAACAAATAATGTCTAATTAAACTTAAAAGCTTTTGCACAGCAAAGGAAATCATAAATAACATGAAAAGACAATCCTAAGAATGGGAAAAAATTATTGTAAATGAAGCAACTGACAAATGATTGATCTCTATAATATATAAGCAGCTCATGCAGCTCAGAAAGACAAATGGGCAGAAGACCTAAACAGACATTTCTTCCAAGACTAAAACATGATGGCATAAAACAATCTATTTCTACCTTTTTGAAAAAAAGTTTTACTTGTTCAAAATGGAGACAGAAATAATGTTTAAAGCAAAACAATTGATCATCCATGGGAAACAGTACAATACAGAAGGACCACTATAGTGAGATCTACCATTTTATTAATCATATGTTTCAGAACACCCGCCTAAAGATAAGGGTCAAGAACTGACTTAAACTTTCCATGTAATTATTATGATAATTACCAAACAATATGTCATGGTATTCTTTAAGTTGAAACACAGTAGGCAAACATTATTTTGTAATGGTGGAATTTTTAATGGAAAAGTCTTCTCATGTGGTATATACATACAACAGAATACTATTCATTCATAAAGAATAAAATACAGATTCAATGCAATTTCTATGATATTATTAAAGGCATTTTTCACATAATCAGATTGAAAAATTTCACAATTTGTATGGAAACACAAAAGACCACATAGACAAAGCAATCTTGAAAAAGAAGAATGGAGCTGCAGGAACCAACCTTCCTGACTTCAGACTATACTACACAGCTATAGTCATCAAGACAGTAATGGTACTGGCACAAAAAACAGAAATATAGATCAATGGAACAAGATAGAAATACCAGAGATAAACCCACACACCCATGGGCACATTATCTTTGACAAAGGAAACAGGATATACATTGGAGAAAAGATAGTCTCTTACTTAAGTGTTGCTAGGAAAACTGGACAGCTACATTAAAAGAATGAAATTAGAACACTTCCTAACACCACACACTTAGATAAACTCAAACTGGATTAAAAACCTAAATGTAAGATCAGAAACTATAAAATTCTTAGAGGAAAACATAGGCAGAACACTCTTCAACATAAATCACAGTAAGATCCTCTATGACTCACCTCTTAAAGTAATGGAAGTAAAAACATAAATAAACAAATAATGTCTAATTAAACTTAAAAGCTTTTGCACAGCAAAGGAAATCATAAATAACATGAAAAGACAATCCTAAGAATGGGAAAAAATTATTGTAAATGAAGCAACTGACAAATGATTGATCTCTATAATATATAAGCAGCTCATGCAGCTCAGAAAGACAAATGGGCAGAAGACCTAAACAGACATTTCTTCAAAGACACACAGATGGCTAATAAACACATGAAAAAATGCTCAACATCATAAACTATTAGAAAAATCCAAATCAAACTACAATGACATTATCACCTTACTCCAGTCAAAACAGCTATTATCCAAAAATGTACAAATAATAAATGCTGGAGATGTGCAGAAAAGGGAGCCCGCTTGTACTGTTATTGGATTATACACTGATACAACTACTATGGCTATTTCTTTAAAAACTAGGAATAAAACCATCACATGATCCAGAAGTCCCATTAGTGTCCATATACCCTGAGAAAACCATAATTGAAAAATCACCAATGTTAACGGCAGCACCATTTATAATAGCCAGGACATGGAAGCAACCTAGATATCCATTAGAAAATGAATGAATAAAATTGTGGTACATATATACAATGGAATACAACTCAGCCATCAAAATGAATGAATTTGAATCAGTTCTAGTGAGGAGGATGTACCTAAAACCATTATATAAAATGAAGCAAGTGAGAAAGAGAAAAACAATGTTTATTAACACATATATATGGAATCTAGAAATATGGTACTGATGAACTTATTTGGAGGACAGGAATAGACTCAGACATAAAGTATACTTGTAGCCACAGCAGGGACAGGAGAGGGTGGGATGAACTGAGAGAGTAACATTGAGATATATGCATCGCCATATATAAAACAGATTGCTAATAGGAAATTGCTGAATAACACAGGGAGCTCAACCTGGTGCATGGTGATAACCCAGAAGTGTGGAATGGAGTGGGAAGGGGGAGGGAGGTTGGAGAGAGGGAAAATATGTATACTTATGGATAATTCAGGTTGATGTATGGCAGAAACCAATACAATATTGCAAAGCAATTATTTTCCAATTAAAAGTAATTTTTTAAAAAAAATTTGATCTCTTTTTAATGTCTTATTTATTTATTTATTTATTTTCATCCATCTTCATTCTTTGGCCTGTGTGGGTCTCTCATTGTTGTGGCCTCTCTCCTTGCAGAGTACTGGTTCTGGGTACATGCATTCTAGAGCACTGGCTCTTTATTGGACACACTGGTCCAGCTGCTCCGCAGCACATGGGATCTTCCTGGGCCAGGGATCAAACCCAGGGTCCCTTGCACTGCAAGGCAGACTTTTTACCCACTGGACCACCAGAGAAGCCCAGAGAAGCCCCCAAAATAAATTTTTAAAGCATAAAATAATGCCATTTGCAGCAACATGAATAGTCTTAGAGATTATAGGTAACTGAATCACTGTGCTGTACACCTGACACATTTTAAATCAACTATACTTTAAAGAAATAAAAAGTGTAGAAAGTCTTCCCAATATTATTTGAACATAGCAATGTTAACTAAAGTATCTTGGAACAGAACTTCTAGGAGACTATTTGTTCTAAATACTGGGGTTTCCCCACTGGCTGAGTGGTAAAGATTCTGCCTGTTAATGCAGAAGACACAGGTTTGATCCTTGGGTTAGGAGGATCCCCTGAAGGAAGAAGATAACCAACTTCAGTATTCTTGCTGGGAAAATCTCATGGACCAAGGAGCCTGTATAGTTCATGGAGTTGCAAAGAGTTAGACAGGACTGAGGGACAGAGCATATATATGCACAACACACGCGCATCATGTATTTAGGGTTTCTTTTCTCAGATAAGTCACTTTTTATTTAAAATTAGCTCAAATTTAAATTAAAGAAGCAAGCATTGTCACTCTTTGTACAAATAGGATAAAGATTATTAGATTATCATACACAACAGTGTCTTTGTCTGCTAACTGTTTAACTTACATACAGATTTTTTTTAACACTTTAGAGATTTACTATGTCTATAGTTTCAGGGAATAAGCATTTGTATATAAGTATATGTTAACAGACAAGCTTTAGTTCTGATTTTAGGCTTCACAGTCATCACATGAAACCAAAAACATCTCTTTTGATGCCACAGGTGCAAAGTCGTCAACTAAACTGAAAAACCAAAAATACATTTTTTCCAAGTTTAAACCAGAGTATTTCATCAGATTCCAGGAAACTAACCTGAAAAAAAAAGGAACTAACTTCATAAATGCAATCTCTTAAGGAACACAGGGATATAAAACCTTTAGTGCTACATAAAGGTTGAAGTTGAGAATTATTATTCAGAGGACCTTACATCAACTAGTCTAAACTATTTGCTAATGGGAATGGTAAAAAGTTTGGTGGGCCTAAAAAAAAGCAGCATCTCTATAATTTCCATTCCAATTGTGTCTTCAAATTGCCAAAGAGAAAGAAGAGTGAGAGAAGGAAGAAGAAAATACTATATATAGGAACTCTACCAAAAATTACCTATCTTACTTGAATCCTACCGAGATCAGGAGTACATGAAGCATGATCACCCAGGAAGCTGAGTAAAATCATGCTTCAATCATTACTGATATTTTGGCCTTGTAGATTTACACTCCAAAAAGTGTAACCTTGCTATTTAAGATGTGTAACACTCCCCTATAACTATCATGTCTGTTATAAAAATTCACGTTCATAAAACTATTATTCTACTGATTCCATATTCTCATTAACTGGTCAGAGACTTAAAGTTCTGATTACTCCAAGTGTTAAATCAGTGAAATCTAAATTCAATTCATCTTAGTGCTGTTCCTGTAGTCAATATAGGCTCCAGACATCCCTGCCCTTCTGCTCCCCACCATGTTCAGTAGTAGCGCTGCTCTGTTCTATAAATACTTTTGCTTCTGGATGACTTTCAGGGAAAGCAAAAAAGAAAATAAATTACAGCAGTTTATCCAAGAGGCAAGGAAGGCACAGATAACAACCTTTTTAAGCTTCCATTCCAAGAAAAAGAATGGGAAGGAGGAGGGGATTCTTTTAATATAGGCCAGTAAATTTATGAGTTAGGAAAAGAGAATGATGTCAAGCATAATTCTTTCAGATATCACAGAGATAATTATGAAGATGCCCTAAAATGAATATTCCCATGAATAAACTAAATTTAAAGCTAAAAATATTGAAAGATAAGTCATTATTCTTACTTAGTATTCAACATATGCAGAATGATACTACAAATGTGATTTAATAGAATTAACATTTGTGAAGGCAGAGGAGACAAAGTGAAGCTTATATTAATCTTAAAAATAATCTGTTCAGGGCTTTCCTGGTAGCTCAGTGGTAAAGAGTTCACCTGCCAATGAAGGAGACACGGGTTCAATCCCTGATCTAGGAAGATCTCACATGCTGTGAAGCAACTAAGCCTGTGAGTCGCAACTATTGACCCTGTGCTCTAGAGCCTCAGAGGTGCAACGATTGAGCCCATGTGCCTCAACTACTGAAGCCCGTGTGCCCTGGAGCCAGAGCTCCACAATAAGAAAAGTCACCGCAACAAGAGGCCTGCTCACCTCAACTAGAGAGCAGCTCCAACTCTGCAATTAAAGAGCCTGCAGCAGCAGTGAAAACCCAGAACAGCCAGAATTAATAAATAAATTTAAAAAAATAATAAAAAAGAATACTGGAGTGAGTTGCCATTTCCTCCTTCAGGGGATTAAAAAAAGAATAGTCTGTTTATTAGAATAAGTCACTTTTTAATAGTTCACCTGCAGAGCCTTAAATAAAAACATGTATCTGTAAAACTGGCACAATACTGTAAATCAATTCTACTTCAATTTTTAAAAAAGCACACTTCTGTGTATATTTTGCACTTATCAAGGGTAATACTCTTAAAAAATATAGTGTAAAAAAATTATAAATTAAATCAGATTTTTCCATGATTACAATGTCAAATTAGAAGAAGTTATTCTGCAAATAACATATGAGAATGTTTTTTTTGCTTCTGGATGACTTTCAGGGAAAGCAAAAAAGAAAATAAATTACAGCAGTTTATCCAAGAGGCAAGGAAGGCACAGATAACAACCTTTTTAAGCTTCCATTCCAAGAAAAAGAATGGGAAGGAGGAGGGGATTCTTTTAATATAGGCCAGTAAATTTATGAGTTAGGAAAAGAGAATGATGTCAAGCATAATTCTTTCAGATATCACAGAGATAATTATGAAGATGCCCTAAAATGAATATTCCCATGAATAAACTAAATTTAAAGCTAAAAATATTGAAAGATAAGTCATTATTCTTACTTAGTATTCAACATATGCAGAATGATACTACAAATGTGATTTAATAGAATTAACATTTGTGAAGGCAGAGGAGACAAAGTGAAGCTTATATTAATCTTAAAAATAATCTGTTCAGGGCTTTCCTGGTAGCTCAGTGGTAAAGAGTTCACCTGCCAATGAAGGAGACACGGGTTCAATCCCTGATCTAGGAAGATCTCACATGCTGTGAAGCAACTAAGCCTGTGAGTCGCAACTATTGACCCTGTGCTCTAGAGCCTCAGAGGTGCAACGATTGAGCCCATGTGCCTCAACTACTGAAGCCCGTGTGCCCTGGAGCCAGAGCTCCACAATAAGAAAAGTCACCGCAACAAGAGGCCTGCTCACCTCAACTAGAGAGCAGCTCCAACTCTGCAATTAAAGAGCCTGCAGCAGCAGTGAAAACCCAGAACAGCCAGAATTAATAAATAAATTTAAAAAAATAATAAAAAAGAATACTGGAGTGAGTTGCCATTTCCTCCTTCAGGGGATTAAAAAAAGAATAGTCTGTTTATTAGAATAAGTCACTTTTTAATAGTTCACCTGCAGAGCCTTAAATAAAAACATGTATCTGTAAAACTGGCACAATACTGTAAATCAATTCTACTTCAATTTTTAAAAAAGCACACTTCTGTGTATATTTTGCACTTATCAAGGGTAATACTCTTAAAAAATATAGTGTAAAAAAATTATAAATTAAATCAGATTTTTCCATGATTACAATGTCAAATTAGAAGAAGTTATTCTGCAAATGTCTGTTAACCCTCAACTATCAGTCCTCTCCAGGAATTAAGTCTCAGTTCTATAGTTCACATTGCCCAATATTACACCACCTCTTACATCAAATGACTTACCAATGTAGGGATACAAGAATCTAGTCTGCTTACTTCACCCTACATGAGCTCTGAATGGCCTCCTTGTAGGTTGGCTAAGGCTTTTGTTCTGATTGAAGCAGCACAGCCCTATTTTTCCTTCAGCCGAGTGCTGCTTCCTTCCCTTTCCCCACGGGTGTAAATTCCAAAGGTTCTCACTAACAACATCCAGCATATTAATCCTGCTTCCACAGAACTGACTTCTAACTACTGTACATAAATCAAACAGGATTACTTATATAAATCAAACAAGATTACATATACAACCAATTACATAAAATTCTATTTATGATCATACTATATCATATCCTACTGCACAAAATTCTTTTTTTAATTCAAGCTTTAGTTCTTTTTTCTTAAGTGACCACAAGGGTGTGGAGTAAGGAGATCTTGTGCTTACCTCCTCCCACAGACACAGTAAAACTACAGCTACATATAAGACAACTACCTCTGAAAGCAAAGTAAAGACTAACAGAACAGATTTTCCACAAATAAGGACATAAAGAAATGGGCCACATCAAGACAACTAAGAAGGGAAGAGACACTGTCTAGTTAGAACCCACACTCCCAAGTGTGGAAACCCACAAGGCAGAGGGATGTCACAACTATAAAAGTTGCCTCTGAGAAGTGAAGGGTCTGAGTCCTATATCCGGCTCCCCATTCTGGGAACTGGCATAAGAGGAGCCCCAATACACCTGGCTTTGAAACCAGTGGAGTTTATATACAGGAGATTCCGAGAGCTATGGGAAATGGAAACTCAACTCTTGAAGGGATCATACACAAGTTCACTTGCTCTAAGTTCCAGTGCAGAAGCAACAGCTTGAAAAGCATATGGGTCATATGAGAAGAAAATTCATTGACTAATTTTAGGACATTTGCCAGAGAAGCAGGGACCTGGCAGATCTCTGTGGATAAAAGCACTGGTAGGTAACATTTAAAAAAAAAAAAAACTCTTCTTCCTCCTAGTTGGTCCTGCAATGGCAGGCATCATTTCTGTCACTCACTATAAACCTAGCTAACATAGTGAACATTAGACAATGTCTCACTCTAGCACTCCAGCTCCACCCAAAGCACCTACTCCAGCACCTCCAAAGTTGCCCCTGCCTCTTTCCAATTGGTAGGCCACCTCAGCCAGCACTGGTGCCCCTCCAAATTGGCCCCCAAAACACCACATCGATGGGCATCGATGGCCAGCAATGGCACCTACAAAGTAACTCCCATTTCAAGGGTCAGTCATAGCCACCAGCCCACCTGCAGCAGTCACAGTCCAATTACAACAGAAGGGATACACAGCTCACATAGGAGATATCACTTGAGAGGATCTGGCTCTGGTGACCATGGGGAATTGTGTCACTGGGTCCTAAAGGACATACACTGCATAAAATCACCCTTCTAAGACTAGGGGTTGAAGCTAATACAACTACAACACATAGGAAAAAAAAAAAGAGGAAAAATGAGGAGACAAAGGAATACTTTTCAAACTAAAGAACAAGACAAAACCTCAAAAAAACATCTGACAGGGGCTTCCCCTGGTGGTCCAGTGGGTAAAGACACCGCCTCACAGTGCAAGGGGCGCCGGTTCGATCTCTGGCCTGGGAAGATTCCAAGTGCCGCTGAGCAGCTGGACTGATGTGTCCAATTACCGAGCCGGAGCTCTGGCGCGTGTGCGCCCAGAGCCGGTGCTCTGTGACAACAGAGGCCACCGTGATGGGAGGCCCACAGGAGCCAAAGAACAAAGACGGATGAAAATAGAGAAATGAAAGACCAATAGAAGTGGCCCGCCCGCCCCCCTCCCTCCTCACCCCCCCCGCCAAAAAAAAAAAAAAAAAATCTGACAGGTTGACAGTACGGTCACTGTAAAATTCAGATTCATGGTTAAGTCAACCTGAATATCAGAGTGATGGAACAGGGCACTGGACAGCGTGAACAAATTTCTTAATTTCCAAGCATGTAGTCATCAGCAGTTTTATAGAAGTGATATTTATGACCTCAGAAGGTTATATAAAGAAGGATACCATTCAAAAATAAATAAATAAAAGCTGTTTTTTTGTTTGTTTGTTTTAAAAAGGGCTTCCCTTGTGGCTCAGTGGATAGGAGCCCATCTGCCAATGCAGGAGACACAGGTTCCAGTCCTGATCCGGGAAGATCCCACATACCGCAGAGCAGCTAAATCCACACATCAACAAAGACCCAGCACAGCCAAAAATAAATAAATAAAAGTTGTTTTTTTTTTTTTAAAAAAAGGATACCATTAATAAGTAAATTTAACACTGTATTCTTCTGCCTAAGAATACTAATATAAGGTAGGAGACCAAAGAAGAAAATAAATGGTAGAAGTTGTATGATAAATGCTGTAAGACTGGTTCCATAAGCGTAATATGCAATCCAACCCTTGTCATTCCTCCACCACCATCCTTCTATAGTTTTGTTGTATCTAATGGTTCTCCTAAATATATTTTCTATGGGATAATTTTAAGAAAGTTATTAATTTCTCTGAACCTCAATCTCATCATCTATAAAAATAGTAAAAAATAATATCAACCTATGATTGTAACAAGAATCAAATATGATAATGCAGTGTCTCTCATCCTGGGAGTGCATAAACTCTTTCTGCTAATGGATTTACTGATCACTTTTTTCTTTTTTTTTAAGTTTTAGATTTCCATTGTGAAGGCAATCTTTTAAAATAATGAACACAAGCATGATTTAAAAATAAAACACAAGTATGATTAAAAATAAAATAAGCACGGAAAGTGAATGAACATTTAAAGTACTGGTATGTAGTGTCAGTGATGCTTTGGCATTTATCTTCCAGATCACACTGTCCCCCCCAAAAAGCTACTTTAATTGTCATAGCTTCAAATGAAAAAAAAAAGCCACGTTTAATGACCATTCTTGAAAATTTATAATTAGAAATGTATGCCTAAAAAAGAAAGAAAGAAATGTATGCCTTCGGTTTAATGAAGAGAACAGGAGGTAAGGTATTCAAGGGAATTCTCAAAGCTTAAAATCATATAGCTTCTTAGAAGCTGCAGGAATGCAGGCCAAATAAGTTATACAGTAACTCTAGCCCTCTGTACCAATCCTGAAAATCTAACTAGAAAGTCATTGAAAACAAATTAGTTTTATTCATCTAATTATAACCTCTTCCCATCTGATACAAGCATATTAAGATTAACAAAAGCATAGATATGACAAACTTCATCACAAACCAGGTCTCCAGCTCTAATGCTGTGAGAGATATCACCTAGTGTTGTGACTTGCTTAGTCGATAATTTTAGAACTACTTCAGTTGGTCAGAATTCCTCCTGACTAGTTCTTAAGAGGAACTTTTATCACTGGGTCCAGTTGTCAAAATTACAGAGAGAAAGAATCATAGACAAAAGAAAACATTCCAGGGGTGGAGCTAAGATGGCGGCGTAGAAGGACGTGCACTCATCTCTCCTGCAAAATCGCCTGAATTGCGACGAGTTCCTGGGAAACCATCGACGAAAGGAGGTTGGATCTGATCACAGAGAGGACACCCCACATAGAAGAACAAAGGAGAAGCCGCATCAAGACGGTAGGAGGGGTGCAATCGCACTTTTAAAAGTCAAACCTCATACCCGCCGGAGAGGCTGGGCGGGCCAAAGCCGCAAAGCCTGTTGCAGATCAAAACCCGGTGAGGAGCACTAACACCCACAAGGGACTGAGCCAGACCTGCTTTGGAGGGTCCAGGTGCCCCTTGAGCTAGAAGTGCCCTTGAGCAGGCCTCGGAAGGGCGGCACTCAGTTCCCTTTGGAGGAGGTTACCATTAACCCGATCACAGAGTCGCCAAGAGGACTGGAAAGTCTCTGCGCACTGTGATCCGGGAGAGGGAATAGCGACCCCGCATGAGACTGAGCCAGACTCACCTCTGAGTAACCTGACGTCTCCGCGGTGGCGGGGTCGACGGTGGCCTGCAGCAGGGGCTGGTGCACTGTGGAAGTGCTTCCCATAGAGCGTGTGGGAATAAATCCTCTGTGAGACAGACGCCATTTTCCCTACTGTAGTTTGGCTGCTGGTCAAACTGCAGGGCTGCTGGTCAAGCTACAGGGAGGGAACTTAGCTCCACCCAGCAAGAAAAGGGATTTGGATTAAGAAACTCCCAGGGCCAGCCTGGGCGGGCCTTTTAATTCTGGAATAGGCCAAAACAAGCAGTCAAAGAGGTCTTCAGATCCAACCACTGCCAGAGGCAAGAAAAAGACTGATAATTCCTGAACAGTCAGCAAGAGACAGAAGAACATAAACACTATTTTCACGTTTTGTCTGAAGCTGGAGTTACTGCTGGATTTTAAAATTTCATTTTTTGTATTGTATTACTTTGTTTCAATTTTTTTTTTTTTTCTTCTCTTTTTTCCAAACCCACTCAGTGCACCCACCGCTTTTTTATTTTTTTTTTTTTCTCTTTTCTTGGGGGTGTATGTGAGAGAGAGAGTGGGTGTGTTCATTTCCTTCACTGAATTCTATTGAAGCTACTAATCTTATCAGTAAGACTGAATATATTCAAGTTTACATAATTTTTTTTTTCTTTTTCCTTTTAAACCACACATTTTATTTTGGTATAAACTTCTGGTTCCCCATTGGCCTTTTAAGGTTCTGTGGTGGTTTTGTTTGTTTTTATTATTTTTGCTTTGTTTTTCTATCTTTTTCTATAAAATTTAGATCTTTTAATTTTTAATAATTTTTTCATTTGTACTACTACCTCCTCTATAATTCTTTGCTTTCTCTGAAGCTCCTTTCCTATACCACTAAATTCTAATACATACAAATCTTTATCTCCCTATATTTAACTTTGCAATATTATTCTATATTTCTCTTCTATCTTCCCTTTCTCTTTTTCCCTTTCCCCACTATATTTCTTAGTCTGTTCTGTCCTCATTGCCTTATCCCCAACGGGGATCCTGCTCTAGCATTATTCTCCAATTGGTACTCTACTTAGTTTGCTTATTAACTTGTGGATATCATTCTTGGATTTCTCTATTCGCCGTGCTAACGTATTGTACTGTATTTTTGATTGGAATGCTTGGGTTATGTTATAGCTGTATATGTTCATGTGTATAATTCAATACGCTAGATAGTACTTGCATAATTTTTAAATTGCCATTTGTCAAAGGTATACCTTCTGTTTCTCATTTGCATATATATGTTTTAATATCATTTAATGCCATAACAAACCAGCCGTGAAATCTTCATTCCCTGGTCAGGCAACAAGCCACGGGGTTTTGAGGGTGCACTGACTCCAAATACTAGAGAACGCATAACACTAAAGAGCAGTATACAAGTGAGAACGCCAGCAAAGGTAATCACTTGTATACAAGTCCTGACATCACCCAATCACCAGCATCACCCAGAATAAGAAGCCCCATCCAAACAACAAACACCAACAGACGTAACTCAAAGTCTGGGAAAAGGAAATCCCAAACAGAATCAGTTTTAAAAAATTAATAATAACAATGAAACGGCAGAGAAATACCACACAAGCGAAGGAACAATCCACAAACACACAAGATCAAATTAATGAAGAGAATTTGGACAAACTTTCTGAAAGTGATTTCAGAAGAATGATAGTAAAGATGATCAAAGACACTGAAAACAGAATTTCAGAGAAATTGCAAGATACAACTAACACACTGAATAAAGAAATACAAGAACTTACCAAAAAAGTAACAGAGACAAACAACTCAATTGCTGAACTGAAAACACTGTAGAAGGAATCAAGAGCAGAGTATCTGAGACAGAAGACCGGATAAGTGAGCTGGAAGATAAAATGGTGGAAGTAACTGCTGAAAAACAGACTCTAGCTCAAAGAATGAAAAGAGCAGAGGACAGCCTCAGAGACCTCTGGGATAATATCAAACGCACCAATATTCGAATTATAGGGGTTCCAGAAGAAGAAGAAAAAAAGAAAGGCTATGAGAAAATTTTTGAAGAAATTATAGTTGAAAATTTCCCCAACATGGGAAAAGAAATAGTCAATCAAGTCCAAGAAGCACAAAGAGTACCTAACAGAATCAATCCGAGAAGAAACACACCAAGACACATATTAATGAAGTTAACACAAATTAAACACAAAGATAGAATTCTCAAAGCAGCAAGGAAAAGCAACTAGTGACATACAAGGGAAAGCCCATCGGTTTAACAGCTGATCTTTCAACAGAAACTCTGCAGGCCAGAAGGGAATGGCAGGACACATTTAAACGGCTGAAAGAGAATAATCTGCAACCAAGAATCCTCTACCCTGCCAAGATCTCCTTCAAAATTGATGGAGAAATCAAAAGCTTTACAGACAAGCTGAAATCTTCATTCCCTGGTCAAAGGGTTTAATCCAAACTAGAGAACGATAACACTAAAGAGCAGTATACAAGTGAGAACGCCAGCAAAGGTAATCACTTGTATACAAGTCCTGACATCACCCAATCACCAGCATCACCCAGAATAAGAAGCCCCATCCAAACAACAAACACCAACAGACGTAACTCAAAGTCTGGGAAAAGGAAATCCCAAACAGAATCAGTTTTAAAAAATTAATAATAACAATGAAACGGCAGAGAAATACCACACAAGCGAAGGAACAATCCACAAACACACAAGATCAAATTAATGAAGAGAATTTGGACAAACTTTCTGAAAGTGATTTCAGAAGAATGATAGTAAAGATGATCAAAGACACTGAAAACAGAATTTCAGAGAAATTGCAAGATACAACTAACACACTGAATAAAGAAATACAAGAACTTACCAAAAAAGTAACAGAGACAAACAACTCAATTGCTGAACTGAAAACACTGTAGAAGGAATCAAGAGCAGAGTATCTGAGACAGAAGACCGGATAAGTGAGCTGGAAGATAAAATGGTGGAAGTAACTGCTGAAAAACAGACTCTAGCTCAAAGAATGAAAAGAGCAGAGGACAGCCTCAGAGACCTCTGGGATAATATCAAACGCACCAATATTCGAATTATAGGGGTTCCAGAAGAAGAAGAAAAAAAGAAAGGCTATGAGAAAATTTTTGAAGAAATTATAGTTGAAAATTTCCCCAACATGGGAAAAGAAATAGTCAATCAAGTCCAAGAAGCACAAAGAGTACCTAACAGAATCAATCCGAGAAGAAACACACCAAGACACATATTAATGAAGTTAACACAAATTAAACACAAAGATAGAATTCTCAAAGCAGCAAGGAAAAGCAACTAGTGACATACAAGGGAAAGCCCATCCGTTTAACAGCTGATCTTTCAACAGAAACTCTGCAGGCCAGAAGGGAATGGCAGGACACATTTAAACGGCTGAAAGAGAATAATCTGCAACCAAGAATCCTCTACCCTGCCAAGATCTCCTTCAAAATTGATGGAGAAATCAAAAGCTTTACAGACAAGCAAAAATTAAAAGAATTTAGTCACACCAAACCAGCCCTACAACAAATGTTAAAGGGACTTATATAGACAACAAGTATAAAAGGAGAAGATCCACGAAACAAACCCATCATAACATCTAAGAAGATGACAATAGGATCATTTGTATCAATAATTACTTTGAATGTCAATGGACTAAACGCCCCAACCAAAAGACACAGAGTGGCTGAATGGATCCAAAAACACGACCCATACATATGCTGCCTCCAGGAAACTCATTTCAGACCTAGAGACACTCATAGACTGAAAGTGAGAGGCTGGAAAAAGATATTCCATGCAAATGGAAATCAAAAGAAAGCTGGAGTAGCAATCCTCATATCAGATAAAATAGATTTTAAAGTAAAGAAGATTCTAAGAGACAAGGCAGGTCACTACATCATGATTAAGGGATCCATCCAAGAAGAAGACATAACAATCATAAATATCTATGCTCCCAACACAGGAGCACCCCAATACATAAGACAAACACTTTCAGACATAAAAGAAGACATTGACAGCAACACAATCATAGTAGGAGACTTTAACACTCCTCTCACACCAATGGACAGATCATCCAAACAGAAAATTAATAAAGAAACACAAGCCTTAAATGCCACACTAGAAGAAATGGACCTCATGGATATCTTTAGGACTTTCCATCCAAAAGCAGAAGAATACACTTTCTTCTCAAGTGCTCACGGAACATTCTCCAGGATAGACCACATCTTGGGCCACAAATCAATCCTCAGTCAATTCAAGAAAACTGAAATTCTATCAACCATCTTCTCGGACCACAATGCAGTGAGACTAGAGATCAACTACAGGAAAAAAAACCGCTAAAAACACAAACACATGGAGATTAAACAACACATACCTAAAAAACCAACTGATCATTGAGGAAATCAAAGGAGAAATAAAAAAATTCCTAGAAGAAAATGACAATGAACACACGACAGTGCAAAACCTATGGGATACTGCAAAAGCAGTTCTAAGTGGGAAGTTTATAGCATTACAATCCCACCTCAAGAAACTAGGAAAATCTCAAACAGACGACCTTACCTTACGCTTAAAACAACTGGAGAAAGAAGAACAAAAACACCCCAAAGCCAGCAGAAGAAGGGAAATCATAAAGATCAGAGCAGAAATAAATGAAAAAGAAACAAAAGAAACAATAGTAAAGATAAATAAAACAAAAAGCTGGTTCTTCGAAAAAGTCAATAAAATCGACACACCACTGGCCAGACTCATTAAGAAAAAGAGAGAGAAGAACCAGATCACCAAAATCAAAAACGATAAAGGAGAGATTACAATGGATCATGCAGAAATCCAAAGGATTATAAGAGACTATTATGAACAACTCTATGGCAACAAACTGGACAACCTGGAAGAAATGGACAGTTTCTTAGAGAAGATTAATCTCCCAAGACTCAACCAGGAAGAAATAGAAACTATGAACAAGCCAATCACAAGCTCAGAAATCGAATTTGTGATCAAAAATCTACCCAAAAATAAAAGCCCAGGGCCAGATGGTTTCACAAGTGAATTCTACCAAACATTTAAAGAAGAGCTAATGCCTGTCCTTCTAAAACTCTTCCAAAAAATTGCCCAGGAAGGAACACTTCCAAACACATTCTACGAGGCCACCATCACCCTGATACCAAAGCCAGGCAAAGACATCACAAAAAAAGAAAATTATAGGCCAATTTCACTGATGAATCTAGATGCCAAAATCCTCAACAAAATCCTAGCAAACAGAATTCAGCAACACATCAAAAAGCTCATTCATCACGATCAAGTTGGGTTCATCCCAGGCATGCAAGGATTCTTCAACATTCGCAAATCAAAAAAGTCTATCAACCATCTTCTCGGACCACAATGCAATGAGACTAGAGATCAACTACAGGGAAAAAACCCGCTAAAAACACAAACACATGGAGATTAAACAACACATACCTAAAAAACCAACTGATCATTGAGGAAATCAAAGGAGAAATAAAAAAATTCCTAGAAGAAAATGACAATGAACACACGACAGTGCAAAACCTATGGGATACTGCAAAAGCAGTTCTAAGAGTGAAGTTTATAGCATTACAATCCCACCTCAAGAAACTAGGAAAATCTCAAACAGACGACCTTACCTTACGCTTAAAACAACTGGAGAAAGAAGAACAAAAACACCCCAAAGCCAGCAGAAGAAGGGAAATCATAAAGATCAGAGCAGAAATAAATGAAAAAGAAACAAAAGAAACAATAGTAAAGATAAATAAAACAAAAAGCTGGTTCTTCGAAAAAGTCAATAAAATCGACACACCACTGGCCAGACTCATTAAGAAAAAGAGAGAGAAGAACCAGATCACCAAAATCAAAAACGATAAAGGAGAGATTACAATGGATCATGCAGAAATCCAAAGGATTATAAGAGACTATTATGAACAACTCTATGGCAACAAACTGGACAACCTGGAAGAAATGGACAGTTTCTTAGAGAAGATTAATCTCCCAAGACTCAACCAGGAAGAAATAGAAACTATGAACAAGCCAATCACAAGCTCAGAAATTGAATTTGTGATCAAAAATCTACCCAAAAATAAAAGCCCAGGGCCAGATGGTTTCACAAGTGAATTCTACCAAACATTTAAAGAAGAGCTAATGCCTGTCCTTCTAAAACTCTTCCAAAAAATTGCCCAGGAAGGAACACTTCCAAACACATTCTACGAGGCCACCATCACCCTGATACCAAAGCCAGGCAAAGACATCACAAAAAAAGAAAATTATAGGCCAATTTCACTGATGAATCTAGATGCCAAAATCCTCAACAAAATCCTAGCAAACAGAATTCAGCAACACATCAAAAAGCTCATTCATCACGATCAAGTTGGGTTCATCCCAGGCATGCAAGGATTCTTCAACATTCGCAAATCAATCAATGTGATACACCATATCAACAAATTGAAAGACAAAATCACATGATCATCTCAATAGATGCAGAAAAAGCCTTTGACAAAGTACAGCATCCATTTATGATAAAAACTCTTCAAAAAATGGGCATAGAAGGAACTTATCTTAACATAGTGAAAGCCATATATGAGAAGCCCACAGCGAACATTATCCTCAATGGTGAAAAACTCAAAGCATTCCCTCTAAGATCAGGAACAAGACAAGGGTGTCCACTTTCACCACTACTATTCAACATAGTCCTGGAAGTTCTAGCAATAGCAATAAGAGAAGAGAAAGAAATCAAAGGAATCCAGATTGGAAAAGAAGAAGTCAAACTCTCTCTATTTGCAGATGACATGATATTATACATAGAAAATCCCAAAGACACTATTACAAAACTACTAGAGTTAATCAGCGAATTCAGCAAAGTTGCAGGATACAAAATCAATACACAGAAATCACTGGCATTCCTATACACAAACAATGAAAAATCAGAAAATGAAATCAAAGAGGCAATCCCCTTCACCATCGCAACCCAAAGAATCAAATATCTAGGAATAAACCTACCCAAAGAAACAAAAGAACTGTACACAGAAAATTACAAGACACTCATGAGAGACATTAAAGAAGACTTAAACAGATGGAGAAATATTCCGTGTTCCTGGGTCGGGAGAATCAATATTGTGAAAATGACCATACTACCAAATGTCATCTATAGATTCAATGCGATCCCTATCAAGCTTCCAATAACATTCTTCACAGAACTAGACCAACGAATAACACAGTTCATATGGAAACACAAAAGACCTCGAATAGCCAAAGCAATCCTCAGGAAGAAGAATGGAGCTGGGGTCAAACACTTCCAAACACATTCTACGAGGCCACCATCACCCTGATACCAAAGCCAGGCAAAGACATCACAAAAAAAGAAAATTATAGGCCAATTTCACTGATGAATCTAGATGCCAAAATCCTCAACAAAATCCTAGCAAACAGAATTCAGCAACACATCAAAAAGCTCATTCATCACGATCAAGTTGGGTTCATCCCAGGCATGCAAGGATTCTTCAACATTCGCAAATCAATCAATGTGATACACCATATCAACAAATTGAAAGACAAAAATCACATGATCATCTCAATAGATGCAGAAAAAGCCTTTGACAAAGTACAGCATCCATTTATGATAAAAACTCTTCAAAAAATGGGCATAGAAGGAACTTATCTTAACATAGTGAAAGCCATATATGAGAAGCCCACAGCGAACATTATCCTCAATGGTGAAAAACTCAAAGCATTCCCTCTAAGATCAGGAACAAGACAAGGGTGTCCACTTTCACCACTACTATTCAACATAGTCCTGGAAGTTCTAGCAATAGCAATAAGAGAAGAGAAAGAAATCAAAGGAATCCAGATTGGAAAAGAAGAAGTCAAACTCTCTCTATTTGCAGATGACATGATATTATACATAGAAAATCCCAAAGACACTATTACAAAACTACTAGAGTTAATCAGCGAATTCAGCAAAGTTGCAGGATACAAAATCAACACACAGAAATCACTGGCATTCCTATACACAAACAATGAAAAATCAGAAAATGAAATCAAAGAGGCAATCCCCTTCACCATCGCAACCCAAAGAATCAAATATCTAGGAATAAACCTACCCAAAGAAACAAAAGAACTGTACACAGAAAATTACAAGACACTCATGAGAGACATTAAAGAAGACTTAAACAGATGGAGAAATATTCCGTGTTCCTGGGTCGGGAGAATCAATATTGTGAAAATGACCATACTACCAAATGTCATCTATAGATTCAATGCGATCCCTATCAAGCTTCCAATAACATTCTTCACAGAACTAGACCAACGAATAACACAGTTCATATGGAAACACAAAAGACCTCGAATAGCCAAAGCAATCCTCAGGAAGAAGAATGGAGCTGGGGGGATCAGCCTCCCCAACTTCAGACTCTACTACAAAGCAACAGTCATCAAGACAGTATGGTACTGGCACAAAAACAGAAATATCGACCAATGGAACAAGATCGAGAACCCAGAGATAAAGCCACGCACCTATGGGTACCTTATTTTTGACAAAGGAGGCGAACATATAAAATGGGACAAAGACAGCCTCTTCAACAAATGGTGCTGGGAAAATTGGACAGCTACATGCAAGAAAATGAAGTTGGAACATACCCTGACACCATACACAAAGATCAACTCAAAATGGATTAAAGACTTAAATGTAAGGCCAGAAACCATCAAACTCTTAGAGGAGAATATAGGCAAAACCCTCAAGGACATCAATCAAAGCAAGATCTTCTCTGACCCACCTACTAGAATAGTGGAACTAAAAAGACAAATGAACATGTGGGACCTCATGAAACTTAAAAGCTTTTGTACAGCAAAAGAAATTACAAAAAAGTTCAACAGACACCCCACAGAGTGGGAGAAAATCATAGCAAATGAAACAACAGACAAAGAATTAATCTCCAAAATCTACAAGCAACTCACACAACTCAGCACTGGAAAAACGAACAACCCAATCAAAAAATGGGAAAAGGACCTAAACAGACACCTCTCCAACGATGACATACAGATGGCCCAAAAACACATGAAACGATGCTCAACTTCACTAATAATCAGAAAATGAAATCAAAGAGGCAATCCCCTTCACCATCGCAACCCAAAGAATCAAATATCTAGGAATAAACCTACCCAAAGAAACAAAAGAACTGTACACAGAAAATTACAAGACACTCATGAGAGACATTAAAGAAGACTTAAACAGATGGAGAAATATTCCGTGTTCCTGGGTCGGGAGAATCAATATTGTGAAAATGACCATACTACCAAATGTCATCTATAGATTCAATGCGATCCCTATCAAGCTTCCAATAACATTCTTCACAGAACTAGACCAACGAATAACACAGTTCATATGGAAACACAAAAGACCTCGAATAGCCAAAGCAATCCTCAGGAAGAAGAATGGAGCTGGGGGGATCAGCCTCCCCAACTTCAGACTCTACTACAAAGCAACAGTCATCAAGACAGTATGGTACTGGCACAAAAACAGAAATATCGACCAATGGAACAAGATCGAGAACCCAGAGATAAAGCCACGCACCTATGGGTACCTTATTTTTGACAAAGGAGGCGAACATATAAAATGGGACAAAGACAGCCTCTTCAACAAATGGTGCTGGGAAAATTGGACAGCTACATGCAAGAAAATGAAGTTGGAACATACCCTGACACCATACACAAAGATCAACTCAAAATGGATTAAAGACTTAAATGTAAGGCCAGAAACCATCAAACTCTTAGAGGAGAATATAGGCAAAACCCTCAAGGACATCAATCAAAGCAAGATCTTCTCTGACCCACCTACTAGAATAGTGGAACTAAAAAGACAAATGAACATGTGGGACCTCATGAAACTTAAAAGCTTTTGTACAGCAAAAGAAATTACAAAAAAGTTCAACAGACACCCCACAGAGTGGGAGAAAATCATAGCAAATGAAACAACAGACAAAGAATTAATCTCCAAAATCTACAAGCAACTCACACAACTCAGCACTGGAAAAACGAACAACCCAATCAAAAAATGGGAAAAGGACCTAAACAGACACCTCTCCAACGATGACATACAGATGGCCCAAAAACACATGAAACGATGCTCAACTTCACTAATAATTAGAGAAATGCAAATCAAAACTACAATGAGATGTCACCTCACACCCGTCAGAATGGCCATCATCCACAAATCGACAGACAATAAATGCTGGAGAGGCTGCGGAGAAAAGGGAACACTCCTGCATTGCTGGTGGGAGTGTAAACTGATACAGCCTCTATGGAAGACAGTCTGGAGATTTCTTAAAAAACTAAAAATAGAAGCACCATATGACCCAGCAATCCCACTCTTAGGCTTATACCCTGATGAAATCAAAACTGAAAGAAGCACCTGTACCCCAATGTTCATTGCAGCTCTCTATACATTAGCTAGAACATGGAAGGAACCTAGATGCCCATCGACGAACGAATGGATCCAAAAGCTCTGGTACATATATACAATGGAATACTACACAGCTGTAAAGAGAAATGCAGAAGAATCAGCCCTCATGAGGTGGCTGGATCTAGAACGTATCCTAAAAAGTGAAGTCAGTCAGAAAGAGAAGGACAAATACAGTATATTAACACATATATATGGAATCTAGTAGGATGGTGATGATGGCACATGCAGTGAAGCGACAGAAAGACAGACATGGACAGTGGACATATGGACATTGTGGGGAAGGAACAGTGGTTGAGAGGCGTAAGGGAAGTAGCATGAAGGCCTGTACTATCATAAGTGAAGAAAATAGCTCTAGTCATTGCTCTGTGAGAAAAGGGGATCCTTCAGGGGTGCTGTGTGATGGTCGGGAGGGGAGGGAAGGGGGGGATATACATGTGACTAATCTGAGAACATGCATGTGACTAATCTGAGAACATGCATGTCTGTGAACAACAAAACTCTGTAAAAGTTAAAAGTAAAATAAAGGTTTAAAAAAAAAAAAAAAAAAGAAAACATTCCATCATGTCGTTCACTTAGATGCCTTCATCAAATAATCTCTTTAATCACTTTGTGATATAGTTTCAAATGTCTCAAAGTAATAGATCTCCTATTAGCCCACAAAGTAATGAAATGCCTTGGGACACTTTTGGTTTTGCTTTATTGTTTTTTTTTATTCTAACGTTAGCTAGGTGTTTTCAGTTCCCTAGAAAACAAATTTGAAATTCTCAAATTATTTGAAAATCTCAAATCCACACAAAGTTGCCAAAACAAAAACAGCACAAAGAACAAATATACCCAGACTCATCTATTGTTAACCTTTTACCCTATTTGCTTTATTATTTGCACCATATTCTCTAAACACATGCAGAAAAATTTTCTGAACCATTTGATGGTAACTGACATAACCATGGTCCTTCACCCTCTAAAATTTCAGTGGGTATTTCCTAAGAAACCCACTTAGGGATACTCTCTTATAATTTTGTCAGTTGACTTAATAATGCCATTTAAAGTTTTTTTTTTTCTCCTCCAGTACCATAAACAGCTTAAGGTTAGGTATTATATTTAGTTGTCATGTCTCTTCAATCTCTAAACATTTCCAGTCTTTGTCTCTTTGACATTGACATTTTTAAAGCAAATAGTCCTCCCTCCTTTCTTTAAATAAAACATTCCTCATTTTGCATTTGTCTGATGTGATTAGGATGAAACTAAGCATTCTTGAACAGAATATCACAGCTGGAGACACATACCAGGTCTATCTGTCCTTTATTCATTCTGTAAATTTTAGTCACCTGGTCAAGCTCTTGCCTAATTTCTCCACATACAATTACTGAGATATTTTTCTAACTGCAGCTTACTAAGTATACTGACACTTGAAGTCAATCAATTATCAAGCACCTCATCAAAACTTCCCCCTAGGTTTAGCACCCATACCTGATTCTTCCCTGATCTCTCTTTATCATAATTTTCAACTCAGACCTCTGTATTTACAGAGCCTTAGCATTCTATTACAAGCAAGAGCCTCTCTTTATGGACCCATCAATTACTAATTTTTCAATGGTTTATAATTCAGTATTTAATTATTTTGGCACTCAATTGGTCCCAGGTTACCAAAGTGGAACCACTTCAAACAGTCTTGTTATATGATACTATCATTTATTTATTCTCTGGAGCACTAACTCTAACCCTAACCTACTCCTGAGATCAGTTTTTTAAGGGGTCTTTAGATACTTCTTTTCTTTACAAAGTTAAAACATTTTTAATTTTTAGAATTTAAAGGCCAATCTACCTTAGCACGCTCTAAAACAATGGAAACGCCAACATTATAAAACTGCCTGTGATTTCATATTTTAAAGGGCTCCAATTTTTTCAAAGTTTAAATGTTTCAATTATCAAGTAACTTTAGAACCATCCATAACATGGTATTTTTTAAATATTACATTTTATATTTCTTTTTAACTTAGCTAGAATCTAAGGATACGAGTAGTACACTCTTAATACTCTGTCCACTCTGCCGAATTTTATTGATATTTCAAAATAACAATACTTTTATTGTTCCTGATGAAAACTGATTTTCAAAATATGCTCACATATTTATTTTTTCATAGTTGTTTATTTAAAGGCAATCTTGAAAATTAGTTCAAACGTCAAAGTCTAAAAAGTTATTTAACAAACTATCTTTTCTCCAAAGGACAAACAGGCAGTTAAATAAAAAGAATGTCTTTTTAAAAATTATTTTTATGAGGTTCTAATTGTCACTAACCATGTGGCGCATGCTGGAAGTTTATCACTCACCAAAGAACAAAAACTCAGGTGTATATTAAGTATTATGCTCTTAAATGTTATACTCTTTCACTTTAAAAACATCCTTCTCTGGAAAACTTGGTTTTTATTATTCTCTGGATAATCTCTAACGGCTATTTCAAGGAATAGTCTCAGAAGTCTTGTAATTTTTTAAATGTTAAACAAAGTAGGTGCTATTTCAAAGTCCAAAGACTTGATTTAATGAATGCCAAGCATCTCAAATCCACAGGAAAATTTTTTAACACAATATTGCTGGACATCCTCCAAAAAGGAAAGTTAACATATAGGTCAAAGGGAATTCTCCTAGAGCTCTGAGTTCTGCTTCTCAGGATGAAAGATGCTTGTTGCTATTGTTGCTATTGTTCTGTGTACCCAAACATTGATTATTTATAGAAGAAAACCAAGGTTTATTTTATTCTTTGCCCTACTAACCACCCCTCTGTAACCATTGGAATAGTTCCATCTCCTTTTAACAACTTCCCATTAAACCACATGAACCATATCCTGTACTTAATGGGCTGTTAATATTTTAAAGCTTCTGTAGTTCTACTGTAAATCCCTGGTCCCTTTTGCAACATTGAAAAGATACACCAAAAAATTCCTCCAACTGATGGTACAATGAAACCACACAACTTAAACTTCGATAGTTAAACAGTTAGTTGGACTATTACAACAGACACATCATTGGCTTTAAGTAACATATTTTTCATGTTAGCCCACTATAAGCCACAATGAACTTGCTAATCATAAGAACGGCACTTCAGTGCCTAAAAAAAAAAAAGCAAATAAATACAGTTAAGGTAATATGCCAAGAGAGTTTTAACCTAATTAATCTCCCTCTAGAAGAACAGACAAAAGATAATAAGGTAAACTTGCTAACTCAAGAAAGTAAACTAGACCTCTCAAAACTAGTTTTTATTTAAAGGCAATCTTGAAAATTAGTTCAAACGTCAAAGTCTAAAAAGTTATTTAACAAACTATCTTTTCTCCAAAGGACAAACAGGCAGTTAAATAAAAAGAATGTCTTTTTAAAAATTATTTTTATGAGGTTCTAATTGTCACTAACCATGTGGCGCATGCTGGAAGTTTATCACTCACCAAAGAACAAAAACTCAGGTGTATATTAAGTATTATGCTCTTAAATGTTATACTCTTTCACTTTAAAAACATCCTTCTCTGGAAAACTTGGTTTTTATTATTCTCTGGATAATCTCTAACGGCTATTTCAAGGAATAGTCTCAGAAGTCTTGTAATTTTTTAAATGTTAAACAAAGTAGGTGCTATTTCAAAGTCCAAAGACTTGATTTAATGAATGCCAAGCATCTCAAATCCACAGGAAAATTTTTTAACACAATATTGCTGGACATCCTCCAAAAAGGAAAGTTAACATATAGGTCAAAGGGAATTCTCCTAGAGCTCTGAGTTCTGCTTCTCAGGATGAAAGATGCTTGTTGCTATTGTTGCTATTGTTCTGTGTACCCAAACATTGATTATTTATAGAAGAAAACCAAGGTTTATTTTATTCTTTGCCCTACTAACCACCCCTCTGTAACCATTGGAATAGTTCCATCTCCTTTTAACAACTTCCCATTAAACCACATGAACCATATCCTGTACTTAATGGGCTGTTAATATTTTAAAGCTTCTGTAGTTCTACTGTAAATCCCTGGTCCCTTTTGCAACATTGAAAAGATACACCAAAAAATTCCTCCAACTGATGGTACAATGAAACCACACAACTTAAACTTCGATAGTTAAACAGTTAGTTGGACTATTACAACAGACACATCATTGGCTTTAAGTAACATATTTTTCATGTTAGCCCACTATAAGCCACAATGAACTTGCTAATCATAAGAACGGCACTTCAGTGCCTAAAAAAAAAAAAGCAAATAAATACAGTTAAGGTAATATGCCAAGAGAGTTTTAACCTAATTAATCTCCCTCTAGAAGAACAGACAAAAGATAATAAGGTAAACTTGCTAACTCAAGAAAGTAAACTAGACCTCTCAAAACATTTTGTCCCTCCTTCCTTTTTTGGGAAAGTAAATAAACAGTCAAGTCCGCGCCCCATCCCCCTCCATTTTAATGCAGGTATACAATTATTTTAATAATTCTTGCCAAGAACTAGAATGAGGTAAGATTTTATCTAAGTAAAACATTTAAGTTCAGAAAAAGAAAGATGATATTTATAGGGCTTAAAATGTCTTGATTATGGGACAAGAAAGAAAACTACCCTACTATCTGATTGGAGCAGACTTTCTTATCTATGGCCAGCGGTTTCTCCCCTGGTCACTCCTCACCTAACCCATCTATCTGGCTCACACTGTCAACCTCTTCCCTCCTGTTTTCAACTCTCCAACTATTTCTTCTTCAACAATTAGAGATTTCAGAGGAGAAAACTATGAATTTTATATAAATATATATAAGTAGAATATAGCTATGATGAATGAGACATCATTCTATTTTATATTCTAACTGGGGCTTTGTAAAAATTTTTCTACAATCACTTTTTCTTTTATGGCCACTTCCACTGATCTTTCATTTAATTATCTCTGTCCTTTGGCCTGTGTGGGCCTCCCATCGCAGTGGCCCCACCTCGCCGCAGAGCACCGGCTCTGTATCCTCCTGTATTTATCTATTTTTATCCATCTTTATTCTTGGACCTGTGTGGACCTCCCATTGCTGTGGCCTCTGTTGTCACAGAGCACCAGCCCTGGGCACACGCACTCCAGAGCACTGGCTGGGTAGTTGGACACATAGATCCAGCCGCTCCATGGCACGTGGGATCTTCCCAGGCCGAGGATCGAATCAGCGCCCCCTGCACTGCAAGGTGGTGTACCCACCCACTGGACCACCAGGGAAGCCCTACAATCACTTTTGAAATTTACCTTCAGCTTTGTTTTATTTTGATCTCTACCTCCTGACAGTTTTACTTATTTCTCTTCTGTTAGGTCCATTCAAGAAATACAGTATTTGCTTCTTGAATAATAATTATATATATGTATATATTCATGTATGAATTATATGTTAGATAGGAAATTAGGCATGAGCAACAAGGCGTGGCCTGGCTGAAAAGGGATGCAAGCTGCTCTCTATACTCCATCCTAGACACACCCAGAAGAGCTCACAGATATGCTGCAAAATAACCACAGTAGGCATACAATGTATACAAAATAACCACAGGGGCATAAGCAACCATAGCAGTTAGGTGTTTAGGAAGTCCATTAAGGGCTCATGAATATTCTACATCTAATTATAACAGACTGAATTATGGGAAGACAAACAACACTGCCTCATATCTTAGAATTGTCAATCTGCCTTGAGCATATGTCCATTTGCATTCCATTTCATTGACTGGTGGTGGGTACAAGCCCTACTTTGCACCAGGCATAACCAAAAGGAGGAGACTGGAAGTATAAGCCAAGAAAGGTTAACCTGATTATTTCTCTCTAGATTTACAAAGTCAAAAGATAACCATGTAAACTAGCTATCTCAAAAAAGTAAACTAGGCCTCTAAAAATGGTTTGTCCTCCCCTCCTTTTTTGGGAAAGTAAATAAACAATGGAGATGATGTCATTTCTAGTTTCCATCCCACCTGGGGAGGCGGGGACGGGGGGTGGGGGTGGGGAGAAGCCGAGAGAAATTAACAAAAACTGTTTTGGGGTCAGCCTGTTTTCTATTATCTCCTGAGTGTCTGTCTAATAAAAGATCTGGCTACTTGAGCTGAAAAAGAAGAAAAAAAAAAAGAAAGAAAAAAATTGACCTGACACATGTGGGTTATTTAGATGCTTAGACATGTCAATGAGATTTCACTTCCTTGAATTAGCATCTGAATAACATGTGAATAAAATTTCTTTTTTTCCCCCTACTTATTTTGCAATACAATCAAAAATTGGGCAAGGCAATCCTTTAAACACCTATAAAGAAATATCTTACAGAATGGAGGTAGTATTTCCAAAGGGGGGTAAAAAATAAAAACAGGCAGATGAATATTGTGTACCTTGACATTCTTATGTGCTCAAGTTCTAACAAGCTTTTCACTCATGTTGCCAGCACTTTGTTGTGTGGTGAATCACAAGATGAAGATGGATTTCTACAAGTATCAAACTGTGGGGATATGGACAACCTAGGAGAAGTGCTTGTTCAAAACAATGGCAAATTTACAAGAATTCATTCTGTTCCTTTACGATATATTCATTAAAATGCTCACCACTGATTAAAATTTTTCACGTTAGTTTTTGAAGGTGTTTCAAACACATCAAAATTTTAACTTTTCTTTATAATAATCCTTGGCTTTAACCAAACAATTTGTTAGATAACTTCTAATACATTGATACTTACAAAGAACAGAATAATATCTTTTTATAGGAGGCTTTATCTCAGTTACTCTCCTAGTAATTTCCTTTTCTCCCTATGGAAGGAATATTTAACAGCAATTTGCTTAAAATCCCCTATATTCATAAAAAGTAAAAGAATGAAAATACATGCTGATTTCTTACAGGTACCATACCTGTGTAATAGAAGAGAGCTAGAGAAATTAGGAACTATAAACACATATTCTATCCTCTGTGAAAATAGAAAATAATTGCTAAGCACTTCATACTCAAAAAATCATTTAGGTACTTAAAAATGATTAACTAAATCAATCCTTACTTGATTCTTCTGTAAGACAACCTCACTTCATCTTTCATCTTCTTTCATCTTCATCTTCTCTTCTAGAACAAATATTTTTTATGCAAGAATTCACTGCCCAAGATCTTTACATCTTTAATTTCTTTGGGACTGCTATAATACCTAACAAAACGATCTGTACAAAGAACATATCACCTTTTCAGGTCACTCCTCCTCCCAACCTCTTTCCTTCCTTTTCTATTTTTCCCTTTCTCCATTTCTCTGCCTCCACTCTCACTTGTCACACACTCAGTGATTTCAAGACCAACTTAAATCATTCTTATACCCAAGCCTCTCATTTATTCGACATTCTTATTTGCAAGAGTCTTGTCCCTTCTACCTAATCACAAGGTCACAGACCTTGCTATTACTAATTTCAAGCATTCCACTTTCTGACTGCTATATTCTGTCCTCCCAGCTTCTTACAGTTTTTCACTGTTCCTAACCATCTTCAAGTATTTACTTCCCTCTTAATAGGCTTAGACTCATGGTCACGCATTATTATCATTCTCTTGCATATACCTTTCACGCTCCTTTCCCTTTCCTTGCTGAACACTAAAGCATACCAACTTGCAAAAACCCCAGTTCTAGAGAAATACAAATCTCTGCTTATCCTCCACCTGTACTTACACCCAACCACATGACAGTGACTGAAGGAAAAACACTACCGTGTTGATTGATTTCACTTTAAATTCAAGAAGTAACCTCAAGTAAGTCCTTAGCAATTCACAGTACAACACTTCATTTTATTTTCATCAGTGACTATTCCATACTTTCCTCTCTTCAAATCCTGACCAATACTTCTTCCTTCTTCCTCCTTATTTGCTCTCAACTGTTTTCTATTCACTGAGAAACATTCACATGTTCCCACACCAAACCTTACCAACTCTAAATTGACATACCCCCCTTTTAACAGCCCTTCAACCCCAGAATTTATCTGTGAATGAAAATACATGCTGATTTCTTACAGGTACCATACCTGTGTAATAGAAGAGAGCTAGAGAAATTAGGAACTATAAACACATATTCTATCCTCTGTGAAAATAGAAAATAATTGCTAAGCACTTCATACTCAAAAAATCATTTAGGTACTTAAAAATGATTAACTAAATCAATCCTTACTTGATTCTTCTGTAAGACAACCTCACTTCATCTTTCATCTTCTTTCATCTTCATCTTCTCTTCTAGAACAAATATTTTTTATGCAAGAATTCACTGCCCAAGATCTTTACATCTTTAATTTCTTTGGGACTGCTATAATACCTAACAAAACGATCTGTACAAAGAACATATCACCTTTTCAGGTCACTCCTCCTCCCAACCTCTTTCCTTCCTTTTCTATTTTTCCCTTTCTCCATTTCTCTGCCTCCACTCTCACTTGTCACACACTCAGTGATTTCAAGACCAACTTAAATCATTCTTATACCCAAGCCTCTCATTTATTCGACATTCTTATTTGCAAGAGTCTTGTCCCTTCTACCTAATCACAAGGTCACAGACCTTGCTATTACTAATTTCAAGCATTCCACTTTCTGACTGCTATATTCTGTCCTCCCAGCTTCTTACAGTTTTTCACTGTTCCTAACCATCTTCAAGTATTTACTTCCCTCTTAATAGGCTTAGACTCATGGTCACGCATTATTATCATTCTCTTGCATATACCTTTCACGCTCCTTTCCCTTTCCTTGCTGAACACTAAAGCATACCAACTTGCAAAAACCCCAGTTCTAGAGAAATACAAATCTCTGCTTATCCTCCACCTGTACTTACACCCAACCACATGACAGTGACTGAAGGAAAAACACTACCGTGTTGATTGATTTCACTTTAAATTCAAGAAGTAACCTCAAGTAAGTCCTTAGCAATTCACAGTACAACACTTCATTTTATTTTCATCAGTGACTATTCCATACTTTCCTCTCTTCAAATCCTGACCAATACTTCTTCCTTCTTCCTCCTTATTTGCTCTCAACTGTTTTCTATTCACTGAGAAACATTCACATGTTCCCACACCAAACCTTACCAACTCTAAATTGACATACTCTGCCTTCCCTTCTATTACAATGAATAAATTGAACAGATTCCCATTCAAGGATTCTGTCTCATAATGAGTATTGGATTCTATTCCTTTAAGCCTTCTCAATAGCACTGTTACTGCAGATTTCCCCTCTCTTCCTATACTACCAATTTTTATCTCATTATTCTACTATCATACAATACACATAATATTCCCCCACCTATAAAACAGAGAGAAAAATAAAAATCTCTATCAACTCCATGATACTTCCTATTACTGTCTGATTTCTCTGATTATTGCAAAACTTATTGAACAAAAACTGTTATATATATATATTTGCTGTCTCCACTCCTCTCCCTTTCATATTTTTTCCCATGAATGATTTCAGTCAGGCTTTTGTTTTACTTTTCACTGAAACCATTCCTTCCAAGGTAAAAAAGCAGCCTCCATATTTCCTAATCTAACGGTGATTTCTAGGACCTGTATTATTCATACAGGAGCATTTGATACAACTGCCATGCTCTCCTCTTTGAACTACTCTCTTCAAAAGTGTCTTCCAGGACACCACACTCTCCTGGTCTTCCTTCTATCTCACTGGTTACTTTTTCTGAGTTTCCTTTCTTGATTGTTTCCCTGTTCTCTTTGACCTCTAAACATTAAAGTAATACAGACTCAGTCTTTGGATCACTCCTTTTCTCTACATGTGTTGGCCTAACCCAGCTCAATAACTTTAAATGCAACCTATATCCTAAAGTCTTTCAAATATTTAATTACAGTGCTATTTTGTGTACTAAAATCAAGACTTGTATATCTTGATATTCTTCTTGGCTATATAATAAGCATCTTAAAATCAGCAAGACCAGGAACTTGTGATCTTATCTACCAACCTGTTCCTCAAACATGTTTTTCCATCTCTTGTAAAAACATAACTCCATTCAACCAGTTAGTAAGCCTAAAATCTTGGAGCTTTCATTTATTCCTCATCCTCTCATGCTCCTGGCCCCTATTTAACACATTGGCCAAATTCTATTAACTCTGCCTTCTAAGTATATATTCAGAATACATCTTCATTGCCATGATACTGGTTCAAGCTCCTATCATGTCTGATTGGCAGTGCTGAATAACTTTTAATTGGTAACTTGACTTTCACCCTTATTCTTTATATAGTATGTTATCCATCTAAAGTCAAAATGAGTTTGCAGTGCCTTTCTCTCTCATTCAGAGTAAATATTACCTTTACAATATGCTTCAAGTTCATATGTGATCTAGTCCATGAATCTCTGTGATCTTACCTTCTACCTCTCCCTATCCCTACTCAAGTCCTGCCACACTGGTCCCTGGACTTCCTCTTGAATATGGGCCTCCATGATGGGATTAGTGTCCTTTAAAGAAAAAGAAGAGACCACCTGTCTCTCTCTCACTCCCTCCTTCTTCTTCCTCTGTTAGGGCACAGCAGAAAAGTGGCTGTCTGCAAGGAAGGACAAAATGAGGGAACAGAACTGACTGTCACCTTGATCTTGGGACTTCTCAGCATCCAATGAGAGAAATATTCCTGCTGTTTAAACCTCCCAATCTATGGTATTTTGTTATTTGTAGCCTAAGGTAAGACAAATTAAAAGGAAATAAATATTTAAAAGCCAAATTTGTATCGTCGATTTGACTCAGTCTTTGGATCACTCACTGGTTACTTTCTGAGTTTCCTTTCTTGATTGTTTCCCTGTTCTCTTTGACCTCTAAACATTAAAGTAATACAGACTCAGTCTTTGGATCACTCCTTTTCTCTACATGTGTTGGCCTAACCCAGCTCAATAACTTTAAATGCAACCTATATCCTAAAGTCTTTCAAATATTTAATTACAGTGCTATTTTGTGTACTAAAATCAAGACTTGTATATCTTGATATTCTTCTTGGCTATATAATAAGCATCTTAAAATCAGCAAGACCAGGAACTTGTGATCTTATCTACCAACCTGTTCCTCAAACATGTTTTTCCATCTCTTGTAAAAACATAACTCCATTCAACCAGTTAGTAAGCCTAAAATCTTGGAGCTTTCATTTATTCCTCATCCTCTCATGCTCCTGGCCCCTATTTAACACATTGGCCAAATTCTATTAACTCTGCCTTCTAAGTATATATTCAGAATACATCTTCATTGCCACGATACTGGTTCAAGCTCCTATCATGTCTGATTGGCAGTGCTGAATAACTTTTAATTGGTAACTTGACTTTCACCCTTATTCTTTATATAGTATGTTATCCATCTAAAGTCAAAATGAGTTTGCAGTGCCTTTCTCTCTCATTCAGAGTAAATATTACCTTTACAATATGCTTCAAGTTCATATGTGATCTAGTCCATGAATCTCTGTGATCTTACCTTCTACCTCTCCCTATCCCTACTCAAGTCCTGCCACACTGGTCCCTGGACTTCCTCTTGAATATGGGCCTCCATGATGGGATTAGTGTCCTTTAAAGAAAAAGAAGAGACCACCTGTCTCTCTCTCACTCCCTCCTTCTTCTTCCTCTGTTAGGGCACAGCAGAAAAGTGGCTGTCTGCAAGGAAGGACAAAATGAGGGAACAGAACTGACTGTCACCTTGATCTTGGGACTTCTCAGCATCCAATGAGAGAAATATTCCTGCTGTTTAAACCTCCCAATCTATGGTATTTTGTTATTTGTAGCCTAAGGTAAGACAAATTAAAAGGAAATAAATATTTAAAAGCCAAATTTGTATAATAATTCTAATAAATAAAATCCTATCGCTTCCTTAATAAGCATTTTATTCCTAATACAACTGCCTCCTACCTTCTGCTGCCAATCTGTCCTCCTCACAGTTTATCTAGTCCCTGTACTTCTCAAATTGGAATATGAGTAATCAGAGGAGCTTGGCAGGTTGCCATAAGGTAGACAAAATCATAAGCTAAATATGGTGCCTCTTCCTGATGATTCAATTTTATTCAAAGACGGAAAGAGAGACAAAGTTAAATGTTAACTGAAAACATTTATTATTAAAATAAACATGGATATAAAAAATGCAGGACACAGACTCCTTGAAAGAAATTATACATTTGTTGTAGCCTATCAGAAGCTAGAAGTTCTAGGTTCTCCTGTAGACCATTTAATTATGCCCTTAAGGGTAGAGAAGCTGCACTACAATATATTCCATTTGTACGTCCCCTACTGAGTCAATTAATCTCAGTAGGGTGCTAAATACCAATAATAGCTACCATTTATTGAGTGCTAATTTATGCCAGGAACTGCTCTAAAATGCAAGAATTATTTAATTGTCATAATCACTCTATAAGGTCGGTCATTATAATCCTATTTTATAGGTGAGGAAACTTAAGTACAAAGAACTAACCTGTTCAAGGACATACAAGAAAGTAAAGGATATCTTTAACTTAACAAATGACTACAGTGTGATATATTCTGGGAGAATATACAGTTTCAGAGGTGAAAACAGGATTCACAAATGCTTTTAAGAATCAAGAATTTGTATTGTAATATAGAATGACAAACATAAATGTGAGTCTCATCAATAGTTAGTCCTTGGTGGAGTGAATTACAATTATAAAGTCACGTATAAGTACTTTTTTGTGCAAGCACACATATACACATTAACTTGAACCATATACACATAATTTTATATTGCAAAATAACATCCTATAGGTATTTTAAGGCAAAAACCCTATTACTCTTACCTTGGAGTAACAGTAACAGTATGTTGTAAGTGTTCACATGTTACACATGCATAGCACACATCGCCAATATGTTTACACAAACTTGGAGAAGAGGGTAATTTATACATATATTCTTTAGCAATAAAGTTATAAATGATTCATATTGAGATTCCATAGTATTTAAGTTATTAGAATATTATACAGAAAAAGATTATTCATGCAAAACACATATTTAATATTAAATAAAATTAAATAAAACTAAATTAATAATGTACTTGAAAAGCAGCAATGAATTTACTGAAAACCATTCAAAATAACATTGGTATAATTTTTTTTGAAAATTCAACTATTTGCAGCTGGAAGCTGTTTAATGTTAGTTTACAGGTTTACAAGTCTCTAATCATGTGCATCTCAGTCCTTTCTACTATGTTGCTTAATTTTATACCAAGTTTTCCCAAATCTTTATAACTTGCTCGTGTTGTGCTAAGTCGCTTCAGGGGTGTCTGACTCTTTGCAACCCAATGAACCATAGAGAGTTGCCATGCCATCCTCCAGGGAGGGGATCTTTCTGAATCCATGTCTCTTATGTTTCCTTTACCACCAGAACCACCTGGGAAGCCCTGTAACTTGCTTAGTAGTTTGCTAATAAATAGCCCTAATAAATAGCCTTACATTAAAAAATCAAAGTTCACAGAACTGTAACTACTTCTCTGTAGCACCAAAGGAAGAATCTGTACTTCTGATCAATTTGTAGCCTTTCAAAATGACCTTATAAAACCCAGCAACAGGCCTCCATATCTTCTTAAAGAATCACTCTTTCCATCTATAGGCAGGCTCAGCAGGACATCCTCTCAGATGGCAATGGCTACTCTAAAGGAACTAGAGGGTTAAGCCTGTATTTTCCTAAGTCTTGCTCCAAGTTCAAGAAAGTGAATAAATGAAAACTTGGCATGATACCTATGCGAGACTGAAAACCTTAGTATAGGCTGTCAGTCATAGTTTTCTCAGGCAATTTTCTTCAGTAAGGCAATGTTATTACTCAGGTTTTCCAGAAACATGTCCAATAACCAGCACTGTAGGGAATTTTTTCTTTAACTAAACTTGTTTTATCATTATCTATAAATGACCATTTGTAAAAGAAGATTAATATTTAAAATAAGACTTGAAATATAAGCAATATTGTTAATAACTCCTAATTAGCTAATTAAACTATAAAATGAAAGATTCTTTTCCATTCCAACAAATGTGTTCATCTAATGTTTTCCATTTCCAATCCACAAAAACTGCATTTGTAACTTGATTCCATAGAGTAAAAGTAATTTTACAATAAAGGTACACCCTTTTCTAACATATTAAAGCAATAAAATTAATAAGGAACAATTAAATACACATTCTACAAGTTCAGTGGTCACTGAAGACTATTATTCTACTAGAGTTTTAGATTAATCTTATTCTTTATTAATTCTCACCTTTCGCCTCCTCTGGACTTCCCTGGTAGCTCAGATGGTAAAGAATCCATCTGCAATGAGGCAGACCTGAGTTCAATCCCTGGGTTGGGAAGATCCCCTGGTGAAGGAAACAGATATCCACACCAATATTCCTGCCTGGAGAATTCCATGGACAGAGGAGCTTGGCAGGCTACAGTCCATGCGGTCGTAGAGTCAAACACAACTGAGTGACTTTCACACTGCCTTCTCTGTATTCTATTACATAATCCAATCAACAGATATTTACTGAATGCTAAACTATGGAAATTCAGTCAAACTATGAACTTACCCTAAGTGAGTGAATGTTAATACATTTTCGTAAATAACCATTAACACTTGATGAAAAATCACAAAGGTGTTGTAAGAAGAATATAAAGTCATATGAGAGATATAATTATCTTTAGTTTCTTGGGGGATAAAGGAAAGAAATTTTAAAAGGATTTCTGGGAATCTGAATGAGACTATAAAGGACAGAAAGAACTTGGAGATGACTCAGAAGTGGAAAAGACCAGCCCAAGTGCAGTAACACTTACAAATAATGGCACAGGTTTTGAAAATGTGTTTTGTAGATACAAAAGTATCTTTTGCCCTAAACTCTAATCACACAAAAATGAACTCAAAATGGACCAAAGATCTAATGATAAGAGCTAAAAGAAATTTAGAAGAAAACAAGGTAACCAGCACTGTAGGGAATTTTTCTTTAACTAAACTTGTTTTATCATTATCTATAAATGACCATTTGTAAAGAAGATTAATATTTAAAATAAGACTTGAAATATAAGCAATATTGTTAATAACTCCTAATTAGCTAATTAAACTATAAAATGAAAGATTCTTTTCCATTCCAACAAATGTGTTCATCTAATGTTTTCCATTTCCAATCCACAAAAACTGCATTTGTAACTTGATTCCATAGAGTAAAAGTAATTTTACAATAAAGGTACACCCTTTTCTAACATATTAAAGCAATAAAATTAATAAGGAACAATTAAATACACATTCTACAAGTTCAGTGGTCACTGAAGACTATTATTCTACTAGAGTTTTAGATTAATCTTATTCTTTATTAATTCTCACCTTTCGCCTCCTCTGGACTTCCCTGGTAGCTCAGATGGTAAAGAATCCATCTGCAATGAGGCAGACCTGAGTTCAATCCCTGGGTTGGGAAGATCCCCTGGTGAAGGAAACAGATATCCACACCAATATTCCTGCCTGGAGAATTCCATGGACAGAGGAGCTTGGCAGGCTACAGTCCATGCGGTCGTAGAGTCAAACACAACTGAGTGACTTTCACACTGCCTTCTCTGTATTCTATTACATAATCCAATCAACAGATATTTACTGAATGCTAAACTATGGAAATTCAGTCAAACTATGAACTTACCCTAAGTGAGTGAATGTTAATACATTTTCGTAAATAACCATTAACACTTGATGAAAAATCACAAAGGTGTTGTAAGAAGAATATAAAGTCATATGAGAGATATAATTATCTTTAGTTTCTTGGGGGATAAAGGAAAGAAATTTTAAAAGGATTTCTGGGAATCTGAATGAGACTATAAAGGACAGAAAGAACTTGGAGATGACTCAGAAGTGGAAAAGACCAGCCCAAGTGCAGTAACACTTACAAATAATGGCACAGGTTTTGAAAATGTGTTTTGTAGATACAAAAGTATCTTTTGCCCTAAACTCTAATCACACAAAAATGAACTCAAAATGGACCAAAGATCTAATGATAAGAGCTAAAAGAAATTTAGAAGAAAACATAGGATTAAATCTCTGTGACTTCTTGTATTCAGCTTTGGTTTCTTAGCTATGACACAAAAAGCACAAGAACCAAAGAAAAAATTCCCTGGAATTCATTAAACTTTCAAACTTCGGGATTCAAAACACACCACCAACAAAATGAAAAGACAATCCAGAGAATAGGAAAAAAATATCGGGGAATCATATTATTTGATGAGTCTAGTATACAAAATATATTAAAAATATTATAAATCAACAAGAAACTTTACCACCTGAGTCTAGTCTATGCTTCTAATTTTATCACCCACTTTTTTTAAAACTGAGAATTCATATGCCATAAAATTCACCTTTTAAAAGTGTACAATTATACACTATATGTTTTACTATATTCACAAAGTGGTCCAGAATATTTTCATCAAACTATGCGCCCACTAGTAGTCACCCCCAGCCTTAAGCAACACCTAACCTATGATCTATTTCTCTATTTTTCTTATTCTGGACATTTCATATAAATGAAGCCATATAATACACATTTGTATAAATATGTATCTTTTTAGTTTGACTTCTTTCACATAATACTTTCAATGTTCATTGATACTGCAACATGAATTATTTCTTCATTCCTTTTTATGACTGAATAATATA